>JAQPPZ010001036.1:1266322-2532645 GCA_028583015.1 Wollemia nobilis | reverse complement strand
CCATATTTTAAGGAAGCCCGAGTTGGTGAATCTTTGGCTTGCCTTTATCTGGCAAAATCACCTGGCGACTCCGACTGAGCTGAAGATCCAGATTTCTTGATCGCAGGCGCCCCTTTTTTAAGCTAATAGAAGACACCCCGGAGGAATCAAGGTTTGGTGAGCAGCCTTGACCTCATAAGCGGAGAAATGAATGTTCACCTACAGTCTCCACCATGGTGGTATTGGCTCCAACCATCACCGCAACCGGTACCCGAAGAGGGCTCCCGTCTGAAAAATCTCCTTGCCACATTGTTCATCAATTGTACGGGTACCAGCATAAATGACAATCTGCCACGTTGCACCATGTTCGCGACCTGGCAAACTTTGGGAGGCCAGCCGGACTTCAAAGATCATCTGAAGTACAATCAGATCTGGTCCGGGCACTGCAGGTTCACCGGATATGCAACCAAAGCTAGATTTGTGGTGGCGGCATGCCAATAACGCCGCAAAATTTTGTATAGATAATCCGGCTAGTATTCAAAGTTTTAGTTGTTTCCTTATTTCAGTCTGTGCAGTGTTTTCTTTTTAATTGTTCCGAGGAGGCAGCTGCCGGAGGTGGATCTGAAGAGCAGTTGCAGCGAGGGTGACTCTGTTGCCCAATGGATGAAGGCATGGGTTCTTTGCGCCGAGGCGAGCTCGACACCCCGCGAGCCGCCGTAAATGTTGTCACATTTTGCACGGGGTGCAATGTTTTCAATTTTTGTAAGAGAGCTGCTCTTCCTTCTCCCCCTTTCTCTCTCTTCCCTACATTCTCATTCTTCTCAAAATTGACAGCGAGCTTGCCCCGAAAAATGGCTAAGTGTCAGGGCATGCTGAGGTGTTCGGGATTTTGCGGGCCATAAACAGGGGCGATAAAATGGACAAAATGAGCCCTAGATATTTTATTATTGCAGATCTTCTCGCGAGCTTTCCAACGATATATTATAATAGGCGATCGGGTCAGTGGATCAAAAGTTATGGCCCCGGGAAGCTGGACCAGGAAACCCAGTTTTTTGTGCGAAGTGCGTACTTCGCCCAGTTTTGGTGCGAAGTGCGTACTTCGCCCAGTTTTGGTGCGAAGTTCGCACTTCACCCAGTTTTGGTGCGAAGTGCGTACTTCGCCCAGTTTTGGTGCGAAGTCCGACTTCGCCCCTCTTTCTGGGCGCACCTTGTAGCAGGCTGGCAGGCTGGCAGAAAAATGACTAAGTGATGGGGCGAAGTTCGTACTTCGCGCGAAGTCCGAACTGCTCTCCCTTGTCCGTGCGAAGTCCGAACGGCGGTGAGAATCAGCAAGTGCCGGTGCGCAACCCGACTTCGCAGCGAAGTCGGACTGCGCCCTTTGACCGGTGCGCAGTAGGGAAATAGTGCTACCCGACTGTGCTGTTTTTTACCTGTACTACTCGATTGTGCTCTAATCCCGGGCGAAGTTGGATAGACTGCCTTTCAAGGCAGACACGTGTCAAGCAGCATCATCCGACAAGTGTCCAGCTTTGGGATCTGAGCCAATACATGCCGAGAAAAAGGACAAGCATGGGCCGCACTACTTATGCCAGCTGCCTCATTTAATGCTGATGTGAGTTTCCACCTACCTCAGCTACCCGCATTCCTGTCAATATAAAGTTCTACCCAACGCGCTGCCACGTGGCTGTTCAACCTTCAGGGAGACCATGCCGAGAGTACAGTCCAGCCCGACAGAAGTCAGCACCAGCAGTTCCGCGGCTGCTTTTGTCAGCTAATGTTTGACTGGGACTTTGTGCCCATTAATGTAACGGGGGGAACTTTGGGCTATAAATAGCCACCACGTTTTCATTGTAAGTGGTGGAAGGGGAATGTCTGTTAGGGAACCACTGTGCCCATTGTAACCGTGCTTCTGCTTATAAATATAATCTGTGTGCTTGGTTCCGTTCGTCGCTTCGTTTTTATGGCTGCCTTTCTTTATATTCATGCCTTAGGCTAACCTGTCACGGCTCGCTGATTCATTTCAGCATTTGGTGAGCAGGTGCCTCTAGCATTGCTTGTTTAAAGCACCCTCTGTACTTCATGAATTAAAAGGATACATAGAATAGCTGTAGTAGTAGTTCCATCAGTTGTGTGTTTTGTTGCTGGTCCGTATCTGGTGATTGACACGTTGCCGTACTGTTAGTTCCTTGTAGGGAATGTCTGTTAGGGGGCCATTGAAGTTGTGCGGTTAAATTCTCTACATAAACACATATACCTGGCTCTGACATCTCTATGATTGCTTTCTACCCATGTTAGTGTCCGTAGGTGGTGATTGACACGTTGCCGTATTGTTAGTTCCTTGTAGGGAATGTCTGTTAGGGAGCCGTTGTAGCCGTGCGTACACTGCTTGGGTATCGGAAGTATACGTTAGATTTTGCAGTTCTCAGTCGTGCTTTATATTTGTAATGCAGTAAGTATTGGTGATTGCTGGTTGTCGTACTGTTAGTTCCCCCCACCCAACTCCACTCTCATTTGTAAATTCTTTCCGCATTTTTATCTCTTTCCTGCACTCTCATCTTACTAACCCCCAAAAGGAGCCGGCCTTCTCCGGAGATTGGCTCGGAAGGCATCTCTTCCTTCCGGCCTTTCAATGTTGGTCCGCGGGTCCAGGGCGCAATAACGACAAAATCCTTTCCTCGTGGCGGATTCGTGACCAACATTGCCTTTCTTATTAGACAACACTAACCTCTAACTCCTTCACTTGGACAACTTAAGCACCAATGAATCCAAGCTCTTAACCATGCAGCTAATTTTAGAGGTTTAACTTTGCACTATTGTTCACCTTAACTAAGAATTCTTCGTGAACTTTGAATAACTAATATAGTGCAATAATAGTTTCTCCTTATTACTCTTGTAGATGAACCCTCAAAGTAACTCGAAATATGCACTAATTTTCACTGTAACTTAAAATACTTAGTGCACCTTAAATCTCTTTAAGAACAACTAGTATAGTGCAATATTGATCTCACCTTATTACTCCTTCAAATGAACCTTGAATCATGTACTAGTAATTGCTCCTAAATGTACTATAATTTGTGTAACTTAATGTAGTCTTCTTTGCTATAACTAGATAATAGGAAGAAGACATTTTATTTTCTGTCGAAATATATCCAGCTCCTATTTTAATGTGCAAGTATAAACCTTAAAATAAACTTCCTTATGCACTCCCTTTGAAGACTATAATATGCAACCTTCTCTTTGCAACTTTTAAAGAACTAAAATGTTGCTTAATGGAACTTTTGGCATTTTTGCCACATTAAATTTTTGACAAAATTTTGTCTAAGTATGAAGCACACTTCGCCAACGAAATCCCTTTGGAGCTTTAAATTGGCAAAGCATGCAGAAGTGTTGGCATTTTCGTAGGCCCTAAAAGAGGATGATAAAGTGGACGAAATAATCTTTTGATATTTCATTATTATAGATCTTCTCTTAAGCTTTCCAGTGATATATTATAATGGGCGATCGGGTCAGCGGATCAAAAGTTATGGCCCCGGGAAGCAGAACCAGCGAAAGCCCACTTTGGGCTTGAAAATTGGCTAAGGCACAGAAAGGGCTCAACTTCGCCCTGGGAGGTAGCGAAGCTGAGTTTCGGACCTTGCCAGGAGCGAAGTGCAGTTTGGGCAGGAAAAAAAGTCTAAGGCAAGAGTCAAAACTGCTTCGTCCAAACTGTTGGCGAAGCTGCACTTTGGGCCCCAATGTGAGCAAACCTCCGCTTCAGGGATTTCTGGAGCGAAATCCGCTTCGGAGATTTCTAGAGCAAAAATCCACTTCGGGGATTTTGGAGCGAAAGTCCACTTCGGGGATTCTGGAGCGAAAATCCACTTCAAGGACTTCTGGAGCGAAAATCCACTTCAAGGACTTCTGGAGCGAAAATCCGCTTCCATCTTCGGAGACTTCTTGCATGAAAATCCGCTTCGCGGATTTCTGGCGCGAAAATCCCCCGTCAACAGCGAAGATGCACTTCGGGCGAAAAAAGACTAAGGCAAGATAAGCTCATCTTCGCTCATCAGTCAGGCGAAGCTCCATTTCGGGCTTCAATCTGAGCGAAGCTCCACTTCGGGCTTGACTGGGGCGAAAGCCCACTCCAGGCGCTGCCTTCACCAAAGAAAATTGTCTAAGTCAAAATCAGGCTCACTTTCGCCGAGGAAGCCAGCGAACCCCCACTTCGGGGACCTCTCTCCAGCGAAGCTCCCATCAACAGCGAAGAAGCGCTTCGAGCGAAAAGTGTTTAAGGCAAAAGGTCGAGCTGGTCTTCGCTCCTCGGACCCATTTCGGGACCTCTCTCCAGCGAAGCTCCATTTCGAACTCAGCTGGAACGAACTCCATCCAGTAAAAGTCCATTCCGAACTTAGACAAAAACAACAGGCTAAATCACCCCCCTAGCTCCAGCGAACTCCCGTTTTGGGCATCAACTCTGGCGGAGTTGCATTTTGGGCCAAATTTTTAATGAACCCTCCCCAGAGCATTATTTCAGCGCTAAGGCTACACCCGAAGGGCGCGTTTCCAGAGATAAAGGATAGTAGGTGTAAATTTAAAGAGCCTTCATGGCACACGTGTTTTGGTCTCCCACCTATCCCATCAAGACGGCGCTGTCAGGTCCGGGAAAGCCCCCTAGGGCAAACTCCACCTACTGCAGTAATGAGACAAGCATTCCCAACGATAAAACCTGTTCGAAGCCACGCCTCATAACTGCAGACACGGGTGAGCCGCATTCCATGAATACACCGTCATCTGACAATGGTCAAATCTCAGCTGCCCCAACCACTTTTAGGGTTTGACATTAATGTTATAGAGGTGAATTCCTCTATAAAAACCAGTTCATTGTAATGTAATCGGGGGAACGTTCTGCTAGAGAGCTGTTGTACTTAAATTCTGCATCAATATTAAGACTCCTGGTTCTGATTCTGGACTCATTTTCTGTGTATGATGCCTTCTATCATTATTTCTATTAATTTTGTTTCTTTATATGTATGCTGTAATTCTACAATCTGGATTTAAGTATGTGATAAAGAGCATAATCTGGAATTACTGAAGGATGCATATCAGAGAACGTTTCAGTGTTAGTTTCTGTTATATTCATAGTATTGATTGCTGCTGATTTAAGTAGAAGTTAGTAATTGTGCTGCTTGTTCTTCCCCTTGGAACCATCTGGCCTGTGGCCATATTTCCCCATTTCTTTCAGTCATTTCCTCTCTTTCAGCAATTTACCAATTTCTTTCCAGTTCCCTAATCTAAAACCCCAGCTTAGTGTAGTAAAGGAGCCAGCCTTCTCTGGAGATTGGCACGGAAGGCATTCCTTCCTTCCGGCCTTTCAAAGTGTTGGACGGGTCTAGGGCGCATACACAAACCAAACCCTTTCCTGTGGCAGATTCGTGACCAACAGGAACTGGATAATTACCCAAATTAAAGTTCAACTAATGAACCTATTTGCACCCAAGTTTCTTACCTTAATGCTCTCTGTAGATGAAGGATTGCTAGGTGATTAGACTCACTTATTGCTGCCTTTAATTGGATGAACTTGCAGCTATTCTTGGCTGTCTGAAATAGCTCTTTAACTCACCTTTTTGTAGCTCCAAAAACCCTTTAACTTGCTGCCATTAAACTGTAGTAGGTTACTTGATTAACCTTCAATGGCCTTTGGTTTTCTGTTGTAGAAACCAACAATTTCCTTTTGGGCTTGTTGTCGAATGGCAACAATTGTCCCAAAATCTTCTTGCAGGAGTTGCTCCTTCCTTTCAGTCCTTTTCAGGTCCCTCGAGCCTCGCTCTGATACCAATGATGGTTTTTGTACTATTCCATCTACTTAAGAAACAAAGAAAAAGAGAGAATAGAAAATCTACATGAACATGACATGTAATATTATGAAAGTAGAATGATACAATCTGAATGGAACTATGAGTCCATTATATAGGAGGATAGGTTTCTTGTTCCTCACTCTACCTATGACACTTGGTACATCTTACATGACACTTGGCATGATTACCAAATAATGGAATATATTCCAACAAGTTTAAAGATGCAACTTCATGACTACAAAGACAATATAGGGTTTTCTTGAAGGACATAGAAGGAGTGTTACAGAGCCTCTCAAGACCTCCATGGAGTTATGTGAAGCCATGTCAAATATTGAGGGAGCTTAAATTGGCAAGCCTCTTAGTACTTGTACCTTCTAACCCCACATAGTGTTTGTTGCTACACTGACAACTTCTACATCTACATCAATGAAACATGTTCCTACCCCACTTGCCAATTCAATTGGTTCACCATCAAGGATGTCCAAGTGGTAGATTTACACTGACAATAAGTTATGAATCTTGTTATGATGTTTTGTTATGCTTGTTCTAAATGGCACAATATTCTTTTGATTAGTGATGTTTGTTAGAGAGGTACTTTTTGTTGTGTGTATGAGAGGTTGGATTGTGGATATGGTTTTCGCCTTAGTCATTGCTTCTCGCCATTGCTAAAATTATGGACAATATTGTATTGGGAGCGCTCTCTCTTGGATTCTTCTTCTTGTCATGGTTGTATCTGATTAGAGAATTGATGTGCATAAAGACTCATGTTTTTCTACACCCATTGCTTGTGGACTTGTGTTTGTTTCTTTATATGATCTGATCTTTGCTTGCATTATATTTCTATTGGGAATACTTTCTACATGCTACAAGATTTGTTAAAATTTAAGGCTTTGCCAGCATTAAAAAAAAGAGGAAGATTTCAGCGCAAGTAATCCAAAAAGCTAATTATATACCGATTTGGGAAAATTCATGATCACTTATTGAACTTACCTGACGACCAAATGGGCCATTTTAGATGCCTCACGTTATTGTTTTAGTTGTTTACGGACAGAATTTTGTATTTTGATAGATTCTTTATACATTAAAGTTCAGACAAAACTTTGGCATTCATTATAATTGAGAACTTTATAAGTATGTCACTAATTTAACACCGTATTCCAAACCATGGATCACATATTTTTACTTTTAAGTTTTCAAGCTATCATTAAGGAGGCTCAACAAGCTATAATATGTTTTAGTAGTAACTAGACTTCTGAGACCCTTTAGGGTTCATAATATAGGTCATTATTTTGATCCTTATAATTGGATGAAAACCCTACACCAAATCCTTTTGTCCTTGGTCCCATAATTCCATGATAGGTCTATAAATATACTAGTATGCATTCATTTATAGGATCACGATCTTGTACTTCTTTGATTCATACTTGGGTAATCAATATTTTTGTAGTGTCAAAAATTGTCATATATGTTCACGTACTTGTAATGTATTGCTTGCTTTGATTTAGAGTTCCCTTTTGATCCATATTTCAAAAATGTTGAAATGCATCATGTGGTACCAAAGCAAAGGGTGTGACCTCTTACCTTCTAATATTTGTCAATTCAAGATAAGCAAGTGATCATCATGTACAACAAACCCTAGTATAGTATGTGAGGAAAATGTTTGAAAAAATAGATGTAGAGTGGTGAGGGAGATTTTGTCAAGAGCTTTGAAGAAAAGATTGTCCGTGTAAAGTAAATAAAACATTAACAAAACATTGTGTAGCACAATTTGTCCTAAACTATGATTTGGGAAGGGATTTGAGGGATGATATATTTGTGCAACACCCAAACTAGATCTAAGGGATGCCAAATTTGAGAGAAGCAAATTCCAAGGGAAGCTAGATTTGAGCAAAGCCAAATTGAATGCAACCTGAATTTGAGGGAAGTGAAATTTGAACAAAGCTAGATTTGAGGGAAGCCAAACCTAAAGGAAGCCAAATTTGAGGGAAGCAGGAGTGGAAGGAAGAAAAATCCTAGGGAAGACAAATGTAGTGAAGATTTGAGATATGCTATATATGAGATATGTCACATTTAAAAGATGGTAAGTCTAAGTGAAGCCAAATCTAACATCTTTGACTCATTGGGACAAGGTAATTATGGCATAAAATTTGAAGTGCACTTCCAATGCTCCATGGACCCTATAGGCACTAGTTCTAATGTGGCGCCATCCCAAGCACCACCTTGTACATAATGTAGTGCGTCAAAAGTCAAGTATGCGCACATGCAATTTTGTAATATAGTAGTTTTGTCATTTGTGATGTTTTGTTATATGTACGATAAAATTGTTTGATGGAATGTACGAATAAATAATAAATCATGTAGTAAGATATGAAATGTAAAATAAATGCATGACAAATGTAATGCAAGAGATGATGAGGTGTCGGGTAGGTAATTGAGGGAGTAGCTACCTACCAAATGTATAAAAAGACCCCTCATTCATTTGAAAGGGGTATAGAGGATAGGTACGTTCACACACATAGGAGAGAGTAAAGAGAATACAAGAGTGCATCAAGATATACTTGCATTGTATACCGGACATGTATTTTTGCTGATAGTAATATTTCCGTTCAGCCATTGTTATGAAAATTGTTTGAGCATTGTGCATGTGATTAGAATTAATTGTCATTGCTATAGAGAGATTATTAGAACTGTTTTGACTTGATTCTATTTGTTGTAGACATATAGACTGGGTCATCTAAAATGTTGACACCTGCCATCCCATGCAAAGCCAAGGCCCTTTGGACAAGAAGACTAACCGTCTGAATTGTAGACAGGGTTGTCTAACTTTTGTTGTGTAGGGCTGTCAAGGACAAAGTTGTCTATGTATGTAGGCCATCTAGAGTGCAGTCAGATTGCATAATGCATTTTGTTGTTGATTTACTCTGTCGTTCCTTCTTTGTTCCTTTAACTATGGAATATCACCACCATGCTACATTTGGCATCATTGTTGTTTGAAGTTTCAACCAATGACAACATAGATCTTGGAGACAAGAGAGGTGAATGACAAATAACCTGACACAAGGACATGGGAGATATGGATGCAGAAGAACGAGCAGCTGACAAGATAAAGCTTTAGGATCACGTAACAACAAGAGTGAGGAGAGCGTGGACATGTGAAGCATGTGGAAGACTTACATGTTGGTGTTGAGGAGATGTATGTCAGTGAGGAAGACTTGCATGTTGACAATAAAGTGTTGATAGAGTTTGCTAGCAAGGAGATACTTGCGTGAGAGATAGAGCGAGTGTGGAGCCTTCAGGAGGAGGGAAGTTCAAATAAAGGACATGTATAGCATGGTGGTGAGTATTCCAACAGTGGAGGAACAATATGACAAATTTAGAGGCCAAGAAATATTGGATTCAATACTATCTCACACTAGCTCGACATCCCACTTGTACGAAAATCAAGTGGCATTCCACTTGTATGGTAGTCAACTAACAATCCACTTGTACGACAGGATGAAATATTCACTTCTATGACAAGCACTTGTATGGAAACTTGGTAAATGACTTGTATAGAAACTTGGTAAGTGACTTGTACGACAAGTCACTCACTTATATGGCAATGATGCAATCCACTTGAACGACAATCCTGTTTGCTCCACTCGTACGACAACTCTTGTATGGTGCTTTTGGACTACAACTCCTCGTACAACAATCCGAGCTACAACTCTGCTTCACACTTGCACATAGAAATGGGACCAACTACAATCTACCAACCTACTTGCAACAATAGCATCACATAGAACATATGCAATCACATAGATGAAGGATGAATCATCATTGTATTACTCTTGTCTATATAACATTAACATTACAAATCGTCTACACAAGCAATATACAATGCTACAATGGATATACAGGCATAAACTATGCATAAATGCTCTCCTTGTACTCCATTGGTATTATGTACCCAAACAAATGAATGGGGATCCTATTTAACCTTGAGGGCTAGCAGTTAACAACAACTACCGCCCTGGGACATCTCACCACTAACTACCGCCCTTGGATGTTGCATACTGCACACTTGTCAACAATGGAGGGAATGGAACAACTAACGGAGAAAACGCCTACCCTCTACTTGGAGTCTGCACAAGTAAATGTTTGTGGCCACGCCACTAATCCTCCTTCTCAGAACTCCACGGAACGTGGATCACAGGTGGAGTTAGCACCTGAAATGCTTCCCATGTATCAACAGTAGAACTTCTTGGCCCACTTGTTATGTTGGCTAGCAGATGGAATCAAATACTTGCACTCAGCCAAGCAGATGGTAGACAGTGAGTTTCAAGGGGCACCGGAAGCATTGCAATGGAAGGAGCAACTTTTGGAAGAAGGGATTGCTCGCATGAATGATGTCACACAGCAGATTCAGGCACTACAACAGGACTTACAAAACCTTAGCACTCAACTGGAAGAACGAGCCCAAACAATTCTCAAACTCGAGGCTAAAGTGTTAAAGCAAAAGCAGGCTAAGGAACTGTTGGTTAAGTAGACGGAAAAATTAGCAGCTCTAAAGAACCAGAGCGATCTAGCTTGGCAACAGGAAATGAAACAATGTGAAGAGACTTGGCAAACGGTGCAGGCAACCTTGCGAGAGGAATTGCTACAAGCACAGCAGTGCGAGGCAGCTCTAAAAACATAATTGGCACAGAAGGCTTCATCTTCTTCCACAGTATCCGAACAATGGATGAAGGAGCTTTTCTTACAGCGGGAGGCTGAACTGTTGTCTAGGCTCCAAGAGACAGAAGATCGTGCCAATACTTTGGGAGTCGAATGGGCCAAACACTACAATTATGCCAAGCGGGTTAAGGATGAACGCGAAGCACTTCAGACACGAGTCCAGGACTTGGAGGAGGCGCTTCAGGCTGCAGTTCCCAAAGATACTGAGACCCCTTTGAGCGAGCGGAGAAAGTTGCTAAGGACATCGACTTCTTCAAAGGGGAGGATAGATGTAGATAGTAGTTCAAAGCAGAAATAACTTTCTGAGCTGTCTGACATAAATGTCCTATGGAGAATCACAATTTTGACTATGTACAACAATTTTGGTAATGTATGAACCATTTAAATGTCATGCTTTGCAATGTAAAATCAGCCGATCCAATGAAGACGGCTTGATTAGTTAAAACTGCACAAAAGGACAAACGCAGCCGTCATTGTGTTAAGACGTCCTGATTAGTTAGACGTCTAGTCCAGTAGTTAGACGTCCAGTTTGGCTGTGTTAGACATCTGAAACAGTTGTTACGAATTGTTAAGCAATAGGTGGTTGGGACGGTTGAGACAGGTTAGTTGCAGTAACTACCTGGGCTTACCTATAAATACCCCCCCTATTTCATTTTGTAAACTATCCATACTTGTCTATAATGCAGATCTATTGTGCAGCAACCATTGTTCTGGATTGCATGTTATGTGTGATTGCATCTGGGTTATAGTGTTGTGTTGCAGGTATTGCTCATTGCTTGGTACGAGAGAAGCATCGTTGTGTATGTTGTTTTGTTGTTGCAGGAACCGGCAAGAAGCATTGACGACTGACGATGAACACTCAAGTTGTAGACGTCTAGACTTGTCCAAACCAACCTGTCATATGTCCAAGTCTAGTTGTCTGACCTTGCTGGTAAACCCGTCCTAGATGTCTACTGTCTAGACGTCTTGCCTGGTTACCCTAGACGTCTGCTGTACAGACGTCTATCCTATTTGTCCTAGACGTCTCACCTGTCTGACTTAGACAACTGCCTTGATGTCTACTGTGTTCGCCCTAGACGTTTAACCCCTAGACGCTTACAATCGTTCGACTTAGACGTCTACCCTTTAGACGTCTAACCCCATTGTTCTAGACATCCATCACCTAGACATCTAGTCTGTCTGCCCTAGACGTCTAATAGTCCAAACGTCTACTTGCATGCCCAGACGTCTACTATCTTAGACCTCTGCTAGAACGTTTTCATATACAATCAAGTAGCATGTCAAACTGTGCAACCAAGTTTATCATCTCCTCCTAGATTCTTGTCATTCCCTCGTCCCGAGAAAGCACTCACCCCTGTCTACAACATCTACACTTCATGACCTCTTGCACAAATATACGAGCATTGGCTCTAGTCTCCTTGCTCATGCACTTTACTGTGGTTGCCCTCATGCTTGACTCTCATCTTTTGCACCTCTCAGCAATCTCCCCCACACTTATGTTGGTGTTACCAATTGTTCAACCTCGTCTCTTTGTGCACTCTCTATGTTGGCACCTCCACTTGCGCGAACATTCTCCTCGGTCCCACCTTTGTTTTCTCGTGCTTCACCTTGTACTTCTTCCATTCTTACGAACAACGTTTGCCACCTTTCGTGTGAATAACTTGGACTATCCTCCACTTGAGGACTCCACACACATTATAATTCATGTTCTGTTGCTCACAATTGCAGTACTTGGTTGGCAATGCTCGAATATTTGTTTTCCTCAACACAAAATTGTTGGGCAATCCTCTGACTCCTCACTAACTAATTCTGACTTCTTCTAAGGCCACGTCTCCCACATCATTCACCTCTTCACACCTCATGCATGTTGGTTTGAACTTCAAGAAGCAACGACACCAAATGTAACATGGTGCAACCCAACTTTGATTAAGCAACGGTGCCAAATGTAGCACGATGATGAGTATTCCAACAATGGAGGAACAAAATGATAGATTTAGAGGCCAAGCAAGACTGCAGTCAATACTATCTCACAATGGCTCAACATCCCACTTGTACAACAATCAAGTGATATTCCACTTGTATGGAAGTCAAGCGACAATCCACTTGTACAACAAGCACTTGTACGACAACTTTGTAAATGACTTGTATGGCAACTTGGTAAGTGACTTTTACGGCAAGTCACTTGTATGGCAATGATGCAATCCACTTGAACGACACTCATGTTTGCTCCATTCGTACAACTCTCGTATGGTGATTTTAGACTGCAACTCCTTGTACAACGATCCTGGTTGCAACGTCACTCTTGCACACAAAACTTGGAACAACCACAATCTACCAACCTACTTGCAGCAATAGCATTACATAGAACACATGCACTCACATAGATGAAGGACAAATCATCATTGTATTACTCTTGCATGTACGACATTAACATTACAGAATCTATGCACTAGCAATATATAATGCTACAGTGAATATACAAAAACAGACTCTACATGCAAAGATGCTCTCCTCATACTCCGTTGATATTCCGCACCCGAACAAATAAATAGGGGTCCTATTTAACCTTGAGGGTTGGCAGTTAACAACAATTGCCACCCCGGGACACCTTACCCCTAACTTCCTCCCATTCACATATGCTTAACACATACATTAGCCATACGTGACAATTGCAATTTATCAAACGATGATGTCATCGCCCTTGCCTTCAAAATCCAAAATTACATTTCTTTTACATTTACATTTCATGTGTATTTACATTTCATTTACATGTGTGCACACTTTGCACTTATTTCCACTATCTACACTACTTTTTCTGAGGCTGGTTAGAGGATAACGCGCAATTGGAGGTGCAACATGTAGATAAATATCAGGCCGAGGAGAATGTTCATGTAGGTGGTGATAAAAGCGCCAACATGGATCTTACACAAGATAAAACAGAGCAACTGGTGACTCCAGCACAAGTGCAAGGGAGAGTGCCTAAACATGCAAAGGATGGGAGTCAAGCTCAAGGGCAATCACGGGATCGTGTCCTCGAAAGACCAAAACTAGCGCTCGGGTATTCACAAAGGAGATTTTAGAGAATGAGTGTACAAGGAAGCAACTGAAGATTGTCTACAAATGACCATTTGTTGAAGGAAGGTTCATTAAGTGGAAATGAAATCAATGAACAGCCATCAATGGCAAATATTGCTACAGTTGCGGGCAAGCAAAAGTGCCTGATGTTAGCTAGAGACAAGGGAGAGGATCCCAAACACCATATTCGATTGTGCGAGGTGATATGGAAGGGGAATGGAGTTACTAATTAAGATACATGCTCAGATTGTTCCTAACAATGTTGCATGGAGTTGCAATTGATTGGCATTTGAAAAGAGAACCTCTCACAAATTGGGCCGTGATGACGAACAAATTCAATAAGGAGTTTAGACTGCTTCATGATGATACATATATGATTGGAGCGATCTATTCAATGAAGCAAAAAAATGATGTAAACATCAAGTCATATAATTGTCGTCTAAAAGAATTCATCAATAAGATGGAGGCTAAGCCAACAAATGTTTTACAAAAGCAATGGTTCTTAGATAGACTGCTACCAAGATATAAGAAAAAGATGAAGGTGGTTTTGCCAACCACTTACCAAAAAGCATTTGATTGAGCATTGAACCTTGAGGGAGATCAAGAAGACAATAACCAGAGGAGGAAGTATGAGCCATGAGCGAGATAATGATTCTGATAGTGATCATGATGATCTTAGTGCTGCAGTCTAGGCCATGCGAAAGGACCTAGAGTGAATGATAAATGATGTGAAGGCCGAAAAGGTGAAGAAGAACATTTGGGGTTCTAATTGTAAATCAGAAGGGCACACCAATGTAAATTGTCCAAAGAAAGCATACTGTAATATTTGTAAGATTGTAGGTCATACTATTGTAGATTGCGCATTCAATCTAAGTGGAAGGCACCAAACAATGATGATGCAAAAAGAAGAGAAAGAGATGAAACCTAGCACTTCAAAGAGTGGACAAGGAGCAATTAGTGGCGGTTACCGAAACAAATTCCAAGGGAGAAGATAACTACAACAAGGGAACCAAATTGCAGTAGGTGAAAGACGATTGCAATATGATTATGATGGGAGGCTGATCATTAAGTGTAGAAGTTGTCAAGAGTGGGGACACATCACATGCAACTTTATGAATGCTCCAACAAGAGCAAGAACTAGGAATAATAATGCAATAATGTGTAAATGGTGTGAACCTGGCACCACAAGGAGGCAAATTGTCCAAAGAGGGCAAACGTGAGCAACTTGCAAAATGTCAATTTTATTGACATTGAAGAGCCCCAAGCAGACCAGCAACAAGAATAGAAGGATAAACATGTGTTGGTAGTGACTCAGGCACAAACACGAAGGAGGGAGCAATACCAAACCCTACAAAGGAGGAGAAATGACACGAAGAATATGTACAAATTGAAGAAGAGCAAAAGCTCAAAGAAACCTCAACAAAGCAGGTGGCAGTGCAAGTATTGGATACAAATGTTGAAGTGAAAATGTCTAGATTACTGTGTGCAATACAAAAGCTATATACAACGGTTAGAGAAATCATGCAGACAAGTAGAAGATCCATGGCGCCAACTAAAGACAAGGAAAGTAGCAAGGGATCAATACATTGACACGATAGTCTTGATGATCGATATCAGGAAGAAGCTTAGCACTGACCCATATTGAGTTGTTGAATCACAAGTTGACGTAGGTGATTATTGATAGGGGTTCAAGTGTAAATGTTTTTCCTGAGAAGATATGGAAGGACATGGGGGCACCAATTTTGTGGTCTCCTAACTTTTGACTACATGGTGCAGGTCAGTATGGCATATAAATGAAAGGAGTCTTAACAACATAGAGCTGAAGGTTTTTGATCAAAAGTTCATCTTGGATTTTGTGGTTATTACTATGCAAAAACTAAGTGGTATTTCTCCCAGTTGTGGTTTACTTTTGTCGTGTGTAATAAAGGACAACACAAGTATGTAATCAATTTGAAGAATTAGTCCGTTAGTGAAGAATTGGCGATTGAGAAGTTCATCGTCAAAAGAGGGAGATCAAGTGAATGGATGAGAACCCAACAAAGTAGTGCTAGATTGGAGGAGTGCACAAAATATGAAGGGCACTTAGATAGTGGACTTCTGCATTGGTAGATGGAGGACTATGAAATTTTCTAGCTTACCTACATGTGAATTAATGCAAAGGAGGATGCTCAAGATGAAGGACCTCAAAGCATATATGAGGACCACAAAACTTTGAAGAGTATAGTGTTGGTGCTGCATAGATCGATGAAAAGCCAAGACATCCTTTCGATGTAGAAAAAGCGGCGAAGGAACTTGAACCATAAAGCATGAAGGATGAAAAATGGTGCAGGTGAATCTCAATGAAGGAGAAGAGGAGAAGATAATCCACTATGGGGACGATTGGGACCCAATTTTAAAAGTGATAGCTTTTAAAAATGTTATGCAGTACAAGGAGGTCTTCGCATGGACATACAAGGGATTCCACCCAAGTTGTGCATGCATCAAATCCCGTTGGTTCCTAGGACACAACCTATAGAAAAAAGGCCGTATCGAATGAATCCAAAGTATGCAGTGGTCAATGCAAAGATAGAAAAAATGTTGGATGCATGAATAATATTCAAGGTTGTAGACAACAACTCTAAGAAGAAATGACATGTTTGTCAAAATGTCTACACATCAACATGTTGTACATTGTTTTTACATAGGAATGGCATGCAAAATAGTCAAATTGGTCAAATGTAATGTCATTTAGTAATTAGCAATGATAAATGCAATGTAATCAGACGTATGTAATCAGCCGTCATTTGCAAAAGGTTAACTGATTTGTTAATCACGTTGTTAAGGCTGAAATGAAAAGTAGTTTTGGTAGTTGAGGCTTGGTTGGTTATGGTAACTACCAGAGCCACACTATATATAGACCCCTTTCATTTTGTAAATCATCCATCCAGATCCATATCCGTTGCATAGGAGAGCAACCACTGTAAGGAGCCATCAGACTGATAGTGTTGTACGGGAGATTGTTGCAGTCACATGATTGAGATTATTGCAAGGAGCACTTAGATGGAACGTAGCAGTTGTAGGGACAACATCATCTAACTGGCCAAGACATAGACAAGCCGTCATCCTATAGCCAACACAGACTTATCATCATGCCAAGATCTGAAATGCAATTAACCGTTCAGTGCCGACATGGACTATGTCGTCATGCCGCCTTGTTGAGGTGCATACATCCATCTTGTCGTCATGCCGCCTTGTTGAGGTGCATACATCCATCTTGTCGTCATGCCGCCTTGTTGAGGTGCCGACATTAGTCATTGCTGTCAGGATTAGTTCCGTCTTGGAGCAATCCGTCATAAACTAAGTCGTTAGGGATTTGCCTTCTGAGTAACATTAACACAAGGAGTATCAAGCCGACATTGACATGTTCCTTAGCATGTATTTCCAATTCCCCTCCCACTGAAACTATCATTCCCACGTCTCAGGAAGTCCTCACCGTTGTCTACAAAAGGGACAATAAGCAAATGGGTGTCACCTATCGTCATCAGTTTGAAGAAGAGTAACCAAATCCGCATCTGTGTGGAATTTTGGAGCTTGAATGTGGTGACCATCAAGGATCCCTCCCAAATACCATTTATTGATTCAATCCTAGAGAAAGTAGCAGGTCGCAAGATCTATTCATTTTTGGATGAATATTAGTCTTGTTGAAAAAGACAAATTAAAGACCACATTTGTGGTAGAAAATGGGAATTATGCATTTAACCAAATGCCTTTCGATTTGTGCAATGCCCTTGCCACTTTTCAAAGGAGTATCTTGCGCATTTTTGAATAAATGTCAGCAAGCAAATTCAAAGTGTTCTTAGATGATTGGAAATTGTACGGGAGAAAGGACGAGCATCTAAAGGCATTGGAAGAATGCATATGGTTGTGAATGAATGCTCAGTTACCCTTAAACCCAAAGATGTGCAAGTTGCTCGTGTCATATGGAAAGTTGCTAGGGCACATGGTATGCAAAGAGGGGTTGAAGACCAATCCTAACAAGATTCAAGTTGTGATGCGCATGGAAGATCCATAAGAGGTAATTTTGTTGAAGTCATCCTTGGGGCATGTTGGGTATTAGCAGTGCTTCATTAAAAACTTTGCACAAGTTTCATATGCTCTTGATGCGTTGATGTGCAAAGGTGTTCCTTTTAGGTGGACAAAAGAGCACTAGAAGGCCTTTGAGGAATTAAAGGCAAAGTTGGTCTGTGCACCCATTCTGGTGTTTCCAAATTGGAAGGACTCTCATGTTCACATAGATGTGCTCAATTTTGCAATTTGATGCAGGCTTGCATAGGAGGGGCTATATGGGTTGGATCAGATTTTTCAAGTCGGTTGTTGTCGCGGGTAGAGAAGAACTATAGCACCAGGAGTAGGAGGCCTTAGGGATGGTATACACAGTAAAAAAATTCAGACATTACTTGCTTAGCAACCCTTTTGCTTACTACGTAGATCATCAAGCATTGTTGTATTTGATCAGCAAGCCGATCATTCATGGATGAGTTAGCAGGTGACTCGTTAAGTTGTAGTTCATGTTTCAAGTGGTGGTGAGACAAGGGAAGAAACGTGTGATAGTGGATCAATTGTCAGGGATTCTCTTAGGAGAACTTGTGGAAGGAGGAGAGTTATATGAAGTTCTGGATGCTTGTCTATTTTCGATTACTATCATGGTATATGTACGTGGGTGAATATTTGTCGATAGGGAAGCTGCCAAAAGAGGTGACTACAACAAAAAGAAAGAAAATCATCATTAAATCAGCACCATTTCAATTGATAGCTAGTTTATTGTACAAGATTGGAGTTGATGGAGTTTTGCAAACATTCATAATGGACAAGGAAGTGAACTTAGTGTTGAAGGAATCTCATGAAGGGCTGGTTGGAGGGCATATGGGGCTAGACATGACCATGAGAAAGGTGCTTCTGGTAGGGCTATGTTGGCCCACCCTCTATCGCAATGTAAAGGAGTTTGTGAGGGACTTCATGCCATTTCATCCATCTCAGCCGCAGGAGTTGTTTGTGAGATGAGGTATAGATTTTGTTGGATCACTAAAACTAGCAAGAGAAGATGTAGGTAGATTATGGTAGCAGTTAAACACTTGATGAAGTAGGTAAATGCAAGAATGTTGCCTAATAATTCCATATAGAGCACTGCACGGTTCTTTGTATAGACAAGTCATTACAAGATTCAGAGTGCCTCTTCAACTAACAACTGATAATGGAGGACACTTTGCTAATGAAATCATTTAGAAGCTGGTTATGGAGTTCAAGATCTTGCATTCATTGTCAAGTCGATATCACCCCAAAGTAGAGGCAACATATAAGGTCTTGGTATCCATAATGTACAAAACATGTAGAATTGAATATGCTAATTGGGAGAAGAAATTACCAACGATCCTCTAGGCGTACAAGACTGCATATAAACTAACAATAAACCATACACCATTTCAGTTGATGTATGGGCAGGATGTAGTTGTGCCAGTGGAGTTTCGAGTACCAAGTATAAGAGTGGCGATATAGAACCGTCTTGGTGACCAAGAGAGCCTAGAGGAGAGGCTAACAGCACTCATCAAGTTGGATGAGAGGGTGATGGCATAGTAAGACATGGAGGTTGCCTAACATCGTTGGAAGTTGTGGGACGATAAGTGCCTAAAGAAGATGAATTTGAAGGCAAATGACTTAGTACTCCATTCTAAATACATCTTTGTACTCCAGGAAGATCTTGAAAGTTGTTGCTTTCAATATAGGATCCAACTCATCTCCGAAAGGTATGATCTTTTCTTCTCCTTTGCCAACGTTCATTTGTACTAACTTTGGTCCTTCATATTTCATTTTATCAAGTTTTTCCATTGCATTGAGTACATTGATTGGGCGGTATGGCTTGTCTTCAATGACTACATCACCTATCATGTACTCCACAAAATTCTTTGGAAATGTCCACTTTTCTCTTTCTTCATCCTTCTTTACCGCAGATTTCCTTCGACTATTTTGGCCGACTTGTTCATTTTTCTTCCTTTCATCCTAGTCTTCCTTTTCCATGTGGAGGCAAAAACAATGCGGCATGAATACTTCATAATATTTTGTTTGCCAATGGAAGAGCCCCTTATCAACGTCTTCCTCATCTTTTGTACAATCTTCCAACTCCAACACTCCTCCTTCCTCAAGTTTGTATCCAGCTTCTTTGTCTGATGACAAACTTCCTAATTCGTCCAAAGTTGCTATATCTTGACTTGCAAACCAAGTCTTTAGATTTATCATATACTTGTGTTGGCCCTTTTTGAAGGTAAGACGTTCCTTCTCCCAATTGTGATTCACCTTTGCCATTCTCATCCATCCATGTCCCAACAATGCATCATAGGCTGGTTTTTGCATTGCAATTACTACAAAATCTAGGATGAAATCTTGATCAGCTATTCTCACTTTTTGATTTGTCAATATGCCTTTCATTTCTATTCCGTACTGATCTTCTCCATACAACCAAAAATTTGGAGACCATAAAAATGGTGTCCCAATATCTCTCCATGTCTTCTCAAGCATGACATTGACACTCAATCCTCCATCTACAATCACCTATGTTAGCTTATGATCCAATAAATCCATATGAATCAAATTTGGCTTCTTTCTTGTTTTAATCATTAATATTGTAGGATCAATGAATTGGTCCTACTTGATTGTCACAACCTCCTTTGGTTCATCTACTTTCTTTATCCTCACAATTTCTCCTACTTTGGCATACAGTTCAGGTATTGCACTAAGTAAATTAGACACCTTTACTTCCACTGTTATGTTCAATACTTGTGTTGCCAATTGCTCCATCGATGATTGCTTACTCAGCATTCCCTTAGGTTTCTTCAATGGTTTTTCAGGGAGTAGCCTTTCTTGCTTTGTTTTCTCGAGTTCTTCCTTTATCATGTCATACCATCTCTCCTTTTCCTTGGCAGGATTAGGGTATTGCTCCACCTTCCTTGCTTGAGCTCTTGTCACTGCTAGCACCTGCTTTTCTCCTTGTTGGTTTATTGATTCACCTATGTCAATTAAATTGACATTCTGGGTCCCACTGGAACTTGCTTTATTTGGACAGTTTACTTCCTTATGGTTGCCAGGTTTGCACCATCTACACATATGCGTTACATTATTCCCATTTGTTCCTCTTCCAGTTTGCAGCTTGGGACAATTCTTTGCAAAATGTCCCCATTCTTGAAAATTCCGACATTGGATGATCGGTCTCCCATTAAAATCATATTGTAATCAACTTTCTCCTCCTTGTCGATTATTTTGCTGTCATCCACCATGACGATTATTCTGATATCCTCCAGTGGTTGCAGCTTGTGCATTGTTTGAGGTGTTCAGTTTCGCTTCCTCTTTCTGCATCGTCATGGTATGATGCCTTGTTCCTTTCAAATTAAATGGGCATTCTACAACAACATGCCCTAGTACTTCACATATGTTATAGTACGCATTCTTGGGACAAGTTACGTTCATGTGCCCCTTTGTCTTACAGTCCGAGCATCATATGTCTTACTTTCTTTTCTTCACTTCTCCCTTGACATTTTTGACCGTCCTTTTAAAATCTTTACACATGGATTGGATTTCTATATGCATATCTTCCTTGTCACTATCTAATTCTTCACTTTTATAGTGACCTCCCAAACCTACGACCGTTTACCTTGCTTCACTTTCAAAGTTTCGTGCTCGCTCATAGGCTTCCTTGTATGTCAAACATGGGATACTTAAGGCATCCCATGGGATACTTAAATTTTTGTTAAGACCCTGCATCACTTCATTTTTTGTTGTCCCATTTATTATGAGATCTGAGGCAGGTTCCATTGCCTTTTCAAGGACAACTCTTGATGTGTTTCTACCTTCTTTAGATACCCGGACCAGCATTGTCTCGCACTCTTTCTTTAGGAGATAACTCAGCTTCGAAGACATAAAAGTTCTCCAAATGGATCTCACCCTCCTCAACATCGGCTCATCACAACATACTTCACCAACTCCGACGGACTAGGTGACTTCGACCGGAAACGCCCCACACCATCCAGTTTGAACAGAAGCAGGGTCACTAGACAGCGCACCAACAGTTTGTCAGGGTTCCGAACTAGCAATGGGCAGAGACATATCATGGACTTCTTCAGCTCCGGTACTTCAGCCTCGACTGTTAGGAGAGATTAGTTTTTGGGGATTCTCGGAGCTTGCCCCCCCCTGGGCTGCTCCCTCCTCCCTCCTTCTCTCTCTCCGTTATTCTTGGCATGCACTTCTCTCTGTCGGACTGCAGCCCTCCCCTCCTCTGCTCTCCCTTTTCTTTTCTTTTCCCTTTCTCTTTGGCCCGTTTGTCGGGTTTGATCTTGTATTTTTCTTAGTTCTTTTTTTTTTTGGGCTTTTTAGCCTGCTAGCTGGCAGTCATTATTGTACTTCTTATAGTCCCTTGGGTCTTATTTTGGCCCACCGCGGACATTAATAATATTTCATTTCATTTCATTTCTATTATATCACAACGACAAACAATAATGGTTGGACCAATATTTTAGCCCAATACTCAAGGAGGATTCCATACATACTCTTGAGCGCAGTACCCGCCTCTCTGACAATACGAGAGAGTGATCTTCTTGAGTGTTGTGCTCGGTGCACTATGGATAGAAAAATGGTTGAAAAGCTTCCTATGGCTAAAGGTTCCTCCTAATCCTAAGGGGGTCTCCCTATACACCCAAAGATACGTGGGAGCTCAAGTCCGTATATAGGTGTTGTCTGAGGCCTGGGTATTGAAATCTGATCACCCACTTCACTAGACACTTTATTGGCAATCTAGCTTGGCCAATAATAATAGCTCCTCCATGATATTTTAAAACCCCCGAAACAGGGTTTCTAACCTATTAAACTAAAAATAGAGGGAAAAAAATGGGTCGATTTTTTTTTCTTTATAGGATAATAAGTAGGAAAATAGAAACAAAGAATATTTATACCTAACAAGTCAAAATGGTAGGACATGAACTGTTTGCACTGCTACAGACGCAGCCCTGGAAAGAGGTTTGATACCACTTGTTATGAACCTTGCAATAAAATAAAAGCACATCCACACAATATTGCAATAATAATAGATAATGATGCTTGAAAATAACAATATTGTACGATGAAATGGAAATGCAGTCAAGAACACATTAGAGAATTGCAGGCCACTTCAAGGGGGCAACCTCCTTAGAAGTAGAGCTTTGATACAACAAAATATGAGATGATCCTTCTCTTGTCCCCTTGGCTCTTTTATAGACTTTGGTTACCCTAACCCTAATGCTCAAGGGTTCCCATCCATGTGCAAGTGGGGGCCCAACTAGTAACTCCTAAAGAATAACCATTACATCTTTTAAATAATGTCTTTTTATAATAAATAACAATTACATCATATGAGACCTTAAACTTAGGTGCTCGAAGTACCACATGAATAACATTTATTACTATTAAAATAGGGTCTTAACAGAAATTTACTACTGAGGCCAAAGAAAAATCACATTGGCAATTTATCAGATAAAAATCCACAAATTTTCAAAATTATCAGAAATAACAAAAATAATTATAATTTTGGAAATGATGTCAAAATTTCCTAATACTTTCCCTCTAACATTTTCTTGCTTCTTATGAACTTTCCCATTTTTCATCATTGGATGTTAGGAGTAACACTAAGAACAGTGCCATACACCTCATCTGCCTCGTTCTCTCATCTTTGGAGAGGATGAACATTTCTACAACTGACAATTGGCATTGCCTGTATATTGTTTTGCTCTAAGTTTCATTTATATTTGTTGTTATCGCATATTTGTCATAAGTTAGAACCCAATAAAATAAAATAAAAAAATCATTCCAATATTTTAGCTTTTAGATTTATTTGTTTTCCTCTTGCTTGTTTTAAGGTTCTCTTCCATGATACATTCCTTTTGTAACTCGTTTTTTTCAAGTCCGAATGGCCTACTTTGATCAGTTATAGAAATTAATGTTTTTGTCCTATTTTGAGTTGAATTAAAGTTATTAGGTGGGTTAATGTTAGTAATGATTTTCATGCATCTATGGGTTAGTTGAAGCTTCACATAAAACTTTCATCTATTTATATATGTATACATTTTGCTTTGATTGAGATGATATAATTATCTATTGTCGTTTTCCTTGTGGGTTCACTTTCTTGTGTATTTGTACATATTCCATTCCCTTGTAGTTAGGGCTTTGGCTTTTCTTTGGAGAGGTCCAAGGTTCAAACCACAGCGTACCTAGAAGGGGATAGGCTGGATGGTTGCGGCCGAGTGTTTGCCGGTTGGCTGCCCCAATTCAATGCCCTTGAGGTTTGGGGTCTTGTTAACTTCGCTTTATCCAGCGGGCTCGGATTTATAGAGGCAGCATCCAATGGTGTAACCGCCAACCAATTCAATGCCCTTGAGGGTCGGGTTCTATTGACTTCGCTTTATCCAACGGGCTAGGATTTATAGAGGCAGCATCCAATGGTGTTACCAAGTTTCCTATGTAGAAAAAAAAAAAACTTTGCTCGGTTATTTCCAATTCTTTCTTTACATACAATTTTTCTGTTTGTTAATTTGGTTCAAGAAAATCTCAAATTGCACATGTTGATTATAAAGGGTCAACCTTGCTACCTCAGTTTGACATTTGATCACTTTTATATCACATTTAACCTTTTTAATTATTTTTAGTCATTTATCATTTTTTAGTTTCCAATAAATATGACTTGTACCTTGCATGTGCAGTCCAGAGAACATGAGATCACAACTGAACTAGATCCCCCAGAGCTTACTGCAAGATCAGTTATTGAGCTTCCATGCTCAACCAAGGAATGCAAACAAACTGAGGATGTATTTTCATGCGAGTCATCTGCCATATCTAGCAAACTGCAAGTACATTGCTAAAACAGAAGTCAAGCTATACTGTATGTCACACAACTATTACCAACTACAGATTCCAGTTACATTTCAGTTGGAAAAATACAGAATCAGCTGCAATATCAAACAAAAGATGAAGTACCCAATTAGGGGCCAAACATGTATTACACCATCATCTGCACCAGAAATCAGTAGGGAATCATCATCTGAGAAAGTCAGACAGCTCACAGATTTGTGATGAGCAGGCCACTGTTGAAGTAACCTCCCACTTGCAACCTGTTAAATGATGAATGTTTTACAAAATTAAGATTAACCACGTAAAATGAGGAGAAGTAACATATATCAGTGCTCGATAAACTCACTGTGAAGGCCATCCGTTAAGTGATCTAGATGTGCAAATCATGTAAATAATCTGCTTTTTCCAAAATCAAGACAAAAATATATTGATTATGCATTATTCACAACTCAGTTTTCTTTGCTCCAACTACATCAACATGATTACCAATAAAAGAAAAGACATGATAACTGGTTGAAGCCATTAAATCATCTACCATAAAGCATGTTGACTAATTACAAGTTTCCACTATTTTATCATGCATTTGGTGGTGATCTGGCAAAATGATATGCCTTCTGCATTGCTTGCGGACCAGTAAGAATGGAAACACTATAACAGGATCTGAACGTAGGTTTTTCTTATTCCAGTTGGCCTAACAACAACACTTTGACCTTTAATCCAATGGTGAAATACTCAGATATGGAACCGCTATTAGGACAAATTTTAAGGAACCGGACATTTTAGAAGTTCAAAAATCTTGATAAATATTTTTTATTAAATTCTCAGATATATAAATTTGGCAAGAGTCCAGGGATTTTTCTATGAATTACTTCAGAATTATTGACCCAAACTCCTGCACATATGATTGGTTCAGTGTGCAACATACTCTGTTCAAAAACTTGAATAATTGGTTCAGTGTGCAACATACTCTGTTCAAAAACTTGAATAATTGGTTCAGTGTGCAACATACTCTGTTCAAAAACTTGGATAGGTTTGAGAAGAGAGGAGACTCGCTGAAGTTTAGAATTTTCAAAAGAGTTGGAAAGGTTCAGATATTAGAGACAACATAAACAGAGATGTCACAGAGAAATATTCAACAAGATAATCTCATAAAGTACTCAAAAGGAAAATTTCTTCACTATTCATAAATTCATGAATCATCATATTTCAAAGTATGATGCAACTATAAAGTGGCATTAACCTTCTATAATCTAAAGTTATAAACATCTTATAGTTATTGCTTTGTAGTTGGATGATTCTTGGGTTTAAATTTCATTCATGAACTTGTTTCCTTTTTCGTCATTTTAACTGAGTGTCATGGTTTTGGGAGCTTGCTGACTTTGCTGGGTGTATTTTCAAACCCATTCTCTTATCATGATGCATTGTCCTTTTTGGCTGAAGTTTTAACCAACAAAACTACTGCTACTGAATACTGATGCAAGTCTGTCATAATTAAAGGCCATCTAATCTGTTGTAGTGCCTTTCCTAGTGACAGACATCTTTGACTATTTAATTTGAGTGTATTTAAAATTTATTACTATTTTTTCATCATGACACATTTAGGAAGTTTTATGTATTTTGATTAGATCTGAAGTTGTATAATCATATTTTTCACTAGCACTGCTATCAATATCATGAAATCCACACTACTTCATTTACGTAGTATGACATAAATTTTGTTGTGGAGTATTGACTTTTATTATATAACTATTAGCCTAGACTCATTTCCATATGTGTCAATAGTTGAATTTAAGATTAAAAATTGAAATTCATAATCTAATGTTTTAGATGGAATACATATATTTGTTTTATATCATGTCATATTTTATATTTGAGTTACTTTGATCCCATCTAGTACATGCACAAATTACAGAATCCATTAAGAGTACCTGAAGCCCTGAGAATGCATAGTTCCAACCCCTGGTTGTGAATAATTTGACCTAGCAAACTACAATCTGAAGCAAAATGAACATCAGAATTATTGCTCATTGAGAATGTTTTCTAATGATCGATGACATGGAATACTTAGGAGGGGTAGAATTGGATCACTTCTTGAGTCAAGAGGATCATGAATAGTTCCATTCCATGGTTGTGAATAAGTTGACCTAGCAAACTACAGTTTGAAGCAAAATGAACATTAGAATTATTGCTTATTGAATATGTTTTCTAATGATCGATGACATGGAATACTTAGGAGTGGTAGAATTGGATCAAACATTGACTTATTGAGTCAAGAGGATAACATCGAACCACAAATATTTGACATCTAGAAATTGGTATAACAAGACAATAATTCTTTTTTCAACTGAGTTATATGTAGCTTCTATCGGGTACTGTACCAAGGCGGTGAGTATTCCAGCGGTTGGAGGAACAATTGGAATGATAGATTTTAGGAGCCAACTGAGATTGCAGTTATTGTTGGTCCAATTACAATTGACATTGGAAATTTGTACGACAATTCTACTTGTACGGCAATTGCCAACTTGCACTTGTATGACAAACAATTGTCTGGCACACACTTGTACGGCACAGTCACAATCCACTTGATGGAAAACTCCAATACACCTGTCGGCAATGACTTGTACGACGACTTTCTCAACAATCCTCATATGAAATCTCCCTCATACAACACTCTTGACAACCCTCGTTTGGCAATCTCCCTCATACAACACTCTTGACAATCCTCATATGGCAAACTCCCTCATACAACACTCTTGACAACCCTTATACAACACTTGCATTACTTTCATACAGTTATTTTGGACTGTAACTTCCGTCTACAACCCTGCACACAAAGAACTTGGCACACACGCAACCTAACAATCTATTGCAACAATAACATCACACAAACATGCATACACAAAGATGGAAATGGAATGTCATTGCATTATACTACTTGTACGACACTTGCATTACACATATGATTGCAATTGCAGTACACAGATCACACCGATGCTCTCACATCACAATGCACCCCTGGAATACACAATATTATTTCTCGTACCATCTTTGTTCAACAAATTAGCAGGGGGTCCTTATATTCTTATGGGTTGGCATTTGGAAGCAACTGCCACCCCAAACACCTCACCCTTCAACCGTCTCCTTGATCACATGCATTACAAATGCAATATATTAACCTATGACATTTGACTTTACATTTCATATTACATTTGCATTTCATTTGTCTTTCATTTACATTTGATTTACATTACAATTTTGTGCAACATTTGCCCTTATTTCCAATGTACAATGTTTACTTTGACTGTTGTCCACAACTAGCTCCTGCATCTAGCGTCCCCTTTATCTTGGTTGACATCCTCAATGACAACTATCTCTACTCTTGGGGGATCGAATTTTGTTGATACTGAGGAGTTGGAATAGGTATGCCTCCCATTTCCTTGATCTGCAGCTTGAGGGCCTCCATCTCTCCCTTGAGTCTCGTGGTGTAGTTCAGATACAGGTTCCACTGCACTCCAAAATTGTTTGCTCTCTCCTCAGTTTTTGTTAACATCGCCAATATCTCTTCTTCCCTTTTTGCAAATGCAGCTTCCACCTCCTTACTTGCTGCCTCAACAGCCTTCTTTGCTATTTTTTGCCTCATGCTTGGCTGCAATTGCCAATTGTTCATCCTTCTCTACAATTAACTGATCACGAACCTCAACTTCCTCGTTCTTCTTTTCCAATAGTTGTTCCCTCAATGAAAATTTGGATTTCAGCGTTCCGATCAGCTCTTTTTGTTCCTCAACTTCCTTTTTGAGTGTTGCTAGTTCTGTTTCAGCGTTCTCCTTCATTTGTCGAAGTTTCTCCTCCCATTGGTTAGCCTATTTCTCCTTTGACTCATGAATTCTCTTCACTCCTGTGGCTAACCATTGAATCAGGTATGCCAAAAAATTAATCTTGGCATGTCTTTACTAACTCAAGTGCAAGCTTCACATACTTCACACCTACTTCATCTGTTGGACAAGGTGCCAAATTTGCCTCATCAATATACACCCTTGCTAGCTGCCTATAGATTGTTCGAGTTCCCTTTGGCAGGTTTTCCACTCTAATTATACTCCGCACACTACCAGTCTCTAACTCCCATGGTTGCTTTTGGTGAGCCTTGGCAAGCTCCTTCATCCTTTCTTCATCTTGAGCCCATTGTACTAACTTGCCTAATTCATTTTCCACCATCAGCTGCCATCATTGCCAATCTCCAACACATCCAACCTAGAACTCCATTCTTGATTTGTCCAAGGCTCCAGACATATTCTTGAAAAAGACATCAACTTGCTCATTGATACAATCCCCTAGAACTAGTGGTCTCTTGAAATTCGGCACTCCTATAAGGAAATGCTCACTTGCATCCAAATCATGGTTGTTTCTTCTTTGCCCTCTCCATTGTCACCTCTGAAGTTGATTGATATCTTAGCTACCTTGCCCTATTGTACCAGTCGTGCTACATCCATGGTTTCTTCTACAATCACTGCTTCCCGTACTCTCATGTTCTTCTTCCAACAGT
This sequence comes from Wollemia nobilis, assembly GCA_028583015.1. NCBI lineage: Eukaryota > Viridiplantae > Streptophyta > Pinopsida > Araucariales > Araucariaceae > Wollemia > Wollemia nobilis. Next base: position 2,503,602 of record JAQPPZ010001036.1, on the reverse strand, counting down.
TGACTATTTTCTCCTCTACAAAACACTCTGAACAATGATGTAGGCTGCTTCCCTTTCTCTTCTTGCTCAACTTGTACTATTCTCCTCCTTGCCAACTCTTCTGCTACGGATTAATTTCAAAGCATGTATGTTCATCCAATGGAGGTGATCTACAAGGGTCCTCCTGCTCTAAAGGTGTTGGAATGTTGAAAATATATTGTAACTCAGTATTTACCACCTATTCCTCTCCTACACCTTCCACTACCTCCATTGTTGTTGTCTTCTCTTCTACATCCACGACAACAATTGGCTCTTTTTGTTACGTTGTTCTCCTTTACTTGTCCTATTCACTCTACGCAAGACTCTCCTTAGGTTGTTGCTCATCCACTACAGCCCTCTCCTGAGTCATTTGTCTACTTGTAATGTCTCCTTGCATAGCCTAACTTCTTGTCTGTGCAGGATCCTCCTGTCTCACTGCTCTCCATGATCTTCCATGTTGCTTGCTCCTGTCCCTCCACCATCCTATCTACATTACCACCAACACTTGTTATGGCCTACAGTGGGCGTTATTGCTCTTTTTGTTGGTGTTGTGCCTGAGCTTAAGTCTCCATCCACTGCTTCTCTAACCTCCTATGACTCTTCTCCTTTTGCACTGGTTCTGTCTTTGGCTTATTTGTGGCTTCCTTTGAATCCTCGCTTCCTTCATCTTCCATAGGCTCATGTACCTTCCTTTTTAATATCTTCTTTTTCTTCATTGGAGTACCTAGCTTCATTAGCAACACCACACTGATCCACCAAAAACTTGATGCATGTTCCAGTATATCCCTAGGAGGATTCAATTCTAGAAACCAAACCTTTGCCTGTGTCAACACTCATCATCAATGCAATGGCATGGAAAGCCATTGAAAAATTCCTTGTATACTACATCAAGAAATTTCTAATACAGTATGATAAATATGATGCCCAATCATATGCTACGCTAGTTGTCATCCCCTATACATATGATATGAGCCAAGTGGGTATTTCGAGGCTCGTTGCTCTCCCGAGAGTTTCAACATGATGACATTCATGGCACACTACAGTTTTGGCGTCTTTAATTGCTGCATCTTCACTCTACGGCTCACATGCTTCAGCAACTTTGCTGCCTCTTCCAAAGTGATGTTGGTGACCTTCTAGATCATCTCCATCAATCGATTCATGTGTATTGACTCCTTTATGACTCGTAATCCATGATTTGGCAACCCAAATGTTCTTCTGAAGTTACCTATTGAAAACACCACTAATACCTCCCGGTTACCAACTATAACTCTACAGGAATTTTGCTGCAGATTGTACATCTATAGCATTTGAAACAAATACTTCTTAAAGAACTCTTTGTCAAACTTAGGCATCTGTAGTATAAAATTCACTCTTGCATCCTTAAATGCTATCCTCAATAGATGATCCTTTGGACTCTTCTCCCACCATGTCCAACAAAACACTCTTGCTAGTTATACCCATGTGATTTCTTGCAAGGGCACTATCATCTTCTCCTTTCCTTTGCTCTTTTCCCCCTCTTGAGGTAAAGCCTCCACTTCTTGCTCCTTCGGAGTGCTGGTCTTTGGCCTTTCTCTCGAATGTCCAACATGCCTACCGCTTCCTTGTTCATTGTCTAAGTTGTGTTCTCTCTCCCTTCCTTGTATGCTCTCTGTAAGACCTCTTCTTGCACTTCCTTCAACACCTCCATAAGAGAAGAGAAAGGTTCTGCATACATCATTGGGTTAGGTGGAGCCCTTCTCTCTTGTTTTACCCAGTAAAAATGTATTCCTTGATACTTGGTCATTTCTATATTCTTCACTACTTAACAACTTAAACTGGCCTCTACTTTTGCTTGTATGACACTTGCCATACACAACCTACTACTAGTATGGCCCCTACAGTACACAACTTCTATTTGTACGGTTGTCACTTTGGGCTTGTAAGGCATCCATTCAACTGCTTCCTTATACGATAGTCCCCTTCCTCCTATACAATCAACCTCTTGCACCAATTTGTATAGTGTTGCCATACACTCCACTATACCTGTACGGCGATGGTATCCCCCGACTTGGCTATTCACTCTCTTGCTTGTATGGTCCTTCTACCACCGCCTGTACGACAACCTTCTCTATCATTCTCTACTGCACTCAAACTTGGCACTGTTGCCATATTTTGCACGGGGTGCCATGTCTTCGGATTTTTTGTAAGGATGCTGCTTTCCCTTCCCTCTTCCTTCTCTCCCTTTCTCCACTATCCCCTATCTTCCCTGCCATCAGTTTCATTCTCTCCATTCCCCCCCCCTTCTTCTGGCTGTTTCTCCGAGAGGGCAAAAGGCCCAAAATTTTCTAAGTGTTTTCTAAGTGTTGCCGCAACCCGACTTCGCAGCGAAGTCGGGCTGCGCTCTTAATTTTGTGCGCACTTGGGGAGCTGATGTGTGGAGCTGAGCCCAAAATTTTACTAAGTCTTGAGCCGCCCGACTTCGCAGCGAAGTCGGGCTGCGCTCTCAATTTTGTGCACACGGGCAATGTCAATGAGGGAGATCCAGAAAATGCCTAAGTGTTGGGACCACCCGACTTCGCAGCGAAGTCGGGCTGCGCCCTCAAACTTGTGCGCAGTTGGGCAGCTCACTTGAAGATAGCAGCTAAGTGCTGGGACTGCCCGACTTCGCAGCGAAGTCGGGCTTCGCCCTGGAGGAAGTGCGCAGTCGGGCGACTTATCATGGTGACTCCAGAAAATCGGCTAAGTGCTGAGCCGCCCAACTTCGCAGCGAAGTCGGGCTTCGCTCACTGACCTGTGCGCACTCGGGCAAAGAACGTTGAAACCTGCCCAGAAAATTTCTAAGGCACGAAGGCCTTCCCAACTGCGCTACTTCCCCCTTGCGCTGCCTGGTTGCGCTCCAATTTTGGGCGAAGTCGGGCAAGAGAGAAAGTATGAGCTTCTAAGGCAGATTTTTCCCCTTATCAGATTCCGACAGGTGTCCAGCCTCGAGATTCGAGTCAGAGATGCGACGGGAGGTGTGCGAGCGTGAACTGACTTATTGTACCTCAACTGCCCTCAGTCAAGCCGACTCGAAGCGTCATCCACCGCATTGCCACGTAGCTGCTAAGTTTTCAGGTGGACCTTGCTGCAAGTACGTTCCATGCCGGCAGAGGTCAACATCAGCCGCTTTTGCCGCTTTTGTCAGCTTTGTCAGCTATTGTCAGGTCTGGGATCCTGTGCCCAAAGTTGTAATGGGGGGAAAATTACGCTATAAATAGCTCCGCCATATCATTGTAAAAGGGTGGAAGGGGGATATATTGCTAGGGAAGCTACTTGTAGCTGTGCGTTTGCTTCTGAATACAAAATATACTTGGCTCTATTGATTGTCTTTATCTTGTATGCCGCCTTTACTAAGTATTTCTGCCTCATGTTGCTTATGTTATTGCTTATTGTTATTCTGCTTTCTGGATATCGGTATTTGATAGTTAAGTATTCCTGGAATGCAAAAGTAGAGGATACATAGGATGAATGGTGTTGATAGTTTCTGCAACATATTTTGTGTTTAATTGTTGTTAGTAGTGGTGATTGGTTGTTGTTGTGTTGCTTATCCTCCCCACCCGGAACAATCACATTTATATTTCTTTCTGCATTTCTAATTTCTTTCCTGCACTCTGAGCTTAAACCAAATTGAGAAAACATAGGAAGCCGGCCTCCTCCGGAGATTGGCACGGAAGGCATTCCTTCCTTCCGGCCTTTCAATCTGTTGGGCGAATCTAGGGCGCATTACACTAAATCCTATCCTAGTGGCAGATTCGTAACCAACAGTTTCTGGGCACGCCCGGTGGGACACGGGAGTTTCCCACCCCAAAACAGAATCGAAGCATCGGTGTTCGCTTCATTGCTGTCAAATCAGAACACCTGGCGACTCTGCAAGTACCTGAATATTCTCTGAGTCCGTGAGACTGGTCCAATATCAAAAGCGCCTTCATGCATACAAGAAGGTGGAGAGCAAGGAACCCAGGACAGCAGCCTGATCTCTACGAAATCGACATCAACGCTCCTGGAGAGCGCGTAAGGCTGGCTGACTACCAAGCTCACCAAAACGAACTCGAAGCTGAAGCTGAGGTAGAAGAAGCTGAGATTGAAGAAGCTGAAGTTGGAGAGGCCGAAATTGAAGAACAACCTACAACTTCGGACAACACTGATACTGATTATACGACTGAAGAGGAAGAAGACATGGCTGCCCAACAAAACGATGACGACCTCTTCCCAACAGTCGATTCCACAGGGCCCTTGGCTCTAGTTGGACAAGAAGTTGTACCCCCTGCTGCCTTGAAATCCATTCCTACTTACGATGGCTCCGGGAAAACAACATACGAGCACATCCAAGATATTCTGGCCTTGGCTGCACTGCACTCTATCACTAGTGAGAGTGTTAAGACCCGTCTATTAGCCCTTTCTCTGAGAGGGAAGCTTCTCTACTGGTGGAGATCTTTGCCAGAAGGAGCTATCACGGGATGGCCCCAGTTAGCGAGCAGGCTAGTGAAGGGATGCAACGAGTCCGCTGATCCCTCTTCATTGCTTGCATCAGTTTCAAAGTATTCAACGCCATCCGCAAGAGGAGATATCGGACTTCAACGTGAGGTTTGCGAGGTCCTGGAAGAGAGTACCTCGCGAGCTGCGACCTCCGGCGGGACAAGCTGCGCACTATTACCTGAGGTCTTTCAATTCAGACATTTGTCTGCTTCTCAAGATAGCCCGGGTCGACACTTTTCCTGCCTTATATGAAGCTGCCCAGCAAGCAGAATTAGACATAATTTCTATAGGCAGACTTCCTCATAGAATGCAGCCTCCCATCTACCCTGATTTCCCTCAGTCACAATACCCACCCGCGTCTGGTGTGATGCCATCCTCGTCAAATCAGTACCCCCAGCAGCCATGGAATCCAGCGCCAGTTATAAACCCGTATGGTCAGCCCCAGATCCATTATCCTAATCCACCACCTCCACCTCCGCAATATCCCGCACTCCCAGCTCCCCCTCATTACGCGGCGTATTCTGCACCTCCACCATTAGCTGCAATACCTCCTCCGGTCCGGCCGGCGCCTGCTGATAATGATATTCAGAATAAGATCCTTCAGGAGGTCCGGGCTCTGGCCTCTGGTTACCATACTATTTCCAACGATATGACAATCATGAAGAAGAAGCAAGCCCAGATGGAGTTTCTTCCGAGGAGACCATATCCTCCCCCTGCGCTGACAAAAGATCAAGCTGCTCAAGCGCAAAGGCCCTCGGCGAGGAATGCTGCCAATGAGGTTCAACCAGGCACTTCTGACCAGGTTAACTGGTGCTCTACATGCAACGATCCACATGGAGAGGAGGGTTGCATGTTGCATCGGCATTATATTCAGACCCTTGCGGGCAGCGCCATGGAGGACGAAGCATACATGATCCTTGACGATGAAGGTAACTTTGCAGTCCCAGAAGAAGATCCCGTGTCTCTCTTGACCAAGGAGGGCAAAAGGCCCATTGAGGCCCCCACGGCCCCGATGAAGCCGTTGAAAGTATACGCCAGAACGGAGAAGGCGCAGCCTGCTGTGCTAGCACCTGACAAGTCACCTTTACCTCCTACAGCCAAAGAAAGGTTCCCGACGCTCAAGGCTCCCGCGGTAAAGGCTCCCGTGGCCCAACCTCTAGCCGAAACAAAAGAACAAGCTCAAGAAAAGCTGAGGTATCCATCGCTGACGAAGAGACAGAGAGTTGAAGCCACGCAGCAATACCGAACCAGGTACGAGCCAGCGAAAGAGATAGAGGGAGCCGACACTTCAACTTACAATATAGTTGATGAGCTCAAGAAGACTCCGGCGAAGATAAGCATGTATGAGGCTCTTCTGCTCCCAGGACAAGTAGACCTGTTGCAAGAATCCTTGAAGAGCGTGAAAGATGGAAAGCCGACGCAGCCTGCTGTGTTAGCTCAGCCCTTGACAGTATCTGCTACTGGGAAAAACAGGCCGCCACCTTTCTATCTGTCTTTGCGAATGGAGGGCCATATAGTACACAATTGCATGGTGGACTCTGGTGCCTCCACTACTGTCATGCCGAGGGCTGTCTGCGAAGAGATTGGTATGGAATACACAAGGAGCAGCCAAGGTGTGCTGCAGCTAGACGGTACTCCTGTCAAGACAGTTGGTGTCATCAAAGACATCCCAATCCGACTGCATAAAGCGCTCGACATAGTGGTCATCCAAGAGGTCGTGGTGGTTGACTTGGAACCCTACTTCGGCATGTGTCTCTCTAGGGAGTTCACTGCGAAGCTGGGTGGATATCTGTCGCTAGATTATTCACATATGGAAGTGCCTTTTAAAGGAAGGAGATTGAAGATCTATAATGAAAAGCCTTCCACGTTTCTGGTCGAGAAGATACCTGGGGAAGAACAACAGAGCGACATGGTTCATCTGACGACTGAAGAACTGGTAGAGGTAGATTTGGCAGAAGAGGCCCTCGAGCTGTTACAAGTGGAGGATGAGTTCTCCTTACTAGACTTCAATGCCATGATTGAGACCGAACAAGGTTGTTACTCTGTCACCCAGCCTGAAAGACTTGATCAGTCTGCAAAGAAAGATGTTGGACCTGCCCCAGAAAAGCTATGGAAGTTGTACTTTGATGGCGCCCGATGTAAGAATGGCGCCGGTGCAGGTGTACTTCTGGTTTCCCCATCCGGGATCCAAAAGGACTACACTTATAGGCTGGCTTGGAGTTGCACTAACAATGCGGCGGAGTATGAAGCTTTGTGTTTGGGTTTGAGAAAGGCAGAGAGACTTGGGATAAAGCATTTGCAGATCTTTGGCGACTCAGAGCTGGTGTGCAACCAGATTACGAATAAGTGCGCCTCCAAGAAGCATTATCTCAAGGCGTACCGCAACCGTGTCTGGGATCTGATGGAGTCATTTGACTCTTTGAATGTCAAAGCCATATCTCGTGAAAAGAATAAGCATGCTGACATTTTGGCGTCTGTCGGAGCCAGGTACGTCCCGGCTGATGACACTGTCCAGAAGCCGAAGCCGGTTCGTACCATTTACAGGCCTTCTGTGCCTGACAAGGACACCCACTGGCAGGTGTTCGACTGTGACGAAGATATCGTCACCTTTTTGATAAATGAAGCTAGTACAATCGAAGGTAGAGACCCTGATGACGAGCAATACGAGGGGTTGATACAGTTAAAAAATAATCATGTCCCGAAAGGACTGATTACTCTGGAGAGCCTCTTTGATCAGAACGATAGAGCCATATCCCACAGGATCAAAGTGGACCCCAAGCAGTACATGGACCTGGAACTGGAACCTGGAAAAGTGATTAAGGTCGGGACGGATTGTACTGATGAGGAGCTAGAGCAGATCCGATCTCTATGCGAAGAGTTCCCAGATATTGTGGCCTGGTGCTACCAAGACCTGAAGGGGTACGACAGAGAGATGATCCAGCATACTATAGAACTGGAAGATAATGCAAAGCCTTTCCGGCAGAAGCAAAGGGCGGTGAACCCAAAAATTGAAGCCATGATGAAAGCTGAACTCTTGAAGATGCTGGAGGCCAAGATCATCTACCCCATCAAGCACTCTTCTTGGGTCGCAAATCTGGTCCCTGTGAGGAAAAAGAATGGAGACATCCGCCTCTGCGTGGATTTCAGAAACCTCAATCAGGCTTCATTGAAGGATCATTATCCGCTCCCCCAAATTGATCAAATCCTCCACGTAGTTGCTGGAGCTCAGAGATTCTCTCTCTTGGACGGGTTCTCCGGCTATAACCAAATATGGGTGAAAGACGAAGATCAGCACAAGACAACGTTCACCACCAAATGGGGAACGTTTGCATATCAGCGCATGCCCTTCGGCCTTTCTAACGCCGGGGCTACATTTCAAAGGGCTATGGACTTGGCGTTCCGAGAGCTGCTCAACAAGGTCATTGTCATCTACTTGGATGACATGACTGTGTTTTCACATAAAAGAGAGGACCATGCCTCCCACTTGCGGCAAGTATTTGAGAGATGTCGTGAATTCGGCATTTCCATCAACCCGAAGAAGTCAGTCTTCGCGGTGAAGGAAGGCAAGCTGCTAGGACACGTTATTTCTGAGAAGGGCCTTGCGGTCGATCCTGACAGAGCAAAGCTCTTCTTCGCTTGTCCATCCCAGTTGACAAAAAGGGGCTACAATCGTTTTTTGGCCAAATCAACTTCGTGAGGAAGTTTGTCCCAGACTTTGCACAAGTAATCAAGCCCATGGCTGAGCTCCTAAAAAAGAATGCTGAATTCGTATGGACTGACGAAAGGAAGCAAGCCTTTGAAGAAATCAAGGCCAGAATTGCGCAAGCTCCAGTGTTAATAAATCCAGACTACTCCAAGGATTTCATCCTGTACGCGGTGGGAGAGCCCGAAAGCTACGCTGCAGTCCTGACTCAGAAGGGAGATGATGGCGAGGAGCGCCCCATAGCATTCCTAAGCCGGGTGATTCAGCCGCACGAAGAAAGATACAATTTTATTGAGCGGCAAGTGCACGCAGTCATGAGATCTCTCAGAAAGTTCAAGCACTTTGTCTCCCAGAGTCGGATAACTGTCTTCGTGATACATCCGGATGTCAGAAATTTCATCATCCAAGGGGAGCCAGGTCACAAGAGGGCAGGATGGATAGCCAAGATACAAGAGTTTGACATAGAGGTACGGCCAACAAAGCTAATCCGAGGTCGGGCTCTATGCCAAGAGTTGGCCCGGAGTGCTGCAGCCGAAATCTCTGCCTGCCAGTGGGAGGATCCAGTAACAGAGGCCAACCTTTCCAACTCCTTATCAGAAGAGGATGATTGGACACATGATCTAGTGTGGTACTTCAACACAGGGAGATGTCCAGATCATCTCAACACCTCACAGAGAAGGAGGTTTAGGCTGAACGCCTTGAAGTATGTACTGCGCCCCGAGGGGCTGTATTTTAGAAATATTGACGGCATCCTGTTGCGGTGCGTCAAGGAATCAGACAAGCCAAAGGTTCTCGGAGAGTTCCACTCTGGGATGCCCGGAGGACATCATTCGGGAAGGCCTACGGCCTTAAAAATTATCAGAGCCGGCTATTATTGGCCCACCCTCTTCACAGACGCACATGCAGTCTGTGTAAAATGTGAGAAATGCCAGAGGTTCGCCGGCAGAAATAGGAAGGCACCCTTGCCCCTCCAGCCAATTCAAGCCGAGACTCCGTTTCAGCGGTGGGGTCTGGACTTCGTCGGGACAATAACGCCCAACTCTTCGGCGGGACACAAGTTTATCCTAACCGCCACAGATTACTTTACCCGATGGGCTGAGGCTTTGCCTACAAAGCATGCTGACCAAGAGACGGTCATTGGGTTCCTTGAGAGCCTCATTACCCGTTTCGGGATTCCAGAGGCAATTGTCACAGATAATGGTCCAGGATTTGCAGGCGCGGTACTCACTGAGTTTACCAGCAAGTATGGCATTTACCACAAGATGTCTTCAAATTACTATCCGCAGGGAAACGGCCTGGCCGAATCCACCAATAAAAACCTCTTGAAAATCATAAAGAAAACTGTGGAGAAGAATAAGAGGTCGTGGCACCTACTTCTGGACCGAGCGTTATGGGCGGATCGCATATCTTTCAAAAAATCCATCAAGACGTCCCCCTACGCGCTTGTATACGGCAAGGAGGCGGTCCTGCCTACCCACATAGAAATGCCCGCACTCTGGTTGTTAGAAGAAGAGAAAGGCGACGGGGATCCAGTGGATGCCAGACTTTGTCAACTGTTGCAGCTAGAAGAGGAAAGGGAGAAGGCATATCAGGCCTTTACCAAACACGCCGAGGCAACTCAGAGCTGGTTTGCAAAAGGGACCACCACCCGAGTTTTCAAAATCGGGGACTTAGTGCTCAAATGGGATTCACTCAAGGCGAAGCCGGGCAATCATGACAAATTTGATGCCTTCTGGGAAGGCCCCTATCAGATCGCTCGGGTAAACCAATTCAACGCGTTCGTGCTCAGGGACATGGAGGGACAGCTTCTCCCGATCCTTGTTAATGGCTTCCACCTGAAGGCCTATCATCATTGAAGGTTGCCAAGAGGTCCTTCCTTGTACATATTTTTCTTATTTATTTCCTACAGTTCAGTTTATTTCAGAATGTAAATATTTCTTTCAGTTATTCAGTTTTCAGCTTTTGAGTCCAAAGAGGGCTAAGTATGAAAAAAGAAGCAAAATTTTGCGTTGCTAACTCAAGTCTGACCAAGGCGGAAAATCGCCCGACTTCGCAGCGAAGTCGGGCTTCGCTCTTTGCATTGTGCGATGTCGGGAGCTTAAGAAGAGAGAAAGCAACCAAGAGAAATCCCAGAAATTTCTAAGTGTTGGGCGCGCAACCCGACTTCGCAGCGAAGTCGGGCTGCGCACCCTTTTGGGAGCGCAGTCGGGCAGAAAAGATAAGGAAATGGAAAAAATATCTAAGTGTCCTAGCCCGACTGTGCAAAATTTTCCGAGCGAAGCCCGACTGCGCAAATTTTTCGAGCGAAGCCCGGTTGCGCACTCAAATTTTTGCGCACTTCGACCGACGCATCATGGAGAGCAAGGTGCATGACGAAATATTTCTAAGTGTGGGTCCCCGAGGGTGCACCGTGCATAGCGCGAAGTTGGACCGCGTTCCTTCTTGAGCCCACTTGGTCAGAGTCTTCCTCAAGTTTGGTACCTCGAAGCGTGTGCCCAGATGGCGGCGGTGACGTCATTGAAAGCACGAAGTTCAAAGATTTTAAGGAATGATTGCGCGGATTTCAAAGCAGATGTCATTAAGAAGTGAGCGCATTGGGGCCAACCGCGTACGAGGTGCGCTTTCCAATAGAAGATCCCACGCGCGGCCGTCGAGGAATAACGACGCTTTCTACCTACTTCGGGCAAATCACTTTAAATCCCTCCTCGCGCCATTAATGTTGTGTTTCCATTCCTAGAAAAGGGCCCTTGCTTACTCAGAACACCAGAATTACCAGTGTAAATCAGAGCTGTGCAGTAAAAGGAAGAGAAGTGCGAAATTAAGGTCTGCAGCGACTGTAATTCCTATCTCTGGCACCATGAGTGAAGGACAGAGAATGGACAAGGGGAAGGCGCCAATGCAGCCGCAGTCCAGTGATACAGAGCAGGAGGCTGAGGAACGCACGGAGTCTAGCGCTCATGAGAGCGAGGCACCACAAGAGCAGAGAGGGAAATCCAGGTCGAGGCGAAGTAAAAAGCAAGGTCCTCCGCCGCCGCCCATCAATCGCCTGGCCGAATACAAAGATGGCGAGTACTCCATTAGTCTCACCAAGCTGCGGCCCAATATCGCGAAGTGGGCAGGCAAAGTCTCACCCTCGCACCACGTTGGGGCCGCATATAAATCGAACCTGTATTGGTTCTTGTGCCCTCCCGTCCACCACTGCCCGGAGCTGGTTGAGTCAATTGTGACATATTACAAACCAGCCACCCGGCAAGTCTGCGACTACCAAGGAAGGGTGTTGTTCACCCTCTTCAAAGAAAGCGTACAGCCAGCCTTCGCCCCGGGGCTCCAGTACGACCCCGATGCCATCGTCAGAAAAATTAATTTGGAAGAGCAGGCGGGCAGATTCAGTCAGAGCAGAAGGATGAGGGAATTTCTCAATTCAGAGCTGAAGTGCCCACTACCAGCTGGACAATGGCCATCAGGTCCCATACCCCTGGAGAGGTTCGAAAACAGATATATTTATATTATCCTTGCATGGGTCCTTGGCTGCGGCACGGACAGGGTGGTGCATCCGTATCAGCTGGCGCTCGCAGAGTGTATTTTGCATGGAGAGTTTTATGACCCTACTGCGCAGAGAAGCGGAAGGCGCCCGATCTTTTTTGATTGGGCAGACTGGGTGGCGTATGCCATACATTCAAACCTGGTCAGGATACAGCAGAAGCAGACAACTGAATTCCGGCACTGCTCATTCCTCACATGGTTGTGCCTTTACCATACGCATTACCGAATAAGGGTGCCTGATCTTAAGAGGGTAAATGAGAAGGGAGCACCGCTGCCGGTATATGAGTGGACGGAAGCCCTGTATAGAAGGGGGTTTATTATGATTTCAATTTCAAATTTTTGGGTATGACCTTGGCACTGTTCAACGGCAAGGCGTCTCGCCCTCCCCTGGCCATGACGAACTACCTGAGGAAATACAAATACGGGGATACTTTCCGGTTGACCCAAGGCGTCGTTATCAGAATCTACGGATTCAAAGGGAAGCCGTTCTTGCTGCCCTATTTTTGCACTGAGCATCAATTCGGCATGGAGACAGCGCGGCAGATGGACTACGTCGAGGAGGAATTTGGCCAGGGAAAGAAGAGGGGCCATATTTTCAAATATCCTATTACCTGGGCGAACATTCAAGTCCATGAAATTGGGCAGCACATCTACCTAGAGCAGGCACTCCTCAACATGGGCCTGATACAATTACCACAGCGCTGGAAATACGACCCGATTGGGGTCAGGGGAAAATTTGTACATATTTGCCCTCGAGCAGAAATCATGGAGGAGAGGTGCAACAAGACAGGGGCAGACCTGGAGTGGCACATCGAACGGATGCAGTCATGGCCACCATGGCATGACTTCTACTGTGTGGAGGTGGATTACGATCTAGAGCGTAATCCAGATCACAGGTTAGACTCGGCGGGTTTCGGAAAGTTCCTCACGAAGGTGGCACCCCTCGAGTGGGAAAAGGACAAAATCATTGAATGCTTGGAAGATGAGGTGTCGCACGCAACACGATAAATCTAACAGAAAGACATTGGCCATAGATGATGAGTTTTCGGCCTTATATGATAAATACGCCGGCAAATGGGAGCCGTTCGCATTTCGAGATTGCGTCCCCCTAGGCGCCAGGAAGAGATATAAAAGGAAACCCCCACCACAACATTTGTCCATTCGAAAGCCACCCAGCAAGGCGCCAACAAGCAGTCAGGTGGGCCCAATGTTGTCTCCAGCTCCCGAAACGTCGCCTCAAAAAGAGGAGCCAGAAAGGTCAACCGGTGAGCCAGCAGTAGCGGGCATCCCTCCGTCAAAGCCCAAGTACAAGTTTACCGTGGGAGCCTCATTACCCGCCGCACCAACCGCCTCTGCCTCCACCGAACAAACTGCCGCTCCAGGAGAAAAGAAAAGAAAAAGGGGCGAGAAGACTAAGATAAAGCGGCCGAAAAAGGAGACTGCGCAGCAAATAGTAGCGGCCCCACGGGCAGAAGCAGTCGCGCCCGAAATAATCTCTCTGGATAGTCCAGAGAAGGAAGCAGAGGTCTGGGCAGCAGGCGTCATCCAAGCACCGGCTCAGGCGGAGCACGCAGGTACGTCCTCTTCCCCTGTTACACAAACCCCAGTTGGCCCTGCCGTAACGCCTTCCTCCTCTGCATCAGGGCACGCCTTAGTCACATCATCCCTATCGCCTATCTCCCAGTCCCTCCGCAGTCCCCATTCCTTTGAACGTTTTGCCCAGGACCCGAACGTTTTCCAAACCCTGGGTCAAACCCTAAACCTCTCACCCGCGGCCAGCGCTGAAGCTGTATCTACATCGCCGCGCCGCTCACCCGCCGCATTCAAAACCCCATCTCCACCTCCTACGCAGCCGCCCGTTTCCCCTAGGACCCGGTCGCCCTTAAAAGCGGCTTTATCTTCTGGAATATCTCCTGCTTCATTGTTTTCAGGAAGGATGCCGCAGCAGGATTTGGCCTCGGCATACCCTATGCTGGCAGAGCTGGACCTAATGGGAGAACAACTGCAAATTACGGACGATCAGCCTCTAGCCGCGAAGGCCGCAGGATGTTATGCCTCTTTCCTCCAGGCATAAAAAAGAGAAGAGCCGAGGAAATAGCCATCCCCGTGAAGCGCACCAAGTTTGACTTGGACAGGAGGGTGCTGCGAACGGAGAAGTTGATCCCGAAAGTTAAGAAGCCTCTCCGGGAGATGACTGAGGCAGATTATGAGCACCGGACCAAGGAGAAGAGTTTTGACGATATAAGCGAAGAATACGAAATCAATGGTATTCGTCGGAGGACTGATAATCTCCTTGTTAAGCGGCTCGAGAATCAGGAGAAGCTGTTTCAGCTTCAGAACAATTCAAGACAGCTGGAAGAGGATCTGGCCAAGGCCACCACGCGGCTGGAGTCTGCTCAGAAAGAAATTGAAGACTTGAAAGCTCAGCTCGCCGCGTCCCAGCAGGAGGCGGCAACACAGAGGAAGACAGCCGAACAACTGTCAGAAGAGAAGAAAGCAACACTGGAACATGTTTCCCAGTTGCAAGATTCGCTGAAGCAGACTCAATCTCAGCTGAAGGAGAAGGCGTCCCAGGCGGCTGCCTTTTCAAAGGACAAGATCAAGGAGATGCGGGCTAGTTTGCTGCAGGGCTGCAGGACTAATGTGGTCAGGTCCCTGTCCGTCCTGGATTTCGCATCCAGAATTCAAGAAGTATCTGCCCAGGGAAAGCCTGCGGTAGAGGAGGCTGAACGCCAAGCGAGGCAGTGGCTGGACTTGGCAATAAAACTTGAAGAATTTGCGCGCAAGGGCCTCCGATTTCCTCCTATGTCCCAGATTGCCCTAGATTGGGCGGATGCGAGGGTAACCTTGCAAAATTATTTTGAAAAAACTGAGAAGATCAGGGCCGCCAGGAAGATGTTGGATGTGCTGAACCACGAAATGAATATCTGCCTGGCCCCCTTCAACACTCTTTCTGCGCTCGGATTTCCGAGCTTTGTCAAGGATGGGGAATTTCTGCCCCTAGAACAGGTAAAGCAAGACTGGTTGTCTTTTGAGGCAGACACATCAGAGATTGATGGCTGGACTGAACCAGTCCAAGAGGCACAGGTGACCCAAATGGTGTCGAGATTTTGCAAAATTAACACCTCCCTCCAGGAGCTGGGAGAGAGGTATGACACCATTGATGTGCACATGGTTGCGGCATTCAAAGCAACGCTGAAAGATGTCAGCGATTTAGAGCCCTTCCAAGCAGTAGCTTGGGATCAGGCCAAGACCGCATACAAGCACGTCCGCGAGCGGGAGCAGCCTGCCGAACAAGAGGGCGATGGTGGTGCTGAGCATTCAGATTCAGAAAGAGAAGAAGAGGAAGGGTCAGAAGAAGAGACTGCTGAAAGCGAGCCCGAAGAAGAACAGTTACCCAGAAAGGGGGCTCAGCAGCAGCAGGATGCAGGGGAAGGGAGTTCCTCTGCGCCCAAAGGATAAAGGCCTGGTTCGTTGCATCGAGGCGAGCTCGACACCCCGCGAGCCGCCAGGAATGTTGCCATATTTTGCACGGGGTGCCATGTCTTCGGATTTTTTGTAAGGATGTTGCTTTCCCTTCCCTCTTCCTTCTCTCCCTTTCTCCACTATCCCCTATCTTCCCTGCCATCAGTTTCATTCTCTCCATTCCCCCCCCCATACTTCTGGTTGTTTCTCCGAGAGGGCAAAAGGCCCAAAATTTTCTAAGTGTTGTCGCAGCCCGACTTCGCAGCGAAGTCGGGCTGCGCTCTTAGTTTCATGCGCACTTGGGGAGCTGATGTGTGGAGCTGAGCCCAAAATTTTACTAAGTCTTGAGCCGCCCGACTTCGCAGCGAAGTCGGGCTGCGCTCTCAATTTTGTGCGCACCTGGGCAATGTCAATGAGGGAGATCCAAAAAATGCCTAAGTGTTGGGACCACCCGACTTCGCAGCGAAGTCGGGCTGCGCCCTCAAACTTGTGCGCAGTTGGGCAGCTCACTTGAAGATAGCAGGAATTTCCCTAAGTGCTGGGACTGCCCGACTTCGCAGCGAAGTCGGGCTTCGCCCTGGAGGAAGTGCGCAGTCGGGCGACTTATCATGGTGACTCCAGAAAAACGACTAAGTGCTGAGCCGCCCGACTTCGCAGCGAAGTCGGGCTTCGCTCACTGACCTGTGCGCACTCGGGCAAAGAACGTTGAAACCTGCCCAGAAAATTTCTAAGGCACGGAGGCCTTCCCAACTGCGCTACTTCCCCCTTGCGCTGCCCGGTTGCGCTCCAATTTTGGGCGAAGTCGGGCAGGAGAGAAAGTATGAGCTCCTAAGGCAGATTTTTCCCCTTATCAGATTCCGACAGGTGTCCAGCCTCGAGATTCGAGTCAGAGATGCGACGGGAGGTGTGCGAGCGTGAACTGACTTATTGTACCTCAACTGCCCTCAGTCAAGCCGACTCGAAGCGTCATCCACCGCACTGCCACGTAGCTGCTAAGTTTTCAGGTGGACCTTGCTGCAAGTACGTTCCATGCCGGCAGAGGTCAACATCAGCCGCTTTTTGCCGCTTTTGTCAGCTTTGTCAGCTATTGTCAGGTCTGGGATCCTGTGCCCAAAGTTGTAATGGGGGGAAAATTACGCTATAAATAGCTCCGCCATATCATTGTAAAAGGGTGGAAGGGGGATATATTGCTAGGGAACTGTTGTAGCTGTGCGTTTGCTTCTGAATACAAAATATACTTGGCTCTATTGATTGTCTTTATCTTGTATGCCGCCTTTACTGAGTATTTCTGCCTCATGTTGCTTATGTTATTGCTTACTGTTATTCTGCTTTCTGGATATCGGTATTTGATAGTTAAGTATTCCTGGAATGCAAAAGTAGAGGATACATAGGATGAATGGTGTTGATAGTTTCTGCAACATATTTTGTGTTTAATTGTTGTTAGTAGTGGTGATTGGTTGTTGTTGTGCTGCTTATCCTCCCCACCCGGAACAATCACATTTATATTTCTTTCTGCATTTCTAATTTCTTTCCTGCACTCTGAGCTTAAACCAAATTGAGAAAACATAGGAAGCCGGCCTCCTCCCGGAGATTGGCACGGAAGGCATTCCTTCCTTCCGGCCTTTCAATCTGTTGGGCGAATCTAGGGCGCATTACACTAAATCCTATCCTAATGGCAGATTCGTAACCAACAGGCACCTTCTCTATCACCGATTTCAACTTGCATTTGTACGACTACGCACACCTACAAACCAAAAACCCTCAACCTGTCTACACTGCAAATGTTTACTTTAATGATCGTCCATACCATTATACAACTCCATATGACACCAAACCTCTTGTTCTTGCAAAAGCCCCCCTCTGAAACTTTGTCTTCCATAGTTCCTTTCTCTGTTGATACCTCAGGCTTCTCCTTAAGGCACGTTCTTCAGTTTTGCATTTCTTGATCAACAATTTTTCCCTTTGCTCGACAACTCGTGTCCGCACTTTCATGTCACCAACACACCTATGTGCTTCACTTAGCACTGCGTCCTATGTCCTCCTACCTTCAGTTCCTTACATGCATTCTTTGTCCTCCCTTCTCCATCAGGCGTTGAACAAACTACAATGCTCAAGCCTCCTCGACGCACATATTAATAAGTTGGCAGGAGTGGTTGGCACCCATGCATAACTAAATGTTAACTATCACCTCGTGACCTTGCATGTAACTAACGGCGCACTTTTTCCCTTTTTCATCTTTCTCCTTTTCTTTTTTCTTACATGTGTCTGAGTTTTATCTCCATCATACAATTCGCATGGCCACACAAACTATCACCTCGACTATGTCACCTACCATCACATTCTACCTACCAATGCCAATTTGCTTCCTAGTCTGTCGTACGATTCCTCACACTTGAACAACGATCTGTAGTACCATCACCCGTGCCTTCAGTTGTACGACAGTCTATTGCACTGTCATCTCTTGTATAGCCAATCGGACTTGTATGACCACCTTTACGTGTACGACAATTATCACTTGTATGGCTACCTATCATACCACTTTGTTCATTCATATGATCATCTTGAATTTCACTTGTACGACCAACATTTGAATGGTAGTCTGTTATACAAGTACCTTCCTAGATTCTTGCACTTGCACAACAAACCATGCTGCCTCTTCCTTCTGCATTGCGCCATCGTCTTTGTTCTTGTCTCATCGAATTCAGTTCTTCATTATCCCATCTTTGTCTCCGTTGTCATCATCTCCTCTGCGACGATCTACCAAACTTAGACACATTTCTTTCTACATTTCCTTCCTCCATGCAAGCCTCCTTGACTTGGGACTTCCTATTCCTTCCTCTAGGTTGTCCATGCTCTCCTTTGGTTCCTCTTGTTTGTTTCTATATCATATTTGGTTTGGGTGATAACCAAGAGGCGGTCTTGATGGGCCATCCTGATGGTTGTGTTGTAACTAGTTGTTTGTAATGCCACCAGAGAATGGTCTTGATGGGCCATCCTATTGATTGCATAGCCTAGGGATAGTTGGAGGGAAAAATCTTCCCCTCAAACTACCAGGAGGGAGGCCAACCAACCTCCTCCCTTGGCTGGGCAAACTTAGACGGCTGAGAAGACCTGACGGTCCTCCCAAACTTCCTAAGCTACCTGTTTCCTGTACCAATGTTGGAGTGTCTAGTAGTCCTTGCAAACTACTTGGACCTCTTGCTACATCATTTTCAACTACTGACGAATCTTCCAACCTTCTTCTCGTCCACCTCTCCTCCTTGGAGTTAGTCTGTTGATTACTTCTTTCTTCTACTTGGGGAACAAGTTGAGGTCTTGGTGTGCTTCTCCTGACTCGTCTCCTAAGTCGTGCACTTGAGCTTGAACTACTAGAATCATCAGAGCTTGTGGAAAACATACTGTTGGTATCTGTTCGCCAATTCCTCCCATCTCCTTCTTGAGATGTAGGTGTTTCGAATATGTCTCTCCACAATATCTCATTTGCCTCCTATCTTCTCACTCTTCTTTGCTCAAGATCATTCAACACTTCTTGTCTCCTTATTTGTCTTGCTTCCAAATCCTCTATCATTCTTGCAGTTTGTTGATCAATTTGCTCCCTCATTTGCGCATTATGCCTTTGAAGTCGCTCACATTCCTCCTGCAACTATTGTGTTTCAAGGCGTATTCATTGGTGTTGAAGACCAACTCTTGCTAGCAGACTCATTCCCTCATACTCACTGCCATCTCTCCGAGGTTCATGATTAGGTGGCTCTCCTCCATTTGCCATTGCCACCAATCGTTGTTCTTGTTCTTCCAATGTACCTGGGAATCTCACGTGCACCCGCAATCTTCTTCGTTCCGTTGGATGAGGTTCCAACTCTTCTTGTTCAATGACGGGCTGCTCTCCATTTTCATTCCCAAACAACCATCCCAGATCCAATTCTTCTTTTTCCTGTGATGCACCATTTTCCTCATTGGTCCTACTTGGCTCTCCTCTTTCATGGACCACTATTCCTTCAAAACTTCTTGAATACTGTTGTGGTGCTTCAACCAATCTTCCTACGGTTTCCTCTTCAGCTGGTTCGAGATTAACCATATTGACTTGCGCCTTCACTTTGTATGGCTTTAACCTCGACCCATTAACCGTCTCGGGACACTGTGTCCCATCCAACTTTTGCAACTTTACCGCACCATTATCCATCATTTCTACCACTTGGAAGGGTCCAAGCCATAGGGTCTTCAACTTCCCTAGCTTGATTTCACGCTTGCCATTAAACTTCAACACCAAGTCACCTGGTTTCAGCTTCAGTCTCCTCAGGTGCTTGTCATGCCATAACTTTCTTCGCCATTGGGCAATCTTCGTTGCCCATTGAGCCATCACCCGTTTCTCATCCAGTTGTACAAGTGCCGCAAGCCTCTCCTCTAGGCTCTCCTGGTCTCCCAAACGGTTCTGTACCGCCACCCTCAAACTTGGTACCAGGAACTCTACTGGCACTACCGCCTCTTGCCCATACATCAACTGGAATGGCGTGTGGTTCGTTGTTGGCTTGAATGTTGTTCTGTATGCCCACAGAATAGCTGGCAACCTTTCCTCCCAGTCGGCACCTTCTACACCACAAGTCTTATAAATAATTGAGACCAAGACTTTGTTTGTCGCCTCCGCTTGCCCATTTGCCCTGGGATAATACGGACTTGACAATGAATGCAAAATCTTGAACTTAGTGGTCAACTTTTGAATTATTTCATTGACAAAGTGTCCTCCTCTATCACTTGTCAATTGCAAGGGTATGCCAAACCTTGTAATGATTTGCTCATAAAGGAATCGTGTCGTACTCCTTGCAAAATTATTTAGCAATGCTCTTGCCTCTACCCACTTTGTCAAATATTCTATTGCTACCACAATATACCTACACTTTCTCCTTCGGCTTGTTCTCAACGGTCCAACAAAATCGAGACCCCATCTCTCGAACAATTCCTATGGTTGTGATGGGTACAATGGCATGAAGTCCCTCTTCAATGGCTTCCCAGCTCTTTGGCATGTATCGCATGCCTTCACATACTCCCTTGCATCGCGATAAAGGGTGGGCCACCATAGCCCTGCCAACAACACTTTCCTTGTTGTTGCATCTGGCCCCATGTGCCCTCCTGCCAAACCTTCGTGAGCCTCTCTAAGCGTTGTATTCACTTCTTCATCCATGACACATCTCCGCAAAACTCCATCAGGTCCAATTTTGTATAACAAGCCTGCTATCAACTGGAATGGTGCTGATTTGATAATGATGCATTTCTTCTCTATTGTCGTCATCTCCTTTGGCAGCTCTCCTTTCGACAAATATTCTCCAATATGTTTGTACCATGATGGTACTGCACTCATCGCAAACAAATGAGCATCTGGAAATTCGTCCGACACTCCTTCCACAGGTTCTCCAGAGCGAATCCTTGACAACTGATCCACTATTACATGCTTCTTTCCGGGTCTCACCACTACTCGAAAGACAAACTCCTGCAACGTAATGAGCCACCTGCTAACTCGTCCATGAATTGTCGACTTGTTGATCAAATACAACAAAGCTTGGTGATCTACATAGAAAGCGAAGGGATTGGCAAGCAGATAGTGTCTGAACTTTTGAACTGCATATACCATTCCCAAGGCTTCCCTCTCCGTCGTGCTGTAATTCTTTTCTACCCTTGACAACAACCGACTTGAAAAATAAATAGGTTGATCAAGCCCAAATTGCCCCTCCTGGGCCAACCCGCATCCAATTGCAAAATTAGATGCATCTACATGGACATGAAATTCTTTATCCCAATCTGGAAATACCAGAATGGGCGCGCATACCAACTTCGCCTTCAACTCTTCAAAGGCCTTCTGATGCTCCTCCATCCACCTGAAAGGAACATTCTTGCGCGTCAAAACATCCAATGGATGGGACACTTGTGCAAAATTCTTAATGAATCTCCTATAATACCCGACGTGTCCTAAGAAGGACTTCAATGAACTGATGTCGTACGACTCCTCCATGCCCATTACGACTCGTATCTTGTCGGGGTCTGTCTTCAATCCTTCTTTATAGACAACATGTCCCAACAACTTCCCATATGGAACCAACAATTTACACTTTTTGGGATTCAATGATAGACGAGCCTTCCTACACAAACTCATGCATTCCTCCAATGCCTTCAAGTGCTCATCTTTTCTCCCATATAATGACCAATCATCTAGGAAGACCTTAAACTTCCCTATGGACATTTGCTCAAAGATATACAAGATTATCCTTTGAAATGTAGCTGGAGCATTGCATAAACCAAACGACATCCGGTTATATGCATATATTCCATTCTCCACTACAAAGGTTGTCTTCAACTTATCCTCCTCGGCAATACTGATTTGATTGTAACTTGAGAATCCATCCAAAAATGAATAGATCTCGTGTCCTGCTACCTCTTCCAATATTGAATCAGTAAAAGGGATAGGGAAGGGATCCTTGATTGTTACAGCATTCAAACTCCGAAAATCCACATAGATGTGGATCTGGTTCATCTCCTCCTTCAAGGTAATGACTATTGATGACACCCACTCACTTATCGTGACCTTGAAGATTATACCCGCATCTAACATTTTTTGTATCTCTGTATTCACCAGGGCTGCATACTTTGGGTTCATTCGGTATGGCCTCCTTCTCATTGGTTGTGCACTTGGAATCAATGGGATTTGATGTACACACAACTTTGGTGGGATCCCTTTCAGGTCCTTGTATGTCCATGCAAAGACATCCTTATATTGCATGAAAATTTTGAAAGTGACAACTTTCAATACTAGATCCCAATCATCTCTGCAATGGATAATCTTCTCTTCATCCTTTTCATTGAGGTTTACCTGAACCATCTTCGGACCTTCATATTGAATGGTGTCAGGTTCATTTGCTGCCTTTAGTACATCAATCGGGTGTGTTGGCTTCTCATCAATCACTGCATCATCGATAGTGTACTCTACAAAGTTCTTAGGAAATGTCCACTTCTCCTTTTCTTCTTCCTTTGGTGCAGACTTCTTCTGGCTTGATTCGCCGACCTCATACACTATATGTCTCCTTCCATCATGGTCCATCTCCTCTTCTGCTTGTATACATAGACAATGTGGGAGAAAAATTTCATAATCCTCCATTTGCCAATGGAGAAGTCCATTGTCTGAATCTTCATCATCTTCTGTACATTCTTGAAGTTTCAACACTCCCTCTTCATTCGGCTCGTGTCCGCTATCATCATCTAATGATGAACTTCCTGATTCATCAGATGTCACAATGTCTTGACTTATGGATTGATTCTTCAAGTTTATCATATATTTGTGTTGTCCCTTCTTGAATGTAAGATGATCTTTCTCCCAATTATGATTCACTTTTGCCATACATAGCCATCCACGCCCCAACAATGCATCATAGGCTGGTTTTTGCATGGCAATTACCACAAAGTCCATGATGAACTCTTGGTCAACAATCTTCACTTTTTGGGCTGTCAACACTCCCTTCATTTCAATGCCATATTGGTCTGCACCATACAATCGAAAATTTGGAGACCACAAAAATGGTGCTCCAATGTCTCTCTAGGTCTTCTCAGGCATTACATTCACACTAGACCCTCCATCAATGATCACTTGCGTCAGCTTGTGATTCAACAACTCCATATGAATCAATGTCGGCTTCTTCCCAGCTTCAATCATCAACACTGTTGGATCAATGAATTGATCCTTCCTTATCTTTGGTACTTCTTGATGACATCGTGGCTCCACAACCCTTCTTGTTCGTGCCATCTCTCCTACCTTCGCATAAAGCTCAGGTATTGTGCCAAGCAAACTGGACACCTTCACCTCAACTGTTGTGTTCAGTACTTGCGCCACCAATTGCTCTGTTGATGATGATTGTACCTTCGGTACTTCTTCTATGGTGATCGGCTTCTTCAACTTTTTCTCCTGGAGTAGTCTCTCTTGTTTAGCCTTTTGCATTTCTTCTTCTATCAAATCATGTGCTTCCTGCCACTTCTCCTTCTCCTTGGCAGGATTTGGGTATTGCTCAACCTTCTTTGCTTGACCCCTTGTCATCACTAGCACATGTTTATCCTTATTTTGTTGGTCCCCTATAGACTCCTCTATGTCAATAAAATTGACATTTTGTGTTCCATTGGAACTTTCTTTGGGCAATTCACCTCCTTGTGATTGCCTGGTCCACACCATCTACACATAAGTTCTCCATTGTTGTTTCCATTGTTTCCTCCTACTGGTGGGTTTTGACAATTCCTTGCAAAATGTCCCCACTCTTGGCATCTTCTACATTGGATGATGGGCCTTCCGTCCAAGTCATACTGTAATCGACTCTGTCCACCTTGTTGTCGATTACCTTGTTGGGGTTGCCTTCCTCCACGACGATTATTCCTATATCCACCACTTGTCGCTCCTTGTCCATTCTTTGAAGTGTTGGGTTTTTCTTCTTTCTCTTCTTTCTGCACCGTCATCATTTGGTGCCTTGCACTTCTCAAATTGAATGGGCAATCTCCAACTGCATGCCCCATGACTTCACATATATTACAATAAGCATTCCTTGGACAATTCACATTTGTGTGCCCTTCTGTCTTACAATTTGAGCACCAAATTTCCTTCTTCTCTTTCTTCTTTTCTCCCTTCACCTCATTTATCATTCTTTTGAAGTCCTTTTTCATCGCTTGGATTGCTACATGTAAGTCATCTCTATCATTGTCAGAGTCATCACTTCTGAAATGACTTATCCCCATCACTATTTGCTTTGCTTCACTCTCTAAGTTTCGAGCTCTTTCATATGCTTCTTGATAAGTGGTAGGCAGTACTACCTTCATCTTTTTCTTGTATCTAGGTAGCAATCCATCAAGGAACCACCGCTTCTGCAAGCCGTCTACTGGTTGCACCTCCATTTTATCAATTAGTTCCTTGAGTCTCCTATTATAGGACTTAATATCTTCATCTTTCTTTTGTTTAGTAGAGTATATTTCTCCAATGATTTCAATGTCATCTCTCAATAACTTGAATTCCTTCTTGAATTCATCAGCTAGATCTCGCCATGTTGTGAAGGGATTCCTGCTCTTCCTTTTTAGATGCTAGTCTATTGCGATTCCTCGCAATGTAGCCGGAAACAGTCTTAACCAAGCATCCTCATCATCCACTCCATTGGCATGCCATATAGTAACATAGGTTCCAATGTGACGTTCTGGGTCCTCTTTTCCATCACCTAGAAAAGGTGGGCATTTCTGTTTACTTGCCATTGCGACAATGTTCACCATTGGGGGTTGATTCTCTTCTCCTGACTCTTCCCCACTTAGTGATACCTCACTTGGCACTTCTTCTCTTGGTGCTTCTTTGCCTTGCATGTCTTTGCTAGCAAACAATCTTCGACCGACTTCTAGTGCATCAACACTTCGCGACCTCCTTTGCGAATACACAAGCGTTGGTTCTGGTCTCCTTGCCCACACACTCTCCTGCGGTTGCCTTTGTGCCTGACTCCCATCCTCCGCACCTCTTGGCAAACTCCCCCGCTCTTGTGCTAGCGTTACTAGTTGTTCAACCTCGTCTCTTTGTGCACTCTCCACGTTGGCATGTTGACTTGCGCGAATGTCTCCCTCGGTCCACCCTTTGTTTGCTTGTTGCACCTCACCTCGCACCTCGTCCTCCATTGTTAGAAACAACGTATGCCACCTTCTACTTTCATCACTAGAACTATCCTCCTCCTGAGGATTCCAAACACGTTCCACCTTCGGTTGTTCAAGTTCTGTTCTTCTTGACTGCACTTCTCGGTTGGCAATTCTCTAACTTCTTATAGGCTGATCTTGACTTCTTCCGCGGTTACATCTCCCACGTCCTCGTGGCAAGGAATCTGTCATCCACCTCTCCAAACTTCACGTGAGACAATCCGAACTTAAGACGGCAACGGTGCCAAATGTAGCACAATGGTGAGTATTCTAACGGTTGGAGGAACAATTGGAATGACAGATTTTAGGAGCCAACTGAGACTGCAGTCATTGCTGGTCCAAACACAATTGACATAGGCAATTTGTACAACTCTACTTGACAATTACCAACCTGCACTTGTACGACATAGTCACAATCCACTTGACTTGTACGACAACAACTTTGTCAACACTCCTCATACGGCACTCTGAATGCAACACTTCTACGACGATACTCGTACAATTATTCTAGACTCCAACTTTTGTCTACAACCATGCACACATAGAACTTGAAACACACACAACCTAACAATCTACTGCAACAATAGCATCACACATACATGCATACACACAAATGGAAATGGAATGTCATTGCATTATACTGCCTATACGGCACTTGCATTACACATATGACTGCACTTACAATACACAAATCACACAGATGCTCTAACACCTGGAATCCTCGTACTCTCCAATACACAATATGCTCTCTCGTACCATCATTGTTGAACGGGGGGAGGGGTTTACTTTTATGCTTATGGGTCAGCAGTCAAAAACAACTACCACCCCGGACACCTCACCCTTCAACAGTCTCCTTAATCACGTACATTACAAATGCAATATATTAACCTATGATATTTGACTTTAAATTTCAGTTTACTTTCATTTGTCTTTCATGTACATTTGATTTACATTACAATTGTGTACAACATTTGCACTTATTTCCTATGTACAATGTTTGCTTCGGCTGCTATCTAGAACTAGCTCCTATAGGGGCTACTCCCATCAAAATACCAAAATATTACATTTGCTGTTAGGTCAATTAAACCATATCCAGCATGCCTTTTTATCACTAGGATTTTTCATTTCTTTATATATCAAATATATTCCTCAACTTCTTCGAAGTGCTATGTTTCCATGAACAGCCCCTTGACATCATTTTGTGTAACACGACTATTATTACTACTATTATTATCATTTTTCTTTGCAAATATTTAAAAAACAGGCACCAACAAGATTTTAAGGTGAAGAGTCGTAAAGGATACATATAGATGTCTAACCAAAAGCAACGGGTAGGTACATGGAGGAACAAATGTTCTCCATTGGAATTTAAAAGACAATGAAACTTGTTATGAGGAAAAAAAACAAAGGTGGTGAAAGAATGGAAGCCATACATTGGAAGCATGTACAAACCAGGGTGCAAGAAGGGGAATAAAAAAGAGAATTTCAACACAGAATCATTTTTTCTGATTGTTGTAAAACCAAGGAGAGAAGAGGTTATATATTCATAGAAAACTTAAAAAATTACTCTAAAAAGCTGCCCATGTTAGGGCCCTTTTGAGGGAAAAAGACAGGGCACTTATAATGATTTCAATTGTAAAGGAGAAGGTTGTGTGAGAGTCTACTGGCTGAAGATAAGTGAGAAAGATATCCCATGTTCCTTCCACATCCTATAGCCTACAACTGAGTCATTCCACTCATTCTATGGCTCTGTATTTTTCTGAAACAGTGATACTCATTTTTTTACTGGCTTGACCAAAAGAATCCTTACTTCTTTTCTTTGCTCTTGCCTCTTGTATTGATGTGCTCCCATACACTCGAGTGAGAAGGATGGGTAAGAAAAAAGCACAAGGAGTTGGAAAATTGCAGTTATATGTATTTTAAGAAGAGAATTCTATTTGTCAGCTTGTATTATTAAATGGAATTAGATCTAGATGTTGTAGATAGGTCAAGTCTATAGCCTAATTTTATTAATAATCTATAGCATTAAATTATATGAATGGGAGTTATGAAGGAAGCTATCCCCCTCGAACCACTTCCTACTAATTTTCTTTCCCTCCCATTAGAACTGGGGCATATAAATTCATGATATTTAGAGAACTCGAGGATGTCATAAGAGAATACTCATCATCCCCTCTTGCCAGCCACAATTTGCTTCTTGGAAAGTGGAGACCTTTTCGAACAAACTGTCTGACACACTCTTCATTATTGTCATTCCATGGAAGTGTGGCCATGGCAGCAAACTGTTCAAGGAGAAACTACAAGAAACAAAATCTAAATAAGCTTAGCATAGCGAGGGATTTTATAGCCCCGTGCCTACCTAGCAAGTGTGTGGGCATTGATGTGTAGCAAGTATGATTGTCATAGCAGAATAATGCGCCTTTGGCACCAAACCAAAATCTCCCCTCTTGAAAATAAATGCAACGCTATTGTAAAGCCTCATGTGCATGCCATTAATATATGGCACTCATTTAATGAAACCTTTGCCAACTGCCTTTCTTGTGGGAGTAAAGCCATTTGGCCCTTCCATATCACTTCATCATAGGCCTAGGAAGTTGCATTGTTGTCACAAAATGCCACCACCCTACCATCCTCCACACAATGTGCCTAT
Organism: Wollemia nobilis; assembly: GCA_028583015.1. Classification (NCBI taxonomy): domain Eukaryota; kingdom Viridiplantae; phylum Streptophyta; class Pinopsida; order Araucariales; family Araucariaceae; genus Wollemia; species Wollemia nobilis. The sequence goes on along the minus strand of JAQPPZ010001036.1, from coordinate 2,476,045 downwards.
ATATTGCCCAAAAATTAAATAGATAGACTCCAACAGATAAGATTGAATGAGCATGATAGGTAGGGTAGGTGAATAGGATGAGTTGACAAGAACATCCTAGAATGCTATAGAGACAAGGGTGGTCATTGAACTACCTTACACCATATATATCACATACATGTGGAATATTTAAATGTGGATATGTAGAGCATTTGACCACATACACTTGAACCCAAATGATCTTACCTACCAACAATGCACATTAATTGCTTGTGCCTAAACAAAAGTAATGGCAAATAACATACATGTATTTACTTGTGTATATGTAAAGCATGTGACCACATACATTTGAACCAAGCTGATCTTATCTACCAATCTTGCACACTAAATGGTTGTGCCTAAACACAAGTAATGGCAAAACATAAAAGTTAACAGGTCAAAACAAATGTTCTAATAATAGTTAATATGACATATATGAAGAAGTTTGAGGAGGGAAGAGAAGTGACTACTTCAGCTCACTCCCAAGGTGCACTGAAAGCAAACAATGTTGAGGCAGTTAGCAGACCCAAGGAATTATGGCATCCCACAAAGAAGTAGCTGTCTGTCCTAAGAATGTGATGGATTCCACACAAGATTTGGCAAAGAATCCAGATCCAAATACCACCACAAGATCAATTGTAACCTACCCCTAGAGTTTAGTGATTTTCCAATCAATAGCAGTATTGCATTTTTGGGAGGTGGGTGACGTAGGCATAAGAATGGCACTTGGCACACTTTTGCTTATTCGAAAGTAAATCTCTCTCTCTCTCTCTCAAGAATGACGCTTGGCACATTTTTGCATTTGTGTCATTATTAATTTTCAAGAATTGTATCGAAGAGTTGCAAGACATAATTTGCCTTGAAAACTTCTTTTGCTATTCATTTATGTTGTGATTCGATTTGCTACTTCAAACACTTGTAACTTGTTACACATTTACATTACTGCTTCTGAATAACACTCGAAGTCTGCCATCCTAAAATATCTCCAACTCTTTAATATTGTGTTATGCTCCTTGTATATACAGTCAACATGTGCTCTAAGTTCAACCTATATATAGTATGATGTGTTACTTAACAAAAAAGAACGATTTCATCCGTTTTTCAGACTCCAAAACATCTGTCACTTGCAAATGAAACCTATCACAACTGCAATTTCATGTTTATGCATGGTTGTTCCTTGACAATTTCACAATGTACATACATCGTGTTCCATGTGAAATAACTACAAATTGTGGTTGCATATACCGAATTGCCATGAGCCATGTACCCATTGTTGCACATGCCAAGCTGAAACCATTTGTAGAAACAACTGCTAGACATGCACTAGATGGACCGATGCTTATCACAAAGCCACAAACTGCAATGGCTGCAACAGTAGTTAGACCATTTTTTGCAATTGCACAAACATATTTGTAAATTTTATAAATGGAATATCCCTTACCTCCATTCAAATACTCTTTAAATGATCCTCCTCACCTTCTTCCTAATAAAAGGGTGATTAATCAAATAATTAGAGATGATGTTTATCAACAATATATTCAGATCATTTGGGTTGCTCCATCTCAACCTCTTAGTCCTAAGTTGACCTTCCACACTAAATATTTCATACAAATTGAGGATGGCATTATTACTCCTTTGATTATATCCAATGACATGGACACACAACCATTAGACAAAGTGTACTATCATCAGTTGGAAGTGGATACAGACCACCATATTCTTGAAAATGGTAAGGCATGTCATCTTTGCTCTCTTCGAGAGGTTGAGAGTGAAGAACATTTCATCTTTAGTTGTCTTGTTTATCTTGAGACTAAAGGGAGGTACTATTGTTCCTATAGAAAGACCACAGATGCTTGGCTCTATACTCTTGGGAGGATATCACTCTTCGACGTTAGTAATTATAGGGTGGACCGACTACCACTCAACTAGTCACATCATTCTTTCACCTTATCTCTGTTGTAAAGAGTAACAATTGCTCATTTGAAGCTACAACTTTCAAAAATGTTAATAACAGATTTGTGCACCCTTGTCTACATATGAGAGTGGCTACTAGGGCTTTGACATTTTTTCTTCTTGCATGTAGCAAGACAAGACTATAGTTCTCGAGCATCGGGTTTTGCCTGTAGCATAGCGGTGAGGTTTCCAAACAATGAGATAGAGTAACAGGGTTTAGGGGCCAACACGTCTGTAGTCAGCACTTTGGAACAAGGTCATCATCATCATCTACTCAGATGAAAATATCTTAAATGATGGTTGGATCTCAAGCTTTAGTCAATCTGATGGCATCATTCGGACAACATCCCATAGATGGCATCAACGGGTCGGCCTCAACATGATGGCATGGTCTCCAAATGACAGTTCTAGCAAGATGATAGTCCGCTATGACAGTTCCTCAACACTGTTGTCGACAATTGCCGTAACAACCCAGATATATCTCACCTGGTTGTCCATTCCAGTCTTGCTCCCTGAAATCACTAAGACAAAATCTTGACACAACATGAGATTAATGTCACAATAGAACTATTATTCACCCAACATTTAATTAGTACGTAGGAATAAAGTTACTCGCTCCGAGATTTTTGACCGCTACAGACGGTCTCTCGAGTGGTCGAGATTGGCTAGATCCCGCAAACGGTGCCATTTTGTGAACACATTCTTCTCCTTTACTAGAGGTCTATGTTCACGACATGGGGTTGTCCTTCTAGGGCCCATATCACCTAGAAGGGTGGACGCATAGTTCCCCGCCCCATAGCATGGAGAACATAGGTTTCTCTAAACTGTAATCTGCCCTTAGTTTTCATTATTGTTATATATACATGTTTCATAAGCCATGCTAGGGTATAGCGTTAGTATGCCTAGTGCCTAATTGAGAGTACAACGTGATATTGGAGTCAATCAAGGCCCACAATTACTCTGGCTTGGGACCAGGTATCTCAGGTCAAGTCTCGACTGACGAGGAGATGTTCCATTCCATCTCGTCGTTGAACCTTCTAGCATCGGATTCTAGCGACTTCTAGAACCAGTATATTGTTAGCAATTCCCCAAATGGACATTGAACGTGAGACCCCTCACAGTACTACTCATATAACAGCCTAGAGATGGAGTCTCATTCCGCCCCTCATTACTTGTTCATGGCAGAAGGACCACTTGCCCTGTGCAAATCTGCCAAAAAGTAGTTGTTTACCGAATCACAGTAATCGCCACTTGCAATTACTGGCGTTGGGTGGATGATCATTCGACTTGATGAATCATTGTTAATATCTATTTTCATCCCATTAGGTGAATCAAGTTTCAGTCTATATAACCATCCATCTTGGTGATTTAATAGGTTTGGAAAAGCTCGGGATTGTAAATGGTCTTTTAAAAATTGTTAGAAGTTATTGGAAGTTAACATCTTAGTCTAAATGAAATAAATTATCACTATGCATTTTGAGTAATATATTTAAAACTTTAATATTATTAAAAAAACAATAAAAGGCTTTACTAAAGAGACTTTCCCAATTGAAATTCAAGTAGCCCACACTCCACTTAATATAATTAACCATAGACTGGTATTTCTAAAAAAAGGAAGTAAAATATAAAATAATACCATACTTTATCCAAAATATCAGATGAAATCATAATAATTATCCAAATAAACCTATGTAAATTAAATTAAAAAGAATAGTTATGAAGGTAACTAACAAAACTATGAACCTATCTTAAATATAAAACATTTTATTTGTAAAGAAAGAAACTATTATATTTTATCCTACTAAATCTTTAAGAGTTCTTATATGCCAAACTAACTTAATTATCTTTTCAATTCCTAAAAGTATATCCGGTATTCTACGTTTACCAAGGAAATTAAATGTAATTAGCATCTTATTAATTTTCTATAAAATCAAGACATGCTAAAAGACTTACGTTGACCTCTTAATTGGAAGATTATTTTGTTCGTATTACATTTCCAAAAGTTATCTTTAGACTAAAGATTCTCTTCTAAAAGTTCCACAAGCACTTCTACGAAACATAATAATATTGGCATCTTAAGGAGATAATACATATTCCCAAGGATATTTTGTACTCAAGTCCCAATTGATAATAATATTACCCCATAAAGTGTGATAGTTTTAAAACAATTAGTTAAAATTTATATTTTATTTAATCAAAAGCGTTACTCTTCTTTTCTATTAGGTTTTAAAACACATTTAAACCTAAATATGAATGGAACATAGTCCAATTTCGCCAAAACAAGCACTTTGTACAAAAGTTTAAGTGTTTCATATGCCGGATAATATTTTTAGTAAAGGTTCTATTGAGGACAAAACACATCCTTGCTTCTATACAACGATTACACAGGAGAGGTATAAATGCAAGCTAATGTTAAATTTATAATGAATTACAAACTAACTTTATAATTTTTCCCTAAACAATGATATAACTCAGGTTGTGTCGTATTCAAAAGTCTATTACCTAATGTCTCACATTTATAAATTAAATATAAAACCTAACGAACACTGCAGTTTTTGAGATATCGTTTTCCATTTAATAGTTTGTAAGTCCGTTTTTTGGAGAGTTTATTGGAGAAGCCAACATACAAAAACTATAATCCCCACTAATTTTCTTCGTCGTCGTAGGCCAAACAACCCCCATGTTTATATAAATTAAAGAGCTATCTTCTGGAAAACATCTAAAACAAGACCAAGTAAAATATTTAAAGTAATTCACCAAGCTAATGTTATAACAGAAAACACCCAACATACTACAACGATCAAGATCGGATGGAAAAATATACAATGACAGTTTTAATCAAAAGAATAGCACCTCTATGTATTTTTACATGTTTGGCAACTATTGGGGATTCATTTTGATTATATACAGACACAACTTGAAACATTACGACTTCTCCTACATCCAAGCATAGTTAAACGAATCAGGAAAACTCTTCTACATTACAACACTCAATTTTGATTGGACTCAATTTTGATTGGAGCCGATATGAGATTGCACTAAACTCAAAGCATTATCAGTTTTTTAAATTGTTTTAACATTTATATAAGTATATTAACTATTGCTTGGGCAACATAACAATCGAGCACTCTTCGACGAAAGCTTCTACAATATCAATAAGCATTTCAGTATTCATTCACCGAACATGGCTTGGCGAGAATCCTCATTGCCTCTAATGACATAGTCAAGCTGAATTATGGTATCTATTTTACTTTGAACAACAGTTAGCAGCATAACCGGGCGCACAGTCTCACACTTGCAAACCTTGCACGGCCACCCATCAGCTTACACGAATTTGCCATAGTGGAAAGATAGGATTGAAGGTGAGTGGGATCAGTCATGGCCCCTATGCAATGCATCTACACTTATATGCTTTTCAACAGTGCATTCAGTTATACTACCATTCCTTTGTTGCATTCAGATCTTTTATGACAGTCTATTAAAGTTCAATAACAGCTTATCCCTATACATATTCAATAACAATCCACTTATTAAGCACTCATATCACCTTCATTACAGAGTTATATTCTTCTTCCTATAAAAACAATCACAAAGGATTCAAGATATGTTTTCCCAGCTAATTGTTAATCTATATACATTCCATTCAAGCAAACGAATATAGCACACATCAAACTCTTTTGGAAAAGACCTGACCTGGAAGAATCGTAGCTTCTTCTTCTTTAATATTTTTCCCTCTTCTATAGTAAAATAGCAATACACACGTACAAATGCCCCCTTGAGCCTTATTGAGTCTTCCATTTATAAGAATTATGACATATCTTCTCTTAACATGTGGACATATTCATGCAAAGGTGGTGGACGAAAGTATGCCAGATGGTAAAGTTAGTATTATTTTATATTCACATTGTTTTGTATTTTTAATATTATTTTATATTAATATTATTACCTATTATTATTTATTTATTATCATTATATTATTTATATTTTTTTTATTATTATTTTTTTAATTTAATATAATGATTTTTTTTAGCAATCAGCAAAATGTAATATGCAAAGGATGAATGCAACTATATGCAAGTTTTTCTATCTGTGAGCTTCCATGTACTCACGGGGCCATGTTTAGACATCATGTCCCTCCTTACCTCACGCTAACAATTCCTATCTTTCCACCAGAAGGAGGGTACCAAGTCGTCTAATCTGCTTGTTTGAAGATGAACCCCTGCTCCTGCACTCACAAAATTCTATCAACAATATCTCAATCTAAAGGTGGGAGCAAATAGATTAAGATTTTGAGGGAATATTACATTCTCCCCCACTAAGAATAAACACAGTCCATGTGTTTGCAATAACATAAATACAAATGAGAATTATGCATTATCATATCAAAATCATATACTCAATGTTATATCTTATCAAATTTCACATTCAATCATTAGAACAAAAATATGCATATATATATAACAATGTTCATTCAAATAAATATGAAAATTGTTCTTTCATGATTACCACATCTTTCCACGTGGCATTTCTATCAAGATAATGGTCCCACTGGACCTTGTACTGATCAACAGTTCTTTTTCTAAGTTGCTTGGTTCTGAATCCAAGAATTTTGACAAGGTGGACTTCAATGAGATGCGGGTCCGACATCTGCAAATGAGAAACATTCCACACATGTGATGGGTCTGCCACATACTTCCTAAGGAGGAACACCTGGAAAGTGTCATGTATTTTAAACAAATTGGGTGGCAAGGCCAATCTATAGGCAACTGGACTAATTTTATCAATGATCTCAAATGGTCCCACAAACCTAGGGCTTAGCTTGGTAGATTTTATTGAGCTTTTTGAGGGCTTTACCCTAAGGAATACTTTGTCACCTACAACAAATTCTCTAGGTGATCTCTTGAGATTGGCATAGCTCTTCTGGCGATCCGAGGCTTCCTTTAGCCGCTAGCGTATTTCTTTCAGTTACTCCTCCATTTGTTTCGCAGTATCCGGTGCGATCATTACTCGATCTTCCGGATTGTTTCAAGATAAAGGTGTTCTACACCTACGCCCATATAGGGTTCTCAATGGAGCCATGCCCAACGTGGCATGATAGTTATTTGTTACAAGCAAATTCTACCAGAAAGAGATAATTTCCCACTTGCTTTGTTGATCCATACAATACATCTGCAGTATATTTTCCTCAATAGGTCATCCTTGTCTATAAATTTTTTGTTTCCATAAGGCCCTTGCTTGACCTGAGTTAGAATCAATCTCTTTTTGATTAGGTAAAATCGGTATTTTTCTTGACTATTTAGAGATTTACATCCTTTTCTTATAGCCTTCTCACTTTGCACGGTTGTCAAAATGTTAGTCCTAGTCATCTTTCCTTAAAGTTTAGTAGAGTTTAATGTGCTCAAAGCCAATTCACATCCAAAATGATGTCAAAAGTATGTAGAGAAGCTATAAATAGACATTAACTGACCGTATAGTTTGCTCTGACTTATACTTCGCCTTCCATCTATTTGCCATAAATCCTGACGTATCCGGTATGTCCCTCACCAAACCAGTAAAAATGAAACTATCGGTAACTCTTATTATCAATTAATATATATCCTCATCACATATTTTTCTTTTCAAAAGAAATGATATAGCTTGCCAAGTGAGAGTAGGGTTACCTATAGTCGCATATATTTTATGGGTAGATTCCTCAGGCGCCTTCTTTTTATTAGCCCTTTGCGGACATTGGCTGGCGTAGTGATCACCTGAGCATACATAACATCCATTTGGAGGAACTCTATTTTTCCAACTATCTTCATTCTTGTTTTGGAAAGTAGCTCCTTTATCTGAATCCTGAGTTATGGGTATCTGTTCAAAACTTCTCCTGCCACTGTCTCTTTTTCTGTTATCATATCTATTTTTGTTGTCTCGGTTTTTGCTATCATTTCTATTTTTGTTCCCATCTTTAGGCCTCTTGAACCGATCTTTATCCCATCTATCAGAACCGGTATTTCTTCTTTTTTGAGGATCATCTCTTTCTTTATTTGTGGTTCTCTGATAATAACCCTTCTTATTTTTCTGGTTTAGCTCCTCATAACGTGTTAAATCGTAGGCCTTAGATAGGTTCTTAGGTTTCAGTAAACCGACTAGGGACCCGATACTTGGATGCAATCTCAAGACAAATTTTTGCACCTTAAGTTCTTCCCTTTGGTCGTACTCAAGTACATATTTTAGTAATTTACGAACCTTTGATAGCACTCAACAACAGGCATATTTTCTTGGTGCAAATCGGTAAACTCAGCAAATTTCTCAACATAAAATTGTTGTGTTAGAAACCTATCTTTGAACTCTTTCAAGGTGTCCCAAGGTACATCAACGGCTTCAACGTGCTTATTCCTTTTGTATATCGTCCACCAATCCAATGTTGGTCCTGCCAGATGAGCAACTACCCACGCTGTTTTGGATTCTAATGAGAGGGGCTTTATAGCATAGTATCCTTCGGCCTCACTCAACCAATTTTCAGCCGCCTCACCATCACCTCTACCATCAAATTTAGAAATGTCTATCTTCCTTAGATCCCTATTCAGTTCTGCACCAACCTTTCTTCTGCTAGATCCTTCGGGCAGATCGTCCTGTCTATCTTCTGGCTCTTTACCTTTAGACAAATTCTCAATCACTTTTTGCTGTTGGGTTATTATTTATTGTTATTGGGCTAGTTGAGCCTTTTGTTGTTCCATGTGCTCACTCATCTATGCCCGTTGCTGCTCCATATGTTCTTTCTGTTGGTTTATTTGTTCTTGCATTAGTTGAATCATTTTAGCCATGTTGTCTTCTTTTTGTACAAATTTTTCAACCATGGGTTATTTTTCCTTTCTTATGAGTCGGCGTGGTGTTTCCACTGCTCTCTCTCTGTCCGACTCTCTAATGATCCTTCTTAGTCCCTTCCTCGGACTTTCTGCAAGCCCTTCTTGCATAGTAGTTGCAGTTTTCTTGGAGGAACCCGCCATTTAACCTGGATGCAAAAAGCGCAATGTCACACTTTAGGTTATTATAATTTCTAAATCATAAGTTTCAACACAAGGTTTATCACCTAGAGAATTCAATGTAGGTGATAGGGTGTTTCTAAGAGTAAAACCCTCAAAAGTTCAATAAAATTTGCCAAGGTCAGCCCTAGGTTAGTGGGTCCATTTGAGAACAATGTCAAAATTAGTCTAGTTGCCTATAGGTTGGCCTTGCCACCCTATTTGTCTAAATCTATGACATCTTCCATGTGTCCCTCCCTTGTGACAGATCCCTCACTTGTGTGGAATGTTTTCCAATTGCAGATGTTGAACCTGCGTCTCAATGAAGTCTATCCTGTCAAAAATTTTGAATACAAAACTAAACAACTCAAAAAAAAGAATGTTGATCAGTGCAAGGTCCTGTTGGTCACGAATCTGCTCTAGAAAAGGATTTAGATTGTTCATGCGCCCTAGACCCGACCAACCTTGAAAGGCCAGAAGGAAGGAATGCCTCCCGTGCCAATCTCCAGAGAGGGTTGGCTCCCTTACTACTCTAAACTTGAGGTTTTTAGATTAAGGAACTGGAAAGAAATTGGGAACTTGCTGAAAGGGATGCAAATAACTGAAAGGAATGGGAAATATGGCCACAGGCTAGTGGAATCCGAAGGGGAAGAACAAGCAGCACAATTACTAACTTCTACTTAAACCAGCAACAATCAATACTAAGAATATAACAGAAACTAACACTGAACTTTTCTCTAATATGTATCCTTCAATAATTCCAGCTTTTGCTCTTTATCGCACACTTAAATCCAGATTGCAAAATTACGACATACACATAAAGAAACAAAATTAATAGAAATAATGATAGAAGGCATCATACACAGAAAAGGAGTCCAGAATCAGAGCCAAGAGTCTTTAATATTGATGCAGAGCTTAAGTACAGCAATTCTCTAGCAGAACGTTCCCCCCTTTTTACATTGCATTGAGCTAGTTTTTATAGAAGATTTTGCCTCTCGAACATTAATGTCAAACCCTAAAACCGCTGGGGTCGCTGAGATTTGACCTCTGTTAGGCAATAGCGCATTCATGGAGCGCAGCGCCCTCGTATTAGCAGTTATGAGGCATGCGTTTGGACAGGATTTCGCTGGGACTGATTTTCTCATTACTGCAATTGGTGAAGTCTGCCCTCGGGGGCTTCTTTAGACCTCACAGCGCCATCTTGATGGGATAGGCGGGAGACCAAAATCCGTGCGCCATATAGGCTCCTTAAATTTATACCTACTGTCCCCTGTCTCTAGAAACGCGCATCCGGATGTAGCCTTGGCGCCGGAAAAAGCTTCGGGAGGTTTCGCTAGAAACTGAGTCCGAAATGGATTTTCACTCTGGGCAAACCCCAAAATTGATTTTCGCTATCCTCCGGGCCTGAAATTGTCTGTTGACGCTGTCTTTGACCTTGACTTGCTCCAATTTCGTCGCCAAGTTGAAGATGTGCTACACGAGGGATTTTCGCGCCAAAAATCCGCAAAGGGGATTTTCACGCCAGAAATCCGCGAAGGGGATTTTCACTCCAGATGGCCGCGACGGGGTATTTTCGCGCCAAAAATGCACGATGGGGATTTTCGCACCAGATGGCCGCGATGGGGATTTTCACGCCAGAAATCCACTAAGGGGATTTGCGCGTCAAAAATCTGCGAAGGGGATTTTCGCTCCAGATGGCCGCGACAGGGGATTTTCGCTCCAGAAATCCGCGAAGGGGATTTTTGGACCAGATGGCCGCGACGGGGGATTTTTTGAGCCAGAAATCCGCGAAGGGGATTTTCGCGCAAGAAATCCACAAAGCGGATTTTCGCTCCAGATGGCCGCGATAGGGGATTTTCGCGCCAGAAATCCGCGAAGGGAATTTTCAAGCCAGAAATCCGCGAAGGGGATTTTCACGCCAGAAATCCGCAAAGGGGATTTTCGCTCTAGATGGCCGCGACGGGGGATTTTCGCGCCAGAAATCTGCAAAGGGGATTTTTGCGCCAGAAGTGCAGCGAAACATAGTTTGACCTGGTTGACTTTTGCCTAAGTTTTTTCTCGCCCGAAATGACTTTCGTTGGTTCTGCTTCCCGGGGCCATAACTTTTGATCCGTTGACCCGATCGCCTATTATAATATATCGTTGGAAAGCTTAAGAGAAGGTCTACAACAATGGAACATCTAAAGATCATTTCATCCAATTTATTATCCTCTTTTAGGGCCTGCGAAAATGCCAACACTTTTGCATGTGTTTCGCTGATTTAAAGCTCTAGATGATTTCGCTGGCGAAGAGCACTTCACACTTAGGCAAAAATTTGTCAAAAATTTTAATGTGGCAAAAATGCCAACATTTCTGGCGGCTCGCGGGGTATTGAGCCTACCTCAATGCAAAGATCCCAGGCCTTTAATCCATTGGGCAACAGAGTCATTATCGTTGTCCTCTTCTGAGTGCTCACTGGTGGCGGTAAACTCCTCCAACTTCTTTGGGGCCCTGTCCTTCTTCGGGGCCTTCTCTTTCTTCTCAGCGCTCTTCTTGCCCATTCTGGCTGTACAATTGCCCAAGCGCTCAATCTGAAAATGACAGTGCCTTATCAAACCCTAGCGCTCCGCTTCTTACCAACAATATTCACTCTCTGAACTCCGGGAAATAATGCTGCAGCAAAACCTCCGGTAATTCTTTGAGTTAAAATGGGGCGCAACGATGGTCCTGGGCCCCACTTGCGATGTCATCTGCTTGGAGTGGAGCGCATGGGCCCTGAGGGCGGGTCAGAGGGGATTTCGCCCTGCAAAAGCCCGAAATGGAATTGCACTTCTTCTCGAGGGCAAAACCGACTTTGACTTGACCTTTTGACCTGCCCTTCAATTTCGACTTGGCCTTCGCTCCGCAGAGTGCCAAAATGGGGTTTCGCCCCTAAAGGAGAGCAAAACTTCTCCTCGCCAGGGCGCCTTATATGGCACTGAACTGTTGTGCCAGGTGATGCTAAAAATGGTACCTGAAAATTGCTCTCTTTTTCCTTGGAGCGCTAAAAAGAAACACACAAACTAAACTAAAAAAACTTAAAATCAAACTCATCCGCACCATTTCTCTGCCAGCTCGACCCTAGCTAAAACTGCGCCACCGATAGCGCGAAAAGGGGCGAAGAGACTTACATTATTTACATAAAATTTTGCGACATGATTGGCATGCCGCCACCACAAAATTGGCGTTGGGCACCTACCCAGTGAATCTGCAGTGTCCGGACCAGATCTGATTGTACTTGAGTTGATCTTTGAAGTTCGGCTGGCCTCTTCCCAAAGTTCTCCAGGTTGCGAACAGGGTGCAACGTGGCAAGTTATCATGCATGCCAGTACTCGTACAGTTAGTGAATAATGTGGCGAAGAGATTTGCCACATGGGAGCCTTCTTCGAGTATTGGTTGCGGTAATGGCTGGCCCCAATGTCACCACTTTTGAAAGTCCGCTGGCTGTGGGATCTTGGGTACATGCTCCTCTATCAGGATCTCCGCAGGACCAGCCTCCTGAGGAGGCATGCTTATTGAGTCTCGGCCGAGTACTTGCGTGCTATGCTCAGGGATACAAAAAGGGTGCAAAATTGCGCCCTCTTCGCACTCAAAGCTTGTCGTTAGACCCTTCTCTTCCTCCCGGTCTTCCTCCGAAAAAAAGTTGCAAGCTACCACATTGTTCATTACTGAGGTATTGCCTGCATACTCCTTCTGCCGGTGTTGGGAGATATCCACCTCTTGCGCTCTAAACAACTGTATTCCGAAATTCTGCACAGTTTGTGATGACCATGAGGGTGGATACTGTGCGAGATGGATGGGGGTAGCAACCGTCAGAAGAAGTGATAGGGGAGTGGGTTCTCTCCACTGCAACTTTCCTGCTTGAAGCAGGAGCAGCTCCGCATGCACTGCCTCCTGAAAGACTTGAGGGAACCTTTGTTCCCCAGATTGTAGTAGGAGGAGGCTTATATCCGGGTGGAAAGCCCAAACATAGTAGAGGTGGGCCTGGGCGGGTGTCGGTCGAACCTCCCCTGGAATTCTCTTCCAACTCCTGCAAAATCGGACATTGAAGTCTGTGATGCTCTCTAGAGGTGCTCTTGTGATGGTGGAGAGGTGCATCAAGAGTTGAAAGGGGTCCTAAGAGCCATCAAATGTGTTGACTAATGCTCCCGCCAAGTCCGCCCATGAACAAATGCTCTTACGCCCGAGTATTTTGTACCACTGCAGCGCCCTTCCTTCCAAAGATAGGACCAGAAGTCTGATCATGACATCTTCGTGGGTTATGTCATGGAGGGTCGCTAGAGCAACAATATCTTCAAGGTGCTCTCGGGCCATTCCCTCAGTGCCATTGTATTTCATTAGGGTCTTCAAGGTACTTTTGGGAATCTCATGCCAACTTTGGAGATTCAGAGGGCCAGGATCATCCCAAGTGGGATAACATACCTTTGCCATTATAGCAGTGGTCTGCTGAGATCACGGTCCTTGCCACTAAATTGGAGTCGCCAGGTGAACATTCTTTTCTCCGCTTGTGAGGTCAAGGTTGCTCACCAAACCTTGATTCCTCCGAGGTGTCTTCTTTCAGCTTAAAAGGTGCCTACGATCAAGAAATTTGGATCTTCAGCTCAACAGAGTCACCAGATGTTCGGATTTAACAGTAACAAGATGAACATCAACTCTTAATACTGCTTTTGACGTGGAACGTTTGGGTCCCACCGGGTGTGCCAGAAAAACTGTTGGTCACAAATCTTCCCTAGGAAAGGATTTGGATTGTTCATGCGCCCTAGACCCGACCAGCCTTGAAAGGCCGGAAGGAATGCCTCCCGTGCCAATCTCCAGAGAGGGCTGGCTCCCTTACTACTCTAAACTTGGGGTTTTTAGATTAAGGAACTGGAAAGAAATTGGGAACTTGTTGAAAGGGACGCAAATAACTGAAAGGAATGGGAAATATTGCCACAGGCCAGTGGAATCCAAAGAGGAAGAACAAGCAGCACAATTACTAACTTCTACTTAAACCAGCAACAATCAATACTAAGAATATAACAGAAACTAACACTGAATTTTTCTCTAATATGTATCCTTAAATAATTCCAGCTTTAGCTCTTTATCGCACACTTAAATCCAGATTGCAGAATTACAGCATGCACATAAAGAAACAAAATTAATAGAAATAATGGTAGAAGGCATCATACACAGAAAAGGAGTCCAGAATCAGAGCCAAGAGTCTTTAATATCGATGCAGAGCTTGAGTATAGCAGTTCTCCAGCAGAACATTCCCCCCTTTTTACATTGCATTGAGCTAGTTTTTATAGAGGATTTCACCTCTGGAACATTAATGTCAAACCCTAAAACCGTTGGGGTCGCTGAGATTTGACCTCTTTCAGGCAATAGTGCATTCATGGAGCGCAACTCCCTCGTATTAGCGGTTATGAGGCATGGTTTCGGACAAGATTTGACGTTGGGATTGATTGTCTCATTACTGCAGTTGGTGAAGTCTGCCCTCAGGGGCTTCTTTAGACCTCACAGCGCCGTCTTGATGGGATAGGCGGGAGACCAAAACCCGTGCGCCATAAAGCTCCTTAAATTTACACCTATTGTCCCCTGTCTCTGGAAACGCGCCCTCCGGATGTAGCCTTGGCGCCGAAAAAAGCTTCGGGGAGGTCTCGCTAGAAACTGAGTCCGAAATGGCTTTTCGCTCTGGGCAAACCCCGAAATTGATTTTCGCTGTCCTCCGGGCCCGAAATTGTCTGTTGACGCTGTCTTTGACCTTGACTTGCTCCAATTTCGTCGCCAAGCTGAAGATGTGCTGCGCAGGGGATTTTCGCGCCAAAAATGCGCAAAGGGGATTTTTGCGCCAAAAATGCGCAAAGGGGATTTTCTCACCAGATGGCCGCGACGGGGGATTTTCGCACCAGAAATCCGCGAAGGGGATTTTCTCACCAGATGGCCGCGACGGGGATTTTTCGCACCGGAAATCCGCGAAGGGGATATTCGCACCAGATGGCCGCGACGGGGGATTTTCGCGCCAGAAATCCGCGAAGGGGATATTCGCACCAGATGGTTGCGACGGGGGATTTTCGTGCCAGAAATGGCCGCGACGGGGGATTTTCGCGCCAGAAATGGCCGCGACGGGGGATTTTCGCGCCAAATGGCCGCGAAGGGGGATTTTCGCTCCAAATGGCCGCGAAGGGGGATTTTCGCTCCAAATGGCCGCGAAGGGGGATTTTGGCGCCAGATGGCCGCGACAGGGGATTTTTGCGCCAGAAATCCGTGATAGGGGATTTTTGTGCTAGAAGTCCGCGAAGGGGATTTTCACTCCAGATGGCCGCGAAGGGGGATTTTCGCGCCAGAAATCCACGAAGGGGATTTTTGCACCAGAAATCCGCGAAGGGGATTTTCGCTCCAGATGGCCGCGACGGGGGATTTTCGCGCCAAAAATCCGCGAAGGGGATTTTCGCGCCAGAAGTGCAGAGAAACATAGTTTGACCTGGTTGACTTTTGCCTTAGTTTTTTCTCGCCCGAAATGACTTTCGCTGGTTCTGCTTCCCGGGGCCATAACTTTTGATCCGCTGACCCGATCGCCTATGGTAATATATCGCTGGAAAGCTTAAGAGAAGGTCTACAACAATGGAACATCTAAAGATCATTTCATCCAATTTATCATCCTCTTTTAGGGCCTGCGAAAATGCCAACACTTCTGCATGCGTTTCGCTGATTTAAAGCTCCAGATGATTTCGCTAGCAAAGAGCGCTTCACACTTAGGCAAAAATTTGTCAAAAATTTTAATGTGGCAAAAATGCCAACAGGTCTAGTGGGACCATTATTTTGATAAAAATGCCACGTGGGAAGATGTGGCAATCATGAGAACTATTTCCATATTTATTGAAATAAACACTGATATATATATGTTTATTTTTGTTTTAATGATTGAATGTGAATTTGGAAGATGCAACAGTTATTGAGTATATGTTTTTGATATGCACAATATTGAATATATAATGCAAACACAGAGGATTTTGTTTATTCTTAGTGGGGGAGAGCGTAACATCCCTCAAAATCTTGCTACTAATCTGCTTGCTTTTACTTTTAGAATGAGATACTGTTGATAGTTTTGTGTGTGCCACTGTGCAGGATCAGCAATTCGTCTTCGGACAACATATGAGATAGGCCTGGTACCCTCCTTCAAGCGGAAAGATAGGGATTGTCCGCATGAGGTAAGGAGGGAGATGATGGATAACCATGGCCCCGTGAGTACATGGAAGCTCACAAATAGAAAAATATTCATGTAGTTGCATTCATCTTTTGCATTTTGTGTTTTGTTGGTTGCTGAAAATCAATAGATTATAAAATAAAAATAATAATAATTGAATACTTGTTTATATAATATGATTTATAGATTAATTTATTTTAAAAAATATATAATAATAAAAATAATAAATAAATATATTATATTAAAAAAATGGAAATAATAAATTAATTGTTTAAATTATATTAAATATTAAAAATTATTAAAAATATATAATATCTTTATACAAAGAATGACATATATAAAAATACATATAAAATAAAACACCATCTGTCATTCGTTTGAAACAAATCCTTGCATGAGTCGTCCACATGTTAAGGAATAAAACACCTTAGCTTTCCATAAAATTAGGAATAAAATGGTATTTGGGGGATATGTGTGTGGACGTTATGGTTTGCCTGTGACGCTGCTTTGTGGTGAAGAAAGATAGAGCAGAGTTCAAGTAGGAGAGAAAGAAGCTTTAAAAATCAGGTCAAGGGTCTTGGATTCCTTTCAAGTATAATGCTAATTTATTGGGTAAATATATAATATTATAATCCATTGATATTTGTTCGTTTAAAGGAATTTCTGGTTATGAAAAATTTAGAGTATAGTTGTAATTTTTTTTTTTAAATATATATAGTTAGAAGGACTGTGAATTTACAATGAGGACTGCGTTTATCTAAGTTTGTAAGCTTGTATGTGAATCTCTTTAAGAAAACTGGTAACATGAGATTAAATACTTTATTCAATCTTTCTGATTGCTCCTATGTGTATTACCTAGCATATATTCTGTGTAATGTACTATTATCTCCAACAGATGAACTATAAACCTCTAAATCTTTAATTGAATCACATAAGCCTGAATCCTGAGTGAATTCACCAACAAAGAACTGGGTTTTTGTCCATCTCCTTTCTCCAATACTGAGGGTTTCCGTCCTCAGAACTTCAACAATCTGCACACTGTCGATCCCTGAAATGGAACCGATCTGCCCTCCAGGGTTTCGTTCGTTGGGTTATCGATTGGGGTTTGCGTCCCTTTCGATGAAGAAATATCAGTTGTCGGCCTTAATCTCCAAGAGAAGAAATAACATAAACCAGAATGTCTGAAATGAAACCAAGCCATCGAATAAATAGGCTCCTCCTTGGCAAACTCTTTTTTGCGCGCTCAATGTGGAATAAACATATTTCTTTCCTTTTAATTATAATATAAAGTTTTAACTTTATAAAATGAATTTAATAATTCACTTAATAAAGCCAAGCTTTGCGCTTTAAAACCTCTGCCTTATGAAACTTCGATTGACCAACTGAAACCTGTTCTGGATACCCATTTCGTTGTAGAACATCCCCTTGTCCGCTTGGAAAGAAACCATAAAACCCGACACTGCTAAAAATAGCAATTCCAGCATCCTAGCTCTATTTGATCCCAAACGACCACCAAAACTAAGCTCTAAGAATTCAAAAGCTGTCTCAAATATCTCCAAAGGCTCTCATCCATATGACATAGCCTACGAGAACCCGTGTATAGGCTAGTCTCAATGTGCTCCCACTAGCTGATTAGAAGGGGACATTACATTCTATTCAATTGCATTTAAGTACAAGCATATAGAGTAGCTGCATCTAAATCATGATAGGGGCCATGTCTGACCCAAAAATGTATTCAATTCCTTTCTTTCTGCCACATCAAGTTGAAGTGGGCGTTTGGATGGTGTATTTGCACTCATGACCATGTGTCGGTATAGCTTATACTGAAAAACAGCGGTTGCTGGTGTTCAACCTGCGTACATTAACATGGGATAGCGGACTACCTGTTGGTAGCTTGTTAATCTCTTGATATCGGACGGTTCCTTAACACTTTTGTCGACAATTGTCTAATGGCATCAGCATTCTCAACTACAACCTTTAACTTTTAATAACTATGTCATCCAAACCTCACACCTCGTTACCTGCATTCCCGATGGGTTGTTACCTCGATATAAGAAGAAGATGAAGATCGTACCAAGCTCAACGTATGTAGAAGCCTATGAAAGGGCAAGTAACTTTGAGGGCGAAGCTAAGCAGATAGAGGTTGGAATAGGAGGTCATATCAGAAGTGACGATTTTGATAGTGAAGAGGAATTCCATAAAGTTATTCAATCCATGAAAAAGGAAATTGATAGAATGATTAAGGAGGTTAAGGACAAAGTGAGAAAAGAGAAAAAGGATATATGGTGCTCGGACTGTAAGTTTGAAGGCTACACAAATGCAACTGTCCAAAGAGCACATATTGTTAATAAATGCAAAGTACCGGGACATGCGATCAACAAGCGTCCATTCAATTTAAGAGGCCCAAGGCATCAAACGATGATGGTGCAAGGCGAAGAGGAGGAGAAACAAAATATCTCTAGGAATGGGCAAGGTTCGACCAATGGCGGTTACAAGAATAATTTTCAAGGAGGCAAGCAGTATATTCAAGGCAATCGACAGGGTGGCCAAATTCGATTGCAGTATTTTCAGAAGGAAGACCAATCATCCAATGCCAAAATTGTTAGGGATGGGGGCATTTTGCGAAGAATTGTCCCACTCCTCAGATAGGAGTAGCAGGAAATAATGTGCCACAAATGTGTCAAGGGTGTGGTCCAGGTAATCATAAGAAGGTGAATTGTTCGAAGAAGGTGAGTACAAGCAACTCATAGAATGTCAATTTTCTTGACATTGGGGAGTCTCCTATGGAGAAGAAATTGGAGGATGTACTTGTGGTTACAAGAGGACAAACAAAGAAGGATCAGTACCCTGATATTGCCACAAAAAAAGGAAGATGGTAGGAAGTGCAAAAAGCAATAGAAGAAGAGATAGAGAAGGCTAAGCAAGAGAGGCTATCCAAACAAAAAAAGCTAAAGAAGCCATCGAGCTTCGAGAGAAAGATGTCAACTCATGAATTGGCAGCATAAGTTTTGAATACAACAGTAGAAATGAAGGTGGCAAGTTTGTTTAGCGTCATACCAATGCTATATGTAGTTATAGGAGAAGAATTGCAGCCACAAAGGGTGATGGAACTGCAAAGACAGACCAATGAAGAAGTCAAAAAGGAAGAATCAATTCATGGATCCAACTGTGCTAATGATTGATGTTGGGAAAAAAGCCAGCATTGATTCATATTGAAATATTGAATCATAAGTTGACGCAGGTCATTGTATATGGAGGGTCAAGCATGAACATGCTTCCAAAAAAGACATGGAAGGAGATAGGGGCTCCATTTTTGTGGTCGTCAAATTTCAGGTTATACAGCGTAGATCATTATGGTATAGAGATGAATGGATTCTTAATGGCTCAGAAGGTGAAAATTGCAGATTAGAAGTTCATCATGGATTTTGTTTTGATAACAATTCAAAAACCAGCATATGATGCATTCTTGGAAGAAAATGGCTAAGGATGGCCAAAGTTAATCACAACTAGGAAAAGGATCAGCTTACATTCAAGAAAGTACGGCATAAATATATGATTAATTTGAAAAATCAGACTGAGCGAAGATCTTGTGATGATGGACAAGTAGGGCAATTCTTCGGAGGGAAGGACACGAACCAAATGAGGAAGGAATGTTGTACCTAGAAGAGGTATTAAAGTGGAACGAAATTCCAACATAGGAATTGCCACTGGAAATAAACAACTTGTAAGGGAACAACATCACATGAACCAGCCATTTCATTGGCATTAACCATCCATTTCATTACATTTCGTTTAGACCAAAACTTAGTGCCTAAACACTAAAACACTTTTGCAGACTATTTACTTTTGTTTTTGCTTATGTCCAAAACCAGTGCTTACATTGCCTACCCTCACATACCAAAGGATTGCAAAAAAATGTAGTTTACTACTTTCCTATCCTTTTCTATCGGTTCCATGGTCATGGATGTTAGAAGATTCTTGAGGGGTCAAACTCCATGCCCTCCTAAAATTACTCAACCAAAACCCTTAGTGTTAGGTATGAAGACAGTATACAACAAGTAGGTCAGCTAGACGTCTGGGTCAGATGTCTAGGCAACAGGCCAGATGTCTGACCTGCTAGACGTCTAGGCCAGACGTCTAGGCTGGCAGACGTCTGGGCCTGACCTCTGGGCTGGCAGACGTCTGGGCTGCCAGACGTCTAGGCTGGTAGACGTCTGGGCAGCCAGACGTCTAGGCTGGTAGACGTCCAGCCTGACGTCAAGCCAAGTAGACGTCATAGGAGCGGACGTCTAGGTAGACGACAGGAATGCGGAAGACGAACAGTCTTGGGAGCGGAAACGAACAGTCTTTTGGAGGCTTCCGTTGGAAGAGGAAACGAACAGTTTTGGAGTCTTCCTTCTGCTCTATAAAAGGGACTTGACCCCTTGCATATTAAATAGAGAGGTTGTTGAAAACGTTGAAAGACGTGGATGTAAATTTTGCTGAAAATAATAAAAAGAGAAGTTGCCATTGCCCCGTGGTTTTTCCTGCACATTGCAGGTTTCCACGTAAATCTCTGTGTCACTTGTGTTACTGTTTCCGTGTTCTATATTTTTGTTATTGTGCTTCCTCTTGCAGGTGATAAATCTTGAAGTTTTTCCTAACATCTGGTATCAAAGCTAAGGTTTTGTGCGAGTGGGAGCTGCAACAATGACAAAAGGTGTAACCAAGTTCGAGATTGAGAAATTTGATGGCAGGAACTTCGCTCTATGGAAGATGAAGGTGGAGGATTTGCTGGTTCAGAATGACCAAGCTCAAGCCTTGGAAGGGGTCGCGAGTAAACCGAGCAACATGAAAGATGAGGAGTGGGTAACGCTTGACAGGAAGGCGGTTTCTACAATCCGTCTCTGCCTAGCGGACTCCGTCTTGTTCAATGTAGCTGAAGAGAAGACCGCGGAAGCCCTTTGGCAAAAGCTTGAAAAGTTGTATGAAACAAAATCAACAACTAACAAGGTTTTTCTGAAAAAGCAGCTTTATAGCTTGAGGATGAAGGAAAGTTCATCCGTGGTAGATCATTTGAATGAGTTTAATACTCTGATCAGTAAACTGGTTTCAGTTAATGTGAAGATGGAGGATGAAGATAGGGCTATCACCCTACTTTGTTCCCTCCCGAACACTTGGGATCATATGGTGATGACCATCAGTAATTCATCATCAAGAACTCTCAAATTTGATGATGTGGTAGCCGCTTTGTTGGCATAAGAGTTGAGGCGAAAAACGTCTCTGGAACCCTCAACCAATGAAGCCCTATCTGTGAGAGGTCGATCGTTCGAGGGGAGTAAACAAGGTAGAAAACAATCCAGATCTAAGTCTAAAGGACGTAAGCAGAAAGGGAAGTGTTGGCATTGTGGGAAGCCAGGACACTCCAAGAAGGACTGTTGGCAATTAAAGAATGGTGAAAAGCAAAATCAGCCATCAACTGAGGCCAGTGCAGCAGATTCAGGAGAGACGACAACATGTGAAGCCTTCTGTATCAATAACAACAGATCAATTTTATATACCTGGGTTTTGGACTCAGGTGCATCCTTCCACATGTCTCCCCACAGAGACTGGTTTGACAAATATCAGCCATACTGTGGTGGAAAGGTCTATTTGGGTGATGATCATCCTTTAGAAATTGTGGGAAGAGGGGATATAAGGATCAGGTTGGACGATGGTAGAGAAAGGATGTTATGTGATGTGCGACATGTGCCCGATTTGAGGAAGAATTTGCTCTCAATCAAAATGATGGATAAGCTAGGGTATTCTGTCACCTTCTGTAATAACTACTGCAAGATTACCAGAGGAGCTCTTGTAGTAGCAAAGGGAGAATCTTATGGGACTTTATACCGTTTATGCGGTGATACGGTGACAAACCATGCAGCAACAACAACTTCTGTTCAGGATGCAATAATGCTATGGCATCAACGCCTAGGCCATATGAGTGAAAAAGGCCTGAAAATTCTGCATGACAGAGGTATGCTTTCTGGGATTAAGTCTTGTAATTTAGACTTATGTGAGCACTGTATTTTTGGTAAACAGAAGAGGGTTCGGTTTACTGCAAGTCCTGGTAAGAGTTCTGATTTTCTGCAACTTATACATTCGGATATATTTGGACCTGTCCCCACTCAGTCCTTGAATGGCGCCATCTATTTTCTGACTTTTATAGATGATTATTCTAGGAGAGTGTGGGTTTACTTTCTGAAGAAGAAGTCGGAAGCTTTGCAGAAATTTAAGGAGTTCAAAGCACGGGTAGAAAAGAGTTTGGGCAAGTCAATTTTGTGTCTCATGTCAGATAATGGGGGTGAATATTGCTCCAAGGAATTTGATAAATTTTGTATGCAGGAAGGTATTAAGCACCATAAGACTGTACCATACACTCCACAACAAAATGGTGTGGCTGAGCGGATGAATCGCACAATCATGGAACGTGCAAGAAGCATGCTTAGCGCAGCCATGTTGGAGAAAAAGTTCTGGGCGGAGGCTGTTAATACAACTGTTTATCTTATTAACAGGTCACCTACAACTGCATTGGATGGACAGATTCCGGAGGAGGTTTGGTGTTGTAAGCCAGTTGATTACTCTCATTTGCGCACTTTTGGCCGTGACGCGTTTGCCCATGTACCCAAAGAAAAAGGTCCAAGCTTGACCCGAAGTCAAGCAAATGTGTTTTTCTCGGCTATGGAGATATAGTGAAGGGGTATAGACTGTGGGATCCTACTGCCCACAAGGTAATTATTAGCCGGGATGTAATTGTTGATGAAAAATCCATGCAAAGGAAGGAGGTACAACAAAATCCTAATGTTGTACCTATTGAAGTAGAATTGAGTGAAGATGAACATGCTGAAGTTTTTGATCAGCATGTAGAACAACAAGTAGAACAAGAAGTAGAGCAGCCACAACGGTCACAAGACCAAGAGCCAGAACCGACAGATCATTGGGTTAGAAGATCTACACGTCCACAAAAGTGTCCGAAAAGGTATTCTCATGTGTATCAGTCCTCTTTTGCTTTGTTAACTGATGATGGTGAACCTAGTTCATTTCAGGAAGCTAGAGAGTCTGAGAATGCAGGAAAGTGGAGGAAATCCATGGAGGAGGAAATCGAGGCACTTCGAAAGAATAAAACTTGGGAACTTGTGGATCTCCCACCTGGAAGAAAGACTGTTGGAAACAAGTGGGTGTACAAAGTGAAGAAGAACAACGATGGGCTGTTGGAACGCTATAAAGCTCGCTTGGTGGCAAAGGGCTATGTGCAGAAGTCATGTGTTGACTTTAATGAAATTTTCTCTCCAGCTTGTGAAGATGACTACTATTAGAGTTCTACTTGCACTTGTAGCTGCACAAGATTTGGAACTGGAGCAGCTTGATGTAAAGACTGCTTTCTTGCATGGTGATCTCGAGGAAGAGATATATATGGATCAGCCCGAGGGCTATGAAGAAAGAGGCAAAGAGCATTTGGTTTGCAGATTGAAGAAATCACCGTACGGGTTGAAACAAG
The DNA here is from genome assembly GCA_028583015.1 of Wollemia nobilis. Classification (NCBI taxonomy): domain Eukaryota; kingdom Viridiplantae; phylum Streptophyta; class Pinopsida; order Araucariales; family Araucariaceae; genus Wollemia; species Wollemia nobilis. Next base: position 2,452,350 of record JAQPPZ010001036.1, on the reverse strand, counting down.
CGCCAAGGATGTGGTACAGGAAATTTGACACCTTCATGAAGAGCCAAGGTTTCAGCAGGAGTGAAGCTGACCATTGTGCATACTATAAGAGGTTTGACGATGGCAGTTTTATTATTTTGTTGTTGTATGTTGATGATATGTTGGTTGCAGGCCCCAACATGAAGAAAATCATTGATCTTAAGGCTCACTTGGCTAGGACATTTGAAATGAAGGATTTAGGACAAGCAAACCAAATTTTAGGGATGAAGATACACAGGGACAGAAAAGGAAGAAAGATCTGGTTAAGTCAAAAGTCATATGTGGAAAAGATTCTGCAGCGCTTCAATATGCAGTATGCTAAACCAGCTTAGTACCCCACTTCTTCCACACTTAAAGTTGTCTTCCAACCAGTGTCCTAGAACGGAAGCAGAGAAGACAAGCATGTCTCGTGTACCGTATTCATCAGCAGTAGGAAGCCTCATGTATGCCATGGTGAGCACCATACCGGATATTGCCCAAGCAGTGGGAGTAGTCATCCGGTACATGGCAAATCCTGGTAAGGAGCATTGGAATGCAATGAAGTGGATATTCAGATATTTAAGAGCCACTTCAGATGTTGCCATTTACTTTGGATCATTTGCAAGTTACAGTGTTTTGTGGATTCTGATTATGGTGGAGATAGAGATGGGAGAAAATCCACTACAGGATATACCTTCACTCTTGCTGGAGGAGCGGTGAGTTGGGCTTCTAAGTTGCAGTCTGTTGTGGCTTTATCAACCACTGAAGCAGAATACATTGCAACAACTCATGCCAACAAAGAGGCAATTTGGCTAGAGCGATTGTTGGGTGACTTCAAGGTAATGCAGGAGAAAATTACGCTGCATTGTGATAGCCAGAGTGCTATTCAGCTAGTGAAGAATCCAACATTCCATGATCGCACGAAACACATTGATGTCAAGTACCACTTTATCATAAATGTGGTGGAAGAAGGTAGGATCCTGTTGCAGAAAATCGACACTCGAAGTGAATCCTGCAGATATGCTTACAAAGTCGGTCAAGGTAGAGAAGTTTGAATGGTGCATAACTTCTCCGGGCTTGCTGAAAAAGTAACAAGGGCAGCATTGGGCAATTGGCACTCGGATGAAAATTTTTGAGTAGAAGAATTCCTGAATATTGACTTCAAGTGGGAGAATGTTAGGAAGTGAAGATTATATAGAAAGGAGTCAGCTAGACGTCGACTGCTAGACGTTAGGTCGACGTCTAGGCAACGGCAGAGTCGGGCTAGACGTCTAGGCCGACGTCTGGGTCGGCAGACGTCTGGGCTCGACGTCCGGGCTGCCGGACGTCTAGGTGGTAGACGTCCGGGCTAGACGTCCGGCTGCCGACGCTAGGTTGGCAGACGTCTGGGCCTGACGTCTGGGCAGCCAAACGTCTAGGCTGGTAGACGTCTAGGCCAGACGTCAAGCCAAGTAGACGTCATAGGAGCGGACGTCTAGGTAGACGACAGGAATGCGGAAGACGAACAGTCTTGGGAGCGGAAACGAACAATCTTTTGGAGGCTTCCGTTGGAAGAGGAAACGAACAGTTTGGAGTCTTCCTTCTGCTCTATAAAAGGGACTTGATCCCCTTGCATATGATAGAGAGGTTGTTGAAAACGTTGAAAGACGTGGATGTAAATTTTGCTGAAAATAATAAAGAGAGAAGTTGCCATTGCCCCGTGGTTTTTCCCTGCACATTGCAGGTTTCCACGTAAATCTCTGTGTCACTTGTGTTACTGTTTCCGTGTTCTATATTTTTGTTATTGTGCTTCCTCTTGCAGGTGATAAATCTTGGAGTTTTTCCTAACACTTAGTCCCCTAGTCCGGACCATTCTCCTAGGAGCATCATTAGAACCTATGTTGGCACTTCCAAGATGGTTGGTGATGATGAAAACTCTGCTTCTACTTTACATCCAACTACAAATTAGCATTGACGCTTGGATCCATTGGAGTTCTTTTCTATCTCCTTTTTACCTTGATTATTAGCTCTCTTCATCATTACATTTAGCATGTTAGGGTTTACCCATTTTGGATCATACCCTTGAGGCTGTTATTTAATGCTATATAGTTGTTCCACCTTGGTGTAGTTTACTATAGTTTCTTTACTCTAATTTAGCTTATTTTCATCATATTTTTTGGTCACTACAGTTCATTGTAACAACTCTTTTCCATGAGTCCTAATGGCTTACTTTGGTCATTCATGGACATTAATTGAATTATCTTATCTGCTTCCAACAATTGCCCTTTATAAACCACACCATGAGGATTGGACAATAAGTTGAAACCACAGGTTGATAATTGTTTAATACTTTCAGGAGGTTATAGAAGCACAAGAAGTATAGAATCTTATAACAAAAGAGCAATTAGGGTTTGCAGACTAATACTTTCTCCAGCATATCCTTTTGTCCAAAGCTTGCACTAATATGTGTACACAAGTGTAGTATTAATGGCCAATTTTTATTAATGAACCTTCAAATGTTCATTTTCTTCAGGTTAGTTTTTATTGTCAGAAGAATAGTCTAGATATCAACAATTCTGGGACAACTATCATTCGTTTGATGAACAATGATACTTACACAATGACTAGAAATATTGTGACATTGTACAGACCAAGGAAATGACTCACAGTAGCCCTTCAATCACCATGAGCTTAAGTTTGAGCATTTGGATGGAATACTTCATTGAACTCTTTCTTTCCTAACACTTGCTTCAAGGAAGAAAAACAATCATAGATAAAAATATATAGATACAACATAAATGGTTGAAAGAAAAGGTCTAACAGTCATATATGTGAAATCTAAAAGCAATATGCTTTTATCTGATTCTCAAGGACAATGAAAATCTAACCCCAATGATGCTTTGAGAAACAGGCCTCAAAATATCTGAGACCTAAAGGACTAAACCCTAAGGTGCAAGCTACAGTTGAGATATTTCTAAATTTATTGTAACATTCAAATTTCTCTCTTAAAGAGGCAATAATCAAGGAGACAGAGTGGTTCAATAGAATACATGGATTTGACCTATCATAACAAAGATATAACAATTTCAGTCCCTTGGAAAAGTGTACCTCCCATATGAATAAGTTTCCAAAAGGCGTTCCACCAACAAGATAAGCTCCATCATGCGTGCATGCAAGTGGTCCTATAGGCTCTACAGGATAGCTTCTATGCAAAACTTGAGCCTGGATTAAAATGAAAATCAGAGATTATGAACTTTTGCATGCTGTAAAAGATTGCAATTTACTGTTGTAACCTAGAGAATAAGTAGCTAGTTGCTACTGAAATGTGGTTTCCCAATGCATCTAAACATAATAAATTGTGTTCTTCAAAGGAAAAAGAAAAAAAAAAGGGACAAATTAACATTTTTTTACATTTCAAACTAATACCACATTGCTTTTAATAATAAATTATTAAGTTCTTACTTGCAATTAACATTTGGAAAATGCAGTAATCAAGCAGCTAAAACATATGAGAGCCCTAACAAAAATGAAGTAAATCCCAACATATATTCTATTAACAGGTGATGTCATTGTCACTATGCATAAAATAATTTCCAACAGAAAATATATCTCCCAAGTCGTCTAGGGCTAGATCGAATGAGGATCAACACTTCAATGACTACAAGGCAAATGGGGTTCGAGAGCAAGACCCATAAGATAAGGATCCAATAAAACTAGTTTGAAGTGTTAAGTATAAAGGATGGGAACATGGTCATAACTAAGTGAGAAGTTTAGAGAGATTACCAAAAGAAGAAAGAGGAAGGAAAAGAATGCATCTTGCAGTCGCATGGTGAAGCAATGGACTCATAGAGGTAACTGATCAATGTTTCATTGTGTAGACCTTCCAAGAGAAGTCGAATATCTAGAACCAAGAGATTTGGATGAACAGGCAACAAGAATCTCTCAAGACTTGGCAAAGTAAGTGGCATAGGTAGACAACTTGGCCCGATAGAGCCACATCATGTTCTGCGTGAGCATCATGTTTCATAAGATCACATTTCACAAGTAGTCATCAGTCTCATTGTACATATTTGTGCATGTCTTTTATGTTATGATGTTATGTTGTGTTGAAATAAATGGCGTAATAATTGGCATGTGATGTATACAGTTGTTTAGACGTGGACTTAGGTTTTTGTTAGTATGCAGGTAGTTGAGAAGGTATGGTGGTTGTCCTCCTTCAACCTCTACCTACAGTACTTTATGTACACACTTATCTTCATGTCCTCCAGGATTTTGTGTGTGTGTGCATGCGCACGTGCGCATGCACTCAACCAGGCCATATTCCAAAGATTGTTTTGCAAATAGTATGGAATTCAAATGACACATGCTTTGATATCTATTTATTGTGTGATGTATACTTGTGAGTTGATCTTCTATGGTTGTATTCAGTTCTATAGCATAGTATTGTAGGAGCTAGTTCTAATCAACCTCAAACAAAGTAGTGTAAATAGTGAAATAAGTGCAAATGTACATGAAATGTAATTTAATGTTGTTTGATGTCAAGGGTGATGACATAAGCATTTGTTAATGCAAGTTTGTAATGTACGGTATTATGTATGTGCAAATGAAGGGCGATTAGATGAGGTGTCGTGGGCAGAAGTTGTTAATTGCAAGCCCTCAAGGATAAACAGGATCCCCCATTCATTTGTGCAAGTATTGAGAGTATCATCCAAGGGATCTAGCACTGAAGAGTATTGTCCATTATCGTGTATCATATTAATTCAAGTGTCGTATAGGTAGGAGTAAATGCAATACTAGTCATCCTTCATATATGTGTCTGTGTATAGATTATGTGTGATGTTATTGTTGTAGCAATTAGTTTGTAGGTTGTTCATCTCAAGATTTGTGTATGGGTTGTGCCTGAGTTGCAATCCAAAGTTGTTTTACAAGGAGCATTGTTGAGGAGTATCATATGAGAGGAGTTTTCGTACAAGGAGTGTTGCACAAGTCTTGCCAACGAAGGTTGCCATACAAGTGAAGTCACTATCGTTCAAGTGGACTGAGTGGACTGTTGTTAAGTATTTGCCATACAAGTGACTACTATACAAGTCACTGTCGTACAAGTGACTACTATTTAAGTATTTTTCATACAAGTGGATGCAACTATCATACTAGCAGAAGTGTCGTACAAGTGAAATGTTGTACAAGTGGGAGATGATTGTATTTTGGGTTGACTACTGAATCTGTCATATCAAATTGTTCCTCCAAATGTTGGAGTAATCACCATCGTGCTACATTTGGTGTCATTGTCTAAAGTTCAAACCAGCGCCGTGAGATTTTTGGAGATGTGAATGACAGATAACTTGCTGCAAGGACGTGGGAAACATAGTTGCGAAAGAATTAAAAAGCCAACTTGTAAGGAGTTGCAGGATTGCTCAACAACGTCGACATGTTGCGCAAGATTCAAAAATTGCTCAGGAAGCCATTGTAGTTAAGATTGACAAAACTTGAAGAACTAGAGGTAGAATATGTATGGAGTCCTCATGCGGAGGATAGTTCAAGTGAAGAAAACAAAAGGTGGCAAACGTTGTTTTTAATGGAAGAGAAAGCGCAAGTGGAGGCACATCAAGCAAATGAAGATCAGAGTGAGAACATTCAAGCAAGTGAAGGCGCTAACGTAGAGGGTGCACAAGCAAAGCAAGTGGAACAACTAGTGACACCAAAACAAGTGCAAAGGAGATTGCCTAGAGGTGCAGAGGACGAGAGTTAAGCATGAGGACAACCGCAAGAGAGTGTGTGGGTGTAGAGACCAAAACCGACATTCATATATTTGCAAAGGAGGTCGCAAAGTGTATGTGCATAGGGAAGCAGTCAAAGACTATTTTCTAGTGTTGAGTCAAGTGGCAAATAAGGTCAGCCACCAATGGCGAATATAGATGTAGTAACGGGCAAGAAAAAGTGCCCACCATTAAAGGGAGTTGGAAAGGAGGACCCAAAATGCCATGTTGACATGTGTGAAATCATATGGTGAGCGAATGGAATTGATGATGAAGGATCGTGGCTTATACTATTTTTGGCTACATTGTGAGGGATCGCAATGGACTGGCATTTAAAGAGAGACAATCCCTTCACTACATGGGATGAATTGAAGACCAAATTCACAAAGAAATTCAGGCTACTCTAATATGACACAAAAATCATCAAAGAGATTTATTGCACAACATAGAAGAAAAATGAAGACATAAAGTCATATAACTGAAGAATAAAGGAACTAATCGACAAAATGGAGGTGAAACTAGTAGATGGTTTACAGAAGTGATGGTCCCTAGACGGATTGCTACCAAGATATAAGAAGAAGATGAAGGTAGTACCACCTACTACCTATCAAGAAGCTTTTGATAGAGCTCTCAATTTGGAGAGTGAAATGAAGCAAATAGCAGCAAGAGTAAGTCACTATAGAGATGATGATTCAAATAGTGATTGTAAGCGGCAAATCTGCCTCTCAAAAAAAGAAGTGAATTTTTGTACAAATGTTGAATTGCAGATTTTGACAAAGTTTTGATTGCTTTTTGAAAAGTTTAATTTGGTTTAGGAAAAGTAAGATGCGAAATGAAATGCGCATCAAATTAGATGAAATTAGAGTGAAATGTAATTAGAGTTTAAATGAAATGAAATTTAGCGAAATTGACATAAAATTAGAATTTGATAAAAATTAAAGTTAGACTTTAGAAAGCGAGTTAATTCATGTAACATCAACTTCAAGAGTGGCAGTCGTAAATGATGCACTGACCCAGGAACCGCTTGAAACGGCCTAGGATAGGACTTATAAGGCCCCCCCTTCTTCATTTTGAAGTTGTTATTCCTAGGATAGAACCAAGTGCAAAGAGTAATGTTGATTATGCTAATGTCATACTAGAGGATGCTGGTTGTAGATGCAAGTATGCTAATGTGATTACCAATGTCGTTTGACTTGGTACACATTGTAATCTCATCCTTGCATTGCTAGTTGGAGCAGCCACATAATATACATGCAACCATTAACGTATAAGTCTCCATGCATGTGTTTGCTACTGAATGTTTCTTTCTATTATGTTTTCCTTTATTATTACTGTAATCTGAGTGTATTTGTTAGGATGCAGAAATAGATAGGATTGGATATGTCACAGGTTACAGAGTACGGTGAATTTGCTATGGATTTTACGATGGTGTACGACAATTAATAACTGTTGCCAAGGGATTTCATGGAGGATTGCAGTGTTTCTGCAATTGTCAGTTAGCAGTTATAAGATTGTGAACCTTGGATCCATACAAGGAAATGTTGGCATTCCTGCCACATTGTTCTCATTTGTAAAATTTTGATATTCTGTAATTTTGCTGTCATAATTTGTTGGCTGTGCCCAAGCGAATGTGCAATTTTTTTCTATTCACTCATCATGCAGGGTCCTTGTCTCTTCGAAAGCAAGGGTGGTTTCGCGCCAAGTCTCCAAGCGCAAATCAATTTCAAACGAAAGGTGCAGCGCAGGCCCATTTTGGGCCAGAAAGCAGCAAAACCCAGCTTTGGAGAAGAAAACGTAAGTGATGCCCAGGCTGTTTCGCCCCTGTATGAGAGCGCAAGGCAATTTCGGGCCTTGACTGGGCAAAACTCAAGTTCAAAAGGAAAAATGCTAAGTAGGCCCAAGTGTTTTCGCCCCAGCTGGAGAGCACAACGCATTTTCGGGGCTAACTTGGGCGAAAGCGCCTTCATTATGTTCTAAAACTCAGTGCAAATCTGCTTTAAACCAAGGTGGGTCCCATTCCCTTTTCGCTCCAGTTCTCTAGCGCAAATCAATTTCGAGACAAGGAGGAGCGAAAGCGCCTTCATTCTGTTCTAAAACTCAGTGCAAATCTGCTTTAAACCAAGGTGGGTCCCATTTCCTTTTCGCTCCAGTTCTCTAGCGCAAATCAATTTCGAGACAGGGAGGAGCGAAAGCGCCTTTGGGATTTCAACACAAACCTGTTTTAAATGGCGTGTGGCCCAAGTAGTTTTGCCTTAAACTTGGAGCGCAACCTGATTTCGAAGTTAGGAAGAGAGAAAAGGCCTTTGACTTTTCCACAATCCAAAGCGCAGTTCAGTTTCGGATGCAAGTGGGGCCCAATTCTGTTTCGCCCCAGATCAAGAGCGCAAGACCATTTCGCGCTAAAGGCAGGGCGAAATGTAGGTGGGGCCCGGAGCGTTTCGCTCCAATTTTCCAGCGCAACATCAATTCGGAGGTTGACAAGGCGAAAGCGCCTTTGACTATTCCAAGGCGCAGCAACAGTTTCAAAGAGAAAAAATGATAAGTATGGCCCGAAGCGTTTCGCTCCAGTTTTTCAGCGCAAGGCAGTTTCGGGCCTAAGGAGGGGCGCAAGAACCTTTGACTTTTCCACGCCGGCGCTACTCCCAAGATAGCCAAGCGCTTTCGCTCCCACTTGGGAGCGCAAGCCCTTTTCGGAGCTTGCATGGGTGAAACGTAGGTGGGACCTGCATTCCATGAAGCACCTGTTCCCAGCCTAACTCCCCTACCTCAGCCAAAATTCCTCAGAAGTGCTTCTCAGTGACGAAGCAAGGCGCATCCTCATCCATCTAAGTGCAGTCGGTCAGAGAAGCTTCCAGATTTGATGTTCCCGGATTTCAGAATCCGATCTTTCGTTGAGGCGGTTCCAACAAGCAAGGAGACGACGCCACAAGCTAACCATGTCGGCACATTGAAGATGTGCAGCTACTTCTTAGCGAGTCATCAGTTTCAGGCCATGCCTCATTACTTTCTGATGAGTGCTGAAATCCTATCTTTGCTGCCACCGTGATGTTTTATGGGTGAGCATTTATGTCTCAGAGGCGGAATCCTCTATAAAAACTAGCAATTTCAATGTAAAATGATGGACGTTTTGCTAGAGACTTGTTGTACCTGAATTCTGCTATGAATGCAAAGAACCCTTGGCTCTAATTCTGGACTTCTCTTTATGTGTATGTCTTCTATGTTATATTTCTATTAAATTCTCTGCTTTGTTTGTGGGCTATAATTCTATGTCTGGATTTAGCTTCCGATAGAGGGTGAACACTGGAATAATTCTGGAGATTGCACATGTTAGATGCCTGGTTTTAATTTTTGTTAGTTCTTTGTGTGAAGTGCTATTGATTCAGAGTACAGTTAAGTTATCATGTTGTTTTTTCATCATCCCTGTTCATTTGGCTTGAGGCCATTTTTCCCATTCCTTTCAGTCATTTCAAATTTCTTTCCTATTCCTTAAACTTCAAATCCCCCAGTTAGAATAGTAAGGGAACCAACCCTCTCTGGAGATTGGCACGAGAGGCATTTCTTCCTTTCGACCTTTCAATGTTGGTCGGGTCTAGGGCGCATGGATGAAACATTCCATACCTAAGGCGGATTCTTGACCAACAGTTTCTAGCACGCCTGGTGGGACGCAAAGGTTCCACAAAGCAGTATTAAGAGTTGATGTTCATCTTCTTGCTATAAAATTCGAACATCTGGCAACTCAGCTGAACTCAGAAGCTCGAAGGCTAGAAATCCATAAGAAGCAGTTGAGTTCTTCGAGCTCAAGTCGGTTAAAACGCCTCACCTTCATGATCACAAGATCGAAGGCTAGAAATCCATAAGAAGCAGTTGAGTTCTTCGAGCTCAACATCGACGCTTTGGGAGAGCATCCTAGAGTAGTCCCCTCGTCTATCCCGTCGGTTCCAGAACCTTCCAAGTAGTTGTTATTGTTTTGCAAACTCCAAGTCTTGCTAGCACAACAACTAGATTGCCCCCTCCACCAAATCCTCTGGTCCAGATGGCGCAACCTCTGCCAAAGCAGTTTCCAGTCTGGAATCATTCGAGACCGCTCAGTTTACAGGATCAGAACCAGGTCCCAACCGCAGCATTGAAGGCTCTGCCCACATATGACGGTACGAGAAAGATAGCCTATGAGCACGTCCAAGATGTCGTTGCGCTAGCAACCATCCACCACATCACAAAAGAAGATATTATGGTGAGACTTCTAGTTCTCTCGCTCCGAGGTAAACTCTTCTACTGGTACCGATCGCTGCTGTCCGACACCATCACTACATGGGACCAGTTGGCAGAACAACTGATAAAGGGTTTCAACGAACATGCAGACCCTTTCTCCTTGTTGCACCAGTTCACCACCATCCAAAGGCATCCTCAAGAGGAGGTAGCGGATTTTAAAAACACGTTCACTCGAACTTGGCAGAGAGTTACTGCCGGCCTTCGGCCCACTCCGAAGCAAGCGGCATTTTATTACTTAAGGGCTTTCCATTCCGACATCAGCATGAGCATCCGACATGCTAATTTCAATACGTTCCCTGCCTTGTATGAGCAGGCGCAGAAAGCTGAGGCTGACCTAGTCGCTATTGGTAAGTTACCTCCAAAGGTGACTATGCCAATTTATTCGAATTAGGCTAGAGAATTGCAGGATCTACGGTCGTCGATGAAGACGATGGAGAATGAGATCACCGTCTTAAGGAGGAGGCAAAATGATCAAAGTTTCCAGCCCAGGAGATTCACTCCTCCGATTACTAGGGAGAAAAGTGCTTCCACTAGTAGGGCTCCTAAGAGAAATGCAGAGATGTTGGAAAATGAAGAAGTCGGTCCATCCGACAAAGCTTATCGGTGCTCCACCTGCAATGACCCGCATGACGAGGAGACCTGCATGGTCCATCTGAACTATGTTCAAACCCTTGCGGACAGCGTTCCTAGCGGACAGGTAAATATGATCAGGGAAGCAGATTGCAATTTCATGATTCCCCCTGTCGAGCAGGTCTCCGTTCTTACAAGGACGGGTAAGAAACCCATCGAAGTTGATCCGATTCAAATGGAACCGTTGAAGATGTCTGCCATCTCCAAGCTGCCAAGCAAGAAAGCGCTGCCGCTAGAAAAAGAGCCTGTCCAAGTGTCAAAGTCGGGGGATTCCATCTTATTGAAGGATTTCTTGATTCCGAGAGCAAAAGGGAGGATTCCTTAACCGCAGGCTTATCCCTCTTAACCCCAAACCGACGCAAGGGACCAGGCAAGAGAAAAGCTCAGATATCCCTCGCTGACCAAGCGTCAGAGGGTAGAAGCGACGCAGCAGTATCGGACCAAATACGAGACTGCTAAGGAGTGAGGCGATTCTGGCACAGGAGCATACAACATAGTCGAAGAGCTAAAGAAGACTCCAGCTAAGGTAAGCCTCTTCGACGCGCTCCAACTACCCGGTCAAGTCGACCTACTGCAAGAATCGCTGAATTGTGCCAATGGCAAGGGAAAACCAACTCAGACTGTCTTGACGCAGACGTTGACTACCTCAGCCACCGGAAAGAATAGGTCGGTGTCGTTCTACCTGTCACTCGGGATGGAGGGGTGGGTTGTGCATAACTGCATGATCGATTCTGGTGCTACTACTACTGTCATGCCCAAGGTTGTTTGCGAGATTTATTAGCATGGAGTACACGAGTAGTCCTGGAGTGCTTCAACCGGACAAAATTCCAGTCAATACAGTGGGGTTTATCAAGGATATCCAAATCGTGTTGCACAAGATGCCGCAGGTCACCGTAATACAGCAAGTTGTGGTAGTGGATTTAGAGCCCTATTTTAGTATGTGCCTAACAAGGGAATTCACTGCCAAACTTGGAGGCTATTTGTCTCTGGACTATTCGCACCTGGAAATCCCCTTCAGAGGAAGGAGGATTAAAATTTTTAATGAAAAGCCCTCTACCTTTCACATTGAAACGATCCAGGATGCGGAAAAACAATTGTACTCAGTCAAACTGATTGAGGAAGTAGAGGAAGAAGAGAAAATAGAGTTGATGGAAGAAGCTCTGGACGAACTCCGCATAGAAGATGAATTTTCTATGCATGACTTTAATGCCATGATCGAATCCAAGATTGGGTGCTACTCAATTACCAAGCCTGAAAAGGCTAAGGTACCAAGTGATGAAGACCCCATTGCCGATTAACTATGGAAGCTATTCTCCGACGACGCCCGATGCAAGAATGGCGTCGGGGCAAGAGTTGTCCTTGTCTCTCCTTCGGGAAACCAGAAAACTTACTCTTACAGGCTCACATGGAGTTGTACAAATAACGTTGTTGAGTATGAAGCCCTATGTTTGGGGTTACAAAAGGCAGAAAAACTTGGAATAAAGTTGCAGATCTTCGGAGACTTGGAGTTGATCTGCAACCAAGTAACCAATAAGGTATGTGATATGCTCGAGTCTTTCTCTGCCCTGAATATCCAGTCTATTTTGCGAGAGCGGAATAAGCATGCTGACGTATTAGCATCTATTGGGGCCAGATACTCTCCCGCCGAGAACATGATGCAAAATCCGAAGATAGTGAGGGTTATCTATAGGCCTTCGGTACCGGACAAAAATATTCATTGGCAGGTGTTTGACAACGGCGAGCAAATCGTTAATTTTTTTATCAACGAAGCTACCACTTTTGAAGACAGGACCATCAATGAAGAAAAATAGGAGGGCCTGATACATCTAAAGAACAACCATGTCCCGAAGAGCTTAATCACCCTTGAAAATTTTTTCACCAAGATGATAGGTCACTCGCTCACAAGATCAAAGTGGACGTGAGAGAGTATAGGGAACTAGAGTTAGAACCTGGGAAAGTTGTCAAGGTGGGAACTGATTGCACCCCATTGGAGATTGAGCAAATTAGGACCTTGTGTAAAGAATACCCGGACATTGTTGCTTGGAGCTACCGCGATCTGAAGGGGTATGATAAGAGTGTCTTCCAGCACACGATCGAGCTGCAGGAAGGGGTTAAACTTTTCAGGCAGAAGCAAAGGCTGGTCAACCCAAAGATAAAAGTACTGATGAAGGTCGAGCTCCTGAAGATGCTGGAGACGAAGATCATCTATCCCATCAAGCACTCTTCTTGGGTGGCAAATCTGGTCCCAATGCAGAAAAAGAAAAGAGACATCCGCTTGTGCGTTGACTTCCGGAACCTCAACCAAGTGTCTCTGAAGGACCACTAACCGCTGCCCCAAATCGACCAGATTCTTCACGTAGTGGCGGGAGCACAGAGGTTCTCTCTGTTGGATGGCTTCTCCGAGTACAATCAAATATGGGTAAAGGATGAAGATCAGTACAAGATTGCCTTCACCACCAAGTGGGGCACTTTCGCCTACCAACGCATGTCATTCGGCCTCTCAAATGTCGGGGCGACCTTCCAAAGAGCGATGGACTTAGCCTTTGGTGAGTTACTCAATCGCATCATTGTGATTTATCTAGATGACATGACTGTTTTCTCCCACAAAAGGGAGGAACACAGTCTACATTTGCAACAGTTGTTTGAGAAGTGCCAAGAGTTCGAAATCTCCATAAACCCGAAAAAGTCCATTTTCACGGTAAATAATGCAAACTCCTGGGCCATGTAATCTTGGAGAAAGGACTAGCTGTTGATCTTGCCAGGGCAGAAGCCCTCCTCAAGTTACCTCTGCCAGCGAACAAGAAGGGCCTCCAATCCTTCTTCAGGCAAATTAATTTTGTCAAGAAGTTCATCTCTGATGTTGCCCAAGTAGTAAAGCCAATGACCGAACTCCTCAAGAATGATGCTGAGTTCCAGTGGACCGAGGAAAGAAAGCGGGCACTCAGAGAGATCAAGGAAAGAATCGTTCAAGCCCCTGTTCTGGTCAACCCTGACTACTCCAAGGACTTTATCCTTTACGTCGTCGGTGAACCGGAGAGATATGCAGCTGTCCTTACTAAAAAAAACAAGGACGGGGATGAGCGGCCGATAGCATTCCTAAGCCAAGTCATCCACCCGCACGAGGAGAAGGACAACTTCATTGAGAGGCAAGTGCATGCGGTGATGCGGTCATTAAAGAAGTTTCGCCATTTTGTCTGGCAGAGCAAGACGATAGTGTACGTGGTGCACCCTGACATAAGAAACTTCATCATTCAAGGTGAGTTTGGCAATAAAAGGGCAGGTTGGGTCTCTAAGATCAAAGAGTTTGACATAGAGGTCTGGCCCACTAAACTTGTCCGAGGTCGAGCCTTATGCCAAGAACTCGCCAAGAGCGTCACATCTGAGGTGATAGCTTGCAAGTGGGATGACCCAACATAGGAGAGGGATCTTGCGAATCGGTTTGAACTTGACAGGGATTGGACAGAAGACCTAGTGGAATACTTCAGTACTGGAAGGTGCCCTTCTAACCTCAATGCTTCGCAGAGAACGTTCAGTCTCCAGGCCTGCAGATATGTGTTGTTACCGAGTGGTTTGTTTCATAAAAATATAGACAGAGTCCTCCAAAGATGTGTCAGGGGGACAGAAAAACAGAGTCCTAAATGAGTTTCACTCTGGAATGTTAGGACATTTCACCGGAAGGCCTATGGCCTTAAAGATAATAAAAGCAGGTTATTACTAGCCTACTATTTTTTTCCAATACATTCGAGGTTAGCCAGAAGTGCGATAAATGCCAGAGGTCCGTCGATCGCACCAGGAATGCTTCTTTGCCCTTGCACCCAATTCAGGTTGAAGCTCCGTTTCAGCAATGGGGCTTAGACTTTATTGGGGTAATAGATCCCAATTCGTCCGCGGGGCATAAGTACATCCTGACGGCTACAGATTATTTTACTCAGAGGGCCGAAGCAATGCCGAGCAAGCAGGCTAACCAGGATGTAGTCATCGCCTTTTTGGAGGGACTGATAACCCGTTTTGGGATACCAGATGCAATAGTGACTGACAATGGCACCAATTTCACCGGCGCCAAAATCTACGCATTCGCAAGTATGGTATTTACCTAAAAAGTTCGTCAAATTATTACCCGCAGGGCAATGGTTTGGTGGAGTCCACAAATAAAAACTTACTCAAGATCCTGAAGAGAACCTTAGAAGGCAACAAGCGAAGCTGGCATCTACGTCTGGACTTAGCTTTAAGGGCCGACCGCAATTTGATTAAGAAATCAATCAAGACGTCCCCATATTCCCTGGTATACGGGAAGGAAGCAGTGCTCCCACGCATATTGAGTTGCCCGCGTTACAGTCCCTCTGGTCTTTAGATGGCGAGGATGAAGAGTTTGACCCTATAAGTGTTAGGATAGCCCAACTGCTACAGTTGGAGGAAGAAAGAGAAAGGCCTACGAGACTTTCATGAAGCACGCCGAGACCACAAAAAATTGGTTCGGCAAGAGGACCTCTGACTGGACCTTCAAGATTGGCGACTTGGTGCTGAAATGGAACGATAAAAAATCCAAGCCAGGAAATCACGATAAATTTTATGAATTCTGGGAGGGTCCATTTCGAATTTCTGGGGTCAATCAGGTGAACTCTTTTTTTTTTTTTTATAAACGAAAAACCCCTTGTGGGGTCGCCTTGGTCTGAGAGACCACGAACAGGGGGTTCTACACCGTCAAAGTCACCCGGGAGTCGCACCCGACCCTGCCCGCACCAACATTATCAATTGGATTTTGGGTACCCAATTCAACTTTTTGGTAGGGTGGAGATTCGAACCTAGGACCCCCCTTGGAGGATTGCCCTCTCCTCTCCAATTCACCTACAACACCTAGGTAAAACTAATTTATAGTGGAAAACACCCCTTTCGAGGTGCCACTTTCAACAGGTTGGGCATAGGAGGAATGGAGCCTTGTCGGCCTCTACCAGTACATAGGACATTCCTAACTATACCATATATCTGCAGGATGGAGACAAGGTGAATGGAACCTAGGTCGGCCACTACCAGCACCCAAGGTATTTACCAGTGCACCACAAGATTTGAATGGGTTTACTCTTTCGATATCGGTCAATGCCTTCATCTGGAGGCGTACTACCAGTAAGGGGTAGTTTAAAAAAAAAAAAAAATTCAATTGTGTACATATTTTTTATTCATTTGTTTGCCTGTACATATCTTTTCTCTCGGAGTATAAGTCTCTTCGTTACCTTTCGCGCTATCAGTAGTGCAGTTTTGGCCAGGCTCCTCGCCATGGTGAGGGTCGAGCTGGCAGAGGAATGGGGTGGAAGAGTTTGATTAAAAGATTTTTTAGTTTAGGTTGTGTGTTTTTTAGAGCACCAGAGAAAAGAGGATAGCAATTTCAGGCGCCCAAATTCAGCTAAGGTGTTTTCGCTCTACCTTTACGCAAAGGAGTTCGTTCCACGGTCTTTAGCATCGTCTAACGAGAGCAATTCAATGTTATGAAAAGCGCCCTGTTATCTAGCGTGAGGGAGTTTTGCTCTTGTTTAAGGGCGAAACCATGTTTCGGCGCTTAAAGGAGCGAAAGCTACGAATGGAGGTGGAGCTAAGTCAAAGCCGGAAGGCAAATCAAAAGGTCAAAGTCAAAATCCTTTTCGCCCCCAGCTGGATAGCGCAATACCTTTTCGGGGTTGAGTTTTGTTTTGGATTGCCACAGACAGTTTCCCTATGTCATGCGAGTGCACGAACTACAATGCAGATTCAATGGCATGCAAATCCGGATGGACAACAGTTTCCCATGTATTTCTGATCTGATGGGGTTTTTTGCAAACCAGAACAAGCGACCATAAGCCATCCCATGTGCACCACGTGGCACGTGGCACGTGTCTACAGTGCTTTACATCTACCTGAAATAGGCATGCAAGTGACCATTGCGTTGTCCTTGGCAGTCGAAAATTTCAGAGAAGGTATATAAAAAAAATTGTGATGAAACCTTTGTTTATTTTTATGCTTGAGCGCAAAAGATATTAGCCGCCATTCAATCAATATAAAAATGATGGTGTAAAAGATAAGGAATTTTATTTTTATGCATGCTAATTAATTGACTTATTCAATATAGTGCATGGTAAATACACACATTTGTAGTTTCATGCATAATCGTTGAAATTGTAGTGCATGACCTTTGTCTGCACAAAACTTGTGCTGAATTTGTAAATTGTATTTACAAAAGCTTACGGTTGGGCTTGTTACCGTAGACAATTAGACAGGCCCTCTAACTAAGAAGGTGAGTCTACGTGGAACCCACTTGCATGTAGAAGTACTGCTATTAGACAACAATGTGTCCCTCAAAAATTTCAGCGAGGAACCTCTATGCTTGTCAATGCATAACATGTCACTTATAGGTACTGTGATAGCATCAAGCTCTTCGACAACATCCTTGCATCATCTTTCTCCTGTAGCACGATTGGAGTGCAGTATTTTCGGAGGGGGATGTGATGAAAGATTTTTAATATAAATTCTGACTAATTGCACATAATCTGGCCAATTCCATACAGTTGTACGATTTACAATTGTACAATCCTTAAAACATACAACTAGAGATTGTACAGCCCCAAAACGTACAGTTGTACGGTCATAACTGAACACTTGTACATTTTCTCCAAGAATCTTGGAATTGCTTAAATTTCACTCACTTTGCCATGATTCACTTGGAAATCACTTGATTTACCTTCAGAATGCTTAAAAGTACAATTTTAGGCCAAAAACTCATCAGATGTATGGAATTACAAACCCTTGTACGGTTTGGTCATGTTGTTGTACGGTTTGGTAAAAACCCTCATTCTGCCAAATCACTTGACTTAGAAAAATACCCATTTGCATTTTATTGCCAAAAACATCATTCCCAATAATGGGTAACAACCATTAATCTGATTTTCTATTTATTCCTCTATTTCACATAAGAGCACACGGATGGTTGTACGTTTTCTGGGTATGCAACTCTACCACAGATCTGGACTCCACAATACCTCCAATATCAATAAAAATCCACCAACAATATAATTATTGAGATTGCCCTCAGATCCACACATGCATACACAAATTTGGTCTAAATGAGAATTTATATTATTCTGGCATTGTACACAGGTAGTGTACGGTATTACACAACAGTAAATAAATTACAGCATTAAATCCTTCTCATTCCATGGATAATCCCTGGGTAACATTGACAATTGCACCCAACAACACAACCATTACTGAACTACAACCAGCCATCAACCAACAACACCAAAACTTCAAATGGGGGCTTATAATGGTTGTCCAGGCCGTTCCAAAGCGGTTCCCAAGGCCTGTGAATTGGCGAACTTGCAATAGTACTGCCACTCATACTCGTACCTACGGCTATAGGGGGTCAATGCTCCCGCATATCTCAAGTAGTTGATGGCGATGGATGTCTTAGAATTGGACCCTGTAACCATGTTTTCAAACTTGGACAAGGCCTCAGCCTTCGAGGGGACATCCTCCTTTAGCACTCTACCACTACAGCCAGTGCCTCAAGGACCTAAAGGCGATGACGCCGCCTCGGGGCTAATATTTTTGCATTTTTTTTTTAATCTGCTAGCGATGTGGAAGTAGCAATCTTTGGAAGTGAATCTGCAAAGTCATGGAAGGAGAGAGGTTCGCATGTGCAAATGATGAGCTTCACACTTGGGGTGGCAAGGACTCAAATTGCCACCCTTGTGGGCCCTCTTTGTCTCAATTCGCTTCACCTCCAATTGATGGCCTTGTAGATGCACGCCAATAATATTCTGCACAACTACATTTTACACTCCGCAAATGGTGAAGTGGATGCACAACACTCTACTTTGATACCATTATTAGGATAGGAAAACCTCAATTCTTATTGAATATTAATCTTGAGATCTTTACATATATATATAATAGAATGTCATGAGCACATAATGTAATAATTAATTAATATCCAAATAATGTAATAATTATCTAACAGGCAGCTCATGAGGTTCTGGTAAGGTGTCATATGGGACCAAACGTGACCATGAGAAGGTGCTTATGGCAGGGTTGTGGTGCCCCACTCTCTATGACAATGCAAAGGAGTTTGTGACTGCTTGCAATACATGCCAGAGAGTTGGGAAACCGTTGAAGAGGGACTTCATGTTGTTACACTTGTCATAGCCATAGGAATTATGCAAAAGATAGGGTCTAGATTTTGTGGGGCTATTAAAAACCAGCAAACAAAGATGTAGATACATTGTGGGTGTAGAAATGAAATTTAACATACGTACGCACAATTCCATTTCTACTTAAATAAATCTACAGATCTACAGCCATTTAGCAATAATAATCAACAAAAAACAACACAACAATAGCAGATGATAATTACACGTGACCAGATTTGTATTAACAATGGCATATATGGTTACAACATTTCATATACAGTCTGCAAACCCTATGCAGAATACTCTTCATGACTGCATACAAGATCCGATTGCATCCTACCATACGCACATATGCACCAATATTCTCTCTGACATACCTATGCTCCTCCATGAATGAATGAGGGGAGGGACTTATTTATACAACTAGAAATTAGTTGCACCCTCCAACTACCTGACACCTCATCATTCTCCTAAATTACATTTCATATGCATTTAACTTGCATTTACATGACATTTCCCACTACAGGACAAACTAACTTATGACTTTACCGACATACATGACTTAACATCATATTATTACGTACAATATTACATTGCCACTTTATAACATTATTAAATATATGTACGCACATTTTGTCAAACACTTTGCGTACAACTACAAAATAACACAAAATACCAAAACTTATTCACTAAATGCAGACATATCAATTTGCCTACCTACAGTGGGTCGAGGCAGGGGTGTTGCTTAACAATTCCGTAAAGATAACTATGTGCTTCTTGTACGAGTAGGTGATTACAAGATTCGGTGTACCTCTTCAATTGACGAGTGATCATGGAGGACACTTTGTCAATGACATTATTCAGAAGCTGACCACAGAATTTAAGATCTTGCATTCATTGTCTAGTCTGAATAATATATGACATGTGAAATTGAGGATGTTGATTAGGAGGAAATATTGCATCCTATGGTTATACAGGACTACATTTTAGCCAACAAAAAACCACACTCCATTCCAATTGATGTACGGTTAGGAAGTAGTTGTGTCAGTGGAGTTTCTAGTACCTAGTTTGAGAGTGGCAATATTAGGAGAGATTGGAGGAGAGGATAACGACACCCATCAATATGGATAAAAGAGAGTGATGGCTTAGTGGGCCATAATGGTTGCCCAACATCATAAAAAGTTATGGCATGACAAGCACCTAAAATAGATTGATTTGAAGGCAAGTGATTTAGTCTTGAAGTACAATGGCAAAAGAGAGATCAAGCTTGGAAAGCTGAAGACTTTATGGCTTGGACCCTTTCAAGTAGAGGAAGTAATTATCAATGACACAGTAAGATTGAATAAATTAGATGGGACGTTGTGACTTGAGATAGTTAATGATTCGAAGTTGAGGTCATATAGGATGTAGGCACAAGCCAATATGGTAAATTTTGAACCAACAAATTAAGGAACAAGTAGGGGTAGGATGACAATGGCACCAAGTTAGTCTTTGGGATCCTTTAAAGAAATCTCGATTTAGGAGGTTAAGGATTCAAGCCATACTAAGAAGGAAGTCAATGTAGTAGATGACAATGACTCAGAAAATGAACTTGCAGAACAACTAGCATGATTGTACAAAGAGGATAATGCAAGTAAGCAGGAAATGGATATGCAACCCATGATTGAACAAGAGGAATTACAGCCTCAATCTACGGAGCATAGATGGATTTAGGTGCGAGTCAGATTTTCAGATTAGAAGAAGAAGAATGAATGAGATCACTAAACACGGAGAACATAGAGCAAATGGTGGCGATGTATGTTGGACAAGGAGAACCGCTAGAGTAGGAACCTCGAAGTGAGGGAAGTGACTATGAAGGAATGAGTTGGCTTGCAGCTATTGGTTATGCACAATAAAGAATGTCAGAGGATACATAATAGTTGCGTGAGCAAATTGA
This sequence comes from Wollemia nobilis, assembly GCA_028583015.1. NCBI lineage: Eukaryota > Viridiplantae > Streptophyta > Pinopsida > Araucariales > Araucariaceae > Wollemia > Wollemia nobilis. Next base: position 2,431,630 of record JAQPPZ010001036.1, on the reverse strand, counting down.
GCAACTGAATAATCAGATTGCAGAGTTAAGAAGACAACATGCACAAGAGTTGTTAAGGATGCGACAGGGAATTCAAGCAATGGGTAGAAGAAATCTTATCGGACATGGCACGAGTCTAGAGGAGACCCTCAAAGGAGCACAACAAACAAGCAAGTGTTGGAAATTGTTGATGGTTGTGCATAGAAAGTTAAATTTTTGGAGATGGACTACCAATTCAATGAGTCAACTTGTAGCAAGTGAAGTGGAATGGAGAGATATCCATGAAATACCATTGCCAAGCAGAGAAGTTGGGAACTTAAGACAAGATTCCAGCAGTGTATCTTTGACAAGGTCAAGCTGTGATGAAGAGGACTAGAGTGGTGATAGCTTAGGCTTGAAACTTGAAAGAAGAGTAAGGAGGGGAACACCAAGAAGATAGCAACTTACCCAAACCACAGGCAATAAGAATACATAAAAGAAAATAACTCAGAGCTAGAATGCCTTCGAGGCAGGTAGGCAGATGAGTTAGAGAAGACATGATCTAGCAAATTTAAACGGGGTTCCTTGGGGAGTCAAAGTGATCTGCAAAAGCTACTCGATGACCCAAGGCATGTTCCTGACGTAGGCAATTCAAGTAGTATGGGACAGACATTAGGACCCCCAAGATGTTTGGTTTAGGCGAGCCAAGGGAGGAGCCATCTTGCCTCTTTCCTAGCCGTCTGAGGGAAATAGTTTTCCTCAGACTACCCCTAGGCCATATAGCCACCAAGGTAGGCCATTTGTGTCGTCCCTAGCCATATGGGAGTTTCTAGGAGGATCCAAACAACCATTGGACCGTCAAAATTGAGGGCCAGGCTGTTTGGATTTGCCAGAGGTTGTCTAGGAGGAAGAAATTTGAGACCAAGTACAACCAGGCCATCTGGAGATACAACTAGCAGTTATGGCAAGGTTGTACAATAGAGGTGAAATTGAAGAAAGAGAGGTTGAGTCGTCCAAAGTAAATGCTTTGGAAGTACCAAATGAGTAGAATGGAGTCGAACTAGAGCTCGAAAGACTGTCACAAAGGAGGTAGTCAATGCAAGGTCGTGGATAGTTTGGCCACCCAAGACATCTAGAGCATGTTGTTAGACCAAGACAACTAGTCAGACAAGGTCATTTGGGTCAATAGTCAAGGCTATTTCGATAGACGAGCCATCAAGTAGAATAGATAGATGAGCCATCAAGATAGTCAAGTCGGCTGTCTGGCAACTTGGGTTGTTTGGGCAGGGCAAAGAAAAAGTTGAAGAGGAGTCATACGTGTAATAAAGTGTAAGTTGGATATACACAGGTGAAAAAAACAAAATAGAAAAGCCAAAGAAAACATAACACATCCATTTACAAGCAAGGAAGTTAAAGGTAACGAGGTGGTAGTTAAAGGGCAGTTGCTACATGCAAGCTAGTTGTCCCCCTACCAGTTCCATCTTATAAATAAGCATTGGGAGTTGGCCATAATGCATTCAAATGCACACCAGTGGAGAGAAGCTAGAGGGAGAAAGGGCCAAATGTTATTGGAGGAGAAAGTTGATCTTGCGCAAAAGAAGTGGCAGACCATAGTTGCAGTGCATAAGAAGAATGCCTTGAGGAAGGAAGAACTTGCATTGCAGAAGGAAATAACCAAGTAGAAGGCCAGTGTTGCCAAGAAGTGTCGGAGAGGGTTTTTGCAAGTAATCCTTCTCCATTACTAGCAAATAATTTTTCTCTTTTTGTAAGAACAAGTGTTGCAATGGAGGGATGTTGCAAATAATGGAAGAAGGCACGAGAACCAAATTTTGTAAAGGAGAGAGCACAAAGTTGCTACAACTAAAAATTTTCCAAGTCATACGAACCATACCAACTGTTGATAGAAGAGAGAAATCACGATTGGAAGCAAGTGTATGGGTTGTCCAAGGAGTTGCAGACGTTGTATGGGCATAGGAAGAACCAACTTATGATGCAGATGTTGTAATAATTGCAATGCAAAAACCAACTTATGATGCATTGCTAGGATGTGGATGGTTAAGAATGGCAAAAGTGAACCATAATTGGAAGAAGGAATGTTGTACATTCAAGAGAGGCCAACACAAGTACATGATAAATCTAAAGAATCTATCCGTAAGTCAGGACAAAGCAACTTCGAATGAATCAAGAAGCTCGTCATCAAACGAAGAAGCAGGATACAAACCTGATGAAGGAGTATTGCAACTCAAGGATTGTATGAAAGACAAACAAGATGATGATAAGGGACTTCTCCATTGACAGATGGAGGATTATGAAGTATTCACGCCACAATGTTTTTGCATCTATGTGGAAATAAAGGACTAGGATGAAAAAAAGAAAAAGGAGCCAGAAGTTGGCCAAAATAGTCGAAGAAAATCTGCAATAAAGAAGGACAAGGAAAGAGAGAAGTGGACATTCCCGAAGAACTTCGTAGAGTACACAATAGGTGACGCAGTCATTGAAGACAAACCAGCCCACCCGATCGATGTACTCAAAGCAACAGAAGAGCCAGATACAGTGAAGTATGGACCAAAGATGGTACAGATGAACCTTGGTGAAGATGGGGAAGAAAAGATCATACACTGTGGAGATGAATGGGACCCTGTGCTGAAAGCAACAGCTTTCAAAATCTTTATGAAGAACAAAATCTGTTTGCATGGACCTATAAGGATCTGAAGGGAATACCACCAGAGTCATGTGTACACCAAATACCTTTGATTGAAGGTGTGCAACAAGTGAGGAGACAACCATATGGAATGAATACGAAACATGCAGCACTAGTGAATTCCGAAATCGAGAATATATTGTAAGCAGACATTATGTTCAAAGTTACAGTGAATGAATGTGTATCACCAATAGTGATCACCTTGAGGAAAGAAGCCAACAAGATTCAGATTTGTGTGTATTTTTGGAGCCTTAATGTTGTAACCATAAAAGATCCCTTTCTAATCCCATTCACAGACTCCATACTAGAAGAGGTACTAGGGCACGAGATCTATTCATTTCTGGATGGATTCTTGGGCTATAACTAGATTAGTATCGCCGTACTAGAAGAGGTAGCAAGACACGAGATCTATTCATTTCTGGATGGATTCTTGGGCTATAACTAGATTAGTATCGCCGAGGAGGATAAGTTGAAGATAACTTTTGTTGTAGAGAATGGTATGTATGCATATAATCGGATGCCATTCGGGTTATGCAATACACTCGTTACCTTTCAAAGAATCATCTTATACATCTTTAATAAAATATCCACAAGAAACTTCAAGGCTTTCCTAGATGATTGGTCCTTGTATGGAAAACAACCTAACATTTGCAGGCATTAGAAGAATGTATGGGCTTGTGTTGGACTGCCCAACTAGCATTAAATCCTGGAAAATATGTATTGTTGGTCCCTTACAGCAAGTTGTTGGGGCATATTGTCTGTAAGGAAGGATTGAAGCTCGATCCGGATAAGATACGAGTCGTATTGTTAATGGAGGAGCCATACGATTGAGTTATGTTAAGTCCTTAGGAACAGCGGGATATTATAGAAGGTTTATAAGGAATTACTCACAAATTGTTTATCCGTTGGATGCCCTTACACGCAAGAGCATTCCTTTCAAGTGGAGAGAGGAACATCAAAAGTCCTTTGAACGCGAAGTTGGTGAGCGCACCCATTTTGGTATTTCCAAATTGGGAGGAGTTTCATGTCCATGTTGACGCACCGAATTTTGCTATTGGATGCGCCTTTGCCCAAGAGGAGCGGTTTGGGCTTGACAAACTCGTTTATTTTGCTAGTCAGTTGTTGTCAAGGGCGGAGAAGAATTACATCACTACGGAACAAGAAGCCTTGGGGATGGTATTGTTGGTTACGAATCTGCCACTAGGATAGGATTTAGTGTAATGCGCCCTAGATTCGCCCAGCAGATTGAAAGGCCGGAAGGAAGGAATGCCTTCCGTGCCAATATCCGGAGGAGGCCGGCTTCCTATGTTTTCTCAATTGTTTATAAGCTCAGAGTGCAGGAAAAAAATTATCAATGCAGAAAGAAATGTAAATGTGTTTGTTATGGGTGGGGAGGATAAGCAGCACAACAACAACCAATCACCACTACTAACAACAATTAAACACAAAATAAGTTGCAGTAACTATCAACGCCATTCATCCTATGTATCCTCTACCTTTGCATTCCGGGAATACTTAACTATTAAATACCGATATCCAGAAAGCAGAATAACAGTAAGCAATAACATAAACAACATGAGGCATAAATGCTAAGTAAAGGCAGCATACAAGATGAGAACAGTCAATAGAGCCAAGTGTATTTTGTATTTAGAAGCAAACGCACAGCTACAGTGGTTCCCTAGCAATATATCCCCCTTCCCCCTTTTTACAATGATATTGCCGAGCTATTTATAGCGTAAATTTCCCCCCATTACATCGTTGGGCACAGGATCCCATACCTGACAATAACTGAAAAAGCTGATAAAGCTGACAAAAGCGGCAAAAAGCGGCTGATGTTGACCTCTGCCGGTATGGAACGTGCGGTAAGGTCCACCTGAAACATTGGCAGCCACGTGGCGGTGTGGGGATGATCCTCCCAGTCAGCTTGACTGAGGGTAGCTTAAGTACAATAATTCAGTTCACGCTCGCACACCACCCGTCACATCTCACTCGAATCCCGAGGCTGGACACCTGTCAGAATCTGATAAGGGGAAAAATCTGCCTTAGGATCTCGTATTTCCTTTCTTCCCCGACTTCGCCCAGAATTGGAGCGCAATCAGACAGCACAAGGGGGAAGTAGCGCAGTTGGGGAGGCCTCCGTGCCTTAGAAAATTCCTGGGCTGGCTTCAACATTTTGTTCCCGAGTGCTTACGCGAACCCCGACTTCGCTACGAAGTCGGGTTGCACAACACTTAGCCGTTTTTGGAGGTACCATGCTCAACTGCGCTCTTCTTCCGGGGCGAACCCCAACTTCGCAGCGAAGTCGGGTTGCGCACCCAACACTTAGCCGCTTCTTCAGATGAATCGCCCAACTGCGCGTGAACTTGAGTGCGCAACCCGACTTCGCACGCGTGAACTTGAGGGCGCAGCCCGACTTCGCTGCGAAGTCGGGTTGCGCTCCCAACACTTAGAATTTTTAGGGCTCCACTGATGCCCGGTGCGCACAGAACTGAGAGCGCACCTCGACTTCGTTGAGAAGTCGAGGTTCGCTCTATACTTAGAAAAATTAGGTTCAGCTCTCCGCATGTTGGATTCCCAAGTACACTCAAAATCAAGGCGCAGCCCGACTCATCTGCGAAGTCGGGTTGCGCAATACCAACACTTTGTCAAATTTAGGGCTTTTTACCCTCTTGGAGAAACTGTCAAAAGAAGGAGAAGGGGGGGAATAAGAGAATGAAACTGATGGCAGGGAAGAAAGGGGATAGTGGAGAAAGGGAGAGAAGGAAGAGGGAAGGGAGAGCAGCATCCTTACAAAAAAAAACTGAAGACATGGCACCCCGTGCAAAATGTGGCAACAGGTATATGCGATACAAAAATTTAGACATTACTTGCTAACCAACCCATTCACTTTCTATGTAGATCATCTGGCATTGTTGTATTTGATCAACAAACCGATAATATATGGGCGAGTGAGCAGGTGGTTTGTCACATTGCAAGAGTTTGTGTTTTGAGTGGTGGTGAGACCAGCGAAGAAACTCGTGCTAACAAATCAATTGTCAAGGATTCGCTCAGGAGAACCTGCACAAGGAGGAATACCAGACAAATTCCCTGATACAAAATTATTCATGATAAGTGCAGTATCGGCATGGTATAAACAGATCTGGGAATATTTGTCAACATGTGAGCTTCCAAAGGAGATGCTAACAGCTGAAAAGTGCAAGATAATACGTATAGGGCCAGATGCAACAACAAGAAAAATGTTGTTGGCCGGATTATGGTGGCCTACCCTTTATCATGATGCCAAGGAGTATGTGAAGGCATGTGATACATGTCAGAGAACGAGAAAGCCATTGAAGAGAGACTTCAGGCCACTATATCCTTCTCAACCACAGGAGCTCTTCGAGAGATGGGGTTTGGATTTTGTGGGACCATTGAAATCAAGCAAAATGAGGTGCCGACATATAGTAGTGGCCACTGAATATTTGACAAAATGGGTGGAAGCAAGAGCTCTACCAGATAACTCTACAAGGAGCACCAGCCGCTTCTTGTACGAGCAAGTCATTACAAGATTCGAGATTCTCCTACAATTGACAAGTGATGGGGGAGGACATTTTGTCAATGAGATTATTCAAAACTTGACCACAAAATTCAGGATCTTTCATTCCTTGTCTAGCCCATATTATCCCAGCCAATGGATAGGTTGAGGCAACGAATAAGGTCCCGATATCCATAATGTACAAAACATGTGGAATGGAAGGAGCCAATTGCGATGAATGATTGCCAGCAATACTATGGGCATACAGGACAACATTCAAGCCAACAAACCACATGCCCTTCCAGTTGATGTACATACAAGAGGTTGTAGTGATGGTGGAATTCCTGGTACCTAGTCTAAGGGTAGAAGTGGAGAACCATTTGAGCGATGAAGAGAGTCTAGAGGAGAGGCTCACGACACTCGTGCCACTAGAAGAAAAGTGAGTTATGGCTCAATGGGCAACAAAGATTGCCCAACATCGAAGAAAATTATGGCACGATAAGCACCTATAAAAATTGAACTTGAAGGCAGGTGACTTAGTGCTTAAGTTCAATGGCAAAAGGGAGATAAAGCCAAGGAAGATGAAGACCTTATGGCTTGGGCCCTTCGAGGTGGAAGAAGTGTAATGGGATTGTTCGAATTAAGAAGAAACAGTCTATGGTTCTAAGTTGAAGATGTATAAGGTAAAGACACATGTGAATGTGATTAGCTTGGAATCATCGCAAGGAGAAACTTCGGGAAGATCAACGAGAGTACCACGTCAAAGAATATGAAGAGAACCTAGTGGAACTGCCAATCCAGGTGCAGCTCAAGAAGACGAACAAATGAACTTAGAATGGTTGTTCGAGACAGGGAGAGAACCTATAACTAAACAAAGGGAGTTGGAACCTAGACCAACAAAATGAAGAAGGTTGCAGGTTCATGTGAGATTCTCGGATAACGAGGAAGATATGAGACTCCAAAATCTAATCAATGCAACTTTGCAAGCATGAAGAGATCTAAGGATGAAACTTAGAATGAAGAAAGTAGAGATGAGTCGCACCAACCAACAAAATCTGAAATTCTACAACAAATGATAAGAGAAACACAACAATTACACGAGGAATATGAAACTTTGAGAATGTCTAATACAAGATTAAGAGAATAGGTTGATCAATAATTAGAAGAAATAATGCAACGAACGAATGAAAGAGAATATCTGAGACGAGCGGAGTTAGATGAATTTAAACAAGGGATAGCCAGAGAAAGGTAAACCAATGAGTTAAGGAGAAATCCCCATGGTGAGGAAGGATCACCTTCAGAAAGTAGCCTTTTCTCCATAAGTTCAAGCAGCTTGTCTTCGGACACATTTAGAATTTGATTGAATAGTAGTAATACTGCTAGTTCAAGTTCCCCACTAACAAGAAGATCAAGGAGAAATAGAAACCTGGCTCAACCAATTCCTCAGAGGCAAGAACAAAAGGAGAGGGTTGAGGAAAGACTACGACAAAACCAACAAGAACTTTCTAATCCAGTAGAATATTGGCTAAGTAGAGAACATGTTACTGACATATTATGGAGAGATATTAGGGAAGTACCGATACAACCAGGAAATGGAGGCTAGATTGAAAATTCAAGCAGTGATGAAAATATCCCGAACCAAAGAGAAAATAATAGTTCACACCCAAGTCCTGATCCTCTAAGAAAGAGGCAGAGGAATGAAATTCTAAGCCAAAGAGCAGGTGTAAGATTCGTTGAAATGGTTCAAAAAGATGCAAATGATGAACAATTGATCCGTCAAGAAGATGAAGAAGAAAGAACAGAGAAAAGTTCAAGCAGAAATAATGATCTTGTAAGAAGACAGCAAGAACTGCAAGTTTACCTTGAGGTACAAGAGTACCAAAATGCAAACAGACAATTGAGAAGGAAAAGAAAAGAAGTAAGATGGTTACAAAGACGTGTGCAAGAAACGTCCAGATGGCCTATGCAAACAATAGGTGAAGGAAAAGACTCAAGCACAGACTCTAACATCTCAATACAATATAGGGGAGCATTGGCAAATTGTGAACCACAAAGGTAGTTTGAGGAAGAAATACGGAGGAGATTATTGCTATGAGAAAATAAGAGATTGAGGACCTTAAGGCAACTGTTGCCAAGAACTCAAAACAGAGAAGGAAGATTGACAAGAGTAGAGCTACTTGAGAAAGAGAGTAGAGGAAACCTGGATAATCGAGAGGATTGTCAGGTCTTCTTGGTAATCCAAATATACCTGGCCAAGAGAGGGGACTTTGGTTGATCTCCCCTCTAGTTGCTCAAGGGCAAAAAATTTCCCTCCTGCTATCGGTAGGCTGTTTGATCGACAAAATAAGCCGCAAGGACTATTCAAGGATCAAGCACAAAATAACTAATATCCACAAGATCATGGGGTTGGACCATTAAGCCCACCTCGTGGGACCCGTGGAATCCCAAGAGGTTTCCTAGAGTGGCTAAGGAACTGGACAAATCTTGGACAATTAGGAGTAAGGTAGTCCCAAACAAGGGAGATTCGCCCAAGAATAAGGGGAAGCGTGACAAAAAGGTTTTGGGGGAGACAAGAATTCCAGAACAGGAGTCAAGTGCAAACAAGAACTCAAACTGTAAGCCTAACACAACAAAGTTCTATCTAAAAAAGGCCTGAGTGTAGTCTGAATGATGACAGTAGCATGAGGGGCCATCAGGTTGTCGATAGGATGGCAGTCTACTATCAACAGGACATCAAAACAATAGGTTGTTAGGATGACAAAACGGAAATGTGTCGATAGGGGGATGACGATGTCAACAACCATCAACATGAAGGATGGTTGGTCGTCATCAGAACGACAAAACAATCAACCGTCACGAGGTCGCCAATGTTTGAGGCAAACCGAATGACAATGACGGCGAACACAGTCAAAACGTCGACAAAGGAAGATCTGTGTGTCGAAAGACGCCATCAATTGGAAGTAAGGATGATAGACTGGAAAATAATTTGGGGAATGGAGAATGTTTTGCGAGAAGGCCATCAAGAAGAGCAGCAGACGACAAGACCCCGAATCCAAGGAAACCATAAGAATAGGCACCAGACGGAAGCAATGAATAATGATGATGGATCAGCAAGAGAAGGAAGTCATCGTCATGGACAAGAAGATGGGTCATCAACGGATATGCTAGAAATTTGCATTGGCATCGCCACGCGATTTACAAGGAGAAGGTGACACATGCAATGACCCATGATGTAGATATGTAAATAGCCAATAATAATAATAATAAACGCAGCAAAAAGACAAAATAAGGAAAAAGAAAAAATAGAAAAGGACGAAAAGTGGGGAAAAAGACAACAATTGCATGCAAGGTGACGAGGTGGCGAGCATGCGGTAGTTGAAACACGTAGTGGCGGTTGGAGAACGGTTTGCATGGGCGACAACTGCATGAGGCGAAATAGAGCCATAGGGGAAAGGAAAATGCACAATGTAGATAGAGTTGCAAAAGGAAGTGCAGAACTGAGATGCCTTGAGTGCTCGCCAGTGTTGAAGGAAATGGATGGAGTCAGGCAAACAAGGATTTTTAGAGCAAAAGTACCTGTGCACCAAGGGATTTGAAAAACTAAACGGAGGGCCATAGTTATATGCTCTGGAGAGACGGCTGAAGTTATGAACGCTCCGTAAAACTTGCAATATATAGTGCAAAGCTAACAAAGTCGCAAGTAAACATGATGAGTCAAGGTTGTACTAGGAAAGTGTTGTCTGCAGAAAAGGAAGTAGGAGGAGATGTCGTTAAAGGAAATTTTCGGAAGGTTGCGAAGGAAGTGGTGGTTTGAAAATTGCACCGTCCAAAGAAGAAATTTGTTGTTACAGTCATTGTGAGGAGCATCATCACAATCATTACGAGGAGCATCGTCACAAGGCAGTCGTCATCATTACCGATGCAAGCAGTTAAAGTTGGACAAGTATTGGCTGAAAGACGAGGTGACAAGGAGGGTGTTCAACGTGATGTCAACCACAATTGTTAAAAATGCAAAGGAGACCCTCAATTCATGATAGGATCACATACGCAGAACAACGGAGAGGAACCCCACAGGAGTCCATGTCCAAAAAACAGCTCAGGCATCAGCAAGCATATTCCCAGGCAATTGAAGTAAGTGAATGAAAATACAATCCTGAGATGGGACGGGCTCAAGAAAGAAAGGCATGACATCAAGAGCAAAGGAGTCTAGAAGAAAGAGGGAAGGAGGTCAGATAGAGTGAATGAGAAGTACCCCTTAGAGATATCATGTGGATACATGCCAAAGGGGAGTATTGCTAGAATTGGTGGGAAAAAGCCCCAAAAGAACATGTGTTGCAGTGAAGATTGCAAGAAGCGGGAGTAAACTTTATCCTGCAAGTATCAAATTTTGACAAAGATTCCTATAACGAGTACTTGTTGCAGATGTTGGAGACCTACAATTCGAGGAGGAATTCTAGCTAAGTATAGATGGGAGATAGGTAGTTAAATGTTGTCTTTTCTAAAGAAAACTTTCAGAGAATGTTCAGACTACCAAGAAAAGGGGATGCAGTTGTGAAAGTAGTGGACTCCAAGAAGAGCAGGTAACTGATCCAATAAATTTGAACGAGGAGGTAGAGACCTTAATGTCGCATGGAAGAAGAGGAGTCAAGCAGCACCATTTGAAGGATGTAGGGCTACAATGCATCATGAACGTGCTTATGGCAAGGTTGTTTGGAGAACAAAGAGCCTCGGAGCTACCCATTATGTTGATATCTTATATGCAAGGAATAGAGAAGGGTAAAGCCTACGACTGGATGACCTACCTATCGACGCGCATAAAGTCCTTGATGTAAACTACAAAGAACTTCTCAATGGTATTCCATGCTATCAGTCTATTTCGAGACACTGTAATGACCTAATTCTGAAGATTTGACAAACCCTAGCAGAATGCAAAATTTCTTTCCAAACAAAATAAAATCTATTCAAATGAAATTCTGATTTATATATTTCAAATCACAAGATTACATAAAATTCCTCCAGACAACACCCAACAACAACAACTTTGCATTAATTCTGAATATAATGACAATTACATAGACAATACTGAAAATGACTCCAGAAACAACTCACAAAACATCAAATAGTAGATGTGCCCAACATTGAATGAATAGTATTAATTCTGCTCTGATGTAGCCCAGCTGCCAGTCACCAAAGATAACCCTAAGACTACTGCAAAACAGAAATTTCTTCAAGCATGCCAAAATTGGAGTAGAATTACGGAATCCCGCGCGCGCGATATTGGAAATCTGGCTCGATAGGCGAACTTCAAAATGCCATAACTCCTTCGTTTCTTAACGAAACCCTATCGTGTAACCTGTCAAAACAAATGCCACGAAATTCTCTATCTGTTCCTGAAGTCGAATCAACAATCTGAGACTCCCAGAATGGGACGTCCCTCTCCTGAAGGTCTCAAAAGCCAAATCTGATGTCAAATTCTGCTACAATCTGCTCAATAGTTGATATCCTCAATTCTTGCTCTGAAAATACTGATCAATGAAGCTCCTTAGCAAACCCTGGATGAATTTGCCCCTTAGAGACAAAAGGGTTTTCGTCCTCTGCCTCAACTCCTAGAGGGTTTTCGTCCTCTGAGGATTTCTCTTGCAGGTTTTCGTTCACAAGAGTTCAACTTTTGCAGGGTTTCGTCCACAGAAGAATTGCAGATGACCTTTCAGCAACATACAAGAGAGTGAGATCAAATTCTATAACAATGGACCTGTAAAATGAAGCCCAAGTCTCCTTATATAATCCAGAACCCTAATTCTTTGTTGAGGAGCTCTTTTTTTAATTTATCTAATAATAATAATATAATAAAATTATATCATTACTCTTAATGCCACGTTCACCCCTTATTCCTCCTTTTTATTATTTTTTATTTATTTTTCACTCATACCATACCAAACTTTAATAAAAATATAATTATTTATAATGCACACCACACCACACCTATGTACAAGGAGAATTCGAAAAATGGGTCATTACAATACATCCCCTCCTGAGATTGCTTGTCCTCAAGCAATCAAACACAAACTTCATTAAGCCAATCCATGGTCATGATCAAGAATGATTCCAGGATCCCAAATTAACCTCAAGAAAATCTTACCATTCTGCCACGGTATTGGTCCAAGGGTGAGTGCAAAAGATAACATCAAAATTGTTCTCCAAAACTGTCCCAAACTTGGTCTCTTGCCAAAGAAGAATGCAAAACTTGTATGCTGCTCCAATAATTCTTCACCAAGCCCGTATAGAAACTTTCCCAAATGTGAACATTCATCCAAGTCAAGTGAGAAACCAACTGATTCTTTGCTGCTCAATTCCAACTGAGTGTAGAATAAATCTGATCTACCCAAAACAGCAATGAAAAAGGTCCGTCCAAACTGCCCAAGAGTGTAAAAACCGAGTGCTATCTTTTCTCCAATGGCTGCACTATACAAGGGTTGAATTGAATTATCAAGGGTGATGAATGAATCCATAAAAAAGTGACTGAAATGTGAGTACGTCAAGTCTGATTCCTTCAATACAGCAGTGAGAAAATCATCTAATCTTGTGCCCTCATCAATTCCTTTAGCCATCTCAAGCATAAATATAACCAACTCATCAATAATGGCGAATGCATCCAAAAAATCAAGACTGGAAATCGAATGCACAACAATTGTCTTACTCTCATTTCCAATGCTATAGATGAAATCCATTAGTCCATGTATCTTACCCAAGTAAGGAAGGAAATCAAAAGCTTCATCAAGTGTACTTCCTCCCATTAATGCCTTTTTATATATCCTTTTATACTGCTGTTCTATGGTTGAACTGAGTGTATGCATCAAGGGCTGAAACCTATTTATCTTGCCATGTTCAATTTCAAGACAACTACCACTCAAATTTCCATGGGCTGAAAGAGCATCCCCAAAGTCATTCAAGACTGAAAGTGTAATATCCTTCCCAATCTTCCAAAAATCATCAAAACTGAGTGCTTCTACCTTTCCTACTGTTGTGCTATGCATGTGATTGAATAAATCAGCAAAGGAGATGGATGAGTTCATGGAAAAGTGCAACAGGTCTGATTTTTCCAATACAGCAGTGAGAAAATCAATCAAGTGAAGAACACAAGCTTATACTAAGAGGGGGGTGAAAAGTATAGCGCCCACTTTTTACTTTCTTTCCAAACCAATATCAATTAATGTCCTTAATTGCAATAACCAAACATAGCAGTGTGCATTAATAATTCAGATAGCAATAGTAAGCAAGAGCACAAGTCACCATACATAATTGAGACACAAGATTTAACGTGGTTCCTCCAATGTGGGGTACTCCACAAGATAATCTCCTTATAATATTTCACACAGAAATAAGGATCCTTATCCAATACAATGATTTCTTTGATTTGCTCAAAGCTAGGCAATAACAAGCTCACACAAAACTTGTCCAAATCTGCATAACAAGCTCACACAAAACTTCTCCAAAACTGCTCAACAAGCTCACACAGAACTTGTCCAAATCTACATAACAAGCTCACACAGAACTTGTCCAAAACTGCTCAACAAGCTCACACAGAACTTGTCCAAATCTGCTCAACAAGCTCACACAGAACTTGCTCAAATATGCTCCAACAAGCTCACTAAGAACTTGTCCAAATCTGCTCTAGCAAGCTCACCAAGAACTTGCTCAAATCTGCTCCAACAAGCTCACTAAGAACTTGTCCAAATCTGCTCTAGCAAGCTCACCAAGAACTTGCTCAAATCTGCTCCAACAAGCTCACTAAGAACTTGCTCAAATCTGCTCAACAAGCTCACCAAGAACTTGTCCAAAACTGCTCTAGCAAGCTCACCAAGAACTTGCTCAACTCTGCTCAATAGGCTCACTCAGAACCTCATCAAAATCTGTCCCAAATCTGTCCACAAATCTGTCTAAAATTGTCCACAAATCTGTCCCAAAAACTGTCCACAAAGCCTTCTCAAAGGCTCAATCAATCATACACAAACTGCCACAAATCAGTCCAGAAATCTATCCCAAAGGCCTTCTCAAGGGCTCAATCAATCATGCTCAAGTAGTACTCAAATCTCATCCACAAATCTATAAAGGCAAGGCTCAAAGATGAACTCAACAATGAATGGCAATGCACTCTACAATGGATGACAACAATGATCCACAATGATCTCAACTCAACTCAACTCAAATCAATCTCAACTCAAGTCAACTCATAGAAGCATAAAGAGAATTGTTAGAGACTCAATATGTTCTAAGCTCAATCTCAACTCAACTCAACTCAAATCAATCTCAACTCAAGTCAACTCATAGAAGCATAAAGAGAATTGTTAGAGACTCAATATGTTCTAAGCTCAATCTCAACTCAACTCAACTCAAATCAATCTCAACTCAAGTCAACTCATAGAAGCATAAAGAGAATTGTTAGAGACTCAATATGTTCTAAGATCAATCTCAACTCAAATCAGAATTATAGAATTGTTTGTTTCATGGGACTTGAACAATCACCTCACACAATTACTTGACTAGGCTCAATCAACTCAACTCAACCAATCACCACAAGGGACACTCTTTCTCACAAAACCCTAGTCCAAGTATGTATCAACCAACTCAAATGTTTCCAACAATGCTCAACCACAAATCTCACATAACAATGATACTCATGTTCTTTTCAAGTTCTTTACATAACCAATGGGCTTCAACAACTATGCTTATAAAACAAGGTTTAAACACAACTCTCAAACCAAAAACCTTGAAGCATTCAACCAACCACTTTCGAAAAGGAAACCACAATTAATCATTTTCACTCCAATGATATTTCAGAAATCAACCACCATAAACAATCAATAGGAGAATGTGACCATACCTTTTTGATGCCAAGAATTTGTCCACAAAATCTGCCACTCAACACAACTTTCCTTTCCAATCTCAATAAGGGTTAGTGGACTTCAAATAATAATCACAAGATAAAGCATAACTCAATTTACACCTTTTAACTCCAACTTAATAAACACATACACCAAAGTCCTTTTTTAATAAAAACCTTATCAAAATAATAATCAATAAACCTCTCAGAAATTATTTTATAACAACTCCTTATTTTTCCTAAATCTTAATTCTCAATTTCATGAACATCAAATTAAATCAACTCATCCACCTTTGAAATAATAATCACAAAAACCCTGTATATATCCATGTTTTCCAAAATATCATAAATACTTATTTATGAAATACTTTGGCCACCAAAACTCAATGTGATCCATGTGACATCAATGACAACATAAAATAACTCAAATTGCCAACAATCTCCCCCTTTGTCATTGATGGCAACACCTCTAATGCAAAAACCATAATCACCTGCAAAAACCATCTCCGAGAATCAAAGCTGCTCCCCATGACTCAATACTCTCTATGGAGGCTGCTCCCCCTAACTCAATGCTCTCTTTGGAGGCTGCTCCCCCTAACTCAATGCTCTCCCCCTTACTCAAATCTCTCCCCCTTTGACATCAATGGCAAAAGGGACACCTATGGGGCTAAAAGATACGACTCTTAAGCATAGCCCCCTCACCACCTTCTCTCTTGAGGTGATTAATTTTGGGGTGGGAGTACTTTTACTCCCATCTTACATTGTTTCTTTCCTCTATCAACTTCCTTCCATGTTTTTCCGATATCCTTCTCTTGATCTTCTTGCCTTGAACCTGTTTGACCTTCTTGCCTTGAACTTGTTTGGAATTGAGTCCTACACCATTTTGCAATATGTCCAAAGTTATTGCAGTTAAAACACTTGATATTGTAGCCTTTGGATGGTGCCCATATCCTAAAATCTTTCTTGAAATAATTTCCATATCCATTCCTTTCCTGAACCCTGTATTGTGAAGTTTTGTTTTCATGACCATTATGACCATGACTTTTGAATTGTGTAGCTCTAAAACCAAAACCATGTTGCTCATTTCCTTTGCACTGAGAAGCTCTATGACCAATCCTGTTACATGAGAAGCAATGTCCCTGAAAACCATACCTTCTTCCTTTGATGTTCCTTCTAGCAAAATCAAACTTCTTTGATCCATAGACCCTGCAGTGTATAGCCCTGTGTCCAAATCCATTACAAGAAAAACAATGTCCTTGAAAATCCCTTTGTTCATGCCTTGGTTCCTCATACCTTTCTTGACCATTATCCTTATGATCATTTTCAACTTGTGCATTGCATCCTTGAACCTTCTTTGTAGTATCTAAATCCTCTTCCTTAGTTTCTTCCTTGCTTTTCTCTTCAAGTATTTATTTTCCTTTTGAACTTGATTCACCTATCTCAAAACAAGAACCAAACTGAATATTTGGAGCCATATGAACTTTGGAACTTTCCTCACAAATTTTAGGTGTTGTCTTGCTTTCATCTTTTAGAACTTCCTTTCCTTTTGAGTGTGATTCCCCAAACCTGAAATATGAGACTTTCGGTGCTTTGGAATCTTCCTCTTCTTTCTCTTTATTTGTGTCAAGTAGCAAATTGGCATCCATCTCTATAGCCTCTGAAATACATGTTTCCTTCTTAGTGAAAATATCTTGACCTTTTGAGTCATGTGATGGATCAAACTTCTTACGTATGGAACATCTCAATTCTTTTAGATTCTCTTTAACCTCTTGTAGTTGTTCATGGATCTCATTGAAGTCTTCTTTTAGATCAACTGAGATATCTGACTTTCTTACACTATTCTCTTGTTTAACTTGGAGTGAATGTTCTTCTTCTACTTCTCTTATCCCATAGAAAAACCCTTCTTCATCTTCACTGTCACTAAGATCATTATAATCTTCTATAGCAAACAAACTCTCAAGATTTCTTTGACCATGCTTGTTTCCTTGATGTGTCATCTCATCTTCACTATCACCGAAACCATTGCAATATCCTGATTTGCGATCTCTTTGACCACACACAAAGCACTGCTCTCTTTCACCTTCTATTCCTAGGAATAGATGTTCAACCTTTTCATCGTCTGATTTGTCTCTATCACTATGATATGAGCTATCACTTGCTTCTACAATGTAGTAAGATTTCTTTGCCTTACGAAAAATTTTCTTCTTCTCATACCTGTTTTGCTTGTATCTATCAACTTTGTCATGCTTATGCTTTCCATATTCTTTTCTTCTATGACCCTATTTTTCATCATCACTGTTTTCTTCATGTGGACACTTGTATGCATAGTGTCCAAGATCACCACACTTGTAGCATCTGACTTTCCTTATATCCCTGAAATTCATTGAGTCCTTATTCCTTTTTATGAAGTTAGCTTCCTCATCATTATCTAAACCTCTACTTGTTTCTGAAACTTTCCCTTTCTCTTTTTCTGAAGCATTGAATGTAATCTCTTTTATTGGAACCTTATGATTACTTACCCTCATCTCATAAGCTATGAGAGTTCCTTGCAATTCTTCCATTGTTAGCTTGTTGATATCCATTGTTTCTTTTATTGCTGAAACCTTAGCATCATATTTCATGGGAAGTGATCTCAAAACCTTTTGAGTAACTTCTGATTCTTTCATCTCAAATCCTAGACCTCTCATGGTGTTAGTAATCTCATCAACTCGAAGTAATAACCTTGCAATATCTTCAGAATCTTCCATTTTCAATTCCTCAAATATTTTTCTGAGTTTGTAGTTTTGCCAACTTTACCTTGGAATCTCTTTCATAAGTATTCCGCAACTTGGTCCACATCTCATTAGCTGAATTACATACCATAACCTTTGCAATATTTGTCTCTCGTAGCCCACTCAAAATACAATTCATTGCTCTTGCATTGATCTCAACCAATTTCCTGATAGTCTTATCTGCCTCGGGATCACCTTCAACCCTTATACTCTTTTTCAACCATTTGCCATACCTCATATCCTTGTGATATCAAGTAGTTCTTCATCCTCATGCTCCAGAAAGCATAATTGTTACCATCAAACAGTGGAGCCTTATTTGTAGATGATCCATTCTGTGAAGCCATCTGTGTTCTTGTAGAATTTGCCCTCAAGCTGTTAGCTTTTCCAAAGGAACCCGCTCTGATACCAATTGAAGAACACAAGCTTATACTGAGATGGGGGGGGGTGAACAGTATAGCGCCCACTTTTCACTTTCTTTCCAAACCAATATCAAATAAAGTCCTTAATTGCCATAACCAAACATAGCAGTGTCCATTGATAATTCAGATAGCAATAGTAAGCAAGAGCACAAGTCACCATACACAATTGAGACACAAGATTTAACGTGGTTCCTCCAATGTTAGGTACTCCACAAGATAATCTCCTTATAATATTTCACACAAAAATAAGGATCCCTATCCAATAAAATGATTTCTTTGATCTGCTCAAAGCTAGGCAATAACAAGCTCACACAGAACTTGTCAAAATCTGCATAACAAGCTCACACAGAACTTGTCCAAATCTGCATAACAAGCTCACACAAAACTTGTCCAAAACTGCTCAACAAGCTCACACAGAATTTGTCCAAATTTCTTTGATCTGCTCAAAGCTAGGCAATAACAAGCTCACACAGAACTTGTCCAAATATACATAACAAGCTCACACAGAACTTGTCCAAAACTACTCAACAAGCTCACACAGAACTTGTCCAAATCTGCTCAACAAGCTCATACAGAACTTGCTCAAATCTGCTCCAACAAGCTCACTAAGAACTTGTCCAAATCTGCTCTAGCAAGCTCACCAAGAACTTGCTCAAATTTGCTCCAACAAGCTCACTCAGAACTTGTCCAAATCTGCTCTAGCAAGCTCACCAAGAACTTGCTCAAATCTGCTCAAACAAGCTCACTAAGAACTTGCTCAAATCTGCTCAACAAGCTCACCAAGAACTTGTTCAAAACTTCTCTAGCAAGCTCACCAAGAACTTGCTCAACTCTGCTCAATAGGCTCACTCAGAACCTCATCAAAACCTGTCCCAAATCTGTCCACAAATCTGTCTAAAACTGTCCACAAATTTGTCCCAAAAACTGTCCACAAAGCCTTCTCAAAGGCTCAATCAATCATACACAAACTGCCACAAATCTGTCCAAAAATCTATCCCAAAGGCCTTCTCAAAGGCTCAATCAATCATGCTCAAGTAGTACTCAAATCTCATCCACAAATCTATGAAGGCAAGGCTCAAAGATGAACTCAACAATGAATGGCAATGCACTCTACAATGGATGACAACAATGATCCACAATGATCTCAACTCAACTCAAGTCAACTCATAGAAGCATAAAGAGAATTGTTAGAGACTCAATATGTTCTAAGCTCAATCTCAACTCAACTCAACTCAACTCAAATCAATCTCAACTCAAGTCAACTCATAGAAGCATAAAGAGAATTGTTAGAGACTCAATATGTTCTAAGCTCAATCTCAACTCAAATCAGAATTATAAAATTGTTTGTTTCATGGGACTTGAACAATCACCTCACACAATTACTTGACTATCTTCAATGGTGTCATTGATGTCACCCACTGCGATTATTTACCAACTCACATAATGATAAACCTTTATCTTCACTATCTTCAATGGTGTCCAATTCAAAGATAGGATTATCAATATTCAATGTGACATCCATTTCAAATAAAGGATTTTCCACAACACAATACAAATCATTGCATACCTTTTTATGAGACAAGTCAACAATTGCTGATTGGAATTCTTCTTCTTTAGGCAAGGAAGTTTCTTCATCAAGGCACTCAGGTAGCAAAGTGTTATCATCTTTCCTCTCAACTTCTTTGTCATATGTGATGTCACTACTTTCACTTTCCATATGAATGCTAAAACTAGATGGTGTTGGTTCATGATTACCATGTAAGTCAAAGTTTACCTCATTTATTTCAGCTTCACTTCCAAAACTCACCTCATCCTCAATGCAATGCCTTTGATCATGATCGTTAGATACCAATTTATCTTTATCAATTTCTGTTTTGTCCCCTTTGTTTGGTAGCACATTCTCCTCTGAAGTGTTTGCAAATGATTCAAATTCATGGAGTAAAGACACGACATCATAATGTCTACTTCCATCATACAAAATTCTAACAATGTTTTCCTGTCCATACTCTTTCCCATATTCTGTAACGACTGAAAGTGTATCATTTTTGTCATATTTTAAATAAACTGCTATGGGCATTTGAATCACATGAGTGGCCATGAGTATCTCAGGTTCTCCTCCCCATACACCTGGCTGTCTAATATTCTGTACATAAATGTCAAAATTGCCCTCTACAAACCATTTCATGACTGCTTTTCTTTTTAAGAACTCATCTGCAACCCTTTCTCTTAAATCTTGAGCAAGATCCCTCAAAGTATTGTTATTTGGATATGGTTCATTTCTTTGCAAACAAAGTCCAAAAGCAATGGCCCTGAATAAGCAATTTCCATCACCTATCATTTTTGTAACTATAATATCATCATAATCCTCAAATTTCTTACCTTCCTTATTTTTCCTACATACATGCTCCATACTCCAAGATTCTTCACACTTGAAACAACGTTGCTCCTTTCTCAACTGGTTCTTGCTCTTGTGTTGATGTTCTGAAATCTGTAATTCTTTAGTAACTTTTTGTTGTGTGTTCCTTTTATCCTTCCTCTGAACAATAGGTGTTTCTTTCACAATCTCATTTTTATTTGCACCCTTATTACCTTCATTTCTTGTGACTTCATGAGATCTAGACTTTGGTGGAGATCTAGATTTTGGTGGGGAGCCTCCTTTACTTACTTTGCCATGTAATTCCAAATAGCTTCTGAAAGAGAGAGCCTTTCTGAATTCCATAGATTTTCTTTGGTACCTGTCATACAAGGCATCAATTTCTGGAATCCCACTATTCAAGGGCTGAAATTGCTCCTCTGGCCTTTGGTTTTCATTTTGGAATGTTTGAGAAATTGAGTTTCCTTTCTGATGTGTTTGTAGTGAAGACTTTTCATTCTGTTTTGCTGGTGAATTTGCATACCCATGATCATGTGTAGTTCCCTTGTAAGATGAATTTTTGCGATTTTGGGGAGAGGTGTTTGCTGCTACCTCCCTTAGTAATTCCAGCATTTCACCAAATGTTCTTTCCACTTTATTTCTCCTGTCACCCATTGCTACAAAAGCCTCTTCTGAAAACCAGATCTACTGAAAATCTGCCACACCCAAAATCTGAAAACCTGAAGATCTGAAAACCCTAATTTTTGCAATACCCAAGAGCTGAAATTTCTGAATTTGAGATACCCAAAAGCTGAAATCACAAAATCTGTAATACCCAGAAAATTCTCTCCACAAATCCTGACTCAAAATTTATTTCTGGCTAAATCTCCGCACAGGATAGCAAGATCTTAGCTCTGATACCATTGTAATGACCTAATTCTGAAGATTTGACAAACCCTAGCAAAATGCAAAATTTCTTTCCAAACAAAATAAAATCTATTCAAATGAAATTCTGATTCATATATGTCAAATCACAAGATCACATAAAATTCCTCCAGACAACACCCAACAACAACTACTTTGCATGAATTCTGAATATAATGACAATTACATAGACAATACTGAAAATGACTCCAGAAACAACTCACAAAACATCAAATAGTAGATGTGCCCAACATGGAATGAATAGTATTAATTCTGTTCTGATGTAGCCCAGCTGCCAGTCACCAAAGATAACCCTAAGACTACTGCAAAACAAAAATTTCTTCAAGCATGCCAAAATTGGAGTAGAATTACGGAATCCCGCGCGTGCGATATTGGAAATCTGGCTCGACAGGCGAACTTCAAAATGCCATAACTCCTTCGTTTCTTAACGAAACCCTATCGTGTAACCTGTCAAAACAAATGCCACGAAATTCTCTATCTGTTCCTGAAGTCGAATCAACAATCTGAGACTCCCAGAATGGGACGTCCCTCTCCTGACGGTCTCAAAAGCCAAATCTGATGTCAAATTCTGCTGCAATCTGCTCAATAGCTGATATCCTCAATTCCTGCTCTGAAAATACTGATCAATGAAGCTCCTTAGCAAACCCTGGATGGATTTGCCCCTTAGAGACAAAAGGGTTTTCGTCCTCTGCCTCAACTCCTAGAGGGTTTTCGTCCTCTGAGGAATTCTCTTGCGGGTTTTCGTCCACAAGAGTTCAACTTCTGCAGGGTTTCATCCACAGAAGAATTGCAGATGACCTTTCAGCCACATACAAGAGAGTGAGATCAAATTCTATAACAATGGACGTGTAAAATGAAGCCCAAGTCTCCTTATATAATCCAAAACCCTAATTCTTTGTTGAGGAGCTCTTTTTTAATTTATCTAATAATAATAATATAATAAAATTATATTATTACTCTTAATGCCACGTTCACCCCTTATTCCTCCTTTTTATTATTTTTTATTTATTTTTCACTCATACCATACCAAACTTTAATAAAAATATAATTATTTATAATGCACACCACACCACACCTATGTACAAGGAGAATTCGAAAAATGGGTCATTACAGACACTGCATATCACAAGGGAATGGAGATTCCTGGATTGGATCCACCCAGACAATTCCCAAAAAGGGCACCAATAGTGTTGAGGTGGATGTATGCAAAACCGCAACAAAAAAAACAACACTCCAAAGAAGCAGCCAAGGGTGAAACAAATATTTAGAAAGAAGACACTCCTAGATGAACCCTTGGAATATTCAGAAGAGGAAGAATTGGCAGCAAAGGAAAAACCACTTTTGAAGAGAAGGAAACATGTGCCACTAGAACCCTCACAATCTCCACCACAGAGTTCAGTCCCATAGATAACAACAAAACAGATTGCAAGGAATCAAGCTGTAATTCTAGGAATACAACAAACTCTAGAACAAGCACACCATCAAACAAGAAAAGCACCAACAAATATGGGAATAGAAGCTGTGCAATTGACAAGTAGCCAGATGAGGACTTCGAGATAAAAGAGCCTATTGACACAAAAGCAAAGGATAAAAGTGGGGATGTACATATTGGATCAGCTGATTTTTTTACAGAAGCAAAAGATGCACGAGGAAGAAGAAATAGAAAAACAAGATGATGGTCTAAGTAAGCATGTGCTAATTGAGGTACCGAATTTTAGGCTACCCGCTAGTGTTGTCAGACTTGGCCCGAGTCTTGAGTACTCGGCTGAGTCCAAGTCCGAGTCCGAGTGGAATTAGCCGCGTCGAATCCACTCAAACTCGACCGAGTCCAGAACTATTCCGAGTCCGAACAGGACTCGCGACTCGTCTTAAAATTTAAACTTTATAGCTTACAATTTATAACTTATTCAATCCGACCAACAAGTCACATATTTAAAATTCAAAAAAATGCCAGTTATAAATGTTCAGTTGGTCACATTATTTAAATGCCAGAAGGGTAAAATTATTTAAAAAATGTTCAGTTGGTCACATGGATGCCATGTGGTCATTTGTTTTAATTTAATTTTAATAAGATAATAAAATTTTTAATTAGAAATATGCAAGGGTATGACTACCCTTGATTGCTACTCACCCAGATAACACAGTTTACACAGAGAACATATAAATATAAATTTCCATAATAAAATAACACAGATATGTAATCGAGCTAATGCAGATAAATGCAAATATGAAGATAAACAATCAAGGGCCACTCAAGGAGGGCAGATCCCCGCCGCAAGGGCAATAAGCGCGAATACGCAAATGAAGAATGATAATTGATAAGATGATTAAATCCTACGCTTGGATAACTATCTATATATGCAATAAAATAATTTTAAATATTATGGCCGATTGCTCATAATATTTTTATTGTAACATGACTCCCCTCCTCGGAAAGCTTTGTCCTCAAAGCTGGAAATGTCTGGAAAATACTTCCAGGTTCTCATGTCGCCTCTTCTTCTGGTAGGCCCTACCATTTGATGAGAAATTCTTGGATGTGACGAGATCTCAGTATGCGTGTTCTGCTTTGTAGAATGGCTTCCAACTGGAGATATATACGCCCTTCTACATCGAGTATTCGTAATTCTGACTGAGATTTCACTTTCTGGCCGATCACCTTCTTGAGACACCGTCTGGCATGGTCATGGGATCATTTGGGAGGTAGTTCCTTTGGTTCTTGGAAGACCTCCTCATAGTTGGCCACAATGTTTTGTAGATCTTCTGTTTGGATTTTTGGCGTATCTTGTGCTTGCATTTCCATACAATTAATTTGAGCGAAGAATCCATAACTACCTTTTCTTACTATTTTTTCCATGTTGTGCAAACTTACTACCTTTGATGGAGGTGTTGGAATTCCTTGGAGGCGAATGGTCTTCCCATTTTCTTTCCATTCAACAAAGCGATGTTTGTAATTAAAACCAACCGTGGTTTCCATTTGTTTTAACAATGCGACTCCCAAGATAACTTCTGAATTCCCTAAATTCATAACAAAAAGAGGACCCTGCCAAGTATAACTTCCCATTTGTAATGAAATTGAAGATGTTTTACCTATACATTGAGCGCTACTCCCACTTGCAGTTCTCACTTGAAATTTATCTTGATTGGAGGAGTTGATGTGCAAGTTTAATGCCTTGACAAGCCTTGTGTCAATAAAGTTGTGAGTACTTCCTGAATCAATTAATACAGTTACCTTCCTTAGTTGAATGAATCCTTCTACTTTGATTGTATGGTGAGCTGATGAACCCATAAGAGCATGTACTGAAATTGCCATAGTATCTTCCCCAACTACAACCACCTTGTGTTCAATTTGGTCATCGTTATTAGGTGAGTTGTTCTCCTCTATTTCTTCATCTTCCTTGTCAGCATATTCAATTTGAAAGCTCTGTCGTGGTACACATGCCTGATATTTTGGATGGTGATTGCGACATTTATAGCAAAAATATCTTGATGGTTGATCATTTTTGTGAAAAGAGTTGTGATATTGAGGTTGACCATATGAATCACGTCGTATGGATGTCGCCATTTGCACCTTCTTCTCAGCCAACTTGGCAATCCTTATACAATCATCCATCTTGGATGGATCTTGTAGGTCCACTTCGACTTTAATATTCTCTTTCAACCCATTTCTAAAAGCAGCTATCACTACCTCGGTCTCCAAATTTTTTGCATAGGAAAGTAGGCTAGTGAATTCTGATATATAATCCATTACTGATCTTGTTTGCTTAAGTGATAACAATCGCACCGTGTAAGAAGATGTGGATCCTTCATCAAATCTCTTAAGAAAATATTTGGTGAAATCATCCCAGTAGATGTTACCTTGCTCGCATTTGAGCCATACAGACCATTGATAAGTTTCAATACCGAGTCTGGAGGCAGCAAAATGAACTTTTTATGAATCTCGAATTTTGTATAAGTTTAAAATGCCTTCCATTTTGGCTATCCATCCACGTGGATCATGACCCTCAAAGGTGGGCATATCAATGCGTGGCCAATTGACCCCACTAGGACCTCTAGGTTGTTGGTAAACTTCATCTCTATCTTGGTCTTCATTGTGCCTATGTTGATGAAAGCGATTTTGGGTAGGACCTCTTTGTTGTTCAAAAACTTCCTCGTTTCCCAAATCCTCGTTATTTCTTTGTCCATTGAAGCGATTTGGGGAATGACCATTATGACCTCTTTGATGTGTATAGGCTCCATACTGATCCTTATTGCTCCAGTAGTTTGGGCTAGGAGGATTTGGTTGGATTTGTCTTTCCAATAGTTGGGTCATCTTGTCATTCATGCTTTTAATACCATCCATTAAGGATTGTAAGACCTTGTCAGTGGTCATGGGGCTTCCTATTTCCTCTTGTGTGAGGTTCTCATGGGAAGAGTTTGGGGAGGGATTGGATGCCATATTTGTAAACAATGGATGACCAGGGTTAAAGCTAGTAATTATTAAAGGAGAAGAAGAATTTTGTGTACCTTTGCTTCTAGGAGGTCTTCTTGGTGATTTTAAGATTCCTTCGTTTGAGTTCTCTGAGCTGGATAATCGGTCGGTTGGTCCTTTGGTTCACCTTCCGCTCATGCACTTGTCAACAAGTCCTTTCTAACTGATTTTGCTCTGAAATTCTGCATAATATTTTGTTAATTTGTCCAAAATTTTGTTTTATTCCGCGTTAATTGTTGCTCCAACTATAGCGTGGATGTGATTTGATCTCCAACGGTTACTTCAAATTTGAATTTAAATCCGTCAACAGATAGTTGGTGACAGAGGGAACGGGTTGACTGGTAATCGTGTACTGACACCTTAATAATCACGAAGCTACTACTTAATCAAGTGAAAGATACCAAATACGACACCGACCCTACTAAGGACACGACATATGACACTCGGGAAGCGACGCGAACATGAAGGACAACGGACTCCCAACCGGACACCACCCAATCACTAGGTGACACAAAGGGAACTACCGACTACGAAGAAACTGACGCGACCGGAACCGAAGGCGAGAATAAAAACGACAAGACGACGATTACACAAGACACGAAGAGGACAGGACACGTGGGTTACTCAACAAGACGCCAGGATAACGCGAAGGAGGAACAAACTTCGAACCATCCAAACAAGGACACGTCAACCAAACAAGAACACTGAGGGCTCACGCACGCGAAGGAGGATAACTTATGTGACCGAAGTCACATTCAATTAGTTGCCCGTTTTTGCTTATAAACCAAAATTTTCCCACCGCACACCGCGTGTGGGATAAATGTCCTTGACGTGAAGTAAAATTAAAATTTTATACCTTAGTATATACGTAAATTTATTTAATTGCTCCCTTCCTATTGGACAACGTCTTCATAAGTTGGATGCCGCGAAATTTGTGAAGTTTTCTGCTGTCGTTTCAAATGCGATTCAGTGATGTTAGCGTGTAACCTGAAAAAGATAAAACGTTTTCTTGTCACTGTCTTATGGCTGCCTACTGGTACACACGGCGCAAGGAGTTTTAGGTTTTCTTTGAAGACAACATGGAAGAATTTTTTAAACAGCTCTTCATCAGATCTTTCTGCTTCACTGAACTGGTAGGAAATGTGACGTGTAAGACCCGAATGAATAGTTTGTATTGTTCGTCGTTAAAGCATGCCCGTGTGAATAATCTCCCTCAACACGGCCGGATTACTGAAAGTATTTAATTGATGAGTTTGCGGTTGTGTTGACAAATGGCGTGTTGCTTTGGCGAACAACTTTCCCTACGCTCTAATCGGCTGTACCTGGTGTGTTGTGAAACAATCCGAACAAGTGACGCAGAACGAAGGACCCCCCACAGTGGCTGGATCGAATGAATCTGATACCACATGCAAGGGTATGACTACCCTTGATTGCTACTCACCCAAAAAACACAGTTTACACAAAGAACATATAAATAGAAACTTCCAGAATGAAATAACACAAATATGTAATCAAGCGAATGCGAATAAATGCAAATATGAAGATAAACAATCAATGGCCACTCAAGGAGGGCAGATCCCTGCCGCAAGGGCAACAAGTGTGAATACGCAAATGAAGAATGATAATTGATAAGATGATTAAACCCTACGCTTGGATAACTATCTATATATGCAATAAAATGATTTTAAATATTATGGCCGACTGCTCATAATATTTGTATTGTAACAAAATATGTCACATGAAAACATTGATTAAACACCACGTTCTGAAAATAAAAATAAATAAATCTGATGATTTTTACTGAGATTTCATTTTTAAATGTTGTTTGTATTTGATTTGTTAAATAAAAAATAAATTTGCATCGCAATAAGAGAGAAAAACAGGTATTATAAATTATAAAAAAAAATTTACGCCGTAGTGAATGACCGCTTACAAATGTATCATTAACTATTGTTGTAGGTTATATAACTATCTTATATTCCATGTATTTTTTTAGTGTTTAAAAACACAGGAAACCTGAGAAGCTTTCCTAGAAGCTTGATTGTTCACCTAGGGATTCTACAGGGCTTAAGCTTATTGATATTAAAAAATAAGGCTACCCGTATATTAATTGGATAATTCACTCATGGTTTAAGCTCGAAATATTATTCTTAGATATTTCATCGTTATCAATTTCTCGGTAGACAAATGTGAATTGGGGGCATGGGACTATAGTGTATTCTAGTGATCATAGCGCAGGGTACACTAGCGGATTGTTATTATTATTTAATAGGAAAAAATAAGATCTAGATTTTCATTTCAAAGGACCTGTTTCATCCTAATAGATAGTGTAAAACAACAAATGGTCCAAATATTTTAAATAAATAAAAAAATCATGAAAAAAACCACCTTTGACGCACTTGAGAAGTCATTTTTTTTTTGTCGTTGTTGGAAGCGAAATTTCGTCTTGATTCATTTGGGAGTGTTGGCGATCGCCATGCGGAGGAAGCTACGAAACTAGCTACCTGGCAGGAACGGGCGCAATACATTACGGGTAATTGGTAGTACCATTTCGAATGGTTGAAGCGGCACAGACAGATGTGCGAACCGTTTTGAGCTGAGAATATACGAACCGATTCGAACCTAGGGTTTCATGGGATGCGGACCTAGGGTTTTTCCCATTTAGTTTGGGATGGGTTTTCATACGGCTGCTGGTGTGAGGGTCCTGATTGAACAAAATTAGGGTTTGTTTGCTTGGATGAAAGTAGGGTTTATTTGATTCCGAATGGAGGGTTTCAACAAAGATGCATGCATTGAGCCAAAAATGAATTTTAAAGAAGCAATCCGTGGAGGACCACCTCAAACAGGAGGGGAACACAATCAACGATTGCCAAGGAAACCATTGAGAATGCCAAAGGTCGATTCAAGGAAAACAGAGATGGGTTGCATGAAAGCAACTAATGGATCCCTAGTAGTGAAGTTGGAAATAACGGATGTCCAAGAAGGAATAGATGCGATAGAGAGGAAAGGCCTAATTTATCGATTCATGGGATTCCAACCGACTCTTGCTACCTTCAAGCAATGGGCTGCCAAAAACTGGAGCACTAAAGGTAAGTTCCAAATTTACACTTACCCTAATGGTTACTTTCTTATTTTTTTTGTTAATGAAGAAGATAGGGAGAACATTTTTCAAGGGGGGCCATGGTTTTTTGGTAGGGCAGGGCTCTTCATGAAGCCCTGGCATACCAAGTTCAAAGTTGAGGAAGAAATGCCATCAACTGCCCCTGTTTGGGTCTGTTTATTTGGTCTTCCGATAGAATACTGGCATCCAAAGATATTCGCAACAATTGGAAATTCTTTAGGAGTTTACATGATGACTTCTGATAGCACCCAACACTTAGAGCATATGATTTATGCAAGGATTTGTGTTTTGATTGATTTTGACAAACCACTTCCAGAGAATATTACTTTACAATATGGGGAAGAAATATGGGAGCAAGTAGTAGATTATGAAAATATTCCATTTAGATGCAAAATTTGTCATGAATATGGCCATCTAGCCAAGGATTGTCCACATAAGGTCCTTAACAAAGAGAAAGAGGATAGGGACTTGGCAGGGTTTCAAATCCCTAAATAAAAAAACACAAAGAAAAAAATAGCAACAAAAGAGAAAACAGTAATTTCACCTAACACCTTTGAAATTCTCTCCACGGATGAGCAAGCAGATGATGAGGATGGTCAAATGGAAACAGTTATTATGGAAACACAGTTTGATAAAGAGAGGGAACAGGAAGGATTGCATGATGAGAAATCATTAAAAGAGCTTGCCTTGATGCTAAGAAATAACAGTAAAGGAAAAAAAAAGTACAATGTAGAAAACCAACCCAAGTGCAAAACAAAAGGGCAGATTCAAACTACAAACAAAATGGATCCTCAAAAAGACCATACAAATTCCAATAGTAGTGTCGTGGCTCCACTTAACCAGCCTATAGTCCCAACTGGAATGAAGTAAGATACGAATAAAAGGATAAGGATGCCATAATCCTAAGGTTTATAGTCAGTCTCTTTATGACAATGTTGGAAGCTTTGGCTATTTTGCTAAGCAATTTTTGATATTTTTGGTAATTTGTTAAGCTTTGGTTTATTTTTAGTGTTACCGTTTTTTGTTTGATTTGTCATTAGCTCCTTTGGCTTAGTTTTTGTTGTATTTGTTTTTCCTGATTTCGTTTGTGGTGTTTTTGATTCATTTTGTTGTTTCTATTTGTTTTGTTTTGTTGTTTTTGTGGTTTTTTCTGTGTTCGTGTTCTATGGTTTTTTGTTTGTGGTGTATTTGTTTCTTTTGTTGTTTTTGTTTTGGTAGTGTTTTGTTATGATGTGTTTGTGATTTTTCTGTGGGTTTCGTGTTTTTTTTTTGTCGTTTTGTTTTATTTATTTATTTTTTGTGTTTTTTATTGTGTTTTGCTATGTTGTTTGTGTGTTTGTTTTGTGTGGTTCGTGTTTTTTTTGTATTCTTTTTGTGCTTTTTCTTGTCAACACACTCAAGGAGTATGCTTTTTTGTTTTAGCTTTTTGTGTGTTTGTGTTCGTGTGTTCTTGTTTTGTGTTGTTTCAGGCATGCTCCTTGCATGTGTCAAAGGTGGTAGGCCAGGTGCGAGCCCTGGGCATTTTTGGTGGAAGAGATACCCCTGCCTCCTTGGGTCTTACCCAAAAGTGGCATCCCTTCTGGGATGTTTTCCACAAAAAAAAAAAAAAAAAATCAGTTTTTTTTTGTATTTTTCTTAAGTCGCATTCTTACCGAAACGTTATCTTCAATCATGAACTACTTCCTCCTTAGAGAGGGATGATAATATTAATTTCAAATAAATTTATAAGGGTATTGTTGGAAAGAATGGAGTGAGGATTCTTATTATTTATGGATATTTTGTTTTTACGATTATATACATATATTGATTATTTATTTATTATTTAATAATATTTAAAATAAATTTATTTGTAATTATATTAAGGATGAGACATCTTTTATGGTATCATTTGTTTTTCCTGTATTGCGGTATTATGGCCATCTATATTACCAGCAACCAATTAAATTTTATGTATTTAAGATTATAATGCAAATCAATTAAATTTTTTAAGTTTAAATAAAAATATTTATAATTAATTTGGGGGATAGCGCAAAGCTTTGGCTCTTCCTTGGGAGATCCAAGGTTCAAACCGCGATGTGGGTGATTATGTGAGAGGGTGGGTGGGTGTATGATTGTGTGTTTAATTCCCTATTGATAAGTTTAGCTCTCACCCTTATGAGAGGTCATGGTGGTTGGTCGTAGGGCTTTCTCACACTAACCAAATAAATATATATATATATATATATATATATATAATTAATTTGATGTTTAATTATTATATATTTTATAACTTTTATATTGTTTTTATTGATTATATATTTGATCTCATTTTTATTACATTTTGATGAGTACAAGAAAAAATATGCCCCTTCCTTTTGTTAATGTCTTATTTGTTTAATGTTGAGTAAGTGTGTTAGAAGATACTAAAATTATTGAGGATCTGCAAGAAAAGCTGATACAACTCAAACCTGAAAGCTCACTTCAACAACAACAAGAGGCATTGTTGAAGGAGTTGGAGCAGAAAAACCAATGAGAGGAAGCATTGGTGAAGGAGTTGGAGCAGAAAAATCAGCGAGAGGAAGTATTGTTGAAAGAGTTGGAACAAAAAAACCAACAAATTGTAGCATTGATGCAAGGGATTGCAAATGAGGCCTTTGCAAAGAGAGAGGAGATCTTGACACAATTGGCAACAATGGAACAAAAAGCCAACCATTATGGTGTGGAATGGGCCAAATACTTCAACTACGCCAAGAGGCTCAAGAACAAGAGGGAGTGTTAGGACCCTGTTCCTAACACAACATTTGTTATTTCATTAATTCCTTTAAAGGACCAACGTGCCCTTTCATTCACACTATTTCATATGTATTTATAATTATTAGAATTGATGTTATAGAGCATCAATCAAATATACAATTCAATTTATTCATATTGCTTGGGATTCCAACAATATTCAAAAGTGATTTCTTAAACTGTGATTCTTTTCCATTTGCAACTGTTCAAATATCTGCAGGAGTATTATCGCCAAGAACACTACCAGGACCAGAGGTCTCTTACATCTAGTATCAAAGACATTGCTTTTCTAAGCCCTGTACATCAATTTCGTCATATGCACCTATTTTCTGCTCGGGAACAAACGCCCACTACCTGACAAACAAAACCCACCACACCTCCACCAGTAAAACGTCATTCCCAGATTCATCAAACACAAAAATTAGATCAAGAATAAGCAAAATTTCAAAAATCCTGGGCACGACGGCGTTTCACCAGGAGACAGTGCAAAACGAATCAGTGACGTGGTTTCTTACACAGCTCGAATCTCCGCGAACAAAACTAAATTAGTGCAGATAGGCGACGTAAAAATTCGAAAAAAAAAAAAGCCTTGAATCCTCATTCGATCACGAAGAACGCCAATCCTGTGCTAAAAATATCTTCAGCATCGTTTACGGCGTTACCCTGCACATTCCGGCGAAGACAGATGAAACCGACGGACAAAAAAATTAAAAAAACTAAGGTTTAATTTAATTTATTTTTCCGACGATGAAATATTCGGCAGCGTGCGGCATCGGAATAAGTTTTCCAGTGGGGTTTGAAATTTGGGGGATAAACATTATCCCACATTATTTGTGGGAGGGAGTCGGTAGCCTTTAAGTAAGGCGCTAGGCACGTAAGCAAGTGCCTAGCTTGCTAGGCACTCACCCCGGGCCCACGCGAACAACCTCGTGCCTTTCGAAGTTTCGTCGACCCCACCTGTGCGCTGCCTTCCACTAACCGTTGACCGTTTCGGTTTCCGCGTCAAACTCTCCCTTCGGTTTCTCGCTGCCTAGGTCCTCGTGCCAGCCCTCCGCTCAGTTCTCGCCGCTGCTCCTCTCAGCCGCCCGCCCTACGCTAGATTTCTGCCGCCCCCGCTCCGCCGCCACCTCCGCTTCACCGCTCCCCTACAGCCGCCCGCTGCTCCATCGCTCCCTTACAGCCACCTCAGCCGCCGCCGTTCGGTTAACAAAAAGTTGACAACCAAATTTTGTCATTAAAATTTTTGTCAAGCAACAATTTGAAAATATTGTCAAGCAAAAAAAAAAAAACAAACAATCGTTTTTTTTGCAAAATTTTGACAAACAAAAAGTGAAGGAGTTATCAAACAATTTTTGAGAAATCAAATTTTTGCAAAATTCCCACCATGGCAGAAGGGAGGAGATCGCAAGATATCACTCTCGAGAAAATTTACCAAGAACTTCGCCAATGCAAAGAGGAGAGCGTAGCTACAAGACAAGAATTGGAGCAAAGGATATCAGCAATTGACTTGAAAATGGACACCTTCAATCAGAATATGGCACTAGTTCAAACTAGCCAAACTACTGGAGGACCAACGCACCAAACAACATTAGGGGGGCCACAAACATCCATCCTTCCCAGGACTACTAAGTTGGATTTTCCAAAATTTGAAGGTGGTGATCCCAATAACTGGATTTATCGGGCAGAGCAATATTTTTCCTTAAACCAAATTCCGGAAGCACAAAAAGTGCATATTGCATCTTTTCACTTAGAAAATGAGGCTATCCAATGGTACCAGTGGTTTGAGAAGACCAACGGCACCCCTACTTGGCGAAACTTTACACAAAACCTATTAGTACGATTTGGCCCTAGCAAGCTCAAAAATTTCACTGGAGCTCTCACCAAACTGTGTCAAACCACGTCGATACGTGAATATCAAGCAGAATTTGAGAGATTGGCAAACCGCACAACAGGGCTAGATGCCTCATTTTTTTAGGATTGTTTCATCAGTGGATTAAAGGAAGAGATCCGGCTAGAAGTACAAATGTTTTACCCCACTACCATGATACAAACTATTGGACTAGCCAAATTAGCCGAGGACAAAATCAACGCACAACGTCGATTAGGGAAACCACCTATGGGGAAATCACAATCCACTTACATTGCCCCCAAACCTACGCATAATGGAAAGGCACAAAGCACTTACACAACCCCCAAAATTAACCCAACCCTACCAATTAAACGTCTCAGTTTTGAAGAAATGAAAGAACGACAAGCAAAAGGCCTATGTTATCATTGCAATGAGAAATTCGAGAGAAATCATAAATGTGCTACACGAAAACTATATATTCTGGATGTAGCTGACCTTGATAAGGCAAAAGAAGAAGACGAAATAGAAGTAGAAGTGGTGACGAGTGGGACAGAAGATAGCACTGAAAATACACCAGAAGTCTCTTTCAA
Organism: Wollemia nobilis; assembly: GCA_028583015.1. Lineage (NCBI taxonomy): Eukaryota > Viridiplantae > Streptophyta > Pinopsida > Araucariales > Araucariaceae > Wollemia > Wollemia nobilis. The sequence goes on along the minus strand of JAQPPZ010001036.1, from coordinate 2,397,291 downwards.
CGCCCTTGCAGGATTTTCTTCTCCACAAACCATGAGAGTCAGAGGATATTTCAAACGACAAAACCTCATTGTGCTTATAGACTCTGGTAGTACACATAATTTCATTGACCCACGTGTGGCCAAACAAGCTAATTGCTATATACAACCTTGTAATAGTTTTGAAGTCATGGTTGGGGACGGAGGAAAAATTGCTTGTAAAGGAAAGTGCCAAAATATTAAGCTCACCATGGGCGATTATAGCATGAAAAATAATATGTATGTACTTCCGTTAGGGGGATGTGATATCGTCCTAGGGGTACAATGGTTACAAACACTCGGAAAAATCCAATGGGATTTTGAGGCATTATGGATGCAATTTACAATAAAAGACCAGACATATACCCTTAGAGGTTTACAATCAGGCCCATCCCAAATTGTGAGTTCTCACCGTATGGAGAAAATTATGTGCAAAGGAAGTAAAGGAATGGTTGCACAATTGTTTTCTATTCAATCACCTATGGCAGAAGAAAAGGAGGCACCAGAACTACAACAACTTCTAGAATACCATGACAAAGTATTTAAAGAACCAAAAGGATTACCCCCACAACGAAGTCATGATCACGCCATTCAACTTCTTCCAGGACACCAACCCCCTAATATTCGGCCTTACCGATATCCATATCTTCAAAAAATAGAAATAGAAAAACTAGTAAAAGAACTACTTAAAGCAGGAGTTATTAGACCCAGTAAAAGTCCTTACTCTTCTCCTGTGATATTGGTTCGAAAAAAGGATGGATCATGGCGCCTATGTGTAGACTTCCGCGCCCTTAACAAATTAACCATCAAGGATAAATTTCCTATCCCAGTCATCGACGAATTATTGGACGAACTTCATGGGGCAGCATACTTCTCCAAACTAGATTTACGATCGGGATACCACCAAATACGAGTTAAAGAAAGTGATATTCCCAAAACAGCTTTCCGCACTCATGAAGGGCATTATGAATTCATGGTTATGCCTTTTGGTCTTACTAACGCTCCTTCCACATTTCAAAGTTTAATGAACCAGGTATTTCATCCCTTCCTTCGAAAGTTTATATTAGTTTTCTTTGATGACATTTTGATTTACAACAAAACATGGGAAGATCACTTACGCCATATAGACCAAGCACTAAAAATCTTGAAGGACAACCAATTATATGCTAAAAGATCAAAATGTTCTTTCGGAAAACAAGAAATGGAATACCTCGGACACATTGTCTCTAAAGAAGGAGTTAAAGTGGACCCCCGCAAGATTGAAGATGTGAAAAATTGGCCTATCCCAAAAACCTTGAAAGGCTTGCACGGTTTTTTAGGATTAACAGGGTATTACCGCAAATTTGTCCAAAATTATGGCAAAATTGCAGCCCCTTTAACAACACTACTCAAAAAGCATGCTTTTCTATGGTCTCCCAAAGCTACAGATGCTTTTATCATCTTAAAAAATGCCATGTGTACCATCCCTGTCTTAGCCATGCCCGATTTTTCCAAACCATTTGTTATTGAGAGCGATGCCTCAGGACTAGGCATAGGCGCAGTACTCATGCAAAATGAAAGACCCATAGCTTTTACAAGCAAGGCATTTTCGAAAAAGAATTTGGCCCGTTCTACATATGAAAAGGAGATGTTAGCCATTGTCCATGCTATTCAACATTGGAGACCTTACCTTATCGGCCAACATTTCATTATTCGCACAGACCACCATAGTCTAAAATACCTCCTTGAGCAACGAATAACCACTCCCGAACAACAGAAATGGGTGACAAAACTACTAGGATATGATTACGAAATCATATATAAAAAAGGAAAAGATAACACGGCTGTCGATGCCCTTTCACGAAAATTTGAAGCACTACCTCAATTACAGGCCTTGTCCTCTCCTCTTCCTAATTGGATAGACCAAGTCAAGGAAGAATGGTTTAATGACCCTACCACTCATGTAGTGATTCAAAAACTTCAACAAGACCCCACTAGTAAACCCCACTATTCATGGAGCAATAACCTACTTAGGTACAAAGGGCGTATTGTCCTAGCACCCAACTCCTCATATCGTACAACACTCCTCCATGAGCTCCACGCTACACCCACCGCTGGACACTCCAGATTTCTCAAAACTTATAAAAGAACGACTAAATATTTTTATTGGGTCGGGATGAAGAATGATATCAAGAAATTTGTGAATGAATGCGAGACTTGCCAAAGATACAAAGGAGAGACAGTGGCTACTCCGGGTCTTCTTCAACCCCTCCCAATCCCAACTAAAACATGGGCTGATATTTCCATGGATTTTATCGAAGGTCTTCCAAAGTCTATCGGTAAAACTACCATTCTAGTTGTGGTGGATCGCTTATCCAAATACGCCCATTTTTGTACAATAACTCACCCATATACAGCTAGTACCATTGCCCAAGTTTTTCTTGATAATATCTTCAAATTACATGGCATGCCATCCACGATAGTTAGTGATTGCGACCCCACCTTCACTAGCAAATTCTGGAGAGAATTGTTCAAAATTCAAGGCACTCAACTCCGTATGAGTTCTGCCTACCATCCCCAAACCGATGGCCAAACAGAAGTTGTTAATAAATGTTTGGAAAATTACCTCCGTTGCTTTACTTCTACCCAACCCCTTCACTGGGTTAAATGGCTTCCTTTAGCAGAATGGTGGTATAACACCACATATCATACTGCCATTAAGATGACTCCATATGAAGCCTTATATGGCCAATCACCACCCTCACTTACCTCTTATATTCCAAGGAAGTACTAACGTCCCATCGGTAGAGATGGAACTTTTTACTCGAGATAACATCCTTCGCACTCTCAAGGAAAATTTACAATCCGCCCAACATCGTATGAAGTAGCAGGCTGACCAACATAGAATAGAGCGCAATTTTCAAGAAGGGGATATGGTATTTCTTCGCCTACAACCATATCGCCAAACGTCTCTAAAAATAAAAGGCTCTCAGAAGTTAGCCCCCAAATTCTATGGACCATATAAAGTTCTACAACGTATTGGGTCTGTTGCTTATAAACTTGAATTGCCCGAGTCATCAAAAATTCATCCGGTATTCCATGTTTCCTGCCTTAAACCAGTAGTCGGCACACACATCACCACACAAACTCAACTCCCTGAGTTTACTGAAGATGGAGCCCTCATGGTCGAACCTGAAGTTGTCCTAGATCGTCGCGTTCGCCACCTCCGCAATCGTTCCATCACTGAAGTGCTGATCCAATGGAAAGGTCTACCTTCAGAAGATGCCACCTGGGAGACCCTTCATCATATTCAACAACAATTTCCTCAATTCCAGCTTTGAGGACAAAGCTTCTTTTAAGAGGGGTGGCATGTTAGGACCCTGTTCCTAACACAACATTTATTATTTCACTAATTCATTTAAAGGACCAACGTGTCCTTTCATTTACAATGTTTCATATGTATTTATAATCATTGGATTTGATGTCATAAAGCATCAAATCAAATACAATTCAATATATTCATATTGCTTGGAATTCCAACAATATCAAAAGTGATTTCTTAAACTGTGATTCTTTTCCATTTGCAACTGTTCAAATATTTGCAGGAGTATTATTGCCGAGAACGCTAACAGGATCAGTGGTCTCTTCCAGGGAGGCCTTAAATTTGCAAGTCCCTGAACTAGGAGGTAAACCTGATCCACAATCAAAGCACATGCCAAATCCAAGTGAGACCCCAGGGGAGCAGAGAAGGTGGTAGGGTACCTAGGAATAGATATTTGGGGATATATTATTATATTGTATAAGGGTTGGCATGGGCCACACATAACCCAAGGTTGATTGTATTATAATATTATATTATATTATAATATAATATTATATTAGTAGTAGGCTCCCCAAAGTAGAATAAGAATATGGATATATAAAGAAGAGATATTTGTCATTGTAATCATTCATATCATTGAAGAAGAATCTTATGTAATCGTCGTGCCCACGAAGTGGCCTCTCATCTTGGGAGATCTTGTGGAGTTATTCCTTCCTTAAGGATTATTATTGGTGTTTCCCTACCTTAAGGGTATTATCTATCTCTCTCTCATTTGTGGATTGTTATTGTGGATAATGTATTGTGGATGAATGATTTGATATTTCTGCATATTGGTGAATGGTTTATGTTAATGATAATAAAGTTATGCAACAAGTGGTATCAGAGCAACGATTTTGGCAAAGTGGGGATTTTTGTGAAATTGCAAAATTAGGGTAAATGTTTTTTGGAAAAACGTCTCATCTTTCAAGAGCCATATCTTTGTGCAAGTTTATCCGATTCAGGCGATTCTTGGATCAGATTGTGTAGAATTTGAAGAGCTTTAAATGAGTGGTCATATGAAGGAATCCGAGCAGTATTGAGGGAGATACGACCTTTTGAAGTTAGTCATCCGAAACAAGGATAGTGACGAATTTCGCAGATTTTTTTGGAAAAACGTCTCATCTTTCAAGAGCCATATCTCTGCGAAAGTTTATCCGATTCAGGCGATTCTTGGATCAGTTTGTGTAGAATTTGAAGAGCTTTAAAATGAGTGGTCATATGAAGGAATCTGAGCAGTATTGAGGGAGATACGACCTTTTGAAGTTAGTCATACGAAACAAGGATAATGACGAATTTCGCAGATTTTTTTTGGAAAAACGTCTCATATTTCAAGAGCCATATCTCTGCGCAAGTTTATCCGATTCAGGCGATTCTTGAATCCGATTGTGCAGAATTTGAAGAGGTTTAAAATGAGTGGTCATATGAAGGAATCCGAGTAGAAGTCAGTCGTCTGGAACAAGGGTAGTGACGAATTTTCAAGTCGCGAATTTTTCAAAAGATGAAATTTGTTTAGTTCGGGTAAGCAAATCAGTTGCACTTTATTTTGTTTGGAAGAAAAATTGCAGATCTAGTTGTCTATGTGGATTTTTAGCTTCAAATCAGTGGGAAGTTATTTATTTCCATAAAACCCTAGTTTGCATTAGGGCATGAACAATGACACTCCAAGGTTTTTTTGGAGAAGATGATATTGATGCTAGAGAGTGGTGGAAAAATTTTAAATCCTTGCATTATCGAAATCCTATTTGGAAAAGTTGGCTTTCTTATTATCTTAGAGGAGAAGCTATGATTTGGTATTCTAGAATTCCTCGTGCCCATCAAGATGAACTAACTTGGGAAACAATGGAGCATGAATTCTTGAGTAGATGGGACCCATATAAAAAGATAGCTAGTTTGAAGGTCACCATCAAGGGATATGAAGAAGAAATAAATATGCTTCAAAAAGAACAAAAGGAAATAAAAAGAGTGGTAGAAGATAAAAAAGATGTCAGTATGCAGACAGAGGAAACCATACCTTTGGTAGAAGATAAATTCAGAAATGGACAAAGGAATTCATTTGAATCTAAAAAGTCTATTTTGCAGGTTCATGGAAGCATTAAAAAAGAACAGGTTATTATTTCCATTGACCCTAGTAGCAGATATAATTTTATTAATATTTCTTTGGCTAAGAAGTTGCAAGTTCAAGCAACAAAAATTAAGGACATACAGCTAGAGGGTGAGAATGTTCAAAATTTTGAAGATTTGAAGATCACCATGGATAAATATGTTTTACATTCATATTTCTATGCTATTGAGATGGATGATGAGGATATTGTTCTTGGTTATCCTTGGTTAGATTCTTTGGGTACTGTTAACATTAATGTGCAAAATAAGTTTATGAAGTTATGGTACAAGAAAAAGAAGATAACATTGCAGGATATTTCTCAGCTTAAGGAGCAAGGATCCAAGGAAAATCAAGAAGTGGTTGTAGAGAAACAAATTGAAGAACCTGAAATAGAATCCAAGAAGGTAGTAGCAGCAAAAGAGTCCATGGAAGAAGTAGCAGCAACTGATTCCATGGAAATAACAATAACAGAGTCCAAGAAAGCTTTGATAGAAGAGCACAAGGACACACCAAACAAAGAGAACATGAAAGAACAATGTGTAGAAGAATTTAAAACAATGGAGCCAAATGTTGAGAAGTCAAAGAAGGTAGAACATCAAGTTAAGGTTGCACCATATCGCCATCCACACCACCATGAGCATCAACAATCTTGGAAGTATGGTTCAAGGCAACAATATTATGGTTCTACATGGAATCAAAAGGGCACCAACTATGGCAGTGTTTGGCAGAGAAAGCATAGGGATCCTAGTTTTCAGAGTGGATCATCAACATCAAGGAAAAAGTGGACCCATCATTCAAGTTATCAAAATACAACAGCAGAAGCATGGAGCCAACGAAGCATATTTGGATACTCAAGTAACAAAATGGCATACCAGCATCATCGTGTTTCACTTGGATGGATGGATGATCGAGATTGGTACCAGTTGCTAACATTGCTTAGCAAATCATATTATCATGTTTCTTCATATGTTTCGAGGACGAAACATTTGTAAGGAGGGTGGCATGGTAGGGTACCTAGGAATAGATATTTGGGGATATATTATTATATTGTATAAGGGTTGGCATGGGCCACACATAACCCAAGGTTGATTGTATTATAATATTATATTATATTATAATATAATATTATATTAGTAGTAGGCTCCCCAAAGTAGAATAAGAATATGGATATATAAAGAAGAGATATTTGTCATTGTAATCATTCATATCATTGAAGAAGAATCTTATGTAATCGTCATGCCCACGAAGTGGCCTCTCATCTTGGGAGATCTTGTGGAGTTATTCCTTCCTTAAGGATTATTATTGGTGTTTCCCTACCTTAAGGGTATTATCTATCTCTCTCTCATTTGTGGATTGTTATTGTGGATAATGTATTGTGGATGAATGATTTGATATTTCTGCATATTGGTGAATGGTTTATGTTAATGATAATAAAGTTATGCAACGAAGGAAGTCACTGAGGACAATGACCAATCTAAAGGGGAGGACAGATGTAGGCAAAAATTCCAAGAAGCAAAAATGAAAGTGTTTGTGAAAATGTCTAAGTAGCAAACACTAAATTGTAATGAAATGAAATGCAATTATATGTAATCAAATACAGTCAAATGAATTGTAATGAAATGTGCTAAATGAAATGTAACACAGACGTCATTGCAAACTTAATAAATCAATTAATTAGAAGGTTTGCTAAGGTAATTAAATAGGAAGTTTGGGCAGTTGTGTAACAATGTCCTGGGAATTGGTTATGTCAACCGCCCGGACATTGCTTTAAATAGCCCCCCTTCATTTTGATGATCATGCTAGACGTGTGTAATGCAAGGGAATGCCATGTGCCGTGTATGCTTGATTGAGGAGATAAATCTAAGTGCAGTCACAGAGACTTAAATATCTGACATAGTTGTATCAGTATGCTATGGAATTATGATAATGAAGGCATATTCATTTTGCTCTCCAATTGTGTCCAGTGATGTGGTGATATTTTTGGTAAGAATATTAGATTCTTGTGCAAGTGTTGGTGTTGATTGCAAGTTCATAGATGCAGACTTTGTCGAGATTACAATTGCCATCTGTATTGTTGTTGCAGTTGGAGTTACAGTGGCAGTCACCATTAGGAGTGTCGTAGTTGTCAGACTCAAGCCAACATCGAGTAAGCCGACACAGAGAAGAGTGTCATCTACGATGTTGTCATGATGATTGTTGTCTAGGACGTTACTGACAATGAACTGTCGTTAGGTCAGGGTGTCGACTGAGGATTGTTGTCATAGTAGATTGCTGACGGAGGAATGTCGTCTAAGTTGTGTTGTTGACTAAGAATAACCTACTGACTGAAGCTAGATTGTCGTCTCAGTCATGATGTTGTCTTGGACAAACAATTCTTCCATGAACTACAACTCCTTTGTATAACAATTGTCATTCCCTCATCCCTGGGAATCCTTGTTGCTATGCTACAGGTACTAACATCATCATTGTTATACAATAGGATGGGCTAGTGTGGTTCTAACTCTAGATCTTTAAGGCCCAATGCTCTATGGGAGGCTCCTTATAGCTCCCTTGGTGTGGGCACCCTTTAAAAATATAAGGCCCTTCACAACATAATGAATGGGCTTCCCCCTTCTAATCTCCTTTCTTCAACCATCCTATGCATGTGTCTCTTCCTACCATGGAGGGAATATTCCACAAAATATTTTGTAAAATATTCTTATAATTTAAATTTGTAAATTTAAAAAAAAGAGGAAAATAGTAAAAAATTATGATGTAGAAAAATAGGTACCTAGAGGCAAAACAAAGAAAAGTGCTAAACTGAAACCCCCCTAAAATATTGAAAGGATCCAAAAAATGCTAATAGTTTGTTTGTATCTATCATGTTTTTCTTTATATAATTTCAAGGTTCCACGAGCCTGGGGTACGAGGGGACGGGTTTCAGGGGACGGCAGGCCGATTTTGGGGGACGGCTCGAGGACAACTGGGGGGGACGACTAGTATAATACTATAAAAATTGAATTTTTTTAGAAATTTAGAATAATATACACATTCAGAATTCTACACCCAACAAAAATGATATTAGTAATCAATTATGTAAGTGCAACCATTCATATTCATATTAGTTACTAACACATAAGTGGTATTAGGATATTCATATTAGTTACTAAGTGCAGCCCTTTAATTGTTTCAAGTTCAACAACTATAACTTGAAGGTTCAGCCAAGGATATCAAGTGCAAACAATGTTCAAACAATTGTTCCAATCTCTTGAACTGATGTTGTAGAACTTAGATTTGTTTGGACAATTGATGTGAGGTCAGACAAATTTGAATTTAGTATGGCAGAACTCATTAGATCTCTGTGTAGATCAAGTGAGTTTGATAGGATTTGACTTATTACTATGTCTATCAAAAAGCAGCTGAGCTACCTAAGGAAAATCGTCACTCCATGATTTCTGTGCGCTTTGCGGAAAGTCCTTTCTAGATAATGTGGGTCTTCTTTTCTTTTGGGTCTGAGTATTTCAAGGAACCATTCCGCTTGAACATTATTGCATATCCATTATTTCTCTTCCTTCCCAGTTTTCGTTTGGGGATCTATTTTTGAATTTTGAAAAATGACTCTTATTGGGAAAACTTTAATTTGCAATGTGTTTTGTTGGATGAAATAAATATTGATAAGAAAGAAACTGGCATAATAATCATAAGACCAGCTGAGTCTTTTAAACTTAGTATGAGTTATTTGGGTGTTAAACTGTCCAATTCAGCTTGCCAAACTTTGTCATACTTGACAAATAGATATCAAATACTCCTCATAGTTGTACTTAACAAATAGTTAAAAGTTGGCAAACAAAATATTCAAGAATCAGGCAAGAAAATGTATGTCATATGACAAACTGTCTTCACAGACGTGTAAATAAACATCAGAGCAGTTTTATATATTTGCCAAGTATTCTGACTCTTTGCCTTCGCTAAATTGCTACCTAGTCAGAACAATGTAAGGTTGTCGGCACAATGCATTCTTCTCTAAATCTTTTATCCTGCAAATTTATTAAATATTATAAAAAGAAAAGTTTATCAGTTCAGTAAAAGAGTTAAAAACCCTATAAATGTTTTTAAAATAGCCCCTACCCTCCCTTTTTTATCAAATAATTTTAAAATGGTTATATGGGAATGAAATGGGCTTGTCCATATTACATTGTGACCACATAGTGGTATCACAATAGCTGGACAATTATGCATGTATCTCTTGGCGAGATTTGAACCCTGGTCTCCTTGTTGATAGTTGAGGTATTAAACCAGTTGAGCTCATGCCATTTGATTAAAAATAAACTTTGGCTATCATAAGAAGAATGGATAATTTGAACAGAGGCAAAAAAAAGAAAACATTCTAGATTGACAAATTCCCAGACTGAGTTCAAAAAATCTGTAAATGATTTGGAATGATGAACCTGTACTGAACAATTGTTTCTAGTCTGCATTTAGATACTCTTTTTTCAAGAATTCAATGTCTATGGTTTTAAATTTTGTATTGATGCAAAGTTGGAATAATAGTTACTGTGTACAGAAAGTTTGGTTTGAACAGAAGGGGAGAAAGATTCATGGGTATCCTTTTATTTTTATTTTTATTTTTAGAACATTGCTTTTGAAGATGAGATAAGATAATTCTATTAATGTTCATGTTGGTCATCAAATCCGCACAGGAAAGGACTTTCGGTGGGTTTGCGCGCCCTGGACCTGCGACCAACATTGAAAGGCCGAGAGGAAGAGATGCCCCTCGTGCCAATCTCCGGAGAAAGGCCGGCTCCTATACTAATCTACTTTTGGGGTTTGAGATAAGAGTGCAGGAAAGAGATAAAAGGAGTTCGGGTTAGAGAAAGAAATAAAAAAGGATAAGGGTTAGAGATTGATGATTCAAGGTGGGGAAGAACAGGAAGCACGATCACTCACTAATAACTCGAATAGCAGCAAAAAACACCAAGAATAGACGAAAGAAACGCAGTGCCGACCTTCCTATGTATCCTCTGGACGGGTTCGCAGGGTTCTCCTCTCTCTCTCGCTGGAATTCAGGGTTCAGAGTAACAACGATTAAGAAGAGGGAATAACAGAAACCTCGATCCACCAGGCAGCATAAAAGAAAGCAACGAAGACGTTTTTCCTCTCCTATGTATCCTTCAGGGCGAATTTTAGGGTACAGTCCCCAATCGCACACCGGATTCAAGATTCAGAGTCTCGGTATACGAGTGCAAACAGACAAAAGAATTAAGCACAGAAGGCAACATAAAAGAGAGAAATGGAGCATAAAAATCTTTAGTATTAGACGCAGGACATCAAGTTACAGCAGCTTTCTAGCAGAAAGTTCCCCCCTTTTACATTGCAAAGCCTGGGTTTTTATAGAGGACCCGACCCTCTGAGTCATTATTACAAAATCGGCGGAGTACACCCTCGGGCTCTGAGAAATCGGCTCCTCGCGGCTGCTGCAATTGAGTTTTCAAATCGGTTACCGAAACTGGCAACTGTGACCGGGTCAACCGTGGAAACATTCATTTAATGCGCCGCCCGAGTGTCCCTGGCTTTTGGATGCTTGTGCTTGAGTGATCGCTATGCCCATCGGGTTTTACTTCGAGGACTATTACGTCCCTTTCGTTTGCCAGGAATGGTCAGCGGACTTATCGGGCAAGAAAGGGGGTACTTATGAGGGGCCTTCGATCACCTTGGGAAGCTGCCCGCCTTGGAACGTGGGCCCAAAAAGTGCTTCGCTACATATTCGCCTCGCTAAAGCCTTGGGCCGAAGTAGATTCTTCTTGATTTGTTCTTCGCAGAATAATGCTTCGCAGAAACTTCTTCGGGGATGATGATTGCCGATCGGGTTCCATCTTTGAAATGGGCCTTTTGTCCTTCGTTGGCGAAACTACTTCGGCTGGAAAATGTTTCGGCCCGATTCTCTCTCAAAACTATGGTTCGGGGCATATCCTCCCGAAGCACTTTGTTTTCGACACATTGTCATTTTGCTTCGGGCACCATCGCTTCGGGTGAAACGCCGAAGTAGGTGTCGGAAATACTTCGGGCCCAAAGTAGTTTCCTTGCCTTGGCTGATTTGGATTATGCTCTCCTCCTTCGGCGAAGTCGTTTGGATGTTGCTTCGCAAAACTTCCGCCCGAAGCGGCTGCTGAAAATGCTTCGGGTGCGAAGCGTTATCTTTGTATTTTCTTCGGTGAAATTACTTCGCAAGGTTTTCGCCCGAAGTGGTGATTTGAAGTGCTTCGGGCCCGAAGCTCTTTTCACATTCTCCTCCTTTTCTTTCGGCGAAGCTATTTTCCTTGGCCTATTTGGTAGCGAAGCTCTTTCTTCTTCATAAAGGGGAGGGGGAGAAAAAATTCTTAAAACTTAAAAAAAAAAAAAAATTTCAACAAGGAAATATTATACAAAATTCTACTATCTTCTACCCCTTGTATAATGTGACAAAAAGTGTCAACATTCTTGGCGGCTCGCGGGGTGACGAGCTTGCCTCGGCAAAAGAACCCTTTAGCCCTGATCCATTGGGCTACGGAGTCACTGGTCTCCCCCAGATCCTGCTTCTGCGGTCTGTCCCTCTTCTTGCTCCTCTTCTCCTTCTTCTTCTTCTTCTTCTTCTTCTTCCTCCTCCGACGCGGCTTCTGGCTGAGGCGATGGTTCGAGGCGATCATGGATGCGCTTCATCGTTCTTCGGACATGAGTCCAGGCACTCTTTTGGAATGGTTCTTGATCTTGTAGTGCCTTAACCAAAACACGAAACCGATCAATTTGCCCAATGTCAGCATGTTTGGCCCTGATGAATAAATCATTTAGGCATGCGACCATCTTGCAGTACCTCAAGATGAAGTCGGTCACCTGCCCCTCTGAGATCGGCTCCGCCCACCCGTCTATCTCTGAGACATCGCCCTCGAACTGGAGCCAGACTAGCTTGAGGTCATCTTTAGTCAAAAGGTTCCCGTCATCGTCTGTGAAACTCGGGAAACCCAAGGAGGAGAGGTCCTAAAAATAATTCATTGAGGCGCGCTGCTCATTGTCAAAGATGTCTTGGAGGCTTCTCGCCTTCTGAGCTTTTCGCACCTTGGAGAAGAAGGCGCGAACCGTGGCCTGAGCCGTGGACCAATCCCTAGCCGTCCGAGTCATCGCGGTGACCTGCAAGTCTTGATATTTCGTATTTTGGACGTCGAAGGCTAACTTGAGCCGGCGCCTGGCTTTCTGCGTGACTTCATCAATGATTGGCCCTCCTTCGGCGATAGCCTGCTGGGCTTCGGTGATGAAGGTTAGTATTGTGAGGGCGCTGGAACATCGAGACCTGAAATTCTTGAGCAAGTGGGCACGAATCTCCTTGATTCTGCTCCTATCGAACACCGTCAGGTCTTCCTTCTCGTGCAGCTGGGCTTGCATTTGTGTAATTCTGTCTTCCAGCTCTTTGGCCTTTAGATCGCTCTCGATCTGTTTCTGCGCTTGGCTCTCGGCTGTAGACTGGAGTTGTTGAACCTGCTGTTTTAGGGTGCACGTTTCCTTTTTCATGGCCTTGCACTTCCCCTCGGCCTCTGCCAACTTGGAGCGGACCCTCGCCAGATCTTCTTCTAGCTTAACATTGGCGGCCTCGGCCTCGATCCTGCGCTTGGTTGGCGATGACTGCATGAGCCCTAAAGGTCTCAATTCGGACATGCATGGATGCCGATTCATTGTCTACATTTAGATGCACCAGGTCCTTAGGTGTTTCTTGGTAATCATAGTCCGCTGGAGTCATTTCATCCAGGGGTTTCTGCACCTTAGGGACCTTCTTGATCTTGTGCATCTTCCCGGCTTTCAAATCAAACACGGCGCATTTTTCAACTTGAGCCGTCGCTCGCCCTCTTTTCTTTCTCGCCTCCTTCAAGATTTTGTCGGTATTCGCCGAGCTTGGAGCAGCTTCTCGGCAAGGGGCGTTCCTTGATCAGAGACATCTCTGATTCAAACAAGGCTGGGTCACCAGCCAAAGGAGTGAACAAATATAGGGAATGGATGGGGGATGTCTCGCCAGAAGGTCCGACGGTGGGTGTAGCGGGCATTTCGGCAATGGCGGCCACATCATGCGAGATGAGGGATTGGGTGGTGGGGCTCGGTGTTGAAGCGATACCTCCGCTTCTGCTAAAAATCAAGGGGGTGGCAGCGCGAGTGGGCGAAGTGACTTCAATGGACTTATCTCGGCCGGGATCGTGGGATGGACTTGGACTAGTCACGGGTGACGTGTGATGGGGCGATGGGCTACGTAGGGGAGACTGGTGAGAACTCTCGGCCATGGCCGTAGGGGGCATGGGTGAGTCTTGAGCAAGGGGTGGAGAATGCGTACCTGAGTGCCCTCCTGGCATTGTGGCAGTGGTGGCTTCGGGTGCAGCCGCATCTTGTTCTTCTTCTGCTTCGGCATCTCCAACCTCCATGGTTTCTGCCTCGGCGTCCCCTTCGGATTGGAGGAGTTCCTCCACATTGATGACATTGATATCCGGGACGGTTGTGGCGCTTGGTGGCGTGGCACTCTCAATAATTGCTTCGGATGAACCCAATGTAGGTTGCCTAGTGGAAGGGCTCGGAAACCCTGTGCGAAGGCGCTTTGGATGGCCTGGAGGCACTTGCACTGATTCTGGCCTCTTTCTCTTTGTCCTCACCAGCGGTTGTTCAGACTCTTCGGAACTCGTGTCTTGGCCTCCCATAGGTACTGGAGGTGGCCTCTGTGGCGTGGCTTTGGCCCTCTTTCCTTTCTTTGGCTCCGAAGTAGTTTCCTTTCTCTTTGGGCTTTCGCCCGAACCTGGGATAGCTGGAGGAATGAGGTCGGCGAAGGATAGAGGCTTCCATGTCCCGGCATTGGCCTCATAGACCGCTATGAAGTCTTTGTCAGATGACAAAAGACCGTAAGAATTTGTCTTCCGATGATGGACCCTCATTATCCACCACTCTCTTAATTGGGCCACGTCCCAATCTTTCGTTGCTTCCTTCAAATCATCTTTTGCCTTCTTCCAGAAGGTAGAGTTGGGGCTCGGGAGAGGGTGCCGAACTGGGTCATATGCGACCTCCATCGGGTAGAACTCATGCCAGGGAGGTAGCGTTTCCATTTTCTCCAAATGCCACTCCAGATCCCTCCCGCTGGGATTGTTCCTCTGCTCCACAATTTTGGGATAGGGGCAAGCGTGGAAGTTCTTGAATCGAAGATGATCCCTCATTACCCCCAAGGGGTCATAGAGCCATTGCTGAGGAAGCTGGACTAGGCCAAAATTGGTGAGCTTCTCCTCCAAGAAAACATTTTGTTTGAGGGCAAACACCTCGATAACTCCCATCTTGAAAGGGAAATCGCAGGTGTGAGCCCATTTCCGTCCATGGCCATAAATGGCGTTTGTTGCATCACTCTGCCGAGCGGCCTCCAATGCGAACTGGTATTCGGAGGGATAGACTGGCAGTAGAAAAGGCCTCCCTATGAAGCCGAATATGCGAATTACAAGCCCCTGTGTCAGCTGAAAAATGTCTCCCCTCCTCTCTTGTACCACTTTGTCCCTTAAGAGGAGGGGAACTCGAGGGGAAGACCCTGTTAGCATATGCATCGCGGGTCCCAAAAATTGTTGGTTAAAAGAATAATAGGACTCCGTCTTCAATAGGAGAGGGGTCCATTGGTATACTGGCAGAGGATTTCCATCCTCGCCGCTCGTCGTAATAGCAATATAAGGGAAACTTCTATGTACATGATAGAAAAATAACCAAACAAGAAGGGAACAGGGCGAAAAGTACTTATTTGTCCCAGGATTCTTCATGCTGGCGAGCCGGGTATGTAGGGTCCTGGCCACCCATTCTGCCCAGTCAAAAAATACTGGGTTGGTGCTCGGCCTCGAAGCATCAGGGGCATAAAATTCCCCTCTGGAGATACACTCGGCCAAAGACACCTGCCATGGGTGCACCGAAGCGTCGGTAGACAGGCCTGCCACCCATGCAATGATGGAGAAGATGTCGGCATTTTTGAAGGCCTCCAAGGGTAGGGGCATCTGGGGCAATTTGCCCGAAGGAAGCCCGCTCTTGAGGCTCTGTTGCAAAAAATTGATTATGTAGTTGGAGGATGCGAACCTCTCCATCTGTTCGCTAAGAATAACGTTGCGAACTGTGTACCCCTTAGGAGGGCCTTGTTGTGGCGCAAAGGCTGCCTGGACATCTTCCTTCAAAATGGAGAAAAGCTTGTGCCCGGAGGCGTCTACCACTTGCCTGGAGGAGGGCTGGTAGTTCTGTGCGATGGCATCAATCAGCTCAGGGCAGTGATGTGTGGGGGGTGTCAGATACCAGTATATCTGGGAGTAGTAAGCGGCAACTCTTTTGTTGTCTGCCGAGAGCCTGCTCTTCATGAACTCGATGGTGCTCCTGAGTTCGGCCACGCTCCTCGATAGCTTGGTGTCTCTGATCCTATCCCACCTGTCGACTGGTGGTTCTTCGGGCTGCTCATCCCCAGAATCCTCCCTTTCTCTCATGATTTGTTTCTCGGGGCGGCGGCTAACATCAACTCTCTTCGGCCCTTTGTCATGGCCTTTTGCTTTTGGCTGCTCGGGGGCCGTCACTTCTGGTTCCTTCCCCTTTTCCTTAGAGTTCTTCTTCCCCATAGTGCTAGGGGTGATGGAGAAAACAATGCAGAGGGTTTCGGGATCGGAGGCTTCGAAGCGCAAGATAGGGGAGCTTGAAGGCTAGTAGCGAAGTTTGCATGAATTATTGGGCAAATAGCTTCGTTACTGCTGGAGCCTGCGTTATATAGCCGTAGAAGGCAACCACCAGTATTTATGGCACTTGCCATAATTAACTTCGCCTTGCTTCGTCCAATTCGCCGCATGGTGGAGTAGTACACAGGGTTGCGTGTTATGATGATTGCGGCTTGCTTTGGAAGCGTGACCCTCTGCCACTTTGTACCCGAGCATGAACTTTTCTCCTAACCGAATCCCTAAAGGACGTACCCGCCACCTTTTCATTTAACTCGCCCGCTTCGGACGCTTTTGAAGGCGGCTGTCGGCACGTTCCCCTAGGCACGTTTTAAATGCCCCCGCCTTTTCCGTCGTTGGGTTGGTGAAGCCGAAGTCAGAGTTGAAGTGCTTCGGGGCGAACCCTTGGTGCGAGCTGTTTCTCTATGCTTCGGGCCCGAAGTAGGTGGCTCGCCGGTCCTCCTTTGGAAACTGTTTCGCTTGAACTCCCCTTGGCGAAGTACTTCTCGGGCCTTGGTCCGAATCTTTTTTTTTTTTTTTTTTTAAACTCGACTTGAGCTTTTGCAACATTTTATTTATCAGCCGAACTATTTACACTATTCACAAGCTTGCGGCATAATGGGCATGCCGCCACCACGGACTCAACTTCGGGTGATTATCCGGTGAACCTGCAGTGACCCGACCAGATCAGGTTGAACTTTAGCTGACCTTCGGAGTTCGGATCATTTCTACTCGAAGTTGTCCATGCTGCGAACAGGAAGCAACGCAGCCGATTTTCATTTTTGCCAATGCTCAGATTGTTGGCGAAGAAGTTCGCCACTCGAAAGCCTTCTTGGGGCATCGGTCTTAGGGATAGCCGGAACCAGTACTGGACCCAATGCCAGAATTCTGTAGATTCTTCCAAATGAAGGCCGGGCACAGGTTCTTCCATCCTACTATCATGGTAACAAGGTTCCTCCGACAAAGAGTAGTCCTCCAGGAACTCTTCGGGCTCATCCTCTGAATCGGACAGGCTTGATGAGCTTTGGCTGAACTCTTGCATGCCATCTCTTGGGACACAAAAAGGGTGCAAAAATGTGCCCTCTTTGTTCTCGGGTTCTACCACTCGAGTCTGCTTCTCTCCTCGGTTCACCTCTTGATGGAGATTGCGAGCAGCCATGTTGTTCATTAGGTGGGCCGTGCTTGCGTATCCCCATTGTTGGGCTAGTATGAGGTCTGCCTCCTGAGCTCCAAATGACTGCGTCTCAGGCCTCGGCTCAGTGTGAGGAATACCCCATGAAGAGTACTGCGTTGGCCGAACAGGAGCCATAATTATCGGGGGAAGCGACGGAGTTTCTCTCCACTGCCACTTTCCCGATAGGAGCAAAAGTTGTTCCGCTCGTATTGCCTCTTCGAATATTTGAGGGAACCTTCGTTCCCCTGATTGCAGTAGAATGAGGCTTAAGTCCGGGTGGAAGGCCCGAACATAGAAGAGATGGGCTTGGGCGGGCGTCGGTTGGATCTCCAGCGGGATTCTCTTCCAACTTCTGCAGAATCGGACATTGAAGTCCGTGATACCTTCCGAAGGTGCTCTCTTGATGGTGGAGAGGTATGCGAAGAGATGGAAGGGGTCTTGAGAGCCATCGAACGTTTCGATCAATGCCCCCGCTAAGTCATCCCATGAGCAGATGCTTTTGGGCCTGAGCAATCTGTACCACCGCAGCGCCCTTCCTTCCAGTGATAAAACAAGAAGTCTGATCATGACATCTTCATGGATAATGTCATGGAGGGTCGCTAAATCGGCAACATCTTCAAGGTGCTCTCGGGCCATTCCCTCGGTGCCGTTGTATTTTGACAATGATTTCAAAGCACTTTTGGGAATCTCGTGGTAGCTTTGGATATTAAGGGGGCCTGGATCGTTCCAGCTAGGAAAGCTTCTCCCAGCCATTACGACAGCAGCCTGTGGAAACCGCGGTTGTCACCGCTGAGTCGGAGTCGTTAGGTGGACATTCTTTCTCCGCTTATGAGGTCAAGGCTGCTCACCGAACCTTGATTCCTCCGGGATATCTTCTTTCAGATTTGAAAGGCGCCTACGACCAGGAAATCTGGATCTTCGACTCAATCGAGTCGCCAGGTGATTTTATCAGATGAAGACAGGCTAGAGATTCACCGAACTCGGACCTTCTTAAGACACGGGGAGTCCTGGTTACGAAAACCAGGTTTAGGCATTGGTCTTTACGACTTTAGAGATTCTTCGGGTAAAACAGAGTCGCCAGATGCTAAGAGTCTTTCGGTAATGAGAGCATCGATTCTCACTACTACTCAGAAGATGAGACTGACCGGATCTCACCGGGAACTTTGTTAGAACTACTGGCTCCGGTGAAGACGGGCTAGAAATTTTCTCAAATATGGGACCTTGGGTCCCACCGGGCGTGCCAAAAGCTGTTGGTCATCAAATCCGCAGAGGAAAGGACTTTCGGTGGGTTTGCGCGCCCTGGACCTGCGACCAACATTGAAAGGCCGAGAGGAAGAGATGCCCCTCGTGCCAATCTCCGGAGAAAGGCCGGCTCCTATACTAATCTACTTTTGGGGTTTGAGATAAGAGTGCAGGAAAGAGATAAAAGGAGTTCGGGTTAGAGAAAGAAATAAAAAGGGGTAAGGGTTAGAGATTGATGATTCAAGGTGGGGAAGAACAGGAAGCACGATCACTCACTAATAACTCGAATAGCAGCAAAAAACACCAAGAATAGCTGAAAGAAACGCAGTGCCGACCTTCCTATGTATCCTCTGGACGGGTTCGCGGGGTTCTCCTCTCTCTCTCGCTTGGAATTCGGGGTTCGGAGTAACAACGATTAAGAAGAGGGAATAACAGAAACCTCGATCCACCGAGCAGCATAAAAGAAAGCAACAAAGGACGTTTTTCCTCTCCTATGTATCCTTCAGGGCGAATTTTAGGGTACGGTCCCCAATCGCACACCGGATTCGGGATTCGAGTCTCGGTATACGAGTGCAAATAGACAAAAGAATTAAGCACGAGAAGGCAGCATAAAAGAGAGAAATGGAGCATAAAAGATCTTTAGTATTAGACGCAGGACATCAAGTTACAGCAGCTTTCTAGCAGAAAGTTCCCCCCCTTTTACATTGCAAAGCCTAGGTTTTTATAGAGGACCCGACCCTCTGAGTCATTATTACAAAATCGGCGGAGTACACCCTCGGGCTCTGAGAAATCGGCTCCTCGCGGCTGCTGCAATTGAGTTTTCAAATCGGTTGCCAAAACTGGCAACTGTGACCGGGTCAACCGTGGAAACATTCATTTAATGCGCCGCCCGAGTGTCCCTGGCTTCTGGATGCTGTGCTTGAGTGATCGCTATGCCCGTCGGGTTTTACTCCGAGGACTGTTACGTCCCTTTCGTTTGCCAGGAATGGTCAGCGGACTTATCGGGCAAGAAAGGGGGTACTTATGAGGGGCCTTCGATCACCTTGGGAAGCTGCCCGCCTTGGAACGTGGGCCCAAAAAGTGCTTCGCTACATATCCGCCTCGCCAAAGCCTTGGGCCGAAGTAGATTCTCCTTGATTTGTTCTTCGCAAAATAATGCTTCGCAGAAACTTCTTCGGGGATGTTGATTGCCGATCGGGTTCCATCTTTGAAATGGGCCTCTTTGTCCTTTGCTGGCGAAACTGCTTCGGCTCGGAAAATGTTTCGGCCCGATTCTCTCTCAAAACTGATGGTTCGGGGAATATCCTCCCGAAGCACTCTTCTGCTTTCGACACATTGTCATTTTGCTTCGGGCACCACTGCTTCGGGTGAAAACTGGCCGAAGTAGGTGTCGGAAATACTTCGGGCCCGAAGTAGTTTCCTTGCCTTGGCTGATTTGGATTATGCTCTCCTCCTTCGGCGAAGTCGCTTGGATGCTGCTTCGCAAAACTTCCGCCCGAAGCGGCTACTGAAAATGCTTCGGGTGCGAAGCGTTATCTTTGTATTTTCTTCGGCGAAATTACTTCGCAAGGTTTTCGCCCGAAGTGGTGATTTGAAGTGCTTCGGGCCCGAAGCTCTTTTCACATTCTCCTCCTTTTCTCTCGGCGAAGCTATTTTCCTTGGCCTATTTGGTAGCGAAGCTCTTTCTTCCCTTGTATAATGTGACAAAAAGTGTCAACATTCTTCATATGGCCAAAGTAGGCCAATGATGTCACTCGTTAAAAAGAGCTCTTACAATGCACTGTAGCATCCAAAAAACACTACAAAAAAAGCTAAACTAGAGTAAAGAATCTAGTGTAAACTACACTGAAGTGGAACAAATGTATGGTATAAATGGATAAACCCTTTGGGTGAGGATGCCCACGCTCAGACCATCCCTAGGGATGGTTGGGCGTCCCCGGGTATGGCTAGGCACCTTTCAGCCGTCCCTAGGGACGACCCGAGCATCCCCAAAGGGACCCAAGATGTCCCCAGGGACGCCCTAAAAAAGGGGACATCCCGGGGACGTTTCCCAGCCGTCCCCCAAAATGGGGGACAGGGGGAAACGTCCCCCTTGCCGTCCCCCAAAAAGGGGGACAGGGGGAAACGTCCTCCTTGCTGTCCCCCGTGCTGGGGGACGCGGGAAACGGGGGGACGTGTCCCCGTGGAACACTGTATAATTTTTTGTCAAATGTAACTAAGTAAGATATCTTCTCATGCCAATGCAACAAAAACATTGTAGGTCCATTTTAACAACTTTCTCAAGCAGCTCAAGGGTCTTTGCATTGCATGGAAGTCTTTCCATGACTTCATTGGCATTTGAGGTCCATCAAAAAGTGTTCAGCATTTTCTTTTCTACTTCCATGGAAGTCATGTAGATTGTCCTCTCATTTATGTTACTGTTAGACAAAAAATGTAAGAAGAGAAATGAAAATATATTTTTTTAATTTTTTTGTAAACGACAAATGAAGTTTTTAGAACACCTTAGAAAATTCAACCCTAGAACTAGGGCATCCATTTGGTTAGAGATCAAAAAATAAAAGATTGGATTGAGTGTCAAAAGAGGAATAAGGAACTTGTCTATGAATATTTCTCAAGCAAATTTGCTAAAAATCCTCTTCACAAACTATTGGCGGCTCAAAGAAAATATTCTCGCCACTCCAAACAATGTTTCCCTTGGGATATGTCATAGAAACTTATTTATTAAAGAAAAGCAATCAAGTAATGAAGATTCACACCCACTCTTATACCATGTTGGATTTTAAAATAGTTTCTAGAAATGAATGAAATCAACACATTACCCAAAAATGTTGAAAATAACGTTGTCAAATATTGTGACCAATTGTAAATTTGAAATGTTGACTAGTTTTCAACAATTAAAATCTTCTATCTACTATCAAGGAAATTGGTTATGCAGTATATCATTGGAAAGCACTCTAGGTCTACTTTCCAACGGTACTAAAATCAAGGGTAGATAATATAGAATCACCAAATTATATCATAAAGAGTTTTCAAGAGTGGATATAGTCTTGAATTTCCAAAAAAATATTTTTGATGCTTACATATGATCTAAGCACCATATGACCGACAAGGAATCATCACAAATCATCACTACAATACATCAATGACGTTATCTCACACATGAAGCAAATGCATCAATTTCATGAGTTTGAACGATGGGTTTTCAACAAACATCCACATGAAGAGGTTGTTGAGATGGCTATTGAGTTCAAATTTCAAACATCCACATGAAGAGGTTGTTGAGATGGCTATTGAGTTCAAATTTTTGACACCCTCTTTGTCGGCTATGACTAACACAAATACAATTGGCCTAAGAGAATCATAAAATATTTAGGCCATGTATGATGCTTTTGTCTCCACTCAATACAGGTTTTGACCTTTGATTATAAATTTTAGGGAAGTCGATGTTGAAAATAATCTAGTTGGATCTTCAACACCGCCTCCCAAGTGTTTAGAAACTATGCATCAGGCACCAATGTCATGAACGAGTGCCCCACTGCCTACAAAATTGGCCATAGTGCAAAAGCCACAATTTCTCTTCCTATGCCATTTTTTCCACTAGTAGAACAAGATGCTTGAAGGCGGGTCACTGAATATGTCAAAGTGTAAGAGCAACTCTGGTCTCTCATGGGGACGAAGTGCTGAGATTAAATCATCTACTTGAAGTTCAATGATGATCACTGGTTTTTAGAATGGGTGGGATATTGCTGAAGCAACGTTGACCAGGGATTGCAGAACTAGATTTCTGAGTCACAAGTTTTCCTCTCTTGTCATTTGTTGTTGTGTCCACGTCAGGCAGAAAAGTTTAGAATCAGCAGGAAGTTGCTGTAGTGGCATAGACCAGGGATTGTAGAACTAGATTTTTGAGTAACAAGTTTTCTTCTCCTCTCGTCATTTGTTGTTGCATCCACGTCAGACAGAAAAACACTAATTGTTGTTTCTATGTGAGGCAATGTTTGGATTGAGAATGACAAATATTGCACCAATTTGGGCTGACAATCACAGATATTGCATTTCAGCTTCAAATTTCTGAAATTTTGGCAAGAAATTTAGCCAAGTTGGTCTAAACATAAAAACTCCAGTTTTTTGAAATCCTGACTCAGATTTGGGCTCAAAATGACAAGTTGGATACGACCATACCAAAATTTAACACTCCAGACACAAATTATGACCTCTCGGTATGAATATATGACCATGGATTAATTCTTGTAAACAACGGATTCAAGAGGAATGTGCAAGATTTCAGATTTTAAAAAGCTTTAGTCCAATCAGGCTGCAATGAACAAGGAAAAGCCCAAAGAAAACATCACATGGCATAGGATTCCAATTCAAATTCTTAATGTGAGAATAAAATATTTCTCTATCTCTTAATAACAATTCTTGCTTTAAAAAACTTTTTTAATCTCATAATGACAATTCTTTCCTTCTGCGATGCACCTTTGGTGGGACGAGTCTATCAAAATAAATTAAAGTTTATTCTTTGTCGCTTCTAGATCTAATGCCTTAAAGAAATTGAAGCCATGATGGGGGTACAGTATTGACATAGTCTAGTCTACGAAAAATGTTATTTCCAATGAATGTTGCGATATGATCCAGGCCACTCAAAGAGGGATTTTTTTCAGTTGCTTCGATCTACCATAGTATCATTAAGCGCCGTTTGGATAGTTGCCAAAAACTTTTTTAAGTTGAGCTCATCCATGTTGGAAATCAGTCTGTGGGACAAAGATAATTAGCTGTAAATCCAAAGTTATATCAATCGCTTCAAACTTTTGATGCCATAACCTAAAAAAAAATATTTTAAGAGCTTTACAACCCAAATCTTAACAAGAATGAAACTGCACTGATATCGGTAATATGGCACTGAATCTAGCTGTTAATTATTGCATACAATAAGCCATTAATAAGCACATATAGAGAATCTCGTGGTGATAACCAGCTGGGTATAACAACTTGCCCAGCTGGACAACAAATTGCATAGCATGCCAAGCGAGCACAACAAACCCAACAGACAAAGACAGAGGGGCACTTTATTCCTCATCACCAAACAATATGAATAATAATGATGATAACCGATTTTCATCAGCCAAAGAATCTGAAAAACTTGTATTGGAGCCTTCCAAAATGAATTTATAAAAAACACAGTATAGTGTTAAAATACAAAATACAATCAAACTTTTTTATTTTGAGAGAGAACATGCATTTTAAGTATATGATCCCTTTCTAACAGTACCTTGGTAAAGACTATACATGCTATATTTTCCCTCTATTCCAATTCTACCAAGACTCTTTGGCTTCATAGAATATATTCTATTTCTACCAATGGTCTTCCATATAAAGATAGGTGAGTTGATTTGATCATTATTTTGCAATTATCACAAACATCAGATTCTCTTGCTAGCCCTTTTTGACATGCAAGAAGTATAAAGTCTTTCCCTTATGGATGTTGTATGAAAAATAGATCACCAGGCCTTCTAATGAGTTTTACTCATATTCTTTATCTTCTTTTATGGATCCTTTAAGAAACATGCAATGCTTGATTCATTATTTTAACTACAATATCTAAGAATGATGTAGAGGACTTCCATATGCAAAACTATGCAAGTTATTCATTAGGTTAATGACAATATCCAAGGAGGATGTAGAGGACATCCATGTACGAAACTAAGTTGTTAAAAAATTACAAGACTTGAAATTAGTTCATGGTCAAGAAACAAAAGGAGGTCACATAATGTTGTTGGAAGTAGATAAGAAGACAAGTTATGGAGACAAAAACAAATATAAGAATATGAACAACCTCTCTGAAACTTATTCATTGATGGGTCAAAAAAGTTGCAACATCCTAGTTATTGTTAGGACTTGGCCTAAAAGCTAATCCTGGTGAGACATAGTTTACGCAAAATTTGATAGATAAATGAATTAAAGACTATAAATTACCATCATCATCGATTAAAAGCAAATTTATTCTAGAAGTTGTCATCTATGGATTGAAACCGAAATTATACCTAAATTGCTAACTATAGTGATCTAAGAGGTGACACTATCAACTATATAGCAAACTTGTCCATGTAACAATCTGATACTCTTCAATGTAAGAGGAAGTGAAAACAAATGTTGAACAAAAATATATAGTTAAATAATGTATCAATGATCAGCTTCAACCTCATTTTTTATTTCCTCTAGGTTCTCTTCTTCTCTTCTATTCTTTAGACTTTTTATATTTCCTGGATCTTGACCATTTTTCTTGTTAGCATTCAAGTTTGAAGACTTCACAGCCCGTGATAAACCATTTTACACAAACTAAAAATTGTACATATCAACATTGAAGTGGCAAAGGGTTCTAGAGATTTTCCCTTGAAAGACAGCATATCATTCTACTCATAAAAAAATGATTTTAATATAAATGTATTTTTGAATAATATATTTATGTAAATTGGATTTAACTTACAACTTGGCACCCTATTCTTATAAATGCATCATAAATATTACTATAACAAACTAATAATTCATGCAATATAGTGTATATACATATTTAATAAATACATTGAGGCCTATAAGATTCAAGACAAACATTTAAACAGCTCATAACTTTGTAAGTGGTGGATGTGTTTTCATTATGCATTCATTTACAATGCCAAAAATATTAAATACAAATTGCAATATTGATAATATAACACGTAAGATAAATGTCCAAAATCTACTAGTTGTTTTATGTTTGTTTAAGCATGAAGCTCAAGCATAGTTGAGGATATTTGTTGTCTAGTTTGCAAGAGTGTCTTATCTTAAAGATTAGAATTATATAAAACACTTAGAAAATTGAGAATCCAAATTAAAAAGCTTATCCTTTATTATCACTTACATTGTCCTTCCATCATCCCATAGTGGTAGCTTGAATGCTTGTGAGATCTACCCTGTTTTGGGGGACCATAGCTTAAGACCCAAGCACATCACACTTGAAATGTAATGAAATGTTGAACATAGTTAAGTACCCTCTCCAAAATTCAAAAGGGACTACCTTTCAAAAAATTGTCCTATCATCATTTATAAACATTAATCTTCACTAATTTTTTGCTTGATTTTTGTTTTTGGATCAATAAATTTATAACTTTGTAATGTCTTATATCTCATAAAGAGAATATTATAAAAATTATTTTAAGAAAAATATAAAGAACAATGCAACTTAATCTTTTTTTAATAAGCTATATGTAGCTTTTATTTAGGGCCATTTCCATCCAAAAATTATATTTGTTGTGAGGTCAGTTAAACCATATTCAACTTGTCCTTTATCAAACATATTCTTTATTTCCTTTGTTCTCAAATATGTTCTTTGTCATCCTTAAATTGCCAGGTTTTCACAATTAGGTATTTGACATCGTTTTTATTAAGAGTTAAAATCTCATTCGACCAATTTTTTCTAAAACCTAAATTTCAGTAAGATGAAGATCAACACCTTTATTAGATATGCTCACATTTCCAAGAAATTGCCTTTAACTATATATATATATATATATATATATATATATATATAATAAGCTATGTGTGGCTTCTATTTGGGACCACTCCTATTAAAATAACAAAACATTGTATTGTTCTCATTATTATGTTTTTATTAGGTTAATTAAACTAGAGCCAACTTGGTTTCCTATTAAAGCTATTCTTCATTTGTCTTTCTATCAAAGATAATTTTCCATCTTCCTTAGACTACTATGTTTGCACAATCAACTCCTTGATATTGTTTATAGTAAGAGATAAATTCTAATACATCCCATTGTATTCTAAAATTTGGATTTTTCCATGATGAAAATCAACACTGTGATGGTTAAAATATTTGCTACCTGCACCTGGGGGTGCAGCGCAACAGTTCGGGCTTTGGTTCTTCTTCGGGAGATCCAAGGTTCAAACCGCGACGTGGGCGAGTGTGTGAGGGGGTGGGTGTGTGGTGGCTTTGTGTTAAATTCTCTATTGATAAGTATAGCTCTCGATTTTTCGAGGGGTCATGGTTGGGAGGATACTGCTCAGCCCTGTGCGTCGATCAAAGAGGTTTCTCACAATAACCAAATCAAAAAAAAAAAAATGTGCTACCTAGTTTCCATATTTATAAATATGTTAGCTATAACAACTTTTTTTTATATGTTAGTAAAAATTTATTGAATCAATAAAACCATACAAGAAACGGAGAATCCCAAAACAATAACCCTTACAAGGGCTAGAAGAAAGAGACCCCCAAAACCATCAAGCACCCGACACCCGACCAAAAGACACCCAACAAATAACAGCCTCAACCATACATATCCGTAGCAATCAAATTAGCAAGATGACGAGAACAATCCAATGGGAGTTGATGCCATTCCCTAACATTCCAGTCTCCCTGAAACTTAGAAGCCCATTTTGCCAAGCAATCAGCCACACCATTCCATTCCTTGGGAATATGAACAAAGGAAATAAACTCTAGATGCCAACAAATTTGAATGATCTGTCGAGCCACTAACGCCAGCTGCCAATGAACATTAGAAATATTATGAGTCTTCAACAAATTAATAATAATTTGAGAGTCCGACTCACAGATTATCTTCCGCCATCCCAGAGCATAATCTTTTTTCAAAGCAAAACGAATAGCAAAGGCCTCCATATAATTATTAGTTTGCTTCCCCTTATAACAGGAGAAAATGAAAAGAGTTGCACCACTACTGTCTCTCCCAACACCACCAATACGTGCATACCCAAGATTCCCTCTGGAAGAGCCATCAATATTAATCTTAAACACCCCCCGAGGCGGAGGATGCCATAAGCCATCTCTCTGCACTTTTTGATTGAGGCCTCTCCTCCTGACTGATAAAGAAGGACGAGGGCCATTCTCCAATAAACCCAAGTCCTGCACCACCAAAATCTCAGACTGCTCCAAAGGAAGACTAATCTGACATTTAGAAGAAACAGTTTCTTGGATCATACCAATAATCCTCTGCCAAATCTGATAAACAATTAACTTTCTACCTTGAAAAATTCTTTGATTTCTTTCAAGCCAAATCTGCCATATAATACATGAGGGCCCAATACTCCACGCAACTTGAAGAAAGAAAACCTTAGCAAGAGGTCTTCCTAAACTCCTCTAGAACTCAACAAGAGAAGAGGCATGAGAACAAGACTGTTTCCACACCCTCCACCAAAGATGCCAAATTTCTCGCGCAAACGAACACTATAAGAGCAAATGCCCTAAAGATTCATCACTATTCTCACAAAGGAAACAAAATGAAGGACCCTGAAAACCTCTCTTTTGGATATTATCCTAGGTAAGACATTTGTTCCTAGTAGCCAACCACAAATGGAAATTGCATTTGGGCCAGAAAAACTTATTCCAAACTTGTTTCCACCAAGGAACCTCCTCATCCCCAAAATGCTACCTATCTAAAACACGGTAACCAGAAGCCACCGAGAAAACCCCTCTAGGATCCGGACCCCAAGCCAAAACATCATCATCCTATAAAGAAGAGCACTCCCTAGTAGCCAAAATACGAGCCAAATCTTCTCTATCCTGAACAGAACCACCTATCGGCCAATCTCTAGGATCTTTCCACTGAACTACCTCCACCTGCCCAACTCTTTTGGCAACTTTATAATCCATCACCTTGTACCAACCAGCAACCAAGAAACAATTACATAGCTCCTGAAGATGAGGAAACATAGATAAAATTGTAGGGAGACCATCCCAAGAATCATGCCAGAAAAGAGCTTTCGAGCCTTTGAGACAAATCCAGAACAATCCTTGCTTAGCTATAACAACTTATCAATTCCCTAATAACTATTTTTTAGGGGTCTAATATTCCAAGATATCATTTTCATCATTATTTTTTGTTTTTAGTTGTGAGCTTAGCTCCCCTTCTTGTTAATTCTTGCTATATTTGCTTTTGTTTTACCATTTCAATATCCCTTTAAGTTTTCCTTTCTCTTTGTTTTTGCTTCTTGGGTCTTCCTCTCTTTTTTCATTCCCACCAATACTTTCATCTTCATCAATCTCTTTGATTTTTCACACTATTCATTGTGAGATTTATCATCTATGGGTTTGTCTTGCTCTGAAAGATTTGAAGTGCAAGGAATAACCTCAAAAGCACTTTCTTTTTTATGTTTCCTTGAAAAAATAAAAAGTGCAAGAACACTTTTCCATAGCTATTAGCTTCTTATGATGCCCTAAAAAACCTTAAATTTCTATAGATATTCTTCATTCTCATTTCTTTATTATGCTACTCTTGAAACCCTAAAGCGGAAGGCATAACCTCTACACTACTTTCATTTCTATTTCCAAGGGATGATTTTATACTACTTGAGGATAAAGAAGATGATTTACTTGGAATAAACTTGACCTCTTCCAGCTCCTTTGTTTGAAAATTTTCTTTTACATCTTTCTTTGTACCTTTGATTCCTTCTGAATTTGAACTTGCATGTTGTACTTTCTCACGTCTCGTATCCTTCTATGTTTCTTCTAATGGTTCATCTAAGTGAACTATGGTGGCCTTTTCCATATAATGTTTAGATAGGTTTTCTTTGCCTTTCCTTTTGGAGTGGAATATCCTTGATTTAATCCAACTTCTACTATAGTATGATTTTCTTGCTTCATCTTGAAGTTTGTCTCATGACCAAATTTTTTTATCTCTTTCTTCATTGTTTTCACTTTTTAATCTCTTGCCATGTGTCTAGTCTCATAACAGTTGTAACTCTACAATGTAATATTTTCATAATCCACTTGTTGATCCCATTCTCTTGATTCAAATTTAATCTTAATGGGTTGTGAAAAAGGATTTAAAATATCCATAGCAACATATATCCAAGTATATATAGTATGTTTTCACTCCTTAGTAGTTGGTCCTGTTGCCACATTTTGCACAGGGGTGCCATGTTTTTGGATTCTGCATGTAAGCTGCTCTTTTCCTTTCCTTCTCCTCATTTCCCCTTTCTTCTTCTCTCCCTTTTTTCCTCTCCCTCGCAGCTTCATTCCCTCTTCTTCTTTCCCCCTTTCTTCCCCCCAGTAAAACTTCAGCAGATGTACCTTGAAAAGTTTCTAAGTGTTGGGGCGCAACCCGACTTCGTAGCGAAGTCGGAGTGCGCCCTCAGTTGGAGCGCAGTAGGTAACTCGTGCGCAACAGGACAGGAAGTGACTGAAAATCTGACTAAGTGTTAGGGGCGCAACCCGACTTTGCAGCGAAGTCGAAGTGCGCCCTTCTTCCTGGGCGCACTAGGGGAATGACCTATCAGGAAAATGGCTAAGTGCTGGGGCGCAACCCGACTTCGCAGCGAAGTCGGAGTGCGCCCTGTTCCAGTGCGCAATCTGTACAGCGAATGGAGACACCAAGCACCGGTGCGCAACCCGACTTCGCAGCGAAGTGGGAGTGCGCCCTTTGACCGGTGCGCAGTTCGGTGAAGTCAACTCAGAAGACACCAAGGCAAGAAGGCCTTCCAACTGCGTTGTCTTCCTCCTGCACAACCCGATGGCGCCCGAATTCCTGGCGAAGTTGGATAAACTACCTTTCAAGGCAGACACGTGTCACGCTTCAGCATCTGACAAGTATCCACCTCCAGGATTCGAGCCAAGACTTGACCGCGCAAGGACAGAGCATGGGCTTCACTACCGGCGCCAGCTGTCAGCATTTAAAGCCGATGTGAAGTACCATCTGCCGCACCTACCCACATTCCTGTTGACTGAAGACTGATCCCAATGCGCTGCCACGTAGTTGTACCATCTTCAGGGACACCATGCTGTAAGGACAGTCCGGCCCGACAGAAGTCAGCATCAGCAGCTCCTCAG
Source organism: Wollemia nobilis (assembly GCA_028583015.1). Lineage (NCBI taxonomy): Eukaryota > Viridiplantae > Streptophyta > Pinopsida > Araucariales > Araucariaceae > Wollemia > Wollemia nobilis. The sequence continues at coordinate 2,366,895 of JAQPPZ010001036.1, read as the reverse complement.
CCGTTCGTGTCAGCTGTTGTCTTGTCTGGGACTCCGTGCCCATGAATGTAATCGGGGGGAGTTTTGGGCTATAAATACCCACCACATTTTCAATGTAAGTGGTGGATGGGGAATATATTGCTAGGTAACAATTGTAGCTGTGCGTTTGCCTCAAATACAGACACATACTTGGCTCTGCTTACTGTCTTTTATCTTGCATGCTGCCTCTCCTTGTCATTTCTGCCTCATGTTTCTTGTGTCATTGCTTGTTGTTGTACTGAACTCTGGACTCCAGCATTTGGTGGCCAGGTATTCCTGGAATGCATTGATAGAGGATACATAGGATCGCTAATAGCTGTAGTTTCAATGTGTGTTTGTAGATGAATGCTGTTAGTAGTGGTGATTGATTCGTTGTCGTGCTGCTTATTCCCCCCACCCAACTCCAATCACATTTGGAATCTCTTTCCTGCACTCTTATCTTATTTATCTCTTTCCCCGCACTCTTATCTTATTTATCTCTTTCCCTGCACTCTTATCTTAACACAACCCCATAGGAGCCGGCCTTCTCCGGAGATTGGCACGGAAGGCATCTCTTCCTCCCGGCCTTTCAATCTGGTGGGCGAATCTGGGCGCATTAACAACAAAATCCTTTCCTCATGGCATATTCGTAACCAACAAGTCCCTCCTTGATGATCTCCTTACGATATTTCTAATATTCTTCAAAACATGCTTATTGATAAAACGATATGGAAGTCCACCACACCAGAAGCATTTTAACAGTTTCTATCTCAATAGGAAAAAATCCATTCAATTATCTTAAATAAAGGGCATCTCTCCCCTTCAACCATGGGCCACCACTCATTTTTTTATCCTCAATTTTTGAATTGGAAAAGATGATGAGGAAAATACCTTTAGGAAGAAAATTCACGAGTAATTTGTATTCAATCCTCACTTCCGCTTTATTCAATTTTGAATATCTAAAAATCCTGACTAATATACATGGAACTTACATATTAACCCTCTGCTTTTAAGAACCATTATATCAAGTGGGAGCATCTCATCATTGATAATCACTTTTGGTGTAACATCTACTCTCTCTATCAAACTTATTATGTATTCTTATCTCCAACTTAGGCATCCATACTTCTAGCTAGGGCTTCTTGAATTCCAATTAGGGATTTAAAATATGGCTTTCCTTTTGTGCTACCTAGTGAGGTTCCCTTATGACTCGCACTTGCTCCCTGCCTTCAACAATAGTTGATGAATATCAACCTTAATGTTATTTTTTATCCAATTTCCACATCTATTTTATTGGTAGCATTAATGATAATTTGTGAATCCCCCTCAGTTGAAATATATTTCTATTATTTTTCAATTACAATTTGATTCTAGTAAGAAGCACCCTAGCCTCTACATAATTGTTAGTTGAAGTTTCACATGATTCTGAATAAGCAAGGAGAAATTTACCTTCATTATTTCAAAAAGCACTACGTTCAAAAACTTTTCCTAAATTTCTATTGGAAGCAACACCAAAATTAATTTTAATAAAAACTATTTTCAGACATTTCTATTTTACTATAGATTTAAAACAAAAATGTTTTAACTCCATTGTCATAGATGGCAACTTTGTTATTGACTATCATAATTTTCTTATGATCTTTTAATGAGTCGTATGCGATTGACGTAGGTCCCACATATATTACATCATGACCATATAGTGGTATTATAACAACTTTGTAATTATGCATGTATGGCATGGCAAGATTCCAACCTCAATCTCCTTGAAAATTAAGGAATTTAATCGGTTAAGCTAATGCCATTTGATACAATTTTATTAAAATTATGTTAAATTATAATATGATAATTATGATATAATTTCATCTTTAGAATTTATAATATATAAATTTCTTGTCTATATTACTTGCATCACTTATAAAGATAACAAAATTAGACCATAATTGTTCATTGAATAAATTATATTAAAAATGTCAAAAAAATAATTTCTCCACATTAATATACTTTTATAATTAGAATAAAATAAACTTTAGAGTAAAATAGATTGAATAAGTGTAATTAAAAAATAAAATTCCATTCGCACATACATATAGATAAAACACTTTACCATCTAAGTTGTATGTTATTTTACTCTACATAATATTTAAGGTGCACCAATAGCAAAATCAATAAATTTTCTAATGCATCCAAGAAAGTAGTCCCTTTTATTCCATGCTTGATAGTAGTAGTGTAGAATGGGATCAATGATAAGGAGAATTTAGAGAAGTGGATATTAATATCTTAGTGGGATACTAAGGGATCCCAACAACATCAAAAGTATTCTCATGACAAACATATGTAGTGCATGTCAAAAGGAGAGCATGTCCTATAATTCAATCCAAAGCAAGAAATCGAATCTGGGAAGTCAAGGCCCATGGATTGGTTTTGTCCAACTGTATGAGATAATGGGTAACAATTTTATCTGGTTACAACACCACATGTCAAACTTGTAAAGAGTTTGTAGTTGAAGCCATATAGGTTCAGCTTAGGTGAATCCATCTAAAAGGACTTGCTAAAGCTTTCAATCAATCCACACAAGACTACTTTCAAGGAGTCACAATCAAAGGCATTGAGAAATGTGTTCACCTCAAAGATGTGTAGTCGATTGCAAGCAACTGCAAAACCATTGGTAACACAATTGAGATAAGCAATGAAGAAGTTGATCATGTATTGTTGTCATTGGATCATAATATGCTGGCTAAATGCATGAATTACCCAACACATTTATTAGTAATTGAGATGACAAACTTGATGCTTGATTACCTAGGTCAAAGAAGACTATGGATGCACATACAATTTTTGAAAGGAGTTGATTTATTTACATAATGATGTGATGTGTGTGTCACAAGATACCCAGGTAAATAATTGATGTAGTGAAGGTGATTGGGGACACAATTTAAAAAATAACTAATGAAGACTAGGTGGGCCTATTATATTCACTAACATTGAGCAACAGTGGTGCATATTAAATGATAAGGAGAATAATGACTGAATAAAATGGAGGAATTGTGAGCATCAAGATGACAATGTTTGAAGCAAGACCATAAATAAAAATTTAAAAGACATTGCATTAATATTTTTCAAAACCTTAATGGTAGTGGGTTCTATGTAAGTTTTGAGGACTCCACAAGTGAAGAGGAGTGGGAACATCATCTTAAAAATTATTTAATAATATAGAGCCAAGGTAGAGATAACTAGCATTACATTAATTCACCCTAGATGGAGGGATCCACAATGCCAATGGTAATTGCTTTTTAAATGACAACTACCATAACGCTCAATGTAATATTATCGAAGGGTTTAACTCGATCTCTGCCAAGGGTTTGTTGAAACACAATTTCATGGGAGAAATAATACAATCATCGATGAAGAAGAGTCAATGATAAGAGAACATCATAGAAATAGTCAAGTTAGAGTTATACCCTACCAAAAGCATGAAGAGAAACTCAAGGAGGAATTCTCATTAAGAGGGATGCCCCTTTAAAAATTTGAAGCACTAGGCACCTTCGAGAAATATTAGAAAGGTTTTAAAAAATTAAATTTCAAGGGTTCTTGCCAATAATAGGAAATTCAACTTGTAACAAAAACATTGTAGTATGTAATGGCATTTTCTTAAAAGAGATGATCAACATCTTATACCATGAAAAATAGTCATCCTTCCTTTATTATTCTAAGAAATCATAGCATTATCCCCATCATTAGAATACAACTGGTAGATAGATAGGGCATACAAAACTATGACAATTCCTATTTTTTTTATTCAAGCCTAAGAGAAGAAGATAATTGGACTTGTGGAGGAAGGTGGTAGAGAATTAAAAATCTATTTCGTAAGAGTCCTCCCCCGAATGAAAATATAATCTATTGTTTTCATCAGAACAACTATCAAGATTCTAAGGTTTGAATTCCACAATATGTATATCATTTTTACATATGCAACATTTCCCATTGGTGTATTGTTCATTTTATTGTCATCACTTACCTATATCCCATTCTCTTAATTGCCACAAGATTATTGTCATTATAGGAAATGTTGGCATGTGGGAGGTAGATAAAAATTTTAAGTGTAGAGTGTCATATCTAATACTTATATCATCCTTAGGGGTTGCTCAAGTATCCAACGATGATGACACCATAATAATCTTATCTTGTAGGTCGTGGTGCTCATATAGATTCTCACCACACAAGTGGATATCATATATTCCTTTGACATCAAACTTCCTCATGGTACAACCCAACCTATGGTGTCATGACCATTATAGTCAAACCTTAGATAGACAAACCTTTGGTTCCATCACCACGTGCCACTACCAAATGCTAGAATGTAAAGGGAATATTTCTAATGTTAGGCATCATAAACATATTTACACTCATCCAATCTTTCCACTAGGAACTTCTTGAAGTGGTGCTAGCTATAGAGGAAGTAAAATGGACAATTTTATAACTACCATTGAAACTACTTCTTGATTAGTTGAGGAGTTGAACTAATCCACCTTCCAACTGCTTTGTAATTTTTGTATATTTTTATATAGATTGGGATTTCCTTAGACTAATGATTCTTTTGGTCTTATTTTGTAATTCTCCTTCCTACTTGGCGATATTGATCATTATTTCTTTCACCTTTTTCTTACCTTACAGACCTAGGATGTCCTTGCAATGCCCTTTGTTTTGCTACTTGTTTTACTGCATTGGAATAGAGTGCATTGGGCCCTATAACATCCCACACCCCACTTACTAAGCACTTATACTGTTGTCAACATGGCTATATGGGACTTGTATTTGTAAATAAAGGTAAAGTCCTGTAAGAAATATATAGTTGTGCTCTACCCTAATACAAAACTCTGAAGCATAAATATCTGGTGCCAGAAGCTAGTTTAGGGGGTTGTCCTTTGCATCAACATATCCTTAGACCCATAGTGTAGATCATGTGGTATTAGAGTAATTTTATATTCATCTAACTTGCCTAATCTCATAAAATCTTCTTTGTAAAGGTTCTTGCCAAGAACATAGACTCCAATACACTTTATCATTAGATATCCATTCATACATGTTCATGGTATAATAACAATGGATTCACACCAGGTTTTATCCAAGTTCCCTAAAGAACATCACATTCATAGAGGAATATCAAAGATGGAGAAATCATCATCCACAAAGACTAACATAGGATGTTAACAAGCTCATTCGAGATGCCTTAGAAGAATTAGAAGAATGCACTTTTTGGGTAGTTAGAAGAATGCACTTTTTGGGTAGTTTCAAAATCTCATGATCAACATGGAATCCCCATCCACAATTACCAACCCTATGCCTTTTCAAAGCTACAACACACTCAATTTATAGACCAACATTGATATTACAACCTTCTTAGGCTACGTAAATATAGAAGAAATGGACACATGACTTCTATAGCTGAAGGCACATTTTTCTACCAATCATATTTTCTAAGATAGATAGGATCATTTTTGTGACCTTGAAGATGTCAAAGTCGATTGATTGTTTTTGGGAAGCCACCAACAACAAGCTTGCAGACAACTTGATTATGAAGGATGTGAAGATATCTCAGAATACAAAATTGACAAAGTATTGGGTGCTAACAATGGAGATAACGATGCAACAGTAGGTTGTCTAGTGTTAGGATATCTAGTTAAGGGCCATATAGATCTAGGCCATTTGGCATAAGGTTTTTTAGAACTAGGTCATCTAGGCCAAGACCCTGGTCTTGGTCATCAGTGCAATGGGCTACCATCTAGAAACAAGTTTTGGTTGTCTAGACCAAGATCCCAGTCATCTAGACCAAGGCCTCAATTGTCTAGATATGGGTTGTCTAACCCAAGACCCCGACCATCTGGACCAAGGTCAAAGTCATTTGGGCTAGGAAGGAAATGGTCTAAACAATAAAGTCAAGTAACTCATCATGTAGAAATAAATTATTGTCTAGCTAAAATAAGCGGCCATTTGCATCATAAAATGGAACATATAGTCCAAGTACTCAACCATTTAGCCAAAGAAACCAAATGTCTAGCCCAAAATAGTTGTCATCTAGGCCAGAGGAGAAACCATTTGAGTAAAGGGAAAACCATCTAGATTAGTACAAATGTCGTCTCGATGACAAAAAAGGTTGTCTAATGCACAATCATGAGCAAATGAGGAAATTGATAAGGCATCAATTTTTGTAGACAAGAAAATGGTCTAGCAATCAATAGATTGGTCATAATAAAAAATGGGTTGTATTGGAGGGACTAATTAACTAACTACTAGCTATCTAGAAGAAATTTATCATTTAGGAGAGACCAAGTCATCTGGTCATTTGGAATATAAAGGTTGTTGAATGGATAAAGCACAAAGCTGATAGGAGAAAGGATTTGTTTAGTTTGGACAATGAGGGCATCATCTGAGAGTAAGTCAACCATAAAATTCAATAAGTTATGTCATCCAAGAATGAGTTTGGTGTCATAAAGATTTTGTCATTATAATTTGAATTTAGGTGATCTACAAAGAAGTCATATGGCTAATGGATTTTTTGGACATGTAGTAGATGGGCTATCTAGTTGATGGATCCTTCGGTCATAAAGTGGATGACAAAGACTATCATCTAGGACTGGTTGAATGGGACCACCATCTAGGGTGGGTCGTCTAGACTATTTGTCTCAAACTGACCAACAAGGTCCATAATTTGGAGTCAGTTATCTAGGTGAGTCATCTGGGACTGATCGATAGGATCCATCATCCAAGGTTGTCCATTTGAGACTGGATTACATCCATCATATAGAGCATACCATTTTAAGTTGTTCAAAACATGTAGTCTTAAAGAGCCATTTGGAGGATGTCATTGGTCCATCTAGTAACGATTGAAGATTTAAGAAGCAATTTGACAAATGGGTTGAGCGAAGGTCACTAAAATGCAAACGATGGGAAAAATTAGGCTCATATAGTAAAGTTAATTATTTGACTACCCCTTGACCCTACAAGGGAGCTCCCACCCCCTTAACACATGATATAGGTGGCAATAAAATTTGCACATCATACTTGATATGTGGCTGGTTGCATTAAGTGGGGCAATGCACAAAATGGAATGAGATGTAATTGGTTGTCAAAAAATTTTATTGGCAATAGTTTGATGTGTAGCCAATTGTAGAAGATGTATGGAATACAAAGGAGCACAACAAGAGTTTCAAGTACCATATTTAGTACTTTTATCCCAACTGTTTAGTCAATCCATTGTCAAGGATGATGCATTTGTCTAGAAGAGGGGATAGCTATAGGTAAACAATTTGCCATGTCTACATACACACATATTTGTATGAGTGTCATGCAAGAGTTTATGAATGTGTGTGTGCATGAATGTATGTGAATGAGTAAACAATAGTTATAAAATAAGAGTTGTATATGTGTGTTTGTCATGTAGTGGTGTTGTGTGTACATGGCACTATATGCATTTGTAAGAATATAATATAATATGGGTATTTATAATGTTTTAATGTACATAGATAGTTTGGTAGTTGTTGGGCAATTGCCAACCATCTACTAGTCCCATCATACCTATAATTATAGGTCTACCTTAGTGAAGAAGTTGTTGGCCAAGTGAGTTGTTGGCTAAATATGCTTGTTGATAGAGTTATTCAAGGTATAATAAAATATTGTAGATAGTTTTTTTACAAGATACATGCTATATGCATAGCGTATTCATATATACTTGTAAGTTGTTCCCATTAAATACTTTTTTTCTATCTATAATGGACTTATATTATAGTTTGTTGTATTCCATTTCTATATAGACTTATGGACAAACCAATGACATCAATAGACCATTGATACATCTCTTTCAGATGTACAACCATCATCACCCTTGGGTATAGGATGAGAGTCTTCCCCACATCCAACATTCGTACAATAAGTATCTACAAACATTAATAGGTCATAATTTATTTAAGGCATATTGTGTATTCCATCCCAAAACCCCATGGACATCACTTTCCATATTCCATCCAACACCATAAGGCTAGTATAGGCTATGGAAGAAAACAGGGTTGAGATATTTCTATAGAAAGTAAAACATATATAAGCTCATGTACAAGAAATATTAGCATGCTAACAATAGAAATATAAAGATCACTATAATTAGCATAGAAAACCATATCAATTTCAAGTTGGAGATAAAATTTAGCTCCACTTGAAGAATGAATGCTTCTTTGACCCACATCGGAAGGTCAAATCATTACACTATGGTCCTCACACCATTAAGCGCATGGAAGGTGAGAATGTTGGCATTCCTAATTTTGCCACCTTATTTATGGATACATATAGTGTTTCATGTAGAACACCTCAAGCCATATTATTCTCCTCCTTTGCTAGAGCCTATGGCAGTACAACATCTGACCTTTTTGGAATAGTTGGAACCTATGATAGTAGATCAATTAATTAAAAATTTCCAACAAGAGTACTCATTAGGGGACACAACTTATTTAGGGTTACCAAACAAGGTCAGTTTTCAGCTCAGGCTAAGTGGTATATGCTTGACAAACTCAAGCATTCGTGTCCATAGTTAGAGGATGACACAATGAAGACCATCACTTCCTAAGGAGGACCAATTATCTAAGCAGAGGGGTTGCTCAAATCTCTAAATATGATGATGCTACAAAATTCTCAACTTGTAGGCCTTGGTGCCCATTTAGACTTCTCATGGGACATGCAAACATCATCTCTTTCTACATCATAAGCTTCCTTCTAATACTAACCTAACCTATGGCATCATGACCAATATGGTATCAGCCTTGCCTTGGTGCCAACATCGATAGCACCAGTGCACACAAGCACACAGACATATGGTTCCAACATTGTCTTGTTATTGGATACCAAAATATAGAAGGGGTATCATTCTACCACTAGGTATCATGGGCATACTTGCACTCCTATATTCTTGCCACTTGGTACTTGATGGACTGACACTAGCTATAGAGGAAGCAAAATGGACAATTCCTTAACTACTATGGAATATACTTGTTGATCATTTGAGAAGTTGAACCATTTCACCTCCCAGTAGCTTTGTAACTATTTTATGTTTCCACATAGTTTGGAATTGTCTTAGACTACTTCTACTTTTTTTTGTCTTCTTTTATAGTTCTCTTGCTTTGTCATCTTGATCTTCATTTATTTCACTTTTCTCATATTACAGATTTAGGCTATCCCTACAATGCCTAAACTTTTGCTTTACTACTTCTTGTACTACTTTAAAATAGAGTACCCTATGGTTTGTAGTGTCACACACCCCATATACTAATCATTTGTGCTATTGTTAACATGTTTACATGAGCATTATATTCTGTAATACATTTGCATTATCTATAAATAAAGTTTCATTCATGTGAGAAAGATATTGTAATGCCTTGTTCTGCTTCACAACTCTAAAGTATAACTCGTCTAGCACCATAATTTAGTTTAGGAGGTTGTCCTCTACTCCACAACATCTAGATCCCTACAATGTGGATCATACAGTTACAATTACTTTAAAAGAAGATGAGATATCATCACATGGGGAGAAGCAAAATCACCATGTATATGAAGGAAGAAAACGTATACAAGTAAAAATTTGTGTCATCACCTTCAACCTTGGCATCATTTTTGCTTTTGTACTTGCATATATTGTTATGAAGGTGTTATGATGGGAAATATAAATATGTAGCCTCCTTCATTGTTTCCCCCTTAAATATCAAGGTAGGATTCAAACAAGAGGAAGGAAAGCTTAAATTTGGAGTGAGTCATCCTCAACATCTCATCACCTACAAAGTGTTGTCCTTGGTATTTTTAGTACACCTTTTATCCTTGATGTAGTCATCTCTGAGTAGAGATCCATTCAAACCTATTAAGCAAGCATGTTGTAAGGAATAAAAACTGAGTAAGGGCTACATAACATAAAGAATATTGTCACTCTATAATGTCATCCTCATTTGGTATGGAGTCCCTCATTAGTGAGATTTTCTTAGGCCATGTTAACTACTCATAAGCCATATTAGACATCATCCCTTGTCATAAGAAAACTATCATTTTGAGTTGAGAAGGATAGTAGGGTTTTATGAGAAGAGTCAATTGTGCCATGCCTAAAAGTGGAGTTGTCCTCATCAATAGTATCATTCCTCAAACTTGTCAAGTTATCCCTAGTATTGAATAAATATTTCAAAACTATTCATACATAGCCTCCAAAACAAGAGAAGAGTTGGAGAAGAATGAAGGAGAAGTTGCTAGTACATCCCTAAGATTGTGTGACACCTTTTAGAAGTTACCAAAAGACAATAGTATGTTGCATAGTGAACATTATTTATTGTGTTGGCTAAGGTAGAAGAAACATCTCCAAAAATGTAAATTTCCCTTGAAAAAAGCTTTTTTCATGCATATCACCATTTTTTGGAAAAGAATCGACAAAAATCAGTCAGGCTGTGAATTAGGAAAAATCAGCTCGAATTGAGATTTTTTGGAGATTTTCTCAACTATGTTGAGCACCAAGGGAAGTGGATTCCTATAGTACAAAACAATCTGATTTTTGATGAGAGATATTTGTCTTTGCAAGAAATCAATTATCTGGCTTATCAAAAGCAACAGTACTTGACTAGCTTAACTTGCAACAAAACAAGAATAAAATATTAATTGGGCTAGTTGACACCATGAGGTATAGGGCTTATTATCTTGAAGAGCTGTAATTTTCACTTAGCGATCAAGACCAAGGCAACATAGTATTAAGAAGAGATTAATTCCCTTTGTTTTTAAAAAGAGAAGCAAGTACATCTTACTTCTATGGAGTTTCATATTTAGGAAAGTGAGGATAAGTTAGGCAAGACAATCCAAAGGTTGGAGAAAACTACTAATCAATTGAGCAAGAAAATAGAAGACATGAGTTAGATGACATAATAATTGAAGACACATCAATAGCTATGTGAGGTTAAAAAACTGTGATTCAAAAACTTCTATTTCGACAAGCAGATGCAAAGGTAATACATACATATTGATGGATTTAGGAGTTAGAGTTTACCCTTGTCAATTTAGCTACTCAATCACCTGCTCCAATTGTTTAGTTTACCCTTAATATTAGAGGCAATACATACATATTGATAGATTTAGGAGTTAGACTTTAACCTTGTCAATTTAGCTACTCAATCACCTGCTCCAATTGTTTAGTTTACCCTTAAGATTATTCCAATGACACAATTTACATGGGAATGTCAATCCCAATCTAAAGAAGGGATTAGATGTAGGTAACCTTGGTGACATAGTACTACCTAAAATGTAAACACAACTATAAGTTACATTTAGCTTATGTCATGTACATAAAGTTGTCATGATAGTTTGTTGTATGTATGTGTAGTTGTCACTCAGGATCTGTTGTGTGCATATAGACACGGTGACGTGTTTATAATAAATGATTATGTTGAACATAATATTAGGTACTTTTTATATTTATTCATGCAAACAAGTAACAGTAGCTAGGAAGTTGAGTAGTTGTCAACAAATACCAATTGCCCTTTATATTATATATTTGCCACATTCTAGGAAGTTAAGCAGTTGTTAGCACATACCAATAACCTTTTATATTATATATTCACCTCATTCTAGTCTCTTCAGCTGATCATATATGTGTTGCGTTGATGTATTTTCTGTGTACAAGACTGGAATGATTGTGGATGTATCTTCTTTTAGAGAGAGTATCATATTTATATTGAACTAAATTTGCTTTAGTGTACTTGTGGGTTTTATAATTAAACACTTCAAAACCTACACAACAATCTAACTTTATATTTTTATTATTTCTATCAAAATAGTTTCCTTCTAGCAATAATTCTTTAAATTATGTAAATATCCTTAAAAATAAATTTATTTAATAAAAATATATCAAAATAAAATTTATTGTTATAGTTAATAGATTTTTAGAATAGTTTGGCATCATCTTTTAACTACTGTACTTTTGTTTCAATGAGTTTACACAGGTTTTTATGAGAGGTCTCATTCCCCTCATACTGAGTGGGGTTTGAACCTTGGACCTCTTAAAGAGAGGTCAAAGCCCTTACCACTGCAGTAAGCTTACAGCTATTTTAACAATTATACTTGGAACTAATAGTTTTTGTTATTTTATTTTATTTTTTATTATTTTTTTGAGTAGTTATTTTATTTTTTAGTATATGTTATTATAAATATCAATCATTATATGGTATTCAAATTATTCTAATTTTTTATCTATAAATATATAAATAAAACTCCAAAACAAATAGTTTTCAATTATTAGAATATATTGTTCGGTTTTATTTTTTGAAAAAAAAATTCTAGTCTCGTGGAAAATAATACAAAATCTGATTTTGAAAATTAACTTTTATAAAAATTTAAAAACTAACCATCAAGACTGCTATATCAACTTTTAAACTCAATAATAATCTTTAAAAATGTAATTAAACATCATCATCTATAACACGTGTCAGATTATCAATGTTGTAATTTGTATTTAATATTTTTAGCCTTTCAAACAAATATACATTAAAAATATGTTCACCAACAATAGAGTTATAAATTGTTGAATATTTAAAACTAAATAAAAAGGTAGGCCTCAATGTACTATTTTAAATAGATATATTTGATTATCTTCATGAATTTATAAATTTGAGCTTTTTAACAAGTGAAGTTGAAGGTTCAAAAATTAAAAAGGTGGGCCTCAATGTACTATTTTAAATAGATATATTTGATTATCTTCATGAATTTATAAATTTGAGCTTTTTAACAAGTGAAGTTGAAGGTGCAAAAATTAGTCTACACTTATTGATTCATTACAACAATGAATGAAATAAAATGCATTGAAAATGAATCAATATGCTTATATAAATAATATCTTTAAATTGACTATATTAACCATATATATATTATATTAATACATATACTTCAAATATATTTTTTCATATGTCAAATGAGGTGCTAACCTTCAAGTGAAAATCTCCAAAACCCTTTGACACTTCAATGTTCAATTGCATGGAGAAAACTATTGTTCAAATGAATTTTTTAATCTCATCTATCATTAATGTATAAAATGAGTTGTAACGAGCTGTGAAGTCTTCAAACTTAACCTTTAACATGAAGGATGAAAGCAACAAAAAGAGAAAAAATAAGAAAATAAAAGATGACAAGGAGAATACATGTCAACTTAACATCCATTCAATTAAGATGTATAAAATGAGTTGTAACGAGCTGTGAAGTCTTCAAACTTAACCTTTAACATGAAGGATGAAAGCAACAAAAAGGAGGAAAAATAAGAAAAAAAAAATGACAAGGAGAATACATGTCAACTTAACATCCATTCAATTAAGATGATCTTTTTATTTATTTTTGTTTCTCTTTCTCTCTATATTTTAATTTTATTCATATGTTACATGAAGATCTACTTCTATCAATGCTAGTACTAATACTTTAGTCACTATTTATCTTCTATATGTATGTAAAGGTCCTTATATTGATCATAGGATAAACCAACTGATGGTTCTTCCCCATTTCTTAAGTTGACAAATATTAGCTGATGTAATGCATGTTTTAAGTCATTGTAGATTTTTACTACCCAATTTGTATAGAATGTTGCATCTTCTCATGATCATCACTGTCTAAGTTTAATTTAGGATCTTTAGTGTGAGAATCTATTTTCTAAGTATATTGTATCTATCATAACACTTGTCATTTATATCTAAAAGGATTACCAAGTCCTTTGATATAATAGATTAACTAATTACTATTTCAAATTCTTTTAAAAGCTAATATTGTTGGGTAATCATTCTCCCACATTTTCTCATTATAAACACATAATAGACTATAAAATCCATGAGATATGTAGGTGTACATCAAAAGGAAAGAACAAGTATAGTAAAATTTATGGAATTACTTATGGTGTGAAATTTTTAGGGAAAAATAGAAATATTGTGCCAAGTTTGCATTTATAAAAGATATTAAACTCCGTTATATAAAAAAAGGTTAGTATTGTGTATTTTTAAAGATGATTTTTAAAAATACATAAAATAACTTGCTAGGAGGATTATTAAATAAGTAACATGGTATAGTACACAAAACAAGAAAATATTAAAAATTCAAGATGAGGCAAAATAGAAAAAGGAGGCAACTCAGACTTCTCTAATGGAAAATACAAGGGGCAGTTTGTTCTAAACATAATGGAAAATACAAGGGGCAGTTTGTTCTAAACATAAAACATGGAATCAAGGTGAAGTATGGACCCAAACAAAACATGAATACTATAGACTAGAAACTACCTATTCAAGAAAGGCCTCGATTTAGTAAGCCAACTAATATATCATATAATTCAAGCTTAAAAACATTATGATATGGTGCTAAGGTCCCCCAAAGACATATTACTAATCCATCGTACAAAGACAGTAGATGAGTCATCAATGGGAATTGACCCAGCGATAGAAGATGGTCCAACTGAAAACTGTTTTGCACTCGAGATAAATTGAAACTAGTGTACCTCATCATAACAATTTATTAAGAATACATCACAATAAGTTTATTATATGATGCATGTAATTTTGAGGTGGCCATGTCTCTAGGCCCTCAAAGATCATTCCCACCTTGGCTTTTCAAGGACACTAGGACAGATGTAGGATGTGTCATGCGTGTCCCCTTTTTCTTGGGCCTTAAGTTGGCTATATCTAAGATGTTCCTATGCCTCTGGGAAAATCCACGGTGTTGACCTTTGGATATCACTCAAGCACACCATGGTACATAGTGATATATAGGATGATAAAATGATTACTTATAAACCATATCATTATTAAGGACCTGGGCTATTTTTGGACAAATTCAAATCAAATTTATCTTTAGGAAAATCAAAAGGAACTCCATTCCTTATAGATCCATGCAAAATAATTTTTACATTCTTTGAAAATATATGTAGTAGCACAAAATAACAAACAATCCCACCTAGTAGAAATCAGTGGTTTTCGTATCTATTCTTAAATTGACTTCTTATTTAGTCCAACAATTATATTTTACCCAATGTACATTTAGATAATGCTGCACAATCCATGATTATAATTTTCTTGCCTTTGGTTCCACAAATGGTGATGTGAAAACCGTGTTTCATCCAAATGGGCTTTGCATGGTTTACTCCATTTGAATGGTTTTTTAGTTTGCATGAATCCAAGCCATAGCTTATTCCCCTATGTTTTTGTTGAACATAATCTCTTTACTAATCCATCATACAAAGACAATAAATAGAGTCATCAATAGGCGTTGATCCAATGATGGAAGGCATTGGTCCAATTGAAAACTGTTCTTGCACTCAAAGGGATATTTCCAATCCATCATATAAAGACAATAACTTATTCCCCCAAAGACATATTACTAATCCATCATACAAAGACAATAGATAGAGTCATCAATAGGAGTTGATCCAATGTCCTCATAGTGAACTTTTCTAAGTCCTCATGGACCACCCCTAGGGGGATCCATCTCCTATCCTCTTCTTTAATGGCACCAAAGTTCGCCAGCCAGTCTGCTGGTTTGTTACCTTCTCTAAAGACATGAACAAAGTCAACTTCTTCAAAATGCTTTACAATATCTCTAATATATTGCACAATGTAATCAATTTGCCAATTAGCTTCTCCCTCCTTTTTCAAAAGATTGATAATATTCAAGGAGTCTCCTTCAAAGATAACTTTTTTAGCACCTAGATCCTTAGCTAGCTCTGCACCCAAATGTAAAGCATTAACTTCAGTTTTATAACTAGTAGTAATTCCCAAAAACTTGCAGGCTTCCGCCACCAATCTGCCCTGATTGTCCCTCAAAATTGCTCATGCTCCAGCCTTACCTAGGTTACCTTTGGATGCCCCATAAAAATTTAACTTCAACCATTCATCTCGGGGTGGTTGCCATTTTACATCAGTTCTAACCTGAGCATTTGCATCTCCACCACTAATGGGTTACAAATTTCATGCCTTAGCTATCAGTCTCTTAAGAATTCTCTAGCTTGATACGATACTTGATAAATTTAACATTCTCCTCTAAAAAATGGATGATACTTCCAAAACTTCTCACTGTTGACCTTTTTCCCCCTCTAAAATTCTCTTGTTCCTCTCTAACCATACTCCCCATACAAAATGAAACAGAATCAAGTTCCAAATTACATTAAGACGAGGACTGAAAAAGGGGTTCTCCCATTGTTGTAACCACAAAACCATATTAGAAGGCATCACCCAAGAGATGCCCATCCTGTTGATGAGGAGCTGGAAAATATTTAGAGCGTAGGGACATTCCAAGAAGATGCGTTCCACTGATTCTTCTACCTTTCCACATAAACTGCATCTATTAGGTAACTGAAAACCTCTCTTCTTAAGATTATCCACCATTAGGGTCTTATTTTGGACTGCTTCCCAAAGAAAAATCTTCAGTTTAGGAATAGCTCTCTTACCCCAAATTCTATTCCAAGGGAAACCATTATCTACAATAGAATCCAAAAGATCATAGGCTTGAATTCACCATTCTCAATTCTGTTCCAAACCACAAAGTCTCTTTACCTAACAACACCTAAGTAATAAGCCTTTAGTTTAGCTTTAAGGAGGTTTAAAGCCTCCAAATTCTCAGGGCTTGCCTCTAGATCTTTCCAGCTCAACTAGTTATCCAATAAAGTCATGTAGTCACAAATATTTTACCATATCTATCTTCTAGATCCTCTTTCAAATTAGAGAAAATATCATTGTTGGCTAAAGGGTTATCATCTAACCAGGCATCTTCCCAGAAACTTATAGAGGCCCCATCTCCAACATGATATTTCACACCCTTCCACAAGGCCTCCCTAGCCTCCACCAAGTGGTTCCATAAAGAAGAGCCATGATAGAAGTCTTGAATGTGAGAAATCTGGTATCCTCTTGGCTGTCAAGATATTTTTCTTTAAGAATCCTTGCCCAAAGAGTTTGACCATCCCTTAGAACTCTCCATCCCACCTTGGCTGCCATAGCACTATTAACTAGGCTAAGTCTCCTCAGACCAAGACCACCATGCTTCTTTTGATGGCATATTTTTTCCCAAGCTCCAAGAGGAATCCTCCTCCTCTCTTCAAATCTTGACCATAAGAATTGTTTTTGAATTCCTTCTATGATTTTGGAAACTTTAGCAGGGATCTTAAAAAGGGAGAGAAGATAAATGGGGCCATCCTGCAAAACACTCTTAACCAACAACACTTTACCTACTTGAGATAAGAGATTACCTTTCCATCCTGCAAGTTGGGATTGAAACCTGACAACCAAACCATTCCAAAGAGGTGCCTTGCAAGTTCCCACGAACATAGGCAATCCAAGGTGAGAAGAAGGCAAGGTTGACAAAAGACACCCTATCACTCTAGCCACCCTTCCCTGGAGAGCAAATTTAGTGTTAATGAAGATCTCACTCTTATCCAAATTGATCTTTTGGTGAGAGGCACGCTCATAGAGGTCTAAGATTCTTTTAAATTCAATTGCCTCTGCCACAGTAGGATTACCAAGTAAAATGGTATCATCCACAAACTGAAAATGAGTAATACCCTCAAGATTATGAGCTGGTTTAAGGCCCCCTATCCGGCAAGAAGCCTTGGCAGCATTGAGGTATCTTCCGAGCATTTCAGGCTTCATCCATAATAATGAAAAGATAAGGAGAGAGGGGGTCACCTTGTATAAGACCTCTACTACTACTAAAAAAACTTGCTGGTTTATTATGGATCAGAACAGAGTACCTTGCAATCTTATAGCAGCTTCCAACCCATCTTCTCCACTGTCTACAAAAACCAAAGGTAGCCAAAACTTTATCCAAAAAACTCCATGAAACTCTATCATAAGCCTTGCTCATGTCTAACTTCAAGAACATGCCTTTTCTTTCACCAATCTTGACAGAATGCATGGATTCATGAAGGGATATAATCCCATCCAACATTTGTTTACCCTTAACAAAGCCTCCTTGCTCATTGGAGATAATGGAGGGGAGGAAGATCTACAATCCGAGGGCTATAACTTTAGAGATAATCTTGTAAATAGCATTGTAAAGACTTATAGGTCTGAAATCTTTGAAGGTTTTTAACCCTTTCTTCTTAAGAACTAGAACAAGGAAGGTATTGTTAAACTCCTTTAGGATTTGACCTGACTTTAAATATTCCTTCACTGCTTCAATAACATCAAATTTAACAATATCCTAGAAGGTTTGGAAAAAACTTGCTTGGAACCCGTCCGGGCTTGGAGCTTTGTCTTTGTCGAGGGAGAAAGTGGCTATCCTTACCTCTTCTTCCTCAATCTCCTTTAGAAGCTAAGCATTGATCTCCTTGGATATCAACCTAGGAATGTGATTAGTCATCTCCTTAACCGCTATTTCATCCTCTTCTATATTTTTAGCTAAAATATTTTGACAAAAGTCCACAGCCTCACGCTCAATTTCTTCGTTCTCTCTAACAACCTGGTCATCATCCTTAAGAATTTCATCAATGTAGGCAAAACTTTTGTTTTTGATAGTGGAGACATGGAAAAACTTAGAATTCCTGTCCCCTTCCTGCAACCACTAGCTCCTGGACTTTTGCCTCCAATAGATTTCTTCCTTGGCTATTATGGTATGCAGTTCAGCATTAAGCTCCTTTTCTCTTTGGAATTGGGTTTGGTTCATACCCAACCTGTTGATCTCTTCTTCTAACATATCCATCTCTAACCGAATAGATTTCTTCTTTTGAAAGATATTTCGAAAGACCTTCCTATTCTACTTCTTGACTTCTTTCTTCACAGTTTTAAGCTTGTTTGCGAGACTTTGCATCTTAGTACCTTGGGAAGGAATACTCCATTTTTCCATGTCTTTATAAAATTATGGGTGGTGCAACCACATAAATTCAAACTTGAAATGGCCATTATGCTTCTGATCTTCCACACTACACCAAAAGAGCATAGGATTGTGATCAGATCCAGATTTAGGAAAAAATTTCATAAATAACATGAAGTTGTTTTGGAACCAATCCTCTGCAAGAAGAAATCTGTCCAACCAGACTTGAATCAAGTTTCTAGCAGAAAATTTGTTCGTCCAAGTAAACCTGTTACCATCTAAATCCACATCAAACATACCACCATTAACTAAAAGCTTCCCTATATCCTACATGCTTTTTGAGAACTCAACCACACCCCCCTGCTTCTCACTTGGAGATAAGAGAGTGTTAAAATCACCTGCGACAATCCATTTTAATCCTTTAAACAGCTTACCCATTTCCCCTAAATAAATCCACAGTTCTCTACGGGTTTTACTTGAGTTGGGGGCATAGATATTGGTAATCACAAAGGAAACTGTTGCCACATTTTGCACGGGGTGCCATGTTTTTGGTTTCTGCAAGTGAGCTGCTCTTTTCCTTCCTTCTTCTCATTCTCCCCTTTTCTCATTTCTCCCTTTCTCCCTCTTCCTTGCAATTTCATTCCCCCTTCTTCTCTTCCCTTTCTTCCCCCAGTAAGTTTCCAGAACAGAGGTGTTCCCTGAAAATTCTAAGTGTTGGAGCGACACCCGACTTCGCAGCGAAGTCGGAGTGCGCCCCTCAAGTGGAGCGCAGTAGGGAACCCGAAGTACGCACCAGGACAGGAGATATTTGAAAATTTGACTAAGTGTCAAAGGGCGACACCCGACTTCGTAGCGAAGTCGGAGTGCGCCCTTCTTCCTGGGCGCACTAGGGGAATGGTCTGGCAGAAAAACGTCTAAGTGTTGGGGCGACACCCGACTTCGCAGCGAAGTCGGAGTGCGCCCCTTTTCCAGTGCGCAGTCCGAACAACGGATGAAAACAACCAAGCACCGGTGCGCAACCCGACTTCGCAGCAAAGTCAAAGTGCGCCCTTTGACCGGTGCGCAGTTGGGTAAAGTCAACTCAGAAATTTGCTAAGGCAAGAAGGCCTTCCAACTGCGCTGTTTTCCTCTTGCGCAACCCGATAGCGCCCGAATTCCTGGCGAAGTTGGATAAGCTGCCTTTCAAGGCAGACACGTGTCACACCTCAGCATCCAACAAGTATCCACCTTCGGGACTCGAGCCGAGACTTGACCGCGCAAGGACAAAGCATGGGCTTCACTACCGGTGCCATCTGTCATCATTTAAGCCGATGTGAAGTGCCATCTGCCGCACCTACCCGCATTCCTGCTGACCAAAAGTTTGACCCAATGCGCTGCCACGTAGCTGTACCGCCTTCAGGAACACCATGCTGCAAGGACAGTCCTGCCCGACAGAAGTCAGCATCAGCAGCTCCTCAGCCGCTCGTGTCAGCTACTGTCTTGTCTGGGACTTTGTGCCCATGAATGTAATCGGGGGAACTTTGGGCTATAAATACCCACCACATTTTCATTGTAAGGTGGTGGAAGGGGAATATATTGCTAGGGGACAATTGTAGCTGTGCGTTTGCCTCAAATACGAACATATACTTGGCTCTGCTTACTGTCTTTTATCTTGTATGCTGCCTCTCCTTGTCATTTCTGCCTCATGTTTCTTGTGTCATTACTTGTTGTTGTACTGAACTCTGGACTCCGGCATTTGGTGGCCAGGTATTCCTGGAATGCATAGATAGAGGATACATGGGATCGCTGATAGCTGTAGTTTCAATGTATGTTTGTTGATGAATGTTGTTAGTAGTGGTGATTGATTCGTCGCCGTGCTGCTTATTCCCCCCACCCAACTCCAATCACATTTGGAATCCCTTTCTGCACTTTTATCTCTTTCTGTACTTTTATCTCTTTCCCCGCACTCTTATCTTAACACAACCCCACAGGAAGCCGGCCTTCTCCGGAGATTGGCACGGAAGGCATCCCTTCCTTTCGGCCTTTCAATCTGGTGGGCGAATCTGGGCGCATTAACAACAAGTCCTTTCCTCATGGCAGATTCGTAACCAACAGTTTCTCTGGCACGCCCGGTGGGACCAAGGTCCCATATTTTAAGAGAGAATTTCTAACCCGTCTCCACCTGGCGCCAATAGTTTCTTGGCCTTACCCGGTGGGACATGGTAGTTTCCCACCCCCAAACAGAATCGAAGTACTAGTGCTCGCTTCATTGCTGTTCAAAATCGGAGCACCTGGCGACTCTGCAAATTATCTGAACATTCTCTGAGTCCGCGAAGACCGGTCCTAACGCCTTCATGCAAAAAAGAAGGTGGCGAGCAAGGAATCCGGAGAACCCGCCTGACTTTTACGAACTTGATATTGACGCTCCAGGCGAGCGCGTCAGGCTGGCTGATCATCAAGCTCGCGAAGAAGAAAACCAAGAAGAAGCCGAGGCTGAAATTCAAGAAGCCGAGGCTGAAATTGAAGAAGCTGAGGCCGAAGAAGAATCCACATCTTCGGACAGTTCCGATACCGAGTACACTACCGGGTCAGAAGCGGAAATGGCTGATCATCAAGATGATGATGACCTCTTCCCGACGGTG
The DNA here is from genome assembly GCA_028583015.1 of Wollemia nobilis. Lineage (NCBI taxonomy): Eukaryota > Viridiplantae > Streptophyta > Pinopsida > Araucariales > Araucariaceae > Wollemia > Wollemia nobilis. Next base: position 2,345,449 of record JAQPPZ010001036.1, on the reverse strand, counting down.
GATTCTACGGGGCCTTTGGCCCTAGTCGGACAGCAAGCTGTACCCCCTGCTGCCTTAAAGTCTATCCCTACATACGACGGCTACGACAAGACGGCGTATGAACACATCCAGGACATTCTCGCCTTGGCTGCGCTACACTCCATTACTGACGAAAGTGTGAAGACCCGTCTACTAGCCCTTTCCCTAAGGGGAAAGCTTCTCTACTGGTGGAGATCACTGCCAGAGGGATCCATCACAGGGTGGCGACAGTTAGCCGACAGGCTCGTGAAAGGATGCAACGAGTCTGCTGATCCCTCTTCTTTGCTGCATCAATTTCAAAGTATTCAGAGACACCCCCAAGAGGAGGTGTCAGACTTCAACATCAGGTTTGCGAGGTCTTGGAAACGAGTCCCTCGCGAACTCCGACCGTCAGCAGGTCAGGCCGCCTACTACTACCTGAGGTCTTTCAACTCAGACATTTGCCTGCTGCTGAAGGTTGCCAGAATCAACACGTTCCCTGCTCTGTACGAAGCTGCCCAGCAAGCTGAAATGGACATCTTCTCCATCGGCAGGCTTCCGCACAGAGTGCAACCGCCTATCTACCCTGATTTTCCCCAATCGCAGTACCCCTCAGCTTCTGGTTCGGAGCCATCCACTTCAGGACAGCAACCCCAGCAGCAATGGGATCCGACGCCGGTCGTGAACCCTTACGGCCCGTCGCAGATTCATTATCCGCCTCCCTGTCCTCCACGTTTTCCAGCACTTCCTGCTCCCCTGCAACATGCACAATATTCAACTCCTCCTCCATTGGCTGCATTGCTTCCCCAGCTCAGTTGCCGCCGCCTCCTGGCCATGATATTCAGAATCAAATCCTACAAGAGGTACGGGCTCTGGCCTCTGGCTATCACACCATGTCTAACGACATGACTGTCCTGAAAAAGAAGCAGGCCCAGATGGACCTAGCTCCAAGGAGGCCATATCCGCCCCCGACATTGACAAAGGATCGGCCCCCCGAGCAACAATTGCAACGACGGCCCCCTCCGAGGAATGCTGCCATTGAGGATGAACCTGGTACATCTGACCAGGTCAACTGGTGCACCACGTGCAATGACCCGCATGCCGAGGAATACTGTACGCTGCATCAGCACTACCTCCAGACCTTGGCCGGCAGTGCCATAGAGGACGAAGAACTCTACATGATCCTGGGCGACGAAACCAATTTCGCCGTTTCAGACGAAGTTCCGATGCCGCCTCCTGCCAAGGAGAACAAGAAGTCTGCCGAAGCTGCAGCCAAACCCTTAAATTGTACGGCAGAAGAGAGAAGGCGCAACCTGAGGAGTTACCACCTTACAAGAGGCTGTGGCCCTACACAGCCAAAGACAAGGCTCCTCCGGCAAAGACTCCCGCAGTCAAGCCTCCCGTAGCCAAAACTCTTCCGGCTAAAGCTCCCGCTGCTCAGCCTCCAGCTGAAACAAGAGAACAAGCTCAGGAAAGGCTGAGATATCCGTCTCTGACCAAGAGACAGAGAGTTGAGACCACTCAGCAGTACCGGACGAAGTATGAGCCGACAAAAGGAGCGGAAGGAGCTAGCACTTCAGGCTACAACATAGTAGACGAGTTGAAGAGAACTCCCGCAAGAATCAGCATGTATGATGCTCTTCAGCTCCCAGGCCAGGTTGATCTGCTGCAAGAATCTCTGAAAATCACGAAGAACGGCAAGCAGATACAGCCCGCTGTCCTGGTGCAACCCCCCGACGCCTCACGCACCGGGAAGAACAGACCACCTCCCTTCTATCTGTCATTACGGATGTAAGGGTACATAGTACACAACTGCATGGTGGACTCTGGCGCTTCCACGACCGTAATGCCGAGAGCCGTCTGCAACGAGATCGAGATGGAGTACACAAGGAGCAGCCAAGGCGTGCTGCAACTAGACGGCACCCCTGTCAAGACAGCCGGTGTCATAAAAGACATCCCCATTCGACTGCACAAAGTTCTCGACATCGTGGTCATCCAAGAGGTTGTGGTCGTCGACTTGGAACCCTACTTCGGCATGTGTCTCTCCAGGGAGTTCATGGCGAAGTTGGGAGGGTACCTGTCTCTGGACTACTCACACATGGAAGTGCCCTTTAAAGGAAGGAGACTTAAGATTTTCAATGAAAAGCCTTCCTCCTACTTAGTAGAGAAGATACCCGGAGAAGAGCCTGAGGATTGCATGGTTCAGCTGACGGAGGAAGAATTGGTGACAGTGGACATGACAGAGCTAGCTCTCGAACAGCTGCAAGTAGAAGATGAATTCTCCTTGCGGGACTTCAACGCCGTGATTGAAACAGAGCAAGGCTGCTACACCATTGTTCAGCCTGAAAGGCTTGACAAGTCAACTAGAAGAGAAGTGGGACCTGCACCTGAGAAGTTGTGGAAGCTTTTCTTTGATGGCGCACGATGCAAAAATGGCGTCGATGCTGGAGTACTTTTGGTTTCCCCAACCGGGATCCAGAAGGATTACACCTACAGGCTGGCTTGGAGCTGTACCAACAACGCGGCGGAGTACGAAGCCCTGTGCTTGGGTTTGCGAAAGGCGGAGAGGTTGGGAATCAAACATCTGCAGATCTACGGAGATTCAGAGCTGGTGTGCCACCAGATCACGAGCAAATGCGCCTCCAAAAAGCACTATCTCAAGGCGTACCGAAATCGGGTCTGGGATCTGATGGAGTCTTTTGAATCGTTGAATGTCAAGGCTATCTCACGAGAGAAAAACAAGCATGCTGACATTCTGGCGTCTGTTGGAGCCAGGTACGTTCCGGCTGATGACACTGTCCAGAAGCCGAAGCCGGTTCGTACCATTTACAGGCCTTCTGTGCCTGATAAGGATACCCACTGGCAGGTGTTCGACTGTGACGAAGAGATCGTCACATTTTTGATAAATGAAGCCTGTTCAATCGAAGGTAGAGACCCTGATGACGAGCAATATGAGGGGTTGATACAGTTAAAAAACAATCATGTCCCAAAAGGACTGATTACCCTTGAGAGTCTCTTTGATCAAAATGACAGAGCCATATCTCACCGGATCAAAGTAGACCCGAAGCAGTATGCTGACCTGGAGCTGGAACCCGGTAAATCAATCAAGGTCGGGACAGATCGCACCACGAGAGGAACTCGAGCAGATCAGAGCATTATGTCGAGAGTTCCCTGACATAGTAGCCTGGAGCTACCAAGACATGAAGGGGTATGACAGAGAAATAATCCAACATACCATTGAGCTAGAAGATGGCGCCAAGCCATTCCGGCAGAAGCAAAGGGCCGTCAATCCAAAAATCGAGGCCATGATGAAGGCCGAGCTCTTGAAGATGCTGGAGGCCAAGATCATCTACCCCATCAAGCATTCATCCTGGGTTGCGAACCTGGTTCCCGTGAGGAAGAAGAATGGAGACATTCGTCTTTGCGTGGATTTCAGAAATCTAAATCAGGCCTCCCTCAAGGACCATTATCCGTTTCCCTAGATCGATCTCCTCCATATAGTTGCTGGGGCCCAAATATTTTCCCTCTTAGACGGTTTTTCCGGCTACAAACAGATATGGGTCAAGGATGAGGACCAACACAAGACGGCGTTCACCACCAAATGGGGGACGTTCGCCTATCAGCGCATGCCTTTCGGCTTATCCAATGCTGGCGCCACATTCCAAAGAGCCATGGACCTAGCCTTCCGAGAGCTGCTCAACAAAGTGATTGTCATCTACTTGGATGACATGACTGTTTTCTCTCACAAGCAAGAAGATCATGTTCTTCACCTGCGGCAAATATTCGAAAGGTGTCGAGAATTCGACATCTCCATAAACCCGAAGAAATCTGTCTTCGCGATGAAAGAAGGAAAGCTGCTGGGGCATGTCATCTCCGAAAAAGGCCTGGCTATAGATCCTGATAGAGCAGAGGCCCTCCTCCGCTTGCCTGTCCCAATCGACAAGAAAGGGTTGCAGTCCTTCTTCGGCCAAATCAATTTCGTGCGAAAGTTCATACCGGACTTCGCACAGGTGATCAAGCCTATGGCCGAGTTGCTGAAAAAGAATAAAGGATTTCTGTGGACTGAAGAAAGGGAGCAAGCCTTCGAGGAAATCAAAGCTCGCATTGCACAAGCACCGGTGTTGATCAAAATATCTCACCAGTTCATCTGTCCAGTCGCACTCCTCGGGTAAGGAGTTGGCTAGGTTGATGCGTGTTGCTGGATCCTCCCACTCACAGGCGGATATCTCGGCTGCCGCTGTTCGGGCTAGCTCCTGGCACAAGGCTCGGCCTCTGATCAACTTGGTTGGCCGCACTTCGATGTCAAACTCTTGGATTTTGGCAATCCATCCTGCTCTCTTGTGACCCGACTCTCCTTGTATGATGAAGCTTCGAACGTCCGGGTGGATCACAAAGACAGTGATCCTACTCTGGGAGACAAAGTGCCTGAACTTTCGGAGAGATTTCATGACAGCGTGAACCTGCTGCTCTATAAAGTTATACTTTTCTTCGTGCGGCTGTATCACTTGGCTCAGGAACGCGATGGGGCGCTCCTCGCCATCTTCTCCTTTTTGGGTCAGGACTGCAGCGTAACTCTCTGGTTCTCCCACCGCGTACAGGATGAAATCCTTGGAGTAATCCGGGTTGCACCGGAAGATGCCCAGACCACATGAACGCCTCACAAAGAAGGAGGTTTCGGCTAGGTGCACTGAAGTACACTCTTCGCCCTGAGGGGCTTTACTTTAGAAACATTGACGGCATCCTGTTGCGGTGCGTCGAAAAATCAAACCAGTCTAGGGTCCTTGGAGAATTTCACTTCGGGATGCCCGGAGGTCATTATTCTACAAGGCCTACGGCCTTGAAAATAATCAGAGCTGGGTACTACTGGCCCACTCTGTTTACAGACGTTCATGCGGTCTGTTCCAAGTGTGATCAATGCCAAAGATTTGCTGGCAGAAACAGAAAAGCACCCCTGCCTCTTCAACCGATCCAAGCCGAGACTCCTTTTCAGCAATGGGGTCTGGACTTCATCGGGGTGATTTCGCCGAACTCTGCAGCGGGACACAAGTTTATCTTAACCGCCACCGACTACTTCACGCGGTGGGCAGAGGCGATCCCCACAAAGAACGCCGACCAAGAGACGGTCATCAGATTCCTCGAGAGCCTGATTACCCGTTTCGGGGTCCCCGAGTCGATAGTCACGGACAATGGTCCGGGGTTCGCAGGCGCAGTACTCATGGAGTACACCAACAAATTCGGCATCTATCACAAGATGTCTTCCAACTACTACCCGCAGGGGAACGGTCTTGCCGAGTCCACCAACAAGAACCTACTGAAGATCATCCGAAGGACAGTAGAGAAAAACAAGAGGACTTGGCACCTACTCCTGAATCGGGCGCTATGGGCGGACAGAATTTCATTCAAGAAGTCCATCAAAACGTCCCCTTATGCGCTCGTGTACGGCAAAGAAGCTGTCTTGCCAACGCACATTGAAATACCCGCTCTCTGGATGCTTGATGAGGAAAGAGGCAGCGGGGATCCAGTGGAAGACAGACTTTGCCAACTATTGCAGTTGTAGGAAGACAGAGAGAAAGCGTACTGTGCCTTCACCAAGCACGCTGAAGCAACTCAAGGCTGGTTCGCAAAAGGCACCACTGCCCGAGTTTTCAAAATCGGGGACTTGGTGCTGAAATGGGACTCGTTGAAGGCAAAACCCGGCAACCATGGAAAGTTTGATGCCCTCTGGGAGGGCCCCTATCAGATTGCCCGGGTGAACCAGTTCAACGCCTATGTGCTCCGGGACATGGAGGGACATCCTCTCCCCATTCCCGTCAACGGGTTCCACCTGAAAATGTACCACCACTGAAGGCACCCAAAGGGGTCCTTCTTTGTACAGATTTCCTTTGTTTTGTGTTTTCAATTTTCAGCATGTAAATACTTCAGTTGTTTTTCAGTTTTTAGTTTTCCAAGTAGCCTAAGTCTGAGGCAGAACCCGACTTCGCAGCGAAGTCGGGTAGCGCTCATCGAATGAGGCGAAGTAGGGAAGAAAGCAGTTGAAGAAAGGGCTAAAATGTCTAAGTCTGACCGCCCAACCCGACTTCGCAGCGAAGTCGGGCTGCGCCCTCTCCAAAGGGCGCAGTCGGGTAGCAGACTACAAAGAAATGCCAAGAATCGGACTGCGCCCCAGTTGCTGGGCGAAGTCGGATTGCGCCCGTTTTTCGGGCGAAGTCCGACTGCGCCCCCAATTTCGGGCGCACCCTGGGTGATCCAATAGAAGCTGAAAGCGCCTAAGTCTAATATCGAAGTTCGACTTGCGCCCATTTTTGGGGCGAAGTTCGACTTGCGCCCACTTTTGGGGCGAAGTTCGACTTGCGCCCATTTTTGGGGCGAAGTTCGACTTGCGCCCCGAATTCCGGGCGAAGTTCGGCACATGTTGGGTTATGGACTATAAAGTTTCTTTGAAGAGTGTGCCCGAATGGTGGCGGTGACGTCAACAACGGCACAACAATCGAGGAGGCTTTAAAAAGGTTCATAGTTATAGTTATGAGAAGAGAGGTTCATAACAGTGTTGTTTCACCACTATGTTAATCATTTATGTTTGTAGTGTATAGTATATGTAAAATCAATGCCATTAAAAGGGAAAAAGAAAAGAAAGAAAGAAGCTCTAAGTTAGAGATGTACCCCCATTATAATGGGCATCTATGATGTATTCTTGGAGAAGTCTTGCCTCGTGGAGCTAGAGATCTTGTGGAGTGGCTTCCTTCTAAAAAGAGCATTGTAGCCCTACCTCAAGGTATAATCAATCTCTATTTTATTGTGAGCTATTTATTGTGCAATTTATTTATGAATGCATGTTTGATATTTCGAATGATTTATAGTTATGAGAAGAGAGGTTCATAACAGTGTTGTTTCACCACTATGTTAATCATTTATGTTTGTAGTGTATAGTATATGTAAAATCAATGCCATTAAAAGGGAAAAAGGAAAGAAAGAAAGAAGCTCTAAGTTAGAGATGTACCCCATTATAATGGGCATCTACGATGTATTCTTGGAGAAGTCTTGCCTCGTGGAGCTAGAGATCTTGTGGAGTGGCTTCCTTCTAAAAAGAGCATTGTAGCCCTACCTCAAGGTATAATCAATCTCTATTTTATTGTGAGCTATTTATTGTGCAATTTATTTATGGATGCATGTTTGATATTTCGAATGATTTATAGTTATGAGAAGAGAGGTTCATAACAGTGTTGTTTCACCACTATGTTAATCATTTATGTTTGTAGTGTATAGTATATGTAAAATCAATGCCATTAAAAGGGAAAAAGAAAAGAAAGAAAGAAGCTCTAAGTTAGAGATGTACCCCCATTATAATGGGCATCTATGATGTATTCTTGGAGAAGTCTTGCCTCGTGGAGCTAGAGATCTTGTGGAGTGGCTTCCTTCTAAAAAGAGCATTGTAGCCCTACCTCAAGGTATAATCAATCTCTATTTTATTGTGAGCAATTTATTGTGCAATTTATTTATGGATGCATGTTTGATATTTCGAATGATTTATAGTTATGAGAAGAGAGGTTCATAACAGTGTTGTTTCACCACTATGTTAATCATTTCTGTTTGTAGTGTATAGTATATGTAAAATCAATGCCATTAAAAGGGAAAAAGAAAAGAAAGAAAGAAGCTCTAAGTTAGAGATGTACCCCCATTATAATGGGCATCTATGATGTATTCTTGGAGAAGTCTTGTCTCGTGGAGCTAGATATCTTGTGGAGTGGATTCCTTCTAAAAAGAGCATTGTAGCCCTACCTCAAGGTATAATCAATCTCTATTTTATTGTGAGCAATTTATTGTGCAATTTATTTATAGATGCATGTTTGATATTTTGAATGATTTATAGTTATGAGAATAGAGGTTCATATCAGTGTTGTTTCATCACTATGTTAATCATTTCTGTTTGTAGTGTATAGTATATGTAAAATCAATGCCATTAAAAGGGAAAAAGAAAAGAAAGAAAGAAGCTCTAAGTTATAGTTTAAAATACAAGAAAAACTTGAAGTATTTTATCACTTACAAAGCAAGGTAAGAACTGATCTATGGGACAACTAAGTATATTTATGAAAATACATAACAAATTAAAAATGAATACACCAATTTTACAACATGCATATATGGTTATTCTTAGGTAAAAAAATTGCTTGTATTAAGATTAATAAAATCATGGTTATGATTTATATGGAACATGAGCTTTAGAATACAATTATTTGTAATATCTTGACCTATCTAATAAAGTTTTAATAAATGTGATGCTTAATTTTATCCATATATGCATATGCATAAATCCCTCGAGTTTTTAACACACTAGAGTTATAAACAATGCAATGACATGCATAGACATTAAACTTGCATATTTCAGCTTAAGATTTTTATGGCCAAAGGTTTACCTTGAACATGACCATAACACATTATTTGGTAGTATGGAGCATTGAAAATTTTTAAATTAACAAAGTGAGAAATGAATTTTCAAAATTCCTATGTCAAAACTATTGGTTCAAAATGTCAGACACTATATCTATATAGTTTTTTTTACCATTATCTTCCACTCAAAAATTCATCCCATCTTTACAATAATTTATTTTCTAATATATTTCTTATTTTCAAAAACGTGTATATATGGCTAATGAAGCTATATGTTATTGTACAAATAATTCTCTATTATTATATTATGGTAGATACAATTTCATATTGAAGGTATATTTCTTGTAATATTTGTTTCTCGATGTATATATATCTATGGTTAGCTTTGTCCTTATTTTCCAATTTTTGGAAGATTGGTATGACCATGCCAATATTGCCTCATTGTAAACATAGATATACTCTCATCTTAGCTTTTATGAATTTATGTTAGCTAGCATGAATGTAAAATTGACGACATTACAAAGAATATAATTCTAAACACCCTGAGTTAACTACAAATAAGAGAATTTTATTTAAAAAGTTCTAATTTCTTTTAATTTTTCCATATTAATAAATTTACAACTAAAATTCGAAATAAATATAAACAAAGAAATACTATACCTTACTTAATGCCCAAATGAAAATTGCACCACCCCTATATGAACCAGGCTTTTGAACCTGTGCAGCTACTAAATATTGGTTGCCCAAGCATACCAGACCATTTGGAGGAGAGGCACAAGTAGGACGATGAGACAACTCTTCTCCAGTGAAAATATCCCATATTGTTATGCCTGTGTTCAGGTTGTTATCTGAACACACCACTAAAGCTTCCTTTTGAGAAGCCAGATTGTCCCATCCACGTCACATAAGAACACGAGAAATTTCTTTTGTTTATTTATTTTACTGCAACCACAAAGAATATAAAACTTGTTATTGACCCACAAAGGATACTTTCTATATATTTTAACAATATAAAGAATTGCAGTAATACACCATCATTTAAATTTAGTAATACTTTATAGAAACAAAATTCATATATTCAAAATCAAGCAGTTTTTTTTTTTTTTTTTTTTTAATTGGTTGAAAGAAGGGGTTTTGAAAGGTCCTTGAACCTTTTATAAAGAGAGGAAGCCTGCATCAAGGGCCAACAAAAGCAAAGGAGACTAAATTTAAACAGGAGCCAGAGGAAGGGAGTACAACTGAAACAGCATAGCAAAGGATACTTCATATATATTTTAACAATATAAAGAATTATAGTAATACACCATCATTTAAATTTAGTAATACTTTATAGAAACAAAATTCATATATTCAAATTCAAGCAGCCTTTTCAGTCATATTGTTTTCTTATATTTTGGTTTACTTCTTATTATTAAAATTTCAAAATAATACATAAAGTCCATGAGGAAACAAAGACAGACATGTCTAAAATTATCATAAACAGGTAAGAGTGTTGAATAAGAATAAGAAGACAAAGAATGACTCTAGAAAAATATACTATTTACAAAATTGTATAAATTATTAACCAATGTGTTTATTGGTATCTATTATCTGAAGTTGGAACTCAACACCCTTTTACCAAAGAAAATTCATCACTCAAATTTTGATTGCAGGTAATCTTTAAAAATGTCATTTTTATTTTCCACTAAACCAACAACTATGGAGATTAAAACAAACTCTATTGAAATTTATCTTAAAAGAAAGAACATTTCAACCCTGACTTTGTACTTACCTACCTAGTATCCAAACCAAATTAAAATAAATCAAACCACTTTAAATGATTATTTATTTACTCATGTACTAGGGAAAACTAGTTGGGTTGATCACAATTATTTGCTTTAACAAATTAAGTTAGAAAAAAGATGTGCTAAATGAAATGACTGCACAGAATAAAATGCTACTTCTATTTTAGTTAAAGGTTACATCCTCCTCAATTCTAAAAATAGGAAACAAAACATCAGGTAAATGAGTATCAATAATTGCTATTTTGCAGTTCAATTTAAGTATCCCAGAGTGCTTTGAAATAGTGCACCTACATAAAAATATATAAAACATTTACAAGCAATGACATCAATGGAAAATGCTATTAGTGAATGAACTATAATTTGCTAACAACATTGAATATTTCTAAGGATCTTAACCCTTAACACTTCTTTGACGTAAAATGGGCAATATGTGTTCTACTATTAAACTCATTATATCAATAAAAATAGAGATAGGTCATGAAGAGGTTAAACAAACATTTAGAAGAAGAATTTTTGGAAGAGACCTTTTCCACCCAGCAGCAGCAGGTTGGGTTGTTGGTTGGAAAACTAATTCGGCTGATGGAACTGCAGCAGCAGGCTGGTTTGTTGGGTAGAAGGTTCGGTCAGTTGAAGGAACCGCAATTGGGGGCTTGGCGGAAGGCTAGGTCAGCTAATGGAACCGCAGCAGCTGGCTGTGTTGTTGGGTGAAAGGCTGGATTAGTTTGTTTTGGGCTGTTGGGTTTTTTAGTTTGGCTGATGGAACTGCAACAATAGGCTGGTTTGTTGGGTGGAAGGCTGGGTAGGCTGAAGGAACTGCAATTGGGGGGCTGGGTGGAAGGTTGGTGTTGCCACATTTTGCACGGGGTGCAATGTTTTCAATTTTGTAACAGTGCTGCTCTTCTTTTCTCCTCTTCCTCTATTTTCCTTTCTTCTTCTCTCCCTTTCTCTTTCTTTCCTACATTCTCTTTCTTCCCCCCTTTCTTGGAGCCCCTCAGTTGAATTTTAAACTTGACAGCGGTTACCTGAAAAATGGCTAAGTGTTGGTGCGAAGTGCGTACTTCGCCCAGTTTTGGTGCGAAGTCCGACTTCGCCCAGTTTTGGTGCGAAGTTCGCACTTCGCCCAGTTTTGGTGCGAAGTGCGCACTTCGCCCAGCTTTGGTGCGAAGTCCGACTTCGCCCCTCTTCTCGGGCGCACCTTGTAATCGGCAAGTCGGGCAGTCGACGGAAGAATGATAAATGCTGGAGCAAAGTCCGTACGGCGGCAGATACCAGTTTTCACCTGTGCGCAGTCCGACTTCGCAGCGAAGTCGGAGTGCGCCCTTGACAGGTGCGCAGTAGGGAAACAAACTCAGAAATACACCCAAGGCATGAAGGCCTTCCCGACTGCGTTGTTCTCTGCCCGCGCAACCCGAGACGCTCTGATCCCAGGCGAAGTTGGATGAACTGCCTTTCAAGGCAGACACGTGTCAAACAACATCATCCATTATCTGACAAGTGTCCAGCTTCGGGATTTGAGCCAAGACGTGCCGAGCAAAAGGACGAGCATGGGTTGCACTACCTGTGCCAGTGACCTCATTTAAAGCTGATCTGAGGTTCTACCTGCTCCAGCTACCCGCATTCCTGCCGAGAAGAAGTTCTGCCCAACACACCGCCACGTAGCTGTCCAGCTTCCAGGAAGACCATGCTGCGGGTACAGTCCGGTCCGACAAAAGGTCAGCATTTGCAGCTCCTTCGCCGCTTTTGTCAGCTTATGTTTGACTGGGACTTTGTGCCCATTAATGTAACAGGAGGGACTCGGGCTATAAAAACCCACCATGATTTCATTGTAAAGGGTGGAAGGGGAATGTCTGTTAGGGAACCAATGTAACCGTGCTTCTGCTTATAAATATAATTTGTATGCCTGGTTCTGTTCTGCTGCTTTTATTTCTTTACGCTTTATGCTTTACGCTTCCCTGTGTCACGGCTCGTTGATTCGTTTCAGCATTTGGTGATCAGGCGCCTTTAGCATTGTTTGTGCCATGGCTTGTTAATTTATTTTAGCATTTGATGGTCAAGCACTTCTGAACTTCATAGACTAGATGTGGTAGCAGTTCCATCAGTTGTGTGTTACGTTGTTGTCCGTAGTGGTGATTGATGCGCTGCCATGCTGTTAGTTCTCCTTGTAGGGAGAATGTTTGCTAGGGGGCCATTGTAGCTGTGCGGTTAAAATCTCTGCATGACACATATACCTGGTTCTGACATCTCTTAGTTACTTTCTGTTTTGAGTTTCCGTACGTAGTGGTGATTGATGCATTGCCGTGCTGTTAGTTCTCCTTGTAGGGAGAATGTTTGCTAGGGGACCATTGTAGCTGTGTGTATATTGCTTAGTAATAAAGTACACTTAGATTTTGCAGTTCTCAGTCATGCTTTGTATTTATAATGCAGTAAGTATTGGTGATTGTTGGTTGCCGTACTGTTAGTTCCCCCCCCACCAACTCCAAGTATATTTGTAAATTCTTTCTGTTCATTTATCTCTTTCCTGCACTCTTAGCTTGAACATAAAAACCCCCCAAAAGGAGCCGGCCTTCTCCGGAGATTGGCACGGAAGGCATCTCTTCCTTCCGGCCTTTCATGCTGGTGGGCGAATCTGGGCGCATTAACCCAAAATCCTTTCCTCATGGCAGATTCGTAACCAACAGTTTCTCTGGCACGCCCGGTGGGACCAGGGTCCCACATTTGAAGAGAGATTTTCTGATCAGTCTCCACCTGGCGCTGACAGTGGTTTCTGAGCACTTGGTGAGACAAGGAAGTTTCTCACCCCCAACAGAATTGAAGCACCGGTGTTCGCTTCATTGCTGTTCGAAATCTGAACACCTGGCGACTCTGCACGAACAAATCCTCTGAGTCCGAAAGACCGGTCCCAGCACCTTCATGAACACAAGAAGGTGGCAAGCAAGGGATCCAAGAAGCCCGCCTGACTTTTACGAACTGGACATCAACGCTCGAGGCGAAATTCCCAGGCTGGCTGATCTGCAAGCTCGTGTCGACGAAGCCGAGGCTAAAATCCAAGAAGAAGCCTAAGCTGAAGTCGGCGGAGCTGAGTACGAAATAGAAGAGGCCGAGTGCATCCTCGGAAAGTACCAACACTGAGTATACAACCGACGGAGGAGAAGAAGAAGAAATGGCTGCCCAGCAGCAAAATGATGATGATCTCTTCCCGGCGGTGGACTCTACAGGGCCCTTGGCCTTGGTCGGACAGCAAGCTATGCCCCGTGCTGCTTTAAAGTCTATCCCTACATACAACGGCTACGGCAAGACGGCGTACGAGCACATCCAGGACATCCTTGCCCTGGCCGCATTGCATACCATTACCGATGAGAGTGTGAAGACCCGTCTGCTGGCCCTTTCCCTGAGGGGAAAGCTTCTCTATCGGTGGAGATCGCTGCAGAGGGATCCATCACAGGGTGGCCCCAGCTTGCCAGAAGGCTCGTGAAAGGATGCAACGAGTCTGCTGACCCTACTTCTTTGCTGCATCAGTTCCAAGCTATCCAGAGACATCCTCAAGAGGAGGTGTCTGATTTTAACATCAGGTTTGCGAGATCCTGGAAACGGGTACCTCGCGAACTTCGGCCTTCAACCGGCATGGCTGCTCACTACTATCTGAGATCCTTCAACTCAGACATATGCCTGCTGCTGAAGATTGCCAGAATAGATGAGTTTCCTGCGCTGTACGAGGCTGCCCAGCAAGCTGAAGCTGACATTATCTCCATCGGCAGACTCCCGTCCAGGGTGCAGGAACCCATTCATCCCGACTTCCCTAGATCCCAGTATCCTCCTGCTTCTGGCGGTGCGCCGTCCACATCAGGGCAGCAACCCCAGCAGCAGTGGAATCCGGCGCCGGTCATAACTCCTTACGGCCCGCCTCAATTGCATTATCCTCACCCGCCTCCTCCTGCTCCGCATTTTCCAGCACTTCCTGCTCCCCCGCAGTACGCACCTTATTCTAACCCTCCTCCATTAGCCGCATTGCCTCCACCGGCACAGTTGCCGCCTCCTGACAGTAGTATTCAGAACACAATCCTCCAGGAGGTGCGGGCTTTGGCCTCGGGATATCATGCCATGTCCAATGACATGACCGCTCTGAAGAAGAAGCAAGCCCAGATGGACCTCGCTCCTAGGAGGCCATATGCGCCCCCGGCGCTGACGAAAGACAAGCCCCCGGAGCACCGGCCCGCAGAGGCGTCCGCCTCCGAGAAATGCTGCTATAGAAGACCCGCCTGGTCCTTCCGACCAGGTTAACTGGTGCACTACGTGCAATGACCCGCATTCGGAGGAAGATCGCACTCTACACCAAGCACTACATCCGGACCTTAGCGGCAGCCGCCATAGAGGACGATGAACTGTACATGATCCTGGACGGCGAAGCCAACTTTGCCCTCCCAGAGGAGAATCTAGTGCCGCCCGCCAAGGAAGAAAAGAAAGCTGCAGATGCGGCCAAGCCTTTGCAAGTTTACGCCAGAAGAGAAAAACCGCAGCCCGGCGGGCTGCCACCATACAAACGGCTGTGGCCCTACACAGCCCAGGAGAAGGCATCCAAAGATAAAGCTCCAGCCAAGCCTCCTCCGGCAAAGGCTGCCCCTGTTCCAACCAAGCCTCCTATAGCAAAAGCTCCCGTACCTCAACCTGCAGCTGAAACCAAAGAACAAGCCCAGGAAAAGTTGAAGCACCCATCTCTGACCAAGAGACAGAGAGTTGAGGCTACCCAGCAGTACCGGACGAAGTACGAGCCGGCAAAACAAGCAGAAGGAGCTAGTACCTCGGGCTACAGCATTGTAGACGAGTTGAAAAGAACACCTGCTAGAATCAGCATGTATGATGCTCTTCTACTCCCAGGCCAGGTGGATCTGCTGCAAGAATCCCTGAAGAACATGAAGAACGGCAAGCAGATACAACCCGCTGTCCTGGTTCAACCTTTGACAGTCTCAACCACCGGGAAGAACAGACCGCCACCCTTTTATCTGTCTTTACGGATGCAAGGGCACATAGTTCACAACCGCATGGTGGATTCTGGTGCTTCCACGACTGTGATGCCGAAGGCCGTCCGCGATGAGATCGGGATGGAATACACACGGAGCAGCCAAGGCGTGCTGCAATTAGACGACACCCCTGTCAAGACAGTTGGTGTCATAAAGGACATCCCTATCCGGCTGCACAAGGCTCTCGACATCGTGGTCATCCAAGAGGTCGTGGTTGTTGACCTGGCTCCCTACTTCGGCATGTGTCTCTCTCGGGAGTTCACCGCGAAGCTGGGCGGGTACCTGTCTCTAGACTACTCACACATGGAAGTGCCCTTCAAAGGAAGGAGACTGAAAATTTTCAATGAGAAGCCTTCCACCTTCCTAGTAGAGAAGATACCCGGAGGAGAGTTGGACTGCATGGTCCAGTTGTCAGAGGAAGAGCTGGTGACAGTAGAGCTGACTGAGCAAGCCTTCGAAGTGCTACAGCTTGAAGATGAGTTCTCTTTGCGGGACTTCAATGCCGTAATTGAGACAGAGCAGGGCTGTTACTCCATTGTACAGCCCGAGAGGCTTGGCATGTCAGCTGCAAAAGTGGGACCTGCACCGGAGAAGCTGTGGAAGCTTTTCTTTGACGGCGCGCGATGCAAAAATGGCCCCGGTGCAGGGGTACTTCTGGTTTCTCCAACCAGACCAAAAAGACTACACCTACAGGTTGGCCTGGTGCTACGAGGATTTGAAGGGGTATGACAGAACTGTCATCCAGCATACCATTGAGCTAGAGGATGGCGCCAAGCCATTCCGACGAAGCGAGGGCCGTGAATCCGAAGATTGAGGCCATGATGAAAGCCGAGCTCTTGAAGATGCTGGAGGCCAAGATCATCTACCCCATCAAACATTCATCCTGGGTCGCGAATTTGGTGCCCATGAGGAAAAAGAATGGCGACATTCGTCTCTGTGTCGACTTCAGAAACCTAAATCAGGCTTCCCTCAGGGACCACTATCCGCTTCCCCAAATCGACCAGATTCTACATATCGTTGCTGGAGCCCAGAGATTCTCACTTTTAGATGGATTTTCCGGCTACAACCAGATTTGGGTCAAAGACGAGGACCAGCATAAGACGGCGTTCACCACCAAGTGGGGGACGTTCGCCTATCGCCGCATGCCGTTTGGCTTATCCAATGCCGGTGCCACATTCCAAAGGGCCATGGACCTCGGCCTTCCGAGAGCTGCTCAATAAGATTATTGTCATCTACCTCGATGACATGACTGTTTTCTCTCACCAACAAGGAGATCATGTTTCACACCTACGGCAAATATTTGAGAGGTGTCGAGAATTCGGCATTTCTATAAACCCGAAGAAGTCTGTCTTCGCGGTAAAGGAAGGAAAGCTGCTGGGACATGTCATCTCCGAGGAAGGCCTCGCCATTGACCCTGACAGAGCAGAAGCCCTCGTTCGCTTGCCAGCCCCCATCGATAAAAAAGGGCTGCAGTCCTTCTTCGGTCAGATTAACTTCGTGCGGAAGTTCATTCCGAACTTCGCACAGGTGATCAAACCTATGGCCGAACTGCTGAAAAAAGATACAATTTACGAATGGACTGATGAGAGAGAGCAAGCCTTCGAGGAAATCAAGGCTCGAATTGCGCAAGCTCCGGTGTTGACAAACCCGGACTACTCCAAGGACTTCATCCTTTATGCAGTGGGAGAACCCGAAAGTTACGCTGCAGTCCTAACTCAGAAGGGAGACGATGGTGAGGAGCGCCCCATAGCGTTCCTAAGCCAAGTGATTCTGCCGCATGAGGAAAAGTACAACTTTATAGAGCGGCAGGTTCACGCTGTTATGAAATCCCTTCGAAAGTTCAGGCATTTTGTCTCCCAGAGCAAAACGACTGTCTTTGTGATTCACCCGGACGTTCGAAGCTTCATCTTACAAGGAGAACCGGGTCACAAGAGAGCGGGATGGATTGCAAAAATCCAGGAGTTCGACATCGAAGTGCGGCCCACCAAGCTTATCAGAGGCCGAGCCTTGTGTCAGGAATTGGCCCGAAGCGCTGTAGCCGGCATCTCCGCCTGTAAGTGGGAGGACACAGCGACACGCATCTACCTAGCCAACTCCTTATCGAAGGGGAGTGATTGGACAGATGAACTGGTGAGATTTTTCTGCACCGGAAGATGTCCAGATCACCTGAACGCCTCACAACGAAGGAGATTTCGGCTAGGTGCACTTAAGTACACTCTTCGCCCCGAGGGGCTTTACTTCAAAAACATCGACGGCATCCTGTTGCGATGCGTCAGAAAATCAGACCAGCCTAGGGTCCTCGGAGATTTTCATTCCGGGATGCCTGGGGGTCATCATTCTTCAAGGCCAACGGCCTTAAAAATAATTAGAGCTGGGTACTATTGGCCCACTCTATTTACAGACGCTCATGCGGTCTGTTCTAAGTGTGATCAATGCCAGAGGTTTGCTGGCCGAAACAGAAAAGCACCCCTGCCCCTTCAACCGATTCAGGCCGAGACTCCGTTCCAAAGAATGGGGTCTAGACTTCATTGGGGTGATTTCGCCTAATTCCTCTGCCGGACACAAGTTTATTCTTACAGCCACCGATTACTTCACACGGTGGGCAGAGGCAATCCCGACCAAGAACGCAGACCAAGAAACGGTCATCAGGTTCATTGAGAGCCTGATTACCCGCTTCGGGGTTCCAGAGTCAATTGTGACAGACAATGGTCCGGGATTCGCAGGCGCTGTACTCACGGAGTACACTAGCAAACTTGGCATCTATCACAAGATGTCTTCTAATTACTACCCGCAGGGGAATGGCCTTGCCGAGTCTACTAACAAGAACCTCCTGAAAATCATCCGGAGGACCATTGACAGAAACAAGCGGACTTGGCATTTACTCCTGAACCGGGCGCTGTGGGCGGACAGAGTTGCATTCAAGAAATCCATCAGAACGTCCCCCTATGCGCTTGTCTATGGCAAAGAGGCTGTCATGCCATCCCACATTGAAATCCCTGCCCTATGGATGTTGGACGAAGACAGAAGCAGCGGAGACCCGGTGGACGACAGATCGTGCCAACTCCTGCAGCTTGGAAGAAGACAGAGAAAAAGCATACCGGCCTTCACCGATCATATTGCCGCCACTCAAGGCTGGTTTGCAAAAGGCACCACCGCCCGAGTTTTTGAAATCGGGGACCCGGTGCTGAAGTGGGACTCATATAAGGCAAAGCCGGGCAATCACGGGAAGTTTGATGCCCTCTGGGAGGGCCCTTATCAGATTGCCCCGGTGAACCAGTTCAATGCCTATGTACTTCGGGATATGGAGGGTCAGCTCCTACCTATCCCTGTTAACGGGTTCCACTTAAAAATTTACCACTGTTGAAGGTGCCCGAGTGGCCATTCTTTGTAAAAATTTCCCTTATGCATTTTTGTTTTCCAACATGTACAGTTTCCAGCTTTCAACTTTTAATTTTTTATTTTTTGAGCTTAACTGCGACATGGGAGAGAAAACAGACTTCGCAGCGAAGTCTGTTGTCGCCCCTCAAAAGGGGCGAAGTTCGGGCTGCTTGGGTGAAGAAAAAAGAAAAAAGCAAAAAATGGCTAAGTGTTGGCCGCAGCCCGACTTCGCTGGCTAAGTGTTGGCCGCTGCCCGACTTCGCAGCAAAGTCGGGCTGCGCGCCAGCCAAAATGCGAAGCTTGAATGAAGGGAAAACTGCAAGGCACGAAGAGAACGGACTGCGCTCAGTTTAGAGCGAAGTCGGACTTCGCGCGCGAAGTCCGACTTCGGCCGGCTTGCGCGCGAAGTACGAACTGCGCACAACCTCCGCGCGAAGTGCAAACTTCGCGCGAAGTTCGAACTTCGCCCGAACTTCGGGCGAAGTCCGAACGCGCTGCATTTCCAAGGCGCAGCTCGTACAGTCCAGTCCAAAAGAGGCGTAAAGTTCTAAGGTTCGCCTCCCTTCCGAAGTTTGTAAGGGCCGGACTGCGCTCAACCCTTGGGCGCGGTAAGAAAAAAGGAAAGAAAGCACGAACAGTTTCAATGCGAACTTCGCGCGAAGTTCGGACTACGCCAGATTTTCTGGCGAAGTCCGACTTCGCTGGCGAAGTCGGATCGCGCCCAACTTTGGGCGAAGTCCGACTGCGCCTTGTTTTCTGGGCCAGCTTGGACAGTTGTCTAAAAAATGAATAAAATATTCAAAAGGTTCCAAGCTGGGCCCAAGGCGCATTGTGACCGTTTTAAAGTGGGTTTCCGCACCAAAGGTTTTTTCTTGAGCAGTGTGCCCAGATTGCGGCAGTAACGTCAGCCATGGCGCAGCGTTCAAGGTAAAGTTAATGATTGCACAGTCCTCAATGAAAAGTGCAATAAAAAGAGCATGGCACGGCTGTCGGGGTACCTTTTTCAAACATTCTCCTGCGCAGCCACCCAAGAAACTTAACTCCAGCCGACCTACCCCCTCCTGCGCGGCATTAATGACGCTGTCATTATCTAGAAAAGGGGGTCAGATGCATCCAAACATGCCAGACTGCGCAGATTATTCCTTGAACTGTGTAGATTATTCCTGTGACAGCGAAATCTGCTGCAGACGCCCTGAACTTGTAATTATTGCTGTTTCGAAGAGATGGACAGAGGAAAGATGCCAATGTCAGCGCAATCCAGCGAAGGGAGCGAGCACAAGGATTTACCACGGCCGGGTGTTTTCAGAAGTGAAACACCGTCGGAGCCAAAGTCAAAGTCCCGGCCTAAAAAAGTACAGCATGGGCAAGCCCCACCACCTCCGGTAAATTACTTGGCGGGATACGTGGACGGCTCGTTTTCTATGAGCCTGACTAAGCTGCGGACAAATGTGGAGAGTCGGGCCGACAAGGTTTCGCCCTCTCACCATTTCGGAGCGGCGTACAAGTCCAACCTTTTCAGATTCTTGTGCCCTCCCGTCCATCAATGCCCGAAACTGGCAGACCTGATTGTCAGACACTACAGACCAGTTACCCGACAAATTTGCAGCTCCACCGATAAACCCTTGTTCGCGCTACGCAGGGAGACTGTCCAGCCAGCTTTCGCCCTGGGGTTGGAGTATGACTCCAGCACAATTGTCAGAAAGATAAATCTGGGCGAGCAAGCAGGACGTTTCACGCAAACAAAACGGATGAGGGATTTCCTCAATTCAGAGCTGAACGCCCCGCTTGCAGCTGGACAGTGGCCAACCGGCCCCATGCCCTTGGCGAGGTTTCAGAGCAAATATTTATACACCATTCTGGCATGGATCCTCGGTCGCGACTCTGATGAGCTGGTACAGCCGTACCAGCTAGCGCTGGCAGAATGTCTCCTGTGTGGAGAATCCTACGAACCAGCAGCACAGAGAAGTGGAAAGCGCCCCATCTTTTTCGACTGGGCGGACTGGCTGGCATACGCCATCCACTCCAGCCTGGTGAAGATCCAGAAGAAGCAGTCCACCGAATTTCGTTTCAGTTCTGTTCTAGCTTGGCTTTGTCTGTATCATTTGCACTCCCGGATGCCAATCCCGAACCTGAAGAAGGTCAACGAGAAGGGAGAGCCACAGCCCGTCTATGACTGGACGGATGACCTATACCGGAAAGGGTCCTACTACAAGTTTAACTTCAACTTTCTGGGATTGGTCATGTCAGTCTTCAGCGAGGGCGAAATCCCTCGCCCCCCGCGAGAAATGACGAACTCTTTGCTGAGTCAGAAGCTCGGGGACGTTTTTAGACTGACGCAGGGGATTGTGGTCAGAATCTACGGATTCAAGGGCAAACCCCATTTGCTGCCCTACTGGTGCACGGAGCATCAGTTTGGGATGGAGGTTGCCCGACAAATGGACTATGTTGAGGAGGAGTTCGGCCTAGGAAAGAAAAGAGGCCAGATTTTTCAATACCCTCTTTCCTGGGCGAACGTTGAGATTTCTGAGGTAGGACAGCATGTCTACCTCGAGCAGGAGTTTTCCCGTATTGGCCTGGTTCTGTTGCCGCAGCGTTGGAAGTACGACCCGTACGGGATAAGGGGAAAGTTCACACATCTCTGCCCCCGGGCAGATATAATCGAAGACAGATGCGATGTGGTCCATGTGGACCTTGACTGGGAAATTGAATTGATGGAAGCTTCTCCTCCCTGGCAGGATTTTTATTGCGAGGAGGTAGCATATGACCCCAAGCGAAACCCGGACCACCAGTTCTCATCTCCAGGGTTCAAAAAATTCCTCTCCAAGATAGCAGGCCTTAACTGGCCAAAAGAAAAGATTATTGAATGCTGGAAGATGAGATGCCGCACGCAGCACGACAAATCCACCAGGAGAAATCTGGCCGTTGATGACGACTTTTCAGTTCTATACGACCAGCACCATGACAGCTGGCGGCCGTTCGCATATCAAGAATACGTTCCCCGAGGTCCCTTTGAGGGCTATAAAGGAGGGTCTTCCTCCCAACAGTTGTACACTTCGGCAACTGCCAGCGCGGGCCCAGCAGACATCCAGGTGGACCCAATGCAGCCCGTGGCTTCCAAGGCGGCGCCTGAAAAGGCGAAGAAATTAGTCAAGGCAACGCCCGAGGTGATTCCTCGAGCACAAAAGACGCCGGCGCCGCCGAGAGCAGACCGGTTGCGTGCAGACCTTCGCAAGTCAAACCCCGGTACAAGTTTACCGTGGGAACATCGTGCTCGTCGCACCTGCTTCATCTCCTTCCCCCGATCCGACCATTGTTCCAGAAGAGAAGAAAAGGAAGAGAGTTGAGAAAATCAGGCGACCTAGTCTGACAGTGCAGCAGCCAGTCGCAGAGCCGCAGCCGCGTTCAGCCGCTCCAGGGACAGTTTCTCTGGGCAGTCCCGAGCCAGCCGCCGGAACCAGAAGCGCAGACATCCATCCAGCGTCGGCTCAGGCGGAGCCCGCAGGTACGTTTGCTGCCCCATTCTCTTTGGTCTCATCTAGTCCTACCCCCACTCCATCTCCCGCTCAATCCGAGCAAGTTATGGCCGCATCTTCCTCCCCGTCTCCACACCCTTCTAGCGGCCCCCATTCTTTTGATCAGTTTGCTCAGAACCCCAACGTTTCCCTATCTCTGAGTCAAACTCCAAACCCTTCGCCTGAAGTTAGTGCTGAAGTCGTGCATTCACCGTTACATCCACCGCCTCAACCGCTTCAAACCCTTTCAGCATCAGCCGCTCCCATCTCCACTTCCCGGTCGCCCCCAGAAGCGGCCGATCCTTCCAAAGTCCATCCGGTTCCTCCTGATCCCATTCCCGCAGGAGAGACGTCTCAGCAGAACCCTAGGCTGGGGGAACCAGACTTCATGGACGACCTCCAAAATACAGACGACTTGCCTCTGGCAACGAGAGCTGTAGAATACCCTATCTCTTTCCTCCAAAACCTGAAGCGGAGGAGACCTGAAGAGATAGCCGCCCCAATAAAGCGCACCAAGTATAACTTCGAGAGGAGAGTGCTTACAACAGAGAAGATAATCCCGAAAGTGAAGAAGCCTCTCCGAGAAATGACCAGGGCGGACTACGAGCTCCAGACAAAGGAGAAGAGCTTTGACGACATTGACAAGCAATACGAGATTCAGGGAATCATTCGTAAAGCTGACAATCTCCTTGTCAAAAGTCTGGAGGAACAGGAAGAGCTTTTCGGGTTGCAGGATAAGACAAGACAGCTTGAAGAGGACCTGTCTAGGTCCACTGAGCAGCTGGAAGCGGCGCGGCAAGAAATAGATGAATTAAAAGCCCAGCTGGCCGCTTCTCAGCAACAAGCCGCAACCGAAAAGCAGGCAGCCTTGGAGCAGATTTCTCAGCTCCAAGAGTCTTTGAAACAGGCGCAGTCGCAATCTGCAGAGAGAGCATCTCAAGCGACGGTCTTTTCGAAGAAGAAAGTTAAGGAGATGCGGGCTGGTTTGCTGCGGGGATGCAAGCCCCACACCTATAAGGCGATGTCAGTTCTGGATTTCGCATCCAGAATTCAAGAAGTTTCTGCCTGGGGAAAGCCTGTGGTAGAGGAGGCCGAACGCCAGGCGAAGCAATGGCTGGACCTGGCGATAAATCTTCAGGAGCGCGAGCGCGATGGCCTCCAATTCTCCCCCATGTCCTCATTCGCTGCAGAATGGGCAGATGCAAGGGTAACCTTGCATAAATATTTCAAAAAAGTAGAAGAGGTGAGAGTTGCCAGACGAATGTTAGACGCATTCGAACACGAAAGAGATATCTGTATGGCTCCCTTTCACGCTCTTTCAGAACTAGGGTGCCCAGGTTTTGTTGAGAATGGCGAGTTTCTCACCCTAGATCAGGTGAAAAAGAATTGGCAGTCCTTCGAGGCAGACATAGCTGAAATTGATAGTCGGACCGAGCCAATTCAGGAAAGTCAGGTCACCCAGATGGTGTCCAAATGTTGCAAGATCAGCTCCTACTTCCAGGAGCTAGGAAAAAGATACCTCACCATCGACCTGCACGCGGTCGCTGCTTTCCACGCAGCATTAGAAGAAGTTGCTGACCGTCGGCCGTTCGAAGCAGAAGCCTGGGGCCAAGCCTAGGCCGCATACAACCACATCTGCGAGGCAGAAGCAAAAGCTGGAGAGCCTTCGGAAGGTGATTTTGAGGGGGCAACTGACAAAAGTGAATCTGAAGAACAGTTGCCGCAAGGAGAACAGCTAGAGCAACAAAAGGCAGGGGAAGCAAGTTCCTCTGCACCCAATGGATGAAGGCATGGATTCTTTGCGCCGAGGCGAGCTCGACACCCCGCGAGCCGCCAGAAATGTTGCCACATTTTGCACGGGGTGCAATGTTTTCAATTTTGTAACAGTGCTGCTCTTCTTTTCCCCTCTTCCTCTATTTTCCTTTCTTCTTCTCTCCCTTTCTCTTTCTTTCCTACATTCTCTTTCTTCCCCCTTCTTGGAGCCCCTCAGTTGAATTTTAAACTTGGCAGCAGTTACCTGAAAAATGGCTAAGTGTTGGTGCGAAGTGCGTACTTCGCCCAGTTTTGGTGCGAAGTCCGACTTCGCCCAGTTTTGGTGCGAAGTGCGCACTTCGCCCAGTTTTGGTGCGAAGTCCGACTTCGCCCCTCTTTCTGGGCGCACCTTGTAACTGGCAGGCTGGCAGGCTGACAGAAGAATGATAAATGCTGGAGCAAAGTCCGTACGACGGCAGATACCAGTTTTCACCTGTGCGCAGTCCGACTTCGCAGCGAAGTCGGAGTGCGCCCTTGACAGGTGCGCAGTAGGGAAACAAACTCATAAATACACCCAAGGCATGAAGGCCTTCCCGACTGCGTTGTTCTCTGCCCGCGCAACCCGAGACGCTCTGATCCCAGGCGAAGTTGGATGAACTGCCTTTCAAGGCAGACACGTGTCAAACATCATCATCCATTATCTGACAAGTGTCCAGCTTCGGGATTTGAGCCAAGACGTGCCGAGCAAAAGGACGAGCATGGGTTGCACTACCTGTGCCAGTGACCTCATTTAAAGCTGATCTGAGGTTCTACCTGCTCCAGCTACCCGCATTCCTGCCGAGAAGAAGTTCTGCCCAACACACCGCCACGTAGCTGTCCAGCTTCCAGGAAGACCATGCTGCGGGTACAGTCCGGTCCGACAAAAGGTCAGCATTTGCAGCTCCTTCGCCGCTTTTGTCAGCTTATGTTTGACTGGGACTTTGTGCCCATTAATGTAACAGGAGGGACTCGGGCTATAAAAACCCACCATGATTTCATTGTAAAGGGTGGAAGGGGAATGTCTATTAGGGAACCAATGTAACCGTGCTTCTGCTTATAAATATAATTTGTATGCCTGGTTCTGTTCTGCTGCCTTTATTTCTTTACGCTTTATGCTTTACGCTTCCCTGTGTCACGGCTCGTTGATTCGTTTCAGCATTTGGTGATCATGCGCCTTTAGCATTGTTTGTGCCATGGCTTGTTAATTTTTAGCATTTGATGGTCAAGCACTTCTGAACTTCATAGACTAGATGTGGTAGCAGTTCCATCAGTTGTGTGTTACGTTGTTGTCCGTAGTGGTGATTGATGCGCTGTCGTGCTGTTAGTTCTCCTTGTAGGGAGAATGTTTGCTAGGGGGCCATTGTAGCTGTGCGGTTAAAATCTCTGCATAACACATATACCTGGTTCTGACATCTCTTAGTTACTTTCTGTTTTGAGTTTCCGTACGTAGTGGTGATTGATGCATTGCCGTGCTGTTAGTTCTCCTTGTAGGGAGAATGTTTGCTAGGGGACCATTGTAGCTGTGCGTATATTGCTTAGTACAGAAAGTACACTTAGATTTTGCAGTTCTCAGTCATGCTTTGTATTTATAATGCAAGTAAGTATTTGTGATTGCTGGTTGCCGTACTGTTAGTTCCCCCCCACCAACTCCAAGTATATTTGTAAATTCTTTCTGTTCATTTATCTCTTTCCTGCACTCTTAGCTTGAACATAAAAACCCCCCAAAAGGAGCCGGCCTTCTCCGGAGATTGGCACGGAAGACATCTCTTCCTTCCGGCCTTTCATGCTGGTGGGCGAACCGGGCGCATTAACCCAAAATCCTTTCCTCATGGCAGATTCGTAACCAACAGTTGGGTCAGTTGAAGGAACCGCAGCAGCTAGCCGTGTTGTTGGGTGGAAGGCTGTATCAATGTGTGGCGGGGTGCTAGGGATCTTGGTGGCTAGTGCGGGAGCTGCAGATCTTTGTACTAGTAGCAAGAGCTCCAGCCTCTTGTTGGACGTTGGCTTGGTTCCAAATTTACATTCTTTAGTCGGTGGTCAGTTGTTGTTTCCTTTTCCCGCTAGGCAGGAAGTTTTTTCAGTTAGACTGAGCTCTGGATGTAAGGCTCCCGTTGGACGGGAAGATCTATCTGATGAACTGAGCTCTGGTTCCCGTGGGACCGGATGTTTCATGCTTTTACTGTCTTATCTGCCCTTTGAAGAGGGCTTTCTCTTGCAGTTGATTCCAGCCTGGGCTAGGCATGAATTTTTATTCTTCATTTCGTCGCCATGCGGAATCTAGATCCTTCTACCCTGGGTTTCAAACGTCTAATTTCCTCTTTGGGAAAAAAAATCTTAAGTTGGGGACCAAGCTTTAGGATGTGTTCCTGTTGTTGGTGGTTTGCGATTCCAGTTTCAGGGCGCCTATTAAACAAGAAAATCTTCTTTGCGCCTTGTGATTCAAATTTGTTGGATTTGCTTCCAGTTTGGTTCCAGATATTTGCTCTCTTTTGGGCAGGAAAGATCTGTTGCAGAGTTCCTGATGGGGTTGTAGGATTTTTAGCGGTTTCAGATGCAGGGTTCTTGTTTGGCGTAAATTCTTTTATGCGCCCTGCAATTCAATTTTGAGCACCTTTCCTTCAGGGCTCCAACTGCAGGTTCCTTTGTGCTTGCTGCCAGATATCCAGTTTCAAATCTGTTGTGGTTTGGATCCCAAGTTTCAGAGTTCCAGCTCTTGACAAGATTCCTAAATTTTGAATTTTAAATTCAAATTATGGCGTTCGTTTTAGGCAGGCCTGTTTTCAATTTGTTGTTGGTTGGTCCCCGATGTTTGTTGGATATCTTAATTCGGGATAGCTTTTCTCTTGTTTTATTTGAGCCGGTTAATTATATTGCTAGATTGTCCAGCCGGTGTTGCTCTCTTTTAGTGTGATGTATTCCTTGGGTTTGGCCCGGGAGTACCTCTGTTCCGCTTTGTAAAAAGTTCGGGGACCCTTTCAAAACCCCTTCGTTTACCTCATAAAAAAAAAAGTATATGCTAGCTTATATAGTATGTGGATCATGGTTTGCTTTTAAATCCATCCGATCCATGAGGAGTCAAAAGCAACCCCTCTTTCTGCTGGGGAGAACGCCCGAGTAATTGAAAGCGACAGGCTGCCCCCGCGCCCAAAAGCCCGGGAAGCCTCTCTATTTTAAAAGGAGGAGTACTTCGAACCTCTCTATTTATAATCCGCTTCGAATTAAATTAAAAGGTGTTCAAGTTTCATAAGCGCTGATAATAGAGGTACTAAATCCAACTCCATGAATGAGCCTTTTGTTCCTAGTCGTCATGGTATAGGGCGAAGCCCTCTCTATTTTAAAAGGTTGACTTTACTACTGTGATATTTAGAGAGCGACCAAAGAGAAAGAAAGAAAATCACTATGAAGAGCGAGCCCCTTGCCTTACTACTTCGATTAACGCTTTTAACCAAATGGGAGAGATGAGAAGAGGTGGGTGATCTGAGAGACCCTAAAGTGGAGCCCCTTTTAAAATAGAGAGACAAAAGCCTCTACTCTATAGTTGCTTTAAATATCTTGGAGGAATTCTGATTGGGATGATGGATGGATCTTGCCACTATGGAAGCTTTGGTTAACTGGAGTTAAAGGTCTCGCCGCTTCGATCACTCAAGCTTTGATCCGTTCTCTCCAGCGTCACGGAACTACTTTTCGACACTTCCCCAGAGGTTAGTCAACCGGTCTTTAGACACTCGCCCTTGAAGGGATAGGGAGAGGATGAGTGAATGGGAACAGCAGAGGAAGGGGGGGACCCCTCTTAATTTCATTCGGGTCTTACCTTTATAAGCTTCAGCTTATATCTCAAAAGGTCGCTCACTGGAGAGCCTCGTATTTCTTCACAACACGGGAAAAAAGCAGGGAAGAATCAAACTATGGCAAGGAACCAAACACTGGCTATAAGCCTCATTCTCTAGTCGAGCACTTTAAATAGCCATGCGCAGCCATGCACCTTTTCAAAGAGGGGGCCATAGCCATTAAATAGCCAAGGTGACGCTTTGCTTTTAAATAAGATAGGATCGAGTGATCATTATTACAGTAGTAATATCGAGTAGCCCTTGTTAAAAAAAGTCGAGTCAAGCCCCCCCACTTTTATAAGGTAAGCATGATCGATCTTAATTAGTATATAAAATAATCGAGGCTCTTCGAACTTGTGCAGCAGCTATCTCCCTTTCAATAAGACGACCTATTAACCTTTTAAGGGATTTCCTCATTTAATATTTTTTAGTACTCTACCTTTTAAAACCCCTCATGTATAATCGACAAATCTTAATACATTTATTGATATATCTTTGACAGATCTTAGGTCAAATCCTTAAAACAAATCTCCAATTAAAAGCTTTAAATTTTAAGGTGCTCTCCCTATCTACTCTTTATATAACAAGGGCTCTGGTCGATATGGATGGAAAAGTTACTCAACGCTCTCTATTCCCCTTTTAAAATAGAGAGGGGTCTCTCTGTTTTAAAAAGGGCCGCTTTTAGATAAGGTTGCAACGGCATCTTTGAGAGGGGTATCAATCGACCCCATTTTCATATCTTTTCCATGGGTGGGTCCCACCCCCGGAGAAGAATGGGTTTACTTTGCACTCGACTGATCAGACAGGAGGGGTATCGGCAAGGCAGCAGATGCACTCATCCGGACGGTTATTAAAAGCTCTCTATTTTAAAAGGCCACCGGCCCGTCAACCATTAAAGAGGAAAGGGGAGCGGGACGCAAGCTTAAGATCGGGAACTTTTATTTAAAGAGGAAAGGGCGGCCCAACAGGCAAGGGGAATCGGGCCAGCAGAACTTTCTGAGTGAGTTGCCTACCGCGCCAAGCGTAGCTATTCGGGAACCAAAAAGGACAGATCCCCTCGTCGTCTCCTATTCATTCACGCTGGGTTCCTCGTCTTCCCACAGATGGCATTCCCGTTACTATCTCGTGCCGGGGAGCGCGAGACCTCGTCCTAAAGGTGAGATCTGGAGAGGGGAGAGCTGGGGCCGGTCAGAGTTCCTGCTCAGCTCTCTAGGCTTCCAAAAGCTCTCTTTAACAAACATTGAAGCTCCTCTTTTAAAATAGAGAGAGCGTCCCCTCCACTAAAGAGCTCTCTATCGATTGGACCAACTTCCTCTCCATTTGAGCAGTGAATCATATGAATCTATAACAAGTCGAGCTCTTGAGATAGAGAGGAGATAGAGAGCTCTTTAGTGAAAACAAGAGAAGAGGCGGGGGAGAATCGCTCATTTAAGGGTGGGCTCATATTTAAAGGCCCCGCCAGTCAGTAAGAAGACCTTATAAAATAAAGGTCAGCGCAGCTCTCCCTTTTTTCTCCCCTTTTTTCATTTTAGAGAGGGGGATCTTGACGTAAACCTCTCCCGTTCTTGAGAGTGGATCTTGACGTAAACCTCTCCCTCCCCCTCGATCTCCTTCAGTGATGAATACGTATGAAATTGACTCGCCCTCTTAAGATATAAAATCTTTCTTTCTTTCTTTCTTTTTTCTTTCTTTCTTTATATGGTTCACTTTTTTTTTCAAAGAGGTAGAGAGTGTATCGGTTTTTTTTAAGATGGCTGCAGCTTGAATCTCGTTCCATCGGGGAGTCTAGTTACAGCGTTGTTCTCTCTTCGTCAAGTTTGCCTTTATAAGTTCTTACGGCTTTCTTATTTCGGCGAGCCTTTCTCATTTTAAAGAGGTTGGGCTGGTTGGGTCGTTTATGCGTATCTTGGGAGATCGACTTTAGGGGAAGGGAAAGGGAAAGGGGGCAGGAGAGAGCTCTTATGCACTCTTAAGGGAGGGGGAGATTAAGGTTGGGCGGGTTGAAGAGCGAAGGGACACTCGGATTTCCTTAGCCTTTAAAAGGTTGATTAAGCTCGGTTCAGCAGGTTAATGATCATTGGCAGGTTGGCCTTACCTTGCCTTGAAATAGCGCGCGCGCTTTTAATCGTCATTCAGGTCAAGGCGATGGAAGTCGGGCCCTTTCTTTCTCACGGATCCGGGGTTGGGAAGGTTGCCTAA
Source organism: Wollemia nobilis (assembly GCA_028583015.1). NCBI lineage: Eukaryota > Viridiplantae > Streptophyta > Pinopsida > Araucariales > Araucariaceae > Wollemia > Wollemia nobilis. The sequence continues at coordinate 2,315,561 of JAQPPZ010001036.1, read as the reverse complement.
AGCAACGTTGTCTCCCGCGATATCGCGACACCTTTGATGAATGGGCGCCAAGGGGATAACTCGTCGCGATATCGCGACACTTTTGCAGTTTGGGCGCCATGGGGAAAACTCGTCGCGATATCGCGACACTTTTGAAGCACTGGCGCCAAGGGGAAAACTCGTCGCGATATCGCGACACTTCTGGTGAACAGGCGCCATTTGGAAATCTCGTCGCGATTTCGCGACACTTTTGGTGATTGGGCGCCTTGGGGTTGTGCCGTCGCGATTTCGCGACACTTTTGGTGTTTAGGTGCCTCGGGTTTGGCTGTCGCGATTTCGCGACTTGTTGCTCTGGCGCGGCCTCGGTTGGGTTGTTGTCGCGATATCGTGACATGTCGCGATTTCGCGACATGTCGCATTTTCGCGCCTTGTTGTAATCTTGCTTCTTTGCTCTCGGCTGGGATGTGTTTACTCCCTTTTGTAATTGATCTTTGTTTTAATACAAGTTTTTTTATTTTTTCAAAAAAAAAAAGCAACGTTGTCTCCATTTTAAAAGGGTAACGACTTGAAAAGCTCTCAAGCTTCATCTTCTTCGAAGCTATTCCAAAAGGCCGCTGGTCATTGAGTGGGTGGTGCAAGCAAGCAGCGTGCGTTCCACTTTTTAAAGCGGAAGAAGCCCCCCTCTGTTTTAAAAAGGTAGCCCCCCCCATGTTTTGCCTTTAAAACATGGGGGCCCTTTTAAGAGCCCTTTGAAATGGTGGGGGAGGGGAGGGGGAGAGGCTTTAAAATGTTTTAAAAAGGGGTATCATACCTTGAAGGGAGATTACCTCTCTATCCTCTTTCCAGTGGGCGATAGCGATTTTAAAGCCGAATTGAAGCTTATCTCCCCCTCGACCTTAAACCTTAAATAAGGATAGAGAGCTCTTTAAACTTTAAGCGGTTGAGCGGGCAGGGGGCTTTGAAAGAAAAGAGCTCCCTTTTCTTTAAATTCTCTTAAGGCTCTCTCCCGGCTTACTCGAAGAAAGTTCTAAAGTTGTTATAAGGATAGGGAGCAGTTGTTAATACGTATATAAACGAACCCGGATCCACAGCAAGCTTTTCAGCATGGGATCGAACCTTTAGAAAGCCTTAAAGTCAAACCACCCCTTTAAAGCATATGCAATTCAGAATGCTTAAATGAATGGGTTCCTGCCTTAAGATCTCTAAGCTATGTTTTCCAGCGGTTGGGTCGACTCCGGCTTCAAACTTGAAGGAGTCGAGTCACGAAGGCATATATGTATATGTTGTTGCCCCTATTATATTAAAGCGAGATCTTATATGAGGTCGACTCTTCCCTCTGCTCTAAACCCTCAAGGAGTCGAGTCACGAAGGCATATATATGTTGCAACGCTTATAATAATCTAGGAGATCTCAAGCTCTTCCCTCTGCTTTCAAGTTGAGTCGGTTTTAAAGGTCAGCTATATGGTTTTTGTTTTTAAAAGGGAGATGCCCTATTATATTAAAGGAGATCCTGACATGCCTACTTCACCGAGTCTATCTATTATATACGCTTTAAAGAGCTCAAAATAGCTTGCTTGCTTTTTAAACCCTTGCCCTTGTTGAAAAAGCCAAGCCAAGCCCCATGTATAATAGTGCGCTTATCTTCATGAATGGTCGAGTGCTCTTTTAAAATAGAGAGGAGGTGTCCCTCCCTTTTAAGATTATAGATAGAGAGCTCTCCTGAGGCTCTCCCCCCCTCCATTTTAAGGTAGGCTTCTAAGGGTGAATATTATTTTAAAAATATGAAAAGGAAAGCCTCGACAAATGATCAAATAGAATAGATCGATGATCTCGTATAGCTCTACGGTATCGGATAGGCGCCCGGAGAATAGCAATCAAATAAAATGTATTGATCAGGCTTCATCGAAGCCCCTCTATTATCAAAGGCGAGATAAAGCCCTTTAAGATAAAATAAAACCTAGTTTATGAAATCTGTAAATCGTTTCATAAGGGGCCGCTTATCTATTTGAAAAGGGGAAAAAGAAGAGGGCCAACCTTTAGAATTGATGCTTTACAATGTTACAGGTCATTCTAGACCCCTGTACATTCGCTCTGGTATCAACCCTCTAAGCTCAACCGACCCCAAGATTATCTCCCATGAAAAAGACAGATTTCCCCCTTCAGAATAGAGAGGGCCAAATCAAGATAATCCTTTAAACTTTCCCATATCCGTTCCTCCCTTTCTTCTAGACCTTTAAATTAAAAGGGTCTCCTCTCAAAATAAAAAGCTCTCTCAATACAAAACAAATATTTTCGATCCAAGCCCCAGTACTATATTAAAAGGGTTGGGCTCTCTCGGGCGCTCTCCTCTCTTTTTTAAGCGGCCTTTAAAAGGAGCTCCAATTAAAAAATCTTTTAAAGCGCTTGTTGTCTTGGTTGTCCGACTCAAGAATGGATTAAGACCACGAACCTTTTAAAATAGAGAGAGCTCCATCACCCATTGATGGAAGATCAATATATCTTTGAGTAGGTAGAGCTCTCAGATGAAACTGGATGCTTTTTCAAAGGGGATTCTATTGAGTTGAGGTAATTGAGGGAGCACACTAAATTCTGTTTTGGAATAAGGTAAGTTAACCAACGATATGTGAATTTGTGGAAGTAAGTTGGCCAACGATCTATAAACGAAAGAACCCGGGAGATCTTGAGACGAAAGAACCCGGGATAAAGCTTTAGGAGGCGCCCGCCCTTCTCTACTCTACCCCCCGGGCGGGGGGGAGTAAAATACTCGAAGCAGGAGAGCACAAGCACGATATGGTTTCATCTACTCAAAAGCACTCTTATCACTTGGTAGATCCAAGTCCATGGCCTATCTCGGGGGCACTCGGGACTTTGGCAACCACCGTTGGAGGTGTTATGTACATGCACTCATTCACAGGAGGTTCAACACTCCTCAGTTTAGGCTTGATCTTCATCCTATATACCATGTTTGTTTGGTGGCGGGATGTGATACGTGAATCCACGTTGGAGGGATATCACACCAAAGTTGTACAATTAGGACTTCGATATGGGTTCATTCTGTTCATCGTATCGGAGGTCATGTTCTTCTTCGCTTTTTTTTGGGCTTTCTTTCATTCCCCTTCGGCACCTGCGGTAGAGATTGGAGGTATCTGGCCCCCCAAAGGGATTGGGGTTTTGAATCCGTGGGAAATCCCTTTTCTTAATACCCTTATTCTCCTTTCATCCGGAGCTGCCGTAACTTGGGCTCATCATGCTATACTCGCGGAGAAGGGGCGACAAGCAGTTGTAGCTTTAGTAGCCACCGTTTCACTGGCTGCAGTATTCACCGGGTTCCAAGGAATGGAATATTATCAAGCACCTTTCACTATCTCGGATGGTATTTATGGTTCTACCTTTTTTCTAGCAACGGGGTTTCATGGTTTTCATGTTATTATAGGGACTCTTTTCCCGATCATATGCGGTATTCGCCAATATCTGGGGCATTTGACCAAGGAGCATCACGTCGGCTTCGAAGCAGCTGCATGGTACTGGCACTTCGTAGACGTGGTGTGGTTATTCCCATTTGTATCTATCTATTGGTGGGGGGGTCTATGAGGGGACGGACAAGTGGATTGAGAAATGAAAGCTCGGGGACGGAGAGAACCGGGCTTTTCCGAATAATCATTGCTGCTTCCCTACTACCCCCGAGTATCATATCGAAAGTTTCTTCCACTTTTCTACCAAACATCTTATTATTCCGGCATATTCATGTGGGGATCGAAGAGATTATGGCAGATTATGCTCACCAAGGAATGACCCGAAATTTGATTTTCATCTATCTGGGACCGTTCCTTTTCATCGTGATCAAAGATGTTTTCCTGTTTCTATTCGGCTTATTCTAAATGACCTATTATTGAAAGCTTTAAAGGTGGTAAAGCGGGTCTTTAAAGCCATTTTGGTTTTTGTTTTTGAAAGGGCTCACTGCTTTGCCTTTACCTTTTAAACAGAGGGCTCTTTATCTATAACCGAGGCTCTCTATTTTAAAACTCCTATCCCTCTTAAGATATTCTCCCTCTTAAGATAAAGAATCGGGAGAGATCTCTCTATCCATAATCTTAAGAGGGATGCTCAAAAGCCTTCTTCTGATTCGTAGCCCCACGTTTTGCCCTTGAAACATGGGGTTTAAACGGTGGGGGAGAGGGCCCTTTTAAAATAGAGAGCATGCACCAGCGAAGCGCTCGCTGTTCGTTCCTTTTCATTGAGGGGGAGTCGGATTGAGGGAACACGGGAACGATACGAAGTAAATGACTCTGGGAAAACAACGATTTTCTATTCTCAAACAACCCATATTATCCACACTGAACCAGCATTTGATAGATTATCCGACCCCGAGCAATCTAAGTTATTGGTGGGGTTTTGGATCGTTAGCTGGTATTTGTCTAACCATTCAGATAGTGACCGGCGTTTTTCTAGCTATGCATTACACACCTCATGTGGATCTAGCTTTCAACAGCGTAGAACACATCATGAGTTTTAAAATATGGATCAGTTTTACAGTCTCAGATTCACCTGTATATGTTTTCAGTTTCAGTTTATGGGTTCAGATGTGATTTCTATGGTGAGAGGCCAAGGTTTTTAATTTAAGGGGTTTTAAGCCTTTTAAAATAGAGAGGATAAGGCAGATGTTTTCAGCTTGTGTGAAATGTATGATCTGATTTTTATGGTTTAATGAAAAGGATGATTATGGTCTTTGATTTCCCAATCATGACCATGGGAGGTGTCTTCTAGATGCTTGCCAGAGCCCGGCCAGATTTTAGGACTTAAATGCGCACGCTTAAAGCCCTTTCAAAATAGAGAGGGGCATTCGAATATTCACATGAATATTTGAGACTATTAGGGCATACATGTTAGGTAGGAGTGGACCCCACTGCCCAGTCACCACTCAAACATATTTCGTAAGTCACTCAAGTGAACCTTATAAAGTAACTTCAATTAATTAAAAGTGACCTCATGTTTAAAAGGGGTTTAGAGAGGCCTTTTAAAAAACCCAAGGAGAGGTTTGACTCCTTTCAAATCAAATCAAAAGTTGGTGTTGTTTTATAACGGCTCTTTCTCCCCTATAAAGCAAAGAGTCTGGGACATTTCAAAAAAGTTGGAAGGACACACTAGAATGAGGTATCATTCAGCTGCAGCATTTTAAGGCCATTCTGAGCGGCTCTTTCTCTTCTACTCTCTCTTCTAAAAAGGGGTTGAACCTGACCAGGAACTTTACAGGTGACATGATGCTTGGCTTGAATGCTTGAGTACCGACGATTCAGCGGTTCAAGGTATACTTGTTTCAGTTCGTTTATAAGCTTGTTCAAAAAGTTCAGGATTAATCTCTGTTTTGGACAGGTTGAGGCTTTTTTAAGGTCTCCACTGCATCGCTTATCGGTCCCTGCTTCAGTCAATTCTTCGCTCCTGTTGTGCATGGCTCTGCCCTAGCAGGAAGTCTTTGTCACTTGAACTCTTTCAATGTCTCTTTGTGCATGGCTCTGCCAAGCCACTTAGAGTTTAAAACCCATCGTTCTGATATGTATGGCTAATTCATTTAACAGAGGATGGGTTGCCTTCTATTTTTCACTAATTATCTCTCCCTATGAGCAATAGTTCAAGTCACACACTCCCATAATCCATCTTCTCCGTCTGAGCTGAGGATCTACTTCAATTGTTTGTATTGGATGGATAATACTTCAGAATTGAAAGGAGAAATCCGAGGAACTCCGAGGAGCATGGTTTCTTATTTCCATATTTCCAATATGAAATATTCCCGGCAATGATATATTGTCATTACTCAACAAAAGGATGGGTTATGAATACTCATTGATACTCATTCAAAATCTATCTTTCCTCTCTATAAAGGACCTGAAATACCCTGCTTACGAATCATTAGAAAGTGCATTGACATAAATACAGCGGTAAGGAGGGGTAATATGAAAGTGTGTAAACTATAAAAACGAGTCAAAGTAGATTTGTAGCACACGGGTGCAGTATTCCCGATGGGGAGGTGGTTTTACCAAGCTTAGAATGACCAACTTGCTATTCACAATCGATGGACCAAATCGTACAACCGTACAATATTTACAACTAGCAATGTGCGACAACTAAACAACTTGTACGAACACCAAATCGTACCATTGTACGATCCCAAATCGTACAATGACAGAGCTTGTACGATTTCACACTTAGCCAATCCTTCAGATTTGGTTTTACAAGCTGTCGTACACAGTTTTGTAACTAAACAAGTCGATTTCCCAATGCTGCCAAATCGGGTAAATTGCCTTCAATCGCATAAATTGCCAAATCGGGTAATTGTCTTTTGTACGATTTGTAGGGACTTTGGTGTACGATTTGTATGAAACGAAGGTACAACCAAGTGCTAAATTGGATATTCTATTGGACCAATCTATCTCAGATAATTTTTTTAAGGGTTTATGTCAATTAATCCTAATCCAGTAACATGCAAAACATATCAACGGGGCTTGAGAGAGCTCTATATCCAATGACAACGCCCAAAAATCGTACAACAGTGTTCACACGTCTTCCTTGATATTATCATCATCACAGATCATTCCATAAAGCTACACCAATGCTGGTTTTCTCCATAGCAATACATGAAAATAGCCAAAACCATCACAAAGAAGTACATGCAACAGAGATAAACTGGTAATTGCTATTCAACCATTCCAGGATCGTACAATACATGAGAGAAACCATAAACTATGCTCAAATGTATTATTATTCAATAATGTCAATCACAATCAGAGATAAATAATAACACTTCACAGCCAAAACTCATAGTATTCTCAGACTAACCAGAATATATCAGCATATCATAACCAAAATGTAACCAGACTATCAAAATTGAAAATGGGACCTTATATAACATTGCCCAGGCCGTTCCAAAGCGGTTCCTGAGGCAATTAGTTATTTACAACTGCCCATGCATAACGGAATGCATTAATTAAGAATTTTACTAAGTCTAACACCTTAATAATCAAATACATGCGCAATTACAACTTAAAATTACATTTCCCATACATTTCATTTCATTTCATTGCGCCTTGTACGATTTGCCTTCACCTTGTACGGTTTGCCCTTCTGACTGTACGGTTTACTCCTACCTGTAAGATTTGCAAAACTTGCCAAAATTGTCAAACTTGGGCAAATCCATTTATCACTTCTTCTTCTTCTGGGAGGTGGATTTGCTGCCTACAAGAATAACTCACACTAACACTTCCGCGTAATAACTCTACCAAAGGAGATCCTATTACAGGAATAGCCTCAGGAACACCGGTCACAATTTTGACCGCCCAATAACCAATTTGATCCCAGGGTAAAGAATAACCAGTTACACCGAAAGATACGGTTAGTACAGCCAGAATTACACCCGTAACCCAAGTTAATTCACGAGGTTTTTTAAATCCACCTGTGAGATAAACACGGAATACGTGCAAGATCATCATTAGAACCATCATACTTGCCGACCATCGATGAACGGATCGGATTAGCCAACCAAAGTTCACTTCGGTCATTATGTATTGAACAGAGGCAAAAGCTTCTATAACGGTCGGACGATAGTAAAAAGTCATGGCAAAACCAGTAGCTACTTGTACTAAAAAACAAGTCAGTGTGATCCCCCCTAGACAATAAAATATATTCACATGAGGAGGAACATATTTACTAGTGATATCATCTGCAATCGCCTGAATCTCGAGACGCTCTTCGAACCAATCGTATACTTTATTGAGATAGGTAAACTTAAATTCCCCCTCTGAAAACCGTACATGAGAATTTCCTTTCATACGGCTTAAACAAGAACACCCAAATACCTTTTTGAACGAATATATTAATTGTAAAATCTCGAGATACTCGATACTTCGTTCCCTGGGGATATGAATGAATAAAATTAGTAATAATCGTTGGTTACGAATCTGCCACTAGGATAGGATTTTAATCTATATGCACCCTAGATTCGCCCAACAGATTGAAAGGCCGAAAGGAAGGAATGCCTTCTGCGCCAATCTCCGGAGGAGGCCGGCTTCCTATGTTTTCTCAATTTGGGTTTTAGCTCAGAGTGTAGGAAAGAGATTACAAATTACTGAAAGAAACATAAATATGCTTGTTTCGGGTGGGGAAGATAAGCAGCACAGAAACTAACCAATCACCACTACTAACAACAATCTAAACAAAATATGTAACAAAAACCATTAATGTTACTTTATCCTATGTATCCCTCACTTTAAGCATTCCAGATACACTTAATTGCCAATACAGATATCCAGATAAGCAGAATAAAAGTAATCAGAAATATAAGCAACATGAGGCAGAAATGCTTAACGAAGGCATCATACAAAATAAAGACAATCAATGGAGCCAAGTATATTGTGTATTCAAAAGCAAACGCACAGCTACAGAAGTCCACTAGCAATATATCTCCCATCCACCTCTATACAATGATATGTGCAACTATTTATAGCGCAATTTTCCCCCCCGATTACAACTTTGGGCACAGAAACCCAGACCTGACAAAAGCTGGAAAAGCTGACAAAAGCGGCAGCATCTGATGTTGACCTCTTCGGGTATGCAACATACTCGCAGCAAGGTCCACCTGAAAACTTGGCAGCTACGTGGCAATCCGGTAGATGAAACTTCGAGTCAGTTTGAATGAGGGCAGACGCGGTACAATATGTCAGTTCACGCTCGCACACCTTCTGTCACATCTTTGACTCGAATCTCGAGGTTGGACACCTGTCAGCATCTGATGGGGGGAAGAAATCGCCTTCAAAGCTCATCTTTTATATCCCGCCCGACTTCGCACAAAATTGGAGCGCAGCCGGGCAGCGCAGGGTGAAAGCAGCGCAGTCGGGAGGGCCTTCGTGCCTTAGAAATTTCTCGGCAGCATTGTCTTATCTTTCGCCCGAGTGCGCACAAACTGGTGAGCGCAGCCCGACTTCGCTACGAAGTCGGGCGGCTCAACACTTAGCAAAATTTCTGATGTCTCCAAGGCAAGCCAGCCCTACTGCGCACTAACTTTAGAGCGCCGCCCGACTTCGCTGCGAAGTCGGGCGGTCCCAACACTTAGCCATTTTTTGGCTACTCTTCACATTGACGTCGCCCAGGTGCGCATGAAATTAGGAGCGCAGCCCGACTTCGCTGCGAAGTCGGGCGGCTCCATACTTAGAAATTTTTTGGGCACGACTCTGTTGATATCGCCCGAGTGCGCCGAAATGGGCAAGCGCAGCCCGACTGCGCTGCGCAGTCGGGCGAACAACAATACTTAGAATATTTTTGGGCATATTTGCCCACTCAGAGAAACAGTCAGAAACATGGAAAAGAAGATGGAGAAAATGAAACTGATGGCAGAAAAGTAGAAGGGACATGGTGAAGAAAGGGGGAGAAGAAAGAGGGAAGGGAAAGCAGCATTCTTAAAAAATTTCAAGACATGGCACCCCGTGCAAAATGTGACAACAATAATCCAGGATCTCTTGCAATAAGAAGGAAGACTTTGTAATGCTCAAATTTCAAGTTGGCTCATTTTTATGCAGAATAAATTGCTATAGGCCTTTTGAACAATCTTTTATCCTATTCGTGATATAAATTACTTAGAGAACAACTAGTATCGACGATCAATAGGAATTATCTTGTTGAGATCTCAACAGATGAATCAATCTGAACCTCAGATTTAGATTCTACCCCGATAATTTGATTAAATTCCAAAAGGTTCTCTGGGTAATAACCTTTTAATTGAATTATTGCTCACTTAATGAAATAAGATAACTAAGAGAAATGAGATAGTATCTCATTTCTTCAGCCAGAGCCAGCAGAAGAAGGAGGAGAGATCCCTCAATTTCTGATCATACTTCTTTCAAGTTATTACAAATCTGGTGACGAGGTCCAAGTGACAGGTACAAACCATAGTTCAGATCTTCTTGAATATATCTATTCCTCGTGCTCCAAATATTAACTTTTGATCAATATCTAACGAGGTAGGACCATCTTTATGAAGATAACAGACTGATCTTCTGTACTAGAGTAGAGATCAATTTTAACAAGTCGCACACCCATATTCCAAAAATCCTTAGATAAAAGTAATTACACGATCAAACTACCGGAACGTCATAACCTAGAAACTCGAGCTATCCAATAGCTCGCCTTGAATTCCTTAGTTCTTTTTTATTTTGAATAACTTGGGATTCGGGGGGGGGTTGTTTAGTTTCTCTAGACCCAACTAACCGGAATTCCGTCCAATAAAACGGAAGAATTATAAATCTCCGAGATAATAGATAAGAATACTGCAAATAGAGCCATTGCAATACCCATGAAAGGAGTAGTTCCCCATCCGGGAGCTACTTTACCAGATTCTGTATTAAGCGGTTTTAAATAATCTCCTACAGTAGTACGTCTTGGCCTGGTTCTGGAAGTATCATCAATGGTCTGTGTAGCCATAAAAACTATTGCATTGGTTGAGATCTGTTAACTTTGTATACTATTCCATATATATATATATATATACATGGGATTACCTAACAATGGAAACTGCAACCTTAGTCGCTATCTCCATATCTTGTTTACTTGTGAGTTTTACTGGTTATGCCCTGTACACCGCCTTTGGGCAACCCTCTGAACAACTTAGAGATCCTTTTGAAGAGCACGAAGACTAGTTGAAAGAAAGGCCTTCCCTACCGGGAAGGCCTTTCTTTGATAATAACAATGAGGAGGAAAAGAACAAAAATTATTTTCCCCCTCTATCTGGAACTTTGGGTGGTTCTCGGAAGAAAATAGCAAAAAAGATTATCCCTAAGGTCGATACCAAAAGGAATGTATAAACCAATGCTTCCATAGATTCGATCGTAGTTTACAATTATGGAGATAGCTTTCGTACTAATTACGACATTAAAAAAAAAAAAAAAGATAAGAAAGAAAGATAAGAAATCAAAAGATTTTGATTCTTAGTGAGAATGAATATTTGGTTTAATTTCTCAATATTGATTAAAGATCGGAGCAATGTCATATTACACAACTTGTCTTTTAGTAGTCGGATCCCCCAGTTTTTGGAACGCCCCAAATTCTACTTGAGCATCCAAATCCGGATCAATACCAGCAAAAACATCTCTGAATAGGGTTCTAGCACCATGCCAAATGTGCCCAAAAAAGAAAAGAAGAGCAAATGTAGCATGTCCAAAAGTAAACCAACCCCTTGGACTACTACGAAAGACACCATCGGATTTCAAAGTAGCGCGATCTAATTCAAAAATTTCACCTAATTGAGCGCGTCTAGCATATTTTTTAACTATAGCGGGATCACCAAAACTGACCCCGTCAAGTTCACCCCCATAGAACTCAACAGTTACGCCTACTTGTTCAACACTATACTTTGATTCTGCTCTCCTAAAAGGAACATCAGCTTTCACAATTCCTTCTTCATCAACTAGAACAACTGGAAATGTTTCGAAAAAGGTAGGCATACGACGTACAAAAAGTTCATGTCCCTCTTTATCTTTGAAGATGGGGTGTCCTAACCAACCAACAGCTATTCCATCCCCATTGTCCATGGCACCTGCCCTGAATAATCCCCCTTTAGCTGGATTATTCCCAATATAATCATAAAAAGCGAGTTTATCAGGAATTTTTGACCAAGCTTCTGATAGACTGAGATTTTCAGCCAGACCGGCACGAACTCGTCGATCTATTTCTTGTTGGAAGTATCCCTGATCCCACTGATAACGAGTGGGGCCAAATAATTCGATCGGAGTTGTTGCGGAGCCATACCACATGGTTCCAGCGACAATGAAAGCTGCAAAAAACACAGCAGCAATACTGCTGGATAGGACAGTTTCAATATTCCCCATACGCAATCCTTTGTATAAACGTTGGGGAGGACGAACACTAAGATGGAATAGACCTGCTAATATACCCAATATACCTGCTGCAATATGATGAGAAGCTATTCCTCCCGGAACAAAAGGATCAAAACCTTCAGCCCCCCACGCTGGATTTACAGGTTGTATTTTTCCAGTTAGCCCATAAGGATCAGACACCCATATTCCAGGACCATACAAACCCGTTACATGAAATGCTCCGAATCCGAAGCAAGCTGCTCCTGAGAGGAATAAATGAATTCCAAAGATCTTGGGCAAATCTAAAGAAGGTTTTCCCGTACGTTCATCAACGAATATGTCTAGATCCCAATATACCCAATGCCAGATAGCTGCTAAAAAGCACAAGCCAGAAAACACAATATGTGCTCCAGCCACACCTTCATAACTCCAAATACCTGGATTAGTTACAGTTTCTCCGGTGATGCTCCATCCACCCCATGAATCCTTTATTCCTAAACGAGTCATAAAAGGTATAACGAACATACCTTGTCTCCACATTGGATCAAGAACAGGATCAGATGGATCGAAAACTGCTAATTCATAAAGAGCCATTGAACCAGCCCAACCAGCAACTAGAGCTGTATGCATTATATGCACAGCGATTAACCGGCCAGGATCATTCAATACGACGGTATGAACGCGATACCAAGGCAAACCCATGAAAATACCCCTTTATCAGAAAAAGTAGACACTATGTAGCTTTCTCGCATTAGAATAGAGAGCTCCTCTCTCCCCTCTATTTTAGAGGCGGGGCAGGCGGAACTATCTATAACGAGCTCTTTAAGGATAGAGAGCGGGCTGTCGCTTGCACTTCGTCTCTCTCCCTCCCCATCTCTCCCTATCTTGAGAGGGTCCGAAGGCCCCGGCTTATCAATTTAAAAGCTCGCTTACCTGTTTTCCTCCCTATCCTTATAACAGGGAGAGGAGGTCGAGGGAGAGGGTTGGTTCGCTGGTCCATATAGCTGCTTTATGCTATCCCCCTCTAGCCCTCTTTCAGAAAAGGAAAAGGTCAGCGAGCGCCCCTCCCTCTTAAGATTATAGATAGAGAGCTTTGCCCCTTTTAAAACAGAGGATAAGCGAGTCCTTTAAAAGCGCCCGCCCTTATTAAAAAGTTCTAAAGCCATTATAAGGATAGAGAGCTTGGGTTTTTCCCTCGACCGAGAGAGCATCGAGGGAGATCGGGAGGTCGAGGACCCCTCTATCCATAAGGGTAAGGCGAGCGTCGGAGAGCTCTCTATCTATGATCCAGGGCGTCTCATTAAGGCAGCGAACTATTGAAATTTGAAAGGGTGGCCCTTTCAATTTAATGGTTGTTCTATCCAAGATAGATACTCCATCACCCGGGTGGTAAGAGTGCCTGAACTCAAGGTCATTCTGCTCTGTTGTTATTGGTTGCGATCGAAGTACACCAACCCTCAACAGCAGCAACACAAAGCTAGTGCATGCAGTCTGATCGTTCAGGTGGGGTATGGCCTCTATTTTAAAAGGGAATGGGAATGAACATCTCTCTCTATGGCCTTTTAAAAGGGATTCCCTATAAATCGCAGCAGGGATTCTTCGGTTAAGTTAGTCTTATTACGTATGTAATATGATTGATGCGGGTCGAACTATCGCTTACTTAAAATCTCCCTGGCCCCCCCTCTCTTATATAAGGGACTGCGACCAAGAGATTGAACCTACCGGATAAGGCCCCCTCATATCTCGATCTCCTTCGAACCCATGGGGGGATAAAGAAGTGTAGTAAGCGCACCACTAGGTATGCGTAGGACTTGAATGTGGGTCCTGAGAATGCATCGAATGTTGTTACCATTCGGATCTCGCATATAACAGACATGGACTGCATGCGATGTCTATGAGGACTCGGCGAATGACGTATATAATAGAGTGCTCGTGGGGTGATGCCTCCCTTCTTAGTTAGTCAAGGGAGAGGACATGCACTCGATCTTTTATGGGTTGAGGGTCCCAAGTATTGTCCTTTTAAAACAAAGAAGGGGATCGCATAAAATAACAAGCTAATACTATCCCCAAACCCACCCTCTCGCTTATCAATAAAGAAAGAAAAGATAGAGAGCCTTAATTATTTATAGGGCCTCGACCCTCCCCTCCATTTTAAAAGGGCCTTTTTAAAACAGAGGGGGGCCGCTAAAAGTTAAAGGGCCTCTTCTTTTTATATAGAGAGGAGAGGAAGGGCTGCTCCCCCGAAGATCTTCTCAGCATCGAGTCATAAACCTAGATGCCTTGAGAAGGGAGAGCGAGAAAGCTGCTTTTAAGCACTCTTAATAGCCATACCCGACCCAAGTTATTATAAAGCTCGGGGAGAGCTCTCTATCTATAAGTCGGCTTTTTCAAGTAGCTTGCTTTCGGAATGCTGCTTTTTTCATGTTTCTGTGTCCTTTTCTCGGTGGAGTATATACGACAGTCAAGCATAGGTCGAGGGTCCGCTCTCTATCCTTATTTAAACGATCGACCCCTCTAATATTCCCCGCCCATCCCTACCCCTACCCCTTTTTTCTAGAGAGGTCGAGGTCCCTCTATCTTTAAATGCCAATTCTATTCTATAACTAGAGAGGTCTTGAGACCTTACTCAACCATGGTAGGAATGAAGTAATGATGGGCCTCATAATCACGAAGACTTGCCTTGGGTTCGGGGGCATAGGGAAGATTCTGACTCTGAAGCGCTTCTGGAGCTCGAACACAGGGGCTCTTAAGCTTGTGTTCCTATTACCTCTCCCCCGGACCTTTAGCCCCCCTCAGCCCGATCTCCACATTTTCGATATAGAGGGCATTGAAAAGGCATCATTGTAGCGCACCCCAACCCATCAAGATCATGAGGACTTGCCCCCACCTTTCCCTGGAGTTGTCAATCCCTCTAGCTACTCAGATGTTTCAGTTTACCTTTTAAAATTTCGTTGGCCTTTTTAATATATCACATGAGCAATTAAATGAAATTAAAGCTATGAAGCTAGACGGCTTTTTAAAAAGCGCTTTCTCTGAAGCCAATCGATGATCAATACCTCTCTATTTTAAAAAGGGTGCCTTTGAGATAAAGGGCCCAATGCCCCACATATTGAGGAGTGTACTTCACCGGTTCCACGAAGATATGTCGGGGACTTCCCGTATCGGAGAGGAACGACTGAGCACTCGATAGGCTTGTTATTAATCGAAAGCTCGACCTATATTAAGATAGGGAGAGGCTCCCCTTTTAAGGAGGAGGGTAAAAACGGGTTATTAAAGGAGATCGCCCCTCTCGCCTTTTAAGTAAGGAACTGTTTTAAAAGGGGACAAGCACCTTAAAATAAAATAGCAAAGCAAAATGGCAGAGCTCGGGAGAGCTTAAAAATTTCAGTCGAGGGAGAGGGCTCTTTACAAAAGCCGATAAAACTCCACTGACCAATCTCTAAAGGTTCATTATTACCTCTAGGTAGTATGAATTGATACAACACCTCTTAAATAAAATAAGCGCTCGCTTATCTTATTAATTGAAGAATAAAATCTGTTTTCCGACTGAATAACAACAACTATCACGAGACTCGCTTCGATCAATCTATTCATGGAAGGAATAACCAAACCCTAATCCTATAAATAATAACAAACCTCAAAAAAGAGAATGATACCCTAATGATAGCTTCTTATCCTAGGTACTACAAAGAGAATAATATTCTAATGCATGGGCAATGAGCATATTTTCTATAACCAAATAACCTTTAAGTTTATTAGGATATAAAAAAGAATTTCAAAAATCATGAGTAACCACAAAAAAGAAAAGAATAATTTTGCAAATCTTATTTCCTTGGTTTATTTTGAATGAAAGAGAAACATGCTAGTTAAAGCTACTTTATCTCATCGAAAGTTATTTTATCATAAGTTACCCCATAGAGATAGTTATTTTCTTTTTTATCATTATCCATGGGAAGGTTGAGGTATGATTGAAGAGTTAATATTCATGTAATTCAAGATTTCATTGACACATATATTACACAATGAATCAAATATATTAGAACAAAACTAATGGGGCTGTTGATTTACATATTGTTTGTCTTGTCTTGAAAAAAGTAAAGCGAGTTAAGATTAATACAATTCAAGTAAAAATGTTTTCTATCTATTTTGTGGTTATTTTGCACTCAAGAATGCATTACTCCCTGAAATCTGGTGAAGACAGCATAACTAAAAATTATTTTTATAGAAAGGTATTCTTGTTTCTAAAATGTTTTATGCTCACTTTTCCAATTTTACTTGAGTAGCATGATATTTATACTTATTTTTCTTATCATAAAAAGGTTCCGACTTCCTTTATTAACTACCTTGATCCATCATCAGGGGATTATTAAAAAAATAGCAGTGTGAATACTAGTAACCTCGGCGCTCAAAGGGCATGAGCTTTTGATTGTATATGTTCTTCACAACTTTTTAAAATATTTGTGCTTTTGCTGCTTCTTGATATATTTTTTTTATTTTATTTTGTGCATGTAATATTTGGTTAAGACCTGGTAGTTAAATATAGGTCCAAAAAAACCCGGAATTCAAATTTATAATAAAATAATTAAAAAATAAAAATATATATATATATGAAGAGGAAATGGAAAACTAATTTTTTAATATGGTTGTTTTTTAATTATTCTTCCTTCTTCAAATGGAAAACTAATTTTTTAATGTGGTTGTTTTTTAATTATTCTTCCTTCTTCAAATGCTAAAAGGATTAAACTTTTAGATTGACCACTCTATGGTGCTTAATCAAAGAGAATTTTTTTTATAAACAAATTTCCTAAATGCAACAAAAACAAGGAGCTTGACTGAGCCTAGTAGCAGTATTACCAAGAAAATCTTAGCCTAAAGCTATTGTAAAACTTTACAACTGCTTCAATCAGATCATGTCAAAAATAAAAATTATAAATGAGTGAAATTTTGAAATTTTCAACTTATAACTTAAAATCAGATTTTCTACTTTAACCTTCATTTTAAAGTCCCTCTTTTCATTTTTCCAACTTTAATCTTTTGTAAAAACCAGCTTAAAAGTAAAATTTCTGATCTACACAACTTGTTTATTATATAAAAAAATAATAACATAAAAAACCAAGAATCAAAAAAAAAAAAAAAAACGTAACCTAATAATAAATTTTAAAATAAATAAAAGATGCATATTTCAATCTCATTCTTGCATTCCAACTATAAGATTGAATGAACAAGAATAACAAAAACACAACAAATCTACAAATCAGTGAAAAACTCAAACTTAATTCCAATAAAAATAAAAAATTATTTTGTTCTTGAACAAAATTTAGAACAAATCTACAAATCAGTCAAAGACTCAAACTTAATTCCAATAAAAAAAAAAAAATTATTTTGTTCTTGAACAAAATTTAGAATATACAATCTCATTGCAAAAGAAAAACAATCAATCATTGTATTATAAAAAAATTATTCAAATGATACAGGTAAAAATCTAGTAAATTCAAAGAATTACAAAAAGAAATAAACATGCAGGACTTACCTCGCTTGAAGATCAAACCAGTGCTGAAATCCAACATTCCTCTAGACTCTTCCATAAAATTAGGGTTTTATTTTATTCTATGCAGGTGCCTGATAAATTTAACTGCTGGTTCGCCGGTGAATTATACATATTTAGTGAAAAGCATGTGCTGGTGACAGGAATTCAAGTAGAAAGATTTGTTTCTTTTAAGCTAAGAGCCAAGTGTACAACACAGATTGCTCTTACTGCTAATGTGGCAGTACATTCAAACAAACTACAGCTCTGCCACCAGTCGACCATTTTTCTGCCTTAAAGGCTATTAATAATTAAAAAGGAGGCAAGTCAATTCATTACAAATGTAAATTCACTTATGGATAATGCATAACTCTTGGTGGGGTGGTGAGTAGGTGAATAAGTTAAAGGAGTTGCCTGACTCTTGTTGTCAGGTCAGACGATTAAAAATAAAAATTACTATTTTGATTTTTTTTTAAATATTTATATAAAGACAGGTTAATGCAATTGCAAGATGCAATTTGTTATTTAAATAATAGAAATAATTATTAAGTTAATTTTATTTTTGTTATATATTTTTAACAAAATATTTATTAAATAAAAATTTAAAATAGGTTATCCTTTCATGTAGAGAAGTTGGAGAGCAAGTGAGTAGTTAAAACTCTTCAGTTGAAATCGAGAGGTCCATGTTCAAATATTTTCCCTCACATGTTGCGGATATGCTATGTAACGGTTATATTGTGACCACATAATAAATATTTATCCTTTTAAAAAAAAAGTTAAAAATTAAAATAAGTTAATGTGGAACATAGTAAAATTAATTTATTTATGTTTGGTTGATTATATATGATTAAAACAACCATCTATACTATAATATAATTATACGGTGGTATTAAAATAATTTGACGAAATCTAAGTTTTTTCCTTAAAATTGAAGAATATAACTAGTTGAGTTAATGCAATTTGATAAATAAGATGTATTATAATTTATTATTTAAAAGGTGATTATATTTTTCAATGGGTTAAATGGAATTGAAACGGGTTACAATGGTAAGTTGGAACTGTAGAGGTTTCCCTTGGAGAAGAGGACCCGGGTTAGGGCCCATTGCTAGAGACAAAGATATAATCATATTGACAGAAACACATGAACACGATGGATGTAGGACTCCCGAATTTGTGGGATACAAAAAAATAGCAAGTATGGAATAAAGCAGCAGAAAATGGCAAAGGGCATGGGGGTATTATGGTTTTAATAAAAGAGGAATGGGATAGGGTCATTAAAATTGAAAAACAAGATGAAAACAAACAGTACATTTGGATAAAGATCCTAGAAAATAAGTCGGTTATTAGCATAGCAGCATGTTATTTTGCTCCCAAGAATTCTAAATTCTATAAGAAACATGACCTTAACAGAGAAGACCCATACTCCTCCCTAAAAAGAGACATTTCAATATACAGTACGTTGGGGGATATTATATTAATTGGAGATTTCAATGCAAGGACAGCAAATAAGCAAGCTAACATTCTAGAAGGTAACGAATATATTGAGATTAATCCTCTTTGGATGTCAGAAGAGGAAAATCAACAGTGGACCGAGGACTTGGGAAGATGAGCATGGGGCTATCACGCAATATGGAGAAGAGTTGTTAGGTCTTTGAAGCATATACAATTTGATTATTTGCAATGGGATGAACAAATGGAAAAATTCGGGAAAGTATACATGCAAAACATATAAGGGACAAAGTGTAATAGACTATGTAATATGCTCACATAATTACATACCAAAAATAGAGGAGCTAGAAGTGGAAGATTCTCCGAGTGGAACTTAAGTCGAGATCACAACCCAATTGTTATGAAACTTCGAATGCATGGAGACAAACCAAGGGAAAAACACTTGCAAGGCAATCAAAATAAATATCCTCACAAGGGAAACATTCTCTTAAGAGATGAAAATCGACAAAATTTTAGAGCGGTATTAAATAATAAGTTACAGGAAAGGGAAGAACTACATCACGGTAGTAGAGATTACAATAAGAGTGAATGGTTAATGCAAGTTATTCAAGAAGCTCTAAACAAATGCAAGAGAGCTAAACCTAAAAAGAAAGAAAGGAATAGCTTCCCAACCAACCCATGGTTCGATGAAGATTGCAAAAAAATGCGAAGATTACTAAAGGAACCAACGGGTAAAACAAGAGCAAACAAAAAAGCATATGAGAAAGCTGGTAAGGGCAAAAAAAGAAGAATACACTAAAACAAGGAGGGAAGAATTGATTTATTTAGGGAAGCATGAACCAAAGAAATTTTGGAAGGAACTAAGCGTGAAAAGGATGCAAACTGAAAATAACATAACGAGTTAATCGGTGGTTGGAGTATTCAAAACAAGCTGTATCGAGCGTAGTAACCAGCGAGGAGACACCCCCTACTATCATTGTCAAGAAAGAACTTTTCACAATTGAAGACATTATTCAAGGGATAAAAAAGTTAGCAGCTGGAAAAGCCCGTGACATAGACAATCTTCAAGCAGAGCATATAAAATGGGGGGTAGATATCTTGGCACCGCAAATCAAAGAAATTTTCAATGAGGTCATACAAAATGGCTTCCCTACTGAGTGGACAACTAGCTTGACCATTCCTTTGTTTAAAAGTGGAGATGTAAATAATCCCTCAAACTATCGAACTATCATGATCAACCCTCTCTTTGCAAAGTTGTTTGGGAGTATGATAGAGCGTAGGATCAGCATATGGGCGAAAGAAAAGGGAAAGAGAGCAAAGGGGCAAGCGGGTTTTAGGCCCAAACACTCAACTATTGATCATTGTATCACGCTCGGACACATAGTGGAAAAAATATGGGACAAAAAAGAGGAGGCTTTTTGCTTGTTTTGTAGACTTCAAAAAGGTATTTGACACGGTGCCTAGGAAAAAATTATGGAGCGAGAATGGAAGAGCTAGAGGTTCCAATTCACTACGGGGCAGCGATTCACGAGACTATATGAGCATGTAAAAGCTAGAATCAGAACACGGGAAGGGTTATCTGAATGTTTTGGTAGTGACATAGGTGTCAAACAAGGTTGCCCTCTATCTCCAACCTTATTTGGGTTGTACATTGACAAGTTAGAAGAATGGATAAACAAATTTGGGGGAGAGGGTGTGCATTTAGCCAAATATGTGGTAAAACTCCTCATGTATGCAGATGATGTAATTCTTGTTGCCAAAACAGCCAAAGATCTAGAAGATCACCTTCAAGCTCTAGAACTCTTTTGTAAAGAAGTTGGGATGGAGGTGAACACGAGCAAAACAAAAATTATGATTTTTTCAGCAAAAAAGAAGAAGCAACAACTCAAATTTCAGTTTGCAGGAGAACCGCTTGATGTAGTAGTAGAATACAAATACATGGGCATAGACTTTCATGACAAACTTAATTGGAATACATGTAGGATGAAAAGAACTCAAAGTGGGTGGAGAGCACTATATGCACTTCAAAACGGGTGTAGGAATGCCGAGTTGTGGGACTGGAAGACCACCAAGGTCTTATTTGGCCTACTTGTTATATGGTTGCGAGGTGTGGGCTAGTGGCACAACAAATGCAAAATGGAGGCAAATAGAAAGGATTCAAAAATATCTAATCACAAACTTTCTCAAAATTAAGGCCACAACCCCTTATGAAATTATTCTAGTTGAAACTGGAATGTTCCCTTTAGAAGCAATTGCTATGACCAAGTTGTTATGTTACTTGAAAAAAATAGAAAACATGACAAATGATAGATGGCCTAGAGCAATTAGGGACGAAGAGTTGCATAGGCGAAAGAATACGTGGATGAAACAAAATCGAGAAATGGATGAAACGTTGGGAAATCAACATAAATGAATGCCCAAATGTCAACAAAGACATTAAAAATTATGTGAATGAAAAGTTCGGAAGTGGAATGTGGAAAAATGCAAGCGAGGAAAAGACAATATTATATTGCAAATTTTAACCCAACGTATGACCACAAGGAAAAAAGCGTATATAGGCGATGAAATCAAGTGGAAGGAAAAAATACTCATTGCTCGAGATAAGGACTAGCTCTCATAGGCTTAGATGTGAAACGGGGGAGATGGACAACGCCCAAAGAACAATGGGAAGAAAGAATATGTACTCTATGCGGCACGGGGGCGGTAGAGACAGAGGAACACTTCATCTATAAATGCCCGAGTTTTTCAGATATCCGTGACAAATACAAAGAAACACTTGGGAACGAGTTTATTACAGATTTATTTGAAGACAGGAAAATAAAAAAAGTTGGAGAATTGCTAACACAAATCAGCGGGAGAAGGAACAACCTTCTCAAAGATATTAAAGATCATATGATATGATTTGAGTAATTGTACTTCCATATTTGAGGTCCCATAGACCATATTTGGGTCTCGCGGACGTAATTAAAATCTTTCATTCATTCATCACCATATAGTGGTATTACAACAAAGCTTGCATATTATCGGTGTAAATCCGTTGAGCTAATGCCATTTGATATTAAAAAGTAATTATTAAATTTAGTTTTAATTTTATTAAAGATTTATATCAAATTATTTATATGAATATTTATAAAATTAAATTTAAATTCAGTTTTTTATTATTTCAAAATAATGATATTAAATGAAAATTGTCTTGGTTAGATTCTTCAACATTCAAGGAGGGGACACATGAGGGATATATAGATAATAATTAATATCCAAGCTATTATAATACCATTGCATGGGGATGGTGAATGATATTTTTCAAAATATTTAATACTTATCATATTTTAATTAAAATAAAAAATATTATATAATTATTAATTTATATATAATGTTATTTTATCAATAAAAGATACCATATAAATATATAATTACAAGATGAATCTATTAATATTTAAAAGCTTAATCTAATTACGCGATAGTCGTCCTACAATGGCAGTCAGGAAGGTCAGCCACGTCGTAAACAATATTAATATTTTATTAAAAAAACTAACATTAAGAAAATTATCCACTACGATGGATTTAAAATATTTAAAAACTATTTGAACTATTTAAACTAAAATGGTGCCCAAACTTGAGATAGGTGCCTTGACAATAACTCTCGACGTTTATAGATATATATATTTTATATATCTAAGCTAGTATATATTATAAATCCCAACAAATAATGTAAGACCTGATAAACCAAACAATTATTTAAAAAAAAATTAATGTAAGACATTAACAAAAGAATCTTTAAAACATTAATGTTAATCTTGTCTATAGATGTCCATTATGAGGAACTTAAAGGAATTAATATAAGATGCAAAGGAGAGGAAGTTTTTAACATTGCTTAGGCCAAACAACATTATATTATCTTACTTGTTTCTTTAAAAGAAAACAAGTTTAAATAAAAAAATAAAAATTAAGCCATTATTTTCTCTTTTCTTTAATAATTGATTTTTGAGTTGTTTTAAGTTTATCATTATTCCATAATGCCTTAATAAATGTTTAGATTTACCTATGAAATTAAAACCTTGGCTTATCAGTTAATTACTTATCCTAAACACAATGGACAAGTTTTATTAACTATATCTTATCATTAAGAGATATTAATATTTAAATTTTTAAAGTGCATCATTAGATAATTTAATAAGAGATATAATATTCAAAGTGCATCAATATTTTATAATATAATATAATACGAGATATAATATAAATTGAATCAATATGAGTTATTGTTGAGATATATACCTTTAATTTTATCCATACAATTTAGCATTTAATATATCATTAAAATAATTTATAATATATTAATATTCAACTAATACATTTAAGAATTATATTTTTTTAAAATAAACTTCTATTCAATTGAGAAAGGTATATACCCATGTGTTGTAGGTGAGTTGGAGAGGGTAGGGCAATCCTCTAAGGGAGGTCTCTGGTTCGAATCTCCACCCTACCAAACGTACATCGGGTATCCAAAATCCAGTTGATAATGCTAGTGCAATCAGGACTGGGTGCGACTCTTGGGTGATTTTGACAGTGTAGAACCCCGTGGTCCCGCAAGGGGTTTTTCACTAAATTCAATAAAAATTGAGGAAGGTATATAACTTCATTCAACATTTTATTTCAATCTCATAAGTACTACTAGGTATTAAACTATGGTCTCTTTCCATTGGATGCACAACTCACAACCACATGAAATATCTTAAAATATTTGTTTTTCCCTCGAAAAAAAGTCTAATAAAATATGAAATTACATTCTTCATATGCCTCTTTGGCATTTCTTCAAAATTTCAATAGTGACCTAAAAGTCAGGTCATTTATACATCATAACTAGCTATCTCTATCATGCTAAGTTCTATCCTTAGACACCTTCCCAATTTATCAAACAATATCCTTTAAATCACTAACTTCTGAGTTTTTTGAAAAAGTTGCTTTATTTGTGCTTGCTTTAACTAGAGTGTATTAATCCCCCAGATAGAGATTTGGACCAGTTGTAGTGCATTGCCCTCATTGAATTCTTGTACTAAGCACGTACCTGGATCAATCTGAAGTGCCTCCTTTGAGAGTTCATCTGCTTCCCTATTCAGTTCTCTATAAATATGCCAAAAAGTAAAAGCTTCACTTCGATCCACAACTTCTTTTATTTGAGAGAAGATGGGTTGTAGAATCATGTTTTCCATCCTAAAAACACCAAGCATCCAGTTTATTACCACCTGTGAGTCTCCATAAATTTGAATTTTTTGTATTCCTTTTGATTCTACCAACTGAACCAACAATTTGAGGGCCATAATTTCAGCATAATTATTAGAACCTTCTCCCAATCCAACCTTGAATTTAAAATAATGAGAGTAAAAAATATATAGTAATCCTCCTGCTCCACAAACTCTAGGGACCCCCTATCTAGCCCCATCAAAAAAGCCCTAGGCCCCTGATTTATCAATCTTTGGAGGGATGATTTGTCTGTTTACCTTTGTTGTTGTCGAAACCTTACAGTTATTGAAACTTCCAATGATTTGGGAGGAGACCTACCAAGTAGGCTTCTCTTGATCCTAAAAAATTATTGCATTCCTAGATAACCATACTCCCCAAGACACAAACAATGGGAGAGCTATAAAACCTTTGTAAGACCTATTTTCAAACCAAGATTTTAAGCACTCTCCTAAGGAATCTTCTTGCCATCCTATAGGAAGCTTTAATTATGCTATAACCTCCCTCCAAACCTGTCTAGTAAAGGAGCAAGCAACTAGTAAATGATCAATTGTTTCATTGTTTGACTTACATAAATGACACCTTCCTAGACCATTCCAATTCTTCTTCTATAATACCTCCCATGTTAGAACCTTATTTTTCATGGTAATCCATAGGAATAATCTTGTCTTCAATGGGGCTTTCTGCTTCTAGAGTGTCTTCCACCACCATGTTGGATTATCATTGCTATCTTCCAATAGAGTCTTATACCCCAAATTTGGAGTGTACTCCCCTATAGCTCCATTCTTTGTCCAGACCAATTGATCAGTTTCCTCTCACAACTTGATATGTCTAGCTTTAAGTCTCCCCACATATTCTTCCCACTGGTGTGCCTCCTGGCCCTAAAGCCCTAACATTGTTGCTTCCTTCCATCCTTGACTCTAGTTTGTAGAAGATTCTGGGTTAGTTACTTGGGCAAGATTTCCAATCCCTTGAGCTCTTAGGGTCTAAATTATATTATTTGGCAGTCTATGCATATCACCACAACCAATCCAAGGGTCTAATCCTAGTCTTATCCTTGAACCATCCCCTATTTTCTAGGTAAGCCAATCACCTACAATATAAAAGGCCTGAATCATTGCCTTCCAACAGATTGAAATATTATGGGTTTGCTTCATTGGGGCCCTTATCCACTCCTCAACTGTGAGTGGCTCTAAATACTTTTCATGTATGATCTTATTCCATAAGCCTTCCTTTGATATTATCTTCCAAACACACTTTGTTGCTAGAGCCTTGCTAAATAGGAAGATGTTCTTAAGTCCCCATCCTCCATTTTCCTTGGGCTTGGCTAAGGATTGCCATTTAACCAAGGGAATACCTTCCCTTTCCCTTTTCCTTATCCATAAGAACCTATAGCTTAACTATCTAATTTTTCCAAAACTCCTTTTGGTATATGAGCCAAAGATTACCAATATACTGGTATTGCCTCCAACATAGACTTGACCAAAGTCAATCTCCCCCCAAAGAGAGCCATTTGTTGCACCATATATTAATTCTTCCTTCCACCTTCTTTATCAACCAATTCTAGTCTTGTTTAGTGTAGTCATTGGGTTTCAAAAAGAACCCTAGATATTTAAACCCCTCTTGAAGATCAAATATGTTAAAGGGAAAAGTTGACCTATTATTATGGTTTGATTCTAATCCACATAGTTAAAATAGATGCTTGACTTCTGTGCATTAATTTGCATACCTGTTGCTAGATAAAAAATATCTAAAGATTGTTTTAACTTCTCTGTAACTCTTATTATTCCATCTATGAAAAGGAGAACATCATCTACAAAAAGTAGATGGGTGACTTCCATTATTCTACCTATTCTAATTCCCTTTATTGCTCCTTCCCTCTTGGCTTCTATAATACACCTACTTAATCCCTCAACTACCAAAATAAATAATAATGGTGACAAGGGGTAACCTTGTCTAATCCTCTGAGAAGCTTTGAAGAACTGAGAGGCTGACCCATTAACCAAAATTACAAAAGAAATAGAACAAAGACATCCCATAATCTAGTTCACCATCTACACATATAACCCAATATGAGTAAGTATCATTCTTAAATATAGCCAATTTACTCTATCAAAAGCCTTGGAGAGATCCAACTTCATCACCATTGTTGGTAGTTTCTTTGATTTTATGGTATGAAGACTTTCTTGAGCAACACCAATTGCTTCATGAATTTGTCTACCATGTAGGAAACCAAATTGCTCAATAGATATAGAAGTAGAGAAGAACCTTTTAATTCTTGATGCAATTATTTTTGCTATGATTTTATACACACAATTACACAAAGAAATGGCCTAAAATCATCAAAGGAAGAAGGATTGTCCTTTTTTGGAATAAGAGCAATGAAGGTAGAGTTGAAGACTACATTTACCCTTCCTTTTAGCCTAGACTCCTCCACAACCTTGAGTAGGTTAGACTCCAAAATGTCATAGAGCCCAAGAAAGAATTCCATAGTCCACCCATCAGGTCCTAGACTCTTATATTTTTGGAAGGAGGTTAAAACAACTTTGAGCTCCTCCTTTGAGACTTCCTTAATCAACTCACCATTGGCTTCCTCATCTATAAATCTAGGAAAGAGAGAAGTTATTTTAACTATTTCAACTATATTAACTTGACTAGGATCCTTGTATAGTTGACCAAAATGCCTTACACCCATGTCTGTTATTCCTTTAAAGGAGGAGACTTTACTTCCATCTTGTCCCTGTAGCTCCCAAATTGTATTTTGTTGTTTTCTATGATTTGTAAAGCTATGAAAAAATTTAGTGTTCTCATCCCCACTTGCAATCCATAGTGCTCTACTTTTGAGCCTCCATCATGCTTCTCTCTCTACCAACAATCTTCTCTTCTCTTGTTCTAAAATTTTATACTTAAGCCTTATTTCCTCATCCATTTATTTTTCAAAGTCATCTGCTAGAAACACTGCAAGATCCTCCTCAATCTCCCTTAGTTTTTGCTCATCCATCATTTTTTTTATGGGCCCACTGAACCATTATTGCCTTAACCCTTTTTAGATTTGCTGTAAATTGTATACTAGCATATTCTCTCAGACTAGGATCAAACTTCACCCATTCTGATTTGACTAGAGTTACAAAGTTATCCTCTTTTAGCCACTCAAAATTGAATTTAAAAGGACAATGTGGTTTTTTCTCCTCTTTTGTTATAAGAAGCATGATAGGGGAGTGATCAAAGTCTCCTCTGATTTCAACAAGACTTCAATCTGTAAGTGCCATTTACCAAACTCTCTGCTACTAAGAATCTATCTAGTCTCTTAGAAATTCTATCAACTCCTGTCCTCATGTTTCTCCAAGTTGGGATAGATTTTATAGGCACCAAGTCTACCAACCCCTTGGATTCAAAATTTTGGATGAAGTAATTAGCCAGTGGATCAGTTCTAGTAGCAATACCCCACACTTCACTCCTTGAGAGAGTTAAGTTTAAATCACCTCCTAAAATTAAATTATTATCTTCTAAAAACTTTTGATCCATAAGCTTATCCCAATATTGCATCTTGTCTTTATAGGGGCCATAAATGTTCACCATTATCACTATTTCCCTAAGCTCCACTGAAAAGAATTTAGTCCCTACTCCTGAGTCAAGCAATGCAAATTTGGTTAGCCTAAACTGATTTGCCTTCCACCCTATGGCCACTCCTCCTAAGGCTCCTACAACATCAAGGGCCATAAAATCCCATCCTTTAAGCAATTTATTGAGATCTTCCATCACTTTCATAGCTAACCCTTTTGTCTCTTGAATTAGAAAAATCTCTGGATTATGAATTTCTACCAACCTACATAGAGTACTATTTTTGCATAGCTTCCCATCCCTCAAATATTAAAGGAAAGTACTTTCATTGATTAATTATGTCTAGGATCATCCTTGCTCTAAGGATCCCCTTTAAGGATGGTTGCTTGCCTTGTTGAACTTCATAGAGGCTTTTATTCTTAGCCAATGAAGTAAAAACTCTTCTGCCCCTCCTACTAGTAAGACTTCTATCCCCCACATATTTACTAGGGCCTCCCCCAAATCCTTCTTCCCTTAGTCCTATTCTACCTTTTAGGGATCGTAGGGGATACCTATGGGTTTCTGGGGACATAGAACCTTCTTGACCATAGGTAAAATGAAGAGGGGAAGCAATTTCAAAGTGATTTACTTGTGAAGCATTACTAAAAAACTTACTAGAGTCTAAACCAAGGTCTGGATCTACTTCCTTCAAGGAAGAGGAATTCAAGGGTCCTCCTTGCCCCTCAACTCCACCCTTACCTTCTTCTAGTGGAGACTTTGTTTTATAGACTGGTAAATTTGGCCATTGGTTAGTTGAGGGACTCAAAAGAGAATTACCTATAATCCCATATGAGAAATGATATTTGGTAATAGATTTGCTTTGAAAGCTTGTATCTAGGTCCAAGAGCATGACATCCAAATTTTGCTCTAAGAATCCTTGCCTTACTTTAATATGAGATGATTCTGAATCCATCACTTGATCTAGCACAAAAAGATTTATCTCCACCTTCTCTGCATTTTCTATTTTTTTCCTTGATTTCTCTAGCTTGTGTTCCTTATGCATTGATTCAATAATATAATCAGTCTATAAGTTATGTGCTTGAAGGGAAAATTGCATCTCATTCTCACCCTTAAAGATCCCTCTATCTTCCTTACGATACCAAACCTTCCTTGAAAAATTAAGAGAACAATCCCTTGCAATATGCCCATAATTATGACAATGTGCACACCTAAAAGGCACACCAATATAGTCTAGGGTTTGTACATGCATCCCTTTGTTATACTTCAACATAATTTCCCCCACCAATCCATCTCTCCAGTCCACATCAACAAGAATCCTGGCCACTATCCTCATGCATGAGGACTGATACCTCTCGTCCACCTCCAAGAAAGAACCAATGCAATTGCCTATGGCTTGGAAAACATCTCTAGACCAAAATTCTAATGGCAACCCTGGTAACTTTACCCATACAGGGTGAGAAGGTATTCGAGTGGTCCTAGGGTCAAAACAAGGGTCCCATAGTTTGAGAATTAACAAAGTTGACCCCCAAAACCATTTCTCTGACATAATATTTGCCACATCTTCCTTAGTCCTGAACTAAAATGACAACCACCCTCTTACTAGAAGTAAAAAACTAGGCACATACCCTAGAACTTCCATCCATTCCCTGGCCATCCAATCTGCCAAGGATTTTTTAAAAATTGCATGCCCATAGAACCTCCCAATAAGCATTTTCTCTGAGAGTTCAATGACTTCCCCCATTTTCACATCTTCTCCTAGGACTAATTTTGCTCTATTACTCTTCCTTCGAATGCACTTGGTTGCCTTTTTACATGCTTCCAAGGGATTCTTCTTTGGGTTTCCTCCTTCCAAATTCTTATGTTTTCCCTCATAGCCCTGATCAGAGAGTTGTGGCCTATTTTGAACTTGCTCTAAAGAGGACATATCCCAATCATCACTCTTGTCCAAGAGTTGTGTGTCTTCCTATAAAATCATCACTGACTCAGGCCCATTCTTGAACTCTTCTAAAGGAGACTTCCTTCTTTTAAACTTTCTTCCATAATCAAATATGGAGACATCCTCATAAGGATCCATCGAATAGTCCATTACTTCTTCTTCATGACCTTGTTCTAGAAAACCCCTAAATCTTCCTTCCTTTTCAAAATCTTACATTCTCCTTATAGCCTCAAGGTTGGGGGACTCTCCATTAGCATTTGCATTAGCAAAACTAGCCTCGATAGAGAATGTCCCATTGTCTTTATCACCCTCTACTTCACTCACCATGGTGGCAGTCTTGTTAGAAAAAAAACTCTAAAAATCTGTCCTCTTAGCCCATGTCTTTACAACCTTAGGGTTAAGATACATGTCATGTGATGATGACTCCATCCTTAGTGGCCATAGCCCTAGTCTATTCTTCTCATATTTTCCCTCCTCAACCATTGCTCTATTTTGCACTGAACTCACCAACAAACCCCCTGCAAATACCTCCTTCAAACCCTCTATTGAGCTGCTACATCTTGTTGGTGATACAACCTGGAACCAAGGGCTGTGTGATGGATCTAACAGTTGCAATGGTAGTTGTAGTAGTGACCCATATTTCTCCTTGTCCTCTTTGTATCCCCTTGACCCCTTCTTCATTATCGAAGTTGAGATCTTAGACACCTCTGACATCCATCTGCACCTTAGTGCAACATCCCATACTATAAAAATGAATTTAGAAAATGATTTCAACTATATACCATACGTGGTTCTAGTAAAAATTATTAAAATGATAAAATTAGGGTGTGTTTAAGTATTTTTTGGCAATCCAAATGCACCAATATATACTACTCATTGGTGTTATCCACCATTATCTCATGATTATGGAATGCTAGTTCTTAAAATAGGATATCCAAGATATTATTAGTAGTCCAATGTACCATCATATGTACCTCAATATCCATGGTATCATTAATAAATTTGAAAAGGTTTATTGTTCCTAGAATTGTGAACACAACCTTAGCAATAATTTGCTAAAAGGTGTCCTGGGGGACAACACAACGATTCAGGCTTTGGCTCTTCTTTGAGAGGTCCAAGGTTCAAACCATAGCATGTGTGGGTGTGTTATCACCTGTTGATAAGCTTATCTCTCGACCTTACAAGGGGTCATGGATAGGATGAGAATTCTCAACCCTAAGAGTTGGTCGTAGGGATTTCTCACACTATCCAAATAAAAAAAATTTGCTAAATAAATATTACTAGAATAATTTCCCTTGTAAATTTTTACTAACATGTTTCATGATCATGTAAACATAAAATTGGTATTATGCATACTTTTTAACTATCTTACTATTTTATATATAACAATGATATAATAATTACCATTTGATAGGAGAGCATCTAATAATGATTTTATGTCTCTAAGAATCATCGAAGAAAAATTTGAAGAATCTTCAAGGCCTATAGCATCAAAATTATCCATTTAATTTCATTAATAAAATGCTATTCATATTTTCTAAACCAAAGAGCCTAAAGTTTTCTTATTCATAGATTAATTCAAAATAAAGATGCAAATCAATTTTTTGATTTTGTAAATGGATGAGAAGAATATTTGAATTAATTTTTTTATATTGAGATCCATAGGATATTATTCCTACCAATCCTAAGAATATAAATACAATTATATGTAGTAATTGAAGTCTAGAAATAAAAAAGCTAATGGTCGCAAATTATAATAACATCAAGAACCCCCCATAGATGTTAAAATCAGGTTAATACCAATAAATAATCTTTTAGTTGCTTTATAGGTTTGATAATTAGTTAAGTGATAAGAATAATGAAAAATTACATTTAAAAGGCATTAAAGGCTCACCATGGACAATCTATCACTCCCTTTAGTTGATTTATAAGACCATATACCATTTAAATACCTATCACTTGTGTAGACTTTGTAATGTATAATGGGGTATAACATCGACTTCATAATTTTAGAACACAAAAGTTACTCTAACATCTATCTATTAATATTAAGGGTTTTTTGTTACATACAATTAATATATAAATAGGTTGTAAATAAAAGAATATGATAATTTACTATGCCAATAGTTCTAAGAAACTTGCTTTGCATTCTCCATGTATTTTCCTACTCAACTAATGTTGAAAACTAATAAATATCTTTTAGTTGATAATAATCCAAAGGATTATAATACTAATTATCTTAAATTTCACATAAATATTTTGCAAATAGACCTTTTTGAATTTGAAATCAAATGATTTTGTAATTACTTATCTATTTATTGAAATTCAACTAGTAAAATGTATGTTTATACTAAATAATACTTAGGCTTTACTTAATATATCTAACATGTAACTTAAATAAGGATATGGATTAATAATATTTAAGATCTGGTTGATACATTTAGTAGTATTAGAATATTGCACCAACATACTATTATAATAGAGCCATCCATACAAGAATAAAAAATCCTTAAGTTGAAATGAAGATGCTTATATTTATATAATTTCCATATAAATGAGAAGATAATGAAATTGATTTTAGGACTCATCATGATACTGTGAAATAATATCTATATATTTGATGTACATAAATTAGTTTGAATATATTAGTGTGTGAAACAACATATCACAATCACATTTATGTTATATTTATGATATGAAATTAATTTTATATTTTAACAAAATTATATATAAAATAGTAGATGCAATTGATATGGAACACAAAAACATGATATTTCATCGATATTCAAAGGTTTATATAGGCATCATCTTTTTTTTTTGGTAAGTTGAAGATTTATATACAAAAAATGGGTTTTTTAAGAGGATCCCAAAACCTCAATACAAAAAGGGCCATAGCACCTTGCAGGCAACCAGAAAGGTTGGAGGAACCCAGAAGAGAGAAATGAAGAAAGAACAAAAAATAGAGTAAAGAAGTCGTAGCATGAGAAGACCCAGATCTACAAAAAACATCAGAGAAGCCCCAACTACCAAAACCGTTGCCCTACCCTGACATCCGGGACTCAAAACCCCAAGAAATAGGATCCTCCATGCTCCCTAATTCTTGGTGACTTCCTCCGGATCATCAAAAATCTCGCCACGCTTCCGAGCAAGTCGTTTGAGGACCTTGATGGTATCATTTGCAGACTTTGCAATATTAGCCATCGACTTGATGGCGAGCTTCAGGAGGAGGTGGGAGGATGAAACCTCACTGCCACTATCGAAATCCAAAATAACATGCATCGAAGAGGATGCCTTCTCCTGCTTGGGCCTTTTCAGGCATGCAGAGGACCTGGGAGCAGGCAAAAGTCCTCTACGGGATTTTGCTTCCTCTGAGAAACGCGTCTAGCACTCCTGTGGGGAGAAGGTTTGCAACGGGCCACTGGGCTAGCTTTTTCATCCTTGGGAGGGCTCACATTGTGGGTCTCAAAAATGGTGGGAGAAACCAGAGGAGGATTGGATGCCAGAGGGGTTACTTTTTGGAGAGGGGGTCTATTTGCTATGACATGTTTGAGGATGACCACAAGCAGGCCTTGATGCAGGGGTTTGGCATGGGTTTTCTAGCATTTTTCAATGGATATGGTTAGGGAATAAAGCAAGTAGTCCGGAACGCACACTTGCTTGGCTTCACGGAGGTGGTTAACAAAGCTGAGATGGAAACTCTGCAGTGGCTTCTCAGGGTTGTAGCACGTGATGTATTGCATGACTGGTATAATGACTTCGTTCTAGGGGTTGGGCAGAGAGGATCGATAAAGGGTAGACTTGTCCCACCCAAGATTCTTGCCCTTGTCAGGAAACTGGTCAGTTTCCTCCTCCCAGTTGTGTTTGTCTCGATGAATAAAGTGGCTTGAAGGGGGAAGCCCTATAATTGGGAGCCTTTCACACATCAACTCCATCGTGACCCTGAAGTGGATATCATGAACTTTGACCTCACCTCTGTCCCAAGTATCCATGAAGTCCTTGGTAATCTCATCGTCCGACCCTTCGAACTTGCATAGGAAAGGAGTGAAACCCTTGGCATCCATGAAGGCTTGCATGATATTGTCAAGCTTGAGCTGGGTTGGCTCCACGTAAATAGAGGCCATGGGAGCCGAGATGGGGGGATGGGATATGGGGAAAACTGAGGTATAGAGGGCCAGTAGGCGGGGCGTAGGGGGCCCATGGGAGTAGGGGCCGAAGGGAGGAGTCTGGACCACAGAGAGCTAGAGGGAGCAGGGGCCAAAGAAGGATGAAATGCAGAAGGAGAACTAGCAGGGGTGGTTATAAAGAAGCTAAGGGGAGGCTCAAGGGGAGGGGAAGCATCGATGACAAACCAACTTCTGCATGGGGACTCAACATCGGTAATAAAGGTTGGCACGCGCTTAGGGTGGCAAGGAGGGGTGCTGAGGTGGATGGGAAAAAAGAGACCACTTTGGAAAGTCCTCCAACTTCGGACATGGTGAACATAAATCCAGAGAAAACTCGAAAAGGGTTGATTGGAACATTGGGAACTAGAGCGATGACAATAGGGAATCCCCATGGGTTTTCCTTCGGCTATGGTTGCATAATCAAGGGGAGTACTGACACGTTCTGATGCCTACCAGTTCCCAATGATGGGATCATCAATCGAGATCGTGCTACAAATATGGGTCATGAGCCAAAGATTGAGGTGCCTCCTCGTGTCTTTGCTGACGTGGATGTCCCTAACCAACGTGGTGGTGATGCTTCCAGGTTGGCTTTCCATTTCCCTATGGATATGTGCCCAATGGTGGATAGCTAGGAAGCTTGGACAAGGGCCCAAGACTGAAGCAACCTTAGCCTCACCCATCTCTGATGTGGAACTAGGAGACACGTCACTCTTGAAAATTACACCTTGGCTTCTCGTAGTTGGCTGCATCCAAAATATCATGGGGAAAATTTTGACACCACACAGTCAACTGCCTAGGGGAGGCTCCCATGTTGGCCATGCAATCTGCAAGGGTGTTGGCCTCCCTGAACCTATGCTAGACCATCGAAGGGCCTCTGGATTGCAGGAGCTTTTTGGCCTCTATTATTGTGTTGCTAACCCTCCAAGATGGATTTTTAGAGTTGTTCAAGTAATTGATGATGTTCATGGAATCTCCTTCAATAAAGAGCCTTCTAGGATCCTCTACGAGGAGGCAGAGGCCTCTCCATAGAGCTCTAGCTTCAGCTACATGATTGGTCTGGATGCCCAAAAATTTTGAGTAGGCAAGAATCAGCTCATCATGATGGTCTCGAATGACACCCCCAGCACCAGCAAGACCTGGGTTTCCTTTTGATGCCCTATCAAAATTGAGTTTGATCCATCCTTCTAGGGGGCTCCCAATGGATGTTGGCTCTAGGGTGAACAGGGATATGGGAGCAAGTTCCTTCACCTTCGTAGGGGATGTTGAGGGTTTTAAAGATGGAGGATTCCATGGCAGACTAGGGAGCGGAGGGGCATGAAACAAGCTTAGCATTTTTTATGGTGAAAGCAATGGCTCTGGAGGTGACTGATAGAGGATCCCTGGAGGAGTCAGTGAAAGCTCTGCTATTGCATTCGAGCCAAATCTGCTAGAGGAAATGGTGAAGGCACACATCCTAGAGGAATCAAAGCCTGGAGTTGCGAAAGGGATTGGTCCACTAGGAAAAAAGGTCACTGATGAACTTGGGGTGGACCCATTGAATGTGAAAGGAATTCAGGATGTACCCAAGGATGGTGAAAGAAAAATCACAACTCAGGAACAAGTGATCAGTAGACTCCCAATCAGCCATACAAAGGTAGCACCTGTTGGGGACTGAGAAACCTCTTTTGTGCAAGTTTTCAATAGTAAGAGCTTTGTTTTGAATAGCAAGCCAAGAGAAGAAACTAACCTTAGGAATCAAGTTTTTCCTCCAGACCATATTGAATGGAGTGAGCGAAATCTGAGAGGAGGTTTGGATGCTATAAGCTGATTTGACTGTGAAGATGCCATTGTCGGATCCTTTCCAAATAGGCCTGTCAGGACCTTCTCCGGTGGGGATGGTAGCCGAGTTGAGGATTATGGATAGGGAGTTAGCAGCCTCATCTAGATTATTGCCATTGGTCGATTTCCACCGAGGGTTTCTATTGGAGTGGGTGATGAAGTCAGCCACCCTACTCCCAATATTAGAATCCGTAAAAGGCTTGAGGCCCGCTATATCTGTATTATCAATCAGGGGGTCATCCTGAACCCACCTATCATGCCAGAAATCGATGTTATCACCATCACCCAGAATCCATCGTAAGCCTTTTTGGATCAAATGCCTAGTTTGAGTGATGGATTTCCAGAAGACCGATCCACTCAGAGGGATCCCCTCATCCAGGATTAGGTGATTAGCAAGATATTTCTTTTTGACAATCTGAATCCACTCAACTGTGTCATTGGTGAGGATCCTCCATGTATGTTTTTCCATCAATGCAATATTCATTTTGGAAGTTTTTCTGAAACCCAGGCCTCCTTGCTTCTTGCTTTTGCACACAATATCCCAAGCAACGAGCGAGATTCTAGTCTTCTCGTCACTTCCCGACCATAGGAACCTTTTCTGCAGTTGTTCGATCTTGCGGCACACTGCAATGGGGACTTTAAAAATAGACATGAAATAAATAGGGATGCCTTGGAGGTAAGCCATAGTGAGAGTGGCCTTGGCAGCCTGAGATAGGAGATTTCCTTTCCAAGTAGCTAACTTCTTCTGGATTCTCTCAATGACATTGTTCCACATGGACTCCTTGGGATTGCCAAAGAACAAGGGGAGGCCAAGGTAGGAATATGGGAACGTGTCAATGGTGCACCCAAGGATCCAGGCTATCTTGGTTTGGTGGGCTATGAGAGTATTGATGAAGAAAACTTTACTTTTAATAAAATTGACCTTTTGCCCAACAACATTTTCGTAGAGGAGGAGGATGTGCTTGATGGATTTGGCCTGGAGGATAGAAGCTTGAGTGGATAAAATAGTGTCATCAACAAATTGTTGATGGGTGATAGGGTTGATGCTTGACGCAACCTGGATCCCAGAGATCCTCCGGCTCTGGCAGGTAGCTTTGAGAGCTCTGCCCAAGGAGTCATCCAGGATGATGAAGAGGATGGGAGAGAGTGGATCTCCCTGGCGGAGGCCTCTAGCACTCGAAAAAAAACTAGTAGGGGACCCATTAACAAGGATAGAAAACCAAGAGGATGAAAAATAACTTTTGATGAGGTCGACCCAGGTCGGGTGGAAGCCAAACTTGAGGAGGATATCAAGGAGGAAATCCCAATTGACCCTATCAAAAGCTTTGTTCATATCGAGCTTGAGGAAGAAGGCAGGCTTCTTTGCGAGGGAGGTAGAGTGTAGGGTTTCATGAACAGTAATGATGCCATCCAGAATGTTCCTACCTTTGACTGAGCTACCTTGACTAGGGTCGATGATAAGAGGGAGGATCATCTTCATTCTATTCACCATAACTTTAGTGAGGACCTTGTAAAGGATGTTACACAGGTTGATGGGTTGGTAATCGGACATAGACCTGCAAGAGGAAGACTTGGGGATGAGGGCTATGAAGGTGGCATTAATCCCATGGGGGATGGACCGAGAGGTTTGGAATTCTCTGATGGCAGCACACACATCCGAACTGACAATATCCCAAAAATCTTGGAAGAAGCGGGGGGAACCCATCCGGGCCAGGGGCCTTGTCTGGTTGCATGGAGAAAAGGGCTTCCTTGATCTCATCTTGGGTGAAAGGGCTGAGGAGCATGGAGTTAGACGATGAGGGAATGAAGAGGGGAATATTGGCCAGAAGATCAGTCTTGGCTTGGTCATCACACTCGAAAGGGCTGCCAAGAAGAGATTGAAAAAAGGAGATAGATTCAGACCTGATCTCGAAGATGTCCTTGGTGGTGGACCCATCGCTGTGAGAGATCTCATGGATTTTGTTCGTGCCTCTGTGTCTCAAGGTGGATGCATGAAAAAAATTGGTATTGGAGTCACCGTCTTTGATCCAGAGGGCTCTGGACTTTTGTCTCCAGAAAGTTTCCTCCCTAGCTAGAATGTTGTGGTACTCAACAAGGAGGTTCCGTTCTTCATCCCTGATGGTGTTGCTTTGATTTCCAGCTTTGATTTGCCTTTCGATCGCTTGGAGCTTCCCTGCGATAGCCTTCTTGCTTTCGAAGATGTTTCCAAAGACCTCCCTATTCCAAACTTTGAGTTTCTCCTTGACCAGTTTGAGCTTTTGGAAAATTTGGAAGGAAGGGGACCCAGTGAAAGGTTGCTACCACCAGAGGGTGACTTGGTTTCTGAGGTCGGGGTGATGGAACCACATTGACTCAAAGTGAAAAGGGATCTTGAAAGAGGGAGGTTTGCCTACTTCAAGGAGAAGAGGGCTATGATCAGAGCCGATCTTGGGGAGGGCAAGGAGGGACGCATCCCCAAAGAATGGAATGGCCTCTTTGGAGATGAGGAACCTGTCAAGCTTCACCTGAATAAGACCACTTCCTGTTCTTCTGTTGCTCCAAGTGAAATTGGACCCTTTGAGCTGAACGTCAATGAGTTCATTGATATTTAGGAACTCGCTAAAGTCCTCCATGCTTTTGTTTATGGTGTTGAGCCCTCCCCTCTTGTCTGAAGGGTACAAGGGGGTGTTGAAATCTCCAGCAATAACCCATGGGATAGTGCTGAAAGTGCTTCTCATTTGGTTGATCGAGTTCCACAAAGTTGCTCTTTCAAGGGGGGAATTTAGGGCGTAAACATTGGAAAGGATCCAGGAGGAGTTGTTGGTCTTACAATGAAAAAGGATGTTGATGATTCTATTGGAA
Source organism: Wollemia nobilis (assembly GCA_028583015.1). NCBI lineage: Eukaryota > Viridiplantae > Streptophyta > Pinopsida > Araucariales > Araucariaceae > Wollemia > Wollemia nobilis. Next base: position 2,277,197 of record JAQPPZ010001036.1, on the reverse strand, counting down.
GATGACAAGAGTCTCCCTTCGACCTTCGATGGATCCCACAGGCACATGAGTCCTCCCGAGGATCCTTGAGCAGGGTTGTAGAGGACTTCTCCCCTACTCCAGATTGTTTTGGTAGACTTGAGAGAGGAGGCGTCATCATTTTTAGTTTCTTGGAGAATGAAAATGGTAGGATTACACTCTTTCCTTAGGTTAGCAGTGAGGCATTGTTTGGCTGCTCCATTTAGGCCTCTCACATTCCATGAGAGGATCTTCATTTAAATATTTTTTGGGATTTTTTGCCTCCCTTCACCTGTTGAAGGGGAGGTTTGTTTCCTTTTGGTTCATCTTTCTGCAGATCTGGATTTCTAGAGAAAAGAGTTGATTGGGTCCCGTTAGCTATGTCTTCCTCTATCTCTTTATTCCTTTGCTCGATAGTGGAAGGTCTTCCTCTTTTTTTATCGCAGCCAAAGTCAATGGAGGATTTTTTGCTTCGGGTGTTTTTTGGGCTGAATCTTTCAGACTGATAGTGGTTAGCCAGAGGGCTTCCCACATCTTCGATTAGGAGGTGGTTTGCCTCAAGAGGGGTATGGGATGACCCGGATCTGGTTGGGGAGGGGATGGGGGAGAAAGAGGTCGGATTCCCAGAATCATTAGTAGGAAAATCATCTTGAATAAGATTAGTAGTAACAATGGGAGAGAGAGGAGGTACCTGGACCTGATTGGGCTCCTCTGTAGGAGTGGCCATTTCTTTACCTTTGACTTCAGAGGGGGCTTCCTTTCCTTGCATTGAGACATATCGTTCCTCGCTCCCTTGAGGTGTCATGGTTGAAGATGCCTGACCAGGGTCTCTGGGGACATTCCTTGGGGGGGAGGGTTTCGATTCTACTCTTTCGGAGGACCCGCACTACGTTTTGCACCCTTTTCGAGGTCTTTAGAAGCTTGAGACTGTGCTTTTAGGGTGGGGCATTGGTTCCTTAGGTGTCCCTGGGAATGACAATGCACACAAAAAGTAGGTTTGTTCTCGTATTCCAAGGGTTGGCACCTTCTATAGGAGGATCCATATAGGAGGTTGACAAAGGTGGGAAGCTCAGAGTCCAGGTTGGCATTGATACATATGCGAGCATGGACCATCCGTGACCAGACTTTGGTGGATGAATCAACCGCTACCAGCTCATCGATGGTTCTGGAGATTCCTTTGAGAACATCCTCATGCCAAAACTAAAAGGGGAGGTTTGGCAGCCTAACCCAGATCGGGGTAACATTGATATTTTGGGTTTCAGGGTCAAAATATTCAGCCCATCTATGGATGAAGAGGCTCCTTCTGCCTAGGAACCAAGGTCCTCCGGTGAGGATTCTGCATGCATCCTCTTGATTGTTCAACCTGATGGCAAAAAAACCCCTGGATAGGGCAACGATCTCCATATTCCCACTTGTTCTCCATTTGGAATATGCCCACTTCCTGATGGTCTCCATGTCTGGGCGGCCTCCGATAAACTTGCCTACTAGAGAAAATTGTTCCATTTCTAGGTAGCTTGACATCAAACTTTTTGGTATCACCAGATCCGTGTCGTTGGGCACTAGATTCTGGGATGGGGGTTTGGTGTGGGGGCCTTGGTTGACCATCTGGGCATAAGAGACAACCATGGGTTTGTCCGGATCGAAACCCTTCCCAAGGGTTTGACCAGCAAGTGGGTCCCCTTTGTCAGGAGGCTCCTTTCCATGCGATGGGAAGGAGAAAACACCATCGAACGGTTCCTTACCTACACCGCTTGCGATAGATCCTGCCTTGGATCCTCCGCCCTCTGAACTACCGTGACCGCCTTCACCTGCTCCCTCCGCCATCGCTCCTCTACTCCCACGCCTTCATTTTTTCCAAAATATGTTCTTTTAATATATGAACTATGCTAGTTTTTTTCATACAACCATCATCTTATGGCAAAGCAAATCAATTCATTTATTGAGGTATAAGCCTATTTGTTACATCCTTTAGGTTATAAATTGGAAGATCGGATCTCCCAATTTAGGAGATTGTTACATGCAATGAATATTAAAATAATAACCCATCTAAAAATAGATGACCTAATAATATTAAAATAATGGAATAAAATATCCCTAACATCCCCCCTTATTACATTATTTGGTAAACAAATTGAATTGCAAAATATTTCAAACTTGACACATGCAAGCACTTTGTAATATGTAACGTGTTTGTCAATGGGAATGTACTGGAGTTGGATCTCTTGATTCTGAACATGGTCTCTAATGAAATAACATGAAGTTTCAACATGCTTCGTTCTTTCATGAAATACTAGATTCTTAACCTTTTTAAAACACTTTGGTTGTCGTATTTTAATAGTATTAGTTGTTTCTTTGGTATGCCCTTTTTTGATAGAATATGATGCAACTAAATTGTATCATGTGATTCTCCTCATGCAACGTGATATTCTACCTTTGTGGATGATAATGCTACTACATGCTATTTCTTGCTATGCCACAAGGTAGACCTATATCCTAGATGAATCATATCAAGACATTGATTTTTTGTCATCTAGTGATCTGACATAATATGAGTTCGTGTATCCTTTCAAGAAGTGCTGACATTCTTCTTATATTCCAAGCCATATTCTATTGTACCACAAATAGAATGCAGTATCATCTTTGTTGCTTTCCAATGATTCTCCTTAAGATCTTGTATGAATCTTGAAAGATATCCTATAACAAAATTGATGTCAAACCTAGTGTTAGTCAGGTAAATGAGACTCTCAATCAACTGATGATAGACAGTGCCAAATGCATGAGGAGACTTGTCATATCAAGACAATTACAATCATTGTTCCATTAGTGTTGCCTTAGGTTTATAGTCTATCATCCAAAATATTTCTAGCAGAGTATTGATATATTTTGTCTGTGTGATCACAATGTGATTTTTTCTCTACCAAAGTTCTGTAGTAAATAGACGCACCAAAAAAATTAATCAAAAGATTATTGATTCAACATTAGGAATAGCTTACGAAATAATAAGCTTAAGTAGATTACAAAATAGGTTTACTAACCACTTAGCTTAGGAAGCGCTAACGGTGGTTGTAAATAGATTATGCTAACAACCTAACTAAAATATCATAGGATATTTTAGTTACTAACCTTAGTTAACTAGGAGATATTTTATGGAACAATAAATATCTCCTATGGTAAAAAGTAGATGTAATAACCTATGTAGTATAATGCAATATACTACCTATTTTACCCTAACATCCCCCCTTTATTACATTACTTTGATATACAAAGTCTACTTCGAAACAACTCAAATTTGACACGTCCAAGTGCCTTTGTGAAGATGTCAGCAACTTGTTCGTCGGTGGGAATGTATTGGAGCTTGATCCTGTGTTTAGGAACTTCATCACGAATGAAATGACAATCTGTGTCAATATGCTTTGTGCGTTCATGATGGACTGGATTCTTGACCAAGTTCAAAACACCTGAGTTGTCGCAAAACATGTGAATAGGAAGTTTCTTTGGTAGGCCCATGGTAGCCAAGATGCGACTTAACCATATCGCTTCACACACAGCTCCACGTGCAGCGTGATATTCTGCCTCGGTTGAAGATAAAGCAACCACCTGTTGCTTTTTACTATGCCATGAGACAGGACCAGATCCAAGATGAAATACATATCCTGATGTTGATTTTCTGTCATCTAGGGATCCAACATAGTCAGAGTCAGTGTAACTCTGTAAGAAGAATGAGTTATTCTTCTTATACTCTAGACCATATTCTACACTACCCTGAATGTAGTGAAGAACCCTCTTAGCTGCTTTCCGGTGAGAGACCTTTGGTTCCTGCATGAACCGAGAAAGATAGTTTACAGCATAAGTAATGTCTGGTCTAGTATTGGTTAGATAGATGAGGCTTCCAATCATCTGTCTATATAGCGTGCCATCTACCTATGGTGAGTCATCATACCGTGATAACTGAAGCCCTGATTCCATCGGTGTTGCTTTGGGCTTACAATCAGTCATACGATATTTTTCTACTAAAGTCTTGGCATACTTTTTTTGAGTCACCCTAAGATGATTCTTCTTCTGTTCTATCTCAAGGCCAAGACAGTAGTGGAGAAGTCCAAGATCTGTCATATCAAATGACTCTTTCAAGTCATCCTTCATGGCGTTAATCAATTTCTCTGAATTGCCAGTGATGATCAGATCATCTACATATAATACAAGAATCACTATTTCAGAACCTGTGTTCTTGATATAGAGATTTGCATCTGATGGACTTCTCTTGAATCCGTGTTGTAGTAGGTGACTATCCATTTTGATGTACCATGCTCTTGGGGCTTGTTTTAGCCCGTATAATGATTTGACCAACTTGCAAACCTGTTGCTCATGGCCTTCCTCAAAAAATCCTGGAGGTTGAGTCATGTATACCTCTTCTTTTAAGTCACCATTTAGAAAGGCACTTTTTACATCCATCTGATGTAATTTCCATCCGAACTGTGCTGCCATAGCACAAAGAACTCGAATGGTGGTCATCCTTGCAGTGGGTGCAAAGGTTTCCTCATAATCAAGGCCTTCCTTTTGAGCATAGCCCTTCGCCACAAGATGGGCCTTATGCTTGTCTATGGTGCCATCTACCTTATATTTGACTTTGTAAACCCATTTGCAGCCTATGGGCTTCTTTCCTTTAGGCAAATTCACCAGCTTCCATGTTTTGTTTTTAATGAGGGATTTATGTTCAACATCCATAGCTGCCTTCCACTGAGGCTGACTAAGTGCTTCATCAACTGTAGAAGGTTCATTTTCATCATATGAAGACATGTAAACCCTCTCCTCATCAATTTCCATATCATTTCCACTTTCTAAATCTCTATCAACAGAAAGCTCTTGAAAATCTGCACAAAGATCATCAACTGAAGTAGATGCTTCTGCCTTTCTCTGTCGAGACATGCTTCATGTCTTTGGACGATTGAGAGTGAGATCTGGTGGTGAAGTGAGTTTGGAATCTTTCATAGTACTTGTATACCATTTTGGAGGCTTTTTCTATTGTGGAGGAGGAAGTGGTTGTTGCTCCTCATCTTCCAGGTATATTGATGTAGTGTTAGATGTGAAAGCTTCATCAAACACTACATCTCTACTAACATGTATTTTCTTGGTGAATGGATCTATCAACCGATAGCCTTTTGAGAATTCATCATATCCAAGAAAAACACATTGTAGGGTCTTCTCATCTAACTTCTTTCTTTTCTCCTTAGGTATATGCATAAAAGCCTTACACCCAAATACTCGTAGATGAGATATGGAGGGTTTCCTTCCACTCCATGCTTCTTGAGGAGTCATACCTTCAAGAGCCCATGTGGGTGCCCTATTTAGAAGATATACTATAGTTGTTACAACTTCAGCCCAGTAAATGTGCTCAAGATTGGCTCCCTTAAGCATACATCGAACCATTTCCATAATGGAATGATTTCTTCTCTCAACAACTCCATTTGACTGAGGAGAATAGGTTGTTGTTAACTATCTTTTTATCCCATGTTTCTACAAAAATGAGGAAAATTATTTTGATGTGTATTCCCCCTCGATCTGAACGGAGGGTCTTTATGAAACATCCTGATTCTTTCTCAACAAGTTTCTTGAACTGCTAAAAATAGTCAAATGCTTCAGACTTCAACTGCAAGAAGAAGACCCACATTTTTTGTGAGTGATCATCTACAAACAATTGAAAATACCTTTTTCCTCCACAACTAGTAGACATAGGACCACACAAATCTGTGTGAACTAACTCCAAAGGTACCTTAGCTCGAAAGGAGCTAGGTTCAAAAGGTACTCTATGTTGCTTTCCTGACAAGCAATCCGAGCACACTGGCAAAGTAGATGAAAGAGTAGGCAGTCCTTTCACCATTTGATATTTACTGAGTTCTAGTAAATACCCTGAGCTTAGATGCCCAAATCTCTTATGCCATAGAGAAGTGGCCTCTTTTGTTGTTACTGCCATTGCAGTATGTGGTGAGGTAATTGCATCTAAGGTGAACAAACCATGTTTGTAAGAACCCGTTGCTATCTGTTTTCCTTTCTGAGTGATAAAGCAACGTTTCTTTTCTTGGTCCACTTTGAAATTGACATTCATGTTGTTGTCCAGGATTTGTGGAACTGACAAGAGATTATTTTTCAATCCTGGTACATAAAGAACTTTTTGAATCTTACATTCTCCATCTGGAAGGGAGACAGAAACACTTCCTTCTCCCTGAACTCGATAGGTCTTATCATCAGCAATGGTCACTGGTCTACCTTCTCGAGCCTCAAATGTCTCAAACCAGGACTTATCGCCAGTCATATGCTTACTAGCGCCTGAATCTATGTACCACACAGTATCCTTGTGAGGGGAATCTGTATGAGTCATGAGCACTTTGTGTGCTCATTCAGAATCCGAACTAGAATCTTCAGCGGTAGCAATATGTCCCTGTTGCTGCTTGTTCTTGTTCTTTGGTTTACCTTTGCCCTTCTTTTGTCCTTGTTCATTGGGCGGTTTGTTCTTAAACCAACATCTCTTGGTTTCATGAGTGTCCTTATCACAAATTTTACAATATTGCTTCTTCTTCTGAGTCTCTTTGCCTTTACCCTTGTCTTTGTTAGAAGAAGATCCTTTCTGTTGATTCCACTTTTTCTTTCCACTTTGCTTGTTTGAGAAAAGTGCATTGTTGGATGCCTCATCTCTTTGGAGTTGATTAGCTTCTTCAGTTTGAAGCAAATTTACCAACTCTACAAAAGTCATTGTCCTCCCAGAGACTTGTAGTGATGTGATCAACATTCTATAGGAGTCTGGAAGAGCCCTCAAAATGATTGAGGTCAGGACTTTGTCTTCCACTTTTTCTCCTAAGGCTTGCAGTTTTGTTTTTATATCTGCCACTCTGTAGAGGAATAGCTCTACTGTCTCTCCAGATTTCATATGAAGAGTATGAAGTTGTGTTTGAAGGTTAAGAATTGTTGATTGATTCTTTCCTTCAAAAATGGTTGCTAAGGCATCCCATGCCTCCTTACCATTTTTAGCTTCACTTATATGAGGTTGTATGTCATCAGTAATAGCTAGCAAGATCAATAAGGAAAGTCTTTTATCCTTTTTATCATATGTTGTCTGATCTGCTCCTGGTGATGTGGGTCTAGAATCAGTGCCATCCACTATACCCCACATCTCCTCTACAGTTAAAATAGCTTTCATCTTAGTTTTCCAGGCAGAATAATTTGAACCTTTAAGCAGTTGGCTCTCATTGAGATACTTGTTTATCATGGCCATGGTGAAGGTTTCAAATTGATGTGACTAAGATGACTTTATCTTGCCAGTATACCCTCAAAAGAGTATATGGAAGATTTTAATTTGCTCTTTAAGATATTTAATGGCACCTGCCTTAACACCCTTAACAAGGGATGAAAAGTTTGAGGAATTTAAGCCAAACAAATAGAGCAAATTAAAGGGGTAGGTTTTGGAAGACTTCTGATTTTGCTCTCTAGGATATTTAATGGCACCTGCCTTAACACCCTTCAAGAAGGATGGAAAGTTTGAGGAAATTAAGCCAAACAAAGAGAGTGAATCAAGGTGTTTGGATTTTGACCTTTGATGGGGAGTAAAAATTGACTTGTTTAACCTGTGCAAGGTGTAGCACGATTTTAGTGAAGTTTGGGTTTATGAAATGCTCTTCAATGTTCTTATGATTGTTTAATTGCACACAAAAAACATGATGGTTAGTGCAATAATAAAAAAGAGAGCAACCCAAATTTTTATCACTATAGGTGTCGGATGCAACCGAAAATGCACCTAGTGTAGTCAATTTTAAGAAAAGGTGTCGAGTACAATCGAGAATGCACCTTTCTTACTCTGAAATATCCCCCTTTCTCTTTACAATTTTGCAAAAAAATAGAATCACAAAATGTGACTTCTATCCCCCCTTAATTTTTACAAAATGAAGAAATCGAGCACTCCTTTCAAGACAAGTCGACACACGACCCGCGTTTGAAAGGCTTCCAGACCAGTCGACACACGACTTTGGTTTATGTCTTCAACACTTAAGCATGAGGATCAAAAATTAGGTTCAAAATATTTCTCAAGTTTACAACAAAAAATTTGCAATTTTATGTCTTATATCTCCTTTGTGAAGGAGAAAACAAAAGCAAATGTTTGATTTTGTTGCAAAGAAAATGACCTTTGTCCTTGCCCAATGTTTTTAAATCTCTTTGTTTTGCAATAGAAGTTTTGAGTTTCTATGTCTTTTTATCTCCAAAAATGTGTGAAGAAAACTATAGAACTTTGAGAATTTATTGCAAAAAAAATGTTGAAGAAATCCTTTGATTTTGCAAAAAAAATGTGTTCCTATGTCTTTTTATCCCCAAATTGGAGAAAACACAAAAATTGGAGTGGAACTTATTGCAAAATAATTTGGTTTAATTTTAAGAATCTCTAAGTTCAAAAAGCTAAGAAAATATTTTTGAAGACTAAATTTCTTTATAATGGAGCAAAATTGAAAAAAAATCAATTCAAATGGCTAAAAATTGATATTTTTAAGCAATTTAAACTATATTATAAAAAAATATCTAAAAAAATATTTAAAAAAAACTTTAGAACTTTAGAAATATTTAAAAAAAATAATTAAAAACCAAATTTTTTTTAAAACCTTTTGAATGGCGCCGCGCGGGCTCGAACACGCGACCTGCGCCCAAAGACTGGCTGCCTCCACCAGTCGAGCTACCATGGCCGATGGGAAGGGAAGTGAATATCCTTCCCTTTCAACTATTTCCCTCGTGCAAGCGAGGAAAAGTGGGATTTGTCCCACATCGCCTGTGAAGGCGATTTTTGGCTTCTTAAAAGAAGAAGCGTACGAAGTCTTTGTTGACTGCCTTCGGGCAGTTGGATTCAACCTCTTTTGCTACCCAAACCAACCAATCACTTGACGACATGTCAACAACCACTCGCCTTTCGCCATGTCAGTTCCACCTCATACATGCCACATCATTCGAGTCAGATCCAATGGCTGTCGAGTCAGCTGGGTCACCTCTTTGTTGTCTACCATGTGTCACCCTGGTATTGGTCCTCGCCATGTGTCTCACCCAATAAGGCCACATCAGCTATCCACGTGTCACCTCGATGTGTGTGCCACGTGTCCAGTCTAGGTCACCCGTTGGTAGTTTGATTCGGCCATGTAGGCAGTCTAGGTGGCTCGATCCACGGTCTGCTGGGAGGGGAGGGCGCTCCTACCCTCTCGATGCTCCCAATCGATAGGGGCCACATGGGGGTGTGAGGGTGCTCCTGCCCTCGATGTGCTCCCACTGGCAGCTCTATGGGGGCGTGGGCCCTATGGGCGGGAGCCAAGCTAAGGCTCCTGCTCACCACGGGAGCCGAGGTGGTCGATCGATCGCTGAGCTCGATCGACAGTAGAATGATGTCGATCTGTCGGCTCTGTGAGGGTGGTCGATCACCGTGCTCGCCTTAGATCGTGGCCTATCAGGTCTACAACCTGTCAGGTCTGTGACTTGAGAGATCGGGTCGTAGCCTGATTTGACCTATCCACATGCGAGTCGACTCCTACGGGCTGGCCTGCAAGGCGATTCCTACGGGGCCTATGGCCTGGTCGCTCCCTCAGCCATCGAGCTCGCCTATTGAGGTGGGTTGGGTGGCTTCCAAATATCACCAGCTCGTCCTTCGGGCGAGCTAAAAAAGTTGGCTCTGATGCCAATGTAGTAAATAGATGCACCAAAAAAATTAATCAAAAGATTATTGATTCAACATTAGGAATAGCTTACAAAATAATAAGCTTAAGTAGATTACAAAATAGGTTTACTAACCACTTAGCTTAGGAAGCGCTAACGGTGGTTGTAAATAGAATATGCTAACAACCTAACTAAAATATCATAGGATATTTTAGTTACTAACCTTAGTTAACTAGGAGATATTTTATGGAATAGTAAATATCTCCTATGGTAAAAAGTAGATGTAATAACCTATGTAGTATAATACAATATACTACCTATTTTACCCTAACAAGTTCCAAGCCAAGACAATAGTGTAGAAGTCCTAGATATATCATATCAAAATACTTTTTTAAGTCATTATTGATGGTATCTATCAAATATTCTACACTACTTGTAATAATCATATCATCAACATACAACACAAGTATCACTATTTCATATTCAACTTTTTTGTAATAGAGTTTTGTGTCTGAGGGACTTCTTTTGAAGTTGCATGGTGCTTGTCCATTTTGATGCACCAATCTCTAGGAGCTTACTTCAACCTGTATAAGGACTTAACAAGTTTACATACATTATGTTCTTGTCCTTTGACAACAAAGCCTTTAGGTTGAGTCATATATACCTCTTCTTGAATATAACCATTCAATAAGGCACTTTTAACATTGATTTGATGCAACTTCCAACCACACTCTGTTGCCATGGCACTAAGAATGCAGATGGTGATCATCTTTGCTGTAGGTGCAAAATTTTCTTCATAGGATATTTCTTCCTTTTGTGCTTAGCCCTTTCTAATTATCCATTCCTTATATTTGTCAAGTGATCCATCTGCCTTATATTTGGTGTTGAAGACCCACTTGTAGTCTATAGGCTTCTTTCCTTTAGGTAAATTAATGAGCTCCCATGTTTTACTTTTTATCAAAGAATCATATTCTACTTCTATTGCTCCCTTTCATTGGGGTAAGCTAAGGGTATCCTTTACTGCTATTGGTTCTATATTCTCCATTATTGAAGTCATCAATCTTAGGTACCCTTCCTGATTAGTCATACTACAATTTTGAGGGCGAGTGGAAGTGAGATCAGGAGGTGCATCGATATTGGTATCTTTGATGGTACTCTAGACCCATTTTAGAGTCTTTCTTTCTTATGTAGAAGCAATTTAGGTTCATCATTCATAGCTAGAATGTCTTCTTGGACTTCCTCATTAAGCTCTATACTTACAGTAGGAGATGTAGCATCTTGAGAGGCTTCAATATTTGACTTTGGATCAACTACTTTATCGAATACTACATATTGACTTATATGAAATTTCTTGATTTTTTGGTCTATCAAACAATATCCTTTTGATTCATTATCATATCCATTAAATATGTATATAAAAAATTTTAGATCTAGCTTGGTCCTCTTTTTCTTTGGCACATGCATGTATGACTTAATTTTGAAGACTCTGAGATACTCAATGGAAGGCTTCCTCCTTGACCATGCTTGTTAGGATCCTATCCTAACCTTAATTAATCATTAATAATAATGTATTTCATATCCTATGGTTATAATAATAAAATAATATAATAATTAATTATAATAATTATTATAATATTAGGGTTAGGAAGCATTGCAACCTTTCACCTATAACCCTAGAGTGGGTATAAAACACTATACAACTCTATCATTCGGGGGATCCATGAAATACAATATAAAACATTTATTAAAACATTGAAGGGACTTCTCGACAATACAAAAGCGATTCCTTGGTTTTAGGTTATTTATTTATTTATTTATCAATTCATTGTGCTAGGAACCCTAGGTTCCTACCATTTGGTATCAGAGCCTTATGGATCCAACCATAGGGGACATAAATATCAAAGAAATTAAAAATGACATCGCTGAAATTAGAAGAAGGATTGAACAAGAACATAATAAAGAAATGAAATGTCTTGATGGTATTTTGAGCGATATAGAGTATTTAATGAAAATACAAGAGGAGGAGCCCATAGCCATGGAATACCAGTTGGAGGAGGAGCCCATAGTCATTGAATCTCAGGTGGTATCCATTTCATCTTTCGAGAAGAAAGAAATAAATCAAAACCCTAGAAAATTTTTTCCTTTCGAAAAGCCATAAGCCAAAGATTTTCAAAAAGTATATAATGCATTTTTGGAAGGAGAAAAATTAGTAAACCCTAAAAAGGTCAATATGAGCAGAAATATTTTAGTGGGCAATGCCCTACTAGATAGGTATGCCAAAGGTGGGAAAATAGCGGATACATACCATAAATTTAACAATATGGCATACAAAAATATTATATCACATAATGTAATAATTTCATGTTATGCTAAATATGGTGATAAGAAGGGGGTAAAAGATGTATTTAACAAAATAAAGGAATGAAAAATATCTTCATTAAATACTAAGACCACCAAGTTGGAATGGGCACTGGTGTGCCTGCTAAACCAACCAAATATATGCAGAAATACACAACAAAAACTGGATGATATTGCAGGTAGAGAGAAAATGATGAAAGAAACGACCTTCCAAAAACTGCCAACAATACATGATGTCACCACCTGTGCACATCTATTTTTATGAGGCCTCCACCATGGTCACCACCATTAGGTCTACGTAATTGAATATGAAGTCCATTCATGTTGGAAAGTTTCCAGCCTCGTGCCAATTTCCCTTCTCCATTCAATTTGATGGTCCAAAGCAATTCCTAAATGATGCATTAAAAGTGGAGGAACATGCTTCAATAGTAAGGTCTAATAAAATTTTGCACGCAGGTGCAACAAAGATGATCCCAATGAAAGCACATGTCCAAAGTGGCGAAGGCGTCATAATTAACCCATTATGACCGCTATGAAGATGGAGGAAGCGTGACGAGTGTAAATTTCATGTCGTAACGCTTGATATGCTCGGTGATGGCCGAGCCATAACACTTGGAGAGGTTTTAAGTGATCGAGGGGAGTGATGGGAACTTCAGTTGAAGGGTTCTGGTAAAACACCATACAATCATTTTGCTGATGGCTTTGCAATTCTTAGGAGCAACATTCGTATTTATGGTGCACTAATCCACAAAGTCGGTGTTGTTGCTTGTTTACGAATTCATTCCAAACGGAACCTTGGCCGATCATCTTCATGGAAGCAGAAGGACGCCTAAAGGTTTGGCTTGGGAAATTCGCTTAAACATTGCCATAGAGACTGCTCAAGCCTTGGCTTTCCTCCACAGTGTTGAGCCGCCCGTATTTCACAGGGATGTGAAATCCACTAATATTCTTCTGGATGAGAATTTCAGGGCAAAAGTTGCAGATTTTGGGCTTTCCAGATTGGTGCCTCTAAATGTCTCCCACATGACAACTGCTTCCCCAGGCACTCCGGGCTATGTTGACCCAGAGTACCATCACTGCTTCCAGCTCACAGACAAGTCTGACGTCTATAGCTTTGGAGTCGTGTTGGTGGAGATCATCTCTGCTAAAGTAGCCGTGGATGTAAACCGAAATAGGAATGAAATTAGCCTTGCTGATATGGCATTAGATAAGATTAGAAGAGCAGCTTTGCATGAGTTGGTAGATCCAGATGTAGCGACCCCGAGAGCGCGCATCGTCCACTACTCTATTTGCAATTTAATATGATATTTTACTTTTTAATATGCATTAAATGAAAGATGTAAAAAGAAGACATAGCCGAGATACAAAGAAACAAATAAACAAATTCTTTTTATTGATATTTCCAAGATTCGGTTACACATTCATCCCTCTAAGGGATACCCTTCATTTGATACATAGATTTACACAAAGAGGGTAGTAGATGTGTAATATCCCCTTGCAAGGGGTGATGCACTTTCGAAGGCTTCTTGGTGACACACACAGAACTGTATGAGGGCTTACAGATGCCTCCTTCTCTAGGTATGATTCCTAGAGGGATCCTCTTACTCTCGTATGTTGTAGATATGTCCAATGAACCTATAGCCCTGCAAGAAATGAAACAACAACACATTCTTAGATGTCCGATATTTCCTCCCCAGATGAGGTTGTTAGCATAACAAAAAAAATGCAATAAAACTAGTACTATGAACGCAAATAACTAAAACAAAGCCTATGCTAATGCTATGAAAACACAGAGAAAGCAGAATAAAAGAAACTATCATCAAAATCCTAGACTAGGTTGCGGGCCACTATCCAGGACAACGACCGCTAAGGTGAAATCTGTCTCTATTAATCCAAAGGCTATGGGCTTAAGTTTTCTACTAATTTTAAATGATTACTATATGTGCACAGATGATTACCTCTCATATGGCTAGCACTTCGTTGCTCCTTAAGGGTGCTCAGATTTGATCTCCAATCCGATAGGGCTTCGCTGTGTATGCTCTCCAAGAAAGGCTCTCCAAAGGTTCCTCGGTCTCTCCCTACAATAATCATAAAAGAAGGTCCAAGAAGATCCCTATACCTTGGTGCCTTTAGGCTTACACCTTTTAAAGTGTGTGAAGCCCTAGGTCTATGTTCAAACCCTAGTATTGAGTCCCTAATACGTACTGGATGTTAGCATGAGAAGTTTTATCTTTTCTATGTTTAAAGGCCAGTTAATTGAAGTCTAAATTTGAACTTAAGTCTCCCATGTAAACTGGTTGTGAGGGGGAATGCAAAGTTATTCCCGCTCACCTTTATTGCATGTAAACTACCACTTTCGCCCGTGATTGGGCCTATTTGTCGGTAAAATGCCTTTTATGGTTTAGCCACTATCGTTTGCAGTGACTAGGGTTTGGCCACTCTAAGCTTGAGCGATCAGGATCTAGCCGCTCTAAGCTTGAGCGACCAGGATCCAGTCGTTCTGGTTCATAGCGGACAGGCTTGGATGGGCTAAGACTACCTCAAATGAGTGGTGAAAACCACTTTTGATACTTGGAAAGTCCCAAGGTTTAGTCACATGGTCCATGAATGTGCTCATATGAGTAGTTCCTCTAAACATGACATGTTTTAGGTGTCTATAGATGCCCCTTTTTGCGATGCATTGTGTGGGAAAAACATAGCATAAAGCAAAAACATAGACTACTATATTTGTAGGGTGTATTATGATCATTGATCTGATCAACATTGGATACCCCAGTCACTCAAGATGATGTGCATCCTATGACCCAAGGCATTAAGGTGCCATCAAATCCTTTTGTGATTTGACCAAAGGTTTTAAGGTACCTTTGGAGCCTTTTGTGAAGTGACCAAAGGTATTAAGGTACCTTTGGAGCCTTTTGTGATTAGACCAAAGGTATTAAGGTACCTTTGGAGCCTTTTGTGATTTGACCAAAGGTATTAAGGTACCTTTGGAGCCTTTTGTGAAGTGACCAAAGGTATTAAGGTACCTTTGGAGCCTTTTGTGAAGTGACCAAAGGTATTAAGGTACCTTTGGAGCCTTTTGTGATTTGACCAAAGGTTTTAAGGTACCTTTGGAGCCTTTTGTGAAGTGACCAAAGGTATTAAGGTACCTTTGGAGCCTTTTGTGAAGTGACCAAAGGTATTAAGGTACCTTTAGAGCCTTTTGTGAAGTGACCAAAGGTATTAAGGTACCTTTGGAGCCTTTTGTGAAGTGACCAAAGGATTTAAGGTACCTTTGGAGCCTTTTATGATTCGACCAAAGGTTTTAAGGTACCTTTGGAGCCTTTTGTGAAGTGACCAAAGGTTTTAAGGTACCTATGGAGCCTTTTGTGAAGTGACCAAAGGTATTAAGGTACCTTTGGAGCCTTTTGTGAAGTGACCAAAGGTATTAAGGTACCTTTGGAGCCTTTTTGGAAGTGACCAAAGGTATTAAGGTACCTTTGGAGCCTTTTGTGAAGTGATTAGGAGACAAGCTTAAGTCAAATCCTAGCCTTGGTGGCAATTAGGAGACTTTGTTTAAGTCAAATCCTAGCCTTGGTGGCAATTAGGAGACTTAGTTTAAGTCCAATCCTAGCCTTGGTGGCAATTAGGAGACTTAGTTTAAGTCCAATCCTAGCCTTGGTGGAAATTATGAGACTTAGTTTAAGTCAAATCCTATACTTGGTGGAAATTAGGAGACTTTGTTTAAGTCAAATCCTATACTTGGTGGCAATTATGAGACTTTTTTAAAGTCAAATCCTAGCCTTGGTGGCGATTGAAAAATAAAATGATTTGTGTCTGTTATTTGTTCCTAATATAAAAAGGGAATTTTTGCCAATGTGGATGGTATGAATGCAAGGCAAAGGGTGCAACCTTTGATAAAAGAACGTAGTCTTTTGAACCTAGCAATTGACATGTTGATGATGTGATGTGATGTGTTATGAGTTGATTTGATGATGGATTCTTTATCATGTGCATAAGATGTATGTTCATATGGATGTTTATATGATTTGATTTTTGTGATGTGAAGTCAAATCCTAGCCTTGATGGCGATAGGAGACAAGCTTACTGGTTTGATTGAATTTGCTTTTGATCTTTTGCTTATTTGCCCCAAGCAAGGGGATGCGTGATTATCTTTGTTAATGACTTTTGAATAAGCGCACTTAGCAATGATTTAGCATTTAATTGTTGATTTTGATTGTGCATGTTGTTATTATGACCAATGGACTTAGAAAATGCCATTGGGGCATTTTTGAGTGGCCAAAGAGTTTATGGATGCCTTTGGATCATTTTGATAGTTGACCAAAGCGGCTTGGAATGCCTTTGGAGAATTTTTTATTTTGAATTTGACCAAGCGGCATGAAGATGCCCCTGGAGCATTTTTGATTAATTTTGACCAAGCGGCATGAAGATGCCCTTGGAGCATTTTTGATTAATTTTGATCAAGCGGCATGAAGATGCCCTTGGAGCATTTTGATTATTTGACCAAGCAGCATGAAGATGCCCTTTGAGCATTTAGTTATTTTGACCAAAGGGCTTATGCCTTTTGGGGCTTTTTTTTTTACCAAAGGGCTTATGCTACCTTTGGGACATTTTGTTTTTGACCAAAGGGCTTGTGCCCTTTGGGGATTTTTGAGTTGACCAAAGGGCTTATGCCCCTTGGGGCCTTTTGTGAATTGATTGCTTAACTGTTTGATTTTTGATTAGGGGAGGTATGATACCAGTAATACCCTAGTTGATGTTTAGAAAATATATTTTTTGGATGCAATTATGATTTTATGATATATGATGTTGATGATGTAATGACGATGATGCGATGCTTAGATGGTTAGATGATTAGATGGTTTATCATGTATGCATAGATGGATGCAATGCTTCTACGTGCTTTGATTATGGCTACATGATGTGATGTATATGGATGCACTGGTGTGATGTATATAATCTATATGATGTGATTTTAGATGTGGATGGATGATTTATGACCTGATTAGTGCTATATGATATGATGTATTGAGGACATGCGTTAGCTAGATGATGAATGTATGATTATGTGTTATGATCCAGATGCACATATGGATTATGATGCATGCGTATATGGATGCATTTCTTATTGTTAAATGCATGTTTGATTTTGATTTAATTGTATGCATCTAACTTATGTTATGATATGGTAAATGCAATGTGTGTAATGCACTATCTAAATGATGTTGATCTAATGTAAGTGGACCTATATTCTTTAATCACTTAACTCTTAGCATAAGAATTAATTATTTAAGCATCCAAATGTGATATGAGATGATGTGATATGTATGATTGTGAGATGAAATGATTTGTTGCTATGTATGATTTTTGAGGTTTTCCATGAGACTCAAACACCCTAGTTACCTCATCAAAGTTTGTGTACTGACCATACAAGAATCCTAAAATATAAGGCTCCCGTCATGAAGATCTAGCTACTCATTATCCCTATGTGTGCAAATGAATATATTTAGATAGAACACAAGCATTTTCTCCAATGTTAGGCGAGATTATTTTAGCCCATTGCTAAGATCAGGGATCCTTAAGTGTTCATATAATCCTTATGTTGGACTTAGTTGGACCATACCACTAGGCAGTATTGGGTTACCTAAGCTAGCTCATCCACATGCAAACATTGGTCTATACAAATTCCAGAAGCTATTGTGATAGACATATCATCGTGCTTACGTCCTGTTTATGCTGAGAATTCCAAGGATTCAAGTTCCATTCCCTTATTTTATTCATTTCATTTGGGATACTTGTTCATGCTTAGTGATGAAAATCACTGTTTATTTTTGATTGATTTTTTTGAACAAGGGACTTATGTAAGGATGATACTTGTTTGTTTTGACTTTGACTTTTGCTTGATTTTGGGAATTTTTCTTGTTTTAATGAAAGCAAGGGATTTGTGTAGTGATGATAATAACTTGTCTCTAGGTAGGGTGAAACTTGTCCTTTTACCAATTCTCAGCACCTTTGAACCAGTTACACATGGGGATAAGCAATGAAGACCCTTTTTGCTTAAGGCAACCTAGACCACTTTTGCAGCTTTTATCTTTCCCTTGTACCAACTAGGATTTTAGTTTTTTTAATTAGTGATAGGATCCTGAATATCCGAGGCATTCACGACTAGACCTTACTCTCTACTAATCAAGACATCTTCCCATAAAAATTGATATGACCACTAAATATGGTTGAATGACCAAAAAATCTTAGCCTATTCCTTATAGCAACATGATATGGTTGTACTGAAAAACACAGTTACACACATGGTTGAATGAATGAAGGTGGACTTGTGTATTGTGATACAAATTGTGGAATTGTTTGCAAGAGTGTGATAATAACATATGCAAATGCAATGTATATTAATTTATAATGCAATGCAACTATGTGGATGCATATGTAAGATGCAAATGTTTTTGTATTTTTGATTTTTGCATTGTTTTTGTATTTTTGATTATTGTATTGTTGTATTTGTATTTTTTATTTTATTTTGACCAAAGGGCTTATTGTGCCTTTGGGGCTTTTAGGGGTTGACCAAGCGGCATGAAGATACCCTTGGAGCATTTTGATTGAATTTGACCAAGCGACTTGGATACCCTTGGAGCATTTTTTATTGAGGTGACCAAGCATCGTGAAGATACCCTTGGAGCATTTTTTTTTTATTAAATTTGACCAAGCAACTTGGATACCCTTGGAGCATGTTTTATTGAGGTTCGACCAAGTGGCTTGGAGGTGCACTTGGAGCATTTTTATGAGATTTGACCAAGCGGCTTGGAGGTGCCTTTGGAGCCTTTTGATGAGATTTGACCAAGCGACTTAGAAATGCCCTTGGAGCCTTTTCATGAGATTTGACCAAGCGACTTAGAGATGCCCTTGGTGCCTTTTTGTGAGATTTGACCAAGTAGCTTAGAGATGCCCCTAGTGCCTTTTGGTGAGATTTTATTTTACTTATTTATGTTTTGTTTGTATTTCTATGTTTTATATTGTTTTTGTATTTTGATATTCTATTCTTTTTGTGATTTTGTTATTTTATGGGCAGGTATGGCACCTTAGATATCCCTTTTGTGTGTAACATTTAATGGAAGTGAGGAAGGTGTGATACCTTCAGAATACTCACTTTGCCTCATTATAATTGATGCGGAAGGTACATTACCTTTAAGACCCCCAGTGCACATGTTGTCCACTATAATATAATCAACCTGCTTAGGAAGAGTGATGGAAATCAACTACTTCGATTGGGGCACTGATCTCTGTGAGGTGCCCCTGTCCGGATGAGGAGAAATGAGTGAACCATCTATATGGAGCTCATTTCGTTTTAATAGGTCTTGGACCATATTCTTGAATCTATGGCAATTGCAAATGTCATGGCCCTCTATTCGATGATAGAGACAGTGATGCTCCTCCCTGTAACCTTTGGGTTTAGCTCTATTTGGGTCTACCGGGTTTATGTTTGGTAATATGATGACCTTAGCATCCAGTAGCTTTTACAATATGATAGACATAGGCTCATTTAAAGGAGTCCAAATGCGTTGCTACTATTTTGAGCGTTTAGCATGCTTTGGCCTGGTATGAGGACTAGGTTGAACCCTAGGTATATCACTTACTAGCTTAGGGGGCTCTTCTTGTATTTTTGATGCTAAAAATGGATTGCTGAATAAAATTATATGTTGGTCAACAACCCGAAGCTGCTCCTTTCTAAGCATGTTGTATACTATGGCTTTGAAACCCCGACATGATTGAATATCATGGCTATTTTGTCTATGGTATATATAGTGTAGCTCTTCCTCATACCCTTGATGTTTTGGGTGATTTGGATTTAATTGGCCAACCTCAGGTAATCTGATAGTATTTGCAGCACATAATCGATTGAAAACGACTACCGCAGGCTCAGGCATGGGGATGCTTGTTCGACTTTTGAGACGATCGAATTAGTGTTTTCTCTAGTTGAGGCTTTTCCTGTGGCTGCATAAGGGATAATTTGACTTCAGATGAGGGTTGCTCTTGTAGCTCTTGGTTCTTGAGTTTGTTCATGATATATTGCAATACCTCATTTTGCTCATTCACTTAGCCCTCCATTCTATCTAGACGATCCATGATGGAATGCATGATTGGTAGAGATTTAATGTGCACCTCTAGCAATGAGATTGGAATATCATCGCAGATTGACTTGGGTGAAAGAGTTGATGTTAAAGATTCACAATCTGAATGTACATCATCCATTTCGTTTGTTTGAGCTGATGTGGATGCTTCATGATGATGCACTTTTCTAGTGGCATCCACAAGATTTTGCTTGCCAGCTTGAATACCCTTAATATGATGTGGGTAAAATGCTTGCTCTTGCTCTTGATGAGGCACTATGAAAGATGAGTCTGGGGTAACTAAAGCCAATGGTTTTGACCCCTTTGATATAGAAGAAACATCTGCTTGCACCATTTTTTGTTCTGTTTGCTTTAGAGTCACTTGGTCATATGACGTAACATCAACCATTACCATGAACTCTTAAGAAGGTGCTTTATCTTTTAGACCCGTTGAAGATGCTTTAGTCATGTTGACTGATGTTATCTTCTCATTATCAAGTAGTATGATATCATGATATTTGGTGATGGGAGGAGGTAGCGACTTCTCGATGCAAGACTCCATTGAATGTTTGGTGATTTTATCCACATGAATTTTTGGAGACCCGCATATCACCAGAGCTTCTTGTGGCTCATCAAACTTCTCGTAATACTTGAATGGCTCAGGATCTTGGGGGACCACATACACTTGTCCTTGGTGTATGAATTTTAGATTCTGGTGCACTATGGAAGGCACACATTCCATATCCCTCACCCATGGTCTACCTAGCAATATGTTATACTGCTTCTCACCCCTAGGATATGGCATAATGTAGGTATTATCTTCATCCCAACCTGTATGGGTAAGATTACTATGTCAATTATTAAGGAAGTGGCATCATTGAAGGCTCTCAATGTGAATGTTGCATCCTTAATGCACAAAGGTGGCAGATTTAAATACTTTAAAGCTACAAATGTGATGATGTTGCTATGATGTGTAGTGGAGGATCGGGTTCATCTTTAGAGATTGGATCAATCTCCTATTTGTAAAAAGCAATCACAGGGTCCTTCTGTAAGTGAATTGAATTGATTGTTGGTGTGGACCGTGATAGATTATTGTCTTCAGTTGAATTTTTTGGTATGTTGGGTTGATCAAGGCATCTTTCACTTCTTTTTGTAGTATTTATCATACCGATAAAACCCTCATCAAGCGGGGCTATGTGCACCTTATTGACATGCTCAACTTGATTGTTAAGTGCTATATTTGCTTTGTGTGTAGGCAAGGAGTCTTGAAGGAATATTATTTGAATCTCATGCCTCTCAATCATATCTTGCACTAAATATATAAAGTGATGACATGTTTGGATGTCATGACCCCTTTGTTGA
Organism: Wollemia nobilis; assembly: GCA_028583015.1. NCBI lineage: Eukaryota > Viridiplantae > Streptophyta > Pinopsida > Araucariales > Araucariaceae > Wollemia > Wollemia nobilis. The sequence goes on along the minus strand of JAQPPZ010001036.1, from coordinate 2,255,694 downwards.
TGGTACACACAAAATAGCTCTTCTCTGTGTGCCTTTGATCTACGCTTATTAGGCTTTAGTGGATGGATTTCTAGAAGCTTGATTCTTTGCACATCATACAATCGATCAAAGAGCGATGCTAATGTCTCTAGAAAATCAATATATTATCGTTGTGGCCTACGTTGTTGGCCTTGTATCTGATTTTGTTGCATATGATCTTGGGCCAAAGGAGGAGGCGCTTGGTATTTATGCCCCACTGTTAGAGGTGGTGCCACCTGACTTGAGGATTCTGAGCTACTCAGATAACTTAATTAACTAGGGGTATCTTTTATTTTTTGTTGTCACCTTTGATATTCTTGTTTGACCATTTCTCCTTGTGGAGTTCACCCCTATATCTTGATGTCTTCAATGACCTTGGCTTGCGTCAAGGCCTCCTCTAATGTTTGATACTGTTGTAATTGTAGGAGAAGCGATATTTGTTTTGAGCAGATTCTAGTAAACATTTGAATGACCTCTATTGTTGGTATGGTAAAAGGTAATTTTGACATCATATTTCTCCATTTTTTGCCATACTCTATGACTGTCTCATTATCAAGTTAACGAAGGCTTTCCAATTCAGTAAAGTTTATCATTTTATCAACACTAGAGGCAAAGCATTCCAGGAATAACTCATCCAGTTGCTCAAAGGTGTTTATGATATGATGTGGTAAATGATTATACCATTCCAAAGCATCCCCAACTAGTGTTGTGAGAAAAAATCTCAACATCAAGGGGTCATTGTCTTGAAACTGGAAGCATGTATTGATGAAGATTGTCACGTGCTCCTGTGCATCTTCATCATATTTGAATTTTTCAAGTTGAGGCATCCTAAAATTTGATGGATATGTTGGTGATGACACTGATGGATGCAACAGATGATTGCTAAGCTTATTTAGTGTATGTTTTTGATAAACCAACCTTTGATTTTTCTTTTCAAATTCGTTCATTCGATCAACTAGCACTTTGTATGGCCTCAATGAAATGATCTGATCTTCTAGTTGCTGCCCTTGATTAGGTTGAGGAGTCTGCTTTTGATGTTGAGTTGGACGATAATTAGAATCATTAGATACCTCATCATAACTAGATTCAGATTAAGTATCCACTTCTTCTTGATGTTCCTATTGGGACTCTTCATATGATTCATCCTCATATTGATCTTGGTATTTTTGAGGAGTATGAGGTTCTTGGTGATAACCAGATAACGACCTTGATGTTGAACACTATTTTTACATGGTCGAGGGGGCATATTCAGAGATCGCCCTCGATGCCTTATGCATTGTTGCATCCTTTGTTGTTCATGTGTCTTTTGTTGATACACCCTTTGTTGGTGTGTTTTTTGCCACCTATTGTTGATTTAATTGTTATTGATACATGCATTGTTGTTGGGAAAGTTGTGGCCTTAGTGCTTGATGTGTATGATTTTGTTGTTCAGTTGTATAGGGGCTATGTACCCTCATATTAGAAATACGTATGGTTTTGTCATATATTTTTCCCCTAGTAGGATCTATTAGTTGCTTTCCATGTTCTTTAAAGGTTGCATTAGCCTGATACTCTGATCTATGAATGGACTCTGTATAGTCTGACAATGCAGACATGCAATGTGACCGCCCCACGTACTCTTCACGAGGAGTAGGATGATGACTTGGGTCCTCTTCCTCATCTATGAGGAAGGAAATATATTTAGACTTAGATGTAAGCTCTACGTATTCAAATTGTATAGAAGCAGAATGTGCACATGTAGAATGCTCTCTATGAGGAGTAGGAGATCGACTTTCTCGATCAACCGGAGTGGTTTGCTCATCTAGTATAGGCCATGGTGTGCCCTCATTTTTATTTTTTGATTGATGCATGGAGCAAGCTGGGATGTGATCATGTGGCATTGACTTATTAGGCCCCTTAGTGGGCATATTTTTCCTTATATAGAATTCTATCAAGGTGTTCAAGTCAGGCAGGTCTCCTGGAGGACCTGCGGGTGCCTCCCTAATAGGGCTATCTTGAAGGTTTGCCCTCCTATGGATGGTATTGATGTTATGATAAGACCTGGGATTCCATTCAGGGATGGCCATATCCTTTGGACTGATTTTGATATATCCCGTGGTCATGGAACTTGATTCCCTCTCTAGATTGGAGGTCTTGCTCATCATGGGAGGTCTCTCGACCATAATAAAGTTTTTAGCTTCCAAAAAAAGGTTTTAAGTGTCATATATCAAAATTATCAGTGCAATGAGTTGATCATAAAGGGCTATGACTTTAAAAAGTTACTTTCGGGTCAAAATTTTGTATTTTTGAAATAATTAGCTAACCGGGGCCCTTGGGGAAATGCCCACTTTTAAATTATTTTAGGAATTTTTGAACCGTGAATATTTAGGACTCAAAAATTTTGGGAGAGGTGCCCCAGGGGCTAACTAAGACAACAAAATAAATTTGGCAGTTTTTGGAGTTGTCTAGCCCACTTTATGACCGTTTCAGTGCAATTTTTCCTTATTTTCAACCTCAAAAATAGAGTAAAAATAAAACCAAAATAACTTTTTCGTTATAGCTCTGATTTGCACGATCCTCGATCCGTTGGATGCAAAATAAAAAAGTAGGTTGATAAAAGTGGGAAGCTCAAAGTCCAGGTTGGTGTTGATGCATATGCAAGCATGAACCATCCATGACTAGACTTTGGTGGATGAATCAACCGCTACCAGCTCATCGATGGTTCTGGAGATTCCTCTGAGAACATCCTCATGCCATAACTGAAAAGGGAGGTTTGGAAGCCTAACCTAGATTGGGATGAAGTTGATAGTTTGGGTTTCAAGGTCGAAATATTCAGCCCATCAACGAATGAAGAGGCTCCTTCTGCCTAGGAACCAAGGTCATCCAGTGAGGATTCTACATGCATCCTCTTGATTGTTCAACCTGATGGTAAAAAAATCCTTGGATAGGCAAATTATATCCATATTCCCACTTGTTCTCCATTTGGAATATACACACTTCCTGATGGTCTCCATATCTAGGCGGCCTCTAATAAACTTGCCTACCAAAGAATTTTTTTCTATTTCTAGGTAGCTTGACATCAAACATTTTGGTATCACCAGATTTGTGTTGTTAGGAACTAGATTCTGGGATAGGGGTTTGGTGTGGAGGCCTTGGTTGACCATCTGGGCATAAGATACAACCCCAGGTTTGTTCGGATCTAACCCATTCCCAAGGGTTTGACTAGCAAGTGGGTCCCCTTTGTCTGGAGGCTCCTTTCCATGTGATGGGAAAGAAACACCATCAAACAGTTCCTTACCTACACCGCTTGCGATAGATCCTACCTTGGATCCTCTGCCTTCTAAACTAACGTGACCGCCTTCACCTGCTCCCTCTGTCATCGCTCCGCTCTGCTCCTAGGCCTTCGTTTTTTCCAAAATTTGTTCTTTTAATATATGAACTATGTTATTTTTTTCATACATGCACCATATTATGGCAAAGCAAATCAATTCATTCATTGAGGCATAAGCCTATTTATTACATCCTTTAGGGTTACAAATTGGAATATCGGATCTCCCAATTTAGGAGATTGTTACATGCAATGAATATTAAAATAATAACCCATCTAAAAATGGATGACCTAATAATATTAAAATAATGGAATAAAATATTCCTAACATCCCCCTTATTACATTATTTGGTAAATAAATTGAATTGCAAAACATTTCAAACTTGACACATGCAAGCACTTTTTAATAAGTATCTTGTTTAATGTATCTTGTTTACACTCCAAACCTAGCCGTCGGCTAGGTATTCCAAGAGTTCATTTATTCATATATATAAGTAGATTAGACTTTGGATAATTATCATCGATTTTTATTTTATTCTCTGCATTCTCGAATTTGCCTTCACGGCGGGGACGTGCCCTCCCTGAGTGGCGATCGATTCCCATTTACTTAAATTCATTTTGGCTGTGTGTAATTTTGTTATTGTCTTATCTTCGCATTGAATATAGTGTTCTTAATTTACTAACGAACGCAGAAAGCGCGTTCCAAGTGGTATCAGTTGTCCAAAGCGCGATTCCTCGCTCCATCCGCATCGTTGGTAGATCGTTTTCCTATCGCCGTCCGCAGTCTTCCATCGACATCATCAGCAGCAGGCGGCCACTGTAACCTCTTCCAGTCGCCACGCCGTTCGTCCGCTGTCGTAACCCAATCCCCATCCAAACGCAAATTGGTGCAAATCATTCGCAAAACCGGGAAATTCCCTGTAAATTCCTTCGCAGCCATTTTTTCGAATGCCCGGACATCAAAACGTAGCAGAGCTCTTCACACACAGCGGCGTCCAATAGAAATTCGAGGAATTTTTTTAATTAAACAGTCAACTAAGGTTTTTTTAAATTATAATCGTCGGCTGACGTCAGCGGAGAAATTGTTGCGGGTGTTGGCTACGCAGTTTATCCCACATGTGTTGTGGTAAGCAAGTTTAGTGGTTTATAAGGCTTAAGTCGCCCCTTCTCAAGTGTGACTACGGTCACACGTTGAGCTCCTCCGACGCTGTCTCCAGTGTGTCACTCGTGCATGGTCGCGTGTCGCTTTGTCGTAGGTCGTGCTTCATCCGTTCGCATCTTCTATCTGTCATCCGTCCGTTCGCGTCCGTCATCCGTCCGTCATCCGTCCGTTCGCATCTTCTATCTGTCATCCGTCCGTTCGTGTCCATCATCCGTCCGTTCGCGTCATCCGTCCGTTCGTGTCTTCTATCGGTCTAGCGTCCGTTCGTGTCTTCTATCGGTCTAGCGTCCGTCTCGTTCGTAGTTTTTGGGTGTTGTGTCGTCACAGGTGTCAAAGCTGTTCCGTCGTGTCGCGTCAAAAGTCGTCACAAGTTGTCGTGTAGCGTCGTGTATTGCTGAAAACCGTCAAAGTCGTTGAGAGTCGTCAAAAAAATTGTGGTTAAGGAGGTGAGCCAGCAAAAACACATTAAATTTCCGCGTCGCAGTTGGAGCGAAACTTCAAGCGGAATCCCAATTTTTTGCTAAATTCAACCAAAATTTGCAGCAGTTGAAGCGGGAATCCTCAGCGGGCTATGTTAACAAGTGCATGAGCAAAAAGTGGTCCAAGGGTGCTGACGGTCGATTATCAAGCTCGGAGACGACCAATAACAACGCAAGAAGACCAAATCGAAGCCCAGGTACAAAAAATTCTCCTTCTCCTTTTAAAATTGGTAGTTATAATCCACATCATCCACTAGTAGATCCTATGGCTACTAATCCTTCTCCAACTCACGAAAACATCACACAAGGAAACTCAAGTAACTCAGCCATTTTCGATAGGGATTCTCTTCGACTCTTACTAGATGGTATGGACGAAATTAGTCTCCTCCTAAAAGACCTTGTGAAAGCACAAAAATAGCCTAATCCCAATCCTAATCCCCAAAATCACTCCCATGCCCAAAGGAATGAAGAAAATGTCGATCCTAATGATGATTGGCAACAACAACGAGGTGATTCAGATAATTACAGGGATCCCTATCAAAGACAGCGGTATAACCAAAATCAAGACAGGGAGACGGGTTATCACCAACCAAGAGGCCCTAATATTAATTTTCCACGAATAGATATGCCCACTTTTGAAGGTCATGATCCTCGTGGTTGGTTAGCCAAAATGGAAGGCATCCTTGACTTATATCAAATTAAGGAAATTGATAGAGTTCCTTTCACTGCATCAAAATTAGGCACTGAGGCCTACCAATGGTTTGTATGGCTTAAACGTGAGAATGAAGCTATTATTACTTGGAGAAAATTCACTACCTCTTTTTTAGAAAGATTTGACGATGGAGCTACATCATCCTACACAGTAAGATTGTTATCTCTTAAACAAGAAGGGTCAGTTAGTGAATTCGTTTCGGAGTTTACCAGTTTACTACCATACACTTCGGACCTCGGTCCCGACACGGTGGTAGGTGCCTTTCGCAATGGTTTGAAAGAAAGTATTCGAGTGGAGGTAGACATGCACGATCCAACCTTGTTGAAAAGTTGTATAAGAATAGCCAAGTTGGCCGAGAAGAGACATCAGTTGTCTGCACGACGGGAAACATATAGTCGTCCCTCATATCGCAACAATTCCTTTCGTAGAAATGATCAACCATCAAGATATTTTTGCTATAAATGTCGCACTCATCACCCCAGGGAACAAGCATGTGCCCAAAAACAAAACTTTCATATTGAAGGTGATCAATGTGAAGGAGAAGAGGATGAACCTTACCAATCAGAAGAACCTATGCCAGATGACCTACAATGTACTATAGATGAAAAAGAAGAGGATACAATGGCGATTTCAGTACATGCTCTCATGGGTTTAACCGCCCACCATACCATCAAGGTACCAGGATTTCTCCGCCAGAAAAAGGTGAATGTGCTAATTGATTCTGGTAGCACCCACAATTTTATCGACATCAAAACAGACAAAAGCTTTGAATTTATTCATTAACTCTTCCAACAAAGACAAATTCCAGGTTCTAGTGGCCAATGGGGTGAACGCACAATGTGTTGGTCGCACATCTCAAGTTTCCATAAATATGGGAACTTATACCGGTTAGGATCCCTTTTTGTCATGAATTTAGGGAACTCTGATGTCATTTTGGGAGTTGAATGGTTGGAAACATTAGACACAGTTAGCTTCAACTTCAAAAAATTATTTGTGGAATGGAAGGAAAATGGACGAGTCATTCGCTTACAAGGCATTACTACTCCTCCATCCCAAATGGTGAGCTCTCATAGTATGGAGAAGATGTTAAAAAAGGGTGGATATGGGTTTATAGCTCAAATTAATTGTTTGGAAAAACAATCTTCAGCAACTTTGGATATTATTGCACCTGAGTTACAAGATATCATAACACATTACGAAGAGGTTTTCCAAGAACCTCAAGGATTACCACCTAAACGATCTCATGATCATGCCATCCATTTGATGCCAGGGAGTGTCCCACCTAACAGTCGTCCTTATCGCTATCCTCAACCACAAAAGACAGAAATCGAACAGATCGTTCAGGATTTGTTGGATCATGGAGTCATTCGTCATAGCACTAGCCCTTATTCCTCACCTGTAGTCCTGGCTAGACGAAAAGATAACTCTTGGCGTATGTGTCCTGACTTTCGTTCTCTCAATAAACTCACTATCAAGGACAAATTTCCTATCCCTGTCATAGATGACCTATTAGATGAGTTGCACGGGGCAAATTTTTTTACAAAATTAGACCTTCGCTCTGGCTTTCACCAAATCCGTGTTAGAGAAGAAGATATTCCCAAAACGGCCTTTCGTACTCATGAAGGTCATTACGAATTTTTGGTCATGCCTTTTGGTCTCACTAATGCACCATCCACATTCCAAAGTCTCATGAACCAAGTGTTTCGTCCACTCCTCCGTAAGTTTGTGTTAGTTTTTTTTGATGATATTCTCATATACAACAAAACATGGACGGACCATTTACATCATGTGGATAAAGCCCTTCACATTTTACACAAAGAAAAATTATTTGTTAAACGTTCCAAATGTTCATTTGGTGTTCAAGAAGTCGAGTATCTTGGTCATATAGTTTCACATGAGGGTGTCAAAGTCGATCCCAATAAGATTAAGGCAATTCAAGAGTGGCCCTTACCTAAAACCATCAAGAAACTTCGTGGTTTTTTGGGTCTCATCGGCTACTATCGCAAGTTTGTACAAAATTATGGTAAGATTGCAGCACCTCTCACCGCACTTACAAAGAAGGATGCCTTTCGTTGGTCAGAAGAGTCCACTCAAGCCTTTGAAGCTCTTAAGAAAGCCATGTGTACAACTCCAGTATTAGCGACTCCCAATTTTCACAAACCATTTATTATCGAATGTGATGCATCAAGAACAGGAATTGGGGCTATATTAATGCAAGAAGGTCATCCATTGGCATTTGAAAGTAAACAACTTTCCGAGAAAAATTTGGGAAGATCAACATACGAAAAAGAAATGTTGGCTATTCTTCATGCAGTAGAAAAATGGAGACACTACCTAATCAGTAGCCGCTTCATTATAAAAACAGATCATAGTAGCCTCAAGCATTTTTTGGAGCAAAGGTTTTCATATCCGAAACAAAATAAGTGGTTAACCAAGGGCTATGATTTCGTTATCGAATACAAGAAAGGGAAGGAAAATATAGCCGCCGATGCGCTGTCTAGGAAATATGAAGATGAAGTAGTCATTAACGCTATTTCAGGTCCTTGCTCCCAATGGGTGAATCAATTACAAGATGAATGGTTGTCCAATAGCGAAACTGCTCAGATAATTCAAGAATTATCTATAGGGTCCTCTAAATACCCTTTGTTCTCTTATGAAGATGAAATCCTCCGGAAGAAGAACCGCATTTACATTCCACCCAATTCAGCCCTCAAATCAAAGATCCTCGATGAATCACACGCTTCTCCATCAGCAGGACATTCAGGATTCTTGAAAACATATTTAAGGGTCAAACAATCATTTTGTTGGAAAGGACTAAAAGCAGATGTCAAACAATGGGTAGCAGAATGTGAAGTTTGCCAACGCAATAAAGGAGAAACAGTCAAATCACCAGGATTGTTACAACCATTACCTATCCCGAAACGCCAGTGGGAACATATATCCATGGATTTTATTGAAGGTCTTCCAAAATTAGAAGGCAAAACAGTTATCTTCGTTGTCGTAGACCGGTTATCCAAATACGCTCATTTTCAGGCTTTACAACATCCATTTTCCGCAAGCAAGGTGGCAAAGGTATTTATGGATTCAATTTTCAAATTACATGGTATGCCAAAAAATATTGTAAGTGATAGAGATCCCATCTTCACTAGTAACTTTTGGCGAGAAGTATTTCGACTTAGTGGTACCAAATTGAGCATGTCCTCAGCTTACCATCCCCAGACAGATGGTCAAACAGAAGTGGTTAACAAATGTTTGGGTACATACTTAAGATGTTTCGCTCAAGATAAACAACATCAATTGATGAGGATTGATGTATGATCTTTCATATGATCTGATGAAAAGAAATCCAACGAGCCTGATGCGGCAGCTGTCCTCGTCGAGCCACAAGATATGAGGTGGTAGACCCCTGACGAGTCTGCCGAGTCTTCGTGTCATAGATCTGATCTGCATCCAATGGTAACTGTGCTTCAGGAACCACGTCCACAGGATGGTCGATAGCTGGTGCAGTCTCCAATGTAGAGTCAAAGTACAACTTCAAGAGATCCACATTGACGACGTCATGAATTCCCAAGTGTGCGGGAAGATCAAGGCGAAAAGCATTCTCGGACACCTATCGAAGAATAGTATAAGGCCCATAGCGAATTGGTTTGATTTTGCTATGAGTCTTATCAGTGAAACGTCGCTTGTCAAGATGCAACCAAACTTTATCACCAACCTGAAAAGGATGAGGAATTCGATGTCGATCCATGGCCTTTTTTTGCTGCTGCTGTGTCTTTTGCAAAATCTCAACCACCTTTGATTGAAGATTGTGCAAGTGTTGAACAAATGAGTGTGCCTTGTCTTGCTCCTTCTGAAGATGTGAAGTGACAGGAGAAGGCAAAGATAAAGGTAACTCATAAGGTGCCAAGGGCTGAAATCCCATACAAACTTCAAAGGGTGAATGACCTGTAGAAGAGTGTAAGGCCCTATTATAGGCATGTTCAATATGCGTGAGACTCAAGTCCCACTTTTTTGGTGAAGCGTGATGATAGATTCGCAAACTTTGCACAAGTGTACGGTTTACTACTTGAGTCCGCCCATCGGACTGCGGATGATAGGCGATAGAAAAGTTAAGGGAAACTCCCAAAATCTTCCACAAAGAATGCCAAAAGTGACCCACAAAGCGTGAATCACGATCCGAGATAATGTTGGTAGGTAGACCAAAGGAACGCCAAATGCTATCAAAGAAAAATTGAGCTAAGTCTGATGCGAGAACTTGTCTTTCGGCATGGAATGAACTTAGCCATTTTGTTGAATCTGTCAACCACCACGAACACACAATCATGTTGGTGCATTGTCATAGGAAAACCACTAACCAAGTCCATGGAAATGCTTTCCCAAGGACGAGAAGGAATGGGCAAAGGCATGCCTAAGCCAAACTTCCAATTAGCTGGTTTTGAGCGACAACAAAGCGCACCTTTGCTTGAGAAATCTCAACACATCCCTCTCGCATTTTTGGCCAATAGAAAAATCGTTGCAAATGATGAAGTGTTTTATGTTTCCCAAAGTGACCACCATAAAGTGTAGAATGAGCTTCCTTAAGAAGCGACACTCTAGGTTCACAAGGAACACAAACCTTGTCCAATTTGTAGAGAAGTCCTTCTTTGATGTAGAAATCTTGGAAAGGACGCAAATTGGAAGAAGAAGGCTTACTCACTTGCTCAAATATTTTTCCAAAATCAGGATCCTGAGAATACTGATTAGGCCAAGTCTGAAATCCCAAGTGTGAAGTGGACATGACTGTTAAGGCAAGAGCGGCTGGAGGCCTACTCAAACAATCAGCAACTGTATTACTCTTCCCCTTTTTGTACTTGATCACCAAGTGAAATTGTTGGAGGTAAGAGGCCCACTTCATATGTCTTGATTCTTCAATTTTACTTTGAGATTGTAAAAACTTGAGAGGCATATGATCAGTGTGTACTACTGTATCTTTTCCCAAAAGATAGTGTCTCCAGTACTTAATGGCTTGAACTAAAGCATACAACTCTTTGTCATATGTAGAATAGTTCAACTTAGCAGCAGAAAATGTTTCTGAATGATAAGCAACTGGATGACCATTCTGTTTGAGCACGGCTCCTAAGGCAACTTTAGAGGCATCTGTTTCAATCTCAAAAGGTTGAGAAAGGTCGGGTAAAGTTAACACCGGTCTTGTACACAATTTCTTTTTGAGTTTCTCAAAGGCAACTTCTTGGCTTTTCTCCCAATGAAATGGAGTTTTGGACTTAGTGAGATAATGCAATGGGGCTGCAAGGGTGGAATATTGAGGAATGAACTTGCGATAAAAGTTCGCAAGTCCTAGGAAACTCCTTAACTCAGTGAGAGTTGTAGGAGGGGACCACTTAAGCAAAACATCAACTTTAAGGGGATCTACCTGAATTCCACTCTCACTAATCACATAGCCAAGGTAAGAAACTGAAGTATTGCCAAAAGAACACTTGGAAGAGTTGGCATATAATTGATTCTTCGCAAGAAGATCAAGGGTTTCTTGGATATGCCTAAGGTGTTCCTCCCAAGTTTTTGAGAAAATCAATATATCATCAAGATATATAATGACAAATTTGTCAAGGACTTCACGAAATACATCATTCATCAACCTCATGAAGGTTGCAGGAGCATTAGTAAGACCGAAGGGCATGACCAACCATTCAAAGAGGCCCATCTTCGTCTTGAAAGCAGTCTTCCATGTATCCTCAGCTTGGATACGCACTTGATGATATCCACTTTTGAGATCTATTTTTGAAAAGAACTTAGCTCCTTGAAGCTGATCTAATAAATCATCAATGCGGGGTAAGGGATATCTATTCTTCACAGAAATTCTGTTCAATGCACGAAAATCAATGCATAATCTCCAAGTGCCATCTTTCTTAAGAACTAACAAAATAGGTGATGCACAAGCAGAAGTACTTTCCTTAATGAAACCCTTAGACAACAAATCTTCTATTTGCTTTTTTATTTCTTCATTTTGCAAAATAGATTGTCTATACATGGGAGCATTAGGAAGAGAAGAACTAGGAATTATTTCAATGCTGTGATTAATAGTGCGAATTGGAGGAAGAGACTTTGGCTCCTGAAATATGTGTGAATAACTTTGCAATATTTTATCCATTGAAGAGTGTTGCTTTGTAATGGATGTAGATGTAGAAGTGTTTTGAGAGCGAATGAAAATTAGAGCAACATCACCACCTTTCTTAATTACTCTTTTCGTTTGCTTGGAACTTAGAATGATATTAGGAGTGTTGGTGCTTTTAATGAGAAAGACCTTACCATATTTTTGAAGTGTGTAGGTTCTTTTAAAAGCATCATAAACAGCTCTCCTATCATACTGAAAAGGTTGTCCAAGCAAAATCCCACAACAATCCATAGGAGTCACATCACAAGTGACTTGATCTATGAAATGTGGGCCAAGTGCAAATTTTAAAGTGCAAGTGTGAGTGATTTCTGAGCCTCTTCCACTATCCTTCCAACCCAAAGAATAAGGTTGAGGATGAGGCTCCATAGGTAACTTCAAACGCTCGACAATGGACCTCGCAATTAGATTTTTCTGCGAGCCATTGTCCACTATACAATCAGTTGCAAAGTTGTGAAGTAAGTGGGCTCGAGTGATGAACAAAGCATCACGAGCTCCATCTGAAGAACTTACATTTACTAAGGTAACTTCATTAAGCTTACCTCGTAATTCCGTATATACTCTACTCTCTCCTACAGACTCAAGGGGACCCTTGGAAGCATCCTCCTCTTGAGTAGTAATCACTAAACTCTTCTTTTTGAGCTTAAAGCAATCAGCTTTCTCATGCCCTTTCTTCTTACAATAATTGCAGAATTTCTTAGAAGAAGAAGATGAAGATTTAGAAGAAGAAGAAGAAGGAGTAGAAGCGGAAGGGGAAGGAGAAGAAGGAGATGGAGAAGACACATTCTTCTTTTGAGCAAAATTCTTCTTTTGAGAGAAAGAATTATTCCCTTTTGATGAGTTTCCAACCACTTGAGTAACAAGTGTGCGGAATCCTGCGATTGCGCCTTGAACTTGTCCTCCGCAAGCTGCGCCTGATTGAAAACTTGATCCAATGTTTCCATAGAAACAAACATTAGTTCCCTGTACAAATGTTCTAACAAGCCACTTTGAAACTTGAGAATCAAACCTGAAATATCATCTTCCACATTTACAAGTATTCTGAATCATTAAAACTGGAAAATATATTCTTGTACAGACATATTAGTACCTTGACGAAAACGAAACCATTTAATAACCAATTCCCTAGAATAATTTGAAGGATAGAAATTGGTTTTAAGACATTGTACAAGGTCCTCCCAAGTAGAGAGTTCTTGCCCTCGTTTTCGTTCCACAAGTACTTTGGCTAAGCCAGAAAGTTTAAGCTTAGCATAAGGCACTACATCATCTTCTGAAAGTTGAGAAAAAGCAAACCAAGAACTCATGTCAAGAATCCAACTATTCAAGACATCAGGGTTCCTGGATCCATCATACAATGGGACTTCACAACGAACTCTCAAACGTGAATCATGAGCGAAGTGGAGGTATTATGCAAAGAAATGTCATTTACCTTCATGGCAAGGTTGCCAAGGACTTCTGCCATTGTAGTGTCATTTGCCTTATCTGCCAAAGTGTTTACAACATGGGCTAATTCTGCCACTTGGGCAGCCAAGTCAGAAGCCATGTGTTCTCGGGTATAAGCCAGAAGTAAAGTTTAAGAAAGCACTAAATCAAGGAATCAAAAAATGCAAATTTCCTTGTTACAATGGAGTGCTGCTTAAAAATTGAAAATTTACTCCTAAGGCATAAATTTTGAAATTCTTAAACTAATATAAAGTGCAAAATTAACATTAATTAATTTAAAAATAACTTAATCAAATATTAAATTTTAATTAATCAAAAGATTAAAAAAATTTAATTAAGTTATTAAAAATTAAATTAATAAAAATGAAAATTTAACATGCACTCTAAAATAGTAAAAATTTAAAATTTTTACAATAAATTTACCCTTCCAAATTTTGCATGAAATTCTGCTGTTGCAACTGGACTGAATCTGCAGTGCATGAAAATTTGACCTGCACCCAAATCTTTCACTGCACCATTCCCGAGGCAAAACCCTGTGTAATTGCAAAAAATTTCAAAAATTATACAAATTTTTTTTTTTTTTTTTAATTGCCGCCGTTCAGGTCCTGCACAGCGTCAGCCCTCAGCCGTGCGGCTGGGTTGACCGCCATGAGTCGGACAATAGAGTAAACTCTGCCAACCGCGACGAGTCCGGCAAAATTCTGCCAAACTCGTCGAGATGCGGCGACGAGTTCGTTGTCCGCTCGATAGTGCGACGGCAAATCGTCGGCGCGCTGGATGCGTAGTCGGGCCTAAGTCGACTACCAGTGACGAGCCCGTCGAGCCCTAAGCGCTCGGCGGCTGTCGGTTAGCGATCCGAGCCTATGGTCGCATAGCGTCGAGCCGTCTGGCTTGTCAAGATCGACAACGCAATGCGTCGAGCGGCTCAGCTGCGCTGTCACTTCTGACAGCAAGGTCAGGCGTAAAGCCTGACGCTGTCAGTGGACAGCGCGGGCTGTCGCTGGATAGCCACGGCCGTAGCCGCTGGCTGTCGGATGGACAGTCGCGGGCCGTCGGCTGCCGGCCGCCCCCTGCCGCAAGAGTGCGGCCGGGTGCTGTCGGGTAGCGCCGGCTGCCTGCCGAACGCCGAGTCGGCCGAGGCTGCCGAACGCAGCCGAGGCCAGGCCAAATCTGCAAAAAGTGTTAAAAATAAAATTGCTGCTCTCTTTTTTTTTTTTTAAACAAATTGCAGCAATACAAATATATTATCAAAATAATATATTGAACAATAAATTTGAAGCTTTCTAACAAAAAAATAAAAAAATTTAGAAATTAACCAGGGGGGTTAATTCTGAAATTTTTAAAGCTTGAAATTATGAAAATGTGAGCAACCAGCTCCCACCAGTAGCTCTCCTTTTCAAGATCCGGTCGACACACGACCAGCGTTTGAAAGGCACCCAGATCTAAGTCGACACACGACCTAGCTTTGGAAGTCCTCCTGAAGCTCTTCAATACTCGAAAATGGGGGGGCAGCAGGGTCAAAAGGCTCCCTAATCCTAATTGGACCGTAGCTACGATCCAATCCCTTCCAAGGATCGGTATACGAAGAACTTTGGGGCAAACTCTTCCTATACTTTTTAAGCATAAGCAAGAAGTTGGAACGAGGGGTTTGTCGGCGAAGGAACTTCCTTCTCCGAATGGTTTTCAAGCTCCCTTTGGGCTTAAACCGAGTCCTCAATGAGAATACGTTTCTCATACTAATCCTATCTCCTATCCTCTCACCTCACAAGCCCTAGTGCAAACATGAACTAGGCTCTGATACCAATGAAAAGGATTGAAAATCCAACTAAGAGTTCTATTATTTACAAATCATTATATAGGCACTAATGGCCCAAAATACATAACCAACCCATGAAATCATGGATTTGATTCACACGCTTAACCCAAAAGCTACAAAGGTGCAAAGAAGAATGCACGTAAACTTCTAAGTTAAGATTGCTAACTAGAAGATCCATTTTAGCTAACTTGAAGCTCACACTTCCTACTTTGAGTTCACACTTGCTAACTAACACTCTAAAAGACAACTAGAAGACAACTAGTGCCCACAAGTGCATGTGAGAAAGAGACTCACTTACAATATCAATTTGCTAGAAATAAACTAAGCAAACCTAAGCTAGGAACTATTAGAGGGGTCATATGAAAGATCATACATCAATCCTCATCATCAATGGAGCCAGTGGTTAGCATTGGCAGAATGGTGGTACAACACTTCTTACCATTACTCAATTAAGATGTCTCCATTTGAAGCATTGTATGGCACCAAGCCTCCTACCGTCGCAGATTACGTGCAAGGATCATCCAAAGTAGCCAAAGTGGATGATTGGTTCGAACAAAGGCAGTCTACTCTCACCATCCTCAAAGAAAATTTAGTCCAAGCACAAAATCGTATGAAACAACAGCAAGACTTGCACCGATCAGAAAGAAATTTTAATATGGGTGATTGGGTTTTCCTAAGGTTGCAACCTTACAAACAATCATCATTAAAGATAAAATCTAGCCAAAAGTTGGCTCCCCGATTCTATGGTCCCTACCAAATTGTGCGTCGCATTGGAGAAGTCGCCTATCAGTTAGAGCTACCGTCATCATCACGAATACACCCGGTATTTCATGTTTCATGTCTCAAAAAAGTAATTGGCCAGAAAGTGCAAGGTCAATCAGAATTACCAATGCTCGATGAGGAAGGACGCATACATCTCCAACCTAAAGATATACTACAACATAGAATACGAAGACTGAGATCACGTCAGATTCAAGAATTTCTCATCAAATGGCAAGATTTACCAGAGGAGGATGTCACATGGGAACCTGACAGTATTCTCCAGACATTTCCAGCTTTGAGGACAAAGCTTTCCGAGGAGGGGAGTCATGTTACACTCCAAACCTAGCCGTCGGCTAGGTATTCCAAGAGTTCATTTATTCATATATATAAGTAGATTAGACTTTGGATAATTATCATCGATTTTTATTTTATTCTCTGCATTCTCGAATTTGCCTTCACGGTGGGGACGTGCCCTCCCTGAGTGGCGATCGATTCCCATTTACTTAAATTCATTTTGGCTGTGTGTAATTTTGTTATTGTCTTATCTTCGCATTGAATATAGTGTTCTTAATTTACTAACGAACGTAGAAAGCGCGTTCCAAGTTGGATCTCTTGATTCTAAACATGGTCTCTAATGAAATGACATGAAGTTTCAACGTGTTTCGTTCTTTCATGAAATACTATATTCTTAACCATTTTCAAAACACCTTGGTTGTCTATTTTAATAGTGTCAGTTGTTTCTTTGGTATGCCCTTTTTTGATAGAATATGATGCAACTAAATCGTATCATGTGATTATCCTCATGCAACATGATATTCTACCTTTGTGGATGATAATGCTACTACATGCTATTTCTTGTTATGCCACAAGGTAGACCTATATCCTAGATGAATCATATCAAGACATTGATTTTTTGTCATCTAGTGATCTGACATAATATGAGTTCGTGTATCCTTGCAAGAAGTATTGACATTCTTCTTATATTCCAGACCATATTCTATTGTACCACAAACATAATGCAGTATCATCTTTGTTGCTTTCCAATGATTCTCCTTAGGATCTTGTATGAATCTTGAAAGATATCCTATAACAAAATTGATGTCAAACCTAGTGTTAGTCAAGTAAATAAGACTCTCAATCAGATGATGATAGACAGTGCCAAATAAATGAGGAGACTTGTCATATCAATACAATTACAATCATTATTCCATTAGTGTTGCCTTAGGTTTACAGTCTATCATCCAAAATATTTCTAACAGAGTATTGATATATTTTGTCTGTGTGATCACAATGTGATTTTTTATCTACCAAAGTTCCAAGCCAAGAAAATAGTGTAGAAGTCCTAGATATATCATATCAAAATACTTTTTTAAGTCATTCTTGATGGTATCTATCAAATCATCTAAATTACTTGTAATAATAAAATCATCAACATACAACACAAGTATCACTATTTCATATCCAACTTTCTTGTAATAGAGATTTGTGTCTGAGGGACTTCTTTTGAAGTTGCATGGTGCTTGTCCATTTTGATGCACCAATCTCTAGGAGCTTACTTCAACCTGTATAAGGAATTAATAAGTTTACATACATTATGTTCTTGTCCTTTGACAACAAAGCCTTTAGGTTGAGTCATATATACCTCTTCTTGAAGATCACCATTCAAGAAGGCACTTTTAACATCCATTTGATGCAACTTCCAACCACACTTTGTTGCCATGGCACTAAGAATGCAGATGGTGATCATATTTGCTATAGGTGCAAAATTTTATTCATAGTCTATTTCTTCCTTTTGTGCTTAGCCCATTATAATTATCCATTCCTTATATTTATCAAGTGATCCATCTGCCTTATATTTGGTTTTGAAGACCCACTTGTAGTCTATGGGCTTCTTTCCTTTAGGTAAATTAATGAGCTCCCATGTTTTATTTTTTATCAAAGAATCATATTCTACTTCCATTGCTCCCTTCCACTAGGGTAAGCTAAGGGTATCCTTTATTGCTATTGGTTCTAAATTCTCCATTAATGAAGACATCAATATTAGGTTCACTTCCTGATGAGTCATACTACAATTTTGAGGGCGAGTGGAAGTGAGATCAAGAGGTGCATCAAGCTTGGCATCTTTGATGGTACTCTAGACCCATTTTGGAGTCTTTCGTTGTTGTGTAGAAGCAATTTAGGTTCATCACTCATAGCTAGAATGTCTTCTTGGACTTCCTCATTAAGCTCTATACTTATAATAGGAGATGTACCATCTTGAGGGGCTTTAATATTTGACTTTGGATCAACTACTTTATCGAATACTACATATTGACTTATATGCAATTTCTTGATTTTTTGATCTATCAAACAATATCCTTTTGATTCATTATCATATCCATTAAATATGTATAGAAAAAATTTTAGATCTAGTTTGGTCCTCTTTTTCTTTGGCACATGCATGTATGACTTAATTTTGAATACTCTGAGATACTCAATGGAAGGCTTCCTCCTTGACCATTCTTGTTAGGATCCTATCCTAACCTTAATTAATCATTAATAATAATGTATTTCCTATCCTATGGTTATAATAATAAAATAATTAATTATATTAATTATTATATTATTATAATATTAGGGTTAGGAAGCATTGTAACCTTTCACCTATAACCCTAGAGTGGGTATAAAACACTATACAACTCTATCATTCGGGGGATCCCTGAAATATAATATAAAATATTTATTAAAACATTGAAGGGACTTCCCAACAATACAAAAGTGATTCCTTGGTTTTAGGTTATATATTTATTTATTTATCAATTCATTGTGCTAGGAACCCTAGGTTCCTACCATTTGGTATCAGAGCCTTATGGATCCAACCATAGGGGACATAAATATCAAAGAAATAAAAAATGACATCGCTGAAATTAGAAGGATTGAACAAGAACATAATAAATAAATGAAACGTCTTGATGGTATTTTGAGCGATATAAAGTATTTAATGAAAATACAAGAGGAGGATCCCATAGCCATGGAATCCCAGTTGGAGGAGGAGCCCATAGTCATTGAATCTCAGGTGGTATCCATTTCATCTTCTGAGAAGAAAGAAATAAATCAAAACCCTAGAAAAATATTTCCTTTCGAAAAGCTAGAAGCCAAATATTTTCAAAGGGTATATAATACATTTTTGGAAGGAGAAAAATTAGTAAACCCTAAAAATTTTAATCTGAGCATAAATGTTTTAGTGGGCAATGCCCTACTAGATAGGTATACCAAAGGTGGTAAAATAGTGGATACATACCATAAATTTAACAATATGGCATACAAAAATATTATATCACATAATGTAATAATTTCATGTTATGCTAAATATGGTGATAAGAAGGGGGTAAAATATGTATTTAACAAAATAAAGGAACGAAACATATCTTCATTAAATACTAAGACCACCAAGTTGAAATGGGCTCTTGTGTGCCTGCTAAACCAACCAAATATATGCAAAAATACACAAAAAAATGAGATGATATTGCAGGTAGAGAGCAAATGATGAAAGAAACGACCTTCCAAACACTGCCAGCAATACCTGATGTCACCACATGTGCACATCTATTTTTTATGAGACCTCCACCATGGCCACCACCATTAGGTCTACGTAATTGAATATGAAGTCCATTCGTGTTGGAAAGTTTCCAGCCCCGTGCCAATTTCCCTTCTCCATTCAATTTGATGATCCAAAGCAATTCCTAAATGATGCATTCAAAGTGGAGGAACATGCTTCAATAGTAAGGTCTAATAAACTTTTGCATGCAGGTGCAACAAAGATGAGCCCAACGAAAGCACATGTCCAAAGTGGCGAAGGCGTCAAAATTAACCCATTATGGCCACTATGAATATGGAGGAAGCGCGACGGGTATAAATTTCACGTCATAACACTTGATATGCTCGGTGATGGCCGAGCCATAACACTTGGAGAGGTTTTAATTAACCGAGGGAAGCGATGGGAACTTTAGTTAAAGGGCGCTGGTAAAACACCATACAATCATTTTTCTGATGGCTTTGCAGTTCTTACGAGCAACATTCATATTTATGGTGCATTGATCCACAAAGCCGGTGCTACTGCTTGTTTATGAATTCATTCCAAACGGAACCTTGGCCGATCATCTTCATGGAAGCAGAAGGACGCCTAAAGGTTTGGCTTGGGAAATTCGCTTAAACATTGCCATAGAGACTGCTCAAGCCTTGGCTTTCCTCCACAGTGTTGAGCCGCCAGTATTTCACAGGGATGTGAAATCCACTAATATTCTTCTGGATGAGAATTTCAGGGCAAAAGTTGCAGATTTTGGGCTTTCTAGATTGGTGCCTCTAAATGTCTCACACGTGACAACTACTTCCCCCGACACTCCGAACTATGTTGACCCAGAGTACCATCAATACTTCCAGCTCACGGACAAGTCTGATGTCTATAGCTTTGGAGTCGTGTTGGTGGAGATCATCTCTGCTAAAGTAGCTGTGGATGTAAACCGAAATAGGAATGAAATTAGCCTTGCTAATATGGCATTAGATAAGATTAGAAGGGGAGCTTTGCATGAGTTGGTAGATCCAGATATACCGACCCGAGAGTGCGCATCTTCCACTACTCTATTTGCAATTTAATATGATCTTTTAATGTTTAATATGCATTAAATGAAAGATGTAAAAATAAGACATAGTCGAGATACAAAGAAACAAATAAATGAATGCTTTTTATTGATATTTCCAATATTCGGTTACACATTCATCCCTCTGAGGGATACCCTTCATTTGATACATAGATTTACACAAAGAGGGTAGCATATGTGTAATATCCCCTTACAAGGGGTGATGCGCTTTTGAAGGCTTCTCGATGACGCACACGAAACTGTATGAGGGCTTACAGATGCCTCCTTCTCTAGGTCCAATTCCTAGAGGGATCCTCTTGCTCTCGTATGTGCAGATATGTCCAATGAACCTGTAGCCCTGCAAGCAATGAAACAACACACGCTTAGATGTCCGATATTACCTCCTCGGATGAGGCTATTAGCATAACAAAAACAAATGCAATAAAACTAGTACTATGAATGTAAATAACTAAAATAAAGCTTATGCTAATCATATGAAAACATGAAGAAAGCAGAATAAAAGAAACTATCACCAAAACCTTAGACAAGGTTGAGGGCCACTGTCCAGGACAACGATCGCTAAGGTGAAATTTGTCTCTATTAATCCAAAGGCTATGGGCTTAAGTTTTCTACTAATTTTAAATGATTACTGTATGTGAACGGATGATTACATCTCATATGGCTAGCACTTCGTTTCTCCTTAAGGGTGCTCAGATTTGATCTCCAATCCGACAGGGCTTCGCTGTGTATGATCTCCAAGAAAGGCTCTCCAAAGGATCCTCAGTCTCTCCCTGGAATAAATCATAAAAGAAGGTCCAAGAAGAAGATCCTTGTACCTTGGTGTATTTAGGCTTGCACCTTTTAAAGTGTGTGAAGCCCTAGGTCTATGTTCAAACCCTAGGATTGAGTCCCTAATGCGTACTGGATGTTAGCATGAGAAGTTTTGTCTTTTCTATGTTTGAAGGCTAGTTAACTGAAGTCTAAATTTGAACTTAAGTCTCCCATGTAAATTGGTTGTGAGGGGGAATGCAAAGTTATCCCCGCTCACCTTTATTGCATGCAAACTACCACTTTTGCCCATGATTGGGCCTATTTATCGGCAAAATACCTTTTATGGTTTAGCCGCTATCGTTTGCAGCGACTAGGGTTTGGCCGCTCTAAGCTTGAGTGGTCAGGATCTAGCCACTCTAAGCTTACTAGGATCCAGTCATTCTGGTTCATAGCGGCCAGGCTTGGATGGGCTAAGACTACCTCAAATGAGTGGTGAAAACCACTTTTGATACTTGGAAAGTCCCAAGGTTTAGTCACATGGTCCATGAATGTGCCCATATGAGTAGTTCCTCTAAACATGACATGTTTTAGGTGTCTAGACCAGATTTGAAGAGTGAAACAAACCATGAGGTGAAGGCAATGGTTGTTGCCTTTGCAAAATTGGGCCTCATCCATAACTTTCTTCCCTTAAAAGGCAATGAGTGAAGCCAATATAAATGTAGAATGCCTTCTATGGTTGGGTGTGAATCAGACGCGATGCACAAGAACTGCCTATCTTTCCCTCTAAAGTGCTCCAACACATCTGCAACGATAACCAATTACCTAACCACACAGATTTTAAGCACTGGAAAATCACTTACATTGTTCAATAATTTAATTAATGTAATCAAAGCCCACACCTGAAGAAACGTTGTATCTGTGCAGTCTAAGAATTCGAAGTCCCAAGGCTGTGGTGCTGAGATCGGTTTAAATAGACCGGTAAACGTAATCAAGTGCTGATTTTATTTCCTCTTGGAAATGGTGGTCAATTTCGAGGCATTCAATGTTGGCAACCAGAATGGTCGTCAGAAATCATCGCGAAAGTAAACTGTCTGCCGAAAATGTTGAAACAACGCTGGAATTGCCAACCATAATTTGAGCATATTTCGGTTAGTCCGTTGGTTTTAGTGGATTATCAACAAAATCCAGGTGAGCATATTCGTGTAATATCATATTTCAGGCAATAAGTAGTATTTTTGGGGAGCATAATCATTGTTTCGAATTGGTGGACGGAAAATAAGGCTACCTATCAAAATCTAAGAAATATTGTGCTTGCGTGTGAAGGGGTCAAGATAGAATAATATTGGATCTGTAAACCACTTTTAAAAGTTCAATATGTCCATGACACGTGTATATATTTAAAACTTTGGTCATTTCATGTGAGGAGATTTGTATATGTCATGTCCCATCGTCGATACGAAAAAGAGTGATGTGAGTAAAGTAAAGCAATAAGGCAATAACCGAGGAGGACATCTTAAAAAATAGTGACATCTTTTTCAAATTTGTGGTTTGTGATTATTCTTTTAAAAAGCAAGGAATTGAGGAAGCCATGATATGCGTTGGACAAAAATGACATGCTACGGCTACTGTGACTTGGGGTTTCACGAAGTTGAAGTGCGACGGGGGCTCGAACATGAAGCTACTATCGTCTATCAATTTCAGGACCAACTACCAACATCATTCATTTTATTATGTTGTTTGAGTTGTATCAAAAGCTTTAGAAGTTGAAGTTATATTCCCCCTAAAAAAATGTGATATTATGATGGTCTAGTGAAATTTTATAATGCGAAAAAAAGAAGGAAAATACATCTGTGTTCGAGGGTAAAATGAAGTGTTACCTTTTGTAAAAAATGGGTTATATCACATGTTATTGAAGAAGAATACAAAAATGGAAAGACACTCGTGAGAAATTGAAATGAAGGAAAGAAGACAAAAGGTTTGCAAACAGATGGAAAACGAAAGGTTGTGAGTTAGGACACCTTTATAAGAGGAGACATTTTTCAAATAAGATTGGTATACTTTATTAAGGTGAGACCTCTTATTTACAAGAAGCCCGATGTTTTATTAAGGGACCTTAAAGCATGGAAAGAGGTGTAAATAACGAGGCATGGTAATGTTCTCAAAGATAAGTTTTGATCGTCTATGAAGATACACTTGAATATTCTCCAAAAGACGAGCTTAGACATCTTCCATAAGGCACGAGGATGTTGTCAAGCAATGCATACCCACTCCTATATCAAAGCCCCCACATATTTTTTCAACTTTCTAAGCTTTGAGGACAAAGCTCTTCAAAGAGGGATGGCTTGTTAGGATCCTATCCTAACCTTAATTAATCATTAATAATAATGTATTTCCTATCCTATGGTTATAATAATAAAATAATATAATAATAAATAATATAATAATTAATTATATTAATTATTATATTATTATAATATTAGGGTTAGGAAGCATTGCAACCTTTCACCTATAACCCTAGAGTGGGTATAAAACACTATACAACTCTATTATTTGAGGGATCCATGAAATATAATATAAAACATTTATTAAAACATTGAAGGGACTTCCTGATAATACAAAAGTGATTCCTTGGTTTTTGGTTATTTATTTATTTATTTATCAATTCATTGTGCTAGGAACCCTAGGTTCCTACCAATGCTTCTTCTGGTGTAACTCCTTATGCCTTTGAAGGTGCTTTGTTCAGAAGATACACTACAATGGTGACTACTCCAACCCAGTATTGTTGCTATAGATTGGCTTCTGTGAGCATGCAGTGAACCATTTCCACAATGTAATAGTTTCTTATCTCAACAACCATATTTTATTATGGATAACAGGTTGTAGTGAGCTATCACTTTATCCCATTTTGTGCAAGAAACCTTGTGAATACCATGGATGTATATTCCCCCTTTGATCTAAGCAGGGGATCTTAATATAATGTCTAGTTTTCTTTTCCACATGCTACTTGAAACGTTGAAAGTTCTAGAATGCATATGACTTTAGTTTTAAGAAGAACACCCACATCTTCTTGTAATAGTCATCAATAAATAATTGGAAGTATCTTTTACCATCAACACTAGTTGTCATGGGTCTGCAAAGAATGATATGTATCACATCCAAGGGAATATTGGCTCTATGAGAGCTCAAATCAAATGGTACTCGCTATTGCTTCCCTACTAAACAACTCAAGTAAAATGGAAAGGTATATGAAATGTTGGGTAGACTGATCACCATCTAATGCTTACTTAATTTAAGTAAGTAGCTAGAACTGAGATACCCATATATCTGATGCCAAAGGGTAGTTGCATCCATCGTAGTTGATAATAGTGCTATATATGGAGTACATTGGACATCTAGGATAAAAAAACCAATTTTGTAGGAACATATGGCTATATGCTTACCATTATTAGTGATAAAACACATATTTTGGCCATTCTCAACTCTAAAATAGACCTTTATGTTTCCACCTAGTAGTTGGGGCATAAACAAGTTGTTGGCTAGTCTTGGGATATAGAGGATCTATTTGATGGTGTGTTTCCCATCTAGAAGATGAATTGAAACATCACCTTATCCTTTCACCTTATAGGTTTGATTGTTGATAATGGTCATCAGTTTCTTATATTTTTCTTCTAAGGTAGTAAACCATTCTTTGTCCCGTGTCATGTGCTTGCTAGCACCAGAATCAATGTACCAAACATCATCTATATGTTTAGTGGTGGCTTTTATCATGAGTACTTTGTGTTCCTGTTCAGAATCTAAGTCTATCTCTTTGTGCATTTGTTTATAATCTAAATTTGACTCTTCAATAACAACATGTCTTTTCTACTACTTTTGTTTAGATCATGGCCTGTACTATTGTTGCTTATGTTGAGGTATGCGAACCTGATCACCTTGTGTGGTGGAATTATACCCAACAATATTTGATATATTTTCCTCGTTTATAGATATGGTAATGCCTCTTTTGGTGTTGAGGTTGCTTCTATGATGATGAGGTTAAAAGACCTTTGTTCAAAGAACATTTTTTTCTTCTTTATTTCCTAGATTTCTGACTTATGAGTGTGTTGTTCAACAACTGGTCCTTCAATTTATTATTTTTTTCTTCCTATTACAATATATTAACCAACTCTTTAAAGGAAACCACCCTAATGGAGATTTGTAAGGAGGTGATAAGCACACAAAAGGAACCTGGTAAAGCTTAAAGTATGATGGGAACTAAGAGTTGTCATCCACTTTTTCACACATATAATTCAACTTTGACTTCAGTTTTGTGAGTTTGCAAAGAAATTTCTCTATAGTCTCGTCATATCCCACTTGCAATGTGTGAAGTTGGAATTAAAGGTTAAGAATACTGGACACATTTTTTCCTTTATAAATGGTCATGAGAGCATCCCATGCTCAACTAGAGGTTTTTGCATCATAAATGTGGGGTTGGATCTCATTATTTGTAGCAAGGGTGATTAGCATCAATGCTCGTTGATCTACTTCATCATACTTCTTTGCTTGGTCCATTTTTTGAGGTTGCATTTGGTGCTTGTCATAATGTCCCATAGCTTCTCCACTATCAAGATAGTCTACATATTTGTCTTCCATGGTCTAAATTTGGGTCCTTTTAGGAGCTGAGAATCTATGAGAAACACTTTGGAAGTGGACATTATGAGGGTTCCTTATCTCTCAAAAAAGGGTACCCCTTTCAATAAATCGCTAGATTGATAGGCCACACCTTCTATATACACACATTTCATTATACTTGTCGATACTAGAAGAGCTAGTCCTCTTGATATATGTGGATGTACGTGAGAGAGACCTTAAGATATTAATAGAGTATAGTAAGTGGTACCTAGGGAGTGCAAAAAGGGATTTGTCCTATCTTAACACCTACTTAGAAAGACTTCTGAAAAGAGTCTTATTTTTAGGGTTTTCTTCAAGAGATAGTGGTGATTATGGTGAATTACAGAGTGAATAAAATGCACTAAGATTTCTTATTTCTCCTCGACAATTTATAGGGATAAACCCAAAATATTGTTATTGTAGTTATATTAGGTGCTAAGCATAATAGCAAAACATGACAACATTACTTGTAAACGACCACCAAAGAAATTTTTTATAATGAACATTGCTTCAAATTATAAAGGTTTGAGAAAAGGGTGATTTTTGTAACTTCCTTTTACCTCCAATGCAATTAAGCATAAAGTTGCAAAATATTACTTGTAAAACTTGGATTAAATAATACAAGTGTTAGACTCCATCGAAAATGTAGCTTGTTGACAATCACAATACTTATAAAATAAATGTTTGAAAAAAGTGGCACAATAAATTAAATCACTCTCATAAAAGAAGGCCCCCTTTATCAAAATAATGTGCTCCCCCTATTTTATCTAAAATAATCCTTTTTCTTTTTTAAAATCTAAAGCGTCTTTTGTTGTTAAAAATAAAGCGCTCTAAAAACAAGAACCTTTCAAATAAATAAGTGCCTAGTTTTGAAAATATTTTATAAGCGTTTAAAATAATAATTTGATTTTATTTATTTAATTTTATTTTTATTTAAATCACTCTCATAAAATAAGGTCCCCCCTTTATCAAAATAATGTGCTCCCCTATTTTGTCTAAAAGTAATCATTTTTTGTAGTAGGAGGAAGTGCAACCGGTAGGGAGTGCACGAACTGGGAGGAAGTGCAGTCAATAGCGAGTGCAAACGGGAGCCAACCAGAGTGAGTGCAACCAATAGCGAGTGCAAGCGCAAGCTGGGAGTGAGTGCATCGGGTAGCGAGTGTGAATGTGAGCTGGGAGCGAGTGCAAGCATGAGCCAAGAGTGAGTGCAACTGACAACAAGTACAAAATATTTAGGTAACATGGAAAGAAAGTCATTTGTAAAAGTTCTTACTGAAAGTATGAATGGCTAAGGTGGAATTTTGGATGCCCTACATAGCAATAAGAAGAAGAGAGAATCTGTGGAAAACCCAATCCAGGTAGCATATTCTACGCCAGAAGTGATTATCAAGGATGAGATGATTGAACATGATATAATGATTCTCAAAACCAAAGGGTTAATTTGTAAATTTCATGGATATTGGCTAGGTTTTTCTAAGATTCAAAATTGGATTAAGTGGAAATGGGGATTGAATTCAAATTACTCCATGGATTTTCTTCCAAAAGGATATTTTCTCATTATTTTCCTTAGTTTGAAATAAGGGATAAACTAATGGAGGATGCCCATGGTTTAGGGGTAAAGATGCATTATATTTAAGACCTTTGAGTGAGATTTTTTCTGTGGACTAAAAGATCTCCAGTATGGATTAGGCTTTTTGGACTTCCTTATCAACTCATTAATAAGGAGGTTTTGAAGAATATTGGTAATACCCTAGGTGAATTCATCAGAGGGACCAAATAGTAAGGAGAGAAGACATGTTGTATACACTCGAATATGTGTTACCATGGATATTTCTAATCCTTTACCACAATCTATTAGTATTAAATCTGAATCAAGAGAATGGGATCAACAAGTGGATTATGAAAATATTGCATTTCGATGTCGTAAATGTCATGAAATTGGGCACATGGAAAGAGACTGCAAAGTGAATATGGAGGAAGAAATGGAATTTTTTGGGCATGAGGGTAGTTTCAATTTGAAACAAGGAGACCATATCATAGGAGAAGCTAGGTCAAATCAAGGATTTTCCACTCCTAAGAAAGTGGCTAGAAAAATCCCTTTACATCATCAAATGGCGAAGGTCATTACAGTTCACTCGAATTAGTCATTAGAAGGAAAAAATTATATGGAATATGAGGAAGTACAATGCACAAGTTCAAATATAAAAGGAGCTAAAGGTGCGAAGGAAGAGGGGAAGACAAATTTTAATATAAAGGAAGATGGGGAGACAAATTTTAAAGCAAATAAGACGAAGGAGGTCAAGATTAATCCAGGTAAATCACCTTTATTATCCTCAAGTAGCTTAAAATATTCTCCTTTCAAAAAAAATGAAAGTAGTACGAAGTGTATTCCTTGCACTTTAGGATTTCAAGAGCAGTATAGTAAAGAAAATCTTGTAGAGATATCCAAAGGAATTTAGGCATTTCAGTATAACATAAGAAATGGATGACTATGGAGGATCATCTATGTAGTTTAGAGTTTTCAGGGCAACATAAAGAAGAAAATGTTATTGAGGCTATTCCTTGCACTTTCGACTCTTTAGGGCAACATAAATATTTAGAAGATAAGTCCCATTTTGAACAATATGGAAAAATGGAAGATATTGATGAATATGAGAGTGGTGGAAAGAATGGAATAAGGAGAGGAAGGCTATCACAGAAAGAAAAAAGAGAAAAAGAAACTCAAAAGGATATTGATCTGGGAAACCAAATAAAAATATCACAAGTGTTAACAAGAAGTGGGGTTAAGCCCACTAATAAAAATAAAAAGTGTTGATGATAAAAATGATATCATGGAATATTAGGGGTATGAATAAAACCCCTAAAAAAGGAGTTATTAAGGAATTAATAGGTTGTTATAACCCAAAGTTTATTTTAAGATAAGAAACAAAATTAAGTAGTGAGGAATGTAAGTATGCTTTTAAGAAGAATTGGAAGGCAGATGATTGTTTAACAATTTTTTCTACAGGAGCTTCAGGTGGTATTACAATAAAATGAAACAAATACAAATGGGATGGACAACTATTAGAAGAAAAAAATGATTGGGTTGCTGGATTATGTTGCAGGAAAGAGGAAAACATCAAAGTTGGGGTTATAAATGTATATGCTCCAACTATAGTTACTCCTCATGAAAGATGTTGGAAGGATCTTAGTATATTTTTGTCAAATACAATGACGATTCATTGTGATCTATGGATTCTTTGGGATGATTTTAATATTGTTATATCTCCTTTGGAAAAGAAGGGTGGCATTCTAGGATGGTCAAAATCAATACAAGATTTTGCTTCATTTGTCAATTCAAATGACCTTTGGGATGTTAGTCCCTCAAGCTTTCAATATGCATGGGATAATAGATGCATTGGGGAAAATCATATAGCAGAAAGATTGGATATATTTTTGTTATTCAATAAATGGTTGCAAACAAAGTATACAATCTCTTCATATATTTTATTACAAGCAGGATCAGATCACAAACCCATTCTTTTGACTTGTGATTCACCTAACAATGGTCATCCAAAGCCATTTCGCTTCCAGTATATGTGTCTCCAAGACCTTGATTTTTTCCAGATGGTTATGTCATAGTGGGATGAATCAAAATTTGAAGGATCATGTATGTACAAGTTTGTTCAAAAGTTGAAATATTTAAAGGAACAAATGAAGATATGGAATGTCAAATATTTTGGTACATTTTTAAAGAAAAAAAAGAAATTGAATCCAGGCTCAAAAATTTACAAGAGATTGTAGAAATTAATGGAATGGCCCAAGATTCTTATGTGAAAGAAACTGATTATTTTCTGATTATCATAATGCATTGAAGAAGGAGAAGTCATAGTGGTTCCAAAAATCTAGAGAGAAATGGCTCAAGGATGGAGATAGAAATACAAAAAAAAATTCATGCTACAACAAAAACAAAATTTTATGTTCATCATATTAAAAATATTATAACTCCAGATGGAAGAAATATTGAGGATGAAGGAGATATAAGGAAGGAAGCAATTAAATATTTCAAAAATATTTTATCAGATTCTAGGCAATATAAGGAGGCACAAGAAAAACTTCTGTAAAATATTCCACCACTTATCACTCAAGGACAAAATGAAAGCTTGATGAAGAATATTTCTATGGAGGAGCTTCATGAATCGGTTTTCTCTTTTCATCCTAACAAGACACCTGGTCCCGACGGATTTCCTGCAATTTTATTTCAAATTTTTTGGGATTTATTGAAGAGTGATATGTTAGATGCAGTTGAAGAGGATCAAAAAAGAAAGGCTATAATAAGTGAGATCAATGCTACTTTTACTACCTTGGTTCCGAAGAAAGATGACAAAAAATATTTTAATAACTTTCGTTTAATAAGCCTTTGTAATATGATTTATAAGATCATTTAAAAAATTATGGCGAACATGTTAAAGGGTATTCTAGGGTGTCTTATCTCAGAGGAACGTGGCTTTGTTTAGGGTAAATAAATTCTTGATGGTATAATTATTGCACAAGAGGCCATACATTCCCTTCATTCTATGAAAAAACCAGGTATGCTTTTGAAATTAGATATGAACAAAGTATATGATAGGTTTCCTGAAATTTTCTACATGCTATTCTTAGAAAATTTGGCATTAATTATAGTTGGTGTGAGTGGGTTAAATATTGTTATAACACTACAAAATTTTCTATTTTGATCAATGGTTCTCTTGCTGGGTACTTCAGGTAATCTTGTGGACTTCATCAAGATGATCCTCTTTCTCCTTATCTATTCATTATTATGGAAGAAGCATTAAGGAGAGCCTTTTCAAAGGTAAAAATAGAAGGAAAAATCAAGAGTATTCAAGTTGCAAAAAATGGTCCTTTCGAATCTCATCTCCAATTTGTTGATGATACTTTTATTTTGGTCCATCCCTCAGTCAGTGACGCCATGGAGTTCAAATCAATATTATCATGTTATGAGAAGGATACTGAATAGTTGGTAAATACTTCAAAATCTAGGATCTTTTTCATTAATACTACCCTAGATTTACAATAAATTATTGTGAATATTTTAGGGTTCAAAATTGAAAATTTTCCATAAACCTACTTGGGTATTCCTTTGTTTGATAAAGGGAATAAAAAGGAGCTTTGGATATCTTTTTTGAATATAATGAAAGTGTAGACACCAAAATCCAGCCACTTGTAAGTCATCTATACCTTCCTGTTAGCCACGTGTCAGTCATCCACCTTCCCGCCATTATTTGGCCTAATTTCACCTTTCCCGCCATTTTTCACTCCCAAATTTATTTAAATTAATATTTATATATATATTTTAATATTTTAATATATTTTAATATATATATAAAGATACTTTAAGTGATTTAATCTGAGCCGTCCATCCTTCATTTAATCTCATCCGTCCATCCATCTTAATCCGTTTCACAACCTAGATTTATTCTCTACCCTTGGATCCACTTTAATCTTAGCCACACGTTCAAAGTGTCGTTAAAACCCTAAAGTGTGCCCTAAGAGTAGATTATAAATTGAGTCACCTTGATGGCTCAAGCCCTATCTCTTTTACTATCTCTCTTTTGTTATCTATCGCTATCTATCTCTTCTTCAGCTAAACCTACCCATCCATCGTCGTCCCTTTTTCGTCGCATCCATCGCCGCATCCATCGCCAACTTCGCCACCATCCCTTCTGCAGCATTCTGCAGAATCCCCCATTCTTGTCGCAAGTGCCCGCGGGCGTTTACCCGCAGCCACAGACTAAGACCGGTGTCTGCAACCCCGATCCAGAAGCATGCGGGCGTTCAGCGATTGCACCAGGGCGCCTTCCGCAGCCGATTTGACAGTTACATCACTTCCAGGTGTCGCCTGGTCTCGTCGCGTTAACAAAAAAAGAGGTATAGATTCTAAAGCAAGTAATATTTTTATGTATTAATCCGTTGTTAGATTCTGCATTCTATTTATTTCATTTCTAGGGTTTTAGACTGTTTTTGAGGGCTCACATAGTGGAGCCCTCTTACTAGTTTCTAACCTTTTTGTAGTTTTAATGTGTGCAGGATTTTAATGGCAGATTTGATTGGATGATAGCAACTGCTTAAGCTGGAGTGGTCCGAGCCAAAGGATACAACGAAGCCCACTCATTCCGTTGAGGTTAAGGATACATTCTTCGGAGACGCCACCATATTGTGCCGCCTAGGGTTTCGGAGAACCCTAGCACAAATTGTAATCTTGTATCACGAAAAGGGTTACAGTCCCTGTTGTACTCAAAAGGAGTTTCTAAACTCCATTGATTAATAAAAATCGTTTGTTTTGTACAACTGTGTTCTGCATTACTTTTTATCGTGATTTCTTTATCTTTTGTTTGGCGTTGTATCTTTAATCTACAGAAAGCTTGCTTGGCAGGTTGGAAAGGTAAGTTCTTAACCATGGCGGGAAGGCTACAACTCATAAAGACTACTTTGCAATCCATTCCTATTTATATGATATTACTTTCAAAACTGCCAAAAGGTGTTGAAATGAATAAAATTCAAAGAGACTTTCTATGGAAAGGTTGTAAGGAAAAATTTAGGTTTCCTCTTTGTAAGTGGGATAGGGTTTGCAAAGGAAAGAATATTGGAGGAGTAGGCTTGCAAAGTTGCAGACTTATGAATTTGGCATTAAGATCAAAGCTTGGGTGGAGACTATTCAGAGATCAAAGAAAAAATTGGGTAAAAATATTACTTCAAAAATATATAGGTTCTCTTGATGCAATTAAATTGTTTAGGAAAAGAACTCTACCCAAAGGATCGTCAACATGGAAATTCATATCAGAGAGTTTGCATTTGATAAATAAACATATTAGATGGTTAGTCAATGAGGGGAGTTATGCAAATTTTTGATCTAATACTTAGTTGAAGCCTTATCCTCTTATCTTTGACTCAAAATGGAAACCATTAGCTCAAGCGTGCATAACATGTAAAGGTTCAAAGGTCAAAGATTTAATTATTATGAGCAAAAATTCCAAAACATGGATTTCTTTTAGTAACCTAGTTGAAGGAGAGGAACTCAAACAAATTGTAAATGAACTTCAAAATATGCTTTGAGAGTTTTATTTGCCAATTTTTACATGAAAGGATGAGTTGGTTTGGAATTTATCAAAGGATGGGGGATACTCAGTCAAGTTGGGATATGAGGATTTAGAACAATCAAAATTTTCTTCTTCCAATGATTTTCCTTGGAAGAACGTTTGGTCATTAGAGGCTCTCCCTAAGGCCTCAACATTTCTTTGGTTAGCAGTTCGATGTAAGATTCTTACTGGAGAGAGTCTACAAAGAAGAGGATATTATGGACCCTTCATATGTGCCTTGTGTGAGAAGGATTTAGAAACATCAGACCATTTACTTCTTCATTGTTCGTTACTCACACCATTTGGGGTTATTTAAAAAAATTTGAAATTATATTGGGTAGCTCCATCAACATTGAAAGAGTTGATAAAATGTTGGATAAATTATAATAAAGCTAAAACATTATGTATTCTTTGAAGGATTGGCCCTGTCATTATTTGTTGGAATTTATGGCTTGAAAGGAATAATATAATTTTTAAGAATAAATATCAAAATCATGCCCAAGTTTGGAACTGTATTAGTGTCTCTCTTGTAGAATGTCTAAAAATGTGGTGCTCATCATGAGAAGTCTCAGCTGCAAAAAAAGAAAAAGAGGTACTAATAACTTGGCTACAAGATTTGAACATATATGGAAGAGTCATCTGCGACAATGAAATTAAAACAAAAGATCTACTTCGATCTATGGTAAAATGGAAATATCCATAAATTGAGTTTATCAAAATTAATTTTGATAGTGCTTCTAAAGGAAATCTAGGAAAAGTTGGTGGAGGTGGTGTTTTTAGAAATAGTGAAGGCAAAATTCTCCTCATTTATTCAAAATCATATGGAACTTCAACTAACAACTATGTAGAGGCTAGGGCACTTCTTATAAGGATTAAAATTGCAACAGAAAAAGGATGGAACCATATTTCAATTGAGGGAGACTCACAAATTACCATCAATGCTATTAACAAAAATGGATGTGGAGACTAGATAAAAAATAGTATTATTGCCGATGTTTATTGTCTATTACTAGAGGTAATCTCGTAGTAGTGTGAGCATATTTATAGAGAAGGAAATTGAATAGTAAATAAATTAACGAATTATGGTGTTGATCTTCGTCTCAGTGAAATTCAAATTTTAGAAGGCAACTAACCAAATGAGATTTTATGTCTTAGTCAAAATGATATCAAAGAATTGATTGTGGAAACAACACTTTAAAGAAGTTGAAGAATATATTTAAAAAAATAAAAAAATAAAAATATCGTAATAAAAATATATACTATAGCAAATATAATATTTTAGTATTGTGATGGAGTGATCCAATAAAAACCACATATAACCTATTAAAAAAATAATATTTTTTTAATATAAAACGTCTTTTAATATTTTATAAGCGTTTAAGATAATAATTTAACTCTTTTTTTTTAATAAATGAACCGCGTTATATATTAAAAAAAACATTAGGTCTGGCACCTAAAATGCCTGGCTACTATATGGACTCTCTTGTCACAAAGAAAGGCGTGCAACAATTCTCTAAATCTCCTTGTCGCTTCGAGTTTTTAAATTTAAAAAAAAAATGAAATGATGCTTTTGGGATTCGAACTATGGTCTGGTGAAATGCAAAAAACTTAATACTTACACGCTAACTGGCCAGGGAAGGGGCAACAAAATATTTAAAGGTGATTTTTTCCTATCCGTTTTGGCTTTCTTAACGACATCCCTCATTGTGGGTGGTTTCACATTACACTATTGTAGGCTCTCATCGCACCGCCTTGAAAGATCGAATCTCTCAATTTAAGAGATCATTACATCCAATAAATATTAAAATAATAATAAAATAGATGAACTAATTTTTTAAATATACTTAATTTAATAATATTAAAATAATAAAATAAAATATGTTTGATATCATCACGTTTTTATAAGATAAAAGTATAACTAGCTTAAATATATAATATATATATATTTATAAACGCCGAGAGTTATCAATATGGAAGCGTCTATCTATCACACCCTCAAGAAATGAGATAGGCGCCTCGAGATTGATAACTCTCGGCGTTGGACATTTTTAATAAGATATTAATATTGTTTACGGCGTGGCTGACCTTCCTAGCTGCCATTGTAGGACGCCTATCGGCATAATAAACAAGACAATGTTAAATACCCTTACAAAATAAAATAACATCCTTATAAATATGATTCTATATCAAAATTGACATGTCAATGCCCTTACAAAATAAGATCACATCCTTACAAATATAATCTTATATCACAATTGACATGTCAAAAACATGTTTCTCATGTATTAAATAAGGGGAGACTAATTACATTAAGACAAAGTAAACATCATGTCATAAGTCACCACAAGAAAACCTATGACTTACCTATGAATAATTAAAATTAAACATTACATTTTTATTCAACTTACATGGAATAGATCGATTGGTGACAGTCGAGTGTCAATTGGTAACAAATGAGTGCTTGTGACCCCAATTCAATTCAATTTTATAGATTTGAGTTCTCTTGACTTCATTTTTACCCAACAAACTAAGGATTATGAATGTTCTTAAAAAAATTACATTCTTGTTATATTATTTACTTTCCCTATCATTCTTCTTCCTACAATAAACTCCAATGCTTCTTAAATTACAGTTTTAATTATGCATATGTTCGTATTTTGCATTTGAAACAATAAATTACAGTTTTAATTTTATATTGACCATAAATTTTTACTTGTTATTTTTTTTATAAACCATAAATTTTACAAGTAAATATATTTAAAAATTGTAGATTTTACTTATGACATACAAGTGCAGTATTTCTATGTATGAATATACATTAGAGTGGAGTAAAAGTATACACATACATACATTAGATGTTATCTCCTTTTTATATGAACATGGGTGTTATCTCATTTTTATATGAACATGGGTGATGTTTGTAAACGTAAACTACAAGTTTGTAGTTACGATTTTTTTTTCATGGTATTGTCACTCTATATTTGTTGTGAGATATTTCGTCTTCAGTGTGATGTGCTTACTATTATTTTTTATTTTTTTCATTGTATTGACATACTGGTTATTTTTTTGCATTAATGAAAGAACAACAGTCCAACCGAACTTCATCTCTATTCATTACCGAGATACATTAATGTATTGGATATTATTTTCTGCATTAATGAAAGAAGAATGATAGATCACAAACCAACTCCATCTCTATCCATTATCGAGCTAAGAATAAGTTAAGACCAACTCCATCTCTATCCATTATCGAGCTAAGAATAAGTTAAGAGGTCGCACATAATTTATTTAGTATTATTGTGCAAAAAGATGCAAACATAAAGTGGTGTATAGCAATTGACTCATTCACATCTTTAATTTGTAACAACATAGTTATATTTATTTCTTACCCTATTGTTGGAACCCAAGATCGTATCTTGGTAGTTGGTATGGGCTTTGATTGCCCTAATACGTAAATGATGCCCAAGATCTTGGTAGTAGTTATGGGCTTTGATTTCCCTAATACGTAAATGATTGTATCTTGGTATTGGCTTTGATTGCCTCTGGTACTTGGTTGTTATCTCAACATGGTAGAATGGTATGAAGATAAGAATTGGAGGATTTATTGCCTTTATCATCCTCTGAGTTCAATGCATGGATTTTATACAACAATAATATTTGCATATTGGATCTGATTATATTTTAGACCTGCAACTGTTGCTCTCGAATGATGAGTCCAAGTACAACCACTTCAATAAGAGAAATAGTTATCTTGCCTTCTTAAGAGGATAAACTAAAAGATGCATAACTAATAAGAGAAGAAGGGAGGCTACTTTTAGATCAAGCCTATATTTTTTGTGCGAGGTTTATGAAATTATTATAGTCGAGAGCTCACATAGCTTCAAAGGTGAGGTTTCTGTTCTCTATGTTTTAAAAGGGATGAACATTTTTAGACTTCCAACAAATGATTTATAGTTATACTTCCAAAGTTTCCAATTTCCTAACTCTTTTTCTGGAATATGCTTTAAAGACAAAATGAAACCTGGAGTTGGACCACAAATATTTGCATATTCAGGCTACTGAACAAATAATCAAGTCACCCGAGAATGTAATTGTTGTATGAGGACAAGTACAGAGATGGGTATGGAGTTGCAGATGTTCTTTTCAAACTTAGGGTCCAAATGTTCTTTTCAGACTCAAGGTCCTGCAAAGTATCTCTGATAAACAAATACACATGTTACAATCAATCAAATATTAAAATAAAATGTTATTAATAAACATAAATGAAATAGGGTTGTTCTTTTTAAGTGTCCTCTATTATGTGAAAATTGATAAATCTTCCCTGCATATTTGTTTTGCATTTGTGCAAGTTGTTTTGATTTTGCTCTTCTTTTTCTTCAAAATTTTGTTATGATTTGACCACTTCACTATCTTAGTTAAGCAATTTCCTTATTTAAACAAAAAATGGCTTGGAAATTAAGGGGTTTTTTATGCTTTTAAAGGATAGCATATTTTGTTTACATCTTACACTATATATGTGTAGATAAAGGTCTTTGGAGATCTCAAGAGATGTTCCCTAACTGTTAGAGATATCTTCCTTAAAGATGCTTATCCTACCTTAAGCTAAGTGTGAGATTTCATAAAAATTCTTGTTGATAGGTAATTTTTTTGAATATGCAATAACTCTGGTACATTTTTAAAAGCATCTGCTGCTGCCAAATATTCACTATCAACAAAAATGGTTAAAATATGGTATTCACTATCAATAAAAATATGGTGTTCCTCCTCTACTTTGTGTCCTTAAATCAAGAAATCATGGATAAATCGTGCGACTAATACAAAAAAATTCTTGTCATCAAGAGTTCAACTAGTTTTTTGGTGAGATTTAGTCCAAGCGAAGCTCCTCAAAATTATTCAATAGCCATTTTAACATGTACATAGCCACAAATAATAGTGTCTAGTGCACTGGTTATAAAATAAAATTATAATTTTTTTTATATATGTGGATGTAAAACTAAACTATTTACATATTATTATTTCCTTATTATATAAAGTCAGTAGAATAAGAAATCAAATTTTGATTAACCTTGGTTGGAAAAGATAGAATAGAAATATATTAACTATTTAAATTGTCCATTCATTTTTACGTGATATGACGGAATAAATTTTTTAGGATTCAATAAAATTTCACGAGAAAAGTTATAAAATTTTAAACAGTCATAAAAATTCCTATTCAGAGGCAAATAAAATTTTAAACTAACAAACCAAGTAAAAATAAAATTTTAAACTAACAAGCTAAAATAAAATTTTAAACCGTAAACTGAAAATAATAAAAAAAAATTAATCGTCGTAAAAAATTCTAATTGACTGGCAAAGAAAATTTTAAATAATAACCTGAAAATTAATAAAAAAATTATAAACCATAACTTAAAAATCAATAAATTTTTTTAACCTTGATAATTAAAAAAAAAAATTAACCGTCATAAAAAATTCTAATTGACAGAAAATTTTAAATAATAACCCGAAAATTAATAAAAAATTATAAACCATAACTTAAAAAATCAATAAAAAATTTTAACCTTCGTAATTTTTTTTTGAAATTTCAGTAGAAGAAAAAATATAAGACAACTAACAGCTAAGGGGACAGATATGAAAGATTCCTATGATCGAATTGTTGTTTGCACCTGATAATTCCTGCCAAGATTTTCTGTCAGTCTTTAAAAATAGGAAATCGAGGCTATTTAAAGGGTCAGTATTATTTTTTTTTTTTTGAATTTACATGGTCAAATCGGTAGCCGCCACGAATCCGGGCAGGCTGTTCAGCTTTTTATGGCCGCTACAGTATTCTGCACTGTCCGCCTCAGAAGCCGTCACACAGATCTCCGCGCAGTCCGCCTCTATAACCACCATGCCATAATCATTTGAAACCTTTTACACCGCTGAAAACACCATGGACAAGCGTTCAGTCCGACGAGGCCCGAGATTTGAACCTTGGACCTCCGCTCCCCTTATAGGGTTTGGATGAACCAATTGGTCTACACCTCGGACCTTCATGCATGGCATTATAGGGTCCAGTGCATGGTGCCCGAGGCCATGCGCACATGAGGCGCTGTTTATAGTGCCGCGTGGTCAACTAGGGCTACTACAGCCACCAAAAACGTAATCTATGGTTGGTTTCTTATTTGCTTAATGGTTATTTTTCTCTATTCTAAAAATAGTAGCTTCCTTGTGACGATGAAAGCAACAACGAATAATGGTGGAAGATATACAGAGCTGGTGCTGATGCACCCAATGCGGCTGGCGATGCCCAACCAGGGTGAAGGAGGAGGAGTTGGAAGCAGTGGAGCAATGGTCGGAGGGGATGAGGACCCTAATTTCCCACACAATAGATAACAAAATTCCATTTGCTTCGAAAATGAAGTCATTTGTATTATCGGTGATATGACAGGGTTTCAATCTTCGTTAAAACACACTTTGTAAATGGTGATTCTCAAAGCTAGAGATCCACCTCTACATACATTCGAGAGTCATTGGCATCGCCATTGATGCCACCACCAAGGGATCAAAGGAGAGTAAATCAATGTTATCGCTAGAGTTGTCATATTTGACAGTAACCTAATGGTCCATGTCCCATATAATCTTATACTTCGGAGTGTCAAATATGTGATGTGAAGCCATAGTGAGATCCACAACACCTAGGCTTGCATGCAAGTTCCTGTCGTCCATTTTTGACATGATCAAAACAATCTCTACGCTAATCTTCTTGGCCAACTATGTCAGATCCTGCATAGATAGGTTCTTGCAATTGTTGGTGGTAGGCTTCTCTATGGAAAAATTAGTCTTCATGACTACTTCCATTGGCAAAATATGCTCATTGAATAAGAGTACAATGCAAATGAAAGATAGAACTTACATCTGAAAACAAAGTCCACAACATAACGAGCACTGCATAGATGGATCAGAAACAAATTACACACCGAGAGATCATGGATCAGAAACAAATTACATACTGAGAAAACATAATTGATCTATGCGAAGTATATATTGTATTTGAAGAAGTAAAGAGAATAAACACGCAATATAGAACTCCGACTAGAACAGACTAGAAGAGGACGAGAATAAACACGCAATATAGAACTCCGACTAGAACAGACTAGAAGAGGACGGCTGACTAGAGCAGAATAGAAAAGGAGAGCAGAATAGAATAGAAGAGGACGG
The DNA here is from genome assembly GCA_028583015.1 of Wollemia nobilis. NCBI lineage: Eukaryota > Viridiplantae > Streptophyta > Pinopsida > Araucariales > Araucariaceae > Wollemia > Wollemia nobilis. The sequence goes on along the minus strand of JAQPPZ010001036.1, from coordinate 2,215,483 downwards.
CTGACTAGAGCAGAATAGAAGAGGAAGAAGTACAACTAAAAGATACACAAGATAGACTAGATTGTTGACTAGAGCAGAATAAAAGAGGAAAACACAAGATAGATTGTTGACTAGAGCTAAATAGAAGAGGAGAAAGAGGAGATGTGGAAGTTGAGTGCTGGAGTTGTTTTTATAGTAGAGAATGTTTCTAATACCTTTTTATAATTTTTTTTTTTTAACAAAATCCAAAACAAAGACACAAGGTTTATAAGTGTTAATAAAAGTTCTTACACGACATATATTTTTAGGAGATCTATAAGACACATAAATCACTTTTGAGAACAAGACATCCTCTTATAAAATTCATTTAATATTTTTTTTACATTGTGCCATTCTATCACATCTAAGTTGGACATTTTATCTTTGTGCCAACAATAATTCTTAGAATGATTATTTCTACCATGAATACATATGGATGCAGATCCCAACACTTAGTTGCCACATGTCATGATTGTTCATAATGACTACAACGAATTATTCTAAGAGTTTTATCCACTTCATAGGTTTCTCCTTTCACAAACTTGGTTTACCCTCTTCCGGTTTGACCAACATAACCAAGGCCTTCATTATTTGACCTGATGTTTGGCTTTATGAGATTTCTTATGCCTTAACATTATTTCTTAATCATTTGCCATCATATCCCATTATTTTCATTACTTTGGAGCCAATACCTTTGGTGTGCTTTTCAAAGCACCCAATATCTTCATTATTACTATGATCTTCATCAACATAGTCTTTGTCATGGCCAATACAATAATGAACATCTAATACTTTGTTGCCATGACGATCATCTTCAACACAAACACCACTTTCACCAACGATGTTCAAGTTTTTGGTATTACAAGTGAAATATCTCTTTTCGATAAGGTTGCTTATCTCATAACAAATGTTTGTCACCATAGGCTTGACCTTCAACCTTTCATTTGTGGCCTTTAACCTTTTACACTCCTCCTTAAGCATATCGTCTTCACACAATCAATAGGGAATGCAATACCATTCTCAAAGCATCCTTCACAAACATCAAATTCTTTGAGAATCATTTGTAAGTTGCACATAAGCGCTGATAATTCTTCATCTTCACTTGCTGCTTGGAAATAAGGAACCTTGTTTGATATCACACACTTTTGGGCTTTAGTTTACTTCTTGTATTGTTTCCTCCTTGCCCTTCCCATGATGTAAATGCTTGTTCTTGTAGCCTTTGGAATTTGTCTTCCTTGACACAATAACAAGGGGTGTCGAGTACCATTGGTCATGCACCCCATATACAACGATTATTGTAGCCTTTGGAATTTGTCTTCCTCAACACAATAATGAGGAGTATCGTATATCACCAATCATGCACCCCAAATACAATGATTTTTGGCTATAGACCAATCCATTTTTTAACAGAACACTCAACTCTTTTGACACATTACAAACCATTAACACCCAAACCACTTTGAGGGATAATTTTTGACTTGAGACACTCTTTTTATCAACTTTCTTTTACACTTTCTCTTTTATTTTATTTATTTTTTATTAAAAAACATACCTTTAATATATATATATATATATATATATATATATTTTTTTTTTTATTTGTGGAAAACATCCCAAAAGGGATGCCACTTTCGGGTAAGACCCAAGGAGGCAGGGGTATCCATTCCGCCAAAAATGCCCAGGACTCGAACCTGGCCTACCACCTTTGACATACTCAAGGAGCAAACAAACACACAAAACCAATTTAAAAATAAGTAAATAACATAAACTATAATAAAATAAAATAAAAAACATGCTCCTTGAGTGTGTCAAAAAGAAAAGCACAACCAAACACACACAAAATAAGATAAAAAAACACCACAACACGAACCACATAGAAAAAACACAAGAACCACATAACAAAACACAAACAAGACAAAAACAACAGAACACTACAAAGACATAACCAAAAAAAACATGAAAAATAAACACAACCAAAACCTAAAAAATAAAAATAAAAAACAACCAACAACAGACAATAAAAAAAAACAAAAAACATAGAAAACACTCACACATAAAAACACGAATTAACACAAACAAACAGAGAAACACAAGAACAAGAATGAAAAAAACACAAGAACAATAACAAAAAACATAAAAAAACACAAAACAACAAAAAACAACACAAAAACAAAACAAAACAAAAGAACACACACCTTAAAAAACTAAACAAAAAAAACAAAAAAGAAAAAAAGAAAAAATTGAACATAACAATGACCTATCTAGACCAAAAGACTATTAAGGCAAGAATCAACAGAGGAAACAAAAGAAAGAATAGTTTGAGCTAGGGAACTAAAATAACTTGATCGAACCAAAGAGAAGCAAAAATAAAGCAAGAAGAAACTAGGTACCTTCGAAGCTGGAGCCATCCAAAGAAATGATAGAAAGAAGAGCTTCCCTAATTTGAGAAGCCCACCATCTAGGAGGGTGGCCATAACAAGTAAGATCACCTTTGTCCAAAGCCCAATTAGCTAAAGCATCAACACTCTTGTTTTGATCTCTGACCACATGATTGTAATCAACTTTCAAAAATCCCATCCGGATTAATCTGAATCTTCTCAATAATTCTTTTTATTCTCCAATCCACCTTATGATTCTTAGAAGGAGTCTTCAAGAGATTAATCATGAGTTGAGAGTCGGACTCAACTAACACCTTTTCCCATCCAACCTTAGTAGCCTCTTGAAGGCCTCTGAGGATACCATATCCCTCAACAAGGTTATTGGAAAGAATACCCAAATTCTCAGCAAAAGTAAAAACCAGGGAGCCATCTGAAAGTCTACCAATTCCTCCCACACTGGCTTTTCCAGGGTTCCCTCTAGAGGCTCCATCGGTATTGACTTTTCCAAAATCCTTAGGAGGAGGTTGCCAATTTCTAGTCCTATCCATCTTACTAATACTCACATTCCCTTTAAGTTGGTTGCCCTTAGAAGATTTAATCTTCAATATTTGCATCACTTGATCCCATATTTGGTGGGAGTTTTGGGGGTGATTAAGGAGTTGATGGACTGATTCAACTAAGTTGGCTATGGTCTTTTGCCAAATATAGTGAATATCCTTCCTATCTTGATTAAAAATTTGGTTGTTCCTTTCATTCCAAATATTCCAAAGAAGAATGGTAGAACCCATCCAAACTAACTGCCTAATAAAATGATCAACACCCTCTTGATTAGGCCAATCCCTCCAAAGTTGTTCAAAAGTAAAAAAATTGGACCACCTGTAAGCCAAGTAAAGTGGCCATTCTCCTCCATAGCTCAGAGGCTAAAGTACACTCAATAAAAATATGGTTGAGAGTTTCTACATTCTCTTCACACATTTCACATCTAAAAGGGCCATGAAAACCACGCTTCATAAGTTGCTCACCAAGTAAGCACCCTACGATGCAATAAAAGCCAATTAAAGAACCTCACCTTAGGCCAGAGCTTTTGAGCCCACAATTGAGAAAATATGTCAGAAGAATGGTTGGGATTATTATGGCATAAGGTCAAATAACCTTGAGCAACTGAATACTCACCCTTAGTAGTGTTGTTCCATCCAAAACAATCTTTTTCATGGGACCAAGAGAGGGATCTCATATGAAGGATGCCTTGGATATCTTGTCTTTGCCTTTCTGGGATTTGAATAGGCCAGGTCCTCAATAGGGATCCAATATCTACCAACCTTTGAATTACCAGTATGGTACCGACGATAATTAGCCACCTTTATCCAATTAGCTCGGTGAAGCTCCTCCATCCAAGGCCTCCAATCGGGAAACTGAGTTATCAAAGGCTTGTGACCATCCCAAGAATCTGTCCAAAAATTTGCATGTTGACCATTATGAATGATCCAAAATAATTTTTTCTTTATCAAATCCTCACCGAGTCTTAAGAACTGCTAAAATGGGAGAACCTTTGGTAGGAAGTTGATAGCGAACAAGGTCTTCGGGACTTTTGTTCTCAACATATTTAGCACGGAGATTATTGGCCCAAAGAGCATTGGGGTTATGCAACATCCTCCAATATAATTTAGCAGCTAAAGCTTTGTTGTTATTAATTGAAGACCGTAATCCTAACCCCCCTTCACTCTTAGGAAGACATAAAGTATCCCATTTCACCAAGGCCCATTTTCTTTTCTCCTTAGTACCACTCCAAAGGAAATGATGACTGATTTGATCCAATTCTCGAAGAACAACCTTTGGGATATTCAAAATGAAAGAAACATAAATAGGAATAGCTTGAAGGACTGATTTTACCAAGGTGATTCTACCCCCAGAAGAAAGCCACTTGTTGGTCCACTTTCCAATTTTCTTCTTGACTTTGTCCAACAACCAATTCCAATATTTATTTTTTTGCCTTTGAATATTTATGGGAATACCTAAATAAGTGATTGGAAGAGAGGTCTTCTTATATCTTAATTTATCCAAGACCATGGATTCCTGTCTAGCAGAGCGGTGAAAGAAAATAACTTTAGATTTGTCTTCATTGATCAACTGCCCGATAGCCTTAGAAAAAAATCTAATGATTTGCTTAATATTAGAAGCTTCCTTAACCGTAGCTTTACCTAAAAGAGTAGAGTCATCCACAAATTGAAGATGAGAGATAGGTCTAGCTCCATGAGCAATGGTAACTCCCTCAAGGGTTTTGTTTTCCCTCTTTTTGGTTATAGTCCTACCCAAGCATTCAACAAGAATGATGAATAAATAAGGGGATAGCGGGTCACCTTGCCTAATACCTCTGGAAGCTGGGAAAGATCGAGAAGGCCTGCCATTGATAAGAACTAAGTAGGAAACTAAAGAGATACATCCCATAATCCAATCCATCCAATCCTTAGAGAAACCAAATTGCCTCAAAACTTTGATAAGGAAGTGCCAATCCACTTGTCATAAGCTTTGGATAAGTCTAACCGAATGAACATGGAAGGAGAATTTTGCATATCCATGGAATGGATGGCTTCCTGAGCAAGAACTATCTCATCTACTATTTGACGTCCTTCCACATAACCCCCTTGCTCAGGGGAAATAATCTTATGCAAAAGAGGCTTCAACCTTTCTGCCATGATTTTAGTAATGATTTTGAGAAGAACATTACATAAAGCAATAGGTCTAAAAGCTGAGATATGATCAACCTCTTGAGCTTTTGGAACAAGAGTAATATAAGTTTTATTGATAACCTTCAAAATTTCTTTGGCTTTCCTGGCTTCTTCCACCACCTCTAATAAATCAACATGAAGGATATCCCAGAACTCTTGGTAGAACTCAATGGGAAAACCATCGGGACCTGGGGTTTTCCCTTTTTGCATTTTAAAAACTACTTGTTGAAGCTCATTGATAGTAATAGGAGCAATCAAAATAGAGTTCTCCTCAGAAGTGATAAGAGAAGGGATTGCTTGAAGAACATTTTGTTGAGAAGCTTGAGTCAAGAGGAGTAGCGAGCAAAAATATTGGAAAAGTAATCAACAACAATAGAGTTCATGCCATCCCAAGTATAAACAACATCTCCAGAATCTGATTTTAAGGAAGAAATAAAGTTGTGAGATCTTCGAGCTAGAAGAGATTTGTGGAAGAAATTTGTGTTTCGATCTCCTTCTTTGAGCCATTGAATTCTAGATTTTTGCTTCCATAAGATTTCTTCTTTTTTTCCCATTCCTCTAACTGAGTTGTGAGTTTAATTTCATCTGCACTTCTCTTCTCTGTGAGGCCATCTAAACGGATTTTCTTATTCAAATTTTCAAGATGAGCAATAACTTCAGTTTTTTTTTATGAACATCCCCAAACTCTTTCCAGTTCCAAGTCTTGATTTTGGATTTAATGTATTGCAGTCTTTTGGCAAAACAGAACATCTTAGTCCCATGCCTAGGTTTACCTTCCTTCCACCATTGTTGCACATGAGGTCTGAAGGAAATGTCTCTAAGCCACATTAATTGAAAACAAAAAGGAGAGAAACTCACATTGGTTTTCCACATTTCCACCATGATTGGCCAATGATCCGAACCAACATTATTAAGAGTCTTCACTTTAGGAATGTGACCATGGATTAAGAAATTTTTAGAGAGCAAAAACCTATCCAATCTCTCCATTATACAAGCTAAGCCTTGCCTTCTGTTAGACCAAGTCATAAGGCCATTATCCGGTTGGATATCCACAAGATGGAGGTTTGCAATATATTCGCTCATGAGGTCGGTGCTTTTGTCCAAATTTCTATTTCCCCCCATTTTCTCATCCAGAGAGAGGATGGTATTGAAATCTCCTCCGATCAAGATCCAAGCTTTAGGAAAATGAGAGATAATATGAGTAATATCCTTCCACTATCTTCTTTTTTCCTCCAAAGTAGTCGGAGCATAAACAATAATGCAGAGCATAATTTGGTTGGAATGTCTACTTTGAATAGCTATAGCCAACAAACCCCAACTACCAACCATATGGTGAATAACTACCTCTTTTGGGTCCCAAAGACAAGCAATGCCACCCGAAGTCCCTTGGGAACTGAGGGAAACCACTTTTCCAATTGGCCAAATTTTACTAGGCAATTGAGTCCATATCCTCCATTGACATCTTTGTTTCTTGAAGGAAAACAAGATGTGGATGATTTATCTGAATCATTCTTCTAATTTCATTTTGTTTTGAAAGACTCCCTTTGAGTCCTCTAATATTCCAAGTGATGATCTTCATTAATACCAGGGCTAAAAAATTTGGGAAGGGCATTAATCTTACCTTCCTCTACAAGCTTTTCACCTTCTTTTACCATATGATATTGATTGGTCTTGCAACCTACTTTTTGATTAGAATCCATCTTCAATTTTTTTTCCCTATTTCTTGACTTATTCCAATTGAATCTGAGATGGCTTCTAACCTTGAAGAATGCTCATACACAACCAAAATTTTACTAGATGGTTCAATGGAGTCTATATTGGGACCCGCATTATTTGAAGTTTTGACATTTGAAATATTGTTTTTCTTGTGTAAATTTTCTCCCTTTTTTTTTTGTTGTTGAAAACCTTTGATTTGTTGGTTTGTCTCTCGAGTTCTTCCCTTCATATTTAAATTGTGTTTCTAAGATTTTAGTTTCCATTATTTCCTCTTCCTCACTTGGGACATCATTTGTGGAAAGGATTTCAAACATATTAGTAGATGACTTTGATTGATCCTTCATAACTAGTTTTTTTTGAGTGTTCTTCTTCTTAGGTATTTGGAAACCTGTCTGAGTTTATATCTTCTTTCTTTTGATCAGGAATTTTATTTGGGCAAGCACTAGCCAAATGACCATATTCATGGCAAATTCTACAACGAAAAGGAATGTTCTCATAGTCCACTACTTGCTCCCAAGTGTCTTCCCCAAATTGTAATGTGATATTTTTAGGTAGGGGTTTGTCAAAATCCATTAAAACACAAATCCGAGCATAAATAATATGTTCAAAATTTTGAGTACAATCAACAATCATCATAAAAGTTCCTAAAGAGTTTCCAATTGAAGAAAAAATAGTAGGATTCCAAAATTCAATAGGGAGGCCAAAGAGTCTAACCCACACGGGAGCTATAGAAGGCATCTCTTCTTCGACTTTAAATTTAGTATGCCAGGGCTTCATGAAAAGCCCTGCCCTTCCAAAAACCAAGGACCCCCTTGAAAAGTTTTCTCTCTATCTTCATTATTAGCAAATAAAACAAGAAAATAACCATTTGGATAAATAGAGATTTGTAACTCACCTTTAGTTTTCCAGCTTTTTGCAGCCCAAACTTTGAAAGCAGATAGACTCGGACGAAAACCCACGAACCGACAAATTAGTCCTCTTTTTTCCAAATCTTCAATGCCAATCTGAATGTTACCCATATCAAGCTTAACAATAGGAGTTCCATCAACTGCTTTAAGACATCCTGACTCCGTTTTCCTGGGATCAATCTTAGGCATTCTTAGAGGTTTATGGGAAGCCCTAAGATTGATATTAGCATTGGGCTAAGGCTGTCCACCATGGAGGGCATCCCTAAAATTCATTTTTGGGACTGAGTCTTCGAAATTCTTACCCTTGATAGGGGTTTTCACAATAGAATTATTTTGTGGGTGCACCTTAGCACCAGATTCACTTGAGATATGAGCCATTTTTTGATCAACTGCTTGAAACTTGTTTCGTGATCTCTTTAATCCTTGCCCTAGACGCCGTGGAAAGGTATGGTTTTCACTTTTCTTTTGTGCAGCAAATTGGAAGCCGTTGTCACTCAAGTTCACAGCATGATCTGTTGAAAGATAAATTTCTAACCCATCTTGTATCCCCCGCAACATTTCCTACTAAAATATTGAGCATAAACCACAAAAATATTGGCTTCTAGGGGCCGAAGGCCCTAAAAACCAGCCTCTGGAGCTGCTTGCACTCAACCCAGATGAAACCCTCGTATAGCCGCTTGCCAAATATATCGTTCACACATAGGGATGCGCTAGGATATGTGTTGCTCCAAATGATATGAAAATTGGTGGAGACGTTCTAGGGTTTTTCAGGCATCTACCCTCAAAATTTTAGCTCAATCCGAGTCCGGATGAGTGAGATATGGCCGAAACAAGTTCGGCAATTTGGGCAGTCCTGCAAAAACGTCCCTCCGTGTTTGGAGCTCGATAATTTTTTACTTCATTTCATTTACTATTAAAATTGCATCTGCTAAGATTTAATTATAATGTTTATTCTATTCTTATATAGTTGTGGGCATGATGCATTTTCTTGGACTTTATATCAAATTCAAAGTGGTAAATAAACTATTTCGAATCCCAACATACCCTTAATATGACACCCTTTTAATGAACATTAATTGACACAACAATTATTTAAACTTTGACTTGACCTAGATTTTATTTTAAATATGTCATACATAAAATGGATGAATAAAATACTTAGTATGATAACACTTAATACACTTTAGTTGACACACCATTTATTTGCATCTTTACACTATTGTTCCCAACATATATATAGTACTTCTTATAAAACTTTTTTTTTAATATTCAAAGTTCTTAATAAAAAGGAGAGTCATAGATTTTTCGGTTGCTTTTTCATCAATCTACAAAACTTCCCATGACAAATTTGAGACTTTCTCGTTTTGAACCCTCCTCCAACCATAGCCAAAGTTAACAGAATAATCTTCTAATACTTTATACCTCGAGGATTGCTCTCACTAAATTTCATCATTTTCCTTCCTCAATGACCTTTAACCCATGACCACCATTAAAATCAATCTCTAGAAGCTAAAATTAAAGTTAGCTAGTTCTGGCTAAAAGAAAGTTTATGACTTTGGAGCTCTGCTAGGGTTTGATGAGGAAAAACTACTCTACTAGGGTTTGATGAAGAAAAACTGCTCTATGGGGATGGCAGCAGCTTTCGGAGGAGGTCTAAAAAATTGGAGGAATGTCGTGATGGCATCGGGTCCAGCACAAAGAGTGCATGCTCGTGATGTTTTTTCATCTAAAAATGATTGGAAGGAACAGGATTTTCCAGTGCATGTCGAGAACCGCTTGTTAAAGAACAATGGATGTTTGGAACGATGTGAAGTCAGGCCACTAGTGGTTCAACTAGACTTGGTGGTGGAAGATGTGGAGTATCTAACCAAACATGCCCTTATTGGAAAATTTTTGGGCATCCGAATTTCTCTCCCCTTTGTGGAGGCTTGGGTCAGGAAGACTTGGAATCCTGAAGGTGATGTGGAGGTGATGTTGAGTGCGAACAACTATTTTATGGTGGTTTTCTCTTGTATTGCAGATCATAACAAAGCATTTGAAGGGGGTCCTTATTTCTATAACCAAGTGGGACTCTTTCTTAAACCCTGGCATGTGGGTTTCAACCCATCAGAGGAGCGGTCGTCATGGGTTCCAGTATGGGTGCGGCTTCCATGGCTTCCATTAGAATTATAGAGAACTGATATCTTGCATAAGATTGCCCTTCTGCTTGGGAAGCCGGTTGGACCATCACAACAGACAATGGATAAAAAAGTAATCTCTGTTGCTCGTATTTGTGTTGAAATTGACTTAAATAATCCTATTCTAGATTCTATTGAAATACAATTTGGATCAACTACATGGGTTCAAAAACTTGACTATGAAGCTCTTCCATTTTGTTGTCGGATTTACCGTGAATATGGCCACCTACAAAGAAAATGCCCTAAGTTTGTCCTGCCTGTGGCTTCAAATCCTGGGCCCTCTCGGTTTGGACAAAGTTTGGATAAAGGAAAAGCCCCGATAAAGGAAGGGGAATGGGATAAGGAAGGTTTTGTTCTGGTAAAATCCCGAAACAGAGGACGAAGGGCAAACAAAGACCTTAAGGATAGCCAGCCAGATGCTCTACTCAACCATTTTGAAATATTAGATGATCTTGATCAGTGCATGGAGATACCTGAAACATCGCTACCTAATGCAAATATAACAAGGCCGAATCAGATGTCTCTTCTTGAGGGGGAACTTAAGGAATCAAATCTAGGGGGTTTAAATGAAGAACAAAGGGCTTTGGATCTGAGTATAGGGGACATGGATGGGTCTAGCCCTATAAGGGAAACTATTTTAGAAAGTGGTACAGATTTAGTTATGCCCTCTCCTACTCAAGCACTGATGCAGTCATCCTTGGACTGCAAAACTCCTACGATGTTGGGATTGCAGCAGAAAATAATTAAAAAAAGTTTTTCGGATAAGAATATGAAGGTGGGTCGGAAGAAGGACCAGGATAAAATTAAGTTAATGGGGGAGACTTTGGTGGAGTCAGGCTTGGTGAGAACATTGGACTCCCATTTTTATAACCCCCAAAAATGATTATCCTCTCATGGAATGTAAGGGGGTTGAACAACATCCCCAGACAAAAAGTTATTCGTGATTTGGTTCGTGTGCATTCTCCGGATGTGGTGTTTATTCAAGAGACTAAATTGGCTATTGATAGTATGTTCAATATTGCTCCCAAGTTGTGGAGAAGAGGGGTAATGCCAGTGTATTGGTGCATGTGGATATGTTGGTGGTGTCGCTTGTTTATGGGATCCGGTTAAGATATCCCCTCTTACTTGGATTTCCAGAAGATGGTCTATTTCAATGGTCGGGCATGATAATGAATCTGGTGAAACCATCCTACTTACAAATGTGTATGCTCCTATTGATTACAATGGTAAAGTGAATTTGTGGGAGCACATTTTCTTTGTGAGAAGTTTGGTTCCCCTGTACCCATGGATTTTGGCTAGAGACTTCAACTCTATCACTTGTCTGGAGGAGAAACATGGTGGGGTGGACCATCTCGAGCCTTTTTCTTCTATCTTTAGTGCTCATATCCAGGCCCTAAACTTGGTTGACATCAAGCCAGATAATGGGATCTTTACTTGGCATAATAGAAGGTGTGGGGAAGCTTCCATATCAGAGAGATTGGATAGGTTTTTGATATCCAGTTATTGGATGGGTAATAACAGAAGTGCTAGTTCTGTGATTCTAGAGGGTAGGGGATCTAATCATTGGCCTATCAAACTCTCTGCTTTGGAGTTAGGGCTAAAAAAGAATCCCTCCTTTAAGTTTCAACTTATGTGGCTTCGTGATCCTAAGATTCATGATTTCATGCGAGGTTGGTGGACCACTGGCAAACCTCCTCATGGCACCGCTATGTATTCCTTTATGAAGTGACTACAATTTGTAAAACATAAATTGAAGAGATGGAATAGACTAAATTTTGGGAACCTTTCCTTGGCTAAGTTGGCAGCTCTTAGGAGGATGGAAGAAGCTTCAAGGAAGATTAGAGATCAGGGATTCACGAAGGAGCTTCTTGTTGAGGAATCTGAGGCTGCGAAAGACCTTGTTGAATGGGAACTGAGGGAAGAATTTTTTTGGAAACAAAAAGCTCGAGTAGATTGGCTTCAGGAAGGGGATAGGAACACAACCTTATTTTATAACTCAGTTAAGGCTCACCGTAATGGTAACCTGATTACCTCTCTTGTGAATTCTCAAGGTGCCCTTCTCTCTTCTTTCAGGGATATTTTAGAAGAGACTAAGAGGTATTTTTCCTCTCTTCAAGGAGGACTCCCTATCGGATGATGAGAATGAAAAGCTTATTCTAAATCGTATTCCAACGATTGTTTCTAGAGAGATGAATGAGCACTTGATGGGTCCAATTTCCCTTGAGGAGTTGGAAAATGTTGTATTCAAGATGAAAAAAGGAAAAGCCCCAGGCCCAGATGGATTCCCGATTGAGTTTTATCAAGATTTTTGGGATTTAATCAAATTTGATCTTTTGGAGGTGGTCCATGAGTCCCAAAAGAACAAAAATATGCTAAGGGCCCTAAATGCTACCTTTGTGGTGCTTATACCCAAAAAAGAGGGAGCAAATTCCTTGGATATGTTCAGGCCTATTGCTCTCTGCAATGTTGTGTATAAGATCATCACAAAAATTATTGTTGAGAGGTTGAAGATATGGTTGAGCAAAATCATCTCCGAGGAGCAAGGAGGGTTTGTTGCTTGGTCGAAAAATCTTGGATGGGGTTGTTATTGCTACGAAGCTATTCACTCAATGGAAACTTCTAAGGAGAAAACTATGTTCATTAATTTGGACATGGCCAAAGCCTATGATCGGGTCAGATGGTCCTTTCTTCAGAAAGTTCTTTCTACTTTTGGATTTGAGGAGGAATGGATTAGATGGGTGATGAGTTGTGTTTCTTCTTCCTCATTCTCTGTTCTTGTTAATAATGAGCCATAAGAGTTGTTTGAGGCCTCAAGGGGATTGAGGCAAGGAGATCCTTTATCTCCTTATTTGTTTATCATTATGGTGGAAGGGTTGGGAAGATTTCTCAAGTCTCAAGTCATGCAGGGTCTCATTCAGGGGTGGAAGTGGGATAGTAGTTTGCCACCTCTTTCCCACCTTCAATTTGTTGATGATACTGCTTTGTTAGGAGTTGCCACTATCAAGGAAGCTAGAAATATTAGACAGTCTCTTGACATATATCTTGGTGCTTCTGGATAGTTGATTAATGAGGACAAGTCTTCTATTTTCTTCTTCAATACCCCTCCTCTTATTCAAGCCAAGATTGCTCGCATTCTAAGATTCCAGGTTGGGACTCCCCCCTTCATTTATCTTGGTATTCCAATTTCATCTCATCCTCTACCTAGATCTTCTTGGTAGTTTATGCTTGATAAGTTTAGAAGGAAGGTGAATCACTGGACTTTTAGATGGCTATCCACTGTAGGTAGAGTGTTGCTTTTAAAATATGTTGTTCAAGCTTTACCCATTTATAGATGTTTTGTACAAATAGCTCCCTCTCACTTCATCAAGGACATGGATGCTTTGTCAAGACAGTTTTTATGGTCTAGAAAACTTGATCAATCTAAATGGAGTTTGGTTAGGTGGGATTCTATATGTAGGTCGGTGCAAGAGGGAGGCCTTGGGTTGTGACATACAACTCTTTTTGGGCAAGCTTTGGCTGCAAAACTTTATTGGAGATGGTGTACCTCTTAAGATCATATTTGGGCTAAAATATTATCTTGTAAATACTTGAGAGGTATTTTTGAGGCTGAAATCCCTAGAGTCAGCTTGGTTGGGAAAGGTTCAGTTATCTGGGACACTCTGAAAAGAGGAGCTAATTTAATCAAGCAGGGTTTGTTCCGGATTTGCAATCAGGGATCAAATGCTCTTTTTTGGGAGGATTCTTGGGATGGCCACCCTCCTATCTTGAATCAATATCCTAGGTTACGTTCCCTAAGCATTTTTTTCTTGGAAGAGGGTTGGTATCGTGTGGAGGACTTTAAAAAAATCTAGTCTTTTGGAAATATGGAGATGTACAAGTGGAAAGATCCGCAAGAATGGCCCCAAGGGGGACTGGCCAAGGATAGAGAGGTGCTTACTCTTATTATTATGGGGAGGCCTTGTTCTTCATTGAGGGGTAAAGATATTATGGCTTGGAACCCTGATCCTAAGGGAACCTACTCGGTAGCCTATGGTTATCAGGTTCTTGATAAGCAAAAGTATGGGAGTCTTCCTATCACTTGGTGGAAAAAGGTGTGGAACAAATTTTCTTGGCCAAAATGTAACTTCTTTCTCTGGTTGGTAGCTCGTAATAAATGCCTCACTTGGGATAATGTGAGGAAGAGGGGATTTCAGGGTCCCTCTTTTTGTGTCCTTTGTAGTAAGAATGAGGATGACTCTTCTCATTTATTTTTCCAATGCTCCTTTGCCAAAGACATTTGGCACCGTTGGTGGAGCACCTGGAACCATCCATGTTTTCATGTGCTGTCCCTAGTGGAGTTTTGGAGTAGTCTGGGTAGACCTCCGACCAAGGCCCCCTTCCTTCGGGTGGCTTGGAATTTGGGCCCTTCTTGCATCATCTGGAAAATTTGGCTTGAATAGAACCGACGCATATTTTAGGGCAATTATTTGGTTGTTCAATAGATATGGCAAAGGATCCTGTATATGGTTCAGGAAACCATCCATAGCAAATGTGATGTGGACCCTCTTTTGGATTCTAGGGAGGAGAAGGTACAACAAGCCCTTGGTCTCTTTGGGGATGGTGTGAACTCTTCTAGCCCTAGTAGGGTTCCTCAGCTCAACAAGAAGGTTAGGAGAGATGGTAGGTGGAGGCCACCCCCTATAGGAGTTTTAAAAATTAATATTGATGGATCGTCCAGGGGTAATCCTGGACATGCTGGCATTGGCGGTGTTGGGAGAGATTCTACTGGTGGTGTTAGTTTTTTCTTTTCCATTTATAAAGGTGTTCACTCCAACAATTTTATGGAAGCTCTTGCAATTCTTTAGGCCTTGCGGAGGGGGTTTTCTCTTGGCTGGCATAGGATTATCTGTGAGTCTGACTCTCAAATTATGGTTAATATTTTAAACAGTAAAAGGGTGGAGGAAGTTAATTGGCAGTTGGCCTCTGTAGCCGTTCAGATTCTCAGAATGAGTGAAGAGTTAGAATTTATATCCTTTGTGCACATTCCAAGGGAATGGAATGTGGTTGCTGATTACCTGGCCAAAAGGGCTTCTGAGCTGCTGGATCCTTGGAGTATCGATAATTGGGAGAGTCTCCCATCTAGGGACTCTCAACACCTATGGGAGTTGATCCACAAGGATGTACAAACTTAATGTGGTTTGTTCTTGTTGTCTTTTCTGGGTGTCATTCTAGTCTAGTGGTTTTAGCCTGTTTGGTTGTTTATTTGAGTCTTGGTTGGAATCTCAGTTGTACTTAGTAATCCAGAATTTTTATCAATAAATTTTTACCCCTTTATTTAAAAAAAAAGTTGGCTAGTTCTCCTCTCCCACAATATTAAAATTTCTTGTATTTTCAACACATTGGCTACCTTGCACAACCTCCACATTGGCTATTTATTTGAGTCCTGGTTGGAAGCTCAGTTGTACTCTGTAATCCAAACTTTTTATCAATAAATTTTTACCCCTTTATTTAAAAAAAGGTTGGCTAGTTCTCCTCTCCCACAGTATTAAAATTTCTTGTATTTTCAACACATTGGCTACCTTGCACAACCTCCACCAAAACCAAACGCTATGATACTTGAATGAAAGGTCCAGAGCACCAATACAAGAGATTAAAGGCTCAAACAAAATATTAGAAGAGACAAATTAAGGATTGACTACAACTGTTTTAATATTATTAGCTTAGTAATATTTCCAAGTGCTAAAAGGATGAATTGACGCACTCATTCAAAGAAATATAATCCTTTTTATCAAAGAAAATTCACCTCGTATTCTCCTTTTTATTCTTCCCCTACTTAAAAATCCAAGCAAGAGAATATGATAGGGGAGACTCTGACCCTTTTCATTGCCATGTCCTTGATGATGTGGTAGATCACCATTGGTCGTCGATCATTTTACACTAGTCTTTTTAGTCCAACAACCTCAAAAACCACCATTCTAGGTATTTCTAGCTAAGCATCAATAGACCCATAGGCTAGAATAAATTCAACATGCAAATACCCATGCTCAGGAATCCATGGGCTCTAATACCGAATGTTAACAAACACTACATAGATGGATCATAAAAAATTACACATTGAGAAAAAACAATTGATCAGTGCAAATCATATATTGTATTTGAAGAAGTAAAGATAATACACAGATTGAAAGAAAGATAAGTTAGACTACCGAATGGAGCAAAATAGAAGACAAGAAAGAAAGAAAAATAAGGAGAAAGAGGGACCCAGGTGTTGTAGGTGAGTTGGAGAAGAGAGGGCAATCCTCCAAGGGAGGTCTTAGGTTCGAATCTCCACCCTACCAAAAAGTTGAATTGGGTACCCAAAATCCAATTGATAATGTTGGTGCGGGTAAGGTCGGGTGCGATTTCGGGTGACTTTGACGGTGTATAATCCCCTGGTCGTGGTCTCTCAAACCAAGGCAGCCCCGCAAGGGATTTTTCTCTTAAAAAAGGAGAAAGAGGGGATGCGAAATATGAGTACTCGAGTTATTTTTATAGTAGATACTAAGATAGTATGGTCAATTCTAAGGATTTTGGAAGGTCGACACTGACCAAAGTAAATTTATTTCCAACAATAGCAAGCTCTTACTAAGAGCATAAAAACCTAGATCCTCAAACCAGGACATGAGACAATATTAATTGATAAGAGCTTCTAACAAACTCAAATCATAGACCAAACGGTAACCCAAAGTCCTTTGATCATACCAACTAATGAGGAACACAAAAAATTGCTTGATATTTCATGGATATTTAAAGTTTTATATAAGCGTCACCATCATCTTTATAGGGTAAGAATATAATAAAGAGGGCATGTCAAATGCCTTGTAAAATAAGATCACACTCGATCCTATGTCAGTATTGGCATGTCAAAAACATAAGGCTCTTACGTATTACATTAGGGAAGACTAATTACATTTCTAAAGGAAACCATAAAATAAATCTCATATTGAATGCATGGTCAGAAGCCACCATGGAAAAATATATGATTAATTACAACATTTAACCAAAGATTAAATATTACATTCTTTGCTATATTATTTGTTTTCGCTATCAACAATTCAAATTAAAATCACAAATCATCAAAAATTAGTATACTCTCTCATAACAATCATATATGTTTTCCATTTTTCTAGCAAAGACAATACATATCTATCATTTCACAATTTTGTTTACATTTCCTTTTTCAATATATTTTGAAAAAAAATGTGTTTCTCATAATTACCAAATCAATGAAAAAAGAAAAAACATTAAATATGCTTCTCATAATTTCCAAATTAATTAAAAAACAATTAAAAAATAGTTACCCCAATTTTCAAAATTTACAAAGGTGAAAATTCTCAACTTCCATGTAGATCACGAAGGCACCTACCTTAATATTTTCCCTTCTTTTTCCAAGGTAGAACTCTTGCTTTGATTGTGATAAATCATCCAAGATAACACAATAAAGTAATTCATATACCATAGATGTGCATATACATGTACATACATATGTACAAACACATAAAAGGAATAAGTTGTATTATAATTTTTATAGAGAGGGTGATTTCAACCATTTATATTTAATAACATTTATATTAAAACTATATTTATATATATTTGTTTAATTTGATTAATGAAATCTACTTCTTATCAAGTTAGCGAATCGAAAAAGTGTATGCAAAGAAAGTAAATGTTTATAAAAAAAAAAATCTATAAATAAATCTTAACTAGGAAATCCTTAATTGAGGATGTTTCATCCCTTCAACCCATAGAAAATCATTGTATTAAAGCTCAAATAAATAACCTTGGATTTTGTTATTACATAATCTTCTTATTTTCTAGTGTACCATTCATCTAAGTAATAGACCGATTTATTTTTTGTTAGATATTTTAAAATTTTAATGAGCTTCCAGAGAAATGACCCCATATTTCCAATACTCAATCGAGGAACCTTAGTTCTAACAACTTTGGTGCATTGAAGTCAATAATTTTTTTTAAATTCCTCTTATTTGAATTTTTCTAGGGATAAATTTCCATCGATGGCGCATGACTCATCATTAGCTTTTAGATCCAAGTTTCGAGCATGTGCAAGAATTGAATATGCAGTATTTTGTTTGTTATTAGTAGTTTGGTAGTTTTCTTTTGCCAAAGCATCATTGTTGTTTGAGTTTTAATTTCCTAATTTAATTTAAGCTCGAGTTCTCTTTTGTAAGCCCTAGGTTCAAGGTTTTGGGTGGACTTTCAGATTGACATTTTAGGGTGTGCTTCCATATTACATGCCTTTTTTTATTAGTGAATCTATTTTTTAGAAATACAAGCCATTTTTTGATAAAAAAATCTTAATGAACAATACTTAATGACTCCATATAGTTATAAAACTTATATTAAAATTAGTTCTTCCATCCATAAGGACTTCCAATAAAAAAATATAACAAGAAATATACTCAATACTTCTTGAGTACAAGACAAAATATGTTGCGCATATGAGAGAAAGTAGTAAATCCAATTTGTATACCACATAGATAATGAATTCAATGAAATTGAAAGGTCCTACATAAAGGGACAAACATATTTACCTTAACAATCTTAACAGACTTATTTATTTAATCAAATCCAAAGGAAAATTTATATCCCATTAATATCTGCCTTACTAGTTTGATTTGATTATCATATCTCTTCCACTCGCTTTAGTCTTGCTTAAGCATTTGTTTGATTATTTTTAATGATTTTTCTTTTTCAATTTCATAAGTTGTCTTTAGCTTGATAAAAAATTATATCTTCTACATTTTTTCAAAATAGATGAGTTCAAAAACTTTGATCACACAATGCCTCAAATGCATCCATTCCCAAGAAAGTATGATAATTCTTATTAAAAAAAAATTTCCTGAGCTATTAGTATTCTCATTTATTATGACAATTCATAAACTCTATCCATAACATAGCCTCAAGAATATAAGATGTTGATACAAACTTATGTTGAACTTGGTTTCAAATGCTACTTGAGGAATAGTCTACTGCCTAGAAGTAAGTCTAGCATACCTTTTTGATATGAAAATTTTAGATAGTTGATAAATTATAGTATCTTTTATACAAACTTCCTTGCCAATAAAGTCCATTGTTACTTATATTTCTTACTATCAAGTGACCAAGCTTTGTAGGTTTATCTAATGCTATCATGTTGAATTGAGTCTTTAAAATACACTAGATAAAATCCAAAGATATAACTTGATACTTATAACATACCACATTGTATTGGTATAGCTTTTCTATAATACGTTTTATCTTAAATTATTGATATTATTAACATCTATTCATATAAAATATTATGTCATTTTTTAATACTTGACTAAAAACAAAGTTGTTTGATATCATTCATCATCTTGACTACTTTTTTGCAACTCGAATATATCATCATATTTTTCTTAAAAACCAATTCCTTTAGGTTATCCTCCCTGAGGACATATATCATATTATGGAATTGAAGCAATTCATGGTTATCAATTTCATACACTTCAAAGTTGACATACTTTACATATATATCTTTTGTTTACTTAAAAATATTGTCATTAGATATTTCTTATAAAATCTACTGAGACATAAAGGTTCTAAGACCATCATATGATGATTTATGCTTTTATATTAAGAGCATTAAATACTTTATTTTCTTTTATCTTAATATAAGAGTTATCAAAATCACATTAAACAAGAAATATTGACCATCTTATTTGTTCATATTTGGGTGTGAATAACTAAAATTATACTTTAGAGTATGATGATCTATCTAGATATTAAGTAATCTTCTTAACAATGATGTAGCGAAACATTAGGGGGCAAGATTGTTCAATTTTTAGCCAAAGCTTGAACAACAAATAATTTAGCCAATAGATGTTTCTTAGAGGAAAACTTGTTTATTATAGGTGGTACATCACCACTTCTCTATGACAATAATTGTCTTAAGTTTACGAACACCACTATGGTGGTAGGCAAACAATAGCTATGATGACAATCTTCTTATGTTGACGAATAGTAACTATGATGACACGTTTACTCCTCTTAGATGATAATCTTTAAGATGTCTTAGACAATAAATTTTGAACTACATTATTAATGATGTGCTATGTCCCGTGATGGCAGGATCTTGACGATCATTCTAGACGATGTTGGCAAGCTTGTATTGACAACTTTTGCTAGGATGAAATTTTAGTCTTTGACGGATATCATTCTTCCCAGACTATGTTAAATAGTGAACTGCAATTTGCATACAATCTTCTTGGCCACAATAAAATAAGAATTATGTAAAAAACACCATATAGATTTTCTAACACATAAATGGTAAAAAGGATGATTTATTATAATTACCATAATGGTCACATTATTACAAATATCACATGGAAAAAATAGTGCATTCACGGTGCTTTCTCCTCTTCTCACTCTCTCTTTTTACCCATTATACTTTTTCTCCTCTTTTTCTTTGCTCTCTTCTCTTCCTTGGTTTTCATCTATTCCAACCCAACCATCTCGTATTCCTCTCGCCTTTATTATTTTATTTTTTTCTCTAACCCATTGCTTTGCCTTCTATTGTGGTTTGATGAAAATGCTCGCATCTCATCATTTCCTCTCCCACATTGGATATCTGCATAAAATAGGAAATGACATCTCATCCTAGATAATAGTACTATTGCAATTGACTCCAAATTATTAATGATAGTTCTAATCATAATAATTTTATTTCAAAGGTTATAGCCTTTCAATATTGATTTGATACCCCTTTAGAATTTTATTAGAAGTATCTATTGGATGGAAGGCCTTGAGGTTCATAGGTCTTAGACACCTTTAAGTTACTACCCTCCTAATGCATCTAAATATAATTAGGATCATCATTAGTCCATATAGCATAACACCCAAGTGGGTTAAGATACTTCTAAAGGATGCTCGGTTGATTTTATCTCTAGAGTGACATTGAAAAACCTCTTATTGAGCTTTTATCTTGAAGGTTGCTCATTCTCAAGATCCTCTTACATATTATTAAGCTAAGGGCTATATGGAGTGGAAATATGTTAAGCTAGTAGATTACGAGTCTTTTTTGAAGAATTGGACTTGGGATTTGGTTTATCTTTATTGTAACTCAATGCTTCAATAAAAATATTATGGAAATGAAAGGCTATTTAAATACAATGGTTACCCCAATATGGCATAACAACCTACAACTACCATTGTATTCTAGTGAACCTTACAAACCATGTGTTGAGTGGTTACTCAACTTATATTCACATTATACATGATGTAATAACTCCTAATATTTCCCCCCATATTACATCATAGTCTTGAAGAAACTTTTGAATTATTCAAATTTGACTCATCCTAGTAGTTTGATGAAGATTTCTCACATTGTTCTTGAGTAGGACAAAATTTGATTTGGATGTTCTACTATTGAACATGTTCACGGATGAAGTGACACTCTATGTTGATGTGCTTGGTCCTTTAATGGAAAACTAGATTACAAACAATTTTTAGTACTCCTTGTTTGTTGCAATGCATGATTTTAATTTTACTTGTGGTAATCCCACATTTGTTAACCTATGTTCTAGCCATATTGATTCATAGATGGCTCCTCTTACTACACGGTATTTTGCTTTAGTGGAAGATCAAGCAAATATTTATTGTTTCTTGCTTCCCATGATATAGATGTAGACCCTAGAAAGAATATTGTTAGGATCCCATCCTAACACTATGATGTAATAACCCTTGCTTAACATGGGGGACATCCATGATAATATTTTGTAATAGTTTGTGGCATTAGAAGCGCCTAGACAAGTGGCACCATTATATGTAATTGTTATCAAGAATGTAACTATTTTGTTGGTAGAAGATTCTAGCTTGGGTGGCATTTTGCATGTAAGCCAACCTTGAGAGTTAGGTAGAGAGATGAAGTATTTAAAACTATGAGGGGTAGGAATGAATGTATCTTTTTGCATAATTGAATGAAAGTATTGAAGGAGGTTGCCCCCTCGAAGTGGCCTACGATTTTGTGTTACTTTGTGAGATTGTTTTATTTCTACACTTATATTTTATATTGCAATATCTTATGTTTCATGCATTTATGTTTTATTGCAATATTTTGTGAATGTGCTAATTTTAATGAGAAGATTCCTAACAAGTGGTATCAGAGCACTTTCCAGGGCCATGTTTTGCTACAACTATGATAGTTTTTGCCATTTCAACTGTTAGGTATAAGATTTTATGTTTTGTTTTTTCACTAGTTTCCTTATTAAAAAAATCTAGCCTTTTGTTTTCTGCATTAGTTTATTAGGTTAGAAACCCTGTGTTAGGGGTTTTAAAATATCATGAAGGAGTTATCATTATTGGCTAAGCTAGATTACTCGTAAAGCATCTAGTGAAGTGAGGGGCGATCAGGCTCCAATACCTAGGCCTCAAACAACACCCATCTACGAAATTGAGCTCCCACGTATCTTTGGGTATATCAAGAGACCCCCTAGGATTAGGAGAAACCTTTAACCCTTAGGAATATTTTTGGCCTTGTATTATCCATAGTACACTAGACATAACATCTAAAAATATCACCCTCCCATACTGACAGAGAGGCAAGTAGTGTGCTCAAGGGTATGCATGGAATCCTCCTTGAGTAGTGGCCTAAAATATTGGTCCAAGCACTATCATTCATCACTATGGTATAACAGAGGGCCTATGGGCAATACATACACCCTGGCTTAGAGTACCCTATTGTGTTGAATATCAAACCTGCAACAAAAATCTTGTTTTGTGAATATTGAACCTATAACCATAACCCTACCACAGAAATTGAGCATACGAAGAAGACATCCCTATTCCAGAATTACTACATAAAAATAAATGAAAGAAATTGTAGAGAAACATAATAGTCAAGACATAAACTTAGAGTCATAAACAGTGGGAACATGGTGGTTAATATCAGTAGCAATCGAGATATTTAGTTAGTAACAATCAATACAGGGTTGTCAGTTGTCAGTGTTAGTAATAGTTACCTATGATAGTCAAAATTTAAAATAGACAGGGAATAGCCCATGATAGAGTCAGACCAGACAGTTGATAAAACAATGTTAGGATTGGTTGATAGTGTCAGTAGTCAGAGTAGAGTCAGACCAAATAGTTGACAACATAGTGTCATGATTGATTAAGCAATGTTATTAGTTAGAAAAAACAATACAAAGTATCATAAGAGGTTGGCCGACAAGAAACCAATTTTCTGAGAAAACCAAGCCTCTAGGAGGAAAACCGACAACACTCAAAGATAGCACCCCCTAAAAAAAGTCTAGGGTGTCCAAAACTAGTGTTGTGGTATATAGCTCATTGTGACCATCTCGTCGAGCTGATCAGTTTGGTATATAGCCTCCATGCACTTTTTAGGGGTGCCAAAAAATATCATCGTGGGACCTAGTCCATTATGATCACCTTTTTGAGCTGATCATTTTGATATATAGCATCCAAACCACTTTTTGGGCTCCTTACTAAAAATAGTAACCCCTGAAATCAAATTTCTATTTTTAGTAAGCATCACCAATAGGTCATAACTCTTAGAACATGGATTTAGGTACTTAAGAACAATAAAAGCAACAAGAATTAGAGGTACAAATTGCTAAGCATGTGGATCATTTGGGAAAATAGTTAGGGACCCAATTAGGCAACAACTTAGACTAATTAAAGATAGAACTCAAAAATTTTAGGAGTCTATGAATTTGGTTACCAAGACACAAAGGGAAATGAAGGCATAATTAGACAGTCGTGTCTCTATTGATCCCCTCCCACATGATAGATTGGGTCATCATGATCAAAAGGATAAAGGTACGATTCACCACCAATAAAATGTACCAAATAATAATGGATTTAAGTTGCCTAAATTAGACTTCCCAAAATTTGATGGAAAATATCCTAAGGGGTGGATCTGTAAGGTAAAACAATATTTTAGTCTTCATAATGTCCCACACTACATGCATTTGATAATTACCTCTTTCAATTTTGAATTAGATGCACTACATTGGTTTCAGTGGCTTAGGAAGGCCCAACCTAATCTTTCTTGGCATGAATTTGAGCAACATCTACTCACTCGCTTTGGTCCTAGTGAGTTTGAAGATTTTATAGGAGCCCTTTCTAAACTTAGACAAACTTCAACCATTCGAGAGTATCAAACTCAATTTGAAAAACTAGCCAATCATACCACTAGTTTAAATGCCAACTTCTTTCAAAGTTGTTTTGTGAGCGGTTTGAAGGATGACATTAGGGCTGAGGTTAAAATTTTGAGGCCCCAAACATTACAATAGGCAATAGATTTGGCTAGATTGGTAGAAGATAAATTCAAGGCTCAAGGATGCACCTCCAAATTTCCTCAATCTCGACCACCTTTTTTGTCCAAGCCTATGCCAAGTCCTACCACTAAATATCCAACCATAAAAAAATTGACTCACGAAGAGATGGAGAATAGAAGGGCCCAAGGGCTATGCTATAATTGTGATGAAAAGTATTCCCTAGGGCACAAGTGTGTGTGGAAAAATTGTATCTTCTGGATATGGATGAGGCACCAACCATAGAATATTTAGAGGAAGAAGAGGATCCTCAAGAGGCAAAAACCACAAAATAAAGACCAAAGTTCTAGAGGAATCCCAACCAAAAATCTCAATGCATGCTTTAGCAGGAGTATCAACTCCCCAAATGATGAAAGTAATTGGATACTTCAAGGGACAAAGGGTCATCATTCTTATTGACTCTGGAAGTACATAACTTTATTGATCCATGTGTGGCCAAATAGGGAAACTGTTACATTACTACGTGCAATTCCTTTGAAGTCATGATTGCTAATGGAGGCACCCTACCATGCAAAGGAAAATATCATAATGTCAAACTCCAAATTGGGGAATATAATCTCAAGATAGACATGTTTGCCCTACCATTAGGTGGGTGTGATATAGTTTTGGGAGCACAATGGTTGTAGATGTTAGGTCTAGTTTTATGGGATTTTTTTGAGTTGTGGATGAAGTTTAGTCAAGAGGGAACCAAATATACTTTACGTGGCATGAAATTTGGTGCGACTTAGTTTATTTCTACCCATAATATGGAAAATTTGTTAAAAAAATCCTCTCATGGAGTGGTGGCACAAATTTTTGCTATCGATGCTTCCGAGGAAGGGGAAAGGGACCATCCAATGCAATTACAGGGTTTATTGAACAAATATGCTCAAGTTTTTTAGGAACCCAAGGGACTACCTCCTCATCACTCTCATGACCATGCAATTCAACTTTTTCTTGGTAGTCTTCCCCAAAATGTCCATCCCTACTAGTATCCTTATGCTCAAAAATCTAAAATTGAGAAAATAATTCAAGAGCTTCATGTTGTCGGGGTTATCCATCCTAATGTTAGTCCCTATTCTTCTCCGGTGTTATTAGTATGAAAAAAGGATGGAACTTGGTGCTTGTGTGTGGATTATCGGGACCTCAATAAGATCACTATTAAAGATAAATTCCCTATTCTAGTGATTGATGAATTACTTGATGAGTTGCATGGGGCTCAATACTTTTCCAAGTTGGATTTGCAGTCAGGGTATCATCAAATTTGAATCAAGGATGAGGACATTCCCAAAATAGCTTTCAAAAATCATGAAGGGCATTATGAATTCTTGGTTATGCCATTTGGATTAACCAATGCACCTTCCACCTTCCAAAGTTTGATGAACTCCATTTTTTGACCTTTCCTTCACAAATTTATTTTAGTCTTTTTTGATGATATATTGATTTACAATCGTTCATGGAAAGAGCATCTCTAGCACTTGGATCAAGCACTCCAACTTTTTTCTACCAATCATCTCTATGCAAAGAGGTCCAAATATTCTTTTGGACAATAAGAGGTTGAATACTTGGGTCACATTATCACTAAGGATGGAGTTCATATTGATCCCAAGAAGATTCAGGTTGTTCAAGATTGACCTAAGCCTTGTACCATAAAGGGACTTCATGGATTTTTGGGACTCACTAGATATTACCAGAAATTTGTGAATAATTATGGAAAGATAGTAGCTCCCTTGACAACTATGTTGAGGAAGAATTCTTTTTATGTGGATAGAACTTGTCAAGAAGGCTTTTGTAGAGTTGAAGCATGCCATGACCACTACTCCCTATGTTAGCAATATCTAATTTCTCTAAATATTTTATCATTTAAAGTGATGCATTTTGAAATGGTATTGGGATAGTTTTATCTGCTGCTATGCCCTACTCTTTTAGCAATGCTTGCTTTCTCTAAATATTTTTCATTGAAAGTGATGCATCTGGAAATGGTATTGGGAAATTTTTAATGCAAGAAGGTAGACCTTTGGCCTTCATGAATCAAGCACTCTCAGGCAAGAATTTGGGCAAGTCTACTTATGAGAAGGAAATGCTTACCATTTTATATGTTGTAAGTCATTGGAGACTGTATCTCATTGGGAGATATTTTTCCATCAAGATTGATCATCAGAGTCTCAAATACTTCTTAGAACAAAGGGTGGCCACCCCAAAACAACAAAAATTAGTTTCTAAATTATTGGGTTATGACTATGACATCACCTATAAGAAGGGTAAGGAGAACGTTGTGACAGATTCCTTATCCTGACTTCCTAAAGAATAGGGATGCTCCATGCTATATCCACACCTCTTTCATGATGGATTTATTCTCTGGGAAAAAATGATCAAGGAATCCCCTTTACAAATTTTAGTCCATAAGCTCCAAGTCAATCCTTCTTCATGCCCTAGCTATACTTGGGATGGTCAAGATTTATGGTATCATGACTATCTTGTTGTGCCCCAACATTCACAAATAAATGACCTCATCCTATAAGAGATGTATGCTTTGTCAATAACTGGTCATTCAAGGTTTATAAAAACCTATACAAGGACCAAGCGTACCTTTTTATGGAAGGGAATTAAAAAGGATATTGATACTTTTGTGGTTGAATTTGATCACCACCAATGTATGATAGGTGAAAATGTGTTTTCCCCTGGTACCTTTCAACCATTGTCGATTCCTAAACAAGTCTAGACAGATATCTCTATGGATTTCGTTGAGGGATTACCTTAATCTAGAGGGAAATAAATTATTTTTGTGGTAGTGTACCGTCTTACAAAGTATGCTTATTTTTGTTCCCTATCCCACCCTTACATCACCTCTGTTGTTGCTCAAATCTTACTAGACTTCATCGTTGAGCACACTAACACGAACTGCTACGTTTCTAGTTCCTCCTTCAACTTCATGCATCTACTGCTTCGTTATCCGAGAGCATACTCTTGATACTAAAAATGATCAGAACAAGTACACGACTATCCCCTTATCTTATAAGTTTATTTTATTAATATTTTTTAATCCTTTTCTGATACATCATATTGGAGCCTTAGTTTTTTTGAGCATTGCAATTTAACATACAAATGCCTTTTTACATTTTAAAAACTTCTAAAATGATGTCCATGTGTTCAATATTTTCAAGACCCAAGGTCTCCATAATTTATACCTTAGCCTGTAATACATACAAAGAGATCTAAACGAATACTTTGCTTGGACGATAACATACAAAAAGAGAAAGAGAACTGGGTTCAAACTTTGGGGTATCATTTATAAAGTAGTAGTTTGATCTAACTCCTCTGGTTAGGTATTTACTTTATGGGTGTTTGTCTGGTTAGGCACTTACTAAGCAGAGACCTAGGTTCAAGATTTGGGAGTGTTATTTGCAAAGGTATTAGTCTAATTTGAATCCTCTAAGTGCACACAATGACTGTACGAGCACAACTGTACAAACCTAAGTGACAATAACAAAGAAACAAAAAAAACTTTAATAAACACTTAAATATGGCAACTACTTTCCTTTTTTAAGGTATTTATACACACCCCAAACACATTTATACATACGCCACCCACCGTGGGTGATTCCTCATAACGAAAACTAAAGCTCATAGATATAACAAGTAAACATGTCGTAGTGTAAACTTAAATTTCTTTAAAAAAAAATTAAAACACTAATCATTGTCCCAAAAACTAATCACTGTCCCAAATGAGATGTGCCTATGAAATCAACAAAATAGTTTTTTTCAATTACTTTAGTTCTTTAGTATATTGTGTCAAAGAAAAGGAAGTGTTTGTGAAATTGGAAGGACTGCATTCATAGGTGGAAGAAACCTAAGGTCTACATGCGCTTGTTTTTTATGCATTTTGAGTCAGAGAGGTGAAGGTGTAATGTTGATATTAGCTCCTACAAAGAGGAGATTCTAGGTGTGACAAAAGAAGTGTAATATTACCCATATTAATACTAATTTCCACATGAAGGAAGGAAAAATATGAGTGCATAGTGAGTATAATTAAATCTAAATCGCACATTTTTAAGCTAAGCACTTAATTTTTTAGGTATGCATGATTTGGAGTTATAAGGTTTAATAATATTTTATGAATTTGACTTTGGGAAGTTAAAAGAAAAGACATTCTTAATTTTAGAGACAAGGGAAAATAAATCATTTGATTTTCATTAAATAATTAATGAAAGTAATTAATTAATGCATGGGAGACATTAGGAAATAAAACATTTGAGATTTGAATTAAAGCTGGAATTAATTGGTGTTTGAGTGAAATTGTAATTGAAAGTTAATTGTGAAATTATGAATTGAATTGGGAGATATAAGCAAACTAAATAATTGAATGAATGAAAATGGAGAATGATTGAATGATGAATGAATGCAATTTGAATGATGATTGATTAAGGAACTTGTGAGATTGAATTTGAAACTGGGAGACAAAATGATGTTAAAAGAATTTGATAAATTGATTTGATGAATGTGAAAATTGATGAATGATTTGAAGAAGATTATTGAATGAGTTCCATTATGGCAAACAATAAAATTTTCCTTTTTGAATCACAATTTCTGAAAGAATTAAATTTTGCATCATGGAAAAATAAAATTAAATCAATTCTCATAGTTGAAAAAATTTGGGATATAGTGAATGGAACAAAGAACGTGCTCGAAGATGAAAGAGGAAAATAATTATTTGTGAAATATAATGCAAAACCCCTTATGCTAATCACATTTGGTATAATAGATGAAATTCATTGGATATAAGTGAATAAAATACTTCAAAAGTTGCTTGACAAAAACTATGCAAAATATTTGAAGGAAATAATGAAGCGACTATATTATATTTGTAGTCACAATTATATTCATTAAAGGTTAATAGTGGAGAAAGTATAGAACTCTTTCTTTGAAGGATAGTGGAATTAAAAGCTAAGTTACTAACTTTGGGAGAAAAAGTGGAAGACAAATTTCTTGTCCAAGTTACATTAAGAGCACTCCTAAAGATATTCAAAAATTTAGTCACTTCTCTTCAAGTGCTAAATAAAACCATAACCTTTGATGAGTTAGTCAATATTCTTCAATAATATGAAGTGGAAAATATAGTCAGAGATAAAATGACTAACAATGCTCTATTATCAAAGAAAAATATATCAAATAACATTGCAACATCATCTCAATCTGAGTGGAGATAGATATATTGTCATATATGGAATATAAAAGGTAAAACTACAAGTTATTATAGATATAATTCTTTGAGTCAAAGAAATCAAATGAATAGATATTTTCAAAGGTTTCAGTCAAGGCAATATTAGCCTTGATATCAACATGTGCAAAAACAACCAAAAGAAGAACATCAAAAAGAAAATTGAGTTTAAGAAGTTCAAAATACATAAACTAAAGAAGAAAATGAAAGCTCTTATAGTAAGGATTATAGACATTGAAGACCAAATTGAAGATGAATGTGACAAGAATGGTAATGAAAATCATTCATAAAATTTAAAGACAATCATGCTTGAAGATGAAATAAAGGTAGCTAAAAAGAGGAGAATATAAACAAATGAAATACATTTATTAAAATAAATATTATTTTAGAATTGTAAAATTTGTGAAAGATCCAAACCAAAAACATATCATAAGAAGAAAATTGAAGTGCATTATGGATGGATCAATAAATCGAATTAAAACAGGATCATAAACATGTTACAATGTTTTTATGGGCATGAAGAAAGTCTAATAAATATTGTAAGAAATAGATTAATTGATCAATGCCATAAATTCAAGTAGTGCAAGAGCTAGAGTCAAAGTACAAAGACCAAAATTAGAGATTAAAGAATAAAATTCTTCACACCAAATAATGTAATATGAAGGGGTGTTGGAGATATTATATTATTTGGTAACATTAAAGTACCATGGGATACATTTGTAAATATTAGGGAGTGTGTTTATATTTTATCTAATGTATGTATCAATGTGTGAGGAGTGTCCATGTGTTATGTAATAAAGTATGTAAGGTGTGCAAGTGTGAAGTGTGCAAGTGTCAAGATGTGCAAAGTGTGAGGTGTGAGTTATGAGAGTGCAAAGTGTCAAGTAAGTGAAGAGTCATAGATGTTAGGTGTCAAGTATGAAAGTGAAGAGTCATGAAATATGTGTCAAGATGTAAAGTGAAGAGTCATGAGAGTTTTTCATAAGTGAGGAATGTGAAAGGTTGTATCTCCTGAATATTTATGGAGAGCAATAGTTAATAGTATTGAAGAGTCATTTTGTAAGGTTATATTTAGGAGATAAAGCTCCATACTATGTAATTGTTCTTGATGTATTATTTGATTATTTATGAATATAATAGTGATATTTTTTATTATGAAATATTGGTGTTATTATATGAATGCATTTTATGTTATTGATATTAGATCTTGGGATATTGACATATGAGATAATCTAACAAAATTGCCATCAGTGGTATCAAATATATTGAGCCACCTTGGCTAAAGCTTTGAATACTGAGAGATTGAGAGAGATATTAAAGGAGGAGAAGAATTAGAAAAATATTGTAGAGAAGAAAAATCTTGTGGAAGATATTATGAGAAGAATATTGGAGATTTAAAAGTTGCTAGATTATGAAGAATAGTTGACAATTTCCTAAGTGGAGAAGATTGTTGTGAGAGTTGATATTGTTGAAGGTTTGTAGAGAAGAAGAATTTAAAGGATTGAACGTGTTGAAGAGATATTGGAGAAGATAGCATTGAAGGAATTATGAATGTTGTGAAGACTACTATGAGTGATGAAGAGATTGTGAAGGTAAGTATTGAATATTTTGATGATGTGATAATCATGAGGATGTGTGATAGCTACTGTAGAGGATGAGGAGTTGTTGGAGTTGTTGCTATTGTATGAGGACATGAAAAGAATTGATGGAGTTGTTATTTTACAAGGACATGGAAGGAGTTGTTAGAGTTGTTGTAGACAAGGATATTGTTGGAGTTGTTGCTATAGATGAGGATATTATTAGAGTTGTTGTTGTAGATGAGGACATTGTTGGAGTTGTTGTAGACAATGATTTTGTTGGAGTTGTTGAAGCATAGGATAAAATTCAAACAAGAGAAAGTTCCCATGAACACATCAAAGAAAAGGAAGTGTCTATGGACTGTGTCAGAGAAGAGGAAGTGTTTGTGAAGCCAAAAGGACTTAGTTCATAGGAGGAAGAAATCTAAGGTTTGCATACACCTATTTTTTATGCATGTTGAGTCAAAGAGGTGAAGGTGTAATATTGATATCAACTCCTACAAAGGAGGAGATTATGAGTGTGATAGATGAAGTGTAACATTGACCAGATTAATCACCAATTGCCACATGAAGGAAGAAAAAAAATGAGTGCACATTGAGTTTAATTAAACCTAAAATGTACATTTTTGAAGCTAAGTGCTTAAGTTTTTGAGTATGCATGATTTGGAGTTATAAGGTTTGATAATATTTTATGAATTTGACTTTGGGGAGTTAAAAGGAAAGACATTATTAATTTTGGAAAAAGGAAAATAAATCATTTGATTTTTTATTAAAGAATTAATGAAAGGAATGAATTAATGCATGGGAGACATAAGGAAATAAAACATTTGAAGTTTGAATTAAAGATAGAATTAATTGGTTTTTAAGTGAAATTGAAATTGAAAGTTAATTGTAAAATTGTAAATTGAATTTGGATATATAAGAGAATTAAATAATTGAATGAATGAATATGGAGAATGAATGATATTTGAATGATGATTGATTAAGGAACTTGTGAAATTTAATTTGAAATTGGGAGATAAAAAGAGATTAAAATAATTTGATGAATTGATTTGATGATGTGAAAATTGATGAATGATTTAAAGAAGATTGCTTTTATAAAAGGACCAAATTTTTCATCATGGAAAAATAAAATGAAATCAATTCTCATAGTTGAAAAACTTTAGGACATAGTGAATGTAATAAAGAACATGTCAGAAGATAAAAGAGGAAAAAATAATTATGGAATATGATGCAAAAGCCCTTATGCTAATCACATTTGGTATAATATATGAAATTCATCCATATATAAGTGAAGTAGAGACTTCAAAAGTTGCTTGAGAAAAATTATGTAATATATTCGAAGAAAATAATGAAGCGACTATCTTACATTTGTAATCACAATTGTATTCATTAAAGGTTGGTAGTGGATAAAGTATATAACTCTTTCTTTGAAGGATAGAAGAATTAAAAGCTAAGTTACTAACTTTGGGAGAAATTGTGGAAGAAAAATTTCTTGTCCATTTTACATTAAGAGCACTCCCAGAAACATTTGAAACTTTAGTCACTTCTCTTCAAGTGCGAAATAAAACCACAACCTTTGATGAGTTAGTTAACATTATTCAAGAATATGAAGTGGAAAATCTAGTCAGGGATGAAATGACTAACAATGCTTTATAATCAAAGAAAAATGTATCAAATAATATTGCAAAATTATCTTAATTTGAGTGGAGATTGAGATATTGTCACATATGGAATATAAAAGATCATACTACAAGTCATTATAGATATAATTATTTGAATAAAAGAAATCAAATGAATATATCTTTTCAAAGGTTTTAGCCGAGACAATAGCAACCTCGATATCAACATGTACAACAATAATGACCAAAAGAAGAACATCAAAAAGGAAATTTAGTTCAAGAGACAAAAATTGAAGAAGAAAACGAAGTAAGAGCTCTAATAGTAAGGATTATAGACACTAAAAATGAAGACCAAATTGAAGATTAATGTAACAAGAATAGTAATGAAAATCATTTAAATATTTCTAAAGACAATGATGCTTCAGAAGATGAAATAAAGGTAGCTAAAAATAGTACAATAGAAACATATGAAAGACATGGATCAAAATCAATATCATTTTATAACTATAAAATTTGTGAAATAACCAAACCAAAAACATATCATTACACTATGGATGGATCAATAAATCATATTGGAATAATATTGTGGACATGTTACGATATTTTTATGGGTACAAAGAAAGTTTGATAAATATTGTAGAAAATAGATTAATTTATCAATGTCAAAACTTCAAGCATTGCGAGAGATATAGCCAAAGTACAAAGACTAGAATCAAAGATTGAAGACTAAAAGTCTTCACACCAAATAATACAATACGGTGGAGTTGAAGTATTGCATTATTTGATAGGATTAAAGTACCATGGGGTACATTTGTCAATATTGGTTTAGGGGTGTGCTTATATTTTTTCTAGTGTATGTGTCAATGTGTGAGGAGTGTCCATGTGTTATGTACTAAAGTATGTAATATGTGCAAAGTGTGAGGTGTGAGTTATGAGAGTGCAAAGTGTCAAGTAAGTGAAGAGTCATAGATGTTAGGTGTCAAGTATGAAGGTGAAGAGTCATGAAATATGTATTAAGATGTAAAGTAAAGAGTCATAAGAGTTTTGTCATAAGTGAAGAATGTGAAAGGTTGCATTTTTTGGATGCTTGAGGAGAGCAATAGTCATGAGTATTGAAGAGTCATTTAGTAAGGTTATATATGGGGATAAAGCTCCATACTATGTAATCAATCTTGATGTAATATTTGATGATTTATGAAAATAATAGTGAGATTTCTTATTGTAAAATATTGGTGTTATTACATGAATGTATTTTATGTGATTGATATTAGATCCTAGGATATTGACCTATGAGATAATATGGCAGAATTACCATCATTTTGGATTTGGATTTTAGACCTCTTATAGTTCCAAATTCTTAACTATTAGGGACACTTGAGTTGTGTATGTGTGTTTATATGTATATTTGTATGTATGTATAATTTTGTTATCCTTTATGGCACAATTTGGCATGCAACTTAGTCGGATATATAGTCCAATACAAGGTATGCAATATGTAAGGAAGTCAAAAATATTTAAACTTGTGAGTGCCTAATACCAGTTAGGTTATCTAGTTAGTCAAACCCATGCACTTAGTCATTATATTTAACCTATATGGTTGTGACCACCAAAATGGCCTCACACCTATGCTTCCTACTGCGTAAATAAAATAAAAGAAACAAAATGGACACATGCAAAATTGACAACAAATGGGAAGAAGAAAAACACTTTTATTCCATTATATAAAGAAGCCAATCCTGGTTACAGTTACGTCCCTCTTAGGGATACCATTTTGATACTCTTATTACAGTAGGAAAAAGCAATATTTCCTCTTAAGGGTAAATGTGAGTTTTAGGCCCTTCGGGGTGACACAAACTGCTCTAGGGTGGAGTTGACCCTCTTCTCCGCATTGAGGAAGGAATTGGATGGTTGAATCTCCTTTGAATTTGCTTTCCTGCGGTCAAGAAACAACACAAAAGCATTAAAAGCATAGGCAACCTCTCATGATGAGGCCCTTTAAGGAATGTGAACATAAAGATGCCATAACACTAATGAAATCAAGAAAGCAACTAAAACATGTTAAACCTATGCAATGCTTGAAAATATTAATGGAAATATGTAAATAGAAAGCATAACTATCTATTTAGCAGATTGATTACATGAAATGAAGCATGATAACATGAAAATAAGCTAATTATATCCTACTTGCCATAATGAAGTAAACCTAATGAAATCCTTATTTCTATCGGTCAGAGTCTCTAAAATGTCAATAAAACCACTTAATATGCTTAATCTAACCTAATAAAATACACTACAAAAATAACAGTAAGGAGATATTTCACCGATTGCAAATCGTAGCTCAAATGAGCGGTCTGCACTGTACACCGCGGCTGTCATCCGCGGTGAGCAACAAATTAGCTTTGCCCTCCAAATCCAAGGTTGTGGCATTGATCCTCCTTGTCCAATTGATGATCAAGGGTCGCCTTGATGTCCTCTGACTAGTTTGGCGATTGAATTGCACAATTGGGCCTCCATTTGCCCGAATTATCGTTTCTTGGTGTTCTAGCTCCTTAGGGCATCCATGGCACAAATTGACATGATGCTTGATGAATTGGCAAGTGAAATGGCAACAAATCTCTCTCAATGCACTCTAGTGAGTCTACAATTCGATAGGGCTTCACTGCTCTAATATCCAATGCTCACTTTTTCTTTTGCCCTAATTTGAGGGGTACTTATAGGATTACCCAAGGGCTAGGGGTGGCTTCATGGAGAAGCCAAGATCAAGAAGAGGTGGTTGGGACAGTTGGATTGGAAGCCTCTAGAATATTTCATCCTTCAACTACCCTCTTCTAGAACAAATGGTCATTCAAACCGATTTGGCTCGGATGAAGGCCAACTAAACTTTAGTTCTAGACCGCGAGTGATAGCTACGGCCTAGACTGTGAACCGTGGGTGTCAGCAGTGGTTCAGACTATAGACCGTAGGTCTCAACAATGGTTTGAGCTGATTAGGCCAAGGAGCCCAAATTGAGTGGTTAAAACCACTGCTCTATCTTGGAGTCTATCCAAGATCTTCCATATGGTCTTGTAGCATGTCCCATATGAGTAGTCGCCATCGACATGACACATTTTAGGTGTCTACAGATGCCCCTTTTGAGATGCGTTGTGAGATTGAACAATGCATGAGCAAAAATACACCACCTAAAATGATGCCAAAGGTTGCATGATGATCATTAGTCTGATCAACATTAGATGCCCCAGGTCCTGCAAAAGGACGCGCATCCTAGAATCATTGCTTCCAACTAGGTGAAAGGCTTAAATTTGAAATATTTTGCACTCATCATCAGGCATTCGGGTAGCTTTGGTGCTACAATAGGAGTTAGGCCTATATAATCGAAATGAGGAGAGCTAAAAACTAATTATCATATATGCTATTTACCCCAAGCAAAGGGGTAAGCTTATGATAGTTGTTGACAATGATTCGCAAGGATGAACGCAATTTTGACAAGATCTAGGGATCTACGATCAAGGGATCTTTTGTTGATTTTGATTATGATTATGAAATTATGACTACCCCCTCAAGCAACGAGTTGATGAGGGTAATGATAATGAATGAAGCGATGAGGTCGCTTGACCACTATGAATGATCTGAACAAACTTAAAATTTAGCATTTAATTACTTGGCTAGGCTTAGTTCAGCTTATGATTGCAACTGTTAATAGTAATTGCACATTTCTATCCCATGGAGTGGTCGGGCTACAATAGCCTTCTTAGGGAATCAAAATAATACAATGCCAATTAGATTTATGTTGAATCAATTTATCGATGATCTGCTAAAAATATGTCATAGGAGAAATGACATGAAACACCTCGTTCTCATGGAGTGGTCCAACCTTGAAGGCCTTCTTCGGGATTGAAAAGAAGCATATCAAATCAACGATGACAATTTTGCCCCAAATGTCCTTATGGTTATTTACTCATCTCGTCGGATTGCATGGAGCGTCAGTCGCTGCAACCGCCGAGTGTCTAGGGTAAATAACTGAATACGAGGTGCATTTGGATTTTGACTTGTTTAATAATAATTTTTTTTTGACTTTTTGAGTTTTTAATTGATCCTGGTGCTTGAAAATCACCAAATTTGTTAAATTGATTGCTCTTATTGAGATTATGATCCATTAGGAATCATTAATTTGTCAGTTAAAACCTTCCCATAGTGGGATTTTGGTGCATTTAATGCTAGTTGCGAACCGCGCTCACGGGCTACAGTTAGAAATTTCAAATTTTGGGAACCACGGCTCAGAGCTACGGTCGACAAACCCTAATTTTGGGACCGTGATTGTCAGCTGTGGTCCGACGAAATTAGGAAAAGTATATAAATTTTTCCCATTTTGAAAATTGTATTATTATTCCTTGAAAGTGATTGCAACTGGAGAGCTCTGAGAGGTGAGGAAGTAAACTTGACGTGAAGCACTACCAAAAATGCTACCTATGACCTCCTACACATCCCGATGGTAGACCCTACACAACCTTCATCCAATCGAGGCATCGGTGTGAGAAAGGTAACTCGAAACCGAGTCCTCACACTCCTTACTAGTTTAAAATGAACCACATTAAGTAATGGGTCTAATTAATCTCACTAAACTATTGGCAAAGAACCTCACATTAGCTTAGGCTAGATTAGGATTTTAATTATTTGGGTGCCAGGCTAGGAAGTGACCCTTTTAGGGTTACGTTCCTAGACCGCAGCTAGAAGATGCGGTGCCCAATTGTCATATTGGGGACCACGACTATCATCCACGATGGGATTCAAATCCCAATGGTAAAAAATTTGACCGTTATGCGGACCGCATATTTGACCCGTGGTTTCGTAGTTTTTGAAAAAAATTTCAATTTTATTTGATTTTTCTTGGTAATTAATGCCATTTATTGCACTTATGAAATGCATTTTTGGAATTTTTGATCATTTTTAGCATGTTTTTGTATTTTTAGCAATTTTTAGATTTGTTTGACATTTTTAGGTTGTTTTTAAATGTTTTTAGTTATTTTTAGTTATCTTTTTCCCTTATGCACTACTTTTGTTTAGAAATTGACCTCTAGAGCCCAGGAGCTGGATATCCTCTACACCCTCCGTAGACAGCTCACTGGCTAGGAGCAGGAGTGGTTCAGTGTGGTTGGTTTTGGATATGTGCTTGATCTACCCACGATCAGGGTAGACCAGGCCTATATGACTACGTTGGCCCAGTGCTTGGGATGCATGAACCAACACATTTCACCTACCCATAGGTGAAATGATAGTGACATTGGAGGACATCTATCGAATCTTTAGGATCCTGATCGATGGGGAGCCCATCACCTCCACTCCATTTTCCAATAGAGGAGCTATGTTTGATGCTATCTTCGATGACCACAACAAGGATGCCTAGGGCAGGATTGACCATGGAGGCATCCACGTCGGATATTGGTAGGGGAAGGGCATATTCTTGATCCGAGAGGCGATCTTCATGCATTTAGTTATTCAGATTGTGCTTCTAGACTCCTCGAGCATGAGGATCCCTTGGAACCTCCTGGCCATCATTAGGAGAGTTACACAGAGTTCTACGTGGTAGCCACTACTCTTAGCTTGGGGGAGCACACTATTAGTCTTAGCTATACCATGAGTTATATCAAGTTACCCATAGGAGTCGGGTCGGTATCAGTTGCAACCTACTACTTCAGATCTAGGGATGGCAGCACATTCGGATCGAGTGGCCCAAGGACTTACCGCTCTGCATTACTACTATTCCTATTGCATGCTAGTGCTATGCGGCATGCTGGCCTCACGAGGAGGAGGGGTTCCGAAGTAGGTCTCACGCTGGGGACCTAGACCATTATATTGCTAGATTTGTACATAGCTCTGGGTGGATGACATAGAGTGGCGCTCGTATATGGACTGCCCCATGTGGGAGGAGGTTGGCGAGCGGCTGTGCCAAGTGAGGAGGGACAGGTGGTTACTTGGCCACAAGGCCAAGATTCATGAGTACCAGTTCTACTCATGCATCCTCCACTAGTTTGGTCTGGTTCAGGATATTTTGGTGCTTCCTACTATCTATAGGTGCCTAGTTCTGGAGAGAGATCTACAATGGGTCCAGTCGACACCGCTAGGGGATGAGGCTGATGACTTCCAGGAGTCGAGCATGGACCAGGTTGGCACCACCACAGAGTATGACACTTGGTGGTCACTCCTATAGTGGCAGGGAGAGGGGCCCCTCGACCAGATAGATGATAGAGCAGAGGCTGATCCAGATGGGTGCAACATGCACTAGCGTACCGAGGGTGGATGGGGCATAGAGGCCACCATGGGTGAGGCTCCTCAGGTTGAGGTAGAGGAGGACATAGCTGAGGAGGGTGATGTGCCTCCTGATAGTGAGGTTGGGTAGTTATTGGCTCAGGTGGTGGGCTTACAGACTCAGATTGGCACTTTGAGGAGCCAGCTGTGCTAGAGGGATACAGAGATTGCTACGCTATAGGTACATCTCATAGCAGCTCAAAGATAGGGGGCTTCATCTATGAGGGCAGAGCCCTCATCTACATAGACTATCATGGTGCCTCCTACAACACCATATGCTCTACTACTAGTAGGTCATGACCCTATGGTTGAGATCCGAAGGCTTCATTCCCTCATGGAGGAGGGTAACGATTAGCAGGATGGGTATGTAGCTCGCATCTCCCAGTTGGAGGGCTACATATGACTGAGTGGTTTGAAGGTACTAGAGGACACTCGCACCACAGGGACCCATAGGAGTGGATCTCATACTAGGATCGAGGAGATAGGATGGTCTATCGCCAGCTCGAGCCATAGGACACATAGGACCGAGAGGACTCACAGGTCTTCGAGCACTTAGGGTGCTAGCTCTCAGAGGACTCACAGGGGTGGCAGGGGTGATGGTGGTGACTCATAGGGTTGGGGCGTAGGCCCTTAGTACAGATCCCAAAGATGCTTATGTTGTACTATTTTTGAGTGTAAGGTCGAGGACCTACACAGTTGTAGCCTGCGAGCATTTTGATATACTCCCGATGTACTCTTTTTGGACACACATATATATATATGAGATTGATCATTTTGGCTCATTATGTGTATTTGTATATTTTTTATTTTATGTTTATGTTATGCACATGGATGCAGATGTTCATATTGATGCTATGCTTATATGATGTGATGTATGGATGACATGCACTAGATAGCTATTTAATTTTATGATGATGATATTATGCAGTGATCTAGATGCTTAGATGTGCTATTTATGATGGATGCATATGGATGCGATGTTTACTTTTAAACACATATTTAATTTTTCTTTATTGTATGCATTTAATTTATGACGATGTCACGATATGTTGGTGCAATGAATGTAATGCATTATTTACATGATGGTAATCTAATGTAAATGAACCTGTATGCTTTAATCACTTAAAACATAAGGAATGAATGTGATATGTGTTTAAACAATCTAATGGATGACACCATAGAATGTGTAAAAATCATGAATGTAATTGAAAATCCTCATTACAAGAATTTAATCAATTAATCACCCATATATGAAATGCAATGATATGAAGCGGTATGATGCGAATGATATAATATGTCACTCTATATTCCTTTTTGCAATTTTGAAAGATATGCACAATATAGTCAGTGGTCATCTAAATATCGTTTCTGATATCCATCCGGTATCTATCCTATATCTTGATTGTGCTCAATGTAATGATGTATCACGGATTCGATACTTTGCAATTTGATGATTGAATGACTTTTATTTTTGATGGTTTGTGATCTTTGGTATTTTGTTGCTATTAGAGAAATTTTTGAGGTTTTCCATGAGACTCAAACACCCTAGTAGACTTATCAAAAGTTGTATACTGACCAAACTAGACTTTTGAAATGTAAGGCTTTTGCTAGGATAGGCCCTAACTGTTCATTATCCCTGTGTGTGCAAATGAGTATATTAAGATAAAGCATAAGCATACCCCAATGTCAGACGAGATTCTTTCAGCCCATTGCTAAGATAGGGGATCCTCAAATGTTTATCCAATCCTAGGTTTAGATTTCAGTTGGACTAGACCACTAGGCGATACAGGACACTTGAAGCTAGCTCTTCCACATTCAAACATTGGTCTGTACATAAGCGAGGTGCTAATGCATCAAACATATCATCATGCGTAAGGTACAATAGTGCTGGAAATTCCATGGATTCAAGTTCACTCCCTTCTTTTCTTCAATTTTTTGGGATACTTGCTCATATAAAGTGATAAAAATCACTATTTATTTTTGTACTTTAGTGACAATAATCACTATTTATTTTGTACTTTCTTTTCTTTTTCTTGAGCAAGGGATTTGATACTGATTTTTCTTCCTTTGTACAATTTGTCTTCATTTGACTTGACTTTTTGGAATTTACATTTGATAATTTTCTTCAGAAACTTCCTTTGGGGATTTTACTTTGGGAAACTATTTTTGGGATATCGATTTTAGGATATCGATCTATGATATCAATATGGGATATCAATATGGGATGTCGATCTATGATATCGATCTAGGGTATCAATATTGAGGATTGATGTGGGATATCATTCTAGGATATTGCTCATTTTAACGTAAGCAAGGAATTCTGGGTAGGGAATGAACTTGTCCTTTTACCAATTACCAACATTTCCCATACCGTCCGCATAGGGGGATAAGCAAGAATAACTCTTTTCACCTCAGGATACCTGGTCTTGCTTCGTGGCTTTCATCTTCCCCTAGTCCTTATTAGGATTATTTAATTTGTTGATTAGTGATAGGATTCTGATATGCTAAGGGCTATACTAACTAGACCTCAACTACAAAAGCAAAGTAAGCTTTCTATCAACTCTTGAGAAGACCTCTAGGTATGGTTGAGTGACCGAAAAACCTTAGTATATTCTTCATAGCAACAATATGGGTTGTGTTGAAAAACACAATTACTCACATGAATGATGGATTATGATAAATGCAGAGGTGCATGATTAAAACACAACGTGGCATCGTTTGCAAGACTGAAAAACACAATCCATCCTACTATGGAATGCAACGGATGAAGAATGCCTACATGCAATGCAATGAAGTGAATGCATGTGTAAATAAAAATGCATAATGCAAATACAAATGTTTTTGGATTTTATGCTTTACCAATTGTTTTTGGATTTTATTGATTTTTTTAATTTTTATGGATTTTGAGCCTTTATATTTGACCAAACGGTGAGTACATGCCTTTGGAGCCTTTAGGATTTGACCAAGCGATTTTAAGAACCCTTGGAGCCTTTTTGGATTAACAAAAAAGCTAACAGACG
Source organism: Wollemia nobilis (assembly GCA_028583015.1). Taxonomy (NCBI): domain Eukaryota; kingdom Viridiplantae; phylum Streptophyta; class Pinopsida; order Araucariales; family Araucariaceae; genus Wollemia; species Wollemia nobilis. The sequence continues at coordinate 2,173,490 of JAQPPZ010001036.1, read as the reverse complement.
CCTTTGGAGCCTTTAAATTGACCAAGCGATTTTTCAAAAAATCCTTGGGGCTTTTAGGTTGACCAAAGGGATTATGAGCACCTTTGGAGCTTTTAGGGATGACCAAGTGATTCTTAGGAATCCTTGGAGCCTTTTGGGATTGACCGAGCGGTTTTAAGCAAACCCTCGAAGCCTTTTGGGATTGATCGATCAATTTTAAGCAAACCCTCAGAGCCTTTTGGGATTGATTGAGCGGTTTTAAACAAACCCTCAGAGCCTTTTAGGATTGACCGAGAGGTTTTAAGCAAACCCTCAAAGTCTTTTGGGATTGACCGAGCGATTTTAAGCAAACCCTTAGAGCCTTTAACTAACATGACCAAGCGATTTTAGGAACCCTTGGTGCCTTTTGCTATGCTCTCAAGCATAGCACACCTTGAGATGGATGATTTTGAGAGGTTCAGACTCTTCAACACCCCCTAGCGATTTTAGGTGATAAGTACTCAAACCAATATTTTTAGATATAATATAGGGTCCTAGCCAATTAGCCATGAATTTGTCTCGCATATCAGGCGATAAATTAGAGTTATGTTGGTTATATTTCAACACAAGATCCCTAACTTCAAAGTCTCTATGATGGAATTTGTTATTATAAGCTTATTTTAATTGCTCTTGATAAACACAGAGATGCTCCAAGGCATTCACGCAACGTTCATCAAGCAACGTCAATTGATCTAGTCAATCTTGTCGCATGGTGTCATCATCAATGAACTCTATCAATGCTATGTGCATCGTTGGAATTTCCAACTCTAATGGCATAATGGCCTCAGTGCCATATACTAGTGAAAACAATGTTGCCCCAGTGGGTGTCTGAATGTTATTCTTGTAAGCCCATAACGCAAGGGGTAGCTAGATATGCCATTATTTATGGTTTTCATGGACTGTCTTTTTCAAGATAGCCACCACTATCTTGTTTAAGGCCTTAGCTTGCCCGTTTTCTTGCAAATAATATGGAGTCACAAAAATGTATTTGATTCTATACTTAGACGTCAAAGCTCTCACAGTTTTATTCTTAAATGATGTTCCATTATCCAAAATTATCTTGGATGGAATCCCAAAATGACATATGATATGCTTGAGTATAAAATCTGTTATGCGAGTTCTAGTCATCGTTGTTAAGGGTATTGCTTCCACCCATTTGATAAAGTACTCGGTAGCCATAATAATAAAAGTATACTGACCCGATGATGGAGGAGAGATATTACCGATAAGATCTAATACCCATTGAGCAAATGGCCAAGCCGCTTGGATGGGCTGTAAGGACTGTGATGGCAAGTGCATAAGATTAGCATGATGCTGATATTTGATGTATTTCTTGACATACACATTGCAATCCTTCTCCATAGTGGGCCAATAGTAACTGTAGCACCCTAAAATTGGCGCAGTAAAATTGTAATAATTACATTCACCTTAGTAAATAATTTAAATTCAAAATTTAACCTCCCAAACCGCCCGTTAACCGTCGGGTAATCCGTTTCCCCCTTTTTTGCGCCATTTTTAGAGGTTGTTTTGACCGTTTGACGATATCGTCGCCGATCAGACGATATCGCCCCAGATCTGACGATTTCGTCTGGACAAGGACGTCCAGACGATCTTGTCGCAAAACTAATTTTGCACAATTAGCTTCTGTTCCAACGGGCCTCTAATCCGGGCAGAAGCGTGTTTGCACCGTTAGAGACCCTCCCCCATTGGAGATCTCCCAAATAGGGATGATCTCCAACCTCCTAACTATTCCCCTAAGCCTATTTAATCATTAGGACCTTCCCTTCCCAACCCCTGGCTGAATTTCTCTATGACTTGATTTTGCGTGCATTAGAATACCCAGAGCATCATTTTGCATTTGTTATTTTGAAGTTTTCTTGCAGGGACCTCATTGATTTTCAGTCGGAGCATGCTCAGATCATCGTAGACGATCTCGTTCAAATCTCGGACGATCCTGTCACAATTCGGGATGATTTCACTGCTTCCAGATGATTTCGACTGCAATCTGCATTGGGGGCAATCATTGCCCAGAGTTTGCGCTTTCTCTTATTCATTTTGCTATTTTATTCTGCATTTTAATTAGTTTTATCCTTATTTCTTACTATTTTGCATTTGGAGTTCACCCATATAGCTTAAGTTGCATGATAAGATCATAATTTCTCATTTGAATGTCATAATTTGTTTGAATTTCTATTCATAACCATTGTTTAGTATTCATACTATTATTTTGTGTTGTTTCCCTCTGTTATCATAGTTGCATTCTCTGTATTTTGCATCTATTTTTCTGTTTGCAGGTCTCTGATGAATTCGTCAGATCTCAGACGATCTTGTCTGATCTCAGATGATCTTGTCAAATTAGAGGCGATCCTGACTGCTTCAACATCAGAATCTTCATCAGACATCCGGATCGGGTATTCTGCTTTTAATCTTCTGTAATTTCTCTATTTTCTGTCCTTAATTCTGCTTTATGTATTCATTAAATCTGCACTTGCATATAGATTAATTTAGATTCATTTGGCCAAACCTAGGATATGAATGCTTAAGACTAAAAATGAACACATAAAAACACATTCCAAACCTAGGCGTGGAAACTGCCATTAAATGTTTCCTGGTGAACCCACCATCCGTCGAAAAATCACCAATATACACCTCCCTTGAGAGGCGGGACCTTCGCAAGTCCTCTCAGTCCGAGGTACCGCGACATCCTTTTCCCATCCTCCTTCCGGGCATGGATCCTATAGCTTGAAGGTAAGGATGCGAAAAATTTGGAGCGATACATTTTGGTGAACCCGACGTGAATGCATCATAACCTTTTGAAAACAAAAAACAAAAACAAAAAAAAAAATAGAACAACTAAAACATAGATGCATTTTAAATCATTTAAGTTTAATATCATGTTTAGATGGTAGCTCCTAAGAAAATATTAGCAGTTACTATAAATGTAGAAAACCAATTGGCAGCCATAGAAATCAACTCTATGCTTAATGTGCCTGAAACAAATAGAAATCAATTCTTGTGGAACGAACTTGATAGGAGACTTAGTGTCATTTCATCTAGGTCAACAGAACTTAAACAGATCAAGAGGCTAGTCCTAGATAGAATCCTGGATCCTCATCAACTTGTCTTTTATCATGAACTTCAGAGAGCCTGCCATAGATGGTTAGCTTATAGGAGAGCTCTAGTATCTTCAGAATTGTTCACCTTCGAGGAATACCTCGAGAACGCAGCCATTGTACACCAGTTCCTAGGTTGTGTAGAAGACCAAGAGGTTGTTCTTACAGATAGGGAAATATGGAATAGAGTTCCTCGAGCTGTGTTATATCGAGAGTATTGCCATGAGCTTTACTTCTATCAACCGACATCTGAGACAGATAATATCACTATAGCTCTTTTCATCAAATTTTTAAAAGAAAACTTTCAATTTGAAGAAGAACACTTCATGACTCCTGAACAACTCGAGCCTATTAATGATATTTATAAATTGTTTATAGAAAACTAGATTATTACTTTCAGTATTATTTCTTGCATTTATTGTGTTGATTGTCTTTACAATATTATTTCAAAAACAAAGAAAAACTAAAAATTAAAAACTAAAAAACTAAAAAACATAGCAAAAACTTAAACATTTCATTTCAAATATTGTAGTAGGTATATAGTAAATATATACCTCTTAATTTTGTTGCATATATATATATATATATATATATATATATATATATATATTTTTGAAATCAAAATTTAGCACCATGCCTAAACTTAGGAATGGTAAAGAAACTTTAGGAGAAGAAGAAGATTGGTTACAAGATACAACTAGAGACCCAAATATCCTTCCCGAAGATCCAACTTCGGAAGGAAAAACTCTAGCTCAATCGAGAACATGACCTAGGTGAAGATAATGAACAAGAAGGAAGTGTTAAAGAGGATGGATCCTCATCCCCTAGAGTAGCTCGAGATGGAACTATTGCTTTTGACAACATAGATCATTTCAAGAACTTTCTTAATGATAATATTGATGCCCTTAATGTGGCAGTTCGTATTGATAAAGGGCAAATTAGTAACACTCAAGCAGCCTTGGAACATGCGTTTGATGTATGCACTAATCCCTTGTCTTTCATTGATCAAGAAAGTGATAAGGTTGGGCCATCCAATACAGGCATGGTCACTATGATTCAAAACATGTCAAAACAACAGGCTATCCAACCTCCTAAGGAACCTGTTATTCAACCTAAAATCATTCCCACACAAAAGAAACCTTCCTTCACTACTTTATTCCGCCAAACTATTGAGCAATATGCTTCAAGTAAACAAAAACCTAAAACGAAGCCAAATACCAATTTTCAACAATCTGGAATACATCATAATACAACTTCAAAATTCCTTCATAATACTTTTCCTACCAATAATTTACACAATAGTAACATGGCATCTAATCTTCATGTTCCTCCATCATATGCCCATAAAACCCATGTCAATGCCCTACCAAACCAATATGGTGGGCAAACTAGTAATCTGGAAGCCATGGTGAAACAGTTAGCTTCACGTATGGACCAGATAGATCCCTACCGTCCCTCGTATAATTATCGAGAGATATGTAGTCAACCTTTGGATCCCATAGTTGTAGCTCAACCATACCCTAAGCATTTTCCCATGCCCATCCTGCCTATATATAAAGGAACCGAAGATCCCATAGAGCATCTTCGCATGTTTAGGATAGCATGTCATGACATATCACATGATGACTTGCTATTATTAAAAATGTTCCCAAAAAGTTTAGGTGGAATGGCATTAGAGTGGTACTATCAATTGCCCACTCATTCTTTGAGAAACTTCGAAGAAGCAATTTGAATCATTTGTCCATCAATTTAGTGCCTACATCGAGAGGCATGTAACTATTAAAGATTTATACAATTTAAAACAAGACAAAGATGAATGTTTTGCCGATTTCTTAGCTAGATGGAGGCAATTGACAGGAAAACTGCACTTTGTGCTACCTTATAGGGAAATGTTGGACATTTTTATCAATAATTTGCAAGAACAAATATCTTATGAGCTATCAACTGCTACCTTAACTACCTTCGATCAAGCTATAGATTTAGCTCGAAGAGTAGAAGATGCCCTCATTAGGAGAGGCCAACTTAGGAAGAAGGATGATGAGAAAACATCCAGAAATCAATATAAAAACAAACAAGTTGTCGGTGATGGAGTCACTGACAGTAGAAATGTTGCTAATATCAATGCAACGAAGACAACAAAAAAATTTATATTGAAACCTCTTGATAAGCCTCCTCGAGAATTCACTAGATTAAATCAACCCTTATCAACTATTTTACCTCAATTACTCGAAAGAGGTTTGATCCAATTACCAGCTATCCAGGAACCTGATCCAACTATACCCGGATACGGAGCTGACTTACACTTGTGATTTCCATAGAGGACCTGGACATTCTACCAACGCTTGTAAAAGGTTGAAACATAAAATACAAGATTTGATTGATAATAATGAAATGGAAGTGCAAGCCTTCCAACCTAAACAAAACCCTCCTAATAATACTCAAAAGACCGTTCCCCAAAATCAAAATCAAAATGCTAATCAAACTTTAGACATATTTCAACACCCTTTACCAAGACATGGTAAAGAGGTAGCCAATCAAATCGAACATCATAATGTTCCCCCTCCTACCCGATATGTAGGAACCATTAGCGGACAATTACCTATTCAGGATCCTCAAATATTTGACACAACCTTATCCTTGGTTACGACCAGGCCCTTACATAATTTTCAAACTTCTGATTCTAGTGATATAGAATCGGATACTGAAAGTGAAGTAGACATTACTTCAAACCAATCGAATAGTTCTGAAAATGAATCAGATCCTATTCAACCCATCACAGATGCTATGGTTCCAGAAGAACCATTTCCTAGAAGAGTTACTACTCGACCTTCTTCTAATATATTCCTTTCTAATGAACAAGCCATCAATGCTAGACCGAGACCAGTTCAACGTCCTCAATATAACATTGTAGGTACCATTGGAGTCGTCACCCGACAACAAGCTCAAAATTCCCAACAAGAACCAAACCAGAATGATGGATCGGCTCCATTCGTTCTGAAAAACCCCAATAAAGGGAATCATGCTCCTAATGTTCAACCTAAACCCCCTTACAATATTAATGAGCAATTGTCCAATACTACGGCCAGAATTTCCCTTTTGGATTTATTAAGATCCTCTCCCACCCATAGGGATGAGTTGATGCTTACATTAAGCCAAATGATGGTACCTCAAAACATTCAACTTGAAGCTATGGCCAATACTATCATCACTCGAGAGATTGATTGTATTGACTTACGGGACAAAGATATCCCACAACACGGTTTACATAAGGATAATCCCTTATACATTACTTGCTCTAATTGGGGATGTAGTTATCAAACGAGTCTTGATTGATAATGGCTCATCTCTAAACATTTGCACTTTTGACTTCTACCAAAGATTTGGCTTTAGAAGTGATGAAATGAAAGAAAACTGATATGATTATCAAAGCTTTTAATGACGAAACACAAGAAACGTGTGGAGTTATTACCCTCCCATTGCAAGTTGGTCCTAGAACCCTAGAAACAACCGTGTTTATTGTACATTGCCTAGCATCGTACAATATACTTTTGGGTCGCCCTTGGATCAATGCCATGCGAGCGGTCCCATCAACCTTACACCAATGTGTTAAATTTGAGTTTAAAAATCAGTTGGTCACTATCCATGGTGACCCTAGACCTTTGATATGTGTGCTTTGGCAGAACCCGTTGGAGTGCAATTTTGCCCTGCTCTGTCATCCACACATCCTAGTTCTTATTTTTCATCTAAAACTGTGAAACACACACCCATAACTTCACCTATTCCCCCTCCAGTAATTTCATCCTCCTATATAGATCAACAACCCTCTAAACAAATCACTCTAGAACCTCAAAAAGATCTTAAATCTACAACCAATCCTTCATGTTCTATCCCTATAAATTCAAAACCTACAGAAACATCAATCATACCTTCCACATCTCAAGATATAGGTAATAAGCCTTCTACATCTTATGCCCTTTTTGATGAACTTTTACCAGATTTATCCACAACCTTAATATCAGAAAAAACAAATGCTTTCATGCAAGATTCAATTCTTTTGAATAATTTACCGCCATCTCCTCGTACTTTGGGCCTCCCACAACCTATGGGAAGTACTTACCAAGTCGGGAGTTGTGCCTTCATTTATAAAGGATATGAGTAGGGAAGAATCCCTCGGAATATCAAAACTCATCATGAGGGATACGCTCGGTGTTATTTTACCAATGATTATATTAAAGCTAAACCCATGATGCTTAAAATGGGATATAAAGGGAAAGGCTTGGGACCTTTCCAAAATGGCATGAAAGAACCTTTCGAGGTAGAACCGTGGCATGCCCGTTGTGGTGTGGGCCTATTTCCTAGTAAGGGTCAACCCTTTCCTTTTGAAGATGATGATCAACTCATATGTTATCAAGATTATTTGGATAGGCATGTTGATTTGCCTCTTAAAAATCAGTCGTTTTCATGCAACATGCTATCCATAGCTTACCCTGAAATGATTCCTGACCCCGATGAAGAGTTGGAAGGAGATATCTTCCATGATGTCTCTGTTGAAGAGATGTTACACAATGGATTTTATTTTGATGGTTCTATACCAACTATAGCCCAACTTGAGGCCACTAATCCTCAAGATGAATTATCTAAATTAACCTTACAAGAATTACAAGAATTGGGTGTTTCACCCGCCCCACCTAATTTTGAAAGAGATCTACACATGGAGGTAGAAAACGTCATTAAAATTAATATTGGAGCTGAGGATAATCCTCACATAATCAATATTGGATCAGAATTAAGTCAAGAAAAACAAGAACAATACATTGCATTCCTTAAAGAGTATGAAGATGTCTTCGCTTGGACATATGAAGATATGCCAGGTCTAGACCCTTATGTAGTCATGCATCATCTAGTGGTCCATCCGGATGCTAAACCTGTTAAACAAAAACTTAGAAAAATGCATCCCAAAGTGGCTCTGCTAGTCAAAGGGGAGTTAGAAAAACTCTTGAATGTTATCTTTATACAAGCTATTGATTATCCTTGAATGGATCTCAAATGTAGTTCCAGGTCACCAAGAAAGAAGCTACCAAAGTTAGGGTTTGCACAGATTTTAGAGATATTAACGCCGCATGCCCTAAAGATGACTTTCCTCTTCCAAACATGGATCAAATCATTGACTTTACTGTCGGGAGTGGGATGATGTCCTTAATGGATGGATTCTCGAGTTATAATCAGATCAGGATAGCTCCTGAAGATCAGGCTAAAACAACCTTTATTACCCCCTGGGGTACCTTTTCTTGGAAAGTGATGCCATTTGGCTTAAAGAACGCAGGTGCAACTTATCAACGAGCTATGACCTATATTTTTCATGATATGATGCATGATATCCTACATGATTATGTAGATGATATTATAGCTCGCTCTATTATTGAAGACAACCATTTAGATGATTTGAGAAAAGTTTTTAATCGATTACGAGAATATCTTATTCAATTAAATCCGACAAAATGTATATTCGAAGTTAAGTCTGGTAAACTATTAGGGGTTTTAGTTTCTTTACGTGGTATTGAAATCGACCCTCTCAAGATTGCGGCCATCATTGATATGCCCGCACCTACTAATATATCTGAGTTACGAAGTTTACAAGGTAAACTTCAAGCTATCCGATCGCTTCATTGATAAGGTGGCGGACAAAAGCTGGTCCCTTTCTTAAACTCCTTAAGAAGGATGTCCCTTTTAATTGGGACACCGAATGTAGAGAAGCTTTTGAACTTCTCAAACAATACCTCCTTAATCCACCTGTGCTTTCACCACCTAAACATGATCGCCCATTTCTCCTATATATTTCAGCTTCAGATTCTACCTTAGGAGCTATGTTAGCTCAACTTGATGATGAAAAGAGAGAACGTGCTAATTATTATACTAGCCGAACCTTCATCAGTTATGAAACCCGCTATACGACATTAGAAAAACTATGTCTAGCGATCGTGTTTGCTACGCAAAAATTACGACACTATATGCTTAGTCGGAAAACGTATGTCATTGCCAAATACGATCCCTTAAGGTATCTCATGAGTCGACCTTATTTATCGGGTCGCACACCAAGTGGGTTCTTGCTTTAAGCGAGTTTGATCTCACATTCATAGGACAGAAGTCTTAAGGGTCAAATCATAGCCAGATCAATTAGCTGTTGCACCCTTAGAGTCTACCCATCCCCTCATCATTGAGTTTCTTGACGAATGCCTTCAATTAGAGGCGAGACCATATTGAACAATGGTCCTTATACTTTGATGGAGCCCGATGCATGAGTGGGGCTGGTGCGGGTATTATTTTAATATCCTCACAAAAACATCTTATTCCTCTGTCCTTCAAATTGACATTTGCTTGCACCAACAATACTCTGAGTATGAAGCTCTAATCCTTGGATTACGAGCTGCCTTAGCGCTAAAAATTAAACATCTGTTAGTTTTTGGTGATTCTCAACTGGTTATAAACCAAATTAATGAAGTTTATCAGACCAGAGATGATAAACTGTGCCCATATAAGGCCTATGTTTTACAATTAATGTCTCTATTTGATCAAGTTACCTTAGAAGCTATTCCTCGAACTAGCAACCGATGCAGCTGATGCTATGGCCGCAGCTGCATCTCTCCTGCCCTTGGAGTTAGATGACGAATATGCCACTATCATTATTCGTCGACTCCAGGAACCCACTTCAAATAAGTCATGCTTAGAGCCTTTGGATGTGTTTCTAATCAATGAAACTACTCCTGAACCTTGGTATATGGACATATTTGATTTTCTCCAAAATGGGACTTTCCCTGCCAATTCTAATAGAAACCAGCGTCGGTTATTACGTCGACGAGCAAGTCGATTTGTAATAATTGGCAATACTTTATATAGGAGATCTTTTGAAGGTATCCTATTAAGATGTTTAAACTTAGAAGAGTCTAAATCAGCCTTGAGTGAAGCCCACGATGGATCTTGTGGAGGACACTTTAGTGGTAGCGTCATTGCTAAAAAGCTCCTTCGGATAGGATACTTTTGGCCTACCATGGAAATGGATGCACATGAGTATGTGCGCCATTGCGACAAGTGCCAGAAACATGCTGACCTTGTCCATGCGCTTGCACAAGAGCTGCAGGCTATTTCATCTCCTTGGCCCTTTTCCAAATGGGGTTTAGATATTATTGGCAAAATCAATCCTGTGTCATCTGATGGACACAAGTTCATCATAACCGCCATTGAGTATTTCACGAAGTGGGTCGAAGCTATGCCTTTAGCTTCCTGCACTGGCACACAAGTCTCTAAATTTATTTTTAATCAAATCATTTGTAGGTTCGGAATTCTTGCAAATCTCATCTCTGACAATGGAACTTGTTTCAAAAATAAAGATGTTAAAAAATTATGCCAAAAATATAAGATTCAACATCGTTGGTCCACTCCCTATTATCCTCGGGGTAATGGTCAAGCGAAGCATCTAACAAAACCTTAATCAAAATTCTCAAAATATTGGTCAATAAAGCTGGCCGTGAGTGGCACATCCGATTATATCCGACCTTGTGGGCCTATCGAACTAGTGTTCGAACCCCCACTGGAACTTCACCATTTGTTTTGGTTTACGATGCTGAAGCAGTTTTCAATTTGAATTGGAAGTTACTTCTTTGGCTATGCTACTTCAAGATACCGAAGTAGGAGATGAATATCATCTTTGTGAGACTCAGTCAATTGGAACTCCTAGATGAAAAATGCATCAATGCTTTGGAGCATCTCCGTGCCTACCAAAACAAGCTTAAAAGATCATATGCTAAAAAAGTTCGTCATCGATCCTTTGAGATCGGCGACCTTGTTTTAAAAGAAAATCAAAAAAATACAAATGCAACTAAGGACCTTAAAGGTAAATTTGAGCCCAACTGGCTTGGACCATACATTATTATTGCTAAATTTGAATCGAGGAGCATACAAATTATCTACCTTAGATGGTAAAGAACTTAAAGAACCCATGAATATTTTGCATCTTAAACGTTACTATGTATAAATTTGGTCACTTCATCCATGTATATATTTGTTCAAAATCACTATCTTGTATTTCTTTCAAATTTATAAAATCCAAAAACATCAAAAACATTCATAATCATCAAAATCTTCAAAACTATTTGTTGCATTTATTTATGGCACTTGTTACATTTAAAAAAAAAAAAACAAAATAAAAATAAAATAAAAATCAAAACAACAATATGCTTGACTCTTTCGAAACCAAAACAATATAAAGAAGAAAGAGAGAGTCAACATTCTCAAAACTTCTCAAAAGTGTTTATATATATTTTCTTACAATTATTGCGAGTTATATGTTTCAAATTATTTTGGATAAATTAGCATTTATTTGGAATCCCTCACTTGCACACTCACAACAATAAATATCTTGATTTTATATGGCATGATTACTAATCTCTCTTATATCAAAGTTCACAAAATTCAATTAAATAAAGTTTGAGCATAGAGAATTGATCTTGTTATTTACTTAAACCAAGCACATCTTTTCACAATAAAATGATTATATTTGTAATTTCCATGTTTTGCTACATAGTAGAAGTGGTTTCTTGAGCGAAAAGTTTCCCCTGCTATCCTATCATGCACATGGTCTAGAATCTTTGAGAATTGGCAAAAGGACAAGCTCACCCCTACCCAGAATAAAAATCCCTTGCTCTACAGCTAATCCGAGCAAGTATCCCTAGCAAAGAAAAAGAAAAGAAAAGTTCAAGAAAAAGAGAAAAAAAAAGAAAAATGTTCTTTTATATCATTACAACAATATTTCAAGCACTATCTCAAAAATCAAGCAAACAAAAATACAAAAAGAAAAAGAAGCAAAGTTCAAAAGAAAGCAGAAAGCAAGAAAGCAATAAAATCCCTTTCCCTACCCTTTGAAAAGAAAAGAAGGGTTGATGAGCTTGAATCCCTGGAATTCTCAATTATTCGAAAGCGATGAGGTAAGCCCCATAACAGGTGGTTTGTGCCCAATTTGCTTGGCCTTGGGTAACTCCTAGCGTGGTGATATGTCCGTCACATTAGCGACCTTCTTTTGTACAGACCTATGTCTGCTTATGGATTAGCTAGCTCTTGATAATCCGACCTACATAGTAGTCTAGTATGGTTATATGCATCTACATCATGGTTAATGAACACTTATTTGGTTTCTTCAAATCACTTGTATCATATTATCTTGCTCAAAAACTGGTAAATGCACAAAGCAATTGCACACACATTTGTATTTGAGAGATTTTGTGTATCATTATGATAAATCAAGATCGGAAATGAATTCACATATGCACATGGGATTCCTTATAAATCTAACTTTTGTCTTCAAAATACTTTGAAATATTCTTTTTGCAACTTGTTTGGAATAAATCAAGTACAGTTGCTTACCATAAAGACAACTATATAATAGAAAAATCAAAAATTTCTTTCAAAATATACAATCAAAACATATATATCTGGTTGACTTTCGCGACGATGGTATAGTTCCAAAACCAAAATTGGAATTTTATGCCTAGCGCAAGTCCTCATCTTCATATTTTTTGTTTATTACAAAATCAACCATGCAATAAAACTATCTCTTTTTTTTTTCGCGATGATGGTATAAGTCTATACCTACATATTCTATGCCTAGCGCAAATCATTGTAACAATTTTTATTCCCCATTTATTAAAAATCATGAAAACCATATGACTTAATTCATTATGTTACACAAATTATGCTTTTAAAAAGCAAACACATTTTCATTATTTCATGTCATTATGTCAACCTTCAATTTTGCAATGATGGTATAATTCCTAAAGAATTATCCAAAAATTTTATCACACTTAGGAATTTATGCCTAGCAAAAATCATTTTAACATTATTTCATGCATACTATTTTTATGAAAATCTGAAAAACAAACCATCATCACCATCATTTTCACCATTGCACCAAAGTCTTAAGACAGTCTCTTAAGCACTCTTTTACTTTTAACAATATTTCTATCTTGGGATTAGCTTGACGACCGAGTGAGCAGCGACTCCATGAAATGGTCTATAATAGCGACAATGTCCTTTGAAATTATTGTTAGAAGTCTCTTTTTATTTTTTATTACATCACATTACAAACAATCAATTTGTTACATCAGATTATTTCATTTAAAATATTACCGCATGACATCAAAATTATAAATTTTCAAAACGACATAATTTCATGAATCCTCAATCCAATTATCAAATCAATCAATCAAACATAAAAGCATCATACACATACACATAACACAAGTCATATGATCAAAAACATATCATATATATGTCAACAGTATATATACATCATCAAAACTGGATTGGTATGCCACAATCCGTACCTCGGCATACTCAATCCTCTATCAACAAAAAAATAATAATAATAATGCTATCATGTCAATTTGTACAAAGCTGTGCAGTCCTCTAGCCTCGAGAGCCCCTCGAGCTCTCCGCCTCATCTCCTCCCCCCCACGAGGTGGACGAGGTGGCCCCATCACAGTCGAGTAGTACTGTGAGTCCTAGTCCTCGATCGGGACGAGGTCCTCGATGACCCGATCTTGATCGGATCTACGATGTTGGCTGGCAGGGGTAGTCTATCCGCCTCTGGCACTAGTTGATAGTACAAAGTCTGGTAGAAAGTAAGTTGGGCAATAGCCCGTGTCAGCTCCCTAGTGCTCGCCCCTCCGCCCCATGCCCTGAGGCATGCAATCTCGTCTCGGAGCTGTGTCACCTCAGCTCGGTGGCATGCAGCCTCATCCTGTAGAGTCTGCACCTGTGCCTAGAGATGATCTCTCTCCGCTCGGAGAGTAGCGGTCTCGCTACTCTCCCCCGTGTCAACGCCCTTGCCCTTATCGGGCGATGGTGGCCTCTCCCTCTGTGGAGATGGGGGTCTCGCCTCCCTCCTCTCCCTCTGTCGTGGCCTCTCCTGTGCCTGTGGCCTCCTCGGCTCTCTCCCGCTGTGACCCTGGGCCGCCTCCATAGCCACCTGGCATTGCCTCCCTATCCGACGCATGACTACGTGTATCGGACCCTGAGCCCTCGTCATCTGAGGAGGGCGGATGCCTACGTACCAGGCATCGTAGCCATCGGCTACACCTGCGTCGTCCCCATCCATTGGCTGAATGGGGGCATCGTCTGTGTCCTGACTCCAGAAGCGCTGCATGTCTGGAGCCCTGCTAACTGTGGTGTTATCCCGGATAGTCAGGGAAAACTCATAATCCCTTAGAGATGGGATCCCTCTCGTGACCGGACCGACGCAAAACTCGGTCATAGCGGTGGAGCTCCACCTCTCCCCTCTCCATCCGTAGCCAACAAACTCGCCTGATGCGAGCCAACTCCTGTCCATCCTCGGCCCACCCTGGATGCTCCCTCCATGGCCTCCAGGTAATCTGGTCTAGGACTAGGTCATCTAATAGTCTCCGGGACATAGGAAGGTCGATCCATCGCTGTGACCCTCTCCGGAGCCACCAGTAGAAGACTCGGGGCCTCTCCCCATCAACCCTTGTCAGAGGAAGCCCTATCGGCCTCCGCACTGCAATGTGCTCCCAGCACCAAACCTGTAGAAGCGATGTCATCACCAGACATCGGCCGCCCTTGTACACGACCCCATACAGGATCCTGTACAACCGGCATAGTACGTAACTGCCCCAAGAGAACCTGTACCCATGGTCCCGCATGTCGTAGATCACATCTGCCAGCATCCACGGCACCCTGCACCCACTCTGGTGGCACAGCAAAAGTCCACCAACCACTCCAGCTAGAACCCGTGTGAGTCTAGATGCCCCAGGCATCTGACGTAGTGCCTCGATATTCACTCCGCCCTTCTCCAGGGCGAAGCTCGGGTCACCACACAATCGTCCCATAGCATGGCCCTGATTGGCCGTAGGAGTGATCAATCGTCCTTGTATGGGGATTCTTAGAATCCTCCATACATCCTCTAGAGTGGGAGTCATCTCCCCTATCGGTAGCCGGAAAAACATGAGGAACCCGGATACCATCTCTCTGCTAGGGCTGTCAGTAGCCCCATATCCGTAGACACCTGTGGCATCTCTGCCACATGCTGCAAGCCGGCCTGTGCCAGCTGATCCCGCTCTGCCTGTGTAAGAGCGGCCAAGTCATCCCTCAAACCTCCATACTTCCATTCCCTGCTCTTTAGCAAACCTCTCTGCAACATAAACAATGAAACAACAAACAATCATTAATAAACAATTCAAGTAATTAATAATGCAAGTTAAAGTTCAATTTTATGCAATTGATGATATCGCCCACTATTGGACGATATCGTCCCAAATTTGAGCAGAATCGTCTCCGATTTTGCAAGCTGAAATCGTCTCTAATTTGACGAAATCGTCCCCCTTTCACCGATTTCGCCCTTGGACGAAATTGACGAAATTGAGACGATTTCGTCGAAATCGGGACGATTTCATCTCGACGACGTCGACGGCCCAAAAATGGCCGCGATGCTCAAAATTCATCTAAAATCTACCTAAAAAGCATGTAAAATCAAATTAAAGCATTCTAGTTAAGTCTAGACTCTTACTCGTAGACCGCGTCGGACCTCCGTTGATACGTGCGTCGTCTCCACCATTTTGCTTGAGCTCTAAAAACCAGAAGATGAACAGTAAAAATGAATTAGGGTTTTACCCTATTTTTCTTAATTTTATTCAAAAATAATTTTGCTTTTCTGCGTTTTTACCTCAAACGTTCGATTTGGGTAAAAACACGGAGGGGGCACCATAGTAAGCTGTCGTACGATTCGACCAAGAATCGTCGCCTAAAAATGGGAATAATTTTTGCTTTCTCGTAGATCGAGAAGAACTCATCTTTAACGCATTTTCTTCAAAAA
The DNA here is from genome assembly GCA_028583015.1 of Wollemia nobilis. Lineage (NCBI taxonomy): Eukaryota > Viridiplantae > Streptophyta > Pinopsida > Araucariales > Araucariaceae > Wollemia > Wollemia nobilis. Next base: position 2,157,482 of record JAQPPZ010001036.1, on the reverse strand, counting down.
ATTCGCTAAAGAGGGGGCAAAATGTAGCACCCTAAAATTGGCGCGATAAAATTGTAATAATTACATTCACCTTAGTAAATAATTTAAATTCAAAATTTAACCTCCCAAACCGCCTGTTAACTGTTGGGTAATCCGTTTCCCCCTTTTTCGTGCCATTTTTAGAGGTTGTTTTGACCGTTTGACGATATCGTCGCCGATCAAACGATATCACCCCAGATCTGACGATTTCGTCTAGACAAGGACGTCCAGACGATCTTGTCGCAAAACTAATTTTGCACAATTAGCTTCTGTTCCAACGGGCCTCTAATCCGGGCAGAAGCGTGTACGCGCCGTTAGAGACCCTCCCCCATTGGAGATCTCCCAAATAGGGATGATCTCCAACCTCCTAACTATTCCCCTAAGCCTATTTAATCATTAGGACCTTCCCTTCCCAACCCCTGGCTGAATTTCTCTATGACTTGATTTTGCGTGCATTAGAATACCCAGAGCATCATTTTGCATTTGTTATTTTGAAGTTTTCTTGCAGGGACCTCATTGATTTTCAGTCGGAGCATGCTCAGATCGTCGTAGACGATCTCGTTCAAATCTCGGACGATCCTGTCACAATTCGGGACGATTTCACTGCTTCCAGACGATTTCGATTTGCAATCTGCATTGGGGGCAATCAGTGCCCGAGTTTGCGCTTTCTCTTATTCATTTTGTTGTTTTATTCTGCATTTTAATTAGTTTTATCCTTATTTCTTACTATTTTGCATTTGGAGTTCACCCATATAGCTTAAGTTGCATGATAAGATCATAATTTCTCATTTGAATGTCATAATTTGTTTGAATTTCTATTCATAACCATTGTTTAGTATTCATCCTATTATTTTGTGTTGTTTCCCTCTGTTATCATAGTTGCATTCTCTGTATTTTGCATCTATTTTTTTGTTTGCAGGTCTCTGACGAATTCGTCAGATCTCAGACGATCTTGTCAAATTAGAGGCGATCTTGACTGCTTCAACATCAGAATCTTCATCAGACATCCGGATCAGGTATTCTGCTTTTAATCTTCTGTAATTTCTCTATTTTCTGTCCTTAATTCTGCTTTCTGTATTCATTAAATCTGCACTTGCATATAGATTAATTTAGATTCATTTGGCCAAACCTAGGATATGAATGCTTAAGACTAAAAACGAACACATAAAAACACATTCCAAACCTAGGCGTGGAAACTGCCATTAAATGTTTCCTGGTGAACCCACCATCCGTCGAAAAATCACCAATATACACCTCCCTTGAGAGGCGGGACCTTCGCAAGTCCTCTCAGTCCGAGGTACCGTGACATCCTTTTCCCATCCTCCTTCCGGGCACGGATCCTATAGCCTGAAGGTAAGGATGCAAAAAATTTGGAGCGATACAGTAACCTATTCTAAGGATGCACTTGATGATGGCCATGCCACTGAAATGGCCATCGCACATACCGTTATGAGCTTGTGAAATTGCCTAAGAAACCTCTTGGGGCTCTAGACAATGAAGGAGAACTCCATCGTAGCCTCGTCGATACAAAATATCTCCTAACAAGACATATTTAGTCACTTTCTGCTTGAATGTGTATTTTGCGGCACACGATAATTCCTCTGGGATCAGACCAAGTTTTAAGAAGTGTTGGATTTGCGACATCCAGCTCTGGTAAGCCTCAGCTTCGACTGCCAAGATGACTTGTTCCCCCTACGTATCTACATGTGCAAATGCATATTGGGAAACAACCTTGTGGTGAATGGTAGTACTACTCCTCGTCGAACTTTGAGAGGTTAATGACCCCAGGGTGCCTTCTTAAGAAAGTCTTCAGCTCTATAGAACCATTCAATTTTTGGATCCATGCTAATCATGTTGATTGACTATTTATTATCAAAGGCTTCATGCTCTACTACAGGATGCGAGAGTGTTTTAACATGAATGGTAGTGAAATTGGTAGATGGATTATGAGGGATTCAGGATACCAAAGATGTTATCGTGTCTGCAAACCTATTTGATGAACGAGGGATTGCCTCGATGTCATACCATTCTAATTTAGCCAAATATGTAACAACAATATATTTATAAGCTTTTAACATGGGACATCGACATTAAAAGAGTCTCTTAACTTGGTTGACTATGAGCAAGGAGTTGCCAAATATGTTTAATCTTTTAATTTTCATAGCGATGGTTGTATGGAGGCCCAGTAGTAGGGCTTCATATTCAGCATTGTTGTTGGTGCAAGGGAAGTCTAATTTGAATGACAAGGGCATTGGAGCTCCTTATGGCATGACAAACACTATTCCTGCACCACCTCCTTGCTTGCACTTTGAATCGTCGAAGAACAAGGTCATATCAGCACTATGTTTTGGTTGTTCAGGTTTGGGAGCCTCGGATACGACGAAGACCACATAATTTGAAAGCTCAATGGTTAGAGACCTATTGTTTGACAGCGGTGCCTCAACCAGCTAATCAGCTATGACTTGTCCCTTAATGGAATTTTGGCTTTTGAATTCCAGATCGAATTCTGTCAGTAGCATGATCCACTTTGTAGTATATGTATTATGATATGTCTCATCATATACTGCAAAGGATTTTGTTTTGATATTACATATGTCGTATGACTTAGCATATAGTGCCACAATTTATTTGTAGCAAACACTACTGTTAAACACGACTTCTCCACATATGCATATCCTAGCTCATAACTTACCAAGTTTAAGCTAATATAATATATGGTTTGCTCTTTGCCTTGCATGTTATTTTGGGCTAACATGGTCCCTAATGCAAAGTCGATCGTCGATATATATAACAAAAATGGCACATATGGCCTTGGTGGAGCTAGTACTGGCGACGTCGCCAGGTATTGCTTAATTTCAGCAAAGGTTGCTTGATAGTCCTCATCCCAATTGAATGGGACCCCCTTGTGTAGCAGTCAATTCATGGATCAATATTTATCCAATAATTGAGCGATAAATCGCTTTATGGATGTTAATTTGCCCTGTAGGCTTCTTAATTATTTTATGTTTAAGGGAGGATGCATATCTAGAATAGCCTTGAAATTTGCTGGATCAACTTTGATGCCTCATTTTGAAATGATGAATCCTAAGATTTTTCTTGAAGTTATGCCAAACACACACTTATTAGGGTTCAACCTAACATTGTGCTCTATCAAGTGATCGAAGACCTTTTTCAAGACCTCAACATGCTCAGAACGTAGCAATGACTTAGCCAACAAGTCATCGATATAATCCTCTAGGATCTTATGCATGTAGTCATGAAATATATATGTCATGGCCCACTGGTATGTGGAACCAATATTTTTAAGGCCAAATGACATAACTTTATAGCAGAATGTCCCCCTGGTGTTATAAATGCGGTTTTATGCTGGTCTTCGGGATTAATATGAATTTGATTATATACAGAAAAACCTTCCATAAGGGAGAGCATCTCATGACCTACAATTGCGTCTACAAGAGCATCAATATTCAACAATAGAAATGAATCCTTTGGTGTTGCCTTCTTCAGGTCTCTAAAATCCATACAAATATGAATCCTTCCATCAGGTTTTCCTATAGGCACCATATTGGATACCCATTTTGGATAGTCGATGGAGATAACAAACTCTACGTCCAACAACTTTTGCAATTCATATTTCACCATTAATGCTACTGTTGGATGCATCTTTCTAAGATTTTTCTTGACTGGATTCTTCGACAGGTCTAGCAAAAGGTTATGGATAACTAGTTTTGGATCTAGACCTGGCATATCTTTGTAAGTCCAAGTGAAAAAAATTAGGTCTCTCTTTCTATAGAGGGATGAGGGTTGCACGCTCATCTGGAGTGAGACTCTCTCCAAATTTAACCTTCCTTGGATTGGTGGGATCATTATTGATATCCACATCGAAGGTTTCCTCTACTGACATGTGTGATCCCTCCTCAAGCTTATGAGGCGTAGGGATCAAATGGATGTCATCGGCTGGGTTTATAGGTTCCACATTGGAAGCATCCTCAACATGATAGATATCATAAGCATAGCCTATCGCAAAATGAAATGGTTGCAACATTTCTTTGTTAGGGAAGAAATCTTCAGGCTCAACAGACGAGTCAGCACGATCCCAGTCGATAGCATCTACATTTAAATGCAACGGTTTGGACGAATCGGTTGGATTGTGGAGTGGAGTGGTCAAATCAATGGAGACCATATTGATGGAATGGAATTGATCTCCAAGACCATGCAGAAAAACATCTATATCACCGATGTAGCTCCCATACCCAGGATTTTGCTCTATTGACATGGGCATAAATGGGTCCTCCCTATGCGGGCTACAGATGACTGGATCCTTTCTATGCATTGATTGCAATATTGGATCATTCGGCTCAATGATCTCTATGTACATAAGCGATCAAGAAACACTATGTGATAGATCACATTGAAGTTTGGTGGTCTTCCCCTAAGTCGAGGATTGAGATTTATCTCTCTACGCATGTCCTCAGTCGTATAAGGTGCATTACAGTGATGTAGGTAGGGAGGTCCTAAGTAGGCTCTCTTTGTATTATCTTCTTCATCGCTATCGTAATACAATCCTTTATTTACCCCCACTATAATGGGACATTCTAAAAAATGTGACCCCATATAGGCTATCTCCTGATCACTATCATCGTTTTTCGATAAAATCGAATATAAGCATCATAAATACGATATTGCCTCATAAACTGGCTTAACCCCATTCCTCGACTGATTATCGGGTGAGGACTCACTGTCCACCATGATATTCTCATGATACGTCTTGGGGTGGTGCTATGGTGATGTAAGACACCATCCTACTATCCCTCTAGAATGCAGAAGAATAAGGGTGATATGGGTTGAAATCCACATCATCCCCCAGACTAAGGTACAGGTGATCTAAATATGCTGCAAGTAAATCATCCTATCCTCGTATTTGCAACCCTAGCCTGAACCTATTAGTTGCCAACTAATAATGCAGCTCAAGCAGAGTCCTACGTTCTTGCTCAAAAATACCAAGGCCATACCCATGCCAATGATATAATTCAAAAACACGCATGGAATATTCAGGTTTGGATAAGTAACTAACATTCACTACAAATGGTTTGTCATAATTTTCATCTATGGGCGTTTGAGTAGGAAGCTGATCCAGGCCAATGTAGATGAAGTTCATTTGATTGGGTGGCTCTCCCAATGGCACTACTGATCCAACCAGAAAATGATGAGCATGTGGTCGACCCATCGCTTGTGCAGTCTCTAGAATTGGTCCAAAGGTGATGTTATGCACAATATATTCACATAACCCTGTGTTGGCTAGATGAACAATCACCCGCGATGCGGATGACCCTGTTGACAATGTAGGCAAGGTAGATGGAGGTACCTCCTTGACTTTGTCTTGGGCTTCTTCCACTTCCATGGGAGTGGGAGCCTCATTGGCAACTAGTTTGGGCACATGCTTCTTTTTCTTTTTTCCCATTTTCACCTTTAGCTTCCTTTTGTCCCAAAGCATTGCTGATACAGTTAGTTTCAAAGAAGTTGTTGTAATGTGCTCAAATCTATGCGATACAGATGTCGATGGTTGAGCACACACTTTTTCCTTACCTCCTGGATTCTTAATTGATGACACTAGCCGAACGTCCAGGTGCATTGATGGGAGTATGAAACCCCTTGGAAAATCAGTTAGGTTCACGAATTTGAAGGGATCTTCATCTGACGACACCACATGAACCCATCCCTCATAAATGCATTTTGCACATTGATGTAGTATAGATGGAATGCAACGCATTTCTCGAATACAAGGTCTTCCAAGAAGGATGTTATATTGCATTGTGCCTTCGATCATGTGACACATCACGGCGATGGTCTTTAGGTCCACCTGAATAGGTAGGACGATTGTGCCAACCATCGAGCATAGTGCATCGTTAAACACTCTTAATGTGAATACAGTGGGTATAATATGTGACTTGGGCAGCTTTAAAAGACTTAACACCTCGGTCATTATAATATTGATCGACAAACCAGTGTCGACCAAGACCCTCTTGAATGGCATGTGATTAACACGCGTGATGATATGTAATAGCGGGTCAGCTGTATCTGTAGGAACCTTCCTAATTTCATGATCATAGAATTATTTCATAGGTTCCTGGCACTATTGTATGTGTCCCATAAAATTGGTGAATGCTTGGGCATCATGGGACTGCACCTCGATGGACCTCAGAATGTCCATGAGAGTCTCCCTATGCTTAGGGGACTACTGTATCAACTCATAAATAGACAACTTCACAAGAGTTGTTTGTAGGCTTTGAACCAACTTGCTTCATATGGTCACCATCGATCTAGTTGGTGGGCCTGGAATATTCTGAACTGGTCACTGATTCGGCGTAGCTTGTATCCTGATGGGAGTGCGAGGTTGATTTGGATGCTCATACCTCCCATGTCTGGTAACAACATTAACCATACCTACGAACCCCTGGGTAGGTGGTTCGACGTGTACTTGGTTGACTTGTCCAACGTTGTTATGCAGTACCTCATGTTTTGGCAATGGATTTTTATAAATTCCCATGTTTTGGTTGTTGGGCACCAGTGGATTATTTGGCACTATGAGCTTACCTTTATCGATCATGTTTTGCACAATATGTTTGAAGGACCAACACACTTCTATGTCATGGCCCTTCATGCGATGGAAGATGCAAAATAGATCATTCTGATGCCCCTTTGGTTTGGGTTGATTAGGATCGACCAACTTAATCTCGGGCAACCTGATTGCCTTACCCTCGCACAATTGATGGAATATTGATGTCAACGATTTCATCAAAGTCATGAATTGGTAATACGAGCGTTGTTCCTTATTTTTACCCCTGTTAGTATTCTTGCACTGCTCGTATTGCACAGGAGGAGGTTGGGCCTGATAATTCTGCTTTTGTTTCCCTGTATCCTCTCTTTGGAGGTTTAACCTCACCTGATTAACATGGGCCTACTTGCCCTAATGTTTCATGGAGCTTTTCTTGTGCCCCTCCTTCCTATTTTTGAGCTTCAAGTTGCTTTCTTGTAGCTTGATATCCTAAATTACTTTGGCTTGTGCCAAATCTTCTTTGAATATCAGGTATTGTTGTAGTTGCAACAGTAACGAGATGTGCTTAGCACAAATCTTCATGAACATTCGAGTCAATTCTGTAGCAAGAATGAGGAATGACAATTTTACCATTAATCTCCTCCACCTCTTTCCGTATTCTAATATTGGCTCATCATCACACTGAGCTAGCACAGCTAGATCAGAATGGTTAGCTTGATTTTTGATGCTAAAATAAAAGCGTTCAAGAAAGGTATCAACCAGTTGCTCAAAAATGGTGATATTGTGCTTCTTCAGTTGATTAAACCATTCCTAAGCTGGGTTTGATAGGGTTGTGATGAATGTATGCAAAAGCAAGGTATTCTTGCTTGCAATATGGAAGCATACGTCTAAAAATATTGTGACATGCACTTGCGCATCTTCGTCACCTTTGAATTTATCTAGCTTGGATATGAAAAAATGCTCAAGATATGCTGAAGTAGACACTGAGGGGTCCAAAGGCTCATTATGAATCTTAATCAATGTCATATTTTAAAAATTTGTGCCTTGCCTCTTGATTTCTTTCACTTTCTCTGCTAAGGCCTTATAGGTCTGCAAGGATAGAAAGTCCTCCTCCCTAAACTAACGCGAGGGTGGTTTTGGAGGCACATTCTTCCTTTGTCGAGTTGGATGATGTTGCTCTTCCTCCTCCTCAACCTGAGAGCTTTCGAAATATCCTTGATCAACCCCATCTCCCTCTTCTTCCTCATATTGTCTTTATCTCTGATCTTTGAATGGTGGTTGCCATTCTCTTTTTTGAGCACTACATTAGTATGAGCGTATCTACGCTCTTGATGCACATTGACTTGTGAAAAATCCTTCCTATGAATGCGCTCTTCGTGCTCAACATGAGTGAATAAACCAGCATTAGCTAGCTTATCCTCTTGTTCCACAAGCTCCTTTTGGATAAGGATGCATTCCTCATGCATATGTTGCTCATATAATATTTGTCTAATGAGCATTTGCGACTGAATATTCTCATATTCAATACGCTGCCTCTCTGCACGGGCATCCTCCAATTGGTCTTGGAGGAGTTGTCATCTTTGCTCAAATACCAGTCTATGTGATCTATCAATGTGACCATTCGTAAGAGGCCTCTGGTATGTGTGCTTTGTGGGAGTGATCTTATGGGTTTTGTACCCATCTGGCAGATTCACCATGCTTTTGCCTTTGTCCTTGAAGATGATATTGGCATCATGCTAAGTCCTATACTGTGTGCCACCATGTGCGGATGGTGGATGTGAACCATGAGGGCACTTGGAAGCCTCCCCATGCTCTCTAGTAGTCCTGATAATGCTCCCACCATGCTCACTCGGGGCACACATGTGTTAGTCTTACAATGACACTGAGAGGGGGGTGAATCAGTGTAGCTCTTTAAACTTGAATTTATAGCTCTTAATACCGCAACAATTAAAACTTATTACTAGATACAACAAGTATAACAAAAGAGCATCACACAACACAAGATTTAACGAGGTTCACCAATGTGGCTACTCCTCAAAAATTGATCGCTTGGACTACCATCCAAATCCAGCCTTTGCAAAGCACCAACTTTACAATCAATTTACCAAGCACCCACTGGAAGGAGCACCAACCCCTGATTTATCTACACCAATAGAAAGGAGCACCAACCCCTGATTTACTCGCACCAACTGGAAGGAGCACCAAGGGAAACCCGAAGGAGCACCAACCCTTGATGCCAAGCTCCAACTTGGACTTCAATTTGAATCTATAAGTTTGATAGTAAGATACCTTTGCTTTTGCAAGACCTTGACTGGTCTTCTTCACCTTTGCGTTCTCTGCACTCTCTCTCTCTGCAATCACTTCGCACACTCTACTTCATTATAATCAAACTTCATGATCGTCTTCTCCCTTTTGTGCACTCTGCTCTCTTTGCAAATTTTGCACTTAGCATGATTCGACATGACTTGCTCTCTGCGCACAATGACCGTATTTCACACACATTCGACTCCCCTTCAATTCTCCAAACAACCCTCCTTTTATAACAATATTTTTTATGATGAAAACCCTAATCTTAGTCGATTGTAAATCCTAATCTTAGTCGGCTTTCATAACAACTGTAAACCCTAATTTTAGTCGGTTGTCATCGGTCTTCGTCGCTTCAACTCAAGAAGATGTTTGGTTTATCCATCGCTTGATGATTTCATTTTGGACAGACCCTGTAACCATATACTTTTGACACTCTTCGTATTTTGTCTTGTAAATGTCGTAGTGATGTCGGTCCACTGTCATACTTCTCATTTTAGTCGGGTTCTCCTTCTTGACTTGCGCATTTATGACCTGTCATGAAATCATGACATTTTTGCCTCTGTAGCTTCTTTTGTTGTTGTTGCCATGAAAATACAACATGTCACGATATCGTGACACTTTCACCTCCGTACGCTTTCTCTATTCTTTTGTCATGATATCATGACATTTTTCCTTCGTAGACTTCGTCTTTTCTTTTGTCGTGATATCATGACATTTTTCTCTCGTATACTTCGTCTTTGCTTTTGTCATGATATCGTGACACTTCTGCTTCCATAGACTTTGACTTTGCTTTTGTCATGATATCGTGACACTTCTACCTCCGTAGTCTTCAACTTAGCTTTTGTCATGAAATCGTGACACTTCACTTTCGTACTTAGCTTCTTTGCTTTTGTCATGAAATCGTGACACTTCTACCTTCAAGTCTTCTTCTCGCTTTTGTCGTGAAATCGTGACACTTCGCTTTCGTACTTTACTTCTTTGCTTTTGTCATGAAATCGTGACACTTCCTTTAAGTCTTGCTTTCTCTTTTGTCGTGAAATCATGACGTTCCTTCTACGCTTTCTCTCTTTCTTTTGTCATGAAAATGCGACATGTCGCGATATCGTGACACTTTTCAAACTTACTTTCTCTCTCCTATTTTAGTCATGAAAATGTGACATGTCATGAAATCGTGACACTTTTCCAACTTACTTTCTCTCTCCTATTTTAGTCGGAAAATGTGACATGTCACGAAATCGTGACACTTTTCTTACTTGTTCTCTTTCTTCGAACTTGTCACGAAATCGTGACACTTTTTCCTGCTTTCTCTTTCTCTTCCAACATGTCACGAAATCGTGACAGTTTTTCCACTTGCCTTTTTCTCTTCCAACATGTCACGAAATCGTGACAGTTTTTCCTGCTTTTTCTCTCTTCCAACATGTCATGAAATCATGACAGTTTTTCTTGCTTTTCTCTCTCTTCCAACATGTCACGAAATCGTGACAGTTTTTCTTGCTTTTTCTCTCTCTTCCAACATGTCACGAAATCATGACAGTTTTTCCTGCTTTTTCTCTCTCTTCCAACATGTCACGAAATCGTGACAGTTTTTCTTGCCTGTTGTATATGTCGCGATATCACGACACTTTTCTTACTTGTCTTTTTCTTTGATCTTTTGCATATGGGCCACTTCGGTCTTCTTGGAAAATCACTGTACATACTCTGAATAACCTTTGAACTCCTGTCTTCTGCATCTGAATAGCTTTTGAACTTCCTGTCCACTGCATCAATAGATCTATCTGATTGTGTTGACAACAATGACAATATTGTTGTTGCACCTTGCTCAACAATCTCCCCTTTGGAATTGTTGGCAACACATGTGCAATTTCCTGTAACTCTTCTCCCCCTTTGACAATAATACCAAAGGGCTACTGCAGACTCCCCCGAGTCCATGCACAACATTCTCAGGCAAAATTTATTACACTTAGCAAAAATCATGAACATGAGCAAAAAGATAATCAAATACTTAAATGCTCCCCCTGAGAATGTGATCCCTGTAGCTAGTCAATTCTTGGGAAGTGTGACCACTCCCAATTTATTGCGAAGGTACTCAAAAACTTCCTTGGGCAATGGTTTTGTGAAGATATCTCGCTACTTGCTCTGTAGTTGGAACAAAATCCAACTTAACCTCACCTTCCGCAACTTTCTCCTTCAAAAAGTGATACCTGATAGCAATGTGTTTTGTGCATGAATGCATAACCGGATTCTTGGAGATGTTAATGGCACTGGTGTTATCACACTTAACTGATATTGGCTCACTGAAGCTAATACCAAGATCTTTCAGGGTTTGTTTCATCCACAATACCTGCGTACAACATGTTGTCGCTGCAATATATTCTGCCTCTACTGTCGATAAAGAAACCGACTCTTGTTTCTTACTTGTGCCACGCGACCAATCTGTCTCCAAGATAGAATGCACCTCCACTGGTACTCTTTCTGTCATCGACACCTCCTGCCCAATCTGCATCTGAATACGAAATAAGGGTGAAGTCTTTACCTTTCGGATACCATAACCCATACTCCATAGTACCCTTGAGGTACCGAAGAATCCTCTTCACTGCTTGTCACATGAGTCTCCTTGGGATTAGCCTAAAATCGTGCTACCATGCATACCGCCTGCAAAATATCTGGTCCGGTAGTCGTCGTGTACGATAAGCTCCCAATCATAGATCTGTACATGGTTTGATCAACAGGTGGAGATTTGTCATCCTTGCTCAACTTGCAACTTGTCGTCATGGGAGTGCTAACCGGCTTACAATCCTCCATTGTGAACTTTTTAACATCTCTTTCACATATTTAACTTGAGAAATAAATATGCCCTTCTTATTTTGATTAACTTGCAACCCGAGGAAATACGAAAGTTCACCAATCATTGACATTTCAAATTCTTTCTGCATCTTATTTGCTAAATCTTTACATGACTCATCTTTGCTGCTGCCAAATATGATATCATCTACGTATACAACAAGAACAATAAGATGCCCATTTTCTATTTTGACATACAAATTACTATCCACCATACCTTTCTTAAACCCTTGTTGAGTGAGATAGTTGTCTAGCCTTGCATACCATGCTCGGGGTGCCTGTTTTAAGCCATATAATGCTTTCTTCAACTTGCAAACCAAGTTGGGATCATCACCAAGTTGGAAACCATCTCGGTTGCTCAATATAAACCTCTTCTTCAAGTTTCCCATTCAAAAATGCTGATTTCACATCCATTTGATAAACTTTGAAATTCTTGTAGACTGCTAAAGCCAGAAACATTCTAATTGCCTCTAGTCTAGCTACTGGTGCAAAAGTTTCCTCAAAGTCAATGCCTTCAACTTGTGCATAACCCTTACATACCAATCTTGCTTTATTTCTGACTACCTGTCCGTCTTCATTCAATTTGTTTCAAAAAATCCATTTAGTCTCGATTATATTTTTATTTGCAGGTCTAGGTACTAACTCCCAAGTTTCATTTTTCTCGATCTGATCTAATTCTTCATTTATTGCCTTCATCCAACTTTCATCTTTGCTTGCGTCAACAACATTTTTGGGCTCAATGTTGGATAATAGAGAGTAGTTACTTACTACTCTTCTTCTTGTCTGAACACCAACTTTGGGGTCTCCAATTATTTGCTCTCTAGGATGATTTTTCTCGCTAGTTTCCTATTTTGAATTTCTTATTTTCTTCCACTTCTGAATCACAACTTAAATCATCTGAGTCAATTTTTTGTATCTTTTCCATTTCGTTTTCCTCATCTCCTTCAATAACCTCTTCATAAATTGGGTAGTTCTTTTCATAGCTAATTACTCGTTCTCTACCTTCATCAAATTTAACATCGGCACTTGTCCACAATTTTCTTTAGCCTCTTGTTGTAGCATTTGTAAGCTTTGCTTTTTGATGAATAACCAACAAAAATACCTTCATCCGCTCTATCTTCAAACTTACCAAGATTATCTTCAGTTCTTTTGATGTAGCACTTGCTGCCAAAAACTTTGAGGTATTTTGTTGTTGCCCTTTTACCGAACCACAACTCATAAGGAGTTTTGCTTTCATGTGTTCTCAGCATGTACCTATTTTGGATATACACCGCAGTATGGACTGCTTCTTTCCAAAATCTGTCTGCTACTCTGCTTTCAGCCAACATAGTCCGTGCCATTTCCTGCACTGTCCTGTTCTTTCTTTCTACCACTCCATTCTGTTGAGGTGTCCTGGCTGCTGAAAACTGTCTCCTAATACCGTATTTTTCACAGTACTCTATAAACTCCTCTGAAATGAATTCTCCTCCTCTATCTGATCTTAAACATTTGATCCTCTTTCCTGTTTCATTCTCAACTTGGTTTTTGAAAATCTTGAACATTTCAAAAGCTTCTGATTTATGCTTCAAGAAAAATATCCATGTCATTCTGAATAGTCATCAATGCACAACATAAAATATTTGTCACCATTTATGCTTTGTGTTCTCATGGGTCCACATAAATCAGTGTGTATTAGTTCCAAAGGTTTGCTTGTGTAGTACTCTTTTGTTTTGAATGTGACTCTAGTTTGCTTCCCCTTTTGGCATGAAGCACAAATGTTGTTTGCTAGGTTTGTTGATGGTGGGAATATCTCTCACTGCCCTTTTTGAGTTGATTTTTACTAGATTATCAAAACTGATATGACCGAGTCTCTTGTGCCACAACCAATTTTCTTCTTCCTGTCCAATAAAACAAGCTCCTTCTGAAGTCTCTGAGAGCGTGTACAGGTTGCCAGATGTCCTTGATCCAGTTGCTATCAATTTTCCACTATTTGTATTTTCGACTTCACAACCCTGCTTCTTAAAAACTACTTCATGACCTTTATCACAAATCTGACTTACGCTCAACAAGTTATGTTTCAAACCATCCACAAACAAGACTTCTTCTGACTTAATTTTTTTGTCACTAATTTTAACTGAACCTTTGCCAACTATCTTAGCTCCATCATTATTTCCAAACTTTACTGAACCACCTTCATATTTCTGTAACTTCTCAAATTTTTGTTTGTCACCTGTCATATGACCGGAGCATCCACTATCAAGTATCCATGGTACATATTTATTCTGTGCTTTAAATGTTGTTTGTACGATTAAGGATTCCTTTTCTTCCTTAAGTCGCTCTTTTTCTTTCCACTCCATTTTGATAGTAGTTTTGGGCTCTTGTTTTGCCTTTCCCTTATCAATAGCTTGTGCATGTTTTTCGAGAAGTTTTCTATTTTGTCTCATCCTATTTGGTTGAAATTTTCTTCCCTGAAACTGATTTGATGCAAATGTACTTCTACAGTTTCTTGCAATGTGCCCAAAATTATGACAGTTATAACATTCTACTGTATAATTCATCAAAGGAGAAAAAGCATTTCTACTAGTGAAATTCCTTGGTCTTACATTATATTTGTAGTCTGAGATTTTATGTCCATAGCCATTGCATTTAAAATAGAAACCATAAAAGGGATAATTGAACCTGGGTGATGGTCTTTGCCATGTTGTCGTAGGAGCCATAGGTCTTCTTCTTCTTTGATGTGTGACATTGGTGAATCCATCATTGTCAATTCTCCTTTCGTGCCTGGCATTATTGCTTTCTTTTGCATGAGACATTTTTCCTTGATCAACCTGTTTCTTATCTTCATTCTTTATGGATTCTACATTTCTGGCCTTTGATCCATTTGATGATTCTCCTTCGATGAAACCCAGACCAAATTTGATGCCTGCAGGCCTTTGGTCATTTATAATCTTATCCAGCTTCATAGAACTTTCTTCGCGTTTGTGATAGCAACTAATTTTGTGATTCATCTCTTCTATCTGCATCCATAAACCAACATTCTCTTCTTCTAGTTTGCAGCAATAATCTATTTTCATGGTAATTTGTACTTCGAGATCTTTAGATATTTTCTTGTATTCTTCTGTCTGTACTTTCAGACTGGTTATGATTTCATTTGCATCCTCAAGATTTTTTGAAATTTTCTTATTCTTTTTCCTCTCTATTTTCCACTCTTCAAGTGCAGAGATCAACTCACCTTCTAGATCTACTTCAGCCTCAGGGTTTTCACCACATACTTCAGAGTTCACTCCTTCCTTTTCTAATTTTACTTCTTCAAATGCCATGAAAAGAGCTTCAGTGATTCTAAATGTTAAATGGTGTTTGTTTGATGAGAGCTTCACCACCTGCCATTGTGTTACTTCCAAGATCACCCTAGCCGGTTAAGCTTGTATAGGAACTTAGCTCGATACCAATTGTTAGTCTTACAATGACACTGAGAGGGGGGTGAATCAGTGTAGCTCTTTAAACTTGAATTTATAGCTCTTAATACCATAACAATTAAAACTTATTACTAGATACAACAAGTATAACAAAAGAGCATCACACAACACAAGATTTAACGAGGTTCACCAATGTGGCTACTCCTCAAAAATTGACTGCTTGGACTACCATCCAAATCTAGCCTTTGCAAAGCACCAACTTTACAATCAATTTACCAGCACCCACTAGAAGGAGCACCAACCCCTGATTTATCTACTAATAGAAAGGAGCTAATGAGAGATGCCAAGCTGCAACTTGGACTTCAATTTGAATCTATAAGTTTGATAGTAAGATACCTTTGCTTTTGCAAGACCCTGACTGGTCTTCTTCACCTTTGCGTTCTCTGTGTACTCTGAATCACTTCGCACACTCTGACTTCGTTATAGTCAAACTTCATGATCATCTTCTCCTTTTTGTGCACTCTGCTCTCTTTGTAAATTTTGCACTTAGCATGATTCGACATGACTTGCTCTCTGTGCACAATGACCGTATTTCACACACATTCAACATCCCCTTCAATTCTCCAAACAACCCTCCTTTTATAACAATATTTTTTATGATGAAAACCCTAATCTTAGTCGGTTGTAAATCCTAATATTAGTCGCTTTCATAACAATTGTAAACCCTAATTTTAGTCGGCTATCATCGGTCTTCGTCGGCTTCAACTCAAGAAGATGTTATGTTTATCTATCGCTTGATGATTTCATTTTTTAAATTTCTTTGTGAGTGATGTTGGTCCACTGTCATACTTCTCATTTTAGTCGGGTTCTCCTTCTTGACTTGCGCATTTATGACCTATCATGAAATCATGACATTTCTCCTCTCTAGCTTCTTTTGTTGTTGTTGCCACGAAAATACAACATGTCAGGATATCGTGACACTTTCACCTCCGTACGCTTTCTCTATTCTTTTGTCATGATATCATGACATTTCTGCCTCTACAGACTTCGTCTTTTCTTTTGTCGTGATATCACGACATTTCTGCCTTCGTATACTTCGTCTTTGCTTTTGTCATGATATCGCGACACTTCACTTCCATAGACTTTGACTTTGCTTTTGTCATGATATCGTGACACTTCTACCTCCGTAGTCTTCAACTTAGCTTTTGTCATGAAATCGTGACACTTCTTTCGTACTTAGCTTCTTTGCTTTTGTCATGAAATCGTGACACTTCTGCCTTCGAAGTCTTCTTCTCTGCTTTTGTCGTGAAATCGTGACACTTCTGCTTTCATACTTTACTTCTTTGCTTTTGTCATGAAATCGTGACACTTCTACTTTCGAAGTCTTGCTTTCTCTTTTGTCATGAAATCGTGACAGTTCGCTTTCGTACGCTTCCTCTCTTTCTTTTGTCATGAAAATGCGACATGTCGCGATATCGTGACACTTTTCAAACTTACTTTCTCTCTCCTATTTTAGTCGTAAAAATGTGACATGTCACGAAATCGTGACACTTTTCCAACTTACTTTCTCTCTCCTATTTTAGTCGTGAAAATGTGACATGTCATGAAATCGTGACACTTTTCTTACTTGTTCTCTTTCTTCAAACTTGTCGTGAAATCGTGACACTTTTTCCTGCTTTCTCTTTCTCTTCCAACATGTCATGAAATCGTGACAGTTTTTCCACTTGCCTTTTTCTCTTCCAACATGTCACGAAATCGTGATAGTTTTTCCTATTTTTCTCTCTCTTCCAACATGTCGTGAAATCGTGACAATTTTTCCTGCTTTTTCTCTCTTCCAACATGTCACGAAATCGTGATAGTTTTTCTTGCTTTTTGTATATGTCGCGATATCGCGACACTTTTCTTACTTGTCTTTTTCTTTGATCTTTTGCATATGGGCCACTTCGGTCTTCTTGGAAAATCACTGTACATACTCTGAATAACCTTTGAACTCCTGTCTTCTGCATCTGAATAGCTTTTGAACTTCCTGTCCACTGCATCAACAGATCTATCTGACTGTGTTGACAACAATGACAATACTGTTGTTGCACCTTGCTCAACAATCTCCCCCTTTGGAATTGTTGGCAACACATGTGCAATTTCCTGTAACTCTTCTCCCCCTTTGACAATAATACCAAAGGGCTACTGCAGACTCCCCACGAGTCCATGCACAACATTCTCGGGCAAAATTTATTACACTTAGCAAAAATCATGAACATGAGCAAAAAGATAATCAAATACTTAAATGCTCCCCCTGAGAATGTGATCCCTGTAGCTAGTCAATTCTTGGGAAGTGTGACCACTCCCAATTTATTGCGAAGGTACTCAAAAACTTCCTTGGGCAATGGTTTTGTGAAGATATCTGCTACTTGCTCTGTAGTTGGAACAAAATCCAACTTAACCTCACCTTCCGCAACTTTCTCCTTCAAAAAGTGATACCTGATAGCAATGTGTTTTGTGCGTGAATGCATAACTGGATTCTTGGAGATGTTAATGGCACTGGTGTTATCACACTTAACTGATATTGGCTCACTGAAGCTAATACCAAGATCTTTCAGGGTTTGTTTCATCCACAATACCTGCGTACAACATGTTGTCGCTGCAATATATTCTGCCTCTACTGTCGATAAAGAAACTGACTCTTGTTTCTTACTGTGCCATGCGACCAATCTGTCTCCAAGATAGAATGCACCTCCATCGGTACTCTTTCTATCATCGACACCTCCTGCCCAATCTGCATCTGAATACGAAATAAGGGTGAAGTCTTTACCTTTCGGATACCATAACCCATACTCCATAGTACCCTTGAGGTACCGAAGAATCCTCTTCACTGCTTGTCACATGAGTCTCCTTGGGATTAGCCTAAAATCGTGCTACCATGCATACTGCCTACAAAATATCTGGTCTGGTAGCTATCAAGTACAGTAAGCTCCCAATCATAGATCTGTACATGGTTTGATCAACAGGTGGAGATTTGTCATCCTTGCTCAACTTGCAACTCGTCGTCATGGGAGTGCTAACTGGCTTACAATCCTCCATTGTGAACTTTTTAACATCTCTTTCACATATTTAACTTGAGAAATAAATATGCCCTTCTTATTTTGATTAACTTGCAACCCGAGGAAATACGAAAGTTCACCAATCATTGACATTTCAAATTCTTTCTGCATCTTATTTGCTAAATCTTTACATGACTCATCTTTTCTGCTGCCAAATATGATATCATCTACGTATACAACAAGAACAATAAGATGCCCATTTTCTGTTTTGACATACAAATTACTATCCACCATACCTTTCTTAAACCCTTGTTGAGTGAGATAGTTGTCTAGCCTTGCATACCATGCTCGGGGTGCCTGTTTTAAGCCATATAATGCTTTCTTCAACTTGCAAACCAAGTTGGGATCATCACCAAGTTGGAAACCATCTTGGTTGCTCAATATAAACCTCTTCTTCAAGTTTCCCATTCAAAAATGCTGATTTCACATCCATTTGATAAACTTTGAAATTCTTGTAGACTGCTAAAGCCAAAAACATTCTAATTGCCTCTAGTCTAGCTACTGGTGCAAAAGTTTCCTCAAATTCAATGCCTTCAACTTGTGCATAACCCTTACATACCAATCTTGCTTTATTTCTGACTACCTGTCCGTCTTCATTCAATTTGTTTCAAAAAATCCATTTAGTCCCGATTATATTTTTATTTGCAGGTCTAGGTACTAACTCCCAAGTTTCATTTTTCTCGATCTGATCTAATTCTTCATTTATTGCCTTCATCCAACTTTCATCTTTGCTTGCGTCAACAACATTTTTGGGCTCAATGTTTGGATAATAGAGAGTAGTTACTTACTACTCTTCTTCTTGTCTGAACACCAACTTTGGGGTCTCCAATTATTTGCTCTCTAGGATGATTTTTCTGCCAATTGCCTGTTTTGAATTTCTTATTTTCTTCCACTTCTGAATCACAACTTAAATCATCTGAGTCAATTTTTTGTATCTTTTCCATTTCGTTTTCCTCATCTCCTTCAATAACCTCTTCATAAATTGGGTAGTTCTTTTCATAGCTAATTACTCGTTCTCTACCTTCATCAAATTTAACATCGACACTGTCCACAATTTTCTTTAGCCTCTTGTTGTAGCATTTGTAAGCTTTGCTTTTTGATGAATAACCAACAAAAATACCTTCATCCGCTCTATCTTCAAACTTACCAAGATTATCTTCAGTTCTTTTGATGTAGCACTTGCTGCCAAAAACTTTGAGGTATTTTGTTGTTGCCCTTTTACCGAACCACAACTCATAAGGAGTTTTGCTTTCATGTGTTCTCAGCATGTACCTATTTTGGATATACACCGTAGTATGGACTACTTCTTTCCAAAATCTATCTGCTACTCTACTTTCAGCCAACATAGTCCGTGCCATTTCCTGCACTGTCCTGTTCTTTCTTTCTACCACTCCATTCTGCTGAGGTGTCCTGGCTGCTGAAAACTGTCTCCTAATACCGTATTTTTCATAGTACTCTGTAAACTCCTCTGAAATGAATTCTCCTCCTCTATCTGATCTTAAACATTTGATCCTCTTTCCTGTTTCATTCTCAACTTGGTTTTTGAAAATCTTGAACATTTCAAAAGCTTCTGATTTATGCTTCAAGAAAAATATCCATGTCATTCTGGAATAGTCATCAATGCACAACATAAAATATTTGTCACCATTTATGCTTTGTGTTCTCATGGGTCCACATAAATCAGTGTGTATTAGTTCCAAAGGTTTGCTTGTGTAGTACTCTTTTGTTTTGAATGTGACTCTAGTTTGCTTCCCCTTTTGGCATGAAGCACAAATGTTGTTTGCAGGTTTGTTGATGGTGGGAATATCTCTCACTGCCCTTTTTGAGTTGATTTTTACTAGATTATCAAAACTGATATGACCGAGTCTCTTGTGCCACAACCAATTTTCTTCTTCCTATCCAATAAAACAAGCTCCTTCTGAAGTCTCTGAGAGCGTGTACAGGTTGCCAGATGTCCTTGATCCGAGTTGCTATCAATTTTCCACTGTTTGTTTTTCCAACTTCACAACCCTGCTTCTTAAAAACTACTTCATGACCTTTATCACAAATCTGACTTACGCTCAACAAGTTATGTTTCAAACCATCCACAAACAAGACTTCTTCTGACTTAATTTTTTCATCACTAATTTTAACTCGAACCTTTGCCAACTATCTTAGCTCCATCATTATTTCCAAACTTTACTTGAACCACCTTCATATTTCTGTAACTTCTCAAATTTTTGTTTGTCACCTGTCATATGACTGGAGCATCCACTATCAAGTATCCATGGTACATATTTATTCTGTGCTTTAAATGTTGTTTGTACGATTAAGGATTCCTTTTCTTCCTTAAGTCGCTCTTTTTCTTTCCACTCCATTTTGATAGTAGTTTTGGGCTCTTGTTTTGCCTTTCCCTTATCAATAGCTTGTGCATGTTTTTCGAGAAGTTTTCTATTTTGTCTCATCCTATTTGGTTGAAATTTTCTTCCCTGAAACTGATTTGATGCAAATGTACTTCTACAGTTTCTTGCAATGTGCCCAAAATTATGACAGTTATAACATTCTCTTGTATAATTCATCAAAGGAGAAAAAGCATTTCTATTGGTGAAATTCCTTGGTCTTACATTATATTTGCAGTCTGAGATTTTATGTCCATAGCCATTGCATTTAAAACAGAAACCAGAAAAGGGATAATTGAACCTGGGTGATGGTCTTTGCCATGTTGTCGTAGGAGCCATAGGTCTTCTTCTTCTTTGATGTGTGACATTGGTGAATCCATCATTGTCAATTCTCCTTTCGTGCCTGGCATTATTGCTTTCTTTTGCATGAGACGTTTTTCCTTGATCAACCTGTTTCTTATCTTCATTCTTTATGGATTCTACATTTCTGGCCTTTGATCCATTTGATGATTCTCCTTCGATGAAACCCAGACCAAATTTGATGCCTGCAGGCCTTTGGTCATTTATAATCTTATCCAGCTTCATAGAACTTTCTTCGCGTTTGTGATAGCAACTAATTTTGTGATTCATCTCTTCTATCTGCATCCGTAAACCAACATTCTCTTCTTCTAGTTTGCAGCAATAATCTATTTTCATGGTAATTTGTACTTCGAGATCTTCAGATATTTTCTTGTATTCTTCTGTCTGTACTTTCAAACTGGTTATGATTTCGTTTGCATCCTCAAGCTTTTTTGAAATTTTCTTATTCTTTTTCCTCTCTATTTTCCACTCTTCAAGTGCAGAGATCAACTCACCTTCTAGATCTACTTCAGCCTCAGGGTTTTCACCACATACTTCAGAGTTCACTCCTTCTTCCTTTTTTGATTTTACTTCTTCAAATGCCATGAAAAGAGCTTCACCTGTCATTGTGTTACTTCCAAGATCACCCTAGCCGGTTAAGCTTGTATAGGAACTTAGCTCTGATACCAATTGTTAGTCTTACAATGACACTGAGAGGGGGGGGTGAATCAGTGTAGCTCTTTAAACTTGAATTTATAGCTCTTAATATCGTAGCAATTAAAACTTATTACTAGATACAACAAGTATAACAAAAGAGCATCACACAACACAAGATTTAACGAGGTTCACCAATGTGGCTACTCCTCAAAAATTGACTGCTTGGACTACCATCCAAATCTAGCCTTTGCAAAGCACCAACTTTACAATCAATTTACCAGCACCCACTAGAAGGAGCACCAACCCCTGATGCCAAGCACCAACTTGGACTTCAATTTGAATCTATAAGTTTGATAGTAAGATACCTTTGCTTTTGCAAGACCCTGACTGGTCTTCTTCACCTTTGCGTTCTCTCACTCTCTCTCTCTTGCAATCACTTTGCACACTCTGCTTCGTTACAGTCAAACTTCATGATCATCTTCTCCCTTTTCGCACTCTACTCTCTTTGCAAATTTTGCACTTAGCATGATTCGACATGACTTGCTCTCTGCGCACAATGACCGTATTTCACACACATTCCACTCCCTTTAATTCTCCAAACAGCCCTCCTTTTATAACAATATTTTTTATGATGAAAACCCTAATCTTAGTCGGTTGTAAATCCTAATCTTAGTCGGCTTTCATAACAATTGTAAACCCTAATTTTAGTCGGTTGTCATCGGTCTTCGTCGGCTTCAACTCAAGAAGATGTTGGTTTATCCATCGCTTGATGATTTCATTCTTTTTTTTTAAATATTGTAGTGATGTTGGTCCATTGTCATACTTCTCATTTCATTCGGGTTCTCCTTCTTGACTTGCGCATTTATGACCTATCATGAAATCATGACATTTCTACCTCTGTAGCTTCTTTTGTTGTTGTTGCCATAAAAATACATGTCATGATATCGTGACACTTTCGCCTCCATACGCTTTCTCTATTCTTTTGTCATGATATCATGACATTTTTGCCTCTGTAGACTTCATCTTTTCTTTTGTCGTGATATCATGACATTTTCCTCTGTATACTTCGTCTTTGCTTTTGTCGCGATATCGTGACACTTCTACTTCCATAGACTTTGACTTTGCTTTTGTCATGATATCGTGACACTTCTGCCTCCGTAGTCTTCAACTTAGTTTTTGTTGCTTTTGTCATGAAATCGTGACACTTCTACTTTAGCTTCTTTGCTTTTGTCGTGAAATCAGTACACTTCTTGAAGTCTTCTTCTCTACTTTTGTCATGAAATCATGACACTTCCTTTCGTACTTTACTTCTTTGCTTTTGTCATGAAAATCGTGACACTTTTTCAAGTCTTGCTTTCCTTTTGTCATGAAATCGTGACAGTTCTTTCGTACTCTTCCTCTCTTTCTTTTGTCATGAAAATGCGACATGTCGCGATATCGTGACACTTTTCAAACTTACTTTCTCTCTCCTATTTTAGTCGTAAAATGCGACATGTCATGAAATCGTGACACTTTTCCAACTTACTTTCTCTCTCCTATTTTAGTCGCGAAAATGCGACATGTCACGAAATCGTGACACTTTTCTTACTTGTTCTCTTTCTTCGAACTTGTCGTGAAATCGTGACACTTTTTTCTGCTTTCTCTTTCTCTTCCAACATGTCATGAAATCGTGACAGTTTTTCCACTTGCCTTTTTCTCTTCCAACATGTCGCAAAATCGTGACAGTTTTTCCTGTTTTCTCTCTCTTCCAACATGTCGCGAAATCGTGATAGTTTTTCCTGCTTTTTCTCTCTCTTCCAACATGTCGCGAAATCGTGACAGTTTTTCCTGCTTTTTCTCTCTCTTCCAACATGTCACGAAATCATGACAGTTTTTCTTGCCTGTTGTATATGTCGCGATATCGTGACACTTTTCTTACTTGTCTTTTTCTTTGATCTTTTGCATATGGGCCACTTCGGTCTTCTTGGAAAATCACTGTACATACTCTGAATAACCTTTGAACTCCTGTCTTCTACATCCGAATAGCTTTTGAACTTCCTGTCCACTGCATCAACAGATCTATCTGACTATGTTGACAACAATGACAATACTGTTGTTGCACCTTGCTCAACAGCATGGGTGAAGCTGAAGATTTGTATCCTAACTACTCGAGGATACCACCTAAACCATCCAACTGTCTGGATCATTACGACTCATGTGACGACGTACCATTGGATCCCACCTTAGATATATTGATAGTGATCTTGCGAGGTTCACTATGTGTGGGAGTGTGAACAGACCTATGCTCGAAAATGGGCCTGTCTACATACCCCTGAATGAGTGAATCCCAATATTTTTTATATTCTAAATTTGGAGGTATGGAACCTCCTATAGACCTAGTATATAGGGGTACCAACTTGGCTCCCTGTATGACATACTCATCAACCAATCTTATGGATGCACGTTCACTATGATCTCGATAATGGCTTTTGAGTGGAGCACCCTCATGCTGAGGGGCTCCATGCTCTATCCTATGTCTAGAAGAGTGTATAGAAGCTCCTCTATTGGGGGTACACTTAATGGTGTCCCCTCATGTCGAATTGTCTCCTCTGATGCTCGTCGAACGATGTTCGGGAAGCGCATGTGGGCAAGGGTTTGACACATTTTGTTGTGAATTTTATGGGGCTTGGTCATTGGCATCAGGATTAAGCTTCTATCAACCTCCCCGTGTCTCCACATAGTGTACCTAGTGTTTAGATTTATCTTTTATTATGCAAACAAGGTATACAATGGTGATTATCTCTTTTACAATTTAAAATGAGCCCTAAACTATTTGATGTGTTTTCAATTTGTTGTATCAGTATTTGAAACTCTTATCATGTTTGAAAGCTTGTTGGATGATAATCTTAGTTTAATTGGATTTCACATGTATACTCGTAGCTCGACAACTTGACCTGTAATGAGTGGTAATGAAGCCCACACATGGTCAGGGAGCACAAGTCCTCCCAAATACTCACTCATTTTCACCCAGTCAACGTCATACCCTTCGAAGAGGAGTATATGCAAATTTTTCAGGCTACAAAAGGTTCCCGGATTCGGTATTGGTCTAGAACAAAGGTACATGGGATTTGGGCCAACGAATGGAAATCACCTCCATCGTCGTTGAAACCCTACTAGTGGTTGGATATCACTTACAACTCACTAGCATTTAATTGAAACGTGGTGTGTGTGGTTAGTTTTAATTATTGCATGAAAATAAAATGCATCATGATGCATTTATGCTCATTTCTTATATGCTATGCAACAAAAGAACTTTTCAAATTCAGAAAATGCAAGCTACATACTACATGTTTTTTCGACAATGCAAGTTACAATGATAAATGGCCTTTGATTAGGCCTCAAGCATGCAAAACCACCACATAGTTTAATCTAGCACACTGGATTCTAGGGTAGACTACAATCAGAGGTTCGTTGTTCCTAGTAGCGCCTAGCTAAAACATAGAAAAAGGAACCCTAAGGACCTACTCCATTTTCATGTTCTTTTTATCCTTAATCAATTTAGATTTCAATTTCTCTGTTCTGGAAAACTAAAGAGGCAAAATACAAATACAGAGAGTGTCAAAAGGGTCTACCTCAAGTACTCATCTGATCTAGCTTTAAACTCCTACTATCTGTTGTGTTTGTTATAAACCATAGCTCTGTTGCGCGGTTGCTACTGTAGACTGCGTCTTGAAACTGCAGGCCAACAATGATACTGTAGTTGTCAATCACAGTTTGTACATGATATCAAAAAACATAAAAATGTCAGATATCAAATGCTAATAATGCAGAGTTCCACCGTGATCGCCTATTGTGACCACCAAAACGACCTCACACCTATGCTTCCTACTGCGTAAATGAAATAAAAGAAATAAAATGAACACATGCAAAATTGACAACAAATGGGAAGAAGAAAAAAATACTTTTATTCCATTATATAAAGAAGCCAATCTCGGTTACAGTTACATACCTCATAGGGATACCATTTTGATACTCTTATTACAGTAGAAAAAACAATGTTCCCTCTTAAGGGTAAATGTGAGTTTTAGGCCCTTTAGGGTGACATGAACTACTCTAAGGTGGAGTTGACCCTCTTCTCCACGTTGAGGAAGAAATTGGATGGTTGAATCTCCTTTGAATCTACTTTCCTGCGGTCAAGAAACAACACAAAAGTATTAAAAGCATAGTCAACCTTTCATGATGAGGCCCTTTAAGGAATGTGAACATAAAGATGCCATAACACTAATGAAATCAAGAAAGCAACTAAAATATGTTAAACCTATGCAATGCTTGAAAATATTAATGGAAATATGTAAATAGAAAGCATAACTATCTATTTAGCAAATTGATTACTTAAAATGAAGCATGATAACATGAAAATAGGCTAATTATATCCTACTTGCCATAATGAAGTAAACCTAATGAAATCCTTATTTCTATCGGTCAGAGTCTTTAAAATGTCAATAAAACCACTTAATATGTTTAATCTAACCTAATAAAACACATTGTAAAAAGAACAATAAGGATATATTTCACCGATTGTAAACCGTAACTCAGATGAGCGGTCTGCACTATACACTGCAGTTGTCAGTCGTGACGAGCAACATATCAGCTTTGCCCTCGAAATTCAAGGCTTTGGGATTGATCCTCTTTGTCCAATTGATGATCAAGGGTCGCCTTGATGTCCTTTGACTGGTTTGGCGATTGAATTGCACAATTGGGCATCTGTTTGCCCAAATTATCGTTTCTTGGCGTTCTAGCTCCTTAGGGCATCCATGGCAAAAATTAACATGATGCTTGATGAATTGGCAAGTGAAATGGCAACAAAGCTCTCTCAATGCACTCTAGTGAGTCTATAATTCAATAGGGCTTCACTGCTCTAATATCCAATGCTCACTTCATATTTTACCCTAATTTTAAGGGGGTACTTATAGGATTACCCAAGGGGTAGGGATGGCTTCATGAAGAAGCCAATATCAAGAAGAGGCGGTTGGGACAGTTGGATTGGAAGACTTTGGAATATTTCGTCCTTCAACTACCCTCTTCTATAACAAATGGTCATTCAAACCGATTTTGCTCGGATGAAGGCCAACTGAACTTCAGTTATATACTGTGAGTGACAGTTGCGGCCTAAACTGTAAACCATGGGTGTCAGCTGTGGTTCAGACTGTAAACCGCAAGTCTCAACTACGGTTCAGACTGATTGGGCCAAGGAGCCCAAATTGAGTGGTTAAAACCACTACTCTATCTTGGAGTCTGTCCAGAATCTTCCATATGGTCTTGTAGCATGTCCCATATGAGTAGTCACCATTGACATGATGCGTTTTAGGTGTCTACAATGGTTTATTATGTTTATCATATCGCTTACAAGAATTATTTCTTATATCTTGCTTCCACTAGTTAGATTGTATCTCTATTTCCCTTATACTTCTTGTAATACTTAGATTACTCCCTTAGGGTATCCATATTCTTGACTACCACTTAAGAATATTCCTTATTTTTCACATTATTCTTTAAGTATTTTAATTTATTTGAACTAATTCTAGTGTTTCCTTTTTCTATGGTTGTAGTGTCCTCCTAAGCTTGTCTAAATTTGGATAAAGCACTCACTCTCGAACAAGATCCTAGAGACTCATATATCAAAACAAATGAGCATCTTGTGTGATAAACTTTTATCATGGCCTATATGATTTTAATATTTACCTCAAAAAAAGGAAGATCATGATTATAAATATTTTTGTTTATGACTCGATCATCATTGATAGTTTAAAAAATTGATTAAGCCAACAAAGAATGACCTTAGAAAGTCATTCAATATGATTGACCTTAAATTTATGCATTACAATCTTGGTTTAGAGGTAAAGAAGATAAAGCATTACATCTTCATCAAATATATGAAATACACAAAGACTTGACTTAGGAGGTTTCAAATGACAAACTATAAGGTCATGTTGATGCCCATTGAAATAGGGCTATAGCTATCTTGAAACTTTTATCACCTTAAATGAATTCCATTATCTATCAATAGTTGATAGTGGTCTCATTTAATTAACTTATAAAAGGATAGGTATCATTTATGTTATCAGTTACCTTTCATGGTTCATGTAGGAACCAAGGTTGTGTGATTAGAAAGCAGCAAAACGAACACTCAAGTATGTCCATGGTATTTCCAAGTATAGTCTAGAGTACATGAACAATTAGATCGTGTTGACCTGTTACATGGATGAGGCTATATATGATCCATTATTGATAGATCTATACCCAAATTTCTTGAGGAAGTATCATATAGTTGCTCTTTCTTCTACTAAGATAAAGTATCATGCAATGAGTGGAATTGTTTGCAAAGCAATAAGACTATGTCACATTTTGCCAAAAATGGCAGTGTCATATAAGTAACCAATGATCATGTAATATGATAATCAAGGTGTTCTAAAATCTATTCATAGATTTTTCCACGAATACAAGAAGAAAATTAGGGTACGTAAAAATATTCAACAACACAATATTTCTATTTTTACCATGCTATATATCAACATGCATGTCTTCAACAAATGTCTTGCACATTTGAAGTTTAAAGGCATTTAAAGGTTCTCTTCCTTGCACTCTTGAGGTAATAAAGGAAATGATAAGCATTATGTCATTGATTGTTGTAGGTCATTCCAAGTTGATGTGTAATTGTATACAACATTTATTTTTGTATAAAACATCATGCAGATGTGAATAAACATAGAATTCAGAATTATTTTTCCTTCTCTTTTACATTAATAAGGAAGAAAAATATTAAAATTTGGTTTCCTTACACTTTATAGAATAATTTAAAGGTTAGGTTTTTCCATATAAATTTTATAAAATTAAAGGCATAATGTCAAATTTAATAATTCATAAAATTTATGTGACATCTTTAAAAATGTAAATTTTTCCTTTTAAATGTAATCTTTGTTATGTTATTTTATTTTATTTTTAGTTTAAAAATATAAATAAACATATCTAATCAATTTATCTTGAGGTAAAAAGAGATCTACTTTATTTTTTAAATTAAAATATAATTATAATATACCATAAATATTATTTTAATAAAAAATAATTTACAAATAACTAAACAAATAATTGAAAATAAACTCTTTATAAAAAGAAATTAGATGATAAAAGAATCTGAACAATGATTTAAAAAAAAAAAAAATCATAAATATATCTTTGGAAGCATTCATAAAAATTAAAAATTAATGTAAAAATTATGTTTTATAGTTATTATATCTAATTGTAGTGTGAACTTAAATATTTTATAGATAACATTAACAACCAGTTTTTCATTCTTATTTAATATATGTTTAAATTAAAATTCTAAAATGTGATTATATATTGTAAATATTTTTTAAATTGTTAGAGTTGTGTATTCATCAATTAAACTTGTAAAATACTTCAAAAAAATCATGATTAACTTTTATATGTTGCAGTGGTTGGCTAACATATCTTCATTGCAGATTTCAAATCTCCACTGAACCCCACATTCAGATTAAAGCCGTTTCCCATGGAATAACCAATGAAATAGACTATACTTCCCTTACATCCCTTCGAGAGGAGTAACACATGCGTCTTCACAAATAAAATGCAGCAAGGAAAATCAAAGAAAAATACAAGATCTTCCACCATCAGAAAAAATGGGTATAAAGTTTTAAAAAAAAAAGTGTGGCAGCACCTACGGCCAAATTGATGACATCTTCAGGTGACGTTCAGAGCCATGTCAGTGTGCTCAGCTCCCACATTAAGAGATGTAGAAAGTCTCTGAGGCAAAAAATGGGGACGAGGAGCGGCGAGTAGAATCGGCAGCTTTAATGTTGGACAAAGATGTTTGGGACATTTTTGACAAAGGTGGTTTCTTGACATTCCTGAAGAAATTCAGCGGATATGATAAAGAGCTCTCTATGGAGCTTGCTCACTTGTGGGACAAAGAAAAAGTTAGGGCTAGAGGTGTCGAATTCACCATCAACATTGCACTCATCGCCTAAGTTTCTAGCTTGGTTGCTTTCAGGGAATATATCAAAAGGGAAAAACACTCGCTAGCAAAAGAATTGAAAATTTTCAGGGGTAAAGGTGAAAATCCGAATAAGTTTAGAATAGCATTGTGAATGCCTGCAGAATCCTTGGGAAAGGGTGGTTCTCACCATCATACAGTTCTTCACATTGGATGGGTATTTTTCTATAGTGTTCCTCAATCATCTCCGACCTATAACCTATAAAAAAGATGAACATCCCGACTTTCCTTTTTAGGTTAGTTGAAAAGACTATGAATTCAGAAAGGAAAATCCTTTGTTTGGCTGCATCAAAGATTGCTCAAGATTCTGTTCATGCATGCGGCTAAGAAAGATGATCAAGTGGGGGTGGTGAGTCTGGGTCTGGACTATGGAAGTCCCTCCGAGTCCGAGAAGATTCCCAAGAAGCCAAGAAAAGGTTTGATGAGGTGCTTTTGGAAGCCTGCTCAGACTTCACCCCTTCAGTGGAAAGAGAAAAGAAGCTTGGTAGTGCTAATCCGCGGAAAGGAGACGTTTTGGTCAAGAAGGACGGAACCTAGTCAGGGGGTGGAGATGGCTACAAGAGCAGAGGAGAAAAGGAGACCCAAAGGCGTTCTAAACAGAGACCCAAAGGCGTTCTAAACGCTTAAAGTTAAGGGCTGAGCAAGAGAAAGGGACGTCACTCCATGTCATGTCAGACCAGAATTTGAAGGATTCAGACCAATATTTGGAGAAATTCTTGCGAGTCTATCCTGATCTCTATAATGAAAAAGAAATCTCAAACTTTACCCCTAAAGAAAGTGAAGCCAGGCAGTGAGTGGATTGGTAAGTGCTTGTCTGGCCAGACATTTACAAAGAAGACATCCAGGTTCAAACCTCGGGGCAGCTTGTTTGCAAAGGTAGTAGTCCGATTTAAATCCTCTGAGTGCGTGCCAGACTGATGATGACGTTATGAATCCCGAGCAACCGATGATCCCCTTTACGCGGGTCAACTATAACGAAGCGAAATAGATTTGGTAGAAGCAACCCATGTGGTTTGAACCCTGCACTTGTCAATTACTAAAAATATGTGGTTGTGATCAACTCTCCTATATAACCGAAAAAAGGAAAAGAAATCTCAAACTTCATCCCTAAAGAAAGTGAAGCAAGATAGTGACTCCTCGGCAAAGAAGGAAACTTTAATTGGGCCTTCGAATTCTCATTTGAGTCCTAGGAACACTTATTTTGGCTTGAACGATCTCATTATCTCCATGTGTAAGGTCAACAAGATGATTGTAAATTATGTTTATGAGGCTGCTCCTCTCCTAAGAAATCTTCAAAAAAGATTGCAAATTCGAGTTCAGTCTTGTGCTAGAATCCTCTGAAGAGGAAGTTGAATAGGAAAAATTATGTTTGGGTCTCTGTTTCTCTTTCTTCCTTGGTTTTAATTTCTTCAATTATTAGTTTTTAATATTTTGTTTTTGTGGATTCTTCTTTCGATCCCTTTTAATTGGGTGAATCATTGTTAGTCTTTATAGTGTTAAACTTCTCAATTTCTTTATTTTTCTTTCATTGTTGGGTGTAAAGATGATCCCTTTTTATTGGGTGGATCCTTGTTAGTCTTTATAGTGTTAGACTTCTCAATATATATATATATATATATATAATGAAATAAGTTATATTATATTAAAAATACAACTTAATCATACAAAAAGTGGGTGGATACGCACACCCCAATAGGGTCCCAAAAATCACCACAAAACAAAGATCGTTTCCAGACCTCGAGGGGACAAAAGTGTCTACATTGTCATCATGGCGCTAGGGAGAGACGGGAACAGGAGCATCCCAACCATTATCATCAATGCCAGTACTGTCTATATCAACAACGTCATTAACCTCTTGTGCATTTATATCCTGGGGACGGGGGGTTTGGCCATCACCGTGCCAGCCCAGAGCATTAACTGGCACTGCCACGACCACATCTCCCCAACCTGCAACTTGGTGTAAAGGTTCTGGACGGACATCCCATCCACTCGTCAACCGCGAATTACCAACACCCTTAGAGTAATAGCATTTGGTCATCGACGGAGGTTGAGACCAATGTCTCCCAGCTTGTGATAATGCCCTGCGTCCCCAACGAGACCGAGAATGAGAGCCAACACGACGTTGTGATATCAAATCCAAGAGGACCTGAAAGACAGTGCACGGTGCATTGGCCCAAGGTCCAGGAGAGTCCTCAGGTACTGAATGTCAATATGATTTTTTTCCACTTGAACCTGTATCTATAGCCAAGAGTCAAAAAATACAACATACTTATCAGCTAAAGAAAAGGAATCAGAAGTTGTATCTCTGGAAAAAACTATATTATTTTTGGCCATCATAAGTGAAAAAGAATATGGACTCTAAAAATATTCCAGACAAACACAAGAGGAATAGAAAAATCAGGAGCATCGCCTACAAGGAATGGTGCCAAGAAAAATAAGTGGCCATATAAGGTCGAAAGAAATATTCCAGCCACTTCCAAGCCATTTGAGCTTTATGGCATGACCAAAAAACATGAGTGCAATCTTTAGGTTCATTGCAAAAATAGCATTTGGGATTAGCCACACCCAAGTATTTTAGCCGTTGCCCCATAGGCAAACCTTGAAGAAGCAGACTCCAAGCAAAAAAAGTCATCTTTTAGCTCAAGATAAGAGGCCTAGACCATGTTAAAATGCAATTTCCACCGTGAAGGCCTGGAGATTAAGTCCCAATGCTCATTCAACTTACCCACCATGGGCAAGTGTGGAGAAAGCCAAGAATATCCCAAATGGGCCTTGTACTGAATTAACGGGATGTTCTTCGGCTAGGTCTAGTCCGACCACCAAGGTTTCTAGAAATACCTAGTAATTTTTGACCAAAAAGAGAAGGGAATGCTATCTAACACAGTATCATACGTGGTCTTAACTTATGGCTTTAAATTATGAAGTCATTTGAAAACCTCCCAAGGAATCCAATCTTTGGTATGAGAAGAGAAATAAAAAATGGTAGCAATTCCCTTCTTTAAAAACTGATGAGCATGAATCCATTGAAACAAGGCCAAAGGGGAGCCTTGGTAAGTAATAACAGATGACCACCACACATTAAGAGAGGCTATGGAAGCTACTTTTTTTTGCCCATCACCAGACCAATAGAGCCAGGGTTTAAGAGCCTCCCAAGCTCACCAAATGCTCTGCATCACAAAGGAGCCTTGAATTTTAATAAACACAGGGACTATAACAATAAAGGGAAGAGACATCCCCTGCCAAACTTTCTTATCCAAAGGAAGGCCTATAGAAGTATAGTGTCGAATTAGGACCTTCCAAGCTTCAGGGCCGTCAATAGCTCTAACAAACCACTTTGCACACAGAGCAAATCCCTGGCGTTGACAGTCAAACATACCCATCCTACGAGAAGACTTGGGAAGACAACAAATTTTCTAGGCTACTCTGTGAAATATCTTCTTTTGGGAAGAGCTAGCCCAAAGAAAATATCGCAACAGCTTCTCTGGCTTTTGGTAACAGTCCCGCGATGGAGTCTAGTAGGAAGAAAAATAGACATGAGTGGTAGCCAAAATCTTAGAGCAAACTTGGAATTTTCCTACAAGGGAGAGTTTCTTGGTAATCCAATAAGAAAGCTTCTTCTCAACTCTCTGGAGCACATGATTCTAGAGTTGAGCAGAGGTACTCTGAAAAGCAAAAGGAATGCCCAGAAACTTTAAAAAATTTCTAGGTTGAATCCATTGCCAGGGATATTGAGAAAGCCAATCTGGGCAAGGATTGGCAGACTATCGAAAGCATGCAGTATTATTCCACTGAATGCTAGAGCCTGAAGCTGCACAAAATATGTCAAGGCAATGCAAAGCATTTGACACATATTACTTATCTTCCCTAATGGTCAGGAAAGAATCATCAACAAAGTGCCCATTAACCAACTGAGCTGGCAAATTAGGAAGAGCAATTCCCCAAATGTTTCCCTGAGACACTTGGGTAGCCAGGAGGTATCCAAAGGCTTCTGTAGCCAGGATAAACAAAGAAGGAGAAAACGAGCAGTCTTGCCTCACCGAAAGGAACAGACCCAGGACTTCAGACTGAGTGTCATTTAGAGTGATCATAGTTGAAGCATCTTGGAAGAGCATACTGACAAACTTAACAATGTTTGGACCAAAGCCAAGTGCTTATAACATGGTAAGAATAAAATTCCACTCAATTTTATCATAGGCTTTTTCAAAATCAATTTTGATGAATATAGCATCCTGTTGAGACTATCTAGCCCATTCCATACTTTCCCATACTGCCATAACATTATCATTCATCATAATGGGGTGTAACTTTAAACCTAGAGCTTTGGCAATGATAATTAAAGGCTATCATATATCTAGCCCATTCCCAGACTGAAAATTTTATAGGGGAATCCATCCAAGCCAGGGGCCTTATCATTCATCATTTGAGAGAGATATTGAGTAAGGTTTTTAATAGATAGAGGGGCTTCACAACTGGATTTTTTCTTGGAAGAGAGCTTTTTTGGAACCACTGCACAACCCTCATCCAAGGCCTACTATCGGATGAGGTTGAGTGGTTGAGAGAAAAAGACTTTTTGATAATGGCAAACAAAGGCAGAGATGATATTAGGAAGCTTAGTGAGTCTACCCC
Source organism: Wollemia nobilis (assembly GCA_028583015.1). Taxonomy (NCBI): domain Eukaryota; kingdom Viridiplantae; phylum Streptophyta; class Pinopsida; order Araucariales; family Araucariaceae; genus Wollemia; species Wollemia nobilis. Next base: position 2,123,217 of record JAQPPZ010001036.1, on the reverse strand, counting down.
CATCGATTTGAAGAGATTGAAATTGCACAACCGACGAAGAGGGGCGTAACCGTTTGAAGAATTCTTTAGACACCTTGTCCCCAATCTTGAGCCAATGCATTCTCGCATAAAGTTGGGCTCCTTTGGCCTCATAAAGCTATGCTTTCTTCAGCTCATGACGAATGATATCAACATGAGCTTACAAATATTGGTTGAACGGGGAAGACTCAAGTCTCATAGAGGCCGCTTATAATTCTTTTTTGAGGGCAGAATTTGCAACCCTCCTATGCTTCGCAAATTCAACCCCAAGAGATTGAAGCATATAATTCGTACGTCGAGTGGTCTTATTCTACCAAACAATCCAACCAATCAATCCAGAGGGTCTTGGGAGAAGATTCTAGCATTCGGTAATATGAGCCCTCAAAGCATCATTTTTAAGAAAATAAACATTGAGGTAAATTTGTGATTGAAAACTTCGAGGAGGAGAGGCCTGGGTGGCAATGTCAAAAATAATCAGGAAGTGATCAGAGAGGTTAATGTCTAGAATGGCATGAATAAAAGGGCAAAACAGAGAAATCCTATTAAAAAAGTGGTGGAAATTTGTAAGCATTGCTCAGTCCAGGCATTTGAAAACCCTCAAAAATCTTGTTCAAAAATTAGACCAGGTCAACCATAAAATTCTTAGGGAAGTCAGACTGAGAGAAACAGTAATTAGAATCTGACAATCCCAAATTATTCTTCATGAAAAACCATGCTTCTCTTTCCCCAACATTCCATCACAATGGCATGTGCTCAGCCTTGTCCTCGGGTTTCTCAATCATGTTAAAGTCACCACAAAGCACCCAGACAACATGCAGCATAGAAAAATCCAACCACCGTCATAGATTACAACAGTCAGAAGCATTGTTAGATTCATACAGATTAATTATTACAAAAGGCTGACCTTAAAACTCAAACAGAGTCCAGACAACTTGATTTGAGGGGTCCACCCCCCAAGAAACCACATTTGTCATCCACTTGGAAGAGACAAAAGTAACAACTCCTCCCTTACCAGGAGTATGATGGGTTGCATGAAAGCAACCACGCGGTCACAAAAAATTACAAGTACAATCTAGATTAAAATAAAAAAATTTAACTTCTTGCAGACAAACAAAGTCAAGATTACCAAACGTGTGAGAGACCTTAGTCAGCTCATCGCGGATCAGGTATTTTTGGGCTCGGTCTGTCAGTCCTCTTACATTCCATGGGAGAAAAATCATTAAGCCTGATCGAGGTGCATACTATCCTCAACAACCTTGGAGTCCCTAAGCTTCCCAAGAGCCCCAAATGTATTTGTGGTGAAGCATTCTAGGTGGCCCTGAGCTTCGATGAACTATCGACGCATATCATCTGTATGGTGCTCCTTATCAACATTATACTCCCCCCTTTCGCGAGGAGGGTTGCGTGAGCGGCGTGCCTTGTAAGTCTAAGAGCCTGCTAGAACTACGTATTTCAAAGAGGAAGAATTCTAGGGAGCCTAGGGGGCATATGTAACCAAAACTACATCCACAAAGGAAGGCCTAGTCCATGTTGTGGGATTAGATTGAGGTTGCAGAATGACCATGGGTTCTTAAGGACCTTGAGTCGCAACTAAAGAACTAGCTGCTGCATGTCGCACCTGATTCTTAGGGTGCTTGTTTCATCGATTATGGGATACAGTAACCCACTCTTCTCCACTCTTAGCCCCTTCAGGATGCATCACCGAGGTGGTGGTGGGAGGAGGAGGTGCCGAAGTACGGGTCTGAGCTCGACCGGTCATAAGCGGGTAATCCTTGATTTTATGAGAAGATGACTGACACCGATAGCAAGTATTGGGAAGGTTGATATACACAACACATTGTTGATATATTTCCCCATCCAGCGTGATATCAATATGTTCATCCAAATCCTTGGAAAGGTCGACTTTCATGCAAATTCGCTTTTTAGGACAAGGAAAAAAAAACTTATCAGATTCCAGGCAAACAAATTTCTCCAAAGGAGTGGCTAGGATTTTAAAAAATAGCCAACACGGAACAGGGAGACCAAGTAAATCAACCCAAATCGGAACTTCCAGTGAGGCTTCCTCGTCGACGGAGAAGGTACGATAATATTGTTGCAGGACTAACATGGAGCTAAGGACATACTAGGGTCCTCTATTAAGCACTTTCTTAGCATGCTCCGCTTCAGCAAAATAAAAAAGGAAGAAACCCTTGGTGAGGTTCTGCACATTAACACATTGAATACCATAAAGTTTTCAGACTCGCTGGACCCAGTTATGAATCAAGGATTTGTTAGGAATACATACAATAAAATAGCCCACTAGATGGGTGTTCTCATACCACTCACAGGATTTGTTAAACTCAGCAGCAGGAATAATAACATGAGGGACAGAGTCATTACCTCGTGGTATACTTTCTCTACCATCTTGCGAGGACGTTTCCTGACCACCATTTTGCGCCTCGATAGTTCCAACAACAACTGAAGTTACCGTATGAGCGTCGTCCATTAAAAAGGACCAAACCCAATCCTAAAGTGAAATTAATGCAAGTACGTGGTAAAAAAACTCGTAAAATTAGAATTAATGAGGCGGTTTAAAATAACAAGCACACATACAAACCTCGGCTCACACATGCAAACCTCGACTCAAATACACTCTCAAAAACATTTTTTATTTTTCTTTCATTGTTGAGTTTAAATATTCAGAGAGACTTTTAAAAAAAAATCAACCTACTAATATATAAATAAACATGTACATTGTACAACATAGCTATAACACTTGTTATAGTTACTCCCCCACCCCCACCCCCACCCTCAACTACAACACTTGTTGTAGTTACTCCCCCACCCCCCACCCTCATATATGAGGGTGGGGGTGGGGAGTAACCCTCATATATGAGGGTGGGGGTGGGGGAGTAACTACAACAAGTGTTGTAGTTATATGAGGGTGGGGGTGGAGGAGTAACTACAACAAGTGTTATCTCATATATGAGGGTGAGGGTGGGGGTGGGGGAGTAGCTACGGCAAGTGTTGTAGTGTACAACACTTGTTGTAGTTACTCCCCCCACCCCATATGAGGGTGGGGGTCAGGGAGTAACTATAGCAAGTGTTGTACACTACAACACTTGCTGTAGCTACTCCCCCACCCCCACCCTCACCCTCATATATGAGATAACACTTGTTGTAGTTACTCCTCCACCCCCACCCTCATATCACTACAACACTTGTTGTAGTTACTCCCCCACCCCGACCCTCATATATGAGGGTTACTCTCCACCCGGTGGGGGAGTAGCTACAGCAAGTGTTGTAGTGTATGAGGGTGAGGGTGGGGGTGGGGGGAGTAGCTACAGCAAGTGTTGTAGTGTACAACACTTGTTGTAGTTACTCCCCCCACCCCCACCCTCATATGAGGGTGGGGGTGGGGGGAGTAACTACGGCAAGTGTTGTACACTACAACACTTGTTGTAGTTACTCCCCCACCCCCACCCTCATATGGGGTGGGGGAGTAACTACAACAAGTGTTGTACACTACAAAACTTGTTGTAGCTACTCCCCCACCCCCACCCTCACCCTCACCCTCATATATGAGATAACACTTGTTGTAGTTACTCCTCCACCCCCACCCTCATATCACTACAACACTTGTTGTAGTTACTCCCCCCACCCTTACTCCCCCATCCCATATGAGGGTGGGGGTGGGGGAGTAGCTACAGCAAGTGTTGTAGTGATATGTGGGTGGGGGTGGGGGGTAACTACAACAAGTGTTGTCTCATACATGAGGGTGGGGGTGGGGGAGTAACTACGGCAAGTGCTGTAGTGTTGTGAGGGTGGGGGTGGGGGAGTAACTACGAGCAAGTGTTGTAGTGATATGAGGGTGGGGGTGGGGGGTAACTACAACAAGTGTTGTCTCATACATGAGGGTGGGGGTGGGTGAGTAACTATAGCAAGTGTTGTAGTGTACAACGAGGGTGGGGGTGGAGCAAGTAACTACAATAAGTGTTGTACACTACAACACTTATTGTAGTTATCGCTCCACCCCCACCCTCGTTGTACACTACAACACTTGCTATAGTTACTCACCCACCCCCCACCCTCATGGGGGAGTAACTACAGCAAGTGTTGTAGTGTACAACACTTGTTGTAGTTACTTCCCCACCCCCACACTCGTTGTACACTACAACACTTACTGTATTTACTCCTCCACCCCCACCCTCATATATGAGGGTCGGGGTGGGTGAGTAACTATAGCAAGTGTTGTAGTGTACAACGAGGGTGGGGGTGGGGAAGTAACTACAGCAAGTGTTGTACACTACCCCCACCCTCGTTGTACACTACAACACTTGCTATAGTTACTCACCCACCCCCACCCTCATATACTTCCCCACCCCCACCCTCGTTGTACACTACAACACTTACTGTATTTACTCCTCCACCCCCACCCTCATATATGAGGGTGGGGGTGGGTGAGTAACTATAGCAAGTGTTGTAGTGTATGAGGGTGGGGGTGGGGAAGTAACTACAGCAAGTGTTGTACACTACCCCCACCCTCGTTGTACACTACAACACTTGCTATAGTTACTCACCCACCCCCACCCTCATATATGAGGGTGGGGTGGGTGAGTAACTATAGCAAGTGTTGTAGTGTACAACAAGGGTGGGGATGGGGGAGTAACTACAGCAAGTGTTGTACATATATGAGGGTGGGGGTGGGTGAGTAACTACAACAAGTGTTGTACACTAAATGAGGGTGGGGGTGGGGGTGTAACTACAAGTGTTGTCTCATATATGAGGGTGGGGGTGGGTGAGTAACTACAGCAAGTGTTGCACTACAACACTTGCTGTAGTTACTCCCCGTATGAGGGTGGGGGTTGGGGAGTAACTACAGCAAGTGTTGTAGTGTAGCACTTGTTGTAGTACCCCCACCCTCATATATAAGAGTGCGGGAGGGTGGGGGTGGGTGAGTAACTATAGCAAGTGTTGTAGTGTACAACGAGGGTGGGGGTGGGGGGAGTAACTACAGCAAGTGTTGTACATATATGAGGGTGGGGGTGGGTGAGTAACTACAACAAGTTTTGTACACTACATGAGGGTGGGGGTGGGGGTGTAACTACAAGTGTTGTCTCATATATGAGGGTGGGGGGTGGGTGAGTAACTACAGCAAGTGTTGTACACTACAGCACTTGTTGTAGTTACTCCCTGTATGAGGGTGGGGGTGGGGGAGTAACTACAGTAAGTGTTGTAGTGTATAGCACTTGTTGTAGTTACTCCCCCACCCCCCACCCTCATATATAAGAGTGCGAGTGGGGATGGGAGAGTAACTACAACAAGTGTTGTACACTACATCAATTGTAGTGACTTCCCCACCCCCACCCTCACCCTCATGTAGTGTACATCACTTGCTGTAGTTACTCCCCTAACCCCACCCTCATATATGAGGGTGTGAGGGTAGGGGTGGAGGAGTAACTACAGCAAGTGTTGCAGTAGTTATCTCATATATGAGGGTGGGGGTGGGGGAGTAACTACAATAAGTGTTATCTCATATATGAGGGTGGGGGTGGGAGAGTAACTACAGTAAGTGTTGACTGCAACACTTGATGTAGTTACTCCTCCACCCCTACCCTCACCCCTCATATATGAGGGTGAGGGTGGGGGAGTACTACAACAAGTGATGTACACTACATGAGGGTGGGAGTGGGGGAGTAACTACAACAAGTGATGTAGTTTACAACACTTGTTGTAGTTACTCCCTCACCCCCACCCTCACCCTCACCCTCACCCTCATGTAGTGTACATCACTTGTTGTAGTTACTCCCCCACCCCCACCCGTGGGGGAGTAACTACAACAAGTGCTATCTCATATATGAGGGTGGGGGTGGGAGAGTAACTACAGCAAGTGTTGATCGCAACACTTGCTGTAGTTACTCCTCCACCCCTACCCTCACCCTCATATATGAGGGTGGGGGTGGGGGGAGTAACTACAACAAGTGATGTACACTACATGAGGGTGGGGGTGGGGGGGTAACTACAACAAGTGCTATCTCATATATGAGGGTGGGGGTGGGAGAGTAACTACAGCAAGTGTTGACTGCAACACTTGCTGTAGTTACTCCTCCACCCCTACCCTCACCCTCATATATGAGGATGAGGGTGGGGGGAGTAACTACAACAAGTGATGTACACTACATGAGGGTGGGGGTGGGGGAGTAACTACAACAAGTGATGTAGTTTACAACACTTGTTGTAGTTACTTCCCACTCCCCACCCCCACCCATGGGGTTGGGGGTGGGGGATTAACTACAACAAGTGTTGTACACTACATCACTTTTTGTAGTTACTCCCCCACCCCCACCCTCAGTGTACATCACTTGTTGTAGTTACTCCCCCACCCTCACCCCTCATATATGAGGGTGGGGATGGGAGAGTAACTACAACAAGTGTTATCTCATATATGAGGGTGGGGATGGGGGAGTAACTACAACAAGTGCTAACTCATATATGAGGGTGAGGGTGGGGGTGGGGGAGTAACTAATATGAGGGTGGGTGAGGGTGAGGGTGAGGGTGGGGGTGAGGGTGAGGGTGTAACTACAACAAGTGATATCTCATATATGAGGGTGGGGATGGGGGAGTAACTAATATGAGGGAGGGTGAGGGTGAGGGTGAGGGTGGGGGTGGGGGAGTAACTACAACAAGTGTTGTACACTATATGAGGGTGGGTGAGGGTGGGGGGTGGGGGAGTAACTACAACAAGTGTTGTACTGGGGGTGGGGGAGTAACTACAATAAGTGCTATCTCATATATGAGGGTGGGGGTGGGGGAGTAACTAATATGAGGGTGGGTGAGGGTGATGGTGGGGGTGGGGGAGTAACTATAACATGTGTTGTACACTATATGAGGGTGGGTGAGGGTGGGGGTGGGGGAGTAACTACAACACACTACAACACTTGCTGTAGTTACTCCCCCACCCCCACCCTCATATATGAGATAGCACTTGTTGTAGTTACTCCCCCACCCCCACAATCATCCACCCTTATATATGAGGGTGGGGGTGGAGGGAGAAACTACAAGTGTTGTACACTATATGAGGGTGGGTGAGGGTGAGGGTGGGGGTGGGGGAGTAACTACAACAAGTGTTATACACTACAACACTTGCTGTAGTTACTCCCCCACCCCCCACCCCTCACCCTCACCCACCCTCATATAGTGTACAACACTTGTAGTTTCTCCCCCATCCCCACCCTCATAAATAAGGGTGGATGATGGTGGGGGTGGGGGAGTAACTACAACAAGTGCTATCTCATATATGGGGGTGGGGGTGGGGGAGTAACTACGGTAAGTGTTGTACACTACAACACTTACTTGTAGTTACTCCCCCACCCCCACCCTCAAATGTATAGCACTTGTTGTAGTTACTCCCCCACCCCCACCCTCATATATGAGATAGCACTTGTTGTAGTTACTCTCCCATCCCCACCCCCACGGGTGGGGGTGGGGGTGTAACTATAACAAGTGTTGTACACTACATCACTTGTTGTAGTTACTCCCCAATCCCCACCCTCATGTAGTGTACATCACTTGTTGTAGTTACTCCCCCACCCTCACCCTCATATATGAGGGTGAGGGTATGGGTGGAGGAGTAACTACAGCAAGTGTTACAGTCAACACTTGATGTAGTTACTCCCCCACCCCAACCCTCATATATGAGATAGCACTTGTTGTAGTTACTCCAACACTTGTAGTTACTCCCCCACCCCAACCCTCATATATGAGATAACACTTGTTGTAGTTACTCCCCCACTCCCACCCTCATATATGAGATAACTACTGCAACACTTGTTGTAGTTATTCCTCCACCCCTACCCTCACACCCTCATATATAAGGGTGGGGGTAGGGGAATAACTACAGCAAGTGATGTACACTACATGAGGGTGAGGGTGGGGGTGGGGGAGTAACTACAACAAGTGCTGTAGTGTACAACACTTGTTGTAGTTACTCTCCCATCCCCACCCCCATGGGTGGGGGTGGGTGTGGGTGGGGGTGGGAGAGTAACTACAACAAGTGTTGTACACTACATCACTTGTTGTAGTTACTCCCTCACCCTCACCCTCACCCTCATGTAGTGTACATCACTTGTTGTAGTTACTACCCTACCCCCACCCTCATATATGAGGGTGTGAGGGTAGGGGTGGGGGAGTAACTACATCAAGTGTTGCAGTGCAGCACTTGTTGTAGTTACTCCCCCACCCTCGGGGGTGGGGGAGCAACTACAGCAAGTGTTGTAGTGTACAACACTTGCTGTAGTTACTCCCCCACTACAACACTTGTTGTAGTTGCTCCCCCACCCCCACCCCTCACACCCTCATATATGAGGGTGTGAGGGGTGGGGGTGGGGGAGCAACTACAGCAAGTGTTGTTATATGAGGGTGTGAGGGTGGGGGTGGGGGAGCAACTACAGCAAGTGTTGTACACTACAACACTTGCTGTAGTTGCTCCCCCACCCCCACCCTCACACCCTCATATACTACAACACTTGTTTTAGTTGCTCCCCCACCCCCACTGAGGGTGTGAGGGTGGGGGTGGGGGAGCAACTACAACAAGTGTTGTAGTGTACAACACTTGTTGTAGTTACCCCCCCACCCCCACTCGAGGGTGTGAGGGTGGGGGTGGGGGAGCAACTACAACAAGTGTTGTAGTGTACAACACTTGCTGTAGTTACCCCCCCACCCCCCACCCTCACATCCTCATATATGAGGGTGAGGGTGAAGGTGAGGGTGGGGGAGTAACTACAGCAAGTGTTGTACACTACAACACTTGTTGTAGTTGCTCCCCCACCCTACACTACAACAGTTGTTGTAGTTGCTCCCCCACCCCCGGGGGTGGGGGAGTAACTACAACAAGTGCTGCACTACAACACTTGATGTAGTTACTCCTCCACCCCCACCCTCACACCCTCATATATGAGGGTGTTAGGGTGGGGGTGGGGGAGCAACTACAACAAGTTTTGTAGTGTACAACACTTATTGTAGTTACTCCCCCACCCCCCACCCCCCACCCTCACATCCTCATATATGAGGATGTGAGGGGTGGGGGGTGGGGGAGTAACTACAGCAAGTGTTGTACACTACAACACTTGTTGACAAGTTTTGTAGTGTACAACACTTGTTGTAGTTACTCCACCACCCCCACCCTCAAATCCTCATATATGAGGATATGAGGATGGCGGTGGGGGAGTAACTACAGCAAGTGTTGTACACTACAGCACTTGTTGTAGTTGCTCCATATGAGGATGTTAGGGTGGGGGTGGGGGAGTAACTACAGCAAGTGTTGTACACTACAACACTTGTTGTAGTTGCTCCCCCCACCCCCACCCTCACACCCTCATATATGAGGATGTGAGGGTGGGGGTGGGGGAGTAATGAGGATTTGAGGGTGGGGGTGGGGGAGTGACTACAACAAGTGTTGTACACTACAACACTTGTTGTAGTTGCTCCCCCCACCCCCACCCTCACACCCTCATATATGAGGATGTGAGGGTGGGGGTGGGGGAGCAACTACAACAAGTGTTGTAGTGTACAACACTTGTTGTAGTTACTCCCCCACCCCCACCCTCACACCCTCACACTACAACACTTGCTGTAGTTGCTCCCCCCACCCCCCACCCTCACATCCTCATATATGAGGGTGTGAGGGTGGGGGTGGGGGAGTAACTACAACAAGTGTTGTACACTACAATACTTGTTGTAGTTGCTCCCCCACCCCCACCTTCATATAGTTTACAACACTTATTGTAGTTACTCCCCTACCCCCACCCTCATGTAGTGTATATCACTTGCTATAGTTACTCCCCCACCCCCACCCCTACCCCCATGTAGTGTACAACACTTGCTATAGTTTTTTCCCTACCCCCACCCTCACATGTAGCGGGGGTGGGGGAGTAACTACAACAAGTGTTGCACAATATATGAGGGTGGGGGTGGACGAGTAACTATAGCAAGTGTTGTACACTACAACACTTGCTATAGTTACTCCCCCCACCCCCACTATAGTAAGTGCTATACAAATATGAGGGTGAGGATGGGGGAGTAACTACAGTAATTGTTGTACACTACAACACTTGTTGTAGTTACTCCACTACCCCCACCCTCATATATTGTGGGGGTGGGAGAGTAACTACAGTAGTTACTCCTCCACCCCCACCCTCATATATTGTATAGCACTTACTGTAGGGGTGGGGGAGTAACTACAGCAAGTGCTATACAATATATGAGGGTGGGGGTGGGGCAGTAACTATAGCACTTGTTGTACACTATGAGGGTGGGGGTGGGGGAGTAACTACAGCAAGTGTTGTACACTAGGGGGTGGGGGAGTAACTACAGCAAGTGTTGTACACTACAACACTTGTTGTAGTTACTCCCCCACCCCCACTATAGCAAGTGTTGTATAATATATGAGGGTGGGGGTGGGAGAGTAACTAGAGCAAGTGTTGGGGGAGTAACTACAGTAAGTGTTGTAGTGTACATCACTTGTTGTAGTTACTCCCCCCACCCCAACCCTCATATATTGTACAACACTTGTTGTAGTGGGGGTGGAGGAGTAACTACAACAAGTGTTGTAGGAGTAACTACAACACTTGTTGTACACTACATGAGGGTGGGAGAATAACTACAGCAAGTGTTGTACACTACATAAGGGTGGGGGTGGGGGAGTAACTATGTACAACACTTGTTGTAGTTACTCCACCCCCACTACAGCAAGTGTTGTATAATATATGAGGGTGGGGTGGGGGAGTAACTATAGCAAGTGCTGGGGGAGTAACTACAGCAAGTGATGTAGTGGTGGGGGAGTAACTATAGCAAGTGCTGGGGGAGTAACTACAGCAAGTGATGTAGTGTACATCACTTGTTGTAGTTACTCCCCCAACCCCACCCTCATATATTGTACAACACTTTTTGTAGTGGGGGTGGAGGAGTAACTACAGCAAGTGTTGTAGTGTACAATACTTGTTATAGTTACTCCCCCCACCCCCACCCTCATGTAGTGTACAACACTTGTTGTAGTTACTCCCCCACCCCCACCCTCATGTAGTGTACAACACTTGTTGTAGTTACTCCTACAGCCCCACCCTCATGTAGTGTACAACACTTGTTGTAGTTACTCCCCCACCTCCATCCTCATGAGGGTGGGGTGAGGGTGGGCGTGGGGGAGTAACTACAGCAAGTGTTGTACAATATATGAAGGTGAGGGATATGAGGGTTGGGGTGGGGTAGTAACTACAGCAAGTGTTGTACAATAAATTAAGGTGGGGGTGGGGGAGTAACTACAACAAGTGATGTGCACTACAACACTTGTTGTAGTTACTCCTCCACCCCCACCCTCATATATGATGATGGTGGGGTGGGGGAGTAACTACAACAAGTGTTGTACAATATATGAGGGTGGGGGTGGGGGAGTAACTACAACAAGTGTTGTACAACCCCATCCTCGTACACTACAACACTTGTTGTAGTTACTCCCCCACCTACAGCAAGTGTTGTAGTGGTGTTGTAGTGTCATTTTCGTTTAATGTGTTGTCATCATAAATATATCTTAATTTTATATGTAATGCATTTGTCTACTATTAGGAATGACAACAATTTTATAGTTTATTGTGAACTTTTTTATTAATTTTGAAAAATTAATAATTAAAAAAATGAATTTATTAACATGTGTAAGATTTTTTTTATTTATAATTATTTTTATAATTTTGAAGAGGGTTAAGTTTGGTCATGGACCTAAGGATGTTTATATAGTGGTAGGTTTTGCTAGCTATTTATTTTATTTTATTTTTGGAGCGATTGGAATGGTCAGTATGTATTGGTTATTATTATTTTTTTTTTTTTTGTTATGTAAAGTCACACATACTCACACTTGATTTGAATATTTAATTTTTTTTTTTTATAAAAGTGTATAATAATTTATTATTAATATTGAAAATATATTATAATTCATCAATATTATTATAATTTAAATAATAAATTAAGATTAAAAATTAGGTACAATTAAAGTAGATTTTAAATATGAGATACAACTTAAGTGGATTTTTTTTTTTTGGATTTGGTTAGTGTTAGAAACCCCTACGACCAACGTACAAGGTTGAGTAGTCTCCTCCTAACCATGACCTCTCGTAAAACCAAGAGCTATGCTTATCAGTAGGGAATTTAACACAGCCACCACACACCCATCCCCTCACACACTCATCCACGTTGCGGTTTGAACCTTGGACCTCCCAAAGAAGAGCCAAAGCTCGAACCGTTGCGCTGTCCCCCTAGGACAACTTAAGTGGATCTAACCGTTGCGCTGTCCAAATTTCCAATCTAATGGGGATAGAGATGCATACCATAGGTTGGATAATTATATACATGGTTTTATTGACTTTAAAAATATTTTTTTGTTTCACTTTTACTTCAAAAACATAACTTGCTTCAAATGCAAAGTCCTTGTCTACAAATATAAGGATAACTAAAGATAATATATTTGTAAATATATATTTATACGTTTTATGATATAATGATTATATTTAGTTCCTATAACATGGTATCATAGTGTCTAAGAACTTAAAAAAAATTAATCATAAAATTTAAAGCAACTACTCATTCATGGGGTTAGAATTGAGCTAGTGAGAATGTCTGGCTCACAAAGAGCCCAACAATACTTACTTTCTATGGGTGTTATGATAATATGAAACATCGCTATATGGTTCATTGAGATAACACGGTAATATAATGACAATATTATACATGTAGGGTCTATTTTAGTCCTAATCACTCAAATTTATTTATTTTTATATTTTTTTTTGTATTAAAATGTGAAATTAATTTTTAAATAAATATATTTACATTATTTTAAGAAAATCATATACAAAATTAAACGTGTCAAGAATATATGGATAGTCTAAGTGGCCCTAACAATGAAAGCTTGGGTACTACAGATAGAAAATCCAAGGTTTTAATGAGGGCATGTGGTGCCCATCAAAACATACAAAATACTAGCCCAAAACGTCATTCACAAAACAATCAAACACACCTAATATTGTGGATATAAATAGCTTAAATCCATAAAAATTAATTTTCCAAGTGTAAATATATTCAATTTAGCTTCATATACCTTCAAATTTAGTGTTATGGTTAGTGGTTGATGGCTAGATAATTAATACTTGATTGGATTCAATGCTTCACTAAGCTCATCATAAGATAATCCTTATCGTTCAAAAAGAATAAAAACACAACTTTTTTTAATTAGAACATTGCCTCTATCAAAGTTATAACAAAACGTAAGGTTGATAGATGCAAAAGTATAATTGAATAGTGCTTTGCGATTATTCAAAATCAATACTAAGTTTTAGTTCATTAAACAAGTACCTTTGGGTTCATAGGTATTTTTTTCTCATTCCCCCAACAAATTTCTCAACTCCATGATCTTTAACGCTTTAAACTAGTCTTTAATTCCATGAAAGATTTCAAAATTTCTCACCATCTTGAATTTTGAATAACTAAAGATAATATATTTGTAAAGATATGTTCATACATTGTATGGTATAATAATTATATTTAGTTCCTATAACATGGTATCATAGTGTTATAGTCATAAAATTTAAAGCAACTACTCATCCATGGGGTTAGAATTGAACTAGTGAGAATGTCTGGCTGACAAAGAGCCCATCAATATTTACTTTACATGAGTGTTATCATAATACAAAACATCACTATGTGGTTCATTGAGAGAACATGGTAATATAATGTTAATATAATACATGTAGGGTCTATTTTAGTCCTAATTGCTAAAATTTATTTATTTTTATATTTTTTGTTCTAAAATGTGAAATTAATTTTTGAATAAATCTATTTGCATTATTTTAATAAATTCATATACAAAATCAAAAGTGTCAAGAATATATGGATAGTCTAAGTGGCGCTAACAATGAAAGCTTGGCCACTATAGATAGCAAATCCAAGGTTTGAATCCGAGCGAGTGTGATGCCCATCCAAAATATACAAAATACTATCCCAAGACTTCATTCACAAAACATTCAAACACACCTAGTCTTATGGATATAACTAGCTTAAATCCATAAAACTAAAATTCTCCAAGTGCAAATATATTCAATTTAGCTTCTTCTACCTTCAAATTTAGTGTTATGGTTAGTGGTTGATGGCCAGATAATTAATACTTGATTGGATTCAATACTTGGCTAAGCTCATCATAAGATAATCCTTATCATTCAAAAAGAATAAAAATACAAAATATTTTGATTTAGAACATTACCTCTATCAAAGTTATGAAAAAACATAAGGTTGATAGGTGCAAAAGTATAATTGAATAGTGCTTTGTGATTCTTCAAAATCAATATTAATTTTTAGTTCATTAAACAAGTACCTTTGGGTTCATAGGTATTTTTTTCTCATTCCCCCAACAAATTTCTCAATTCCATGATCTTTAACACTTTAAACTAGTCTTTGATCCCATGAAATATTTCAAAATTTCTCACTAAGCATTGGGCTTGGGTTCATAGGTAATTTTTTCCCATTCCACCAACAAATTTCTCAATTTTATGATCTCTAATACTTTAAACTAGACTTTGAATTTGTGAACATATTCTAATAATTCTTACTAAGCATTGAACAAATAGTATCTCATAGGGATTTCAAATATTAAATTTTAAAAAATCATTATTATTGAATTAAGGAATAGTCTAAATTCTAATTTGATCAATAATGTACCCCAATTGTAGCCTTTCAGCAAATTAGTAGATGGAAGGCTTTATAGCCTCTTCCAACCTCCAAATTTAGGTTGGCTTCCCACTACTCTTGCTAATTTCTAATCTAAATTAATTTAATCACATGAAATTAAAGTGCAGTAATTGAAATACATGACAAGTAAATTTTAAAGTTTAATGGTATGAAATATTTAAAGTAAATATGATTGTGGTCGTAGAAAGGAGTTAACAAATGAGAATATAAAAAACAACAATGTTTCATTTCGAATAATATGAAATGGTAAGATGAATGATATGATGGGTAAAAATTTTGTGTCTCAATCACCATGCATTCTATGATCCAGAAGGGCAATGTCATTGATGGAAAGCAAAACAATTATCAATTTGCTTTTGATTTTATGAGTTACAAAGCATAATGTATATCTCATAGAGCATAGCTCTAAATTATCATGGCTAAAATATGTTTACAATGGACCCCATGGCTTCTATTTATAGTAAGAGTTTACCCTTGAGTTACTTAGGATGAAAAACTTTTACTCCTAGTAAAAGTAAAGATTTGGGGGCATATCTAACAAAATGATGCACCTCCAAATATTACAAGTCTCTGAATATACCTCTAAAAGGATTATAAGGCTTCTAAATGGGTTATGGTTCCACTATATGCCAAAATGTTACTTTCCAAATATTTTCCTTAGGATTTGTCTTCATTTTTAACCCTCCATGAGGCAGTGAGCAATTTCCTCTAGGAAATGAATGACTTGTTCAACTTTGCTAGCAATTTGCTAGCTGACTCTATCCTCTTTGCACATGTGATCCTATCGAGCCATTTTATTAGTGGATAGATCCTAAACCAATCAATACTTGTAGAGTAAATTGTCACTTGTCTTAAACTTAGCCAAAATTTGAGCGGTTTTTGGAAGGCATTGATGGATTGATTTCATTGTTTTTCATTTTTCCAAAATTATGAATTCCAAGGTCATGACATATCACTATATTTATTTTGAATTCATAGATCTTAGATATTTCATAGAAGATTTATTGCAAGAGATCTTAGATCTTTCATTTATCCTTGAGCATGGAGTCTTTAAAATTAGAATCCTACATCAAAAATATCAAAATTGTGGCTCTTTAGCTTTGTCTTTTATGGTAGTAGCCTCAATAGTTTCTATAATTCCTTATCCCCTAGTATTTGAATGGTTACCATATCTTCAACTTCTACAATAATATCCTTATATGGGTTTTAGATAATCCATATTGCTTCCCCTTAAGCTCTTATAGCTTGGTATAGATTAGCTCCAAGTTCTTATGGAGCTCAACTACATATAGTGATTATGCCTAATCCTTTTACTCTTCAAACATTGTATCAATGATATCATCATTAAGGAGTTTCATTTAAGGGTCAAATTGTTTTGGTATTCCAATAGTGACAAGTCCCTAAATTTCTTTGATTATTTCTTATATTAGGGCTTTCAGATAGGCCAACGTATCTTTGCATGTTTTTAGGACATTTTATACATTAGGGATATTCTTAAATTTCTTGACCATTTTTTTTGTGTCTATCCCTAGTTGTTGCACCTACTATGATACCCACATTATGGACAAAAGCTTTAATACTTCTTGAAACCTCTTCTTTGCAGCAAATTTTTCTTCAACCTATTTGATAGTTTCTATCACTTAGTTATGGTTGTGTTTCACATATGCTACAAATTGAAATAATCCTTGAGCATTCATTGATTTTGCCTTGATTTTGTCCTATAGGGACTTTGACCTACTAAATTAAAGGCTCTCTTTGAATTTGTAGTTGCCTCTCCTTTTAACCCTATAATTTTTTCTCAAGCTAATTAATCCTTTGATCTATTATTTGTTGACCTTCTTGGAATTTCTTTAATTGGTCTTCTAGTTGGGTTTTTTATTGATCACTTTATACCCTCAACTAATTTTTCCGCTATGCAAGCTATTGTGAGAGATCCTCTAATTGTTGATTCTTCTAAACCTAATGAAGCTGAAATTTGAGGTTCTCAACTTACTTTTTCAATTGATTTTAATTGGAAGAATCATTTTTTAGTGTCTTATTTTCCTGTTGAATTTACTTATTTTCACCCTTTAGTTGTGCCAATTTTACCTTGAGCTTCTTATTTTTTTAATATCTTCATCCCTTACTACTAGCTAGAAAAAATTCATGGTTACACAAACAAAAATTGGGTTCATGAGTTGAATCATTTGATAAAGATCTATTTGATTTAGATCTAGCTTGGATACTCAAACAGTGAATTTCATAGGGGATGTTGCAGTCTTGGATAGGTCACTTGTTATAGCCTTCATGATGATGATCATCTCTCCCTTGGGTATCAATTGTGGTCGTAATAATACTGGATCCCAAAAGGTTTTATCCTTTAACTAATTGTATTATCTATTTAATTTCTTATTGTTTGTTACAAGAATATAAAGTGCCATTTGGGCATTTTTTTTCTCAAGCTCATAGATGATTTTCCATACAAAGGCTTGACTTGATCTTGTGGATAAACTAGACTCTATGAGAGATCTTATAAACTTAGTTGTGATGGATAGATTAGGTGACATCATCAACTAGAGTGAGAGTAACTAGTTGGATATGGAGGGTAGCATGATTGGGATGAGTGGGCAGTGGAGCAAGCTAGGTGGATATGGGTGTGAATGTTGTGGGCATAGAATGGGTTGGTATTAATGAAATTTGTACTGATATTTCCACTAGCAAAGAGACCAATAATAAATGGGAACTAATTGTAAAGAGATAAGTTTGTATGGTACCAATGGTTGTGTAGTGGATATTTAGATGGATGGTTATATAAATGAGGTGATTGGACTGGTACCACAGGTGACAATGATAATTGAAGGTGATTTTCCTAGAGGAGAACCATGATTTGCACTATCAAATGGTGAGGGAAGTGTAGTAGAATAAGAGGTGGGAGAATAATAGAAATTAGGAATAGTAGAGAAAGAAACAAGAATAGTGGAGAGCTGAATATGAGAGAGAATATGAAAAAAACTTTCTACTGGCCAGGAAAGAAAAGAGACATCAATGAATATATCGCATAGTGTCTTGAATACCATAAAGTTAAGGCAGAATACAAACACCCCACAAGACTATTGTATCCTCATGATGTACCTATACAAAAATGGCAAGTGATATCAATGGACTTTATTGTAGTTTTTTCAAAGACCATATTTCAACATGACACAATTCTAGTTGTGGTCGATAGACTGACCAAGGTAGTACATTTTATACCAAAAAATACCAAGGATGATGTCGTAGTTGTGGCTAACAGATTTTCCAAGGAAATATTCAGGCTCCATGGTTTCTTGGAAGTGATCATTTCAAATAGAGACTTGAGATTCACATCCAAGTTTTGGCAAGTGTTACATTGAGTCATTTGCACTAGATTAAACATTAGTTCTGCATATCACCCAAACATCGATGGGTAAACCGAAAGGGTAAACCAAGTTTTAGAGGATATGTTTTGCATGTATTATGTGGATCAAAAAACCTGGTAGGAATATTTCCTATACTTGGTAGAATTTTTCTACAACAACGACCACCATTCGATCTTAGGTATGACACCATTTGAAGCTCTATATGGTAGGAGGTGTATAACACCATTGTATTGGGATAATCCAAAGGACATGATTATGATTGGATCTAATATGGTAAAGGAAATGGAACAAAAATTAAGGATGATTAGAGAAAGGTACAAAAATATGCAAATCATTAGAATATTTATGTTGATCTCAAGAGATTTCCAAGAGAGTTTGTTATGGTGACAAATTATTTCTGAGGGTGAGACCAAGAAAGAGTGTTATTAAGTCCACAAAATTAGATCCTCATTTTGTGGGACCCTTTGAAATTATAGAAAATATCAATCCTATGGAATATCGACTTGTCGTACCATCCAATCTATCGAATATTCATGACACCTTTCATATTTCATTGCTTATAAAATATGTAGCTAATCCTGACCATGTATGGGACTTTTCTAATTTGTATATGGTGAATCCAGAGGCTACAGAGGTTCGACCAATAAAAATCCTTGCATTCTAATCCAAATAAATGAGTAAAGGAATCTTGGAGGAATGAAAGGTCTCATGGGATAGCTATTCTAAGAGAAACACTACTTGGGAGAAATTAGCATACATGTAAAAATATTTTCCATACTTGTTTGAAAATACTATGTAATAGTTGAATTATGTTTAATTTACTATGACACATAAAGGATTGTGTTAAGCCTAAGGGGGGTAGTATGTCATGACCCTCCCCTTGTAAAATGTTTTGGTTGATGGATTTATGATGATTATATGGTCTAGATTGCTGGAATGATGGACTATTTCATGTGCTTGATAAAGATAAAATGAATAATTTATGTTTTATTATGATGCATTTGTCATATCAGTATGGGGATTGATTACTCTATGCTTATTTTCTACAAAACATAGATTTAATGAAATATTATGATGCTATTGACAATTTTATATTGTGACAGGAATATAATTTCTCATGAGAGGAAGAAGGACTTAACCACGAGAAAGGGATGCCATAAAAGTAAAAGGATGTGTTGTTTTACTTTTGATAATATTTTGTTAACTATGTTGTTTCTTTAGGTTGAGATAAATGACATTATCCAATGATGGTGCTATTGCCTTGACATTATTGTAATTGGGATAAAATACGTGTTTAAATGGATTTAATGACACTTGAGGATATTTCGCTAATAATGTTACAATTACCTTTGGTCTTGCATCAAAATAAGTAAGGAATAATTTGGGAAAAGAAAACTCAGAGAGTGGATTGTGCAAGAGTGGTTTTTATTAATTAAGCCATCATTTAAACTCAAGATAAGTTATTGTTGGTTAGCCACCTGGGAACTAGATGAATGTGGTTTCCTGCCAAGGCATAGTAAAGGGATAAAAATGTGATATCTTGGATATGGTTGAAGGTTAACTAAATGATGCTTCTGACTAAGAAGAGGGGAACAAAGTGCTTGAGTGATGCACAACTGATAATGTCATTAAAAAGAATGCAAAGGTAGGAATATAGAGTAAAGGAGAAGAAAAATGAAAATAGGATATGGAAAAATGAGGAGTTGTGGTTGAAGGTATTCGCTGCTCGAAAATGAGTTGTTGGTCAAAATATGTTGCTGCAAAATCAAAATTTCACAGGTTTTCAGGTAAGCATTGTCACTAAATTTAGAGTTAGGATTGCTTAAAATGGCTTAATATTTTATAAACATGTGTAATGTTTTACCAAAATATGTGCTTAGGCTAGTTGTAGTTATCTTTGTTAAAGATATAGCATTGTGGTTTAGACTTATAGTTCAAAGAATGTCAAATTGGCAAATGACCTAGCAGTATTAGTGAAGGAAGAATCAAACAGGTGAATGATATCCTTGTAGAATGAGTTTTCATTTGAATATTTGGATAGAAAATCTAGAAACTCTAGTTGAAGCATGGTATTGATGTTCCAAACATAATGTAACTTTTTGTGAGACGTAGTTGCACTTTTAAAATAGTGAAAACTTCTTGTGAAACAAACCATGTCCTAGTTATGTATTGATATTATGCATGGTCGAGTTTGATTGCGATGAAGCTTTCTAGGAAGGCTTGTTTAATTAAATCGTTTTACTTTAATCCTTTCCAAGAGAAAGAGATAAGGAAGGGAAGCGCAAATCAAATGGTTTTGGATTAGTTATATTAGTACAATGAAGTACTGAGTACTATAAACTCAGTCCAAAGAGTAATTGAAAGGTTTGTCTTAGAAGAGATTAGTAGTTATTGTATTCATTCAGTGAAACTTGTGGAGAGAAGGAGTGGGTTAATGATAATGAAATTATACCCAAATATCATGTCAAATAGAAACCGAGACCTTTACACATGATAGATTTCTTATACATTACTTGTATTATGGTAGGGGCTAGAGGAAGCGTTATGCTTTTGAAACCTTTGAATAAAATAATTTGTGTTGGGTATCACTGAGTTATCCTCAACAACAAAATTAGAGTGGATTATGTTTCTTTTATATGCTTATTGGAGGGCCACTAATTGGACAAATTGTCTAAAGATTTAATACATGGTAGTGGAGATTTGTAGATGTCTTTTAGGGTGCCATTTCTATTTGATTGCACTTTTTAGAGATGTTACTGTAGAAGTGTGATAGTATGTGGAGTGTAGCTAAACATTGGAAACATGGTTTAATGAAACAATGAGATAGAATATTTGGATCAAATTATATGTTACATGATTGTCCTATGAAATGCTTATATGTAATGTTGATTTATTTGTATTACATGTTATATTGTTGCAAAGGATTAAATAGTGTAATAGGGACCTTTTAGTGATTTCAAATAATACCATGATTGGAATAATGGTGATTTTGTGGAGACAAGTTAATAGTTTATATTGGTAATATAATGAAATTAGTGTAGTTTTAAAATAATGTAGTATACTTGTTTGTTTTCTCCAAACACTTCTGGCAGTGAAATCTATAGGATAGAGAAAAACAATTGGATTACATAGGTTATAAATTTGGTTACTAAAAAGGTACCATGGGTGTCTTGCTGGAGGAAAATATGAACTCGGTTATCGAAGATGAGTTGAGAACTTGTTGTAACTGATTGACTTCTCAAGAATATGTATGACCTATAGAGAATGTTGATATTCTCAAAGGTTGGCCATGCACTGATAGCAGATTAATTTTATATGGGTTAATTGATTTATCCATTGGGAATGGCTATGGATATCATTTCTACTCTTGGTTGATATAACCAAGGATATGTGTACCAAATTTAATAAAGTAGACTTTGAATATGGGTTTTCCCTATGGGTTTTTTCCTAGGATAATTATGTAGTTGTGAATTTTACTATGGTCAATTTTTTATGGTGTTATGGTGCTATGGATATGGTAACAGTGAAGAACACAAGCTTATACTGAAAGTGGGGATGAACAGTGTAAGATAATACTTTTACTTTTCTTTCCAAATGATAACAACAATAATATCAATGCAGTAATGAAAAAATGTATAAATCGTCACACATATGAGAGACACATATTTAACATGGTTCACCCAATATGGGCTACATCCACAAAGAAATATTGCTTATATTTTTCTTAATAAATTTTATGGGCACCAACCCACAGGAGATCAATCCCCTATTACAATTTTTGTGGACACCAATCCACAAGAGACACCAATCCCCTCTCAATTTTTTGGACACCAATCCATAGGAGAGACCAATCCCTTTGTTATGGTTTTGTGGACACCACTCCACACAAGACACCAATCCCCTCTACTCTAGTTTTGTGGACACCACTCCATAGGAGACACTAATCCCCTCTACTCTAGTTTTGTGGACTCCAATCCACAGGAGACACCAATCCCCTCTGATCTAGTTTTGTGAACTCCAATCCATAGGATACACCAATACCCTCTACTCACAAATCTTGCTCAAATCAGCTCCTTAACCTTCTCATAAATCTTGTTCACAACTCTGCTCAAACTAGCTCACACAACCTGCTCAAACCTACACACAAATCTGCTCCAACTCTGCTTATATATTCTCAAATATTTGCATACAAATAATACTCATTTATTCTCAAATCTTGCATAATGATGTCATCAAGTTCTTCACCTATTCTTCAATGTACTTTCCTCAACTAAAGAAATTTAGATATATTATACCTAAAATTCTTTTATATTCATGAACATATAGAGAATGATATGCACTAATAAATTCCCAATATGTTTTTCACATTCATTAAGTCTGTCACTTTCACATGTCTCACATTTATTACATCAAAAGGTAGCTTTAGTCTAGCACTAGATAACTGACCTGGTAATTGTTGATTTCCACCTTCACTTCAAAACCAATCACAATGCACAAGTTTGTCCTTCTCATATACTCCCAAAATCAATTATGAAAAATGCACAAATTTTCTCTCAAATCTAATCTATAACTTTTGTACATTTATTCCCAATTTCAAGCATAACCAATGCACAAGTTTGTTCTCAAATCTGATTCATAACTCTTGCCCATTTATTTCCAATTTTAAGCAAAAACAATGCACATCTAATAATTCCTTATACCTCCAACCATATGACAACAAAAATATTTTCCTCAATCAAAACCACCTTGAGAAAGAAATTAAATCACCATACCTCTAAACCTGTCTCAATGATAATGATCTTCTTTTTGCATGAGCTTTCCAAACCTGCCTTAACAAAATGATTTTCTTTTTGTTCGTGCCTTCAAAAACTGGTTAGCAATTCTCTTTTTATTTTCTTGATAAAATATCAAATCATCCACTCAAAAACCCTTATCAAAATATAAACAATAAAACTTAAAAATAACTCCTTATATCTCCCTTTTGAAACTCATAATATAAATATTTATTTAACAACAAGAACCCTTATTTCTCCTTTTGCAAAAATTAAATCACATCATAACATCTTCTTTTATTATTTTGCAAAAATAAAATCTTATGCAAACATCATAACCCTTATATCTCCCCTTTATTTAATATGCAAAAATTAAAACTCTACAATGGCACCTTTACCCTTATATCTCCCTTTAATAAATTTAATAAAACAAAAAGCTTTTAAATACCTTGCACATCCGCGACGGGATTTGATCCCCTGTCTTGTAGGAGTGCAGTGCTTTCACAAGATTTCATGACCAACTGTGCTACCACAACACATGCAACCTAAACCATGCAAAATGATTGTTATTCCTTCGACGCTCTATCATCAACAAAAAAAATAGTGACAAAGGGATTCGATCCCTTAACCTCTTGTGTAGTAGTGCTTCTACACAAGCTCGATGACCGTCTAGGCTACCCCAACAAATGGAATAAATAAGCGCAAAATGATATTTACCTCCGTAAAAATTCTACCTTCACTCTTCAGCAAAACGGTGTCAACCAGTTTCAACCCAGTGACCTCGTGCAACACAGTGCCTTAGCACAAGCTTGGCTACCAATTGGTCTACCCGATCGATTAAGATAATGAACCAATTTTAATGTTCACTTTCTTCTATGTCATTTCCAAAATACCCATGCTCTACTCCTCCCTCCTTCGTGCTACCACTTCTCCGCTCGATCGAATTATTCAAAATTCGTTGCATTGCACATTGCCAAGGTGAACTTAGAGTTATATTTATATCTTCTTTGTCATGCACCCAATGAAGTTGGCCTAGATTTTTAATATTTTAATTTTCCACCTTTTGCATGGTTGGCCTTTAATTTATTTTTGCATGGTGCTATTTAGGTCGCCCACATTTGAACTTTTAAAAATATTTAAATATTTAAATTTTAAATATTTAAATTTTAAATATTTAAATTTTTGCACTATATTTAAATCATTTGATTTAAATACAAACCTCCTTCTTGAATATTATCACTTTTGCTCTGACAATATAAAATAACCTTGAAGATATTTACCTTGTCCTTCAATATTTTATCCTTGAATATATTTATGCCTTTGAAGATATTTATGCCTTTGATTTTATCCTTGAAGATATTTCTACCTTTAACATCAATGACAACCAAGGACAACTTAGTATTTCCAACAAACAAAACTTTTTAAATTTGGGTTTCTAAAATAGATGAATGAATCATTAAGTGTGTGTAATTTGGTTATGCTTTATAAATATGCTATGTGGTCAAGGATTGATTATCGACTTGTATGAATATCTTGTCATTTTATGAGGAAGTAATGCACTTTACTTTTATGAAAGATAATCAAGTTTGGATATAATTATGTTATTATTAAGACCTTTGATTTGCAGATACTTTGTTATAAACGCATAATCTTGGTGTAATATCTATCATTAATTAAAGTATTAATTAATGCAAGCATGGCAACTCTCTAGTTACAAAAGAAATACTAGGAGTTAGACTTTTTAACAAGTAATGGTATAGAAATATCATATGAGTAGAAAAATATAGGTAGCCCTATTTAAGGATATAATGGCAGAAAGGCTTACCTAAAATATTGTTCCATGTTATATGCTTTGCAATAAGACATAGTAGTGGATTGACTAGCTCATCATGTGGATGAGAGGATGGTCAATTTAAGACCGCTCCTAGCACCAACATAGAAAGAAGTATGTGGTGTGAGAAGGATAGTGTACCCTTTTTCAAAATAATGGAAGAGGGAGGGGTACAATCAGCTCATTGAATGATAGATGATAATGATGGTTGTAAATTTGATGACTTCACCTAGTGCACTTACATAGCCAAAAATATGTAAGATGCTAGAGTTTAGGAGGAGCTAAGTGTGGAAATAAATTAAGAATCTGATGTACAAGCTTAGGTTAGATTTTAGATAGGATTAGAGTATATACATATGTTAATTATTGTAGCACCCTAAAATTGGCACGGTTAAAACATTAGTAAAAAGATAAAATATTAAAATTTGAATTTCAACCCCAAACTGCCCGTTAAACCGCCTTTTACCCGCTTTCCCCGTTTTTCGTGCCATTTTTAGGATTTGTTTTGACCGTTGGACGATATCATCCCAGATTAGACGAAATCATCCCCGATCTAACGAATTCGTCTGGAATAGAACGTCCAGACGATTTCGTCCCAAAATCGAATTTTCATAATTAGCTTCTATTTCAACAACCTCTCCAACTTGGGCAAAAGCGTGTCTGCGTAGTTGGAGATTTCCCTGTTGGAGATCTCCCAGATTGGGATGATCCCCAACCTCCCAAACCTCTTTTTAATCCTATATAAACTAGGATTTTTCTAGTTTATCCCCTTGCCTCCCTGCCTAATTCTTGCTGATTCTCCCTGAACCCCCAACCCCTTTGTTGACAGGATTTCATTGCAGAGTTAGCTCCTTATTCCCTCGCATTATTGCTTGCATTTTGGTATTTTGCATTTTTTTTATTGCAGGAATTCTACTATTTTTTAGTCGAAGCTAGCTTGGATCGTCGCAGACGATCTCGGACGATTGCGGACGATTTCGTACGATTGGAGGCGATCCTGACTGTAGTCCAGATTGGGGGCATTCCGAGTTTAGAGTTCACATTTTCTTAAGCTTTTATGCATTTTCCATAACATATTTCTGCACTATTTTAAGTTATTATGTTTTATGCACCTTGGAGTTCACCTCATTTAGCATAATTGCATGCTAAAGGTAAAATCAATCATTAAATTTATTGCATTTCCTCATTTGTTATTAGACACTATTATTTAGGCATGTTTGCTATTATTTCTATC
This sequence comes from Wollemia nobilis, assembly GCA_028583015.1. Classification (NCBI taxonomy): domain Eukaryota; kingdom Viridiplantae; phylum Streptophyta; class Pinopsida; order Araucariales; family Araucariaceae; genus Wollemia; species Wollemia nobilis. Next base: position 2,097,225 of record JAQPPZ010001036.1, on the reverse strand, counting down.
ATTATCCCTTGCTTTCGCATTTGCATATTTGGTATTTTGTGTCTCGTTTTTATGATTGCAGGTTTCTGACCGATTTGTCCGACGAATTCATCGATTTCAAGCGATTCTGTCCTATTTCGGATGACCTTCTGTGATTTGAGATGATCCCGAGAAATATCAGATGATAATGTGCAAACTGAGATGATCTGAACTGCTACAAGACTCAGAATCTCCATCAAACATCCGAAATCAGGTATGAATTCTTCTGGTTAGCATATTCTCTGTAATTTGCATCTATTTATGTTTTTTGTATTCTTTGAAATCCGCATTGGCATATAGAATAGTTTAGATTCATATCGGCCAAACCTAGGAGTTGAATGATCAAGCATAAAAATGAACACATCAAACACACTATCAACCTAGGCGTGGAAAATGCCATTCAAAAGTTTCCTGGTGAACCCACCATCCGTCAAAAATTCACCCTTATACACCTCCCCCGAGAGGCGGGACCTTCAAAGGGCCTCTCAGTCCGAGGTATTGTCCCATCCTTTTCACATCCCCCTTCCGGGCATAGATCCTATAGCCTGAAGGTAAGGGTGCGAAAAATTTGGAGCGATACATTTTGGTGAACCCGACGTGAATAACATAGGCATATTTCTGATTCAAAAATATAAAAAAATAAAAAAATAAAAATATATATATGTATACAAGAAAAACAAAAAAAAAATCATCATTTCAAGTTTGTATGTTTTAGATTCAATTCTAAATAGTAGATACTAAATATTACTTTTAGAAGTACTAAAGAAACCATGAGTTTTTACTCAAATCCATATGAGCCCATCAGTAATGTTGGAAGAATTCAGCCAAATACATTTGTTGATTATGACCAACCTCATCCCTATTCAACATCACCTCCATCACACTTTTCTCATTTTTCATCCATAACCCAACAGGACAATCCCTTTTCCAATCCTCTCCATAACGATATTATCTATTCTCCCATATATCCATATTATGTCTATCAATCCACATACAATCCTCCTCCACCATTTCAATATTCTTCTTTCAATACAACACATCCATTTCAACAAGAAAATACTTATTCTTCCAATCCTACCATGCACTCACATCATACTTCCCAATCTTCCTATCATCATTCTACCCATAACAAAGAAAAGAGAGGTGAAAAACCATTAGGTCCTTTTATGACTGAACTCCTAAGGCACATATCAAAAACCTCTCGAAAACCTTCATCACGTACATTTACAAAGCTCAATCAACCAATGGATATAATTCTCAAGCATTTACTTGATACAAATAAGATTGAACTCCCTTCCATAAGACAACTTGATACCACAATAGATTGGTTTAAACCTGAGCTACATTGTGAATATCATAGAGTAGATGGACATATGACACAAAATTGTAAAGATTTAAGATGTGCAATTCAAGATTTGATTGATGAGGGTCTTTTTAATATAAAGGAATTACAATCTACAACTGATTATAAATCTCCAGTAAACAATCAAACTCCTACACAACAAATACCAATAATCAATCAAGACATGGGGATCTCCCAAGAACCCCTATTCAATTATCAACAACAGGAAACCAATCAAATATTGCATGTTAATGTGTCCCATCATGATGATATTACTAATATTGTAACAAAAACTACAAATGAGCAACCTCAAGTTCAATCAACTCAATCTGATATTCAAGAGATGGATTCCTCATTTGACCAACCTTCAAAACTATCTTTGGCTCTAGAGAATGATCCAAAATGGAATGTAAGCATAGAAAGCTCATATTTAGAATCAAAATCTCAATCTGAAATCCACTTTGATAGCCAACAACAAGTGATTAATCCTCAAGCAAAGATATCCTTTTAGAGAAGTATTACAAAGTTCTCATAAGGAAACTTTGTTCAAGATACCTAGCCAACAATTTTTTCCTCATCATATTTTCTCTAAGAACATAATTAATGGTGTAAACCCTCTTGAGGTTAACCATATTTCATTCTATGATGAGGAGATTCCTTCCTCTACTCCACAAGAAGACTCCTATCTTTACATTACAGGATCTAGTAAAGAAACACCTGTTAAAACTATCATGGTAGATAATGGCTCCTCTCTTAATTTATGCACTTATCAATTATTCCAAAAACTCAAATTAAAGGAAGAAGATCTTAATGAATCAAATGTTATTATAAAATCTTTTAACAATGAAATTCAAGAAGCTCAAGGTACTATAATTCTTCCCCTTAATATTGGATCCAAGATCCTAGATACTTTGTTTTATGTAGCATATTGCCCTTCACCTTACAACCTACTTCTCAGAAGTCCTTGGATTCATACGATGAGGGTTGTCCCTTCCACTCTTCACCAATATTTGAAATTTGAACTTGCAAGTAAAATTGTTACCATACATAATGACCCAACACCATTTGAAGAATATTTAATGGTTGAAACATCAAGTTCTATACATTCTCTATGGTCACAATTATCTTCTATCCATCACTTTTCTTCATCCATATATGATCATCCTTGTTTACCAAATAACACCCATGCATATATTTCATATATGCTCCCTCCATCTTATCAAGACTTGGAATATAGTGATAAGAATGAAGAACCTTCTTATCCTTCTGACATTTTATTTTGTAACATGATCAATTTTACACATATAAAAGTAAAATCTTTTGCTACATTATTCTACATTATAACAAAGCTTTTGTTATCACTACCTTTTATTCATCACCTTTTGTTCTTACCTTCAACACAACCAAATTATCCTTCAAAACCTCCTTTGATTTTGAAGCAACCTTAGACATGCTATACTCAAATAACCTTGTATAGTGTATATAGATCATCTTGTATATACCACCAATTCCATCATCTAAAAAATCATATAAAAATAAAAAATTTCAAAAAATAATCACATTGTGTATCTTCTCAATTCATCAATTAAAATCAAATACAAAAACATCAAAAGTGTCAAAATCTTCAAAAACATATTTTTTATATACCTATCAATTCTTGGAGTTTGCAGTTATATTTTCAATTATTTTGGATAAATGAGCATTTATTTGGAATCCCACACTTTCACATTCACATGAATAAATCTCTTGATTTTATTTGTTATGATTATTAATCTCTCTTATATCAAAGTCCACATTGGCATTAAATAAAATTTTGAGCATAGAGAACTGATCTTGTCATTTACTTGAACCAAGTATATCTCTTCACATTAAAATGATTTCATTGCACATTCAATATGATGCTACATAGTAGAAGTGGTTTCTTGAGCGAAAAGTTTCCCCTGCTATCCTATCATGCACATGGTCTAGAATCTTTGAGAATTGACAAAAGGACAAGCTCACCCCTACCCGAATAAAAATCCCTTGCTCTACAGCTAATCCGAGCAAGTATCCCTAGCATAGGAAGAAAAAGAAAAGTTCAAGAAAAAGAAAAAGGTTATTTTGAATCATCACAACAATATTTCAGCATTTTCTCAAATATCAAGAAAAAATACAAAAGTACAAAAAAAAAAAAAAAAAGAAGCAAAAGAGAAAAGCAAAAGCAAAATGCAATAAAATCCTTTCCCTACCCCTTGAAAAGAAAAGAAGGGTGAATGAGCTTGAATCCCTGGAATTCTCAATTATTCAAAAACTGTGAGGTAAGCCCCATAACAGGTGGTTTGTGCCCAACCCGCTTGGCCTTGGGTAATCCCTAGCGTGGTGATATGTCTGTCACATTAGCGACCTTCTTTTGTACAGACCTCTGTTAGCTTATGGATTAGCTAGCTCTTGATAACCTAACTTACATAGTAGTCTGGTACGGTTACATGCATATAAATCATGGTCAACAAACATTCATTTGGTCAAGGCAAATTACTTGTATCAAATTATCTTGCTCAAAATTGGTGAATAAACAATACAATCGCACACACATTTGTATTTGAGAGATTTTGCATCATTATGATAAATCAAGATTGGTAATGAACTCACATTTGCACATGAGGATTCCTTATAAATCTACATTTCTCTTTGAGATAATTTAAAATATCTCTGTAACTCTTTTCGGAATAATTTTATCCTTTTATTTCAGAATTTTTGTTTTGTATAAAAGCAATTACATACATCTTCTCATAAAATCTCAAAAATAATTTCAAACAAAATTTTCATATTATTATTTTTTTGTTTATCAAAAGTCAAAAATGCATCTTGCAATAAAACCAACAATCTATTTTCTTCTTTGGATTTCGCGATGATGGTATAAGTTTATACCTATAATTCTATGCCTAGCGCAAACCATCGTTCTAATTTTCTTTTCCATTTATTTAAAAACAAAATTCATCAAAACATGTGACTTGCATCATTATGTTACACAATTATGCTTTACAAACAAACAAACACCTATTCTATTTCATGACATTATGTTCAAAATTCAATATTGCACCCATGGTATAAATTCTAAAGGAATTGTTCACAATTTTATCACACTTAGGAATTTATGCCTAGCAACATCATATTTTCATGCATACTATTTTTATGAAAATCTGAAAACAAATCATCAAACCATCATTATCTCCATCATTACAACACAAAGTCTTAAGACAGACTCTTAAGCACTCTTTTACTTTTAACAATATTTCTATACTGGGATTAGCTTGACGACCGAGTGAGCGGCGACTCCATGAAATGGTCTATAATAGCGACAATGTCCTTTGAAATTATTGTTAGAAGTCCCTTTTATTTTTTATCAAATCACACCACAACCACCAATTGTTTACATCAGATTATTTCATTTAAAATCTTACAGCATGACATCAAAATTATAATATTTCAAAACGACATAATTATATGAATCCTCAATCCAATAAGCAAACAATTCAAACATTAAAGCATCATAAAAACATATGAACAAGTCATATCATCAGAAACAAGATCATATATATATATATCCAAAAATTATTTACATCATATCAAAACTGGATTGGTATGCCACAATCTATACCCTGGCATACTCAATCCTCTCAACAATCTCTACAAAATTTACAGTCCATAGACACCTAGCCTCGAGAAGCCCTCGAGCTCTCAGCCTCATCTCCTCCCCCACCCTGACATGGAGGAGGTGGTCCCATAGAGGTCCCGGTTGTATCTCGGGTCCTCGTCATCGATCGTGAGGATGTCCTCGTCGATCCCATCATGATCGGCTCTGCAATAGGGGCTAGCAGTGGTACCCTTTGGTTCTCTGGAACCATGTGATAGTATAACCCCTGGTAGAATGCGATTTGAGTAATAGACCATGATAGATCATCCCTGCTCACCCCACCGCCCTGAGCTCTGAGTCGTGTAGTCTCATCCTATAGTGTTCGTACCTACGTCCTCAGCTGAGTGGCCTCGTCCTATAGTGTCTGCACCTGAGCCCAGAGGCAGGCAACCTCAGCCTGTAGAGTCGTTGTCTTACTGCTCTCCCCTACGTCAACACCCTTGCCCTTATTAAGCGATGGTGGTCTCTCCCTCTACTATGAAGGGAGCCTCTCCTCCCTCCGCTCTATCTCTCGCGGCCTCTGTGGAGCCCGTGCCATCCTCTGGCGTCTCTCCTATGGGATCCGTCGCTGCTCTCTTCCCCCGTGACCCCGCGTTGCCTCAATAGCATCCTGCCACCGCCTCCCCATCTGGTGCACCGCAGCGTGCATTGGACCCTGTGCCCTCGTCATCTGAGGAGGGTGGATGCCTACGTACCAGGCATCGTACCCATCCACAACCCCGACATCATCACCATCCACTGGCTAGATGGGGGCATCGTCCGCGTCTTGACTCTAGAATCATTGCATATCTGGAGCCTCGCTCAGTGTAGTACTATCTCGAATAGTCTGAGAGTACTCGTAATCCCTGAGAGATGGGATCCCCTGCTGTAGACCGAACTATCGTAGTACCCGATCGTAGCGGTGGAGCTCTACCTCTCCTCGCTCCATCCTCAGCCAACAGACTCGCCTCGATGCGAGCCAGCTCCTGCCCATCCTCTGCCCACCCGGGGTGCTCTCGCCATGGCCTCTAGGTGATCTGGTCCAGGATGAGGTCATCCAGCAACCTTCGTGACATCGATAGATCTATCCGCCACTGTGACCCTCTCTGTAGCCACCAATAGAAAACCCGGGGTCTCTCCCGGTCAACCCCTGTCAATGGGAGCCCTACCGGCCTTCGCATCGCAATGTGCTCCCAGCACCAAACTTATAGCAGCGATGTCAAAACCAGACATCGACCTCCCTTGTATACGACCCCGTGCAAGATCCTATACAAGCGGCAAAGAACAAAGTTACCCCATGAAAATCTGTACCCGTGGTCTCTCATGTCGCAGACTATGTCTGAGAGCACCCACGGTAGTCTGCATCCGCTCTAGTGGCACAACAATAAGCCACCGACAACTCCTACCAAAACTCGTGTTAGCCTAGATGCCCCAGGCATTTGTCGTAGAGACTCGATGTTCACTTCACCCTTCTCTAGGGCAAAGCTAGGGTCTCCATTGAGCCTCATCATCGCCTGGCCCTGATTGGCCGTAGGCGTCATCAGTCATCCTTGTATGGGGATCCTCATGATCCTCCATACGTCCTCTAGAGTGGGAGCCATCTCCCCTATCGGTAATCGGAAGCAGGATGACCCCGGATACCACCTCTCTGCTAGGGCTGTCAATAGCCCCATGTCAGTCAGCACTTGTGGCATCTCTGCCACATGTTGTAGACCGACCAATCCAAGTCGGTCACGCTCTGCCTGGTCAAGCGCGGCTATGTCATCTCTTAGCCCACCGTATTTCCATTCTCGGCTCTTTAGTAACCCCTTCTGCAAAACAAACAATAAAACAACAAAATCATTAATAAACCAATCATTAACATCAAATTAAACAACTTAAAATTAAGTTCAAAATGATATCGTCCACCATTGGATGATATCGTCCCAAATTGGGCAAAATCGTCTTTTGTGAGGACAAAATCGTCTCCTATTTCGCAACTTGGGAATCACCCCTTGTTGGACGAAATCGCCCCTACTTCGCCGATTTTGCCGTCAGACGAAATCGACGATCTAGGGATGATTTCGACGAAATCGAGACGATTTTGTCCCGACAATGTCGACGGCCTAAAAACGGCCGCGATGCCCCAAACAATCAAATTTAAATCAAAACAACTTGCATAAAGTTACATTAAACCTAATCTACTAGGATTAGATCCTTACCCGTAGCCCACGCCGGACCTCTGTCACTCTGTGCACTGTCTCCACCATTTTTTTTCTGTAGAACTCTGGAACAGTAAAAGTGAATAGTAAAAATGAATTAGGGTTTTACCCTATTTTCTTAATTTTATTTAAAAACTCAACATTTTAAATTTTGCTTTTCCGTGTTTTTACCTCAAACGTTCGATTTGGGTAAAAACATGGAAGGGGCACCATAGTCAGTATTCATACGATTCGACCAAGAATCGTCGTCTAAAAAATTGAGTATATTTTTGCTTTCTCGTAAAACGGGAAAAACTCGTCTTTAACGCATTTTCTTTGAAAATTTTGCTAAAGAGGGGGCAAAATGTAGCACCCTAAAATTGGCACGGTTAAAACATTAGTAAAAAGATAAAATATTAAAATTTGAATTTCAACCCCAAACTGCCCGTTAAACCGCATTTTACCCGCTTTCCTCATTTTTCATGCCATTTTTAGGATTTGTTTTGACCGTTGGACGATATCGTCAAAGATTAGACGAAATCGTCTCGGATCTTACGAATTCGTCTAGAATAGAACGTCCAGACGATTTCGTCCCAAAACCAAATTTTCATAATTAGCTTTTTTTTCAATAGCCTCTCCAACTCGAGCAGAAGCGTGTCTGCGCAGTTGGAGATTTCCCTGTTGGAGATCTCCCAGATTGGGATGATCCCCAACCTCCCAAACCTCTTTTTAATCCTATATAAACTAGGATTTTTCTAGTTTATCCCCCTGCCTCCCTACCTAATTCTTGTTGATTCTCCCTAAACCCCCAACCCCTTTGTTGACAGGATTTCATTGCAGAGTTAGCTCCTTATTCCCTCGCATTATTGCTTGCATTTTGGTATTTTGCATTTTTTTTATTGTAGGAATTCTACTATTTTTCAGTCGAAGCTAGCTTGGATCGTCGCAGACGATCTCGGACGATTGCGGATGATTTCGTACGATTGGAGGCGATCCTGACTGTAGTCCAGATTAGGGGCAGTCCGAGTTTAGAGTTTGCATTTTCTTAAGCTTTTCTGCATTTTCCATAACATATTTCTGCATTGTTTTAAGTTATTATGTTTTATGCACCTTGGAGTTCACCTCATTTAGCATAATTGCATGCTAAAGGTAAAATCAATCATTAAATTTATTGCATTTCCTCATTTGTTATTAGACACTATTATTTAGGCATGTTTGCTGTTATTTCTATCATTATCCCTTGCTTCTGCATTTGCATATTTGGTATTTTGTGTCTGTTTCTATGATTGCAGGTTTCTGACGAATTCATCTGACGAATTCATCAAATTTTAGGCAATTATGTCCTATTTTAGATGACCTTCTGTGATTTGAGACGATCCCGAGAAATATTAGACGATAATGTGCAAACTAAGACGATCTGAACTGCTACAAGACTCAGAATCTCCATCAGACATCCGAAATCAGGTATGAATTCTTCTAGTTAGCATATTCTCTGTAATTTGCATCTATTTCTATTTTTTGTATTCATTGAAATCCGCATTGGCATATAGAATAGTTTAGATTCATATCGGCCAAACCTAGGAGTTGAATGATCAAGCATAAAAATGAACACATCAAACACACTATCAACCTAGGCATGGAAACTGCCATTCAAAAGTTTCTTGGTGAACCCACCATCCATCGAAAATTCACCCTTATACACCTCCCCCGAGAGGCGGGACCTTCAAAGGGCCTCTCAGTCCGAGGTATTGTCCCATCCTTTTCACATCCCCCTTCCGGGCACGGATCCTATAGCCTGAAGGTAAGGGTGCAAAAAATTTGGAGCGATACAATTATATATGTATCAAAAAAATATGAGAGTTAAGGATAGAATTTTGGGTTGTGATATTTGTTATCAGAGCACTTGGTTCTTAGGGATACAAGTTTCCTTGTGCAAGAATAGATGGAGTGTGTCAAGATGTACACCATATAAAAACTATATCTATAAGAATAGTGTATCAGTTAAAAATAGACCTCAATTGTCTATCTAGATAAGCTAGAAATATTTTTTCCAGTAGGAAAAACAATTCAAGGATAAAATTGTGAACTGATTCCTACTATCTCTCATGTGTGTGGCCAAGGAAAATGCCTCCCAAGATATGGATATGGAGTTCTACCCCATCGACTAGGTAGACACATCAGAATAATGTAGAGGTTGGAACTCTAGATATAGGTAGGATGCTCCTAATAATGAGAGGGAGGATCTTACTATAATAGTTTCCTTACTAAGAGGACAAATGGAAACACAAAAACAAATTTTGGAGGCTATAGTAAATCAAGATTCACAATCTATAAATTCTAGAGTGGGACAAGAGAATGAAATTCACTCGAAGGCTTAACAAGCTAGAATTCGACTAGAGGTAGAATTGGACAAATATATGAAACGCCTAAAATCTTCCAAGTTTAATAGAGAGGAAAATGGTGATAAAACCAAAGCTTGGTTGAAGGAGATAGAGACTTTCTATAACATGAAGAACTATTCCACTGGCACTCAAACGTCCTATGCCACTTTGCATTTACAAGGGGTTGGCTTGGATTGGTGGGAAACATTTAGTGGGGAACAAGATATTGAGGCTATAGTTGATTTAAAATGGAAAAACTTTGTGATAACTTTCAAAGAAATATTCCTCACCGAACACTTCTACACCAAGAACATTGAGAAATTCACCAAACTTAGGCAAAGGAATAAGACAATGGAAGTTTATTATAAAAAATTGTCAAGCTACTGAAGTATGTGTCTGTGTATAGTGATAAAATAAAGGTACATAAGTTTATACTAGGAGCAAATACCAGAGTAGAGCATGAAGTAAACATGGAAGATCCTGGTACTCTTCAAAAGGCCTATGATCTAGCTAAGATAGTTGAAACTTATCTCAAGCCTTGTTTTGATTATGAAGGGGGATTTAAGCAACATAAAAAGGTAGTAAAAAAAGAAACAATGCAAGATTTATGAAGTGGGAAGGCGAACATGCAAACAAAAGCTTCTCTAAGTGTGATAAAAGAAATGATAGAAAGCAAGGAAATTTGGGAAGAGGTTCCAAGGAAATAACCAAAATACTAAAAATTACAATAGTGATGATAATTGTTAGCTTTTGATGGTGTATGCCAAGGGAGAATACAATCACAAGATGCAAAATATGTAGAAATATAATATGCTGAAATATGTTATTAATGGAAAGTGACAAAAATGATACAATGCAATATGGAGGAATTGAACACTTTATAACTAATGCTAAATAACTATATTGTGCCCCATCACCAATATATATGGTCATCCACACAGTATTCCTACTACGACCTACAATGATATATAATCACTCACTATGAGGCCCTTTATATAGAAATATGGATTTCTTGACCAACACTCTACCTACACCTTGCACATTTACAACTTGCACATAGACACTTGTGCATTTATTATATGACTTGAAGTAACTAGCTAACTACCCCCTAAAATAATATACTACTCTATTTATGTAACAAAGGTGGTACATTTACATGACCCAAATGATGTAATATACTCTAACACCCCCCATGTATTACATTATTTGGGTATTGAAGACTTTAGTCTTTAATATGGATCTTCGTCTTGGTCCTGGAATTTGAGCTCTTCTCCTCTAATTTCTTCATGGTATTATTTGCCTGAATTTGGATGAGTATCTTCATCTTGTTCAATTTCATTTTCTTTGTTTGGTTTAGTCTTCAATTTGTTCTTGGAGTTCATGTATCTTTTCTCCTTGCTCCAATTTGCTATCTTCCTGTATGCTTGATCAAATGAATGGTTAGTATAATTTAATCTTTGTGGCTTTAGGATTACAAGTCTCTTGAGCTCGAAGAATTCTCCTCTTCCCTTTGTTCCTAGAATCATGTTATCCTTTGATTTTCTATCTAGAAACTTTTCCTCCATCACTTCCATTCTTTGATTCTTGTGTATGAATATGGAAGGCAAATTTGGATCACAATTGATCCATTCTCCTTTTTCATTCCTTGTAATTTGTATCTCAAAAAATCCATTAGTGTTGTCTTGAACAACAATATCTTGAGTGAACCCAAATAAATCTAGAGCATATTTATTAATAGATCTTGTAGCTTTTATCTCATACTTGGATTCTATCATCTCTCTTCTTTTAGTTGGTTTGGTTACTGAAATGTATTTTGTAATTAGTTCTTTCAAATTATGAATATTTGAGACTTTAAGGTGATCATACCATTGTGGATTTCCTATTATATGGTCACTTTTTTTTGTATCCATAATTGCTTTATCTTAAAATTTTCTAATCCTTTGAAGTTGACCTCCTTATGGCTCCCTAGTTTGAAGCATGTGAAACGATTTTCTCGATTTAGTTTTTGTAGGATTCCTTATGTCTCCCTAGTTATTAGAAACTGCTATATGTGTGACAAAGTGCTTTTAGAAATAGTGGTTCAATTTTGAGTTAATTTTGTAATGTTTTTTTAGTAACAAAAAAAAACTTCTATTTCACCTTATTTCTCCTATTGAACTAAGCACTTATTAATTTGAAGAAGTTCCCAAATTTAGATTTCTTTTGTCTCTTAAATATGTCTATGAGATAAGTATATCAATTAATTCCAACCCTTGATAATCTTTAATAAACTTCCTTTTATAACCCTTGATATTTAATAGTTGAATGTTTCTAAATCCCAATAATCTATTTGGTGTAGTATTTCTTATAAATCCCTAATTTAATTTATTTTATTTTATTTTATGAATTTACATGGTGGAATCGGTAGCCGCCATGAATTCGGGCAGGCTGTCCATATTTTTATGGCTGCCATAGTATTTTGCATTGTCCACCCCAGAAGCCGCCACACAGATCTTCGTGCAGTCCGCCCATATAACCACCATGCCACAATCATTTTAAACATTTTATGCCTCTGAAAGCACCAGGAAAGGGACAAGCGTTCAGTTCGACGAGGCCCAAGATTTGAACCTTGGACCTTCGCCCCCCTTATGGGGTTTGGATGAACCAATTGGTATACACCTCGGACCTCCTAATTTAAAATTTTAGAAAACAATAATATTTGTAATAATAGAGTTTTAATTTTCAAGTAGAAACCCTTATATCTCCTATGGTTTCAAATTGCAAATATTAAACTATTAGATATATAAGTCTCCTTTAATTTTGCTTTCAAATGTATGGTTGATTTTGCTATAGTTTCAACCTTATATTATACCCCTTATAACTCCTTAATGAAAGCAAATTTAATTAAGGTAAATCCTTACCTTTATAATGTTGCAAATCTTGTATAATGGGCATTGTATTCTCCAATGTATGGGCGTTTGTATTCTCCAATGTATGGGCATTGTATTCTCCAATGTATGACATATTCTCCAATGTATGGGTGTTGTATTCTCCAATGTTGGATGTAGATGATGACAATAGGATTTAATGCTTCTCTTGAATTAGTGGGCGCTATGACTGATGTAGATAATGGTGGCAGGATTTGACTATAATTCTTGGATAGCGAGCACCTTAAATATTATTTCTTTGACTCTCTTTGACCATGATCTTTTAATGCTCTTATATCCTCTTACATGTTGTGCTCTTTTGCTTGCTATGAATGTACTACTGTCTTCGAGTTTTGATGCCTTAAAAAGGATGGATGTCACTTGACATTGGACAAGTAACCTCGGAGTTACATTCATTACTTACTCCACCCTGATGCTCTTGAACACTTGGTGTATAGACATTAGGATATTCTTTGAGTATTGGTTAATGAATCTTCAACACTCTTGGCTAGAAATAATGATGACTCCTTTGAAGGATGCCTCTAACGCTTCCAATATGGGTATTATATTCTAGATGCTTCTTCTAACACTTCAAGAATGAGCATTTTAGGTGTTATGAGTGCTTCACCAAATTTTATAGGTGTTAGGTCCTTCATTTGCATGTAGACCTTGCTTAAACATATATCAAATGCTTTTCTTAAGTTTTTGAAGTTGGATTTAAATCGATGCTTGGAAGGCGGTTGAGTGGTCCTCTCTTCAATTTTTTATTGGTAGCTATCCTCAATATTTATGTGGAGCTTTATTGGTAGCTAAGCGGTGCTCTCCGAGCTGGTATTTATCCCTTGGTAATTTGCCCTTATTTTATGTCTTTCTTGCCTTCTTTTGTAGTGAGTCATCCTTAATGTTGCATTGGAAATACACAATAGGATCTTAGTGTAATTTTATCCTCCTTATGTTGGCTTTGGTATTGTAGGTGAATGCTTGATGATAGGTTGAATATGGAGACTTTGTTCACCTAAAAATGAGCTCTTTGTTGGCTCTCTTCCTTGCTTGGGTGATGCTACAAATTTTATAGGTTTTTGGAGTGTTTCTATGACACTAAAGCTTATCCTTAAAATGATGCAATAAACTAATGTAAAAAACTTTACAGAATAGAATATTTGATTTTGCACCTATTTCCAATCTTCTCCTTGCAATCTTGCTTTTTACTGGTTTTGATGATGGCTTCTTTGAATAATATCTTGTAGGAAGAGGATGATCTGATGTTGTCTTATTTGTTAGACAAATCTCTCCTTTGATTGGTTAATTTAGTAATGAACCCAAGCTAATAATCATGCAAATAATTTGCTTTTGAAGGAGTAATTTCTACACTAAATTTTACCTTTAATTAAGCCTTTAGTGCACCTCGAATTTGAGATTCACCAAGTCTTGATTTGTAGATTCTTTCACTGATTTTATGGTGGCTTTCTTCTCCACTCCTTGGAGGAATATTTTGATATGCTTGGCTTCTATAGGCGACAATACCTTGTAGGTACTGAGTTCTAAATAGTGTCTTTAGACACTTTGATATTTGCATTTTTTGTGTCCTTGATCTTAACAATCAATACACAAAATAATATTTTGAGAGTAACTAGTTTAATGAACTAGTATAGTGCAATGAACCAATAATATTTCTAACTTAATGCACTTTAATAATATCACTTTATTTTTCTTGTTAATAATCTCTCAAATTATTTTTAAATGCACTAATGATCGTTGTAAATTTCTTAATGTAGTCATCTTCTCAATAATTAGATAATAGGAAGAATGTATCTAACTCCTATTAATGTGTAGGTAATGAAAATTGACAGAAACCATCTTCTAAACTTTCTTTGAGGACTTAAAATGCAAAATTCTATTAATAAGGTTCTTAATGAAGTTAAGTAGTAATCCAAATTAAGTGTTCAAGTAATTAACCTTTTCCACCTAAGTTGCTCACCTTTGATGATGAATATCTTGATGAGTTGATTTACCAAGTTTCTTATCTGGAATGGTGGTTGCTCGTAGTTGTGAATGCTTCTAGTCTACTGCTCTGAAATTGTAGTAGATGATTTCTACTTCTCCTTCAATATATGGCCTGGAACTCTGAAGTCTTGTAGCTAGTAATTCTATCTTGATTGTTTTCCTTTAGCAATTAATCTATTCACTAAAATGTGCCTTCTTAGCTATGAAAGGCAATCTCCAAATCTTCTTGGATTTGGTAGGTTTTTTTGTATCTAAGTTCTAACTTAAAATAGGGCTTTCTTCTCAAGAATATGAAGGTCTTGAGGTCTTCACGAATCTTCTCTCTGAATTTTGATAAACTATTTACCAAATATTTCTCCTTTGATCTTATTGTCAAATGGCGATAATTGTCCCAATTCTTTCACTATATTTTATAGTGAATTTCTCCAATGAGTTCTCCTAGGAACTTCTTTGATGGCTTCTCTAATTTTTGCAATGAGGCTATTCAAGCCTTCTCCTTATTTATCCTTGAGACCTCTCCAATGTCTTTAGTCTTGCAGCTTCTCTGATCTTCTTGATGAGACCTTTCCTTCAACCTTCAACTACGAAATTTTTGGCAATGAGATATTCACAAATCTCTGGAATAGGACTTTTGATAGTCCTTCTCTATCTCTTCCAAGGATGGAAGTTCTTCAATGATATCTTTGATAGGTATCTTTAGATTTTAAAGGAAGTCTTCAATCAGTAAAGGAGATCATCAATCTCCTATATTTCATGGACTCTTCTTTGGAGTCTTCTTCTAGTTCAATGACTCTTCTTTGGAGTCTTCTTCAGGTTCAAGGACTCTTCTTTGGATTCTTCTTTAGGTTCAAGGCTTCTATGGCCTTTTCTTCTAGATCAAGGCTTTTATGGTCTTTTCTTTTGCAATAAGGATTTTGTGGCCTTTTCTTCTACAATAAGGATTATGTGGTCTTTTCTTCTTCAATAAGGATTATGTGGCCTTTTCTTCTGCAATAAGGCTTTTGTGGTATTTTCTTCTAGATCAAGGCTTTTGCGGCCTTTTATTCTGTATCAAGGCTTCTATGGCCTTTTCTTTTGCAATGTATAGGTCTGCAATAGGGCTTGCTTCAATTTCCTTTTTTTGTAACAAGATATTAGTAAGATGATTCTAAATCTTTTCAATGATGAATCTTCACTAGTTAATTTGTTAATCTAGTGGAAAAAATGTTGAGTCCTAGTCTTCATGAGTTTTCTATAACTCTATGGAAATACTTTAGTGAAATGCAATATTAAAAATTTTGGAACCGAGATTTGCTTTTCCTCTCTATATCTCTTGTAGATCTCCCTAATCCTATCGACCTACCATGGCTCTCATACCACTATTAGCTTTTGATGGTGTATGCCAAGGGATAATGCAATCATAGGATGCAAAATATGTAGAAATGTAAGATGCTAAAATATGCTATTAATGAAAAGTGATAAAAATGATACAATGCAATATGAAGGAAATAAACACTCTAGAAATAATGTTAAAGAACTACATTGTACCCCATCACCAATCTATATGGTGATCCACACAGTATTCCTACTACTACCTACAATGATATATAATCACTCACTATGAGGCTCTTTATATAGAAATATGGATTGCTTGACCAACACTCTACCTAGTTGTACAAGGGGACACCTTGTACATTTACAACTTGCACATAGACACTTATGCATTTATTATATGACTTGAAGTAACTAGCTAACTACCCCCTAAAATAATCTACTACTCTATTTATGTACCAAAGGTGGTACATTTACATGACCCAAATGATGTAATATACTCTAAAAATCCCCATGTATTACATTATTTGGGTATTGAAGACTTTAGTCTTCAATATGGATCTTCGTCTTGGTCCTGGAATTTGAGCTCTTCTCCTCTGATCTCTTCATGGTCTTCTTTTCCTGAATTTGGATGAGTATCTTCATCTTGTTCAAGTTCATTTTCTTTGTTTGGTTCAATCTTCAATTTATTCTTGGAGCTCATGTATCTTTTCTCCTTGCTCCAATCTGCTACCTTCCTGTATACTTGATCAAATGAATGGTTAGTATAATTCAATCTTTGTGGCTTTAGGATTATAAGTCTCTTGAGATCGAAGAATTCTCCTCTTTCCTTTGTTCCTAGAATCATGTTATCCTTTGATTTTCTATCTAGAAACTTTTGCTTCATCACTTCCATTCTTTGATTCTTGTGTATGAATATGGAAGGTAAATTTGGATCACAATTGATCCATTCTCCTTTTTCATTCCTTGTAATTTGTATCTCAAAAAGGCCAAGAATCCACTAGCTTAATTAAAGATATACCAAAAATACTATAAATCTTGGCACATGGGTGGAATATCAAGTATGGCTCAAGAAAAACCTACTTTGTAGATCAGTGTTACCCTATGACTAAAATTATCTTACCTAGTGGTATAATTGTAGGTTACCTTTATGTAGCACTGCTACATGCTTTCGATGTAGTCCTAGGAATGGATTGGTTACAATCACATAAGGTTGTAATCAATTTCCAGGATAAATCAATTGAATACTTGGAAGGTAGAAGGAAGGTACTGAGAGTGTACAGCCTACAAGGGGCTTTTTGACCCCATATCCTCTCTGCAATACAACTTAAGAAGGCAATAAAGAGAGCAGGAACAATTTATGTAGTGAATTTGAATGATAAAGAAGATGAAAAGAAGGAAGAGGTATTTGAGAAACACCTAGTTCTTTAGGAGTTCAAAGATGTATTTCTAGAGGATTTACCTGGATTACCTCCAAAATGTGAATTTGATTTCACAATTGAACTTCAACCTAGAACAAAGCCTATTCATAGAGCTTCCTACAGAATTAATCCGATTGAGATGTAAGAACTAAAAGTGTAGTTACAAGGATTGCTAGAGAAAGGATTAATTAGACCAAGTGTGTCACCATGGGGTGCACCAGTGTTGTTCATCAAGAAAAAGGATGGTTCCTTGTGACTATGTATATATTATAGGATGCTAAACAAGGCAACCATTAAAAATAAATATCCTCTACCCAGAATTGAAGACCTCTTCGATCAGATCAAAGATGCTACTATATTTTCAAATATTGATCTAAAGTTGGGATAGCATCAATTGAGGATTCGAGAAGAGGATACCCATAAGACAACTTTCAAAACTTGTTGGACATTACGATTTTATATGTTTTACCTTTTGGTTTATCAAATTTTCCAACAACATTTATGAATTTAATGAATAGCATTTTTAGGAAGCTCTTAGACCAATTTGTGCTTGTGTTTCTAGATGACATTTTGATATATTCCTAGAAAAAGTTAGAGAATGATAGATACCTTAATATTGTACTAGATATGTTGAGAAAAAATCAATTATATGATAATCTAAGTGTGAATTTTATGTGTCGAAAGTGCAATATTTAGGGCATATTGTGTCAGAAAAAAGGATTGTAGAGGATCCTAATAAAATAAAAGCGATATTAAGTTGGTTGCCACCTACAAATGTGATAAAAATATAGAGTTTCATGGGTTTGACCAGATATTATAAATGTTAGGTGAAGTATTATGCCAAGATTACCACTTCAATAACTAACCTTCAGAGTAAATCCGCTCATGTAGAGGAGTTGGAGAGCAAGTGGGTAGTTAAAACTCTCTAGTTGAAATCGAGAGGCCCAGGTTCAAATCTCTCCCCTCACATGTTACATATATTGTATGTAATGGTTATATCGTGACCATATGAAAATATTTACCCCTTTAAAAAAAAAAACCTTCAGAGGAAGGAAAAAGAGTTCAAGTGGATAGATAAATGTGAGGTAGTTTAATATTTGCTCAAATAAAGACTTACTACACCTTCCATACTAAAGATATCGGATCCTCAAGGTAGTTTTTCTATATGTACAGATGCATCATTAGAAGTATTGGCAGGAGTGCTTTCACAAGATGAAGCAGTGGTAGCTTATGGCTCAATAAAACTAAAATAACATGAGGTTAACTATGCAACCCATGATCGAGAATTAGCAGCATATAGTATTTGCTCTTAAAATCTGGTGATATTATTTGGTAGGGAGACACTTTAAGTTAAATATAGACCATAAAATTTTGAGATACATATTTACTCAACCCTTTCTGAATGCTATATAAATAAGGTAGATGAAATTTTTGTTGAATACGATTTTAATATTGAATACATCAAAGGGAAGAAAAATAAGGTTATCAATGCACTTGGTAGAAGAAGACATATAGTTGTCTTGTCTTGCATCCATGTATACTTAATGTAACAAGTTAAGAAAATGCAACATCAAGATATGTTTTACAACCAAATTTGGGCAAATACGGAAGAGAAACCAGATGAAAACAAGGAATTTACCATCAAGGATGGTTTTCAATGCTTTAAGGATAGGATAATAACTCCTAAGACCAATGATTTGAGAAAAATGATCATGAATTAAGCTCATATATCACCATATTATGCTCATCCAGGAGGGGTAAAAATGAGAGAGAATATGATGAAAACCTTCTACTAGCTAGGAATGAAAAGAGATATTAATGAATATGTCGTGCAATATCTTGAATACCAGATAGTTAAGGTAAAACATAGACACTCCATAGGACTATTGTATCCTCATGATGTACCTGCATAGAAATGGCAAGTGATATCAATGGAATTTATTGCAGGTTTACCAAAGACCAGATTTAAACATGGCGTAATCCTAGTTGTGGTCTATAGACTAACCAAGGTTGCACATTTTATACCAAAAATTACCAAGGATGATGTCATAGTTGTGGCTAACATATTTACCAAGGAAATATTCAGGCTCCATGGTTTCCTAAAAGTGATCATTTTAGATAGAGACTCGAGATTCACATCCATATTTTGGTAAGTTTTACATTGAGCCATTAGCACTAGATTAAACATTAGTTCTACATATCACCTAGAAACCGATGGGTAAACTGAAAGGGTAAACCAAGTTTTAGAGGATATGCTTCACATGTATTGTATGGATCAAAAAACCCAATGGGAATATTAACTACAATTGATAGAATTTTCCTCCAAAAATGACCACCATTCGACCTTATAAATGGTACCATTTTAAGCTCTATATGGTAGGAGGTGTAAAACACCATTATCTTAGGATAATCCAAAGGACATGATTGTGATTGGACCTGATATGGTCAAGGAAATGGAGCAACAATTAAGGATGATTAGAGAAAGGCTTAAAGAAGTTGCGTATCGTTAGAAGAGTTATGTTAATCTTAAGAGATCACCAAGATAATTTGTTGCGGTTGATAGAGTATTTCTAAGCATGAGACCAAGAAAGAGTGATATTAAGTCCACAAAATTAGATCCTCATTTTGTGGGATCCTTTTAAATTATAGAAAATATCAGTCTTGTGGCATATCGACTTGCCTTACCACCTAGTCTATCAAAGATTCATGACACCTTTCATATTTCATTAATTAGAAAATATGTAGCTAACCCTGATCATGTGTGGGACTTTTCTAATTTGCAGATGGTGAATCTAGAGGCTATAAAGGTTCGGCCAGTAAACATCCTTGAATTCTAATCCAAACCAATGAGGAAAGAAATCTTGGATCAATGCAAGGTCTCGTGGGACAGCTATTCCAAGAGAAACTCTACTTGGGAGAAAGTAGCATACATGTAGAAATATTTTTCATACTTGTTTGAAAATACTATGTAATAGTTTAATTATATTTAAGTTACTATGACACAAAGGATTGTGTTCATCCTAAGGGGGGTAGGATGTCATGACCCTCCCATTGAAAAACTTTTTGTTTGATGGATTTATGATGATTATATGGTCTAGATTGTTGGAATGATGGACTATTTCATGTGCTTGATAAAGATAAAATGAATGCTTTATGTTTTAGTACGATGCATTTTGTCATATCAATAGGGGGATTGATTACTCTATGCTTATTTTCTCCAAAACATAGATTTAAGAGGAAGGACTTAACCACCAAAAAGGGATGCCATAAAAGTAAAAGGATGTGTTTTTTTACTTTTGATAATATTTTTTTAACTATGTTGTTTCTTTAGGTTGAGATGGTGCTATTTTCTTGACATGATTGTTATTGGGATAAAATACGTGTTTAAATGGATTTAATGACACTTGAGGATATTTTGCTAATAATATTACAATTACCTTTGGTCTTTCATCAAAATAAGTAAGGAATAATTTGGAAAAAGAAAACTCTAAGAGTGGATGGTGCAAGAGTGGTTTTTATTAATTAAGCCATCATTTAAACTCAAGATAAGTTGTTGTTGGTTAGCCACCTAGGAACCGAATGAATGTGGTTTCCTGCCAGGGCATAGTAAAGGGATCAAAATGTGATATCTTGGAGGTGGTTGAAGGTTAACTAAATGGTGCTTCCAACTAATAATATGGGAACAGAGTGATTGAGTGATGTGCAGTTGATAATATCATCGAAAAGAAGGCAAAGGTAGGAAGATAGAGGAAATAAGGAGAAAAATAAAAAGGGGGGATGGAAAAAGGAGTTGGAGTCAAAGGGAGTCGTTGGTCAAAAATGAGTTGTTGGTCGAAAGGTGTTTTTGTAGAATCAAACTTTCATAGGTTGTCGGGTAAGAACTATCATTAACTTTAGTGTTAGTATTGCTTAAAATGACTTAATATTTTATGAACATGTGTAATGTTTTACCAAAAGATGTGCCTAGGTTGGTTGTAGTTCTCTTCGTTAAAGAGATAACATTGTGGTTTAGACTTATAGTTCGAAGAATTTCAAACTGGTAAATGACCTGGTAGTGTTAGTGAAGGAAGAATCAAACAGTTGAATGATATCCTTGTAGAATGAGTTTTCATTTGAATATTTGGATAGAAAATCTAGAAACTCCAGTTGAAGCATAACAGTGACATTCCAAATATGATGTAGCTATTTGTGAGATTGTAGTTGCACTTTTAAAATAGTGAAAGCTTCTTATGAAAAAAACCATGTTCCAGTTACGTATTGATATTATGCATGGCCGAGTTTGATTGCGATGAAGCTTTCTAGGAAGGCTTGATTTAATTAAACCATTTTACTTTAATCCTTTCCGAGAGAAAGAGATAAGGAAGGGGAGAGTAAATCAAATGGTTTTGGATTAGTTATATCAGTGCAGTGAAGTACTAAGTACTATAAAATCAATCTAGAGAGTAATTGAAAGGTTTATCTTAGAGGATATTAGTAGCTATTGTATTCATTCAGTGAAACTTGTGGAGAGAAGGAGTGGGTTAATGATAATGAAATTATACCCAAAGCTCATGTCAAATAGAAACTAAGACCTTTACACAGGATAGATTTCTTATACATTACTTGTATTATGGTAGGGGCCAAAGGAAGCATTATGCTTTTGAAACCTTTGAATAATCTAATTTGTGTTGGGTATCACTGAGTTATCCTCAACAATAAAATTAGAGTGGATTATGTTTCTTTTATATGCTTATTGGAGGGCCACTAATTGGATAGATTATCTAAATATTTAATACATGGTAGTGGATATTTATAGACGTCTTTTAGAGCACCATTTCCATTTGATTGCACTTTTCAAATATGTTACTATAGAAGTGTGACAGTATGTGGAGTGTAGCTAAACATTGGAAACATGGTTTAATGAAACAATGAGATAGAATATTTGGGTCAAATTATATGTTACATGATTGTTCTATGAAAATCTTATACGTAATGTTGATTTATTTGTATTATGTGTTCTATTATTGCAAAGGACTAAATAGTGTAACAGGGACCTTTTAGTGATTTCAAATAATGCCATGACCGAAATAATGATTATTGTTTAGAGATGAGTTACTAGTTTACGATGGTAATATAATGAAATTAGTGTAATGTTAATAGAATGTAGTATACTTGTTTATTTTCTCCAAACACTTCTAGCAGTGAAATCTATAAGATAGGGAAAAATAATTGGATTACACAAGTCATGAATTTGGTTACCAGAAAGGTACCATGGGTGTCTTGCTGGAGGAAAAGACGAACTCTATTGCCGAAGATGAATTGAGAACTTGTTGTAACTGATTGACTTCTTAAGAAGATGTATGGCCTATTGAGAACATTGATGTTCTCAAAGGCTTCCCATGCAATGATAGTAGAGTAATATGATATGGGTTAATTGATTTATCCATTGGGAATGGCTATGGATATCATTGCTACTCCTTAGTTGGTTGAGATAACCAAGGATGTGTGTACTTTGTATGCATTGAACTTTTATTTACAAATTTAATAAAGAAGTAGACTTTGAGGTTGGGTTTTCCCTATGAGGTTTTTCCTAGGGTAATTATGTTGTGCATTTTATTGTGGTCAAGTATTTATGGTATTATGGTGCTATGGATATGGTAATGGAACTTGTTTAATTTGGGTTTCTAAAATAGATGAATGAATCATTAAGTGTGTGTAATTTGGTTATGCTTTATAAATATGCTATGTGGTCAAGGATTGATTATCAGCTTGTATGAATATCTTGTCATTTTATAAGTAATGCACTTTACTTTTATGAAATATAATCAAGAATGGATATAATTATATTATTAAGACCTTTTATTTGTAGACACTTTGTTATAAATGCATAATCTTGGTGTAACATCTATCATTAATTAAAGGATTAATTAATGCGAGCTTGGCAACTCTCTAGTTACAAAAGAAATACTAGGAGTTAGACTTTTTAACAAGCAATGGTATAGAAAGATCACATGAGTAGAAAAATATAGGTAGCCCTATTTAAGGATATAATGGTAGAAAGGCTTACCTAAAATATTGTTCCATGTTATATGCTTTGCAATAAGACATAGCAGTGGATTGACTAGCTCATCATGTGGATGAGAGGATGGTCAATTTTAGATTGCTCCTAGCACCAACATAGAAAGAAGTATGTGGTGTGAGAAGGATAGTGTGCCCTTTTCTAAAATAATGGAAGAGGGAGGGGTACAATCAGCTCATTGAATGACAAATGAGAATGATGGTTGTAAATCCGATGACTTCACCTAGTGCACTTACGTAGCCAAAAATATGTAATATGTTGGAGTTTAGGAGGAGCTAAGTGTGGAAATAAATTAAGAATCTGATGAGTAATCTTAGGTTAGCTTTTAGATAGGATTAGAGTATATATATATGTTAATTATATATGTATCAAAAAAAATATGAGAGTTAAGGTTAGAAGTTTGGGTTGTGACAACTGCCAAGTTAGGAGGATACATTTATTTGGACTATTCTTATATGATGATCCCTCATTTAGGCAAGAGAATAGGAATAGTTCCTGAGAAACCAATGGCCTACCACATTGAAAAAATTAAGGATTGTAGGTATAATCACTCCATCATGGAAGAATCAAAATTGGTAGAGATATTAAAAGATTTGAAAACTGAAAATGAGCTACCATTTAGGGAAGATCACAACTTTCTTAAAATAGGGATGGATACCTATAGCATTTCTTTTGAAAAATGAGAAAATGACTTTTGCTATATCTAATCAAGCCCTTAATAAATCTAAAATTTGTACTATGCACTTTTATGGAGCAAGGTGTAAAAATGAAGCAAGAGCTAGCATTGTTTTTAAATCTTCTTTAGAAGGGGTAAAGAGTTTTGTCTTTAGACTGACTTGATCTTGTACTAATAAAATGATAGAATGTGAAGCCTTAAGCCTAGGTTTGATGCAAGCAAAGAAAATGGGAATTAAGTTGTTATACATATATGGTGATTCAAAATTAGTGGTGAATCAAGTTACAGAGATATGTAACAGTAAAAATCACTACCTGAAGACCTATAGGAATAGAGTATGGGATTTAATGGAATCTTTTGATGCTTTAAACATACATTATATTCCTAGACATCAAAATTTATTAGCTAACATCCTAGCTATCAAAGGTGCTAATTTTACCCCATCTTAAAACTTTAGATTAGAAAAAATAGAATATTCAAGCTAGTTTTCAGGCCACTAGTACTGGATAGACATAATTTTTGGCAGGTATTTGATAATGATGATCAAATTGTTGATTACTTAGTTGGAGAAGCTAGTTGTTTTAACTTGCAAGAAGATGTACCTTAGGAAATTGAATAGTAGGATATCATACAATTAAAAAATAATCATATAACTAAGGGTTTGATTACATTAGAAAATCTCTTTGACAATGAAGATGGAAAAAAATAAAAAATTATGAAAATTGATGACAATCTATAAAGAAGTAGAAATTAAAAATGAAAAGAAGCTTAAGACTGCTATGTAGTGCTCTCCAGAGAAATTGGAAGAGTTTAAAGCTTTATGCCTCCAATATCAAGATATTATATCCTGGACCTATGAAGATTTAAAGGTATATGATAAAAGGATAATCCAACATACTATTGAGCTAGTGCCTGAGGCTAAACCATTTAGACAAAGATAGAGACCAGTGAACCCTAAAATTGATTCCATTATGAAACAAGAATTTCTTAAGTCGTTGAAAGTAAAAATCATCTATGAGGGATAGGATAGGATATTGGGAGGTATGGAGCAGAATATCACCTCAAAAGAGATGAGACTCCTCCATCCCCTCCAATAAGCTCCCCTATGCTTCACCAGGAAAACCCCTTACCTAAATAAATGCATCTTAATAATGTGAACTCAGTTGTTAATACTACTACAACCACCAATATTGGAAGGAATATGCAAGCTCCTCCAATTAGTAGTGTTACTCATAAGTGTTTTCAATTTCTTCCTCAATCTTCTAATATCAACACATTTTCTTCTATTCTGCCAAATATTAGTTGTCCATTTTCACAAGGTGCCACATATAATAATAATATCCATGCTTCCAATCTAAATCAGGTATTGGTACCTCAAAATGCATATGTTTCATATTTAGGGAATATGGGAACCACGCATAATAGTAATCTAGAAGTGCAAAATTTAACAAATATGGTAAAGCAGTTGGTTTCAAAATTTGAAATGATTCAGCCTTCAAGTTTTACTTACAATTATAAGGAAATGTGTAATCAACCATTGGATCCTATTGTTGTTGTTAGGCCTTATCCTAAGCATTTTTCTATGCCAATTTTACCTACTTATAAGGGGGTAGAATATCCAATAGAGAATTTAAGAATATTTAGAACACCATGCCATGATCTCATATATGATGACATGTTGCTACTTAAAACATTTTCTAATAGCCTTGGTGGTATGGCATTAGAGTAGTACTATCGGTTGTATTATTACTTAAAAAGTTTTAAAGAGACAGGAGAATTATTTGTTCAAAAATTTGGTGCTTACATTGAGAAAGAAGTGACAATGAAAGATATCTATAACCTAAAACAAAATAAATAAGAAAGCTTTTCAGAATTTTTGGCTCGTTGGAGAATTTTAGTTGGATGTTTGAGATATACTTTACCTCCTAAAGATATGCTTGAGATATTTATTGGTAATTTACAAGAACATTTATCTTATGCATTAGAGAATACTACTATTACATACTTTGACCAAGCAATTGATCTAGAAAGAAAAGTAGAACAGGCTCTCATAAGGAGAGGCCAACTCAAGGTTAAATAAGAAAAACCTACTAAGTCTCAATACAAGAATAAGCACATAGGATGTGATAGTGGAATGGATAGTAGGCTTGTTAACAATGTTACTAATAACCTACAAAATATAGTACTTCAAAAACCTCCACAAAGGAATTTTACAAGGCTTAATATGTCTATGGAAGTTTGAAATAACTTTTAGAAGCTAAAGTAATTGAATTACCTCCTGTTAGACAACCAGATACTACATCTCATTGGTATAAGGTAGGTCAACATTGTGCATATCATAGAGTGGAAGGACATTGGATGAATTCTTGAAAGAAGTTGAAACATGTAGTTCAATATTTGATTGATGAAGGACGTATTGACTGAAGTAATTCTCAAGCATTGAACAATCAAGTACCTATCCAACAAAGTGTGACTACCAATCAAGATATGAGAATATTTAAAGATCCACTGCCAAAATACAGTTAATAAGTAGTAAATCAGGTGGCTCATTAGAATGAGCCTTATCCCTATGGCAATATGGTTGGTATGGTTGGGATAACTACAAGAAGATAAGCCTAGACTCAACATCCTTAGTAAGGACATAATTTTGTATTACAACCCAGTTAAGTATTAAAGAATAATAAAGGAAAAGTTGCAGATACAGGAATTCCACCTATTGTGTTGAGACCATAGCCTAAGGTATCATTCAATCTTCAAAATCAATTGGCTAGTACTCTAGAAAATATTTTAGTTTTAGAACTCTTACAAAATTCTCCTAATCATAGAGAGGCTTTGATGGAATTTTTAAAGCAACAATTAGTTCCCTCAGATATTTCACCCAATGCTATAGTTGATGTCGTAGGTTCTCTTGGGATACATCATATCTCATTTTTAGATGATGATAAACCTTCCTCAAACTTACAAGAAGAGTCTTCACTTTACATCACCGCACATATTGGGGATACTTTTATCAAAAGAATTTTTCTTGTTAATGGTTCTTCCCTCAATCTGTATACATATCAATTCTTTCAAAAATTTGGATTAAGAGGAAGACTTAACAAAATATGACGTTATTATAAAAGCTTTCAATAATGCGTCCCAAGAGTCCTGTGGTGTCATATTTCTTCCTCTCAAGGTTGGGCCTAAAATATTGAATACTTTGTTCTATGTGGTACATTGCCCTGCATATTTTAATCTTATCCTCGAATGTCCTTGGATTCATGCAGTGAATTTTGTCCCTTCTACTCTTCATCGGTGTCTCAAGTTTGAGTTTAAGAATCAAGTTATCACCATTCTGGGTGAGCCTCGACCATTTGAATTTTGTTCAAATGTAGAGAGAGATCAATCTAAGTTCAACCTATGTCCCTCAATTTCTTTAATTATTTCTCCACGTTCCTCATCTCAGATTTCAAAACAATTTCAAATTTTAAAAATGAGTGAGGACCACATCTCAAATTTCTTATCTCAGGATCATGACAATCAGTTTCTTCAAGAACCTCTTCTAGATATAACCAAGTTACCACCATCACTAAGAACCATGGTTTTACCCCATAATAAAGGTGATGTTGTACACATTGGTATGTGTACCTTTGTCTTCGCAGGAACTATCTTCGAAGAAAATAGATGTGGTAGCAACCCCTCTCTCATTGAGAATTCTTTTGCTCATTGTTACCTTTCCAATGATTACCCACTTTTTAAATAGATCCTATCTAGTATGGGATATGTAGGTAAAGGTTTGGGGCCACAACAAAATGGCATTCAAGAGCCTTTGGATGTCAATATCTATCCTAGGAGATGTGGCATAGGTTTTATACCTAGTAAATACCAACCTTTACCATTTGAAAATGATGATCATCTTATGACTTATGCTGAATATATGGATTATCAAAATTCAGGAGTAGGTGATGAGGATGATGGTCCCCCTTGTTCTTCTAATTTATTGTTTTGCAATATGATTTGTTCTACATGTTTTAAAATTAAGCCTTCTATTTTGAAAGAGTATCCTACTTCGATGTCCTATAGTGACCTTGCAAAGTTAGGAATTGCTCCTCCTTATGTTAAAAAGAATGGTTATGTTTGAGAGTGCATTTATTATCATGGTACGATTGCCAAAGAAAGAGCTATGAAGGAGCCTCTCTATAATTTTAATTATCGAGAAGGCTTACCTTTTAAAGATTATTTTGATAAAACAGTCCATGGTACACCTATTCTTTTTGTTAAGAAATACGACACACTTAGATTTTGTGTTGACTTTAGTGCTGCTTGCTTTAATTAATTAAAAAATATTAATAATAATATAAAATAAAAAAATTGTATCAAATCAATTATTATCATTTAGTTGTGCATTAGCATTTTTGTTGCATCCATCTGCTTATTCATACTACATTCTTGCTTGTCATCCTTTTGCATTGCTTGCCTAACATTTAATACAACTTGCATGCTCGAACGTTATATTTTGCATGATTGTTTGTTCAAGACAACTTGATCATATATATTTTCAAGGATATTGCAACAATGGCATGTGATAATACCTAGTTAGGTCGTAGCTCGCATGCATTGCACTCTCTCTAGGGATTTGATGCCCAGTAAGATCCCCACCTAGGGCTTTCTTTAGTCTTCTCTCTTGCTTTTGTTTGCTTATTCAAGTATTTTCCTTGATCTTGGAAATAGTGAGAGTATCTATTATATCAAGGATGATAGTTCATTAATATTCCTTGTCACTTTTCTATTGCTTTCTTATTCTTCTTCATATTCCTTTACTGTTGACAAGGAAATATGTATGCTTTATTTTCTTTAAGGTGTCTTCTCTACACATTTGCACACACTCACTTGTGTTTAGTTTTAAACCCCTATCAAGGGTAGCACTTGCCTACTATATTTTATCCTTATATATTACACCCCACAGGGGATAGACATACATCCTAGCGGGTATCTTATTGGATATGATCCTCTGTCAGGTTATGCTCCCTTTTTACTCAGCGGGCTCAACACCCCATTACAGGATAAGCTCCTTGGTCATATTCAACAGACCTCGACATACATCCTAGAGGGTAATCGCTCCATAGCATTTAATAAGCGATAAACCACCCATAGTGGGTCAGACTCCAACACCTCATCCTTTATGGTGAGTACTATACCCATGGTGGGTTTAGCTTCCTCTTTTTTGGTACAATTCATAGTATTTAATCACATTGATCCCTTGTGACCTATGCTGATTTTAATACTATATTTTGCCCATCCTTCTCTATTTTATATGGTTGACCTTTGGATTGTCTTCCTCTTTGTCTTCTCTCTCTTCTTCTTCTTCTTCTTCATCTTTTTGGTCTTCTTTATTTGTCTTTATCTCATGTTTTCTTTCTTCCATCCACTTCATCCATGCATTTCATATAGTCTTGCATTAAGATAGATTGCATGCATAAAACATCAAATTAAAGAACATCTAAATAAAAATTGAATCACATGCACACATTCACAAAATATAAAAAGAAGTAGCTATGTATTACTCAATGGAAAGAAAGAGATACATCAATGTATGGTTGGTGTACCACAGTCCAATCCCAATACACTCAACTAATCCCTAGGGGTGCATGCCACAATAAAAATTGGTATGTCATCCCGATCCCTAGTCTAGCTCTACAAGCCTGTCTCCTCTGCTCTGCACGAAGGAGGAGGTGGTCTAGGCAATCGCATATCCATATATGGTGATGCCAAGAATATTCATGATCGATATCATGACCTTAGGACTCGGTCAAATCGAAATACCTCTTACTCCCCCTTCTCTTTCGTCAGACACCTGATCCTCCTGATCCTTGACAACTTTATCATGTCCTTACCCCATATTGGGTGTAGACACCAGGGTCATTATACTATCTTGGTCTTCCTCAGCTTGTCGATTATCCACCTCACTAGTGGCATATGCCCGACGTAGGTCCTCATAGCCTGCTTTAGGGATCTGGACCATCTATATGTTGTTGGTCACTCTATATTGGGTAATGGTCCTAGCAATACATCCAGTCTTCATACCGCTATGTGCTCCCAACTCCATACCTAGAGCAAAGTCATACACATTGTACCTATATGCTGCTTGTACATGATTTCGTACAACATCTTGTACAAGCAGACCAACACATATGGACCCCATGCAAACCTAACCCTCTAGTCTCGTATGTCTTCCACTACACCCACCATTGCACATGGCAGATTTTGCCTACTAGTGTGGCACATCAGCATACCCACAACCACCCTGTAGAGCACAATCGTCAATGGGTCTGCCCCACACCGCCCCACAAAGTCATCTACAACTATGGTGCTCTCATGCACCTGGTGGGTCCAGCCTCTCAAAAATCATTGCAAGGTCGTTGGTCTCCCTCGCGCTTTGTAAATCGTTACCCCTTTAACAGGGATGTGTAAGATGCACCATAGATCCACCAGTATGATGGTCATATCTCTCATAGGTAACTAGAAGGTAGATGACTCTAGGTACCATCTCTCTGCTAGTGCTATTAGAAGAGCCCTGTCTACCTCTACCCAAGGCAGTCTAACCATGTGGTCTAGCCCCACCACCTCTAGTGTATTCCTATCTGCCCATTTGAGTGCCTCTAGCTCCACCTCTACGGAGATGGCTCTCCACTCGTAGCTCTCGAGTACCTTAAGCTACAATAACAACAAAATGAAAAAAAATTCATCAGTAAATTTAATTAAAAACTTTAAAAAATTAACATTAATTAATTAATTAATTAAATCAAAGATATTAATCATTGCACAATTAAATTTCACATATTCTAAGTTGTTTGCTTGCTTTCCCTTCTTTCTTCCTTTCCCTTATTTTCTTCCTTTTTTCTTTCTTTCTCTCTTTCTTTCTTCTTTCTTCTTTTTTTTTTTGAAATTATGTCTGGTTTTCCCAACAATGTGATTTTGTCGAAGCAAAGTCTTGTCCCACATTTGCGAGGTGCAATTTCTTGAAATTACACCTGGTTATATTTTTTAGGCATGATTTCATCACTGCTACCCAGGGAAAAATTACGACCAGAACGCAAGATCGCGTCTGACTCATACGCAGTAAAACTGCCACTTTTGGTGGAAATCCACCCAAAAATTACAAAAAACCTTGAAAATTTTAAAATTGCAAGTGTGGTTTTCAACCCTACCTATGCTCACTCCACTTTTGTGTTGGCTTCGCCCCTCACGATCATTGAACAGTGTATCAGTAGTTCCATATCCCTTGTTTCTCTAGAGCTCCTTTTTTGCTTTCTCATGCGATTATAATAAATTAGGGTTTTGTCCCCTTTTCACTTTTAACCTTGTCTTTTGCATGCTTTTTCACTTTTTTTGTTTGTTTCTTATCGCTTCTTCTTATTTTGAGTTTGTATTTTCAAGTTTTCTATGAGGAACGTCTCCCTCAACTCGATGGGCCACCCTGGACTTAGAGGTATTAATGTCCCTAATGCCTTGATTTACGTGCAAAACATGAAAGTGTTCAGAATAACATTGTTTTTGCACCATCCCTTTTTCTAAACTAGCCACCCCCAATTTTGCTTGTGGTTTTTTTTTTGCGATTGTTTACACCTTTTCTTTAACACATTTATTAGGCCATAAATGCGTCAAAGAGGGGGCAAAAAGTAGATACGAAAAATTGATCCACTTTAGTGGGCAAGCTTTCCTGAGCCCTCTAGGGACCCCTTAGACTTTCCTATGGCAAGGGTAAGGCTCCTTCCCCTCTTTTTTGCATTTTTTCCCTGTTTATGCAAAATCACGACCGGTCCTTAATGGGGTGCGACTTCTCATTGTGAAATCATGATCGACACTAACGGGGCACGATTTCACCTTTTTAGGGTTTGATTTTTGCTTTTCACACAACACTATACACGCTTACATAATCAATATTCTAAGCATTGATGATTTATTGCACGCTAACATTTGATTTCTTGCAAAGTGTTTTATTCGGTCTACATCCTTCTTCTTCTTCTTCTTTTGCAAGCAACTTACAAGTGTGGATTTTGATTGATTGTGTGCTGCATTGGATTGTTTTTGTTCGCTCTCAGTGGATTATTGTTGAAGCCCTAAGGAGATATTGACTACCCAAGATATCTCAAACCTTTTTGCTTTCTTCCTCGCTCTCTTCCAAGTGAAAGTGTTCTGTTGCATGTTTGATTTCATTCGTTGCATCATAGTTTCACTATTTCTCTTTAGTTTGAGACGTTTTATCTCACTTCTATGAAATCGCACCTGATCTACTACAGGGCATTATTTTGCAATGCGTTATTGCAATCTCCTATTACGGGGTGTGATTTCACCTGAGCTAAAGCTGGAAGCAATATGTTGTTCCAGTTTTCATCATTGCATTCTAGAATACATTTAGAGCATATTGGTGTATTTTGTTTCTATGATTTCATCATTATTTTCTGCTATATTGTATTATGTTTGTTTTCCTCTAAAGGTCAATTTTTACTTTTATTTATCAAAGGTTAGCTAAAATGACCTAGTGGGCTTGACTGCTGAACCTCCAAGTATTGTTATACAGTGGCCTAAGTAGGCCCCCTAACGCTAATCATATTTTTAAGTGTTTGTCAAGTTATCTTGCAGGAAAAGAAATTATTGATAGCAATGGATAAAAGGATAAAAGCAAGGATAAATCATCGGATAAGATAAATGTTCCAATTAATCTTTAGGTTGTTTTTTGAGTGCTTTTATTTCTATTGTAAACCCTAGATATGATTTTATTAAATACATCTAATTAATTTCTAGGCATTTGAAAGATAAACAACATATAGTGTGCATTTAGGGTTAATCATGTTTGTGCATTATTTCTTGAGCCCTTGCTTAAAAGTTGTTTGTTTAGAACCCTAGGTTAGAGAAGTAGTCAAAGCAAGAATCATTATAGGGTTAGCTCTTGTATTCCTGTATTTTATATTTTTGCATTGTCCTTTATATTTTATAGCATAGATCTAGAAAGGCCAAATCTAGGTGTTTGTCTCGAATCTCATACATCAAATATTATTGAAAACTAGAGGACTTAGAGCGATTCCTTAAACCATTCCTGGTGAACCCTTCCCCCCTAGCACCAAGTTTAGATAAAAATATAGCCCCCGCAATTCATCCCAAAGGCTTTATCTCTTGCGAATCTAGCCTTTTGGAAATTGTACACAATAGGGCAATTTTCTCCCTCTACACAATGTACCACCTTTGGTATATTACTAGAGTAGGAGTTTACTTTAGAGTAAAGTTAAGTAGTTACTTCAGCATGTAATAAATGCACACGTGTTAGAATGTGAAATGATCTAAATGTGCATGTAGTCCACATGTACATGAGTCAAAGGAACTTATCTTCCTATATAAAGGCCTTATAGTGAGTGAAATAAGTGAGGAGAGAATATAGAGAGTGCATAGTATAGATTGGTAGTGTGATACAATGTAGTTTCTTTAAAACATTTTATGGAGTGTTCATGTCCTCCATTATACTACATTGTACTATTTTTGTGAGCTTTCATTAATGGTATATTTCTGAGTTATTGCAAAATTTTATCTCTTTATTTTCCTGCATATTATAGTGTCATTATCATATAGATATAATAGCTTGATTATCTTGCATCTTGTGGTTGCATTTCTTATATCATATATTCATCAAAATCTAACACCAAAAACCAAACATCAAAAGAAGTTAAGAATTGATGTGGATACTGTTAAATCTCAAGGGAGATCTTCCAATTAAAAAATCATAGAAAAAGAGGCAGAGACAAATATTGCCAATGGAATTCAAACAGTAATAGCCTTGGATAGGGGAATTAAAAAGGAACTCAAGGCAGGAGGAAATAGATGATAATGTAGGCCATGTTGAGTCTGAGAATAGATTCCTTGTGGTGTTATGGGATTTTAATCCAGTTGCTTATGGGTGTTTTGCTCTTTTGGGTTCCTATTCGGTTTGGTCTTGGGAGACCATTTCACTTTATGGACTATTGCACTTTAGAATGTTTTAGTTTTATGGGTTGTCTTGTTTGTGATGTCTTAATTTTGAGATTGTTAGTTGATTTGTAGTTGTTTTCTTGTAAAAGGTTTTATGCCCCTTTCAAATCCCTTATTCCACTCTAATAAAAAAATCAAATTGACAAGGTTCAATTAATTTTTGAAACAAATGAAACTAGAATATATATTGTTACACAAATAAAATATTAAAGTGAAAATTAATTTGACTACATAAAAGGGTCTTATATATGCATTCTTGATTTGATGTAAATTTAAATAAAAAAACACCTTAGTCTTATCAAATGAATTTCTAAAGCCATGTCCAATGTTATTATATTAAATACAATATTTAAAAACTATTTAAATTATTCCTGTAATATATTAGTAGTCTTAGTGATAATATGAAAAAATGGTGGGGGTTATTCCTAGGGAGCAACCATAGTGACAGTTGAAGATCCATCTACAATTTTTCTATGCATGTAAACAACAGTTTGAAGAAGTTTGTTTGGCTAGAATTATGGAGTGCACGCAACAAAGCTAGGGTTTGCAAAGTGAAGCATAGAGAAAATTAAAAAAATGCAAGTGACAGTAATTTATTTTTTTGCAAAAATATGTTATTTTTTGGAGGAGAAACGAATTTAGGGGAAGACAAAAAAATCCTAGAATCGATCAATTTTTCTAGGAGAGATTGCGAGTATTAGTTCAAGTATGGTACTTCTTTAGCTTTAGCTTTAAAAATATTTCATCAACTAGGGCTTTAAAAACAAGGACCTCTTCTTTGGAAAGTGATTTATGGTAGTCTGTTGGTTGCAATGATGATTGTAGCCTCACTTTTCAAACAAGCAGACAATGAGGTCTTCTCCATGTTTTCACAATAGTTTCCCTTTGATGAGAAGAAGCATAAATCATATGCATCAAGTGCTTAAAGTGAGGAAAGCACCCCATCCAAAACCACCTACTCACTCTAATAATGGTACCTTTATGCCCAAGTTAGATGAGTCTCCTATGATTGAGGTGCCTCCAGTCCTCATCTAGCAGCCTTTGTTCACACTTTCCACCCAAGCCCTTGCATGTGAATTTGTAGGAATATGACCTAGTCCAATCACAATTTAAAAATAGATTAACACACATTAGGGGGGTGAAGTATCTTCTTATGAATTTATAATGATGAGTAGGGGATAATTTTTCATTATATATGCCTCTATGGAGGACAAAAGCACTATATTTCATGGAGGTTCCTAGTTTCTTGGATCCAACCCACTCTACATGACCCCGTGGAGCATGACATTTTATCCTCATGAGGAGCCTAAATAAGTTTCTATCTAGGTGAGTTTGTCATTTCAGCCATTACACCTATGGAACAAACCTTCAATGGAATTAATAGGAAATGCTATTAGAACATTAGTTTATTGGGCTTCTCCAAAGGCCAATAACGCTATATGTGCATGCATGTGTACAAGTCAATATAAAAAAGGGTTTTCCCGAGCATATCAAAATAAAGGTGTTTGATTGGATACATAACCAAACCTTGGACTATGAGCATATACCATTCAAGTGTATAACCTACCATGAGCATGGGTATTTCTCCTAAAACTACCCAATTAAACAAGCATAAGAAACAAGAAAGGAAGAACTAGGATTCCAGGAAGTCAAAATGAGACCATGCAGATCAAGAAGCAAGAATCGACAACCTCAACCACAGGATCAAAAATCTTCTAACGAAAAAATAAATTTATAAGTGTTAATGAAGAAGAAAAGGAAATCACCTCTCTAGATGTGATGGCTCCTAAAGATAAAGAGAAGATACCTACAACTAAATTTGACAACTCACCAGAGATATTAGGATATACACCAAAGAACACAATAACGAGAGAAGAAACTAATGAAAACTCAGAGGAAGAGGTAGAAGAAACATAAGTGGAGGAAATAGTGATTCCCGAGGGCTTTCTGACCACATGATCTGCAAGTAAGGGAAGAAAATCGAACCAACAATTCAAAAATGAGCAAATACAGAAAGACTTGCAATTCAAAACGTAGGTCAGAATTGAGGAGAGCTTCATAAAAAATAAGAAGCAATCCAAAAAATGAATATTATGTCATGAAATTGTAGGGGACTAGGAAGTCCTCTAAAAAAAACTATCTCAAAGTTCTAATACAAGAGCAAAATCCAACAATAGTTTGTATTTAGGAAATAAAAATAGTAGAGGAAACACTGACAAAAAAATGGTACAAGGTATGGGCACAATCAGAATTGATAACTGTTGATTTTGTGGGGGCTTCAGAGGGACTAGATTTGGCTTGGGATCCACAACAATTAGTTTGTAGCTTACAGCATAAGAATAATAACTAGATAGGCACAAAATTTATCTTAAAAAATGGAACTAGTGTAGTAGTAATAAAAATTATGGTCCAAATCATCCTATCCAAAAAAGAGAAGCATGGAAAAACTTAGCACAATGTCTAGACAATGAGAAGTTTGACAACATAATACTGGGAGGAGATCGCAATATGATTCTCTACCACTGGGAGAAGGTTGGGGGAAGTTTAGCAAGGGATCTAAATAGAGATTTTCTCAATCAAATTATGGCAGATGAAAGCTTACAAGACATCCAACCGACCAAAGGAAAGTATACTTGGAGCAATAGAAGAGCAGGGGCAAACTATATTGCAAAAATATTGGATAGATTTTTTATCAGTGAAAATTTCCTAACACACTTCCCCCTTACTTCTAATCACATCATTCAAAACTCTATCTCAGATCATAATCCAATTCTCTTGGATAGCAACCAAAGCCTACAACCCCAAAAAAATCCTTTTAAATACAACTATGAATGGGAAGAAGAAGAAAATTTTAGTAAACTTATGGAAAAAACTTGGAACCAACAGGTCCAATCCACCAACCCTCAAGAAAAGTGAAAAAGAAAAATTTAAAAATTGAAGCACGTGATAAAAAATGGTTGGCAAAAAAAGTGAGAGTTAAACCAAACAAGAAGCAGTTGATGCAACAACTAGAGCAACTAGAAACAAAAATTGGGGATCATCCTCCTCAACCATGGAATGAAGATGCAAGAAATGACCTAATTCAGAATCTTAATAAATTAAGCACTGAAGAAGAAACAAATTGGAGGCTTGGATCCTGAATCGTTTGGCTAAGAAAGGGGGATAGAAAGACCAAATATTTTCATCTAAAAACAATGTAATGCTACCAAAGGAACACAATCAAGGAGATAGAGAATGAAGAAACTACTTATGCAGATAGGGAGAAAATTAAGGAACTTTTCAATCAACATTAATCAACTCTGCTCTCTAGAGAAAATGGTAACCCACATTCCTAGGGAATACAGATGCAGCATATACTGATAGTATTAAATTTGGAAGACAAATATGATCTCATTAACCAATCACTATGGATGAACTTAAGGATATTATAGCATCTCTACCAAAGGATAAAGCTCCTGGACCTGATGGATTCACAAACAACTTTTACCAACAATACTTACACATCATCGAAGAAGATTTGTTATGCATGATTGAGGATTTTAGGGTGAAATGTAAGATTCTTGGAGCCATCAACTCCACCTTTCTAGCATTTATTCCTTAAGAAAAAAATACCACTACTTTCTGTAGATTCATACCAATTTCTTTATGTAACTCTTCCTATAAAATTATTACCAAACTTTTGGTTAATAGAATAAAGAAAAAACTTGACAAACTAATATTAGAAGAGCAAGGGGTTTCATGCCTTGAAAATAAATATATGATAATGTCATAATAGTGCATGAAGCCCTCCATAGTAGTAGAAAATAAAAAAGAAACAAATTGTTATAAAACTTGATATGGCAAATGCCTTTGATCGAATTAATATACAATTTGTAGAAAAGGTCCTACAAAAGTTTGGATGCCCACATCAGGTCATGAAATGGATCATAGCATGCATAAAAAACCCATGGATATCTCCCTTAATAAATGGAGAACCAACAATTTTCTTTCAGACTACAAGGGGAATTAGACAAGGGTGTCCACTATCACCATACCTTTACATCATTTTAGTTGAGACTCTTGGAAGATTAATTAACCATCTTCGAAGAGAAAGAAAAATAATAGGGATAGATGCTACAACAGGATGAAAAGCTATAACACATGCCCAATTTGCAGATGATATCATTCTTCTAGGTGAAGCCACAAAGCAAAATGTTAGACAATTCAAGCAATGCTTGTATTGGTTCACACAAGATATCAGGGCTCATATAAACACTCAAAAGAGTCAGTTTTATACACAAAATGTGGCAACAATAAAATTCAAACTCTTTTGCACTATCCTAGGATTTCAATCTAGCACAAAAAATACTTCAGACATCTAGGATTTCCCATGAGATTCCACCTCAAAGCCTTAGACTATTGGACCCCAACATTGGACAAGATGGTTAGGAGGATATATAGTTACAATAATAGTTGGCTCAATCTTGCAAGAAGGGTAGTATTGATCAAATCAGTGTTAGCTTCTCTTCCAGTCTACCAACTATTAGTATATCATGCTCCTAAGTTTATTTTGTAAAAGGCATATGGAATCATACGCAACTTCCTATGGTAAGGAGGTAGGAAATCAAAAAGAAAAGTTCTACTTGGTCAATTGGGAGATGGTCACCAAAAGTAAAATTCAAGGAGGACTGGGAATCATAAAAATGGAGATAGTTTTGAAAGCACTAGGAGCAAAACTTCTCTGGAATATGCTTAAACATAATCAAGCATGACAGCGCACACTAGTCAGCAAGTATGTAAATAATCAAACAAGTATTCAAATGCTCAAACACATAGACAAACATCCTAGAGCCTCATTGGTTTTGAAACATATAGTGGCTGCAAAGAGCATAATAGAGGATAGAATTTCTTGGCTACCGGGATATGGTAAGTCAATTAATCTATGGGAGGACCTAATCCTAGGAAATCCACCATTAAGAGAGAGAACTCCAATCAAATTGCATAATCACTTGGAAAGCCAAAGAATACTCAAATTAGGTGACTTGTTTTATTGGACCTCAAAAACTCTAAATTGGATCTCCCCTTCCATTCCATCTCAGCTTCAAGGAGATTGGGATTATTTTAAGTCCCACGTGGTGAGAATTAGACCTCTTCATCCCATGATGCCAGATAAACTTATTTGGGATAGCATCAGCAGTAATGGAGAATACTCAATGCATCTAGGAGTTCAACATCAACAGATTAGGTCTACCAACAAAAAACTATCAATAGTGTGGAAAAAATAGAGCATCACGTAAACTACAAGTATTGAACTGATTAGACTCTCAAA
Organism: Wollemia nobilis; assembly: GCA_028583015.1. Taxonomy (NCBI): domain Eukaryota; kingdom Viridiplantae; phylum Streptophyta; class Pinopsida; order Araucariales; family Araucariaceae; genus Wollemia; species Wollemia nobilis. The sequence continues at coordinate 2,057,969 of JAQPPZ010001036.1, read as the reverse complement.
ATAAAATATTAACAAGTGATAATATACAAAAGAGGAGTCTAGCAGGGCCTCATGTTTGTTACAGGTATAGGCAGAACAGTGAAACAATTTTCCATCTTTTGTTTGAATGCCCAAAGGCAATTTCAATTTGGCTAGGAATAACCAAAATTCTTGGTATTTACTACTCTGGAAGGTTAACCATAAACACATGTTTTACCAAGTGGAACAAAGAATATAAATGTAAACTGGCAAGTAAGCCCCTCCTAAAATATTTGTGGAGATTATACCATATTTTTCATCTACCACATCTGGTTGGATAGAAACTAGAGGATTTTTTAAGGCAAAGGTAAGGACAACAAAACTCTAATACGAAGGATAAAAGAAGAATTAGTTCTAAATTTCAAATATAGTTTCTTTCAACAGTAGTATGAAGAAGATATATCACCCACAAAAAGAAGAATGATCTACCAACTTAATCTTCAATCTTTCTTAACACAAGGAGGTTGCAGAGCAAACAATTCTTTACCTGACATATGTTCTCTGACGCTCTTCTTTGATGGTGCCTCCAAGCCCAACCCCGATCAAGCAGCAATAAGGGGATTGATTCTTACAGGACCCTGTGAGATCATGCTCAAATACATGATAAGGTTAGGAACAACATCTAACAACGTGGCAAAGGCTATTGGATGTGAAATCAACTTAAAATTAGTGGCAAAGCAAGGAATCACTCAAGTTATAGTTTACGAGGATTCTAAACTGATAATAACAGCTCTTGCCAAAAATAAATATTTTAGATCTTTACAATTGAAGATTATTCAAGATAAGATTAGACAAGTAGGCAGGATAATTGGTAAAATATTATATCAATGCGTAAGGCGGGAATTCAACAAATAGGTCGACACACTAGCCAATTAGGCAATAAATATAGCTCTTGGTTATTGTCGTCAAATCACCAAGAAGCATTTTGGAAGAGGTGTTATGTGAGGATGACGAGGACTCCAATATTGATGTCCTTTTTTGTCTTCATGTTCTATTTTTTAGAATGCTCTATTTACTTTGATCTCTCTGATTAGATAGTTTTGTACCTTTTGTTATGTAAATAAATCTTTTCCTTTTAAAATATGTACATCAGTATTCTGAAAATAAAATTAATCTGATTATAATATATATATATTGGAAAAAACACATGACCAAGCATTAACTAAGTATGGCCAAAAAAATGAACATTTTGTTTTCTGCCTATCCTACCATCAAAATTTTATAAAATTAATGAACATTTTCTTTTTTGCCTATATATTTATATAGATAGGGTGGAAGGAAAATTAGTTTAGGCTAACCAAATTTGCATTGCTTGACTTAGAAGTAGGGACTAAATTATTTTCATTGGATCTCGGGGAAATAGTGACAATGGTGAACATTTATGGCCCCTATAAAGATAAGATGCAGTATTGGGATAATTTTATGGATTAGAAGTTTTTAGAAGCTAATAATTTAATTTTAGGAGGTTATTTAAACTTAACTCTCTCGAGGAGTAAAGTGTGGGATTTTGTTGATCCACTGACTAATTACTTCATCCAAAATTTTGAATCCAAGGGGCTAGTAGACCTAGTGCCTATAAAATCTATTCCAACTTGGAGAAATATGAGGACAAGAGTTGATAGAATTTCTAAGAGACTAGAAAGATTCTTAGTAGCAGAGAGTTTGGTCAATGGCACCTGCAAATTGAAGTCTTGGATTGAAGTTGGAGGATACTTTGATCACTCCCTATCATGTTTCTTATAACAAAAGAGGATAAAAAACCACAATGTCATTTTAAATTTAATTATGATGGATGAGCAAAAATGAAGGAATATTGAGGAGGAGCTTGCAGTGTTTCTAGCAGATGACTTTAAAAAAGAAATGGACGAGGAAATAAGGCTTAAGTATAAAAGTTTAGAACGAGAGAAGAGAAGATTGTTGGCAGAGAAGAACAATGGAGACTCAAAAGTAGAGCACTATGGATTGCAAGTGGGGATGAGAACACTAAATTTTTTCATAGCTTTGCAAATCACAAAAAAAAACAAAATACAATTTGGGAGCTACAGGAACAAGATGGAAGTAAAGTATCATCCTTTAAAGGAATAGCTGACATGGATGTAAGGTATTTTGGTCAACTATACAAGAATAGTCAAGTTAATATAGCTAAAATAGTTAAAATGGCTTCTCTCTTTTCCATATTTATAGATGAGGAAACCAATGGTGATTTAATTAAGGAAGTATCAAAGGAGGAGCTCAAAATAGTTTTAACCTCCTTCGAGAAAGATAAGAGTCCAAGACTTGATGGATGGACTATGGAATTCTTTCTCGAGCTCTATGAACTTTTGAAGTCTGACCTACTCAAGGTTGTGGAGGAGTCTAGGCTAAAAGGAAGGGTAAATGTAGTCTTTAACTCTACCTTTATTGGTCTTATTCCAAAAAAGGGTAATCCTTCTTCCTTTGATGATTTCCAACCCATTTCTTTGTGTAACTATGTATAAAATTATAGCAAAAATAATTACATCAAGAATTAAAATGTTCTTATCTGCTTCTATATCTATTGAGCAATTTGGTTTCTTGCATGGTAGACAAATTCATAAAGCAATTGGTGTTGCTCAAAAAATTCTTCATACCATAAAATCAAAGAAACTACCAGCAATGGTGATGAAGTTAGATCTATCCAAGGCTTTTGACATAGTAAATTGGCTTTATTTAAGAATGATAATCATATTGGGTTTTATGTGCAGATGGTGAACTAGATTATGGGATGTCTTTGTTCTATTTCTTTTGCAGTTTTGCTTAATGGGTCAACCTCTCAGTTCTTCAAAGCTTCTCGAGGGATTAGACAAGGTTGACCCTTGTCAATATTGTTATTTCTTTTGGTAGTTGAAGGATTGAGTAGGTGTATTATAAAATCCAAGAGGGAAGGAACAATAAAGGGAATTAGAATAGGTAGAATAGTGGAAGTCACCCATCTACTTTTTGTAGATGATGTTCTCCTTTTCACAGATGGAACAATAAGAGTTGCATAGAAGTTAAAATAATATTTAGATATTTTTTGCACAGTAACAAGTATGCATATTAATGCATAGAATTCAAGCATCTCTTTTAACTGTGTGGATGAATCAAACCATAATAATAGGTTAGTTTTTCCCCTTTAACAAATTTGATTTTCAAGACAATTTTAAATATCTGGGGTTCTTTTTGAAACCCAGTGACTACATTAAATAAGACTAGAATTGGTTAAAGGTGGAAGAAAGAATTAATATATGGTGCAAAAAATGGCTCTCTTTGGAGGAAGATTGACTTTGGTCAAGTCTGCGTTGGAGGCAATACCAATATATTGCCAATCTTTGGCTCATATTAGATAGTTAAGCTATAGGTTCTTATGGACAAGGAAAAGGGAAAGGGAAGGTATTCCCTTGGTTAAATGGAAATCCTTAGCCAAGCCCAAGGAAAATGGAGTATGGGGACTTAAGAACATCTTCCTATTTAGCAAGGCTCTAGAAGCAAAGTGTGTTTGGAAGATAATATCAAAGGAAGGCTTATGAAACAAAATCATGAAAAGTATTTAGATCCACTCTTAATTCAGGAGTGGATAAGGGCCCCATTAAATCAAACCCATAATGTTTCAATCTATTGGAAGGCAATGATTCAGATATTTTACATTGTAGGTGATTGGCTTACCTAAAAAATAGGGGATGGTTCAAGGATAAGACTAGGACTAGACCCTTGGATTGGTTGTGGTTATATGCACAAACTACAAAATAATTTAATTTAGACCGTAAGAGCTCAGGGGACTGGAAATCTTGCCCAAGCAGCTGACACAGAATCTTCTACAAACTAGAGTCAAGGATGGAAGGAAGCAACAATGTTAGGTCTTCAAGACCAAGAGGTACACCAATGGGAAGAATATGTGGGAAGACTTAAAGCTAGACATATCAAGTTGCAAGGAAACTGATCAATTGGTCTGAAAAAAGAATGGAGTTATAGGGGAGTACACTCCAAAGTTGGGGTATAACACTCTATCGGAATATAGCAATGACAATCCAGCATGGTGGTGGAAGACACTTTGGAAGCAGTAAGTCCCTTTGAAGGCAAGATTGTTCCTATGGTGTGCCATGAAAAATAATGTTCTGACATGGGAGGTATTATAGAAGAAGAATTTGAATTATCCAGGAAGGTGTTATTTATGTAAATCAAGCATTAAAACAATTGATCATTTATTGGTTGCTTGCTCCTTTACTAGACAGGTTTGGAGGGAGGTTATAGCACAGTTAAAGCTTCCTATAGGATGGCAAGAAGATTCCTTAGAAGAGTGCTTAAAATCTTGGTTTGAAAATAGGTATTTGAAATATTTTATAGCTCTCCCATTGTTTGTCTTGGGGAGTATGATTATCTAGGAATGCACTAATTTTTCAGGATCAGGAGAAGCCTACTTGGCAGGTCTCCTCCCAAATCATTGGAAAATTCAATAATTGCAAGGTTTCGGCAACAACAAATGTAAACAAACAAATCATCCCTCCAAAGATTGATAAATCAAATGCCTAGGGCTTTTTTGATGGGGCAAAACAAGGGGTCCCTAAAGTTTGTGGAGCAAGAGGATTACTATATATTTCTGACTCTCATAATTTTAAATTCAAGGCTAAATTGGAAGAAGGTTCTAATAATTATGTTGAAATTATGGCCCTCAAATTGTTGGTTCAGTTGGCAAAATCAAAAGAAATACAAAAAATTCAAATTTACGGAGACTCATAAGTGGTAATAAATTAGATGCTTGGTGTTTTTAGGATGGAAAACATGATTCTACAACCCATATTCTCTCAAATAAAAGAAGTTGTGGATCAAAGTGAAGCTTTTACTTTTTGGTATATTTATAGAGAATTGAATAGGGAAGCAGATGAACTTTTAAAGGAGGTACTTCAGATTGATTCAGGTATGTGCTTAGTACAGGAATTCAATGAGAGCAATGCGCTATAGCTGGTCCAAATCTCTATCTAGGAAGATTAATACACTCCAGTTAAAGCAAGCATTGATAAAGCAACTTTTTCAAAAAAAACTCAAAAGTTAGTGATTTAAAGGATATTGTTTGATAAATTGGAAAGGTGTCTAAGGATAGAACTTAGCATGATAGAGATAGCTAGTTATGATGTATAAATGACCTAACTTTTAGATCACTATTGAAATTTTGAAAAATGCCAAAGAGGCATCTGAAGAATGTAATTTCATATTTAATTAATATAAAATTATGACTTTTTCGAGGAAACTATATATATATATATAGATAGATAGATATCAAACTCACAATATAACCATAAGGATTAGCACTATGGGACATTTATTGAATACAAATAAATAAATAAAATTTAATCTAAATTTATTTGTGTGATAAAAAGTTCCTAAGTTTAGAGGTACAATTGTATTGAAATCAATATATTCAAAAAAGTTTATTCATGAAATATTCCTTGATTGATCACTTAACCTATTATATTTTTTTTTGTTAGCCATAAATATTAATATAAGTAACACTTTTGACTGTTATAAAACATAATCCTTATATGTTAATTATCTTAATAAACCAATTGTAAACCCTAATTAACACTCCTTTTCACTTTGGATTTTTAATTAAGACACTACACAACTATAACCTAAAAGAAGTAAATACATCATTATATTTTAACGGAGGCAATTACGCCGAGAGGCGTTCCTACAATGGCAGACAAGGGGTGGAGGCAAAAAGGTCATACATGTCACGTCGTAAACAATTTTTTTTTTATTAAAAAAATTTGACATTAACAAAAATATTTAAAATATTTAAACTAAAACAGCCGACTAACAAACCGTTGCAACTATTTAATAAAGTATTGTATAAATACATTAACATCCATTGTAATATACCAAGATAAATTCGACATTAACAAAAATATTTAAAATATTTAAACTAAAACAGCCGACTAACCAACCGTTGCAACTATTTAATAAAATATTGTATAAATACATTAACATCCATTGCAATATACCAAGATAGGCGCCTCGGGATTGATAACTCTCGATGTTTTTAGATATATATTTTTAATATCTAAGCTAGTAAATATTAATTAAATAGTCAAATCGCAAGTATTATGTTAAATCCAACCTATCATAATCAATCCTCTTTAACCCTACCAATCAAATATTATATCATAATCATCTTAAACCTAATTGACCTTTCAAACATTAACACCATCAATAGGACTAAAAACCCTTGATCAACTCCACCATTACTTATAATTCTTAATCAACCTTAAATATTAATGATTTTAAATCAATGATTCTTGATCATAAACCATAAATACCTAAATTATATTCAAGATCCAATCTGAATCAACCCAGGATCTTAATTGTTTCTAATGATTCTTAATCATAATCCATACTTAAGTATAATAAGTTAACCTCAATTATTATAATTTTTTAGTATAATCACAATCTAAACTTATTTAAAATGGTGTTGGTAAGTTGTTTCAATTTCACTATGTGGTGATGATGTAATACAAGTGGACCCATTTCAACCCTATATAACCAATTGAAAAAAAAAATAGTGTTTGTATATCATAGTGTAATCAAATCCTAATGCCCCCTAAACAAATGTTTTAAAATATGTATTATTATGAGTGACCATAGGCGGGTTATATAGTGAATAGCAAGGTAAATTAACTTTGTTCATAGAACCAATTAAACATATTTATTATTGATATGCAAGTTGAACTTCAAAGTTGATTGACATATATTTTAAATTTGTTAAATTTGTTTTAATTTCATGTGATAGGACGATAAAGGACAGAACAATTTTTGTCTTGTGAACAATTTTTTTTTTCTTGAGAAAAAGGGGTTGTACTCGAGTCCCCCGCCCTTGACAAATCACAATTCTCTTCTACAAATCTTGAGGGTTTACAAACATATTCAATTCTCATCTCAATGAAGATGCTATAACTAGATACCTACATCTTTTTTCACAAAAAGTTTAATTATTTTATATTCATTTTTTGGATCTTTAATTGTTTTTGTAAATACAAATAATTAGCATATTTTTTCTTAACAGTTTTCAATCTTGTCCATCCATCCATCTAAGTGAAATATTGATTAGTGATGGCCTTTGATGATGCCAAGATGTCATTGTGTCAGTTGAATATCCATCTACTTTGTTGGCTCCATGCTTCTATTGCTCTACTTTGATATTTCAAATAGTTGGTCTTGTTGTTCCCTAATGTTTCACCTCTTTGAAATCCAGAAGAATTATGTTTTTTTGCCAAACATTGTCATACTTGATGTCTTTTTAATTCCATGTAGATCTAAAATATTGATGTAGTAAGTCATAACTCCGAGATTATTGTTGCAAAAGGTGGTGTGGGTGTCGATATGTTGCAATCTTAACCTGACATTTTGTTTCTTTTAGTTCTTTAACAATTTATTTTTTTATTTTAAATTCTTCTTCACAATCTTCTCTCTTATAGTATTCGTTTGCACTTCTAACAAGGCTTCCTTAGACTTTCTTATTTCTTCTTTCATGGACTCTATTGTTGTTGCTTCTTCCATGGACTCTATTGTTGTTGCTACTATAAATTCAAATTTTGAGTTTTCTAATGGTTCTTCAACTTGTTCCCTTGCCATAACTATTTTTTGCTTCTCCTTGGATCCTTGCTTCTTAAGATTTTTCTTCTAAATGCAACCATGAACTTGCACATTGTCATCTGTATTTTTTCCTTTTATTATATCATCTTTATTCATTTCTTTCAGTTCCTCTCTGAAACCTTTTTATTTCTTCTTTATATCCTTTGATGGTGACCTTCAAACTAGTTTTCTTTTTATATGGGTTCCACCTAATCAAGAATGCATGCTCCATTTCATCCCAAATGATATTCCTTTCCTTACAAATAATTTTCCACCAATCATAAGCTTCCTCTTTTAAAAGATAGAAAAGTTTGCATTTCCAAAAAAATCACTAGAATATAGAGATCTAAACTTCATCCACCATTCTCGAGCATCAATCTCATTATTTCCAATAGAAATTGGTAACTCCATCCAAAAAAAATTCCAAAAGCAACTAGGGATTTGAAAAAAAACTAAGGTTTTTTAAATCTCTTTTTTTCTTTAATTCCTCTAATCCTTGCTATCACTAGCAAAACAATTTAAATGCAAAATAATTGACCAAAAAAGGATGCAATCGTTCATTGCAACTTTGCATTAATCCATAACCAAGCTTCTTCTCCAAAGGGTTCAACACTGTTGCGTAGACTGCTACTACTATTGTGAAGAAGGATGGATGGCTTCGATGGTGGCACGGTTCTTCTTGATGTTGGCAACGATAATGCTCAAAAATTATTTTGTCAGTAAACAAGATATTGTAGCTAAAACTCAAACCGCTTCTCTTTGCTAGTAATCTTCAACTGGCTTCTCTTTGTTGGTAATATTGTTTGTAATCTTCTCTCTCGATAATCTCCTCTTTCGCAAATCTCCTCTTGCCCTTAATCTTCTCTTGCCGATAATCTCCTCTTCTATGTTATAATAATATTTTTCTTGTGAAAAAAAATTCAATTACTAATTATGAACTTTTTATCTCGTCCAATCATAAATAAAAATTAACAATGGTTTAAAAGCATTAAAATTTTTCAATTACTAATTATGGACTTTTTATCTCGTCCAATCATAAATAAAAATTAACAATGGTTTAAAAGCATTAAAATCTACATTAACGTGAAGGTGACATATATTAAAATCCACATTAACATGAAGGTGGCATATGTTTTAAATAGAACTCAATAATATTGAATGTTAGAGCTTGTGATACAAATAACTTGTAATATTCTTTTAGTAATTCTAACACATGGAAAGCAAACCAAAATCCAAGGACAAAAGGTAAACAAAAATCTAAGGGCATTCCTCGTATACTTATGGATTCGTGCCTCCATTTTACCTACTATTTTGTGTGTTCATAACCAGCAAGTTATGTTATAAGGATTGTGGAGTGATCCTGCAACTTCAATCTAAATTGACATTAATATAGTAATATTTATTAAGAAAATGTAAAATATATGATTGGGATTCACAAGGATTTCAATAGGACCCAATAGGTTATATCCCATGTGGTGATAAGACATAAGCAACTAAATAATAGCCTTACGCCTGAATTATAATTAAGAAGAGAGGTGGCCCAATGACATAGATACCACCAACACACCTTATCCTATAAACCAATGAAGCTTCGCAACATATTTACCAAATGTATGTAAGAAATTTGGTAAAAGAAGAAAAATGTGGTCAAGAAAAAATGGCCCTTGTAATTCTTACGCAAGAAAGCATACAATATTGGTAGGCATGCTCCTTTTAAGTGTGGGGAAAAACCCTTGTAAAGCTTCCTCACTCTAGTGACCATCTTCCTAAATGCATTAATGTCCTAGTTGCACAACACGCTTGACCACCTCAACAATATACATGAATAGCTATGGAGTGGCCCCATTGACACCCTTGACTGCCAAAGAGTGTGTCTTTCCCCAACTTCTATATGTCACAACCACTTTGTCGTACAATCCATCGCTTCATGGATTTCACAAATCCTAAATATAAAGAGCTTGCCCATCACTTCCCTATACAACATGGGCACGCCACAATTACCAAGTATTTTTTACATCCTTGGTGTCTAGTTTTGCAAAATCTTTAACAATATTTTCTTGCAAAACTAGATTAGTAAGACTCAACATGTTTTAAAAGTCTACCTTTCCATGGGATAAGCATGTTCCCCTTATAAGTCTAAATAAAGGACACAACATAAACAAATAAATGCTAAATAACACAAGGTTTTACCATCTTTTAAAATTAATCTTTCACATGTATTTTTATGTGGTATATCCCAATAGCAAGATCAATATTTTTGGTATTCCAATGGATGTGTAACAAAAGTGTTAATTTTCTTTAATAACATAGAAATATTAAAGAAGCATAATAGTCAAGAGTTCACCACATTTTTTAAATAATAATAAAGATTTGCATAACAAAAAACCAATCATTTACTTTTAATAAATTAGAAAATAGATAGAGCAACATCATATTGTTTCAAGTGAAAAGTTAGTTTTCAATAAAACTGATGCACATGCTATATACCAAAAACATGTAGTGATCTATATTCCTAATTGCTTATTCTTCTTTTTAAAAAATTAAAAGTAACAGAATATTCTCTGACATTTTTGTTTAATGGGCTAATTTGATCCCACTACTCAAGGTCCCACAACATGAAAAGGTTCCCATCTCTAAAATTAATCATGTATTTGAAAAGTCTTAATTAATATTTTGAATTTTTATTTTTTAAGAGACATTTTATTCTTAGCCTTAACATTGCATAAGCAATAGACAAACATTGTATACGAGTATATATCACCAATATATTTGCATTTTCAATACATGTGTTATTATATTTGTTTAACTAAAGAACATGAACCTAACATTCATTCATGATAATTCAAAAGTGTATTCAATTTTTTTGGAAGGTAATATAAAAAAGTACTTTTTTTATTATTAATAAAAAGGGTTTTGAAAAGGTCCCAAACTTTTTACAAAGCAAGACAATAAGGAAGGTACTCCAACATAGGAAGACCTCAACCAACTAAACTAACAAGGAGATCAAAACAACAAGAGGGCAGGGAGAAGAGACTATCCCAGAACCAAACAAAAATGCAGCAAACAAGCGCAAGGCTCAAACAAACGCCAGAGGACAAAAGACAAACCGGAAGCATCAAAAACAGAGGGACCATCCCGAATAGAACTAATCAGAAACGGGAGGAAGATCCTGGTCCTTGCTATATGGTACTGTACTTAAAAAGACTAATGTCAATTTAGTTTAGCTCATGCTGACTGGTATTTGCAACATAGCTCAAGTAGAGGTTCTTTCAAACATTCAACGAGTCAATTACAAACTTTTCTCAAAACGAGCAAAAGATAGCCTACCCCATCTTAATAATATGTTAATTAAAAATATACTTGAACGATTTAATTTAACAATTAAAACTCTTACCTACTAGAGGCATTTGCCGCCACGTATATTTATGTGTGGTGTATTCTATATTAACTGGACGTTTTTAAAAAATAATAATTGAAACTTCTCACCTCTTTCCTCCTTTAAACCAACTTTTTTAAGTTACCTTTTAACTATAGTTGACATCAATTTGAAAAGAACAAATTTCCTGCAGCTTTTCGTGAAATCTTGAACGGCCTCAATCTCCCCTTCATTTTGATAAGAAGAACTTGCAGACAGCAGTTGTCCTACCATTGAGAAATTGTACAGCAGCCTTCAATCCAAGAAAAACATATTCCTTCCAAAACCAATTTAAACCCCATGATAGGGTTTGAATAGTAAACTTACCATCAGAAGCCACTTGACAATGATAACAGCCATGTTTTAATTTTATAAATAGGAAGTCCGTACATATGCCATTATCATAATTAGTAATACAAATAAAATTAAATTTGTCCACTGGACTTCAACTCTGCAGTATACAACATTTTACAGCATACACAACTTTTATGTCCAAATTTAGCAACAAAGATAAGTTGAAGGAGGTGGATTGCGTTCCTCTCGTCCTTTGAGAAATGAACGGATTGCAAGATGTTCTGAAGTATATGTCATGTAAGCTACTAAGATGAGGGCTCCTCCAATCATCATACCCAACCTGTGCAAAAAGCCAAAAAAAAATCACTATATTTCACTTGATGTAAAATTGATGCTTGCTATCTACCACTGATGAAAACATGTCCAAGGAAACAAAAATAGTAGATGGTAAATCAAATGAAATTATGCTTATGTTAATGTCTACAGATTGACAAGGTAGGTCAATGGAACTCTAAAATACAGCAATGTTAAAAGTAAACAGATAAAAGTAAAAGAAGACCCTCGGAAGAAGAAAGAAAATGGCTAATAAAACAAACTAAGAAAACGAAATAAGTTACAGCTAAATGACATACAGCACTACCATTTGAATAGACTCTTAAAACAAAAATGCATATTATCAAATATAGCCAGATTGAGGCCTAATTGCAGCAAACGAGGATGGGGAATTTGTAATTAGCACTCCACAAAATGGTAAGAGACCAATTTATTAAGAACAAAGTAGAGGTTCTACTACCATGAACCAAAATATTAGTGTAAATTGGTGACGGATGGAGCAGCAAGGAGGAGGAGCGAGAGGTCTAGGGGCATCAAACCCTAGGTGTGGGACTTCAGAGGGCAGATCAGCAGACGCGGCAGGTGGGGGCTCTGGCGAGATAGCAGGCCCCCAGGCGGAGGATGTGGACAAGGAAGTTCTATTGGAACCGGTCCAAGGGCGTTGGGCGGATGCGGTTGAAGATTTCTCTGAGGGGGACCAGGACTCTATGCGTCAGGATCAAAGGAAGACCCAAGAAGGAGACAAAGAGAAACCTGGCAACTGGAGACCTTCATATCTTAATGCTCTTCGCGGTAAGCAAAAATTATCTGACTCTTGTTTTAATCTAAAATCTGTCAATGGTAGGTTGCACGTCCCAGATTCCTTAGCTCAGCATGTGGCTATGGAGGGCAGAACATCTTTGGTGGCTAAATTTATGGGGGTGAGGCCAGACATGGAAGTCATAAGGAGATGGGCCATCCAAAAATGGCAGCCAAGGGCCGGTATGATGATTAAGGCTTTACCCAAGAGTTTTCTTTTGGTGACATTTCAATGTGAACAGGACATGGAAAGGACTCTCCAAGGAGGTCCTTGGTTTTTTGGGAAAAGGGGCTTGTATCTGAAGCGTTGGTCCCCCGATTTCAACCCCCAGACTCAGGTGCTGGATTTGGCTCCTATTTGGGTTAAGATGCCAGGATTACCTCTGCTTTTTTGGAACGAACAAATATTGGCTGGGATAGCTACAGAGATTGGAGAACTAATAGCTATTGATCCTGCAACCTTGAGCAAAACAAGACTCCTGTCTGCTCGCATGTGTGTGTTGGCGGACCTGAGTAAAGAGCTCCCTAAATCCATTATTTTGTCGTCTATGTTTGGCCTTCATACTCAGGTATTTGAATATGAAAATATGTCTTTTAAGTGTAGTGTTTGTGGGAAGGTAGGGCACCAGGGTATCCACTGCATTTCCAAGAACCAGCCCCCACTCCAAAATACCGATCCTCAAACCCGAATAATATCCCTCCCCCGCAGATCTCCATTCCTACCCAACCTGGGCCTCAAGGACGTGGAGCTCGAAATCCGAATATCAGAGACCCTGTTCGCCCTATTGTAAGCAAGAGGCAACGTTTTAACCCTCCTCCCAAAAATTCCTATGCCCCAAAACCCTCTCACAGGGGATCTGGTCCCTTTGATGGGAACCCTCAAGCTCAACCTGCTCCTAAGATGATACAGCAAGCCTCAGAGCCAAATCACAAAGGAAAGAACCCCATAGATCAACGCCCTGGGGCAAGTAAGTTTGATTGGGTGATACGGGAGGCCTATGGAGGCTCGGTGGAAGTGGTCCCATGTACGGCAGAGGAATTTATGGGAAGAAATTCCAAGGAGATCAACATCCGAGTGGAGAACAGTTTTGATGCATTAAATCATTTGAAGGGAGATCAGATGGACAACCAAGAAGTGGAATCTGAGGTAGAGGAGACTCAAGAGAAGGATTTAGAGGAGAAAAATCAGAGGAAGGAGCAGGAAACTAATAATACGAGCAAGGATACTCAGGAGGAAGAGGTGAACCACCAAGATCGGTGTAACCCCAAAGCAGGGAAAAAAGAATCTACTAATCAAGAAGCTAAGAGCACGGAATCATCTCCACTCGTCAAAAAGACCAGCTTAACCTGGAAAGCCAGATTGTTACCCCAAATACCAAGACTGACCTACCCAAGATGGTTACTAGAAGCCAAGTGAATCCCAAGGAACTTCAACCTAGAGCGGATGTATGGGGATATGGTTCGGTAGGAAGAGGGAAACCTAGCAATGCTGCCTTAAGGCAGAAAGAAGCAGAGCGAGGAGTGGCTGATGGCACTCAAGCAGTATTGCTCTTTGGGGCGAAGGCTCGAGGATCCAAAGCCCATAAATGAAGATCCTTTCATGGAATATTCGTGGGAGTAATCCTGCAAAAATAAGAGCTTTGTATGCTCTTAGACAAGAACACAAACCGGATATGATTTTACTGCAAGAAACTAAAATGGAGGAGAGTAGAGTTATTCCTTTTAAGAATAGGACTTGGCGAGAAGCTGAAGTAGTAGGCCAAGAGGCCACTAGAACAGCAGGAGGGTTACTGGTTATGTGGAACAAAAATGTGATTGATAGTAGAGTGATTCTGATGTCTAGTTGGTTTATTTGTCTCTTATGTGTGGATAAAACCACACAGGAAGAGTGGATCTTAACGAATGTATATGCTCCAGTTAGACAGGGACTGAGAAGGGTTCTTTGGAGTCAGCTAGCTGAATTGAGGGAGACGGTCCCCAACTACCCTTGGATTGTGGCGGGGGATTTCAATTGCTACCTTAATCCTGTAGATAAATTGGGGGGCTCTCAAAGAATAACTGCTGATATCTACGAGTTTAGAGATTTTGTTGAGCAACATGAGCTGATGGATGTGGACCTGCGTAGATTCTCCTATACATGGTCTAACAAAAGATTGAAGGAAAACCAAATTCAGATAAGATTAGATAGGTTTCTTCTTTCTCAAGAATGCCTGGAGAGGTTTGGGGACTCTTCATTAACGGCACTCCCAAGAATCGGGTCTGATCACAACCCAATTCTGTGGGAAACAGGGGAGGACTCTAAGAAAAGATACATCAGACCCTTTCGATTCGAACTTATGTGGTTCCAACATCAGGATCTCAAGGATCGGGTTGCCCAATGGTGGGACAAAAAGTATAATGGTTCGAAACTGGCCCAAGTGGCATGTAAACTAAGGAATGTGAAGGCTAACATTAGAGAGTGGAACAAAACTTCCTTTGGCAATATTTTTGTTAAAAAGGCAGAACTAAAAGACAAGATCAATGAACTACAGGAGAAGTTGAAGTCAGAGCAGCTTACAGAGGATCTGAGAAACCAGGAGAGGGAGCTGTTAGCCGAATACCACACGATGCTAGGATTTGAAGAAACCTTTTGGAGGCAGAAATCCAGACTGCGTTGGTTAAAGGAGGGTGACAGAAATACAAAGTTCTTCCATGTCTCTACTCTTCGCCACAGGAGTACTAACAAAATTAAGGAGATCAAGATGGCCGATGGGTCTAACACCAAAGATATGGAAGACATAAGGAGGGAAGCGGTTGAGTACTTTAAATCGTTGCTAGAAGATGTAAATCCGACTATTGAAGAAGAGGACTCTCTGTTGGCAGCCATTCCACCCCTCGTAACTGATAATCTTAATGGATTCTTACTTAGTCCTTTCACAAAGGAGGAAATCAAGAAGGTTGTTTTTGACATGGATGGTAACAGCTCCCCAGGACCGGATGGCTTCCCTGCAGCTTTCTTCCAGAAGTTTTGGGATATCCTAGGCAATGATGTAGTGGAAGCTATAATTGAGGCTCAAAAGGACATGGAAATCCCAGAAGGAGTTAATGCTACTTTTTTAGTTCTCATCCCTAAACTAGTGGGAGCAATGGAATTTTCCAGTTTTCGCCCTATCAGTTTATGTAACACTCTGATGAAGATTCTCACAAAAACAATCGCCAATAGGCTGAAGGTTATCCTTCCTTTCATCATTGATATGAACCAAGGTGGCTTTGTGAAAGGGCGACAAATATTGGATGGTATCATCACAATTCATGAGGTTATTCATTCAATGGTGACTAGTAAGGAAGCAGGTATGTTACTAAAGCTTGATATGAATAAAGCCTACGACCGGGTCTCATGGCGGTTCCTCACCAAGATTTTGGGTAAGTTTGGTTTCTGTCCCCAGTGGATTAAGTTGATTTTTAGTTGTATCTCTACTACAAGATTTTCTGTCATGGTGAATGGGTCACCCTCCGGTTACTTTAAGAGTGAAAGGGGGTTGCGACAAGGAGATCCTTTGTCTCCATACTTGTTTATTATTTTAGCGGAAGCATTGGGTAGGAACATTTCAGCAGCGGTGGCAGATGGTCAATTGGAAGGTTTTAAACCAGCCTCAACAACAGGGCCAGTGTCTCACCAACAGTTTGTGGATGATACAATCATTGTGTCCAAAGCCTCGGTGCCTCAAGCTAGGAAGTTGAAGAGAATTCTAACCAAGTATGAGACGAAGCAGGACAATACATAAA
Source organism: Wollemia nobilis (assembly GCA_028583015.1). NCBI lineage: Eukaryota > Viridiplantae > Streptophyta > Pinopsida > Araucariales > Araucariaceae > Wollemia > Wollemia nobilis. Next base: position 2,041,723 of record JAQPPZ010001036.1, on the reverse strand, counting down.
TTATAAGAAGAGTAGCATCTATTTCTTTAACACGCCTGGTGGGAGGGAGGAAAGAATAGCTAACCTCTTCGGTTGTGGAAAGGAGCTTCTACCAGCAACTTATCTAGGTATGCCTATGTTCGAAGGAAGAATGAAGGCTACTTTGTGGAACTCAGTCATTGACAGGATCTCCAAAAAGTTAGCAGGGTGGAAGGGCAGCCTTCTCAGCTCCGCAGGAAAAGCCTTATTAGTTCAAACTACTTTACAGAGCATTCCAATTTACTGCATGTCTCTATTTAGAATGCCTGCAAAGGTCCGAGCTACATTGGAGCTAATTCAACGCAACTTCTTGTGGTCAGGTTCAGAGGAGAGAAAGAGAATTTCGTTGGTAGCATGGAATCAGGTGTGTGCAAGCAAGGATCAGGGGGGCCTGGGGTTAAAGAGAATGAAAGAATTGAATCAAGCTCTGATTGGCAAACAGGTATGGAGATTTATCAATAATGATCAATTGGGATGGGTAAAACTTCTTAAGGCAAAATATATCAGAAATAATCAGGACTTCCTGAAAGCTGATAATCTTCCTAGAGGATCCTATTTTTGGAATTGTTTGCTCGAATGTCGGGAGGTAGTCAGGAAAGGCATCAGATGGAGAATTGGTAATGGAAGACAAGTGGACTTTTGGAAAGACCCGTGGTTGGAAGAGGCCCCTCTGAAAGATAACTTAGACCTTCAGGTCCTCCAACATAAACTTTCGAAGGAAATGGGAGGAAAAGTAGGGGATTTTATTGCTGTAGCACAGGAAACTTCTTCTTGGAAGAAAATCACAGTTCATAATCTGTCAGAGCAAGAGAAGGTGGCCCTAACCAAACTCAATGATGCTTTAAGGGTGTTCCCGATCATTCCTGGGGGAGGAAGAGACAAGGCGATTTGGGGCAAAACTACAAGTGGGATCTATTCAGTAAAAACTGCCTATAAGTTAATCCACTCAGGATTCAATGGCTGGACTCCGACTTCTGTTATTTGGTTAAATAATTTAACCCCAAAAATAGCTTTCTTCTTTTGGTTGGCAGTTCAAAATAAGATCCTGACAACAGATAATCTGCAAAGGAGAGGTTTCCAATTCATCAATCGATGTATCTTGTGTGAGAAAGCAATAGAATCTGTAAGTCATATATTTCTAACTTGTGATTTTTCTTGTACAGTCTTCCAAATGATCCTGTCCAAATTTCATATAGATTGGGTCTGTCCAAATAGCATGTCTGACTTCTGCATACAGTGGGCTTCCCCCTTCCGAGCAAAGCTTTTGACTTGGCTCTGGAAGCTCAGCTTACCCCATTTTTTATGGGGGATATGGAATGAGAGAAATAAGAGAGTATTTAAAGGACGTAAGAAAGATCCCAGGTTATGTGGTAATAAAATAATCATAGCTTTGAAAGAAAACTGGAAAACTTTCTTCTTCAAAAATGAGACCATGTCTCTAAGGGAAAGGAGGATTTTGCGGAACTGGGGAGAGGAACTTCCAGACCTAGACATTACAACCAACCCACGGGATGGTGTCAAGTGGATACCCCCCACACAAAAGTGGGTTAAGTTTAATTTTGACGGGGCAGCTAAAGGAAATCCGGGGGCTGCAGGAGCAGGAGGAGTTTTGAGAAATGAGGAAGGAAAAGTGGTCCTTGCCTTTGCAGAGCCTTTGGGAACTCAAACAAATCATTTTGCAGAAGCCCGAGCCTGCATGCAGGCAATGAGAATTGCCAGACTTGAGGGTTATAAGGAAGTTATCTTTGAAGGGGATTCGCTTAATATAATCAAGGCAATTAAGGAGGATAAAGACCCCAGCTGGACCATATTGGAGCTTATCCTAGAAGCAAAGATTCATAAATCTCATTTGGTTAATGCCCGAATCCAACACACCTTCAGAGAAGGGAACCAGGCGGCGGATCTAATGGCAAATATTGCAGTTTCTGTTGGGGAGATGCAAATTTGGAAGGATAACTTCCCTCAAGAACTATTGGTGTTGGCTGCTAGAGAAGAGCTAAGATCAAACCTGTTAGAGCATCAGGAGATCGGAGGGGCTGATGATGAGTAATCCGACAGATGGAATTAGGCAGAAAAGGCATTCCATTTGTTGGGGCCTGGGAGGTGACAAGTGTACAATACAGCAACCTAGTGTTAGTAAGTGCTAGGTGTTGTTTGGTTTTTGTTTTATCCTGAATAGTCAAGCGACAAGTATAGGACTGTGGACTCTAAGTATGGCTTAATGTGAGTCTTAGAAAGATCCATTTTGTATTTTGATTATACGGGCTTGATGCTAGAACCAGCCCATTTTGACTTTGTAAAAGGTTTGTGGACCTTATAACCACCTCTACCTTATACCAAAAAAAAAAAGTAGAGGTTCTACTACAAATGCAAAATCAACCTTCTATAAAAATTGGGACTCATTGCACAGCACCATCCATATTCCAAGAAAAGTTAAGACATACAGAAATACTACATGACAAAGAAAAATCAACTTTCTATATATGCAACTGCATATGCTTCATCACCCTAATTGTTCTATGTGGCTAGGAAAAGCAGACCATTTAATTCACACGTCACAGTGAAGTTGGGACCAAGTTTGACCTTAATTTTGCTTCCTCAAATCAAGAAGGCCTCCAAGCAGAAACAATAAAATAACCTTAACAAGGCCAGAAATTGTAGCATATCACTTGACCCAAGCTTCTACACTTTCAAAATTTGATATACCATGCGTGCATAAAGAGAAGTTTGATCCTATAAGTTTGCCAGAAAGGAGTTTTAGCATAGCTTACTTGTTTGCACAAAGATGAAAACTACATTAAGTCAGCAGAAACCTAATGCAAATTCCTAATTAATTTGCAAATATATATGGAAAACGAAGCACCCTTACAATGTTAAAAGGAACTAGAAACTAATAGCCCGATCAATTGAAAGAAACTGTTAAAAACACCTAGTTACAAGATTCAGAAATGTCCAAGCATTTATTGTTGGTTCTTATAAGTGAACAGAGGTTTTAACTTAAAAGACATTGGACTCTAATATGACAGGCTGGTCTTGCAACTATTAGGAACCTTTAAGGTACTTGAAGGATGCTCTTATACTCTGACTCAGGTCTGCCTTGAGAGTTGTAAAGTAACGTCCATCTCTGGATGTTGTATAATACTAGCACTTCTGATGTTGTACAAAACACCCTTGCTAAGGGGATTCTAGTTGGTGATTTCAATAGTCCTATTTTCTATTGAGAAAAAATGTGACCTCTCTGCTTCAGAATTAATAAGGGATCATATTAGACTTCAAATCTGACCGCTTGAAAGGTGAATATGATTTGGAGTAATACAACGCATGCAAAACATCACTTATGAGTCCGAGGTAATCTGCAGTCCACATGTTGGACCTTCAAAATCCGAGTCCTCTGCATCTGGGTCTGAGCACTGACCAATCAAGCTGTAATTCAAATCCCCTTTTGTTTCAATTTAAATGCTACACTAAGATGTTAGACGCTTGTTGGAAAGAAATTCCTTCAGATCAATGTCCCCATTTACCTTAGCAAAAAAAATTAAGAAATCAATAATAAAACTAATAAAGGAAGATATAAATTTAGATTAAAATATGACAGTGACAAAGACATTCATAGACAATTGATTGGATATCTACAAAAGACTAAAAATGAATTGTTAAGACAATCTACATCCCAGGCAGCACAAATGAACCTGGGAATGAAGCAAATATCCTACATCTCAAAGAAGAAATCTGGATATGAATATCCACATAGAATGGTGCAACTAAGATCTAAGATTCGAATATGAAAGATAATCTCAACTACCACCTAACTCTTCCTATTTATAGATTAAATCAATCATTAACCCTAACCCTAATGCTCAAGGGCTGACTATCTAAACCTAGGGCCCAAGCTAATAAAAATAAAGATAGCCGACATGGCTATATTGGAGCTGTTATACATTCACGTCAACTAATCTCTTTTCTAACCAGCAAATGGTCAATGAAAGAATCATAGGATTATCCAAGCATCCTTCTATGGCCCAACTGTCTCAAGTGCAGTTACATGGCCTGAGAATTTCTCTTGGCCAACCGACGAGGGTTTATTCTCACTAGCTAAGAGTTGATTCAAACCATGATATTCCTTGGGGAGATAGGATCCATCGTCTACATTCTCTCCAGGAGATGGAGAATGAGGAGCACATTCATTTTTAGAAGGCCCATGTATTATGCAGTACAAGAGATGTATAAAGATTCATGAGATTCTCTATCCACTTGTCAGTATGAAGACAAAAGGCACATGGCCCTTTCCATTAGGGATGCTGCCACTTTTTGGATGCAAGGCATTGCAAGCAACCTTAGGACGACCAGATTGATTACCTCCTCTCTGACTATCCAATATGTTAGAGAACTGTGACAAGTTGGTGAGACATCTTCTGCATGCTGTTACTAGGATATGCCAGAGCTCTTGTGCACATATCAGGTGTCGTGGATCTGCTTGTTGAAGCTTTAATATGTTCTGAATATGGATCAAAAATGAACTCCGCAGCAAAGCAAGCAAAACATTGTTGTATCACAAATCACATGAGAATTGAGACAGCATCTAGAGATAACAACTAATACAAATCAGAAGATTACAAAAGCCTGACAAGAACACATGCATAACAGCATACTTATACACCCTCAATCATGGAACCATAGATTCAAAGGACGCCACAAATCACTAACCCATTGGAGCGATAAACAATAACACAGATCCACAGGATAAAACATCATAACAGAATAAACGCTAGAGAGCCCTGAAAACCGGATTTACCACTAGTACATACTCGTAAATGACACTGAAGAATACAGGAAGGTAACATCATCCCTCTTAATGTCAGCTTCATATGTTCTGATACCATATTGAAGTTCTTACCATGTTCTGAATATGGACCAAATTCAACTCCCAAGCAATGCAAGCCAAAAACCATTGCCACGCAAAGTATACAGACATATACGAGGCAGCCTCAACAGACACCAAAATATACCAATAACTCAAAAAAATAGATCAAAACTGTATAGAACTAAGAAACCAAATTACAAGGAAAGCCGCATACTGGTGTATTTGTATGCCCCAAATCATGAAATCAAAAATCCGAAGGACACCACAGGTCAGTGGCCCATCATACTGAAACATGATAACACGAATCAAGAGTAGGGCCCAGTGGACCATCATAATAAAACAAACCATAAAGGGCCTTGAAAGTCGGTTTTATCACTGAAGCATATATTCTAATGCCATTTCTAATTGGCATCTCAATCCATTTAGTTCTCTTGGATGATTGGATCACAGCTTTATGCAGGAGAACCAGCATACATCGCCAGTTTTCTCTCTATCTTTGGAAACTCCTCAGTCTTGGGTGTTGAAAAGCTTTAGAGGAAGTATCCTTTGTCGAAGACATTCTTCTATGAGATTCTATGTCAGCCCCATTGTAGTGGTGGACGATGACAGTGTCAGTTCTTTTGTTTTGAGGGTTGATAAATATGTGTAACAGCACTGCTCTACAACTTTAACCATCGTGTGTTCCAATTGCTTTGAGGGATCCTTCTCTCACATGGTAATTTGCTCTAATACAAAACTTGGTGAGTTTTTTAAAAACTCGCCAAGTCCAAGTCGACCTTTCCAATTCGCTTGGAATCAACTCGATGAGTCCTTTTTTTTATTCACGAGTCCCTCTGCGAGTTTTTGGGACTTGTAAGTAAAAAAACTCGGTCATCCGTGCACACGTACAGGAAAACAGCATTAAAAAAAAAATTCGAAGTGCCCTCATTTTTGCTGTTTCTAGTTGGAGAGAGCAGAGACGAGCTGAGAGCAGAGACGAGCTGAAATCAGACCAACACCAACACTAAATTGCATCCTACATCCTTTTTTTTTTTAGTTTTAAAGAATCTAACAGCCACCCAACAGTTACATCTGAGGTAGAAAAAAAAAAAGAAAAAACTCGATTTCAGCTGTCAATGGTTAAATCCTAAGGTTTTTTTTTTTTTTAAGTTTCAAACTACTTTTTTATTGTTTCCATGTGCAGCCACATTGAAATAAAATGACAAGAAAAAGAGACAGCATGGAAATATGCAAAGGAGGGAGAAAAGAAAGGGGAGGTGTACTATAATTTTTGTGGGGACAAAATTCATGGAGGCATAAACCACCTCAAATACCACTTGGCGAGGTGGAAACGCCATGATGTCAGGCAATGTTCAAAGGTGCCTGCTGAGGTTGAGAGGGAATGCAATGCCCTCCTGACAAACTGCAGTGAACGAAAATATCTAAAAGAGAGGCCATGGCTAGTCCCCCTTCTCGACCTCATACAAAGGGTACCGGCAGCACATTTAGCCGACTTCAGAAAATGCCAAAATGGGTCCAATCCATCAGTTGCACACCAGGGGAGTGGGACAAAGGAGTCCTTTTTTGTGGAACGTCCCGCACCAGGGTCACAACCCACGCTTGAGATAATGACAATGTGGAATGAGGAGAGTCCCATGGCCACATGGAAGGCTTGTGCAAGTTTTTGGTATTTTTATGATATTCTCTTCAATGTGGCAAGGTCTCCATATTGGCAAGGAATGGTAGTTTGTGGCCCAAGATTTAAGCCACCAACTTTTGACAATTTTAGGGCCCTCTCATTCGTGGATCCGTGGAGGATATTCAAGTGTTAGTTAAAGAGTAGCATAGGGTATGGAGGAAGAGAGGTTGCACAATCATGTCCGATGGGTGGAACAATGGGAGGAATCAAACATTGATTAATTTTCTAAATGAAGAATTGTATTTCTTAAGTCAATGGATGCATCGGCACAAATTAAAAGTGTCGAAATGCTTGCACAGTTGTTGGAGGAGGTTGTGTTGGAGGTTGGGCAAAAGAATGTTGTCCAAGTTATCATGGACAACGCAGCAGCATATGTAGCAGCTGGTAGAACTTTGGAGGAGAGATTCCCCACCATTTTTTGGATACCATGTGCAGCCCATTATCTCAATTTGCTTCTCAAAGACATTGGGAAATTACCTTGGGTGTCTGAGGTTGTATAGAAGGCCAAATGTATTACCAAATTTATCTACAACCATATGTGGGTCTTCTAGCTGATGAGGCAATTCACTAGTGGGAGGGAGCTTGTGCAGCCTGGAGTTACACGATTCACCACAAACTTCGTTAAATTGCAGAAGGAGCATTGAAGAGGATGCTTGTGAGCAATGAGTGGACTGCCAAAGACGTTACTATATACCGACTCTCCATTTGGTGCCACAAGGTGTATGACTATGTCTTTGAGGAGCCCTTCTAGAAAGCTACGCATGAGGCAATCAAAGTACATGACTAAGTTTTTTTTAATTTTATTTCATTATTTATTTTTTTAATTTATTCTTCCATTTGTAAATTTTGAATTGTAAATAATTTTTTTATTGTAAATTATTTTTATTTAAATTAATTTTCCATTTTTTATTCAGGTGTTAGAGCCTTTGGTGAGGGTTCTCTGTCTTGTTGATGGAGAAAAATCACCAATGGGATATGTATATGAGGCTATGGATAGGGCAAAAGAGGCAATTGCCTCATTTTATAATTATTCCAAGCCCAAATACAATCCCATTTGGGAAATTATTGACCAGCAATGGACTTCTCAGCTCCATAGCCCACTTCATGCAACGGGGTACTACCTCAACCCCATTTTTTTATGATGATTCATTAAAAGGCCGACTATGAGGTGATGTCGGGCCTTCAACAATGCCTTGACTGGATGATGCCAAAAGAGCACACCCACAATTTGATCCAGGATGAGCTACAAGATTATAAGAGACGTGAGGGCATCCTTTTCATATCCACACAGTGCATTCAAGTAAGGTCGACTTCGAGGCCAGGTAACACTCATAGAATTATTATTGATTTTGTCTTTTAATTTTGTTTTCAAAAGTAATCTCAATTTACAATTTTACATGAATTATTAAATTTCCCTTTTCTTGGCTTTTTTCTAGATTTATGATGGGAGGACTTGGTGCGTATACACCCAAACTACAGTGCTTCTCCATAAAAGTTTTACTTCAACCATGCCGCGCTTTTGGTTGTGAGCACAATTGAAGTATGATTGAGCACATTCACTCCAAGAAGCGCAATAGGCTTATGCAGCAAAAGTTAAATGATCTTGTTTTGTTCATTACAACCTTCGCCTCCACCAAAAACAAAATTGCAAGAACAAGTTACAAAGCCATTGATTTAGACGAGATTGATCCATCATCTGAATGGATCACAAAGCCAAAGGAGGAGTAGCTGCAAGAGCCTCCCTTTTCCATGTTTGATTCTAAAAGCATGACAAAGGAGTTAGCGACAAAGACACAGGAAGAGGCAAAAGCACAGGCACAAAGAGAGAGGACTCGAGCTTCTACTAGGGCAAAGGGCAAAGGCATTGCAAGACATGGATAGTGGGCCTATTGAGGCATTGTCATGACACATTTTGTAATTGTACCTTTTTATATTATAAGCAATACAAGCATATTTGAATTCTGGACGCATTTAAATTTCTTTAATTGAAGTGTGTTTTGTCACTTTCATGTGTAGTTTAAGCTTTTATCGCTTACACTATTAATTTTGGATTTGTATGATGTTAATTAATTGTGATATGCATGAAAAAAACTTTTTTCCAATGGAAATTTGCATTTTCTTCAGTTTTTCATTTTTTGTCGAGTCCGACTCTGAGACCCAATTTGACCTTTTCAAGTTTTTGCCAAGTCCAAGTTTCTCTACTATGGTAATTTGTAATTGTATTTAAATAACAAGGTTAAGTTTCTACTCAAATGGGAGTGCAAACAAGGAGCAAGAATCATCTTTGAAGTTCATGCTCTAGATTTTTGAAAAAAGTCAAATAAGAAAGGATCCTCACAAAGTCTTAACTGGAAGTAAGATTGTCATTGAACAAAGTCTTAACTAAAGTAAGGATAGCTAGTAGAAGGAAGTAATTTTTTGTTGATCAAGAACAAATCTATGTAATCCTTATCCAAGTGGCAAATGATTCATCAAAGTGATTATCAAAGATGAGATGATCGTGCATATATATTGGTTCTTAAAAGCAAAGGGTTAATATCCACATTCATTGGATATTGGCCAGGTTTTACAGAGATTCAAAAATGGATTAAACATAAGTGGGGATTAAGTTCATATTATTTAATGACTTCCCATCTGTAAGGTTTTTCTTGCATCATCTCCTAGATTAGAAGCCAAGGATAAATTAGTTTGTAGCAAACCATGGTTTATGAGGAGAGTTAGCTTGTATTTAATACCATAGAGTGACACTCTTTCTGTGGAGAAACTCTTGAAAGGCTTCTAGAGTGGGTCAGGCTTGTTGGAGTTCATCCAAGAGGCACCAACAGGTAAAAAGCGAAATCATGTTGTGTATCATTGGATATATGTCATCATGGATGTTTGAAAATCTTTGCCAAAATCCATAATCAAAATAATGGGATCAACAAGTGGATTATGAAAAAATTGTATTCCAATGCCGAAAATGTTACGAGACTAGACACATGGCAAGAGATTGCAAAACGAAAACGATCAAAAAGAGATGAAAAGTTTTGAATATGAAGCAATGGGATCAACAAGTGGATTATGAAAACATTGTATTCCAATGCCGCAAATGTTATGATATCGGACACGTGGAAACAGATTGCTTGTTGATTTGTATGTATAGTCTTGTTCAAAAGATGAAACATCTAGCAGGGTGGATGAAGATCTAGAATATCATATCCTTTGGTAACATATTCAAAAGAAAGGCAGGAATTAAATCCAAGCTCAAGCATTTACAAGAGATAGTGGACATCAACCAACTGAACTAGCATGCTTATGTGCAAGAAAAACATTAATTTCCAATAAATCATAACATAACACAAAAGGAAGAGTCATATTGGGCTCAAAAATCCAGGGAGAGATGGCTTAAGAAAGGTGAAATACCAGAAATTTTCATACTACTACCTAAACAGATTTGTCCTTTTGCCAAAGTAAAAATATTTCAACTCCAAATGGAAGAATTATTGAGTAGGAAGAAGACATTAGGAAGGAAGGAAATGAACATTTCGAAGATATCCTGCTAAAAGTTGGGCAATATAAGAACGCTCAAGGAGAGCTTTTGCAAAACATTCCATCAATTATCACACAAAGACAAAATAAAACTTTGAAGAGAAAGATCTCAAAGAAGAACCTTTAGAGGCGATTTTCTCTTTCCACTCTGACAACACTCCTAACGCCAATATATTTCTTGCTTTAGTAATAGGAGTATGGTTGAATAACCATATAGTAGGTAAACAACATTGTCTATAAGGGTCGTCTCATATGGCCTATGGCCTCGCGGACGTTGAAATATATATATATATATATATATATATATATATATATATATATATATATATATATATATATATATATTCTTTCAAAAAGTTATGAGATATGTTGAAAAGTAATGTCAGATGCAATTGAAGAGGCTAATAAAAAAGGCTATTATAAGTGAAATTCAATGCCATCTTTATTGTGTTGGTTCCCAAGAAAGGTGAGATAATATTTTGATAATTTTCATCCAATAAGTCTTTGTAATATGATTTATAAAACAATTTCAAAAAGGTAAATAGATTGAAAAATATTCTAGATTGTGTTAGTTCAAAGCAATGGTAAGAAAATTTTTGATGATATAATCATTGCACAAGAGGCCATACATACTCAAACTCCATTGGGAAAAAAAGAAATATGCTTATAAAGTTGGGTATGAACAAAAGCATATGATAGGGTTTGCTAGAGTTTTCTATATAATACTTTCAAAAAAATTGGTTTTGATCAAGGTTGGTGTGAATGTATTAGATATTGTTATATTACTCCAAAATATTCTATTTTGATTAATGGATCCCTCGATGGAACTTCGTATCATCCCGTGATGTCTACCAGGGTGACCCACTATCTCCTTATCTCTTCATTATTCTTACTAAGGAATTGGGAATAGCTCTTTCAAAGGCGAAGGTATAAGGAAAAATCAAAGGTATTCAGGTTGCAACAAATGGTTCCTTTGAGTCTGATCTCTAGTTTGTTGATGACACTTTGTGGTTGGGAACTTCCCTTCCAACCAACTAGACAAGATTTCATTTTATCCAAAATTTAGTCCAAAGCTACTTTCTTTTATCAAACAAGGGAATGTATAGATATGTTGATAACAATATACCATCTTTAAGTTCTAAAATCTCTGCAATAATCTAATGTAAACCCAGGGCAGTACTGATAAAAACGATCATGGATTTTTTCGTATTAACAAATTGTCTAACAACTTTCTCATATCATGCTAAGGGATGACCTAAAAGAAAAGTGTCATCAACAAACTAGAGACGAGACTCAAAGGGACCGTTTGTCGTAAGATAATAAGGGTTACATTGTGCTCTCTCTCTCTCATATATAACTTTCAAGATTATTGGTAGGTATAGCATCTGAATTTCACAAAATTCAATGAGATTTTCTTTGGATAGAATTTAGGGACAAATTTAATTATTCTTTTGTAAAATGGGATAGGGTTTGCAAAGAAAAGAATATTGGAGGAACAGGTTTGCAAAATTGCATATTTACAAGCTCGGCATTAGAGGCAAAACTTGGTTAGAGATTATTCAAAGATCAAAGCAACTGTTGAGAAAAAAATGTTTTACTTCAAGAATATATAGGTATTTTGGATGCAATAAAATTGTTAAGGAGACAAATCTTGCTTAGAGACTGGACAAAATGGAACTTCATATCAAAGAGTTTGAAGTAATTAATCAGAAAAAATATTAGGTGGGCAGTCAACAAGGGGGATTCTGTAAACTTTTGATTTGATGCTTGGTTGAAGCCTTATCCTCTTATTTCTAATCCAAACTAACAACCATTAGTTCAAGCCTATTAGATTTTTGTAAAGATTCAAAAGTTCAGAAATTATATTGGTGTAAGCAACAACCCCAACAAATGAGCTACATAATATGCTTCAGAATATCTCAAACAAGTTGCAAATAAGCTACAGAATACGCTTAAAATTTCTATTTGCCCATTTTTTTGTGGAACGATCAACTGGTTTGAAATCTATCAAAAATGGTGAATCCTAGTCAAGTTGGGATATAAGGCTTTGCAGCAATCAGAATTCCCTACTTCCAAGGATTTTCCTTAAAAAAGTGTTTGGTCACTTGAGACCCCTCCCAAAGGCCTAAACATTCCTTTGGTTAGCAATCCAAAGCAAAATTCTTATCGGTGAGTATGCAAAGAAGAGGGTATCATGGACCTTTTAGGTGTGCCTTATATAAGGAAGAGCTAGAATCAATAATCATCTACTTCTTCATTGTTCCCTTGCTTCCACCATTTCGAGATGTTTTTTCAAAAAAATGAGAATATATTGGGTTGCTCAGTCGACATTAGAAGAGCTAATAAAATGTTGCATACATTGTTTCAAAGCTACGTTGCAAGAAACTCCTAGGGTGCCATCTTTTCACCAATTCAGAAACTTGGAAAACCTAGGAAACTCATGGCTTGCATAGCATGATCTATAAAGGTTAAGCTTTGACATTAACAATTGTACTATATATGATATTTAACAAATAAATGTAGTTTCTTCCATTTGCAATCTCCTTGATTTGATTTTGTCCAAAAAACATAATAATATTCCATACTTCTTTTAATTAAGTGTTTCCTTTGTTTTTTCTACAATTCCTAAGATGCTTCCGTTTGGGAAACTTTACCCATTTCCAAGTTTCATGCAACTTAGTTTCAACGATAAAGCATTAAATTCTATGGAGGATTGATCCTATCATTATTTGTTGGAATTCGTAGCTTGAAAGGACACAATTTTCAAAAGCAAACTTCATATTCACATCCAAGTTGGGGTTCATATTGTTGCCTCTCTTGTACAATGTTTATGAGCATGGTGCTCATCATGGAAAGCAAAAATGAAATTTGACAAACGTTTGCCAATTTCAAGGACATATTTCTATCAAATAACATGTTAAATCGTTTTATGCACATCATGGCAGATGTTCAAATTTCCAAGCAACTTCAATTTGGCATTTGCATTTTAAATTTAGCCATCAATAAATACATGCATTTATGTAGGGAGTCATGATTTCATGTAGAATTGAACTCAAATATAGAGTAATTGTTAAACTTAGCAGATAAGTAGATGTTAACTAATTACAAGTTGAAAATCTATATCATTGAAGTTTATGCATATGCAATGAAACATATTATTTGAGTCCATGCATGGAAACCTTTTGTTCCTCTCCAAAAACAGTTTTGAATTGCATGTATTATAGTTTCTATATCAAGTATTCTTTGAGAAAATATTTTCATCTCTATCTATAAACAAAGCAAAATGCTTTTGTCCACAGAATTCTTGAACAGAAAACTGTAATCTTTGAACATCTTTGACATGTTCAGTAGCACCTATGAAAGAAGATTCTTTTGTTATAAGGTTAGTATATTTTATATATTGTATGTTAAATTTTTCAAAGTTCATATGTTATTCAAAATAATAAATAGTATATAATTATATAAACTTGTACATCCCAATGGTGGGGAAGGAATAAGTACCAGCATGGCAACTCTTGGGAAGAGGGAGGAATTGCGCACAAGGAGATTGAAGGCCTCAATATTTCATGATTAGAAATTGTTTGCATCACAGTGTATGTGGGAAGGTGGAGATAGGACAGACAGATAACAGTGGAGATTAGCAGGATGAGCTGCAGGAATTTGCAATCACCATTGGAAATGAAGAGCTCTCGAATACGGTTTCGATAGGATATGTTGTATACAAGGAAAATAAACCGATGGTTTTGTCTTATTGCAGTTCTGAGTTGTCCCCCTCCTTTGATATGTCATTCAGTGATTAGGTGTAGCAATGCCTTTTTGTGCAAATTTTGTCTATTCTCTAATTGGGCATTTAGCCTTCATGGGATTATAGGCATGTATATCTGGAGGCACTTCCAGGCTGCGGCCCATGTATAGAAGGCCCCGCAACTATGTATTCTGGTTTCTGTTTAATAAAATATAATCTTTTTTCGCCAAAAAAAAAAAAAAAATTATAAACTTGTATGGTATCTTATTCAAATTTTTAAGCTTGTTCAATCACTCTCTTTGTTATTTTGTATTTAGATACAAAGATAACAGAAATAACAATAAATGGATGTTGATTCTGGGGACATTTTAGTTTATTTTTAAGTGTTGAAATCAATTTAATTTGTTTTAAGATGATCTGAATGCTGTATCATTTTTGTAAAAAGAAATGGTTTCTATTTGATTGCTAAATTATGAATGTTGAATCATCCATATGTTTTACTTGTAATATTAAAATTTAAACATCAATTGAAGGGCAACTGCAATTTGTAAACATCATTTGAATTTTCCCTAATGGGCTAGGTTGCCCATCAAATGGCAGGCCTGATGGGAAGTCTCGGATGCAGAAAAAGATGTGGTAGTCACTTGGTTACAGAATTTGAATATGCAGGCAGGGGTGATCGGTGATAGTGGAGTTAATGCAAAGAATCTACAACAATCCATGGTAAAATGGAACTGCCCAATAATTGGGTTCATCAAAATTAACTTTGATGGTGCTTCCACAGGAAACCTTTGAAAATCTGGCAGAGGTAGTGTTATGGGGATAATGAAGACAATATTCCTCAATTAGTCATAAACATATGGAACTTCAATACATAACTATGCAAAGGCTAGGGCACTTCTTATAAGGATCAAGATAACCATAGGAAGAGGATGGAAATATATTTCAAATGCAGGGGATTCAGACTATTATTAATGTTGTTATGCAAAATGGATGCAAGAATTGGATCTCATATTTGATGTCCATCAATTATTGATGAAGGCAGTATCTTGGAAATACCTCAATATCTACAGAAAGGGAAACAAGGTGACAAACAATTTAGCCAATCCCTGTCTTGATCTTTGCCTTGGCAGAATTCAAAATTTAGAAGGCAACTAGCTAAGGTTGATTCTATCTCTTAAAGAAAATATGATGTCAACGATTATTTGAAGAGAAAAATTTGCGGTTTGAGGGAGATGAAACATATCTTTTATAGAAAGGTAAGATGGATATGGTCTATTTGACCTAATAGTAGATGTAATGTTTTGATATTTTGATGGGAATGGCCATTAATAGAAGTCACATATAGCTTATTAAAAAATTAATAATAGGATTGCTCGAATTTTAAGGAGGCATAAGCTTGGCACGGTGTTCTTACTGTTGACAATTTCGTCACATTGGAGGGGTAGTGAAAATTAATGTTGTGTAAAGGATTTTCTTGTTCTGGTTTCTTTATTTTTGTTGATAGTGGCATTGCAGCAATTTTGGTTGTCATTTTTTAATCCCCTTTGTAGATAACTGTGTAAGAAAAAGCTTCGCTTACAGTATTAGCAGAACAGGCAGCTTCGCAAACAAGAAATAGGGAAAACATAGGTGCAGGCCTGAAATATCCTAAGGCATGGAAAGAGCTTCACAAGCGAAGCTCCCGCAAGACTTGCTTCGGGCCGAAATTCTGCGAAGCATGTAATGTGAAATGCAAAAGTTTCTAAAGTGTGGAGAAACACTTCGCAAACATTCCAGCGAAGCACCCGCTTCAGCCTTCTTTTTTGGCGAACCGCCCCCACGAACAATCTACTTCGCTCAAAACTTTTGCAAAGCACCTGCTTCGGGTGATTTCAGTGCGAAGCTTCCCCATCCGAAGGCTGATTATCCCTGAAAATTTTCTAAGGCATGGATGAGCTTCGCCCGAATTCCTCCCGAGCGGCTGTTTTTGAAGAGGTTCGCGGCGAAGCATTGTTGTAGTCCACTTCGGACGGAGCTGTTGGCGAAGTAGTATACGGCTCGTATCCTCGGCAAAGTAGTAGGTAGTTAAGAGCCATGTTTTCTGCAGGATATAGGAGCTTCGGCATCTGATCCTCGCGAAGTAGTTTTTGAGAGCCCCTTCGCGCAAAGCATTTTTGTGGGTTCATCATTCCAACTTCGGCTCATGATTGTTGTGAAGCATAGTTCCGAATGAGAACCTAGCGAAGCTCTTCCTAGGGCACCTTCCCCAATGACACATATCAAGAACGGGTATTTTCACGAGGCATTCAAGTGTTTCATAAATGCATTTTTACTTGCCCGAAAGACCCAGGGCCTATTTGTAGCAATGGAAAAGGAGGTATCAATTGCAGACCGGAAGGCAGAGCCACTTGAAGGTCACTCGAGCATCGCACCCGGAGAAATTCAGGACTAGCTGGACGGCTCATCAATGCGTGTTTCCCCGGTTGACGCGGTCATACTTGCTAATAAAGGAAAAAGATGTGAAAGCTCATTCTCAGGCTCATTCTCAGAAGGAGCGGGCGAAAATTTTGTAGTCTTCCGAGGGCGTACTTCCAGATTCAGAGCATTGATGGCTCAGAGGATCGGGTCCTCTATAAAAACCCATGAATTGTAATGAGAAAAGGGGGGGAACT
The DNA here is from genome assembly GCA_028583015.1 of Wollemia nobilis. Lineage (NCBI taxonomy): Eukaryota > Viridiplantae > Streptophyta > Pinopsida > Araucariales > Araucariaceae > Wollemia > Wollemia nobilis. The sequence continues at coordinate 2,025,239 of JAQPPZ010001036.1, read as the reverse complement.
CTTGCTAGAAAATTGTTGTAACTTGGTTCCTGCAATTGATATTAAAGACTTTGGGCTTATGTCTCTCTTGTATGCTGCCTTCTATGATTATTTCTGCTATTCTGTCTTTGTTTGTATACCGTAATTCTGAATCCTGAATTTAGGTGTGTAATTGGGGACAGAACCCTGGAATTTTCCTGAAGGATACATAGGGGAGATAATATTGCGTTAAATTCCTTTTATGCCGCCTGTGGTTAGTGGTTTCTGTTACGTTCATTTATTTTCTCAATCGCTGTAATTCTGAAATCTGGATTTAGGCGTGGGAGAATAGTTGAATTCTGGAACTCTTCCAGAGGATACATAGGGAACTTTGCGTGATGTTCATTTATGCATTATTCTTGGTATTTATTGCTGCTTTTCTAAGTTATTAGTTGATAATCGTGCTGTTGGTTCTTTCCCACCGAATTGTTAACACTTCTTACCCTATCCTTTTATTTCTTTCCTGCACTCTTATCTTAAAACATCAAGTAGTTTAGTATAGGAGCCGGCCTTTCTCCGGAGATTGGCACGGAGGGCATCTCTTCCCTCCGGCCTTTCAATGTTGGTCCAGGTCTAGGGCGCGCATACATGCAAAATCCTTTCCTGTGGCAGATTTGTGACCAACACTTACCTTACAAAAAAATTAGAAATCATCTTGGCACTATGTCAAACAGTGTAGACCCCAAGGATAGAAGCAGTGTGTACCTAATAAAACACACTGGCATGTGGCATATGGAGCAAAGTGTACATTGAGGAAACTCGAAGTTCTAATAAAACACATGTTAAGGAGCATTGTCAAGATCCAAGGCATAATAACACATCAAAGATGTCCAAGTGATAACTAATACAAATCAACTTGTATCAAAAAATTTAGGGAGGCTTTTGGATTGTTAAACACCTTAACGATATCAACAAGGATAGCAGATTGGGCCTTAGTCATATTTGGAGGCCGTTGATTATTAAAATTTAATAGGTAAGAGATGATTAAAAAGTTAATTTTTATTTCTCTACGCATTAAAGAGGGAACTATTACATCAAATGGCATGAGCTCAATCTCTTGAATTCCTCAATTTTCAAGAAGGATATGAAGGTTAGACTCTTGCCAAGCGGTACATGCATAACTGCGAAGCTGTTGTAATACCACTATGTGGTCATAATGTAATACAGCTAGGATCCATTTCAATCCCATAAAAAAGAAAAGAAAAAGAAAAAAAGAGAGGGGACCATTACAAAATGCTTGCAATACCAAAAGCACTTATTAAAAGGTATGTGCATTTGATTTTAGAATGTTGGAGTTCCTTATCCTTCTCTCTTGGATTATCTTTCTAAGGAGCACATTTCTGCAACCTACACTTGTAATTATCCTGATAATGAGACTGGTTCGAGGTCACATGGATTCAGTTTCATGTCTTTACATAGGTCTATTCCAAAATATTTTTATTATTTATTATGGATGGTGGAAAAAATTGCAGTTTAATGGTTAAGTTTTAACTGCTTTGCATTTACCTCCTCTAGTAAAGTAAGAACTAAAATAGTTTTTAACATCCACAAGGCCATAGGTCATATGGGATGATGTGGTTAACCAAGTGTTTATCCACCCATAACAGAGTATGGTGTACAAACCTATCTCTTTTTTGGATTCGAACTTTGGACCTCCTATTTGGAGTTCCAAAGTCTTAGCCATTAGGCCCACTCAAGTTGTATTTAAATTCTTTAGTATTTCAGTTCAAACTTTCTTTTTCAGCTCTTAGGGTTCTTTATTCACCTTGGTCCAAGTCTCCAATGCCATCACGTTAAAAAGACCTACTGTTGGGGTCTAACAGTAAAACTGAGACTTTAGTCACCTTGGTCCAAGTCAAGTCTCCAATGCAATCATGTTAAAAACTATTTATTTTTTGAGTGGGTCTAATAGTACAACTTTGAACTCCAAATAGGAGGTTGAAGGTTCGAATTCAATGGGAAGTAGAGTTGTACACAACCAGAGCTTGGTTGGATAAACACATATTGGGTAAATAACATCCTCTACGAGGGTTGTCTCATATGGCCTACAATCTCGTAGACGTTAAATACTACTTTACCTTTACCTTTTACCACAGTACAGTCAATCATAACAGGATATACATTCAAGTTCCATTGACTTACTTTGGCCATTCATGGACATTTATATAATTTCTTTCCATCTGTCTATATACTCTCCCTCTTAACAGAAAAACACATCTGATAATTCCAAAACAAATATTTAGACTATCTCAAATTTCAATTAACAGAAGGGAATTTAAGGTTAAAATATCTATCATGACATAAATGTTTAAACCTTAAAGCTATTCTGCTCTGAATTAAATATATGTGATCTTGCGGCCTTAGAGATCAGAGATCAGAGTATAAGCATCGTTGGAACTAGGAAAAACTAGCATTAAAGAACAATTTTGAAAAGCAGACAAAAACAGCCTCTATCCAGCTAGTAGATGAAAAAACGATCTTTGCATGGAGAAAATCTACACTAGGTTTAGCACTCTCTTATCACCAAAATGCTTGATAAGTATGAATTAAAATCTCTTACAAAAATCAATGTATTTCATCCTCCTCTATCCTATCGCTTCACATCCTCCTTTAAACTAGGGCCACACTTAAAAAGACAATTGGAAATCCCTTTTCTATCTTAATTCATTGATGCACCTTACATTTAATTTCCTATCTGCCTTAAATTTATATTTTAGAGCTTTGCTGTATTTTCTATGATATTTAAAATTCAAGTGCAGAATTTCACAAAAACAGCTTAAGTTGTACAATCAAACATATCAGCTTACCGAAGAAATAAGGCCGTAACTCCAAAAAAGAATGGCAAACTAGGTGCAAGTATTGACAAAAATGCCATTCCCAGTCCATAATAGAATGTTGCAGCATCACATGTAGAAGCGTGACGATGACCTACTCCACAATTAAGTAATAGCAGTCATGAATAAACTTACAACTAAGACATCAACCAACAAGATTCTAACATATTGAAATAATTTGAAAAAAACATTCACATTTTCAAACATGCACTACAATAATAATTGAGCTGCAGAGAATATGAAATACATACCTTTACCAGAATCATATTGAGAAGAATCAGAACCTCCCCCACCAAAACTACCAGAACCATATGCTCTTCCCCATGCATTAATAACGTCTAGATACTTGCCAAAAAGAACCATAAAAAGAAAGAATGACCACTCATACACTAGCAACAACCCAGTCCATGGCATCACCTGCAAGGAATTCAAGATGATGTTCAGTCTTAGTTTGCTCCATATTTTCATACAAACGAAAAACTGTAAACATTTTAAGTAACAGATTTTCAGGAATGACAAGATACATCACATAGACCATTACCTGCCGTGGAACAAGAAAAACAGCTAAGCCAACAGATACAGCCACAGAAAGAAAGCATACGAATACGGATAGAACACCTAAATAGGCTGGTAGCTTTTGAATACTGGACATGCCTCCCAAACCATTAGAATACTGCGAAAAGTATTAGCAACTGCTCATTATCTTCATTCCTCAGCAAGAATTAGTAGCATAAAACAATTAAAATGCTTGTTCAGAAAAATTGTCTCAACACTCAGAACCATAAACTAAAGGTTGAACGACAATTACAAGGGAATACAGTGTGCACACAAGTTCAGACCTAGAGCAAATCATTGGTATCATTTTAAACGCATTTTTAAATTTTATAATTTAAAAGTTTTGGCCATCATTTCTATTGTGTTTTAACTTTTAAGTATGTATTTACTTCCATATCAGCTTGTGATATTTTAAAATTCATTTTATCCATCACACAGTCAAGTCAAAGAGCACATGTTCTTGGATGCTGTTCCTTGAGATATTTAGAGGCTATATTTTGAAAAAATATAACATCACTCACTCAGTAAACAGTGAAATTATCTTTAATGGGACAAAATGCATATGAGGTTCCAATAAGATCACTTGAGTGCAGATGCACAAATAAATGCCATGGCAAAAAAAAAAATCAGGAAAACATACACAATTAATAGTTCCCCAAGAGTAATCAAATAGCATTAGCTCAACCGGTTAGATTCCTCAACATTCAAGGAGAAGACCCAGGTTCAAATCTTGCCAAGGGATATATTGATAATATCCAAGCTGGTGTAATACCACTACAAGGTGATGATGTAATACAGGTGGGGCCTGTTTCAATCCCATATAAACAATTGAAAAATCGTTCCGCACCAGTATCATTATGCAGTACTAATCATTTTCATTTTACTATATTGCAATACTTCAATGTTGTTATAATATAAATTTAGCACAATTTTGGGCAATGGCATGTTGTGAGTAGAACATTATTTAAGTTTTTTAACTTTTTTTAAATAAAGAGCAGCAGCATCTGACCAAAGACTAGTGGATGCCAAACATAAGTGACAGCAATATTTCAATCTCTCTGGTTGTATAAAGAATGTTTTCAAGGGTTAACTTTCTCGACAAGGTCACACCTATCTAGAGAAGCCTGATTTATAGTAACAAGTCGAATCATACAACGAAATTTTACTGTCCTTTGACTCACAGAAAGAGCAGTTATTTGGCTCTTCTCTGATCTTCTCTGATTTGGCATAGGATTTTTCTCTCCAAACACAAGAGTTCAGTGTGGATGTGCAGTTCACAAAGAATAGGTTAAATTACTTCTGCAAATAAGTCAAAGCCTATCTTTCTTGGTCAACATGCAGGTTCAACGGCATATGTTGATGTTCATCAGGTCAGTTAAGCTGGATATCTTATTCATGAAAAGGATTACAGCTAAGTCCCCTCTCCACCTACCTTGATGCTAAAGGTATCTTGTTTGAATTCTATAAAAAAGGATGATAAAACAAAGGTCCTAAAAGGATGACCCTCGTTTGTGGAAAGGTAGCTTTCCACCTCAAACCCTTGTACCTAGGATTCAATCCGATAACTGAAATAGTGTGTTACAATTTGAGTGAAGCTTCCAAACCATCATCCTGTTGTGAATTTTTAACAGTGTGTAGCAGGGACCCATCCACTACCCCAAAGGGCCCTATCCTTCAATAACTGGCATTTTCGGGACTCTGGGAGAGGGAGAAGACATCCCTTTTTAGTAGATTTCAGATTTATGCTTATAACAATTAACCAATTAAAAAACAATAAACCAACTGATGAAAACAGTTGACGTACTTGGGATCTCTAAGGGAACCAAATGAAAGAGCATGCATACACACACGGGTCTGTGTTCTCAATGCCTTTGTAAAGCTCCACATTAGATAGCTCAAAATAATACGAGGCAGCAATTGTCCTTCCCTTCCAACTCTTGGAGTTAACAAAGGAGTTCTGGAAAGAGTTTTTCTAAGGAATGGTCGGAAACGATTCCTACATGCTATTTATAAGTTGAAGAATATTTGTATAGCAAAAACAGTATCAATAGCTATAAATAGAGTACAGCAGTAAAACGCATGAAAAATTTGACTTGGTTCACATAGCTGAAATGCGTAAGCTAGCTGCTAAATCTGGCTTCAGAATGCTTTAAAAATATCTCCAAGAATATCTTATACTTCTTTTCTTCTAGAATCTGAACCATAAAGTAATTATAATCCATACTGTAATTATAATATTTCTCAAACATAATAACCAAAGTCAAACCTAAAACCATAAAGATTATGTTATAGTATAAACCTGCAAATTTGAACCAGTTGATGTGGAGACTGCAACAGCTGAGTAAATAGGCAAGCTGCTACCAGACTTGTATTTGTAATAAAGATGTCTAGCGTATCCACAAAAGGACCCATTGCACAGCAGGCCTTGTTGCACCTATACATCATATTCAGGAGTGCTTAGTAGCAGATTACATCCTTTTCAGTATTCACTGTTTAATCAGCTATTTGCATTTGTATCATCGAACCTGTTTATTTGCAACATGCTATTATCAACCTTTTCCCTAAACCTCTAGTTAAGAATCCAACGGCTAGATATCAAAGCAGCCTATGAAAATCCAGAAATAAATTTCCAAGAGGTCAAAGACCAGGCAAGTGGTAAAAAATATCAAATATTAAATCTAGATAGAAGATTGCCATATGAATTAACCATGAGATAGACTTGAATGGATCACATCACTACCTGAATTAGAAAATGGCGTCCATAAAAGAGAGCAACCAATAATGGAAGCACAAATAGAATTTTAACTACAAGTTGTGTATGAGGGTCTTTTCCTCCTGCTGTTCCAGGGAGAGATCCCTCCAAAGTCACTCGGACATCCTGTCAATCAAACAAGGAAATTTTCTAATCAATACTGATACATCAACTTCTTAACACTAAACAAAAACTCGGATAGGAAGCTAAAAAACAAAAACCAGATTTTTTCTTTTTCCTTTTTTTGGTCCATATTAATTTCCAAAACAAACTAAAGAACCTCAAAATATGGTCCAGGCTGAGTTCTAACATTAAATATTAAGTAAATATGGTATAAAAATCAGTTTCCAATTTTATGCATGTCATTGCCCCATTGATTAAAAGTTATGAGAAATTATAGGGTCCTAATCACACAGATAGCACCTGCCAAAGATCAACAGGCTTCAACAACCACGCTGTCCACCAGTCCCATGGTTTAAGGGGACCAAGCGTGTAATGAACAACTCGCAATTCATTCCCATCCACCATCCACTACATCAACCAGTAACAATAAAATTAAAATTAGTTTCTCAGAATTGCATACATGGTATATATCTGTAAGACCTGCCAGCAATCTTGTGATTTAAAAGTGCCAAAAATAAGATTGATACTTCCAAGTCACTTGCATTCAAAATATATAGAAACCAAACACTAAGAAAGGATATGCTTAAGTGATTGAAAAATCACTTATTCATGAGGTATTATAAAGTTAACCAATTGCAGTCCTCTAAAATATAACAACCATTCCTTCAAGAAAGAGTTCAGAGACAGTCCACCTTAAATGCAAACAGTTTAGACCAACACTTCTGTTACAAATGGGTGAACGCTACCGTTATGATGTTATTTTTCCAATAAAGCTAGTCTGACAGAGTCATCCCCCAAAGCAGTTTCACACACCATTCTAGATCATAAGTAAACAAGGCTTAATACCATTCTTGATTCTTTCAGTTATTATAAGAAAAGGATAAGGATGAAACTCCATAGGAATTAAGTGTCAACTCACATAGTCAAGAATGGCCTATCTCAAGATTTGCTTGATACATTTACCAACAGTGTTGGCACTGCATCACAAGGCAAGCTGGCTAGTGCTAGATAAAAAGCACTAATGGATCTCCGCACATTGAAATTGAGTTAAAAGCGGTCCCTAACAACAAGTTTAAATAAATAATCAAAACATGCCTAAAAAATTGGACATTTTAAAAGAAAATACACTTCCCTGCTATGGGCTTTAAAACGGGTAAACAGTTTCAAATTTCTCATTGATTACACAGGCAATTCTTTTCTGGATTCTAAATAAGCCTTACACAAAACTTGTGAGGTATACAAAGGCCTCTGAGATAATAAAGAGGATGTATAACAAGCACAGTCCAAGATGAAAAACATTAAATAAAACATCCGGACATTAATTTCCTAACACATAGACAACCTCCTTATAGGAAAAATGGACTTGCAGTCATTAAATACAAAAGCTTCCAGCAGAAGGTCTCAAAATTGCAAGGCTATTAGGTATGTTATTTTGTGCTGTAAGATGGCTTATATTACATGCTATGTAAGAAGTGAATAATGTAGAGCCATTCTGTCCATTAACTGCTAGGCATCTACAAGGGGCACAGGTCAAATGGAAATGTTGAATGTTTACTTACAAATAAATAATCTGCCAAAGCATATCATAAGGCACACTTGAGGTCCCCACTAGAACACTGAAGTAATATAAAAAATGCAAAAAGAAAGAGAGAGTGAAAGGAACTCAGTGTTGCAAAACTTTCAGCACTGAATTGAAAGATAAGTTAAAAGGTTCCAAAATCTGAGCTGGAAAAGATTAAATTCAATCTTTAATCAACACTAAACATGGTCGATGTCACATAGGCCCAAAATTTGGAAGGTTAGGTAGGTATGGTATTTCATGTTTTGAGATGACAATATCACATGCTATGCAAGTGCGCAACCTAGAGCAGTTTTGCTGTTAACTGTTTTTCAAAGGAGGACGATGAATGCTTATATACAGATTAAAATTGGCAATGACTACTCATAAGGCACACTTTAAGTCCCTGCTAAACGACTGAATTAGAATAATTAACGCATAAGGAAAAAGATATTGAAAGGAACTCAGAATAGCATAACTTTGGATACTGAACTAAAAGATGGACAAGTTGCATGGCTCCAAAAAGTAAACTGGAAATGATATATTCAAATCTTTAATCAACACTGTCAGCTACATTTAACATCAGAAACATGATATAATACTAGCCATTCAAATCCTGCATTTTATTGCTTCAATAAAGAACCAAATTAATAAATTTCACTATTATCTATTGGTTGGGTTATCATTTAATACTTTGTTCCAAACATATCACGCACATCAATTTCTGAACTTCAGGAAATAAATTTAATTATAAATAACAAAATCTGAAGCACTCAAATATGTGCCACATGATTCATCCTTGACCTTACTATTTCAAGAGTTTGTCAAAGACCATATAATTTGGTGATATTCTAGATGCAAGTTACCATACTCAAAATGCCAAGACGGACATCAAATGTATCATAGCAACATTGTCATGGTGTGACCACCATTGCACACCCCTTTCCAAAACAACTTCAAATACCTTGTTGGCCAGCATATATAAACCAACATCTGCATTATACAGAGTTGAAAGGCGCTCCATGGAAGGATCAGACCTAGATTTCAATTGATCTTCTGATAAATTTGGTTCAAAAAGATGAGCATTAGGAAAATCAGCATAATAGGAATTAAGAAAACCTTGATCTCCTGCAAAACGACATACAAATAATGGTTAAAATATTAACCTGTTGAATTATCCATACACATAAGTATCAAAGTTAATAAGACTTTTCAAAGGTTACTAAGCTACATACAATCCAATTAAGCACACATTCATAGTACTAGACATCAAAACTTGTGGGCTGAGGTGGTCAAAAGTGTTGATGAGAATGTTGCATCTCACCAACACACTGTGGTGCATCTTGGGAACACAGACCTACCATGGAAAAGGATCCCTTAGGAAATTTACTAGCTTAGCTAGCAAGGCCTCCACAATCAAACACAGGTTTCAAATTGAAGGAGCTATAACAAGGAAAACATGGGAGATATTATTCCACATTTGCTAAAGATAACAAAGGGATACTCAAGGTCCTCCATGATTTGCTCCCAATAATGAAGATGAACATCAGAACCAAATTAGCACAGCACAAAGCTTAACATCACTGTATGACTGAAAAGTGTGAATATCTAAGGAAAATGACCTCAAGAAATTACATTGGTCAAAGACCAATGCCAAAGTGATAACTGGAGAGTTAAATATATAGTAAAGATAATCAAATTAGATGTTTGAACCATCACATATTCATTCTTTACACATTCAATTACAATCAAAAAAGATGAGTAGATGAGTGAGCCATCTCATATTCCTTCATTTGCTAGTGTAACCAGCCTTTGTCACATTATTTGCTGTCATCCAAGTAATTACTTAACTATAGCACTCCTCCATTGGTTTCAAAAAATTTGTACTCAGAATTGGTATCAACAGCTATATGTTCTTGTTCGCCATTAATTTGGTTTGCATTGTACCCACAAAAACTCTTGAATGACTCAATTGTAATGATTTTTGTCCGGCTCATAAAAAGCCATTACTTGTTTTAACCACTGCCTCCCTAATATTGCATCCATAATTGTAAAAATCTATGGCAAAAAAAAAATCAAAGGAAAATATTTAGAGAGCCCCGAAGTCTATTTTCTATTAGATTTTCATAAAATAGTATAATTACAATTCAAAACTTTTAAAGATCATCAAAAAAACAACAGAATAGATACATGCATAAATGCCAAACTGTTGTAACACCACTATGTGGTGATTATATAACACAGGTGAAGCCCATTTCAATCCCATATAACCGATTTAAAAAATAAAAATAAAAATAAAAAACATACTAAAGCAGTTTTATCAAATGGAATGAGTTCAACTGGTTAAATACCTTGACTTTCAAGGAGAAAACACAGGTTCGAATCTTGTCCAGCGATACATGCATAATTGCCAAGCTGTTGTAATACCACTATGTAGTCATGATGTAATACAGGTGGGGATGTTTCAATCCCATATAACCGAACAAAAATAAAAATAAAAATATTAAAGCAGTATTAAACTGCTCTTTGCTTTCCCTTCCTTGCCCTCTTTGCCTCTTCTGCGGCCAGCCATGCACTGACTTTGTTTCTAATTGTATTATCTCCTGCTGGGCACGACATTAAATCGCAACCGTGAACCCCAGCAAGATGGAAATTGAGGGGATGGATGACTCCTCTCATATTTTTGCCGTAATATTTGCAAATGACCTGATTTTTTGCCATACTATTTTCAAATCGGGTCCCTGCGTGTATTTGTGTCATTGTTGTCAGTTCCTTGGCCCTTGCTCAATGAAGTCATCTATTTTCCAAAAAAAAAAAAGGGTGAGTGTTAAGAGTCTAGGAAATGGCCTTAGAGGCATGAAGGCCATGTCTTAGACCCTTAAGAAGAGAGAAAACGGAGGGAAAAAAAACCTAAAGATCCTTTAAAAATGCTTAAAAAAATAGAAATCCTACCCCTGAAATCTTGTCCCAATGTGTGAAATCTTCAGAAACAGTTGTTAAATCTGTCATATCTTGTCCAAATGAGTTGGAGAACGAAGAAAAAATGCAAAAAATTACTCTTTTCCCTCTTTTAAAGTTGTTCTCTGCACTTTCCTATACCTGCATGAATTTTTGCAAGAAAAGGGCGAACAAACAGCTGAAAATTGGCAATTTTTCCGGTCCGAGAAAATGCAGTGATTTTCTTGAAGCCCACGCTTTCTCACAAGAAAACTGAGAAGTCGCAAGATCTCGGCAATTTTTCCAACTATGATAGCATCATAGTAGGACAATTCATTCTCCATTTAATAACTAGAAAAGCTACTTGCAATAGTGTTCCTGCAATAATAGCTGCAAGCTTCCTGCAGTGGCAAGGGCTTTGGCTTCTCTTTGAGAGGTCCAAGGTTCAAACGCCACTAAATATGAGGGGACCGGGACCCCTCGTAAAAACCTGTGTAAACTCATTGAAAAAAAATAGTGTTCCTGCAATCATAGTTGTGAAACTCAGTGAGCTTTTTAAAAACTCGCCGAGTCCATGTCCGAGTCAACTTTGCCGAGTCACTTGGGCCAGGACTCGCGAGTTTTTGAAACTCAGCCAAGTTTTCTGAAAACTTGCCAAGTACTCCAGACTCGCCAATTTTTGAAAAACTCGATGAAAACTCGCTGAGTCCCAAAAAAAACTCAGCCATCTGTGCATGGGTATAGAAAAACGATATAGTTTGCTATTTCCAAGTGGAGAGAGAGCAGAGACAAGCTGAGATCAGACCAACAACAACAATAAATTGCATCCTAAATCCAAATTTTTTTAGTTTTAAAGAATCTAATAGCCACCCAACAATTACATCTGAGGTAAAAAAAACTCGGTTTCAGCTGTCAATGTGTAAACTCGACAAGGCTGAATCGGGACTCCCCTTCAAAAACTTCTACCTGCACCAAAATGCAGACAAGGAGAAAAATTCATTTCAGACAGGGTTACGCACAAAGTGCACTGCCCCTCGACCCTGCAAGGAGCGCTACCCCTTGACTCCTGACACAGATGGTGAGCGTTGCCCGTCATGTTGGTCGTGTTGGTCATGAAGGTCATGTTGATCAAGTTGATGATACGGCTGATTGGAGAAAGTGGAGTGAGCAATTGGAGAACAATGTGTTGTGGGCAGCAGTTTGAAGTGATGCCAGTTGCAAAAGATGTTTGGAATAGGAGAGAGCAGCAGCAGGAAAAGCCTCTCTTTTTAATGGATGATTTTGAAAATATAGCGGAGTTAGGGGCAAAGGCACAAGAAGAGGCACAGGCACAGACACAAAGAGAGAGGACTAGCACTTTTGCTAGGGCAAAGGGCAAAGGCATTGCAAGACATGGATAGTGGACCTATTCAGGCATTGTCATGACACATTTTGTAATTTGTACCTTTTTTATATTATAAGCAATACAAGAATATTTGAATTTTGGATGCACTAAAATTTTTTTAATTGAAGTGTGTTTTTTCACTTTCATGTGTAGTTTAAGCTTGTATCACTTGCCACTTTCATGTGTAGTTTAAGCTTGTATCACTTACAATATTAATTTTTTATTTGTATAATGTTAATTAATTGTGATATGCATTAAAAAAACTTTTTTCAATGAAAATTTACATTTTTTTTTTTTTTTTTTTGGTCGAGTTTTTCCGAGTTTTTTTGCCGAGTCCCAAGTCCCGAGTCAGCCTTGCCAAGTTTAACCCGAGTCCAAGTTTCACAACTATGCCTGCAATCATAACTAAATTAAAATGGATTAATCATTACATTTTGACAATGGTGCATAGATGTCTGTACAAGGGCTGCAGTTACGATGCCACCAAACCCAAAAGCAACATATGCATTAGGTGTTTGAATGTGGCATCTAACCAAATTGGACTTTCAAATGCTGTGTATCTTTTCTTTTACCATGATGTTCCTTTCAATTCCAAAAATTGAAAGTCTAATTGAGAACTTCATCCCAGAAGCTGAAAAGCCAAATTATTCAGCCATCTATAATAGAGATGTAATGCATGAAATCTGTAAGAGTTGAGACATCTCACTACCGGTTCTGTGTAGTTCTTTGTTGCTGGAAGGATTGCTGTCATCATCAATAATATTATTCTTTCCTCTATAAATCGATGTTATGTTTTATACATGTCAATTTATTATTGCAGTACTGTTTTTCTTCTCATATAAATTTATGGTTTTCAACTGCTATGTTCCACGCAATTCCAGGATGGGGATGACGGGACAGCTTTTTGGGATGGCAGCACGTGTTTCAGGATGTCAGGATGCGTTTCAGGATGGTCCCCAAATCCTGGGAGGAGTCCTCCTGGAACATGGTTTGCAAGTTACATTTGTGCTGCAAATTATGTAAGCATTCCAGCTCAAATTTTTAACATTTAGAGGCATCTGTGAATCCATACAAAATGACTGCATTTGGAACATACGGAGTCATTTAGTACCCTATGCCTTGGGGAGGCTCCTAGTGCACACCTCAGCCTTCCCATAATGGGTTTGTCACATTAAAAAATAAATAAAGAAGAGAAACAAAATTGAACACCCAAAAAATAAAGATAAGTGTTAGAATGTAAAGGCAGAATTCAAAAACCTTCAAATGATAAAAAAAAGTGATGTCTAAATTTCAAGAGGAACCCATGAAGCAATAGGACTCGTTGGAAAAGATTTGTTACAGTGCATTATAATACAACAAAATTAACTAGATTGGAATAAATAAAATAGAGTAAACTACACTAACATGAACTACTATACACAAAAAGGTTACAGCATCAAGAGGTGGACCCAGAAAAGGGCAGACTCTAAAGATGTAAAATTCATGACAGGGAACCAAAGGTTAAAGAAAAAAGAGAAATAGTGGAAATCAAGTTCATCTGAGCATCTCAAATGTACAAAGCCAAGCATCTTTGGTCAAGATTGCAATAAAAAATGGCAAGCAATCCATTGAGTCTGTATGTAAGCAATTGTACCTTCTTTAAATCTTGTAATAAACACAACATTGAAGATAAAAGATCTTCAATCTCCCTTTCCCAGAGAGCAAAGACAGTATAACCTAATCCTTTCAAGGATTATGGTGGTCTGTCTCCACCTACAACTAATATGAGCAAACTTTAAGCTGACAAGAGGAATCCTGGCCTCATGTGTTCAATGTCCCTTATTATAATCAAGGCAAGCAATAATGCCATCCTCAATCCTTACGAAACACTCAATGTACAAGGTGGTCTGTCTCCACCCACAACTAACATGAGCAGACTTTAAGCTGACAAGAGGGATCCTCAGGCCATGTGTCCAATGTCCCTTTTTATAATCAAAGCAAGCAATAATGCCATTCTCAATCCTCATGAATCGCTCAGTGTACAAGGCTAACTTGGGACTGGCTGGGGCGAAGCAATCCAAGTGATATATATATATATATATATATATATATATATAAAACTCACTACTTAGTGAATCACCTTCTATCAAGGATAAGGCAGGAAGGAACATTCAAAGAGGAACAGAATGAAGATACTCGATCTATAGAGATGCCATTTGATTAAAGAAGGGAAATAGCCTCTGAACACCGGCCCTGATGACGTTCAAAGTGCTCCTAGAGAAAACCCATTCAAAGGAGCAAAGTGCTAAACATGGGTATATCTCTTGGCTTGATGTGCAGTCAGCCATGGATCTAAGTTGATGAATAAATTCCAAGGCGAAGACGAAGAGCACCAAACTCAGCCTAGACAATACATTGTGTAACTATTTTTTTACATCGGATAAATCATTGAAGCATAACAGCTTGGACCCTCTCAACACGATCTCACTCAACACACGTTAGACTTGGGCCCGAAATCTCAAATCCATGAAGGATTGTGGGTTTGATAATGCAGTCAAAGAGGCACATCTTCATAGCTATGTCACTGAAGTGCAATTGGAAACATTGGCACCATACGGCTTAGAGGTATATGTATCCCTTGGAAAGTTGTGACCATGAGGAGGCCAAATATTAAGAGGATGACTGGCAAGCTGAACCCTTAGGTAGGTTGGTTTGTCCTTATAGAAGAAATGGAACATGGAGAGGGTACTTTTTGATTTGTTGACGATCATCCCTTTAGTCTTGCTATGGTTGACAGCCAACTATCTTCAGTCGCAAAAGGGAACAAAAGCATTGAATTGTCTCTGCAAGCCCTTACAAGGATGAGCGAGAAGAACTATATTTTTGGCAAAAACTTAAAAGAAATAAAGCCACCACACATGATGTATAAGGCAGCCATTGTCAAGCTTGTCAATGTAGATCCCAAAGAGTATGGAGGAAAGAGAACATCCATGTTTGACACCAATAGCACTCTAGACTTCATCTGAGAATGCCGAGGTTGTCCGAAAATAAACCACAACCACCTCATAAAGTCTCCTGATAACAGTGATACAGAGCTCTGAAATGCCAATGTCTCGTAGTCTTGTAGTCTCTGATAACAATGTCGAAGACCTTACTAAAGTCCATGAAGCAGTAAAAGACTTTGGAAAACCATTGACAAAATTCTAAAACCAGCCTGCTCTCTTGCTCTAAGTTAGCCTTGCTCCATCTGTTCTAAGAGTTTCATGTTCAAACCTATGGCATAAAGCTTAGCAAATGTGTGCTCAATCATGATAGCTCTATAGTTATTAGGACTTGAAGAGTCCCCAAATGCATGGATGGAGTAGATAATGTACTGTGAACAAGAAGATGGAAAGTCAGTTAAAACAACCTCATCGAAAAGGGATAGGCACCGTCTTCAGCACCATATTTCAAGAACTCAGACAGAAATCCCTCAAAAGAACAAAGAATTAGGAGAAGGCAGATGCAAGGTCAGTGATCAATAGAAGGTGCAGCAGCAATGGCAGATAAGAGAGAGTCCAGCAAAGTTGAGATTTATGCATCCAGGTGTAGCAGTGATTCAAAGCCTGGAAGTTGAAACTTGGAGTTCTTAATTTTTATTAAGTTCTATAGTCTGATACATCAAATTTTAAGATCTACTATTGAAACCTACGTAGTACACAGTTCTATCAACGTCACTGTTGGGAGCACATGTGCACATTTGCAGTAGCAAAGGACATTTGCAATGGCAAAAGATTTCAGAAAACTTGCCAGCTGCAGCCAGGAGTATTTTTCATGTTTTTGGAAGAAATGAAATACGAGTGTTGTTTGGAATATGTAAACACTAAATGCAAACAAAGTTTATTGTGGTTGCACATTTTATGCATCAAACTTTAACATGTAATCATTTACGTCAATGAAAAAATATATTTTTTCAACTTTATTTGGAAATGGTTTTTCATCAATATACACCATTACGGCTGAACAGAAGAATTCAAAGTACCAAACACATTGTGGAAGTATGTTACTGTCTTAAAACTCGTGAATGAACTGGGCACAAAACATTAAATGCAACCTTTCTGATGAAAAATAGTGAGGTATATATTTCCATATGAAATCACATTTGTTGAGTAGTTCTAATTGTGTTGAAGAAAGCATAAGCAGAAAAAAGAAACCAATCCACTCTTTGGGAAAAGGGATTAAATGTAACAAACTAGTTGTTTCAATGAGAAAAATCATGCAATTGAGAACAAAATTGGGATTCAATTGTCTTCATCTCATAAATGTAAACCTTTCATTATGGTGGAATCGCACCTAAAGGTCACAATCCAAAACTCTCCTGCACTTCCTCCTCTAATAAAGTGCACTGTTCCCTCAAACTCATCTTTGTTTGACAATGAGGCAGGGGACAAAATGGGCAATGCTATTGTGAATTTTTTTAAAATCCACATGACATACTCTTCAACGTAGCATGCTTTCTTTCTTTTAAACAAACAGTCCATGTCATCAATAAAGGTTATAAAATGTATATAACCACCAGTTCTAACTCACTCCAACACCACCCTTTGGACCAAGCAATGGTAAATGTTGAGAAATCTCTTTGCACATATTAAATATGAGTCGGTAAAGAGGAATAAGCAATCATTATGGATGACGGATGGACCAAGGCCAAGAATGTGCCTTATTTAATTACATTATTTCTTGTCACTACAAACAATATTTCTTGAAGCCTATTGAATGTACACTCGAAGAGAAGACTCAATTTATTAGGAAAAGGTGTTAAAGTTTCATTCATCAGAATTTGTTCAGGTCATCATAGATGCTGCTCCAGTGTGTAGTTATAGGTTTGCTGGTACAACAAAAGTACAACCATATTTGTTGGGCACCTTGTCATGCTCATGTCATGACAAATGTTTCGAAGGAGAATTTAAAGTGTGAGCAATTTTCTCCTTGCATTGTATTAGGAAAGCAGATTGAAATGTTCATATGTAATACCCACTAAGCACAAACTAAGCTATGTATCAGGCATAGGCAAAAGCAGAGCTATTAGAAGCTTATGAAACATAGTTTAGTAGTTCTATATTCTTTTTAAGAGATCTGCTAGGATGTGTGGTGCAATAAGCACCACAGTTATCAATGATATGTGGTGTATTTGAAGATTATCATATGGTGGAAGTGTGAAACTACGAAAGAAGGCAAGAAACTAATTCTGTATGATAAATTGGTTTGAAGGGAGATTCATCATAGAAGTTTTAATGCTCATGAAGGGCATCATTTATTATACAAATGTGAACTCTCCTTGCAAGCATAAATTTATAAATGCATCATTTTTACACATTAGACCAGTGCCAAAAGTTACAAGTAGAAGTGGCCATGAATACTAACTACAAAAGAAGGAAAAAATACTCAATATGTGGAAACACTTCGACACTCATTTATGCTTTTGGCCAATTATGCTTTGAATCTGAAGTGATGTTAAAGAACTGGAGCACATATGGTTTCATTTATAATGCTGAGAGAAACCGGCTTGACTTCAGTGAGAATAAAAGACTTTTTTTTTTTTTTTTTTTAATTTACATGGTGGAATCGATAGCCGCCACGAATCCGGGCAGGTTGTCCGGCTTTTATGGCCGCCACGAATCTGGGCTGTCCGCCCCCAGAAGCCGCCACGAATCCGGGCTGTCCGCCCCTATAACCGCCATGCCACAATCATTTTAAACCTTTTACGCCGCTGATAGCACCAGGAAAGGGGCAAGCGTTCAGTCCGACGAGGCCCAAGATTTGAACTTTGAACCACCACCCCCCTTATTGGGTTTGGTCGAACCAATTGGTCTACACCTTGGACTTTGAGAATAAAAGACTTAGTTTTCACAACTAGTTGAAAACTGATGCTATGTCAAGATTGTGGCTATAAGGAGTGACTTTTTAAGCAATGGATCGATGAAGATCCTCAAAGGCCTAAGTTGCCTGCAACTTGGAAAGGGCTGTAGTTTCTGAAACAGAAATGCCTTAGGGAAGGCAAGTCCTCGAACAATCTGGAAATGCAAAAAATACAAAGGAAACTCCTAATTAAAATATATGAAATATATTTAGTATTTGTAAACAAAATTGAACTAAAGAGCACAACTGGATGAAAAACACATTTAGTTATTAACCCTCATATAGAATACAATGTTTAATTTAAAAGGTCAACCTTTATAGATAAGGCTATATATTAGGATCTACATCCTAATATTTTGTTTGCCCTCTTATGTATTGTTCTTTTTTGCAAGGTACAAGACAAAGATAAGAATGCAGAAAACCAGATCCTCAACCTTTTCTGTTTCACTTCACAAAGTGACTGAACCCAGACGTACTTCAATTCCTCTTTGTTGCAAAAGAGCTTGCCATTTGCTCTGGATTCTCTTGCTCCATTGATCCCAATCTATAATAATTTTTCAAGTTAACATTTATTTTGTTCCCTTTCTCCTCATTTTAGAACCTTTTTATGGTAACTTAAGTGGGTCATGTGTGTCCATGTGAGTGTCATGCAATACACATGAAACCTCTAAAAATCTTAACTTTGGTCATTTATTTTGGTTCAAAATGCCAAGAAATGTTGTAAACACCCATGGAAGCACTGAAAACATCTCTTTGATATGTGCCAAAACGTAGGAAGTTAAGATGACAAGTTTTCAGGAGTTCCTAAGAAGTTTCCAAGTTTCCAAAAGTGAGGAAACAAGGGCAACCTGGGAGTTTCCTGCAACATAGATCAAGACACTAGTTTAGAGGAGATGAATCTTGTAAACAAACTCTCAAGGTTGAATTTTGTTGATGATCCACCAACCAATGTTGGAAAAAGAGGGGAAAAATCATAAAAATCACAATTCACGTCCTCAATTTTTATTAAAAGAATAGAAAAAAAGGGAGGGGGAGAGAATTGCAAAAATGGCAAAAATAATAGAGGAGAAAATGGATAAGGTCTTAGAAGGGAAAAATTGCAAATCAGAAAAAGATCAGATGTAATTTCCAAAATTGTATTGAATTTCCTAGCCTTGCCCATAAATTGTTGTTCACAAGTTTTTCAACTCTGCCACCAACTACCAATCATATGGAGCTTGAAAGCATGCAATTCCTTCAATGATTACTGCATGCTGGTAATATCAATGGAGACCTCATATTTAGATGTTAAAATCCCTCCTCAATTATAGCTTTCATTCTCTCGTCTTGACTTGTAACTCCTCTTTGTTCTATAGTCTAGACTCTATCAGTAGTTCTGTGTTGATGTCTTATTATCAAGAAGACCTGCTCCTTTACTGATATTTTGTTATCAACAATTACCTTTTGCCTATTATTTGATGCTGCTCCAAAGGAAAAAAATTTCTGCTTGTTTTGATCTTATTTTAGGGTTTGGTACCCTCTTGAATATGTGGATGGCATGTGGACCCACTATAGGCCCTTAAAATTTTAAAAATAAGCTGAATAGCTTCTTTGAGTTCTGTTTAATGTGGATTCCCCTCACCCCCCCAATAATAAGAGTGCTCCAATGCTTGTCAACTGAGCCGTAGAACCACAACTATTCTGCTTGACCTCAGTTTGTTTTCTCTATCCTCCTCTCTTTGCTCTTCCAAAAAACGTTGAACAAACTTGCTTGTAGACTGTAATTTTACATCCAACCCCACTACATGGCCTATTACAAAAATTGCCCTCACACAAGCATAAAGCGCCCCTTGATATTTGAGGTTATGTAAATAGAATTACTATTCCCCAGTATTCACTCCTAAAACATTCTAAAAAGCATAATCAAAGAGAACTCTCTCAACACTAAGAACTCTCTCTCTTTGCTCATAAGACAATTAAAGACGAGAACAAGTGAAAAGCAAAAGATGCAGCAATCTATTTATATTATTGAGAGGCATCTCCTACTTACTTTGTTTGTACAGTGCTGGCTATCATCTTGTTAACTTTTGGTGAGTCCCACCCCTTATGACAATGTAAGACAAAAATGGTTTTGGCATATAGATATGCCTTCTTTAACTGGAAAGAAAACATTTCTAGAGTATAAATGCTTGGGGAATATTTCCCCTCACATTAATGGACAATTTTGTACTGTTGCAATGCCAAAAAAGGTTCTTGTGCTATCGGAATGGAAGTTTCAGGCCTTAAGGTTGGAACATGCAGGGTACCAAAGATTTATTGCAATACAGTAGAAGCTGATTTTTCCAGTAAAAGAAAAACAAACATGTAATAGAATAGAAATTTTATGACAAGATCAATTACATTGATCCTATACAATGTGTCAGATTATTAGTCCTACCATCCATCTAAAGGTTGTAATTTGTAAACTAGCAGCACTACCTCTTGCACACTAAAACAAAAGAGAAGTTCAAACTATGAACTTATAAATTTGAAGAAAAATCTCTGATATCTAGAAAGTTTACAAATTAAAATCCTTGCAGAACAAGTGTACGTATCTTTTAAATTCCATACTAATATTGTGATTTTGATTTTTCATTGATCTTAAATCCCACCACTTACTAATGAAGGGCAAAAAAATTTATTAACCTTCATAATCCTGTCATTTAAGTCTGTCAACCTTCTCTGTATTCACACATTCACTGCAATCACCATCTTAGTTTATATTAGATGATTCTCACATAGTCAAACCTTTTTACTTCTGTGTCCTTTATAGCCTCAACATTATATAGCTACTATATTAATTATGAACCATCAACCCTCACAATGGCATAATTTACAACCACCTTATGTCTGAGTAGGCACAGTCCAAAATAAAATCTAAATTACTAGAACTTTAAGTTCCCTTCAAGCACAACCACATTGGACAGCAATTTTATAATATGAAATTTTGATGATGCATTTCTTACCTATAAGTCCTTTACATTATTAACGTTTAATATTTTGAACATTCATACACACCAAAAGTCTCAATTTTAAAAATTGAACATAAATCTCAAACAACAAAAGAAGGAATATGTTGAAAAAAGACTATCTCAAAACTAATCACAAAAGAAAGTGATGATGGAGAAAGTAAAACCTCCAGTGTAAGAAGGCAATGTATTCACTTTGGTCATCATATCATTGAAAAGTGATTCAGAAGGCTCCACCACCATGACTCCAGAATTCAACCTTTCAGAGTGTTTCAGGTTTGCACAGAACTTTCGGCATTTAAAAAGATCCTCAATGCTTCTAAGAACAACAGTATCCGCATCAAGGTAGACAACTGCAGAATAGTTTCAAGTCATTGAGAAACAGAAGTAGCCAAAGGTTAATCAATATAATTAGAATAATAAACAACAGTTTATCTCATTGTACTTCTGGAAAAGAAGAAGATCAAAAATTGATATGGTCTTAACAGTTCTATCAAAAGTTATATAATCAAGAGATAAGTTGCTGCCAAAACCTTTCTTATAGTTGGTCATGTTAAATATCTTAAGTTTGGTGTAAACTCCCCAGAATCTCTTTGGCCTTTTCTGGTTTGGATTGGCCAGTAATCTAATATGCTCAACAATCCACCCATCAGCCTGTGCAAATGCATTTCAATGTTCATCAACAAACAAGCCGTCACAGTAGTTAGACAAAGCATCCAAGACAAAACAAACAATAGATATAAGCTTATGAATAATTGCTCTGAAGTCAGCTTTTTGAATTTGTATATAGAAATGCAAATTAACTAGATATATGACCTTAGCTGATTAGATCAATCAAACATATCAAATAGACATTTATGTGCAATCTTCAATATCCTGACCATTACATGTTCTACCCTAACAGTGAAACTTCTTTAGCTGTTAAATTATAAAGCCACTAAGAGCCTGTTACCCTAGTTACACTGTTATGCTGACCATTGTAAAATTTAGCATAAGCTATGTATGTCATTTAAAAGGCACTGCTGCTCAAAGGCCACAGAATCAAACCTGTAAACCTTAAGAAAAAAAACCATATATGGTGGTTCATATTGAAAATAATGAAAGAAGTTAAATGCTTGCAGTTGAAAAAGTCAATTTGGATCAGAATATTGAAGTCCAGAAATGTGAAAGGATCCTATCATTGAATTCCAAGGTCAGTCAACAGATGAAGACTCAAGAGTAATCAATTTGATAAGATCAGGAGGCATCACTTGCTTCCAAAGTTTGTCCAGGCATATTAAAACATAATGGTGATTTGAAGGGACAATACAGAGTGGTACTTTCTGTTTGCACGCCTACTTGCACTTGTGCCTGGGTCATATTTTTTACCCTTTAATCCCTCTACTTTTCTGGTACACATGAATTTAATCACAGCTTACCTCAGGATGTTCCAGTGTAGAAAAATGTACTTTTCAACTCCCATTGACCTAATTTGTCATCTCATTTCTACCATCTACTTTTCTTCTAGAATCATTGTTCTTTTTAATGTTCATGGTTAACTATTAACCATAAATCTAAGTATTTTCAAATGCATGTGTGTGTGATGATGTAAATATACTTAATTACTTAAAATTCAATTAAAGTTTACATGCAATCTGGAACTGAACTCTCCAAGCCAATGTTCACATTAGCCAATAAGAGCATGTTTCCTATATAGGAAACTGCTTTAAAATGCTTCTACCTGGATTTTTGCAAATAGATCATTCCCTATCCACTTAAAATAGGAATTTTGCAGGTAATTCATTCCTTCCCCCCACTAACACTGCTAGTGGATCCATATCAGTATCATTTCCCTGTATTATAGAAGGTAACAGGCTAGGTTTTGCTATTTTGCTTGTGGCTTTTATAACTAATTTTTAAAAAGTTTCTTTAAAAGAAACTAAAATTTCAGTTTTTTTTTCTAATTCTATTGCACAATGTCCTTCTCTGATTATAGTTAATGTCATCAACGCAAAATAAGGGGCAAATATTTTCCATGGGTTGGTGATTGACAAAATTCGTTAGAAGAAATTAACAGCCTAAGATTCAAATATATGACCTACAGGAGACAAGTGGACAGCTCTACCAGTAAGCTACTTGCCACACCCGTTGATAAGTCATTTGAATTCCCTCTACAACTGTGAATATCCACTTCCAACACTCTCACTCGAGCCAGACTGTAGCTGATGTCCTAGATGTGCTCTGACAGTGGCTCTGACATCAGAACACTTTGGGAAAGATAAGTTTCAAATCCAGGACCTTCCCCGACCCTGTGGGATGCTCTACAACTGAGCTATTTCTCTCACAAAAAATAAATGCCATGTCAACTCTTCGAAAAAGAACTTTAAAAGTTCATCAGCAAGTGACGTAAGTAGCTCAATGGCAGAGCAACCAACTGGCCAAGAGCAAGGGGGTCCTGGCTTCAAATCCTAGCTTAAACAATTTTCCAACAAAATTCTCATGTACAAAACATGGCCAATTGCACTTCCTATGCAGTAAAAAAATCAAAATTTCCAGCACAACAAAAGTAAATACTACCTATCGTCAAACTCACTTAATTGGATGACAAACAAGGTTTTCCACAAACGATCGATGAACTTCACTAGTTTGGCGAAGGTGCAAAAGTTTCAAATTCTGCTGTACCTCCTCCCCTACAATTCAAATCTCCTTTAGCACATAGCGACCATACTATTCAAACCCAGCAGCCGTCACATTACACTTAAAACCAAAGCTAGGGTTCAATATCTAAGGGCGGATGGATTTCCTTACTAGCTGTTTATGTCCAGTGGCATATCCTATGTTGGAATTTCGTTCCAATTTAATACTTCTTCTTCTACTAACGCCTAAAAAAAGGGTAACCCTATAAAAAAAACAAATTAGACACGTAATCAAATGAAATGAGCTCGACGGATTGAATTCCTTATCAGGAAACCCAGTTAAATTCTTCACCTTTCAAGACACCCAAATTCTAATCTTGTTGATTAAATTCCTCATCAGGAAACCCAGTTAAATTCTTCACCTTTCAAGACACCCAAATTCTAATCTTGCTGAGCTCAATAGGTTAAATTCTCTCTCAACTGGTTAAATTTTTCAACTTTTAAAACACCCAGTTCTAATCTTATCAAACAATAAGCTGGTATCAAATTGTTACAATACGATTATGTGTTCAATAATGTTATATCGATGGACCCATTGGAATCCAATATAGCCAAAAAAAAAAATTTAAATACCGAACAGCACGTCGAATCAAGAATGAGACTTCAAATTCCTAATAGAAACTAAGGAAGTGGAAATAAGAACCTGCAGAAGCTGCACTGCGTAGGGAGAGACCCCGTCGGAGACGAGGACGACCAAGTCTTTAGTGGTGCCGGTGTTCCTGATGGACTTCCCGAGCACCCGCACCCCCAGAAGAAATTCATCGCCGTACAGGAGCGTCACGTACGCCTCCGCCGTCCTCAGCGAACGCGGCACCTGTATTTTAATTCCTCCATCGCCGGATCGGGCTCCTTCCGCCACGAACACCAAATCCACCAGCACAGCAACCGCCAACCACGCACAAATTTTCCTCTTCATGTTCAAAATTCAAAATAAAAGAAAAAAAATCTTACTAAATCCCTCGAAACCCTACAAACCCGTTGAAACCCTTACAAATTTGTGTTAGGGGATGGATTAATGGCAGCAATCGAATTTGACGAACTGAGGAGAGGAAATTCAAATTTGTTTGCCAACGACAAAGATGATATGAATGTTATGGAGGCGGGTCAAAGGAGGCCTCCTCTCCCTCAACAAGAATGACGTGCTGCTTCGTAGTTTCGCTACAACGGGAGGGCCGGCCGACCCAGATTAGCAGCCGTTTTGAGGCATGCTCTCTTTCGTCATTTGTGTTTTTTTCAAATCCCTTCTCTTATCTCGCATTGACATTCAAATCCCTTCTGTAACAGGCTATCAAATCACAGGAGTGTATTCAGTTAATTACCTGTTTAGACTTCGCATTATTTAATAAAAAAAATTTAAAGTATGAAATCTGGCGCTTATTTACAATTTTTTTTATAAATTTTATTGTATTTTATGGTTCGTCACATTTTATATAGATTTTGTTTTTAGTATTACGCATGTGGAGGTTTTTGAGAATATTAATATTATAAAAAAATTATTTAAATATAACATATTAAATAATAAAAAATTAAGTATATAAAGTTAAGACAGCCAGTAAAGTTCCAAACAAATTCGACGCCTATTTACAAAGAACTTTGTGGCCGTTAGTTACCGACGATATTGAACGTTTTGGTTGTTAGTTACCGACAATATTGTTCTAGTTCACGCGAGGTCTCATGATAAAAGTTACGAGGGGAGGGTGTAGTTTTTAATTGGAGATTTAGAAGTTAGTTGTAGCAAGTTTTTAAAAGAGTGTTTTAGGAGTGTTGTCCGGGTGAAACAAGATTGTTTATTGTTATCTATTTTATTTGTCTTATGACAAAAGTTACGAGGTGATCCACTCATGTAGAAGAGTTGGAGAGCAAGTGGGTAGTTAAAACTCTCTAGTTATGGAGAGGCCCAGGTTCAAATCTCTCCCCTCACATGTTGCGGATATGTTGTATATAAAAGGTGCTTCATCAAAAAAAAAAAAAAGTTACGAGGTGAGGGTGTAGTTTTTAATTGGAGATTTAGAAGTTAGTTGTAGTAAGTTTTTAAAAGAGTGTTTTAGGAATGTTATCGGGGTGAAACAAGATTGTTTATTGTCATCTATTTTATTTGTCTTATGATAAAAGTTACGAGGTGAGGGTGTAGTTTTTAATTGGAGATTTAGAAGTTAGTTGTAGCAAGTTTTTAAAAGAGTGTTTTAGGAGTGTTATCGAGGTGAAACAAGATTGTTCATTGTCATCTATTTTATTTGTCTCATGACAAAAGTTACGAGGTGAGGGTGTAGTTTTTAATTGGAGATTTAGAAGTTAGTTGTAGCAAGTTTTTAAAAGAGTGTTTTAGGAGTGTTTCAGGGTGAAACAAGATTGCTCATTGTCATCTATTTTATTTGTTCTTTACATTTATAAATTGGAGGAATGGTTAAAAATGGATTGGAGGAGAAGAAATACATTTGGATAATTATGTAGTGAAACTTTTAGCCCCAAGGGCTAGGTGGATTGGTAAGTGCTAGTCTGGATGGGCACTTGCTGAGAAGAGACCTGGGTTCAAACCTTGGTGGTGCCAATTTGCAAAGGTAGTAGTTTGTTTTGAATCCTTTAAGTGTGGGCCAGATTGACGATGACGGTACGAATCCCGAGCGACCGACGGTTCCCATCTCACGTCGGGTCAACAATTAATGAGACAGATAGGTTTGGTGGTTGCAGGCCCTATGGTTTGAACCTTGCACTGGCCAGTTACTAAAAATAGTGGTTGTTACCAACTCTCCTATGTAACCAAAAAAAAAATTATGTGGTGAAACTTTTTCTCTATGTCAATGATTTCATCTTGATTGGCAAGACACTTGAAAAATAAAATAACATCTAAAAGCTTTAGAGCATTTTTGTAAAGTAGTTGGGATACGAGTAAATACTAGCAAGATTAAAATTAACGTCTTCTTTACTCGAAGAGCAAAAACAACCATATATTTTATTTGAAGAAAATCCTTTAGAGGTAGTAATGGAATACAAATACCTTAAGCAAACTCAATTGAGGAATATACAAGATGGAACAAATACAAGCAAGATGGAGAGCACTCTGCTCACCCCTATATAGGGGTAGAAAAGCAAAGTTGTAAGATTGGAAAACCATTATAGTCCCTTTGGGGTTATAAGTTATTTCAATGGTGATATATGGGTGTGAGATGTCGGCTAGTAATACATCAAATTTTAAATGGAGATAAATAGAAAAAATCTAAAAGCTTGGCATGATTACATAAAGGAATTGAAAAGAGCAAATGACTAAATCAACAAAAAGACTTTCTATTACGGTCCAAGAATCTAGCAAGTGGGTAGTACACTGCCAAATAAGGGTATAAGGCAAGCTTTGACTACAACAATGAGGAAAATCTTTGGTGGTGGAGTAGAATATGGAAGGTAAAAGCTCCTATAAAATATAGAATCTTTGTTTGGTTAGCTCTAGCCGAAAAAGCACTAACATGGGATGTTCTTCAAACGAGGTCCTAGCAAGGACCAAGTTAGTGTGTTATGTGCAGAAAGGAAGAAGAAACAATGGACCATCTTCTGGTTCATTGCCCTTTTATAAGAGAAGTGTGGAATTCTATTATTTCTTTGACTCAAGGGAAAGAACAATAGCTTGCTAGGAACCTTTTGGATAACATGCAACAATGGTTCAAAGAAAGAGGATTAAAGGAGTATTGATGTGTCCTTTTGATAGTGGCATGGGGCTTACGACTAGCTAAGAATGTCAAGCTATTTGAAGGCAAGGAAATTCTAATGATTCATGTGCAAATGCAAATTAAATATATATATAGCAAAAAATCCCTTGCAAGGCCGCCTTGGTCTGAGAGACCACGAACAGGGGGTTCTACACCGTCAAAGTCACCCGAGTGTCGCACCCGACCCTGCCCGCACCAACATTATCAATTGGATTTTGGATACCCAATTCCGCTTTTTGGTAGGGTGGATATTTGAACCTGGGACCTCTCTTGGAGGATTTCCCTCTCCTCTCCAACTCACCTACAACACCTGGGTAAATTAAATATATTTTTTAGTCTAAAAATCTTTCCAAAACCAATACTGAGCAAGCATATAGAAACACTAATAGTGGATCCTATGAAGCCATAGGCCTTCTTTGATGGAGTTTGTCAAGGTAGCCTAGGAAGGTGTGTGGCAAGGGGATAAATTTACTTGAATAAAAATCATAAGATCACTTTTAAGGTAGGTTTAGGGGAAGGCACAAATAATATGGTAGAATGGAAAGCATTGATCCTCTTGATGAGAATAGTAATGGAACAAGGAATTACAACTTTATAGATTTATGAAGATTCAAAATTAGTTATAAGTTGGGTTGCAGATCATGTTGAGATAAAAAAAACTTGCTCCTTGATCATTTTTATGAGCAGGTGAAATTATTAGAATCTTCTATAATAGAAATTTTATACAAGCACATCTATAAGAAATTAAATTTAGAAGCAAATGGTCTTTCAAAAGATGGTTTGAACCTTCCAATAGGTACTTGCCAGAGGGAAGAAGTGGTTATAGGACTTGGGATTTCCTCACGGTCCTTTTATTAAGGATCATATCAAAGATCTATTAATAGCAAAAAAGGGGTTTGAAAGAGACCCTCACCTTTATTCTATAGAAAGACGAGCTTTAGAATAGTATTAGTCTTCATAATTGAAACCTAAGTACTACTCGGTTTTGGAACTGAGTCAAGAGTCATTTGAGAACTACGATTGATCAAGAAGTTACTCTTGCTTTCCACCTATCAGTCTTATTATTAGGATTCGATTTCTAAATTATAATTTGATTGTAGGATATTACAGTAGGGAGGTCAGTACTCTTCTTAGTTTAGTTTAGACCAGCTCCTAAATGGGATGTAACTAAAATTTGTAGGGTACATACCCATAGCATTGTAATTTTTTCAAACTCAAAAATATAAATTATAATTTTTTTTAGGGAAAAAAAGAAAGAATCAAAAAACGTCTAATTATAAATAATTTTAGAATTAACACTAGTCTCATATGAGATTTTACTTGCTAAAAAAAAAACACCTTTCCACTAGAAGCAAAAGTTATGATAAGGCTATTGGGGTACCTAAAGAAAATACAAAGAATGGAAGATAACATGTTGCCAAAATAGGTAATCAAATAAACATTGAATAGAAGAAAAGACACATGGATGAAACAAAATAACAAATGGATAGATAAATGGAGTATTATATTTCATGAAATCCCAAACTCCAACAAAAAAATTAAATAGTATGTGAGGGAAAATTTTAAACTTATCATGTTGACTGAAAATTTGGAAAGAAAAAATAGTTATACATCAATGAGTTCAACCCAAACTATGAACACAACCAAAAGAAGTACATAGATGCAAAGATCAAATGGAAGGAAAAATGCTTATAGCCCAACTAAGATCTAGTTTACAACCATCTCAGATACAAAATTGACAGTTGGATAATTCCTTAGGAGGCATGGTCATCACAAATGTATCTTTTGCACAATAGGAGTATTGGAGACCAAAAAACATCCTGTCATGCAATTTAAAGCCTACAATGACATCAAGATTGCATCTAAGCACAATCTAAAAGTAAAATCACTAATGAAACTTTTTAAAATTTTGAGAATATAAAAACAAGGAAACTTCTCATCAAAATCAATAGTATAAGAAACACATTTCAAAAGATGATAAGAGGATGTTGAGCTTTTTGACTTTGTTGAATAAATTTCTTTCTTAGATGTTAAACTTTGGAACTTTGAATATGAGGTCCAAGGTTTGAATTAAAAAAGGAGTAGGGTTGTACACCATACCCCATTTTGTAATTTAGCTCTTGGTCCCATAGGTAATTTTGGTCTTGTGGGCTTAATTAAAATTATTTTATTCTATTCACTTCACTATATGATGGTAAGGTTAACATATGTGGAAAGGTTGATATTCATTTTAAATAAATTTGATTTAAAATATCAAGATTCCTTCCAAGTAAATATGGTTTAATATGTAACAACCCAATTATAACCATGTTATTTTAACACGTAACAACCCAATTATAACCATGTTATTTATCTTTATTGTTGGTTCAAAGCCCTAGGTTAGGTTAGGATAGTTGACCCTTAAACATTAATGTTAGGTTTGGTTACTTTGCTAAACTCTAAATAAAAAAGGTAATAAATAGTTGAACTATTATTTATTTTTGTTTAGCTTTTATTATCTCTTGGTGCATACAAGAGACTTCATCCTCTCTAAATAATTTGAATTGTTCTCAAACTTAATATCTAGACAGTTTTTTTTTGCTAGAGAACAAGGGGTTATACTTAGGTCCCCCACCCTTGATAAATCATAACTCTCTCCTTTAGAGCTTGAGAGTTTATAAACATATTCAATTATCATCTCAATTGAGTTGTTATAGCTAGATACCTATGTCATATTTCATAAAATGTCTAAATTATTGATTTTCATTTTCTGGATATTCTTTAATTTTTTGTGTGAATACAAATATTTTTTTCAATGAGTTTACACAGGTTTTTGTGAGGGGTCCTAGTCCCCTCATACTGAGCGGGGTTTAAACCTTGGACCTCTCAAAGAGAGGCCAAAGCCCTTGCCACTACAGTAAGCTTGCAGCTTGTGTGAATACAAATATTCAAGAATTCAACATCCTTCTTCTTGACTCTTTCTTAAACCCTAGCATGTGGGTTTCAACCCGTCAGATGAGCAATCATCAAAGGTTCTAGTGTGGGTTCAACTTTTATGGCTCCCGTTGAAATTTTGGAGAAATGACATATTGCATATGATTGCCCTTCTTCTTGGGAAGTCGGTTGGATCGTCACAACAAACGATGGATAAGAAGGCAATATATGTTATATGTATCTATATTGAAATTGATTTTAAACAATCCTATTCTAGATTCTGTTGAAATACAGTTTGGATCTACTACATGGGTTCAACAACTTGACTATGAAGCTCTTTTGTTTCGTTGTCAGATATGCCATGAATATGACCACCTGCAAAGAAAATGTCCTAAGGTTGTCCAACTCATGGTTTCAAATCCTAGGCCTTCTCGGTCTGCATAAAATTTGGATGAAATAAAAGCCCTGATAAAGGAAGGGGATCGGGATAAGGAAGGCTTTATTTCGGTAAAACCCTTAAACATAGGAAGAAGGGAAAAAATAGACCTTAAGGATAGCTAGCCAGATGCTGTACTCAACCGTTTTGAAATACTAGATGATCTTGATCAGTGCATGGAGATACCTGAAACGTCGCTACTTGATGCAAATATAACAGGGTCGAATCAGATGTCTCTTCTTGAGGTGGAACCTAACAAATCAGATCTAGGGGGTTTAAATGAAGAACATATGGCTTTGGTTCTAAGTATAGGTGATATGGTTGGCTCTAGCCCTATAAGGGAAACTATTTTGGAAAGTGGCACAGATTTATTTATGCCCTCTCTTACTCAGACACTGATGTAGTTATCCTTGGACTGCAAAATTCCTACGATGTTGGGATTATAGCAGAAAACATTTAAAAAAGGTGCTTCGAATAAGAATATAAAGGTGGATCTAAAGAAAGACAAAATTAAGTTAATGGGAGAGATTTGGTGGAGTTAGGCTTGGTGAGAACATTGGAATCCCATTTTTCTAACACCAAAAATTATTATCCTTTCATGGAATGTAAGGGGGTTGAACAACACCCCAGACAAAAAGTTGTTCGTGATTTGGTTCGTGTTCATTCTCTGGATGTGGTGTTTATTCAGGAGACTAAATTGGCTATTGATAGTACGTTCAGTATTGCTCCCAAGTTGTGGAGAAGGGGTCAATTCCAGTGTATTGGTGCATGTGGATATGTTGGTGGTATTTTTGGTTTATGGGATCCGGTTAAGATCTCTCCTCTTACTTGGATTTCTAGCAGATGGTCTATTTTGATGATCATACATGATAATCTGGTGAAACCATCCTACTTACAAATGTGTATGCTCCTGTTGATTACAATGGTAAAGTGAATTTGTGGGAGCACATTGGCTTTGTGAGAAGTCTGGCTCCCCTGTACCCATGGATTTTGGTTGGAGACTTCAACTCTATCACTTGTATAGAGGAGAAACACGGTGGGGTTGATCGTCTTGAGCCTTTTTCTTCTATATTCAGTGCTCATATCCAGGTCCTAAACTTGGTTGACATCAAGTCATATAATGGGATCTTTACTTGGCATAATAGAAGATGTGGGGAAGATTCCATCTCAAAGAGACTAGATAGGTTTCTGATCTCCAGTTTTTGGATTGGTAATAATAGAAGCGCTAGTTCAGTAATTCTGGAGGGTAGAGGATCTGATCATTGGTCTATCAAACTCTATGCTCTTGATTTTGGGCTAAAGAAGAATCCTTCCTTTAAGTTTCAACTTATATGGCTTCGGGATCCTAAGCTTCATGATTTCATGCGAGGTTGGTGGACCAATGTAAAACCTCCTCATGCCACCGCTATGAATTCCTTTATGAAGCGACTACAATTTGTTAAGCATAAATTGAAGAGATAGAATAGACTAAATTTTTGGAACCTTTACTTGGCTAATTTTGTGGCTCTTAGGAGGGTGGAAGAAGATTCAAGGAATATTAGAGATTAGGGACTCACGGAGGAGCTTCTCATTGAGGAATCTAAGGCTGCAAAAGACCTTGTTGAATGGGAACTAAGGGAAGAATTTTTTTGGAAACAAAAATCTCCAGTAGATTGGCTTTAGGAAGGGGATAAGAACATGACCTTATTTTATAACTCAGTTAAGGCTCACCATAATGGTAACCTGATTACCTCTCTTATGAATTCTTAGGGTGCCTTGCTCTCTTCTTTTAGGGATATTTCAGGAGAGATTATGAGCTACTTTTCCTCTCTCTTCAAGGAGGACTCCCTCTCAGATGATGAGGATGAAAATCTAATTATAAAATGTATTCCCTTGATTGTTTTTAGAGAGATGAATGAGCACTTGATGGGTTCAATTTCCCTTGAGGAGTTGAAAAATGTTGTATTCAAGATGAAAAAAGGGAAAGCCCTAGGCCCGGATGGATTCTCGATTGAGTTTTATTAGGATTTTTGGGAGTTAATCAAATTTGATCTTCTAGAGGTGGTCCATGAGTCCCAAAAGAACAAATAGATGCTAAGGGCCCTAAATGCTACCTTTGTGGTGCTTATTCCTAAAAAAAGAGGGATCAAATTCCCTGGATATGTTCAAGCCTATCACTCTCTGCAATGTTATGTATAAGATCATCACAAAAATTATTGTTGAGAGGTTGAAGATATGGTTGAGCAAAATCATCTCTGAGGAGCAAGGTGGGTTTGTTGTTGGCCAAAAAATCCTGGATGGGGTTGTTATTACTACATAAGCTATTCACTCGATGGAAACTTCTAAGAAGAAAACTATGTTCATTAAGTTGGACATGGCCAAAGCCTATGATCGGGTCAAATGGTCCTTTCTTCAGAAAGTTCTTACTACTTTTAGATTTTAGGAGGAATGGATTAGATGGGTGATGAGCTATGTTTCTTCTTTCTCGTTCTCCGTTCTTGTTAATAATGAGCATTGAAGCTGTTTGAGGCCTTAAGGAGTTTGAGGCAAGGAGATCGTTTATCTCATTATTTGTTTATCATTATGGCAGAAAGGTTGGGAAGATTGCTCAAGTCTCATGTTAGGTAGGGTCTCATTCAGGTGTGGAAGTGGGATAGTAGTTTGCCACCTCTTTCCCACCTTCAATTTGTTGATGATACTGCTTTGTTGGGAGTTACCACTATTAGGGAAGCTGACAATATTAGAGGGTCTCTTGACATATATCTTAGTGCTTCTAGACAGTTGATTAATAAGGACAAGTCTTTTATTTTCTTCTTCAATACCCCTCCTCTTATTCAAGCTAGGATTGCATTCTAAGATTCCAGGTCGGGACTCTCCCCTTCATTTATCTTGGTATTTTGATTTCATCTCATCCTCTGTCTAGATCTTCTTGGTAGTCTATGCTTGATAAGTTTAGAAGTAAGGTGAATCACTGGACCGTCAGACATCTATCCTTTGCAGGTAGAGTGTTGCTTTTAAAATTTTTTGTTCAAGCTTTACCCATTTATAGGTGTTTTGTGCAAACAACTCCCTCTCGTTTCATCAAGGACATGGATGCTTTATCAAGACAATTTTTTATGGTCTAGAAAACTTGATCAATCTAAATGGAGTTTGGTTAGGTGGGATTCTATTTGTAGGTCGATTCAAGAGGGAGGTATTAGGTTGCAATAGGTGGCTCTTTCTGGGTAGGCCTTGGCTGCAAAAATTTATTGGAGACGATGTACCTCTTAAGATCAAATTTGGGCTAAAATCTTATCTTGTAAATACTTGAGAGGTATTTTTGAGGCTAAGATACCTAGACTCAGCTTGGTTGGGAAAGGTTCAGTTATTTGGGACACTCTGAAAAGAGGAGCTAATCTAATTAAGTAGGGTTTGTTTTGGATTTACAATCAGGGATCAAATGCTCTTTTCTGGGAGGATTCTTGGGATGCCACCCTCGTATCTTGACTCAATATCCCAGGTTACATTTCCTAAGTGTTTATTTCTTGGAAGGGGGTTGTTCTCGTGTGGAGGAATTTAAAAAAATCTAGTACTTTAGAAATATGGAGATGTACAGGTGGAAAGATTTGTAGGAATAGTCCCAGGGGGGAATTGGCCGAGGATAGAGATGTGCTTGCTCTTATTATTGTAGGGAGGTCTTGTTATTCGTTGAGGGGTAAAGACATTCCAGCTTGGAACCCTGATCCCAAGGGAACCTACTCTGTAGCCTATGGTTATCAGGTTCTTGATAAGCAAAAGTTTGGGAGTCCCCCTGTTATATGGTGGAAAAAGGTGTGGAACATATATGCTTGTTCGAAATCTAACTTCTTTCTCTGGTTGGTAGCTCGTAATAAATGCCTCACTTGGGATAACATGAGGAAGAGGGGATTTCAGGGTCCCTCTTTTTGTGTCCTTTGCGGTAAGAATGAGGATGACTATTCTCATTTATTTTTCCAATGCTCCATTACCAGAGACATTTGGCATCGTTGGTGGAGTGCCTGGAACCATCCTTGTAATCATGTGCTCTCCCTAGTGGAGTTTTGGAGTATTCTGGGCAGACCTTCGACTAAGGCCCCCTTCCTCCAGGTGGCTTGGAATTTGGGACCTTCTTGCATCATCTGACAAATTTGGCTCGAAAGAAATCATCGCATTTTTTAGGGTAGTCATTTGGATGTTCAACAGATCTAGCAAAGGATCCTGTGTATGGTTAAGGAAACTATCCATAACAAATGTGATGTGGACCCTCTTTTGGACTCTAGGGAGGAGAAGGTACGACAGGCCCTTGGTCTCTTTGGGGTTGGTGCGAACTCTTATAGCCCTAGCAGGGTTCCTCAGCTTAGTAAGAAGGTTAGGAGAGATGGTAGGTGGAGGCCGCCCCCTAGAGGAGTTTTAAAAATTAATACTAATGGGTCGTCTAGGGGTAATCCTGGACATGCTAGAATTGGAAGTGTTGAGAGAGATTCTGCTAGCATGGTCAGTTTTTTTCTTTTCCATTTATAAAGGTATTCACTCCAACAATTTTATGGAAGCTCTTGCAATTCTTGAGACCTTGCAGAGGGGGTTTTCTCTTGGCTGACACAAGATTATTTGCGAGTTTGACTCTCAAAGTTTGGTTAATATTTTAAACAACAAAAGGGTGGAGGATGTTATTTGGCAGTTGAACTCTATGGTCGTTCAAATTGTCAGAATGAGTTAAGAGTTCGAATTTATATCCTTTGTGCACATTCCAAGGGAATTAAATGGGGTTGCTGATTACCTGGCCAAAAGGGCTTCTAAGTTGTTAGATCTTTGGATTATCGATAATTAGGAGAGTCTCCCATCTGGGGACTCTCAACACTTCTAGGAGTTGATCCACAAGGATATTTAGACTTAATGTGGTTTTTTCTTGTTGTCTTCTTTGGATTTCGACCTTGTCTGGTGGTTTTAGCCTGTTTTGTTGCTTATTTGAGTCCTGGTTGGGAGCTTAGTTGTACTTTGTAATCCAAAATTTTTATCAATAAATTTTTACCCCTTTATTTAAAAAACACATTAATGTTATAAAATAAATTAAATATTACCAATGTAAAACATTAAAGTAATTCTTAATCATTTTTTATTTTAGGCAATCAACATTTTCTTGTCAACTTCAGCTAAACTTACTACTTCCTCTAACCATGGAAAAGCTAATTTAACTTCATGATCCTCAATTAAAGCCCCTCCATTGGGTAGCCTATTTGCACAATTATTTCCTTCCCTTAACGTATGTGTAAACCTAATTCCTTCAAACTCTATAGCAAGGTCTTGTATATCCACAATTATCTCTTGTATGTTCCATGAAGCCTTTGCTTTCTTCAAAATTGCATTTATTACTATTAGTAAATCACCTTCCATCGATACTTTGTTCCATGTTATGTTTGCATATTTTTAACCCTTTCAAAGCCATCCAAGCTTCAACTTCATTATTTGTCTTAATACCACCATTGAAAGAGTAATGAGACAAAATCTCTCCTCTATTATTTATAATTATTCATCCTCCTCTTGATTGTCTTGGATTTCCTTCAAATTCTCCATCAAAATTAAATTTGACCATTTCCACATCTGGTGGTTTCCACTTTATATTCTTTGCCTTCTTTTTGTTTCTCTTGTACCCAACATCATAATTCCATTTTACGACTTAACTCCATCTATTAAGGCTCTTTGCTTCCATACTAAGGATTGGGTGAGTTGATAGGGTTGGTTTAGACTCCTTTATGGCTAAACAAATCTTTTTTTTCATTACTTCTAAATTTCTTTCTTTTTCCTTTAAATATTCTTCTATTCCTTTCTAGCCATACAATTTAAACTATTGTATCTTTTAATATATCTTAGATTGTGTGTAAAGCCTCACTTTTAAAAGTGTTTTGCCATTGCTTTAACCATTCTTCAATTCTATCATTCATCACCATGCATTTACCAAACATATTAAGAATCCATTGCCATAGTTTTCAAACTAAGAGATGGTCTATACTCTCTTCCTTCGTTTGCAAAGAACATATTGTAAGAGGCCATGAAAACTTTTTTTCATAAAATTATTCCAAAATAAAATTCTTTGATAACCTACTAACCAAACAAATATATTAATATCTAGATAATTATACTTATTTAAAATTTATTATTTTAAAAATATAATTTTATTATAAATATTATATATATCTTATATTTGATATTATATTTTTTAAATATATTATTATAGTTATTATTTTATAAAAACACTATTAAAAATACGCATCTTTTAAGTTAGATGTTTGGAGGATTTCACCTATCTAAGGAGTTTGGTGTAGCAAGTAAATTGTTTCCTTTCTATTCTTTTAAGTCTCGGAAATTTTTCTTGCCATTTGGGAGATTTAGTTTGTGGTTACCATCCAAAGTTCAAACAATCAAAACTTGCGCATTGAAAACGAAGGCAAAGGTATAAAAGTTCCTATTTATATCACATGGGGGTGGGGTGACTCAATGCTTTAACACTTTGAAAATGGGATGGTTGTTTTTGGAGTTGTAATATGATTTATTTATTTATATTTTTTATAAATCAATCATACTAAAATTTTAAAAATAATGTGTTTGATATGTAAATTCAATTTAATTATTTAAGTTTTAATTTAATTATATATATATATATATTATTTATTTGTAATTTCTTGTACATAGGATATACGTAGTATGTGAGGGGAGAGATTTGAACCTAGGGCCTCTCGATTTCAACTAGAGAGTTTTAACTACCCATTTACTCTCCAAATCCTCTACATGAGCAGATAAGTTATGTGTGGTTTTTATTAGTCACTCTCATTACAAAAATAAAACATTATATTACTCTTATTACATTTTTAACGAGTTAATTAGATTATATATATGTTTTTGAATTTAGCGAAAAACCCCTTGCGGGGCTACCTTGGTCTGAGAAACCACGACCAAGAGGTTCTACACCGTCAAAATCACCTAGGAGTCGTGCCCGGCCCCAACCGCACCAGCATTATCAACTGGATTTTGGATACCCAATGTGCATTTGGTAGGGTGGAGATTCGAACGAGGGACTTCCTTTGGAGGATTGCCCTACCCTCTCCAACTCACCTACAACACATGGGTTAATTAAATTATATTTAACTTTTCTTTCTAGCAAAGATATTTTTCATTTGCCTTTCTATCCAAGATATTCTTTATCTTCCTCAAATTACCAAGTTTTCACAATCAACTTCTTTATATTTCATGCCTTCTGAAATTTAAATTTTGCTAAAATAAAATTCAACATCAAGAATGACTAAAATATTTGCCCAATTTCTATATCGATAAATATATTGTCTATTACAACCTAACAATTTCTTGATACTTTTTTAGGGTTATTTTTCCCATCCCTAATATTCCAATATATTATTTTCATTGTTTTTTGTGAGTTTATTCCCATTTCTTGTTAACACTTGTGATATTTGCTTTTGTTTTCCCATATCAATATCCTTTTGAGTTTCTTTTTCTCTTTGCTTCTGCTTCTTAGGTCTTCCTCTCTTTTTTTATTCTCAGTAACACTTTTTTTTGAAGTAATGCAAAGTACAACGGATGGTACAACTAGGGGCTACACTCCTTGGGGGCATAGCAACAAGGGTCTCCCTCTTCATGATTCAAAATCAAGTCATCGAGATGAAACACCAACGACATATCGTTGGGGTGTTCTTGTAAGGACTCAATAATACTTTCATCTTCATCAATATCTTTAGTCTTATCACACTGCTCATAGTAAGACTTATCATATTTAGGTTTATCTTATTATAAAGTATCTGAAGCGCAAGGAATAACCTTAAAAATATATTTTTCTTTATGTTGCCTTGAAAACCGTAAAGTGCTAGGATGCTCTTTTGTAGCAATTACTTTTTTATTATGCCCTAAAACCCCTAAATTTTTACAAACTTCCTCCATCCTTATTTCTTTATTATGCTATTCTTGAAACCTCAGTTCAAGGGATAACATCTTAACCACTTTCACTTTTATTAGCAGGAAAGGATTCTATTTTATTTGAGAAAAATGAAGATGATTTACCTAGAATAAACTTGAGCTCTTCTATCATTTTTATTTTATGATTTTCCTCCACATCTTCCTTTGCACCTTTAATTCCTTCTGGATTTGCCAAATGATGTTGTATAAAGGCTTTCTTTGACTCTTCTTTTGGAGTGGAATATCCTTGATCTAATCTAGCTTCTATTATTGTATGATTTCTTTGCTTCATCTTAAATTTTATCTTATGATCAAAATCTTCAGTCTCTTTCTTCATAATTTTCACTTTGCAGACTCTTAAGATGTGTTCAATCTCATAACAATTATGGTATCAAAATGTGATATTTTCATAATCCACTTGTTGATCCCATTCTCTTGATTCATAGTTAATATTAATGGATTGTGGCAAAGGTTTTAAAATATCCATAGTAACACATATTCGGGTATATATAACATGCTTTTACTCTTTATTAGTTAGTCCTTCCTTGATGAATTCCCCTTAGGGTATCTTCGGTATTTCCATTATTATTCAAAACGTCTTTATTGATAAGTTGATATGGAAGTTCAAAAAGTCTAATTCATACCAAAATATTCTTAATAGTTTATGTTTCAATTAATTTTTTCTCATTTCATGGTCTCAAATAAAGTGCATCTCTCCCCCTAAACCATGGGCCACCACCTATTATTTTATCCCTAGTTTCTGAATTGGAAAATATGATGAGGAATAGATCTTTAGAAAGACAAGTCATAGAGTAATTTGAATTCAATCCTCACTTTCACTTGATCCATTTTTAATCTCCAAAAATCCTAG
Organism: Wollemia nobilis; assembly: GCA_028583015.1. NCBI lineage: Eukaryota > Viridiplantae > Streptophyta > Pinopsida > Araucariales > Araucariaceae > Wollemia > Wollemia nobilis. The sequence goes on along the minus strand of JAQPPZ010001036.1, from coordinate 1,985,686 downwards.
TCATTATCTATGGAACTTACATATTAACCCTCTACTTTAAAGAACCATTATATCATGCTCAATTATTTCATCCTTGATACTCACTTCGGTTTAACATTTGCTACCTGGATCGAAATTGCATGTATTTGTTCTTTCATTTATCTCCAACTTGGGCCTCCGTACTTATAACTAGGGCATCTTGACTTCCTATTAGGAATTTTAAATATGCTTTCCTTCCATACTAGCTAGTGTTTGCTCTCTCTCTACTTGCACCCTCTTGGCTCACACTTCCTCCCTACTTACCCTTCCTCTCTCCTAGCACTCATTCACGACTTGCACTCCCTCCTGGCTCGACTTGCACTTGCTCCTATCTCTTCTTTCTCCTATAATTCTTTTGCTTCGATTATTTTTCTAAAACAATGTTCCACATATTTGTGGTAAGGGTTTGAAGCATTAATGCATTTTGGATGAACCTAATATTCTTTCACCATGACTTAGTCCTCGATCGTACTCCTTTTTGACTCGTACTCCAACTCAAATTTAATTTAATAAATTAAAATATTAAAATTAATATTAATTCAACAATTTAAACTACTAATATTATAAAAATAAAAATACGAAGATATTATAAAAATAAAAAATATGATGTTAGACTTGAATAAGTAATAATATGATGATCCAATATTTCATGTATTATCATGAATTTAATCCTTTTAAATATCCTCACTATTTCCTATTATGCCTATCATGGAAGTAAAAATATATTTATAATTTAAAATTATATGGTTCGATAGCACAACAATAAGGCCACTACATATTTTTGGTAATAAGCTTAAAGAATTATTATTATTATTATTTAGATATATAAGGAAGTTGGTTACAACTATACCATTTTTAGTAGCTAATAAGTGTAGGGTTCAAACCATATGGGCTGCTCCCAACAAGTCTATTCTATCTTGTTGTTGTTGACCCAACATGAGTTGCTCGGGGTTCATATTGTTGTCGTCGATTTGGCGTGCACTCAAAATATTTAGAGCAGACTACTACCTTTGCAAATTGACACCCCCAAGGTTTGAACCCAGGTTTCTTCTTAGTAAGTGCCTAACCAGACAAACAATTACCAATCAACCTAGCCCTTGGGAGCTAGGTTTTTTTTTGGTTACATAGGACAGTTGGTCATAACCACACTATTTTTAGTAACTGATAAGTGCGGGGAGAGGAACTCAAACAAATTACAGATGAACTTCAAAAGATCCTTCAAGAGTTTTATTTACCATTTTTTACATGAAAGGATGAGTTGGTTTGGAATTTATCAAAGGATGGTGGATACTCAGTTAAGTTGGGATATGAGGATTTAGAGCAATCAAAATTTTATTCTCCCAAAGATTTTTCTTGGAAGAACATTTGGTCATTAGAGGCTTTCCCTAAGGCCTCAACATTTCTTTAGTTAGTAGATATTATGGACCCTTCACACGTGCCTTGTGTCAAAAGGATCTAGAAACATCCGACCATTTACTCCTTCATTGTTTGTTTGCTCACACCATTTGGGGTTATTTTAAAATATATATAAAATTACATTGGATAGCTCCATCAACATTGAAAGAGTTGATAAAATATTGGATAAATTATTTCAAAGCTAAAGCATTATGCATTCTTTAGAGAATTGGCCCTGCCATTATTTATTGGAATTTATGGCTTGAAAAGAATAACAAATTTTTTAAAAATAAATCTCAAAATCATGCCCAAGTTTGGAACCGTATTATTGCCTCTCTTGCAAAATATCTACAAATATGATGCTCATCATGGGAAGTCTCAATTGTAGAAAAAGAGGTGCTAATAACTTGGCTACAGGATTTGAACATACATGGAAGAGTCATTTGTGACAATGGAATTAAAACAAAGGATCTACTTTGATTTATGGTAAAATGGAAATATCTAGAAATTGGGTTTATTAAAATTAATTTTGATGGTGCTTCTAAAGGAAATCCAGGAAAAGCTAGTGGAGGTGGTGTTTTTAGAAATAGTGAAGGTAAAATTCTCCTTACTTATTCAGAATCATATGGAACTTCAACTAACAACTATGCAGAGGTTAGGACACTTCTTACAAGGATTAAAATTGCAGTAGAAAAAATATGGAAATATATTTCAATTGAGGGGGACTCATAAATTATCATCAATGCTATTAAAAAAATGGATGTGGAGACTAGATAAAAAATAATATTATTGCTAATATTTATCATCTATTACTAGAGGTAATATCCTGGCAATGTGAGCATATTTATAGAGAAGGCAAGCAGGTAGAAGATAAATTAGCAAATTAGGGTTTGGTCTTCATCCCAATGAAATTTAAATTTTAGAAGGTAACTGGCCAAATGAGATTTTATGTCTTAATCACAATGATGTCAAGAAGCTAATTGTGGAAACCCAACACTATGAGGAAGTTGAAGAATATATTTAAGAGAATAAATGGAAAAACTATGATAAAAAGGTATGTTGCAGCAAATATAATATTTTAATATTTTGATGGGAGTGGTCCCCAATAGAAGCCACATATAACCTATTAAAAAAAATCAGGTATAGATGTTCAATTACCTCTAGCTTTCCATTTTTACATTGACATGCAAATTGCTTTCATAAAACTTCTTGAGAACATCATGAACAAATCATCCACTGTGAGCTAGCAAATATGGGGCCAACATGAAGCTTATCAATATTGGTTGATGAAATATAACCAGAAGAGCATGGCACATTTGATAATATGTAGCAAGAATAACTGATTACTACTATCTCTTCTTGAGTTCAATGTGATTTTTGTAGTAGAGTAAGAATACAATTGTTGTAGTTATCGTGGTTACGAGTGTTAGTAAAACTATAACAATTGGTCCTTTAACACAAGTAATGTGCACTTTCTACTAATAATGTCATAGATGTTTTAGAATCAATATACTCAAATTGAAGAGCATTTAAGGAAGAGTATAAAATCATCTAATTTATTTAAATTAATGTGTGAGCATAAGAGGAAACTATCATTTCAAGTGTTTAAAATTATGGAATCCTTAAGGAATGCGCATCCCAAGAGACTTCAACTCCACCTTTATCACCCTTGTCCCAAAGGCTCAACAATGTAGAAATTTTTTTTATTATAGACCAATTATCTTGTGCAATGTTGTCTACAAAATTTTGACCAAGATCATTGCCAACAAAATGAAGAAACTGCTCCCTGGTATTATTGATTTATGTCAAGGTAACTCGGTCAAGGGAAGGCTTATAACTGATGGTATAGTAACTATTCACGAACAACTCCACTCTGTCTCAAAAAATAAAAAGTCAAGCCTTTTTCTCAAGTTAGATATCACCAAGGCGTTTGACAAGGTCTCTTGGAGTTTTTTGTGTTGTGTTGGCAAAATTTGGCTTTCATCCGGAGTGGATTATCCTAATCCGGGAATGTCTTTCATCTGCTTGGTTTTTTGTCATTGTAAATGGTGTTGTTGCTGGGTATTTCAAGAGCAACCAAGGAATCAAGCAGGGGGATCCTCTTTCCCCTTATTTATTCATTATTCTTGTAGAATCCCTTGGGAGGGCACTCAATTCTGCCTGCTCTAATGGTACTATCTCTGGGATAAAGGCCTCCTCCATCTCCCAACCGGTCATGCATCAACAATTTTTTGATGATACGTTACTAGCAACCAAAGCTTCAGTTCTTGAAGCAAGGGTAATCAAGAATATCCTAGTCTCCTATGAGCTTGTTGTTGGATAAAAGGTTAATTTTCAAAAAAGTAAATTGTATTTCCTGAATACTCCCATTGACAAACAACAAACGATTGCCATAATCCTGGGCTGCAACATATCAAGCCTTCCTTCCACCTATCTAGGTATACCCCTTTTCCATGGTAAACCTCCTGCAAATGTGTGGAACATCTTGGAGAAAATTTAGAAAAAGTTGGCTAGGTGGAAAGGTTGTCTCCTCAACCAGGCAACGAAAGCGACTCTTGTCCAAGCTTGTTTACAAGGCATTCCGGTGTATTTCTTGTCCGTATTTAAAGCTCCAACTTCTATCTACAAGAATATTGAACATATAAAAATGAGATTTCTTTGGTCAGGAAGCGAAAATACCAATAGAATTCCCTTGGTTGCTTGGGACAAGATCTGCTTGAAGAAGAATCAGGGAGGGTTGGGTTTCAGGAAAGCTAGTAAGATGAATTCTGCTCTCATTGGTAAGCAAGGTTGGAGAATTATCCAAAATGAACAAGCCACCTGGATCAATATCATAAAGAATAAATACCTGCAGCAGTGAGCCTTTCTAAGTTATGAACCGCTTTCGGTTGGATCGTATTTTTGGAACTTTGTGATTAATACGAGACCCATCCTAAAATTTGGGCTCAGGTGGTAGTTGGGAAATGGAACATCTATTAACTTTTGGGAGGACAGATGGCTCAACAATCACCCTCTGATCAGTGATGCTAGTCTCTCCTACATCAAGCCAATCATTGATCGCCTGTTTGGTTCTAAGGTATGTAATTTCTTTTCTAGAAACTGTAACGGAGCCAGATGGAAGCCCTTTCCCTCTATCAACATCAACATTGTCCAATCCTCTGCTTTTTCTATTATTGCTGGTCTACTGCGCACCACTATCATTCCTAGTAACCCAAATGCTTTAGACTCTCCGTTCTAGCACCTTTGTGAGGATGGGCTTTATATTGTTAAGTCTGCCTACTACGCCCAAACCAGAGAAGTCAACTCCTGGCCTGAATTTAAGACTGTCTGGTTGAAAAGTCTAATCCCTAAAGTTACCCATTTTTTTTGGCTTGCTTCTTTAAACAAAATCTTGACCATTGACAATATAATCCACAAAGGCCTAATACTCCCTAATTGTTGTGTCCTCTATAAAAATAGTTGGGAATCTGTGATCCATATCTTTCTTGAGTGCCCATTCTCTAATGAAGTGCTATCTTCCTTTCTCAAGTTGGCCAACATGTCCTGGGTATACCCAAAAACTCTTGTTGATGCCTGCCATCAGTGGCCAAATCCGTTTTTGAATCTAAAAATCCATGCTTTTTGGTCATATTGTTTTCCTCATTTTTTGTGGTAGGTATGGTTGGAGAGGAACAACAAAATTTTTGGTGTTGCTACAAAATATGCCAGATCAATGTTCTCCCGAGCTCTGTCGTTTGCCATTGAGAATGCTAATCTCATCCAAGATAAAAAGCCCAAGAACCAATGGGAATTATCCATTTTCAATACTCTCAAATTTCAGATTGACACCCCCTCGGGGTCCTCCAAAAGTTGACAGGTCAATGGTGAAATGGATTCCCCCGCCTTGTGGATGGGTTAAGCTCAACGTTGATGGAGCCTCAAAGGGAAACCTTGGTAGGGTTGGAGGAGGTGGTCTTTTCAAAAATAGTCAAGGTAAAGTCCTATGCGTGTTTGTTGAGTCCATGGGCAGTCAAACCAATAATTTTTTTGAAGCCCATGCATTATACCTTGGCCTCCTCATTTGCAAGTGACTTTGATTTGAAAGACTTATCATAGAGAGTGATTCTATGAATGTCATTCGATGCATCCAAAAATGTCAGCTTCCTACCTGGAGCATGTTCAATGTTGTCCAAGAAAGCTTGAAGATAATTGAAGGTATCAGACATGTTACAATTCAACATGTTTATCGGGAAGGAAACAAAGCTGTTGACCTCCTTGCCAATCAAGGAGTTGAACAGGATAACCTCCAAGTTTGGTATGACAATTTCCCTCAATGTATTGTGGCCCACACTGATACAAATGGAAATCTTAATCTTTAACTGGTTGTTGGTGCTGATGTGGCTGATTTGGGGCCTAGTGGCTAGATATGGTTTATTTTGACATGGATGCCAACACATATCCTCTTTTCCTTATGCACTTTTGTGCAATCCATCTTGGGGTAATTTTGAGGAGATGTGGAGAGTTCACAAGGCAATTGTCATCCGTGAACCCAGGTGGCAAGGAATGTGGAAAGTTCACAAGGCAACTATCACTCGTGAACCTAGGTGGCAAGGAATGGCAAATAAAACTACTAATTTCCAGCATAGTGGAAGTGGTTGCTCCAATAAGCTCATAGATTGAACCTCATCGAGCCAAATATTGTAATCTTGGTTGGGCTTTTGGTAGTTGTTTTTTGTTTCCTTTTGGGTACCGTTGCTGTAGTTTGGACCCTTATTCCTTTTTGTTTCTGTTCTGCACCTTCTTTCTGGTTTAAAGTTGGCTGTTTCATTCCCCTCTGGGGTTGTTTATTTTTAGTTTAGTTAGTTCGCTTCTGGCTAGCTGTCTTTGTTGTATTTGTGTAAAAGGTTTTGGGACCTTTCAAAACCCTTTTTATCAACCAATCAAAAAAAATATTACAAAATGGATGAAGTTGCTATGGTATTGAGGTGGAAATCGAAAGGACAATAAGTTGGTAATATATGTTCAAGATATTAACATCTATCATGACTATGCATTGAGAAATATTAGAATTATAAAAGTTTATTGGAATTTCTTGGCTATGTATTTGTATGTAAAATAAGAGATAATGAGCTTCTAACTAGTTTAGCATAATATTTTATGTTATAGAGGGAGTTGTGCACAAAATTGATGTTTTTTGCTATGGTGCCTAGGGATAGGTATATGGGGATATGATATTATATTATATATGGGTATTATGGATAGTTATAATGGGCCACACATAATAGAAGGTTGGTTTTATTATAATATAATATTATAATAATGAGTTGAATAGAGATTTAGAAGTCAACAAGGGTGAGGGTTATACCCTTCCCAAAAATAGCATTAGAATATGGGTATATAAAGAAGGGATGTTGTCATTATAAGGAATCATTCATATCAAGTATTATTTTTATTCTCATATTTATCACTGAGTGGCTTCTCATCTCAAGAGATCTTGTGGAGTCATTCCTTCCTTAAGGAGTATTATTGGTGTTGCCCTGCCTTAAGGGTATTATCTATCTTTATCTCATTGTATGGAATACTCTTTGAGTATTGTTATTTGTAGATGAATGATTTGACATTTTTACATACTATTGCATGATATATGTTAATAAGAATATAGATTTTTAACAAGTGGTATACAACAAATTTTTTGTTAAAGTAAGGATTGTTTTTTGTGGATTGCATTATTTGGCCAATTTTTTTCTAAGAAATCTCCCATATTTTAGGATCCATATTTTTGCATAGAGTTGTCTAATTTAGATAATTTTACACCATTTTATTGAAAATTTAAAGAGCTTGAAAATGAATAATAGTATAAAAAAATTTGTGTAGCATCAAGAGAGATAAACCTTATAAAGTCAATCATGGTATACAAGGGCAATGACATCTTTTCCAATCATGTTTTTTTCCAAAAAATGAAATTTGAGATATCTTTCAATCAGGGCAAGCAAGTAATCTAGTACTTGTTGGCTTTGAAGCAAATTTGTGGGTGTACTTAATTATGTGGAATTTTAGCTTCAAATTAGTTGGGTGATATATTTTTATGAAACTCTAATTCATAAAACCCTACTTTGCATTGTTATTTTCACAAATTTGCCAAGATTTTTTGGAGAAAATGGTATAAACGTTAAAGAGTGGTTGATGAAATATAGATCTTTACATTTTGATGAGATTTTATGGAAATATCATGTTTCTAATTTGTTATATGAGGAAGTTCTATCTGGTGGGAATCTCTTCCAAGGACTACAAAGGATATCTATCTAGCATTAATTGCCCTTGAGAAATTTTTGAAAATTTATTCTTGAACAAATGGGAACTGAAAAACAAGGATAAAAATATATCCATGTTGAAGGATACCATTATAGGACTTGAAGAAGAAATCAAAGAGCCTAAGGAAGAGAAAGAAGAAAAAGATACGAATGATAGTGTGCATGCTAAAGGAACCACACCTTTAGTGTCAAATAAGGCAAACAATGGCTTAAGGGATTTTTTTTGACTTTAAACATTCTATTTTATAGGTTTAGGATTACATTCAAAAGGAAACGATTATTATGTCAATTGACCCTAGTAGTAGATCTAATTTCATAAATATTGCCTTAGCAATAAAAGGTTGCATGTTCAAGTAACAAAAAATAAGGACATATAAGTTAAGGGTGAGAATGTTCAAATTTTTGGACATTTGAAGATTACTATGGATAATTTTGTTTCGCACTCAAATTTTTATGATATTGAGATGGATGGTGTTAATATTGTTCTTGGTTACCTATGGTTGGATTCTTTGGGCACTATTAACATTAATGTACATAAGAAATTCATGAAGCTATGGTACATGAAAAAGAATATAACACTATAATATTTATTAGCTTAAGGTTTAAGGACCCAAGTAGAAACAAGAAGTAGTTATGGCATGGAAATATGTTAAAGAACCAATAGGGGAATCAAGATTCAAGTCTATAGCAAGGCAACAATGTCCAAGGAATATTTGTTAGAAGAGCACAAGGACGCACAAAATAAGGGCACATGAGAGAAGAGCATGAGGAAGAATTTAAAACATTGGAAAAAATTGTCGAAGAGTTAAAGGAAGTAAAACATTAGGTTAATTTTGCAACATATTGCCCCCACACCACCATGAATGACAACAATAATGGAGGAATGACATAGGGCATCAATATATTATGGACCTACATGGAATCATAAAGGTTTCAAATATGTCAATGTTAAAAAAATATAGTAGTTATAGATTTTAGAGTGGTGCAACAACATCAAGGAACCACAAGAGCAATCATTCTAAATATTAGAGTAGAGTTGTGAAAGCATGGAACTAATGGGGTAATTATGGATAACTAAGTGATACAATGGTAGCTTGGCATCATGGAAGACCACCACTTATCAAAATTTAACTTAGATAGATGGATGATCAAGATTGAAACCACTTGTCAACATTGTTTAGAAGATCATATTATTTAGTTTTTCCTCATGTTTCAAGGACAAAACATTTGCAAGGAAGGTGGAATGTTATGTTACCTAGGGATAGGTATATGATAATATGATATTATATTGTATATGGGTATTATGAATAGTTGGCATGGGCCACACATAACCCAAGGTTGATTGTATTATAATATTATATTATAACAATGAGTTGGATAAAGGTTTAGGAGTTGTCTAGGATTAGGGTTTTACCCTTCCCAAAGTAGCATTAGAATATGAGTACATAAAGAAGGGATATTTTCATTGTTAAACTCAGCGAACAACATTTTATTCAGCAGGAGGCGTTTAAATAATGAGTTACACAGCCGGGAATAGCATCGGCGTAACTGAACTGTTACAACTCTTGTAACAGTGTAACAACAATATCTCAATATTGTAATACAAACAAATAAACTGAACAGTACGCTAACATCCCCCTTTATTACATTATTTGGGTAATGTAATAACTAATAGCTATACTAGACTACTAACATCCCCTTACATTATTTTGCAATACAAAGTGAGCTGCAAAACAATTCAAATTTGACACGTCCAAGTGCCTTAGTGAAAATGTCTACAACTTGAGCATCGGTGGGAATGTGCTGAAGCTGAATTCGGTGCTTTGGAACTTCATCTCGAATGAAATGACATTGTGTGTCAATGTGCTTTGTTCTTTCATGATGGACTGGATTCTTGACGAGGTTCAGAACACCCTGATTGTCGCAAAACAAGTGTATTGGAGATTTTGATGGATGGCCCATACTTGTCAGAATGCGACGTAACCATATCACTTCGCACACAGCTTCACGTGCGGCACGATATTCTGCCTCTGTTGATGAAATAGCAACCACCTGTTGCTTCTTGTTGTGCCAAGAGACAGGACCGGATCCCAGATGAAAAATGTATCCAGAAGTTGACTTGCGATCATCAAATGATCCGGCATAGTCGGAGTCCGTGTATCCTTGCAAGAAGAATTTGTTGTTCCTCTTGTATTCTAGGCCATATTCCATAGTACCACGGACATAGTGAAGAACACGTTTTGTTGCTTTCCAATGAGTGGTCTTAGGCTCCTCGCATGAACCTCGAAAGATAGTTGACAAGCAAATACGAGATCCGGCCTAGTATTGGTCGGATATATGAGACTCCCAATCAATCGTCGATAGAGAGTACCATCTACCCGAGGTGAATCATCATATCGCGATAACCGAAGTCCATTCTCCATTGGAGTTGCCATTGGCTTGCAATCGATCATGCGATATTTTTCCAAGCAATGTCTTGGCATATTTTTTCCGAGACACTTTGATGGAGTGCTCCTTCCGGCTGAATTCCGGACCAAGACAATAATGGAGAAGTCCGAGATCCGTCATCTCAAAATATTTGCACAAGTTTCTTTTGACAAGAGAGATCATAGTTTCTGAACTCCCCGTAATGAGCAGATCATCCACATAGAGTACAAGCAACACTATCTCGTAACCCTGTTTCTTGAAATAGAGGTTTGCATCCGACTGGACATCTCTTAAATCCATGCTCGCATAAGGTGATTGTCCATTTTTATATACCAAGCTCGAGGAGCTTGTTTCTGCACCATACAAGGATTTGACCAATTTGCAAACTTTCTCGCTCTTGGCCTTCCACTTCAAATCCTTCAGCTGAGTCATATAGACTTCTTCTTGGAGATCACCATTTAGAAAGGCACTTTTGACATCCATCCGGTGAACTTTCCACCCATATTGTGCTGCCATAGCACACATAACCCGAATTGTGGTCATCCGAGCAGTAGGTGCAAAAGTTTCCTCGTAGTCAATGCCTTCCTTTTGAGCATAGCCCTTTGCAACAAGACGGGCCTTATGCTTATCAATTGTTCCATCTGCCTTGTACTTGACTTTATATACCCATTTGCAGCCAATGGGTTTCTTTCCATGCGGCAAATCAACAAGCTTCCAAGTTTTATTCTTCATCAAAGACTCATACTCTGTATCCATAGCGGCCTTCCACTGAGGCTCACTGAGAGCATCTTGCACTGATGCAGGTTCAAGACTATCTATGGTAGACATGAATGCCCTGTCATCATCAATATCCATATCCTCTACTTCTGTACTTGGAGTCACATAAAGTTCCTCAAAATATTGACAAAGATCATCAACCTCACCAGTTTCTCTGGCTTCTCTTTCCTTTTGAGCCATACTGCGTGTACGAGGTCTATCCAAATTCAAATTGGGAGGAGTGGATAAATTTGCGTCTCTGATTGTATTTGTACACCATTTAGGATTCTTCTTCGGTGGAGTTGAAGAAGATGTAGAAGGACCTCCTGTTTGTGTTGACGAAGGAATATTCTCTTCCTTAGTTTCCACAATATCTTGGTGTACTTTAGATGTGCTCTGTGATGTGAAAGCTTCATCAAAGACAACATCTCTGCTGATATGAATTTTCTTGGTCAAAGGATCTATCAACCGATATCCTTTAGAGTGCTCGTAATAACCAAGAAAAATACATCTCAGTGTTTTCTCATCTAGCTTCTTCCTTTTCTCTTTCGGTATGTGCATGAAAGCGTGACATCCAAAAATACGTAGATGAGATATGGAGGGTTTTCGACCACTCCATGCTTCCTATGGAGTCATTCCTTTTAGGGCCTTTGTGGGTGCCCTATTCAACAGATACACTGTAGTGGTGACAGCTTCTGCCCAATATTGTTGCCCAAGAGTAGCTCCTGTGAGCATACAACGAACCATTTCCATGATAGAACGGTTCCTTCTCTCAGCAACTCCATTTTGCTGAGGAGTATAGGCAGTTGTTAACTGTCTCTTGATTCCATGCTTATCTAGGAATGCAAAAAATTCATTAGAGGTAAACTCTCCCCCTCGATCTGAGCGGAGGGTTTTAATAGAAGCTCCTGACTCCTTCTCAACGGATTTCTTGAACTGCTGGAAGAATGCGAAAGCTTCAGATTTCAGTTGGAGAAAGAAAACCCACATCTTTCGTGAGTAGTCATCTACGAATAATTGAAAGTACCTCTTCCCTCCACAACTGTTGGGTGTGAAAGGACCGCATAGATCGGTGTGAATTAACTCCAGAGGTTTTCGTGCTCTTGTAGAGCTCTTCTCAAATGGTACTCTATGCCGCTTTCCCGCCAGCGATCGAGCACACCGGCAATGTGGCGTAAAGGGAAGGAAGACCCTTTACCATCTCATACTTGCCGAGCTCAAGTAAGTAGCCGTAACTAAGATGCCCATATCTCTTGTGCCATAGGGAAGTTGCCTCCTTGGTAGAGAAAGTCATGGCAACATGTGGAGTAGAGATAGCATCTAGTGCAAATAAGTCGTGCTTATATGAAGTCGTTGCAACCGCTTACCCTTCCTGGTAATGGTACAACACTTCTTTCCATTCTCAACACGAAAGTTGACAACCATATTTCTATCCAGGATTTGTGTCACTGACAACAAATTGTTGGCCAATCCCGAAACATAGAGGACTTTGTCAATCTGACACTTGCCATCAGGAAGAGTGACTGAAATTGTACCCTCTCCCTGAACCCTGTAGGTTTTATCATCAACAATGGTGACAGGTTTGCCCTCTTTGGCCACAAATGATTCAAACCACGATCTGTCGCCAGTCATATGTTTGCTAGCTCCAGAATCGACATACCAAATAGGATCCCTCTGTGTGGAATCTGTGGTAGTCATGAGCACCTTGTGTGCCCATTCATAATCTGAGTCAGATTCTTCAACAACAACATTCACCTGGGGTTGCTTGTTTTTATTTTGTGGTTTGTTTTGGCCTTTCGCTTGTTCTTATGCCAACACCTGTTGGTGTCATGGTTGTCTTTCTCACGGATCTTGCACCACCTCTTCTTCTGTTGAGGTTGTTTGCCTTTTCCTTTCGTATCTTGTTGAGAATTTCCTCCTTTCCGAAAGTTGCCTCCTTTTTGCCCATTACCTTTCTTCCTAGAACCCCGCCTCGTTGGTGTATAGGGTCGTATTGGAAGAATCATCCTTGTGAAGTTGGCGTGCCTCCCGTTGTTGAAGCAGATTGACCAACTCGATGTAGGTAATTTGTCGTTGAGACACCTGGATGGAGGTTATCAACATATCAAATGAAGAAGGTAAAGCTCTCATCACAAGTGAAATGAGAAGCTTTTCGTCCACAGTATCTCCCAAAGAACTCAATTTCTCTTTCAACTCAGACACTGCACGTAAAGAGTTCAACTGTTTCACCCTGCCTCAAACTCAAGTTATGAAGTTGTTGTTGAAGATGAAGAATGGTGGAATCATTCTTTCCCTCATAGATGGTTTGAAGGGCATCCCATGCCTCTTTACCACTTGCTTTGTCAGCTATATGAGGTTGCACTTCATCTGAAACAACAAACAAAATGAGCACCTTTGCTCGACTGTCTTTCTTGTCAAAAGCTATCTGATCTGCGGAAGGACCTGTGGATCCTGCCGTTGGTGAAGGCCTAGTTGCTACTCCAATGAACAATATCCCACAAATCTTCCATTTGGAGAATTGCCTTCATCTTATGTTTCCATGGTGTATAATTTGGACCTTTCAATAACTGATGCGGATCAGTCATCAACTTTGCAACAACGGCCATAGTGAAGGTTCCTTATATCACCAATTGGTCCCCCTTTCGATATACCTTTTGCTAGGCCAATATACCGTACAAAATACCCGCCCTTACGTGAGGGAAACTATAGGTATTTAGAAAGATCAACAAAAATCACCCGCCCTTACGTGAGGGAGACTATAGGTGAGTTTTAGAGATCATACGATACGTGGAACATAAGCGGTATTGAAAGGGAATCGCCTTGTTGATGGCACCTACCATAGAAGATTCTTCTCATGCGTGGGGCGTAACTTCCCCTAAACACTATGAAGAATACTTCGTCAGGATTTACGCCTAAACACAAGTGCGATAAAGGGTAGTGGATGGAGTAAAAAAATGCAAAAAATGGCATACTTATTCCTCCCCGACGATTTATAGAGAACAAGCTCAGACGTCGTTGTAGCAGACTATATTAGGCGGCGGATACGAGTAGCCAAATCACGACAGCTTTACCTGTAAGTGCTAGCGAGGTATCACAAATACCGAACACTGCAGTGCAATAAATTGCACGGATGGGTTTTAATTATTCCGGGGACTTAGGGAGTGTTTGATTTTAATTTTTAATGTTATAGTGCAAAAAATGAAATATGCAACATACAACAAAAAAAAATGCCCACAAGAATAACCCACAAGGTGTCGGTCACAGCCGAAAATGCACCTTTTACAATTTGCCAAATTGCTTTTTTCAAAAAAATTACTCACAATCCCCCTTTGATTTTTTGAAAAAATATCCCCCCTTAAAAAATTCTCTTTTAACAAAGTATTTTAATAATTACTATACTTTTAAAATTAAAATAAATAATTTTAATTTATATAGTTTTAAAACTTATAAAAAATAAATTAAAATTAAATTTTAATTTATAAAGTTTAAAAAACTATAAAAAATAAATTAAAATTAAAAATTTTAATTAAAAAATAATAATTAAAAAAAACTTTGCAAAAAAAAATTATACCTTTGGGGGGAGTCGACGGGATTTGAACCCCCGACCTGCAGGCTCCCTGAGCCTTACCGCACAGCTCACTGCCAAGTGAGCTAGCGGGCTGATCCGGAAGGATCAATGAAGCCCCTCCATTTTCAACCTCGGTCTGCCCGTCCTCCTCTGCAACGGCCTCCTCTCTGCCCACTGCCACAGTCGCGCTTTGCTTTTTTTTTTTTTTTAAACAAATTCCGCGCTGCTTCGAGCGCTCTGTTTTTTTTTTTGAAAAAAAATTTCGTCTCTGGTTTTTTTTATTTCCAAAAAAAATTCGTCTCGAAAAAAAAAACGAAAGGGGGGGTTAATACCCCGCGTGCGCGCGGGATTTGAAATTCCCGCGCGCGGCACGCAGGGGTAGGGGGGGTGGTGTTGGGGAACGCAATACGCGCAGCCTCCCAACGGGGGGCCTCCCTCCTTCGCGGGCCCGCGTCGCGACGTCTTGTCGCGACCGCGCTGCACGCCTTCCCCTCGACGGCGGGGGGGGTAGCCTCCCCTCCTACACGTGCGCAGACCTGTCGCGGCTGTGCTCTGACGTTGCGACAGACGTCTGTGCATGGGGGTTGGCTAGCCCACGATGCAGCGTGCCAAGCGCTTGTCGTCGACAATGGGCGCGATCTTTCGCGCTCTCTGCCCCCTCCCTCCTGCGCAGCGCGTCGGGACTGCTGGCTGCCCTACGTCAGCGTCTGCTGGGCGGTCACGCTGGCAGCGCGGTCTCCGTCCCCTTCCACCTGCGCAGCGGGAATGCCTCGGCATCGTGCGTATATATATATATTTTTCACTGTACGTCGCGCGATTGTGCACGACGTATATAAAAAAAATTGCCTCTGCAACAAAAAAAAAAATTCCGCTACCCAGCTATCTTATAGGACTGGCTCTGATGCCATGTTAAACTCAGCGAACAACATTTTATTCAGTAGGAGGCGTTTAAATAATGAGTTACACAGCCGGGAATAGCACCGGCGTAACTGAACTGTTACAACTCTTGTAACAGTGTAACAACAATATCTCAATATTGTAATACAAACAAATAAACTGAACAGTACGCTAACATTCATTATATGGAATCATTCATATCAAATATTCTCTTGCAATTGTCTTTGTCCATGGAGTGGCCTCTCATTGTGGGATTTCTTGTGGAGTTATTTATTCCTTAAGGAGCATTATTGGTGTTGCTCTACCTTAAGGGTATTATCTATCTCTATATCATTGCATTAAATATTCATTGAGGATTGTTATTTGTAGATGAATGATTTTATATTTTTGCATATTATTGAATAATTTATGTCAATATAAATGTTATAATATAAACATTATTTAAAACACAATTATAGATAGTATCCTTAGGATGGGGCAATGCCAATGATACCCCTTAAGAAAATAATAGCTCCACAAGATCTCCCAAGATGAGAGTACCACTTACAGAGGGAAAAGTCTGATAAGACACTTCGTGGGCAAATACGATTACAAGTAATACTTGATATGAGTGATGATGATTACAATGACAATACCCCTTATTTATGTATCCATCTTCTAATGCCACTTTAAGGAGATGACTCCTAAAACATTATGCAACTTATTATTATAATATAATCAACATTGGGTTATGAGTGGCTCATGCCAAGTATCCATAATACCCATATATAATATAATATCATATTGTTATATACCTATCCCTAGCTACCATAGCATTCCACCTTCACAAATATTTTATCCTAAAAAAATAAGAAGAAACATAATATGATCTTCTAAGCAATGTACAATTGGTACTGGTTTTTATCATCCATTCATCCAAGTGAAATATTGATCGGTGATGGTCTTCGATGATGCAAAGCTACCATTGTGCCATTTGAATATTGATAACTACTTTGTTGGCTCCATGATTTTGCTACTCTACTCTAATATTTAGAATGACCTCTTTTATGGTTCTATGATGTTGTTGTACTATTTTGAAATCTAAAATTACAATACTTTTTATACCAAACACTACCATATTGATGCCTTTTTGACTCCATGTAGCTCTATAATAAAATATATACCCTATGCCATACCTCCATGATTGTTGTCGCTCATGGTGGTGTGGGTGGTAATATTCTAAAACCTTAACCTAATGTTTTGCTTCCCTTGAATCTTCAACATTTTTTTCTTCTGTTTTAATTTCTTCCTCATGTTCTTCACTCATGTGCCCTTTATTTGGTACATCCTTATGCTCTTCTAAAAAATATTCCTTGGATTTTGGTGTTGATTCTTCCTTGGACTCTATTATTACCTTTGCTATAGACTCAACTTTTGATTTTTGTACTAGTTCTTTACCTTGTTCTCCTACCATATCTGCTTCTAGCTCTTCCTTGGATCCTTGCTCCTGAAGTTAAGAAATATCTTGGAGTGTTATCTTATTTTTCCTAACCATAACTTCAAGAACTTCTTTTGCACATTTATGCTAGTAATACATAAAGAATCCAACTAGGGATAAAAAAAAACAATATCCATATCATCCATCTTAATAACATGAAAATTTGAATGTAAAACATATATATCCATGGTGATCTTCAAATCTTAAAGTGAACATTTTCATCCTCAAATTGTATGACCTTAATTTTTGTCGCCTAAACCTGCAATATCTTAGCCAAACTAATAATAATGAAATTATACTTGGTACTAGGATTTATGGAAATAATAATATTTTCTTTTGAATGTAACCATGAACCTACATTATAGAATTTTTAGATTCAAACAAGTCCTTCTGATCACTCTTTGGCTTATCTAACACCAAAGGTGTGGTTCCCTCAACCTGTATATTTTTAGCCACCCAAAAATAAAATAAACATTGGAACTATTATCAAGTTTTAAATAAGAATAACATAAAGGAAAAACACTTTGTAGCTATAATAGGAACATCATCTACCACTATTTATAAAGTTCTTTCTAAATTCCTAGCTAATAGGATAAAGATTTTAATGCCTAACATTATTGATCCAAATCAAGGTGGCTTTGTAGCAGGAAGGTAGATTCTGGATGGCATTATAATTATCCATGAACTCATTCATTATGTGGATAGAAGTTGTAAAGTTGGCCTGTTTCTGAAGCCTAACATGAACAAGACCTATGATAGGGTCTCTTGGAAATTCCTCTCGAAAGTTTTGACTAAATTTGGGTTTCATGGTAATTGGTTAGGTCTAGTCTTAAAATGCATCTCAACTGCTTGGTTCTTAGTTATTATCATTGGATCAGTTGTAGGCTATTTTATAAGCCAAAGGGGTCTTCGATATGGAGATCCACTATCCCTATACCTATTTATTTTTATGGTCAAATACCTAGGGAGAAAAATCAAGGTGTCCTTTGCATGATTGTTTTCTTCCTTCCTTCCATCAAGACAAGGATATACATTCTTCTTATATATTTTCCTCCATTGGATTTTGTTCATACACATTTTTGTACACACCATAACCCTATCGGGTAGTCCTCACTTTGGCCCATCATTCACACACAACACACCCCATATAAGACCAACATCATGGTCATGAGTGAGGTACAACCTCCATTCAACCATTTGTGAGCGTACATCCTAGTGGGTATATTTGTCTCTTTGTCCATATTAGTGAGCACAACATCCATAAAAGGTGCAACTCCACCTTATCCATATTTGCAAGCTTACAACCCTCATAAGATGGCTTCATGGCCACACACGAGGGGTAAACTCCATCTCAGTCATTTGTGAGCATACATCCTCATAGGGTTTTATTCTTTTCTTTCCTTTTTGTCTTTGGCCTCTTGTAGCTTTGCTTTTGTCTTTTTTCTTTATCTCCATTCACCCATGGATTTCATTTAGGTTTATACTTTATATGCATTGTGTTTAGTTAGATATATACCATTCTATCTCATTCATTTAGGATTCATTCATTGCATCCATTATGTTTGTATTCACCATGCATACAAAAATAAATAAATAAATAAAAGCAATCACACATAAGCACACATATTTTAATTGCATCACAACACATAAATAAATCATAGCTAGTATTACACGATAGCACTAAGTACATGCTTGTCAATTTATGTGCCATAAAAGAGAGTTTGGTACACTCGACCATCCCTAGGGATGCATACCACAATCTAAAATTGACATGTCATCTCAATCCCAATCCTAGCCATGCAAGCCTATCCTCTATTCTCTACCTACTGGAGGTGGTGGAGGTGTCGTGTTCACATATCATGAACCAGTTCACACTCGTGATTGCGATCAAATCTATGAACACCGATAAAATGGTTCTAAAACCCTCTTATCAGTTGGGATAGTATGGTAATAGGCCATATACTAGTGGGCCACTCTTTGTACTATCATCTCATATGACTCCCTCATCCTCTACAACTCCATAAATAGCAGGTGGTCTCCCCCACCTTGTTGGTTGCCTACCATAATAACCATCTCCTTTGCCTAGGTTTACTGGTACATCTCCCATTTGAGGTACTCTATCTTAGCTCGTGTAATGTATTGATCCACTTGGGCTTGGTCCAATAGACTATGGATGTAATCCATATCTACCTACATCGCTACCACTATGGCTCGTAGCCCCTCTACCTCCCATGGACCTACTACCTTAGGTATCACCTAAGCCACAATGGGGGCAACCCCTATGGACCCCCCTCCTCCTAAGTTAGAGGTCTTGATAATTACCCTTATGGTTGTCACTATCTCCACCTAAACTTGTACTCAAGGTAGTCTCAGTGGGATCGTGCCTCTCTATTACCTCTTGATGGTACATCAAGTGGCCTCTCAAATACACTTCTTGGCTCATCACTTGGCATATCTACACTAGTATTGGTGGAGAGATCCTTAATGGCATAATGCTCCTATACCATCTCTTGTACCTAAGGGCCACTCTAACATCATCCACCCATAGATCCACATATAGTGGATCATCTAGATCCTCCTCTACCCACCTAGCTACATTTGGAGTGCCTTCACATCATGTTGGGTCTCTCCTAATCCATTTAAACCAGTAGTCTGCTAGGTATAGAATCTCTTGTATAATGTTGAACTAGAATTGTACTTGATCAAACCTAAACAACTCTTGCTCACCCTTCTTCGTGATTAACCATCAGATACTCCTCACCCAAGCCAAATATTTTGTATCCTCCCTAAAGCTTGGGTGTAGATGCCACAATTACCATATGATATGGTGCTCTCATAGATCATCTATCACATAACTCCCTAGAGGCAAGGCACCAACGTACGACCTATACCCATGCTCATAGTGTTGGCTCCACTTGTATGTTGCTAGTTGCTCCATGTTGGGCAATGGTCTTGGTAGTGCATTTGATCTCCAAATCGCTTTGTGATCTCAGCACCACACCTCAAGAAATGGTATACATATCAACCCTATTTTCTACTTATACATGATGTTGTGTAGTGTCCTTTATAAATAGGCCAACGCATACAATGCCCATGAGAACCTCATTCCTTAATCCTGCATGTTTGCCACTACTCCCACCAATGCCTAGGGTAGGTGTCACCTACTAGTACGACACACCAACATCCCTACCACCACTTCACATAGTACAAATATTAGTGCCCAAATTCTATATCGACATGGAATATCATCAACATGGAATCCACTTTATTGGATCACATCTGTCGGGTTCCCCAACATAATATTTGATGCCACCATTAGCACCCATACCATGTAAACAATCTTCCACTGATGGGGATCCTCGAGATACACCACACATCCTCCAATGTGATCATTATCTCCCTAGTTCATAACCAGAATATGGATAATTTTGGATACCATCGCTCTACCAGAGCCATTAGTAGGGTTCGATTTGCCTCAATGTGGGGCATATCTACTAAGTGCAATAGCCCCACGTTCTCTAGTATCTCCCTCTCCTCTACTATGACCTACTCTAGAGAAGTCTCTAGTGTGATTGACCACCACTCTCTGCTCTTGAGTACATATAGCTATGTAATAACATAATTTTATCATTAGTTCGTTATTTCACACTTATAAAGATCATAAACACGTAAAAATTTAAAAATAAAATTATTTTTTGTGAAAATTTCACCAAATTCACACAGTAGAATGATCGAGCATGAATTTAGCAAAGCCCCCCAATAAAATTCATACTTGGTCCATATGAAGCACAAATTTGGCCTGGCTAGACTACCAAATTCATGCTCCATAACCAAATTCATGCCCCACGATGAATTTTACCAAAAATTAACTAAAAAACTCAAAAAATTGTAAAAACTACTAAAATATTTTGTGTGTGCAGGTGCAAAATATAAAATGAGCAAGTGGATCTTTATCTGTACCTTCACCTAGTTAGCCACGATGCCAACCTCACCCCTCACCATGGTAGCACAATGAGTTGGTAGTTCCATTCTCCTCTTTCTTCTCTAGAGCTCTTTTCTCCTCCTCACATGATGAAAATGAGCCTCTTTTCCCTCCTTTTTCCTCTTTTCTTCTCTTCCTTTTATTTTCCCCCCATTTCTTCTCGCTTCATTCTTTTCCCTTTTTTTCTTCTCTCTCCTCGCCTTTCTTCCTTTTCTCTCTCCTTATCTTATATTTTTCTCTTTCTTTGTTTTTTATGGCTTTTTGCACCCTTTGTTTGTATTTTTTGAGTTTTTATCTAAAATTTTACATTCCTTCTAAAAACTCGAGGGGGCACCCTAGCCTTAGAGGTATTAATGGTAGTAATGTCAAATATTGCGTGCAAATTTGGAGTGTTCAAGCTAACACCCCTTTTTGCACCATCCCTCTATCCAAACATGGCTATCTCTTTTTGTGTTTGCTACTTTCGCCAATAGGAGTCTACATCTTTCTTTGATGTATTTATTTATCCATAAATGTATCAAAGAGGGGGTAACATGTAGACACAAAAAAATAACCCACCAAAATGAGTCAATTTTATCTTAGACCATTAGCCAGCCACCCAAGCTTGCCAAGTGTAAATTTGAGGCCTTTTTGCCTTCTCCCTTAGCCTTGTTTCCTTAGCTTTACCAAATTCATGACCAATCCATACGGGGTATGAATTTGGCTTACCATATTTACTCCCTATAATTATTAGGCATGAATTTAATATTCTAGGGATTTTTCTCACTAAAAACCCTCCCCTCATTAACTTGTTTTGGAGTCAGCCTTTGCCCATAATGAAATTTCATTTTCCCACCCATTTGTCCTTCCAAACCTCTTATAAATAGAGGATTGGATTCCATATTTTCTACCAAGTTTTTACACAATTAATTATTTGGAGATTATAATTCTTGACTCACTCATTGCTCATTCTAACAAGTGCCCTTGTAATGACCCTCCTTGCATGGTTTATGAAAGATAGAAAAAACATGTGTACACTTACCTTTTTCTATGATTCTTGGTACTGTTTATGACCTCTATGTGTAGGATAGTTGTGTAATGGCAATGAACAAAAATAAGTTACATAAAAAGGTGATATAAGGAAGTGATGATTTGGATCACGAGCACATGGAAAATCACACTTGCATATCATTTAGGTGCATTGCATATTGCATATTTGTGTGGGTTTATTTGACTCAAATATTGTTGGTATGGCAAGAAACGTGAAATGTTGTTTTAAGTGGTGATGATGATGGGAGCCACTAGTTTGGAAATGTATGCATGTATGGTTGCTTGCTATGGTGTAAGAGTTTATTATTTAAAATGATCTTTTATTTATATGTGAATTTATTATGATAGGTAAAATTACCATGTATGGAAGTCTTAACAAATACCATTATTACACTACTTTGAAATGTAGGAAGATGTGTCGTAATGTTATTAATATTATTCTATTTTAAAAGTGTGAAAAAATGGTTTACACTACTACGCAAATAGCTTTGTGAGTATATTAAAGGAAATATTAAATAGTTGGTAGAGTTAAAGTTTGTTTTAAAAAAGATCCATGATGGACACACTCTCTATGTTTGTTGTAAACTGTTGTGAGTGGTTTAATGGTCATGATTTCTTGGTAAGCACACGATATAGAAGTGGAAGTATCGGTGTCATATGGTGCTATGCATGGATGGAAAAGAAAGAACAATCAGTGAATCCTCCATATTTCATTGAGGGGAAGAAAAAAAAAAGGGGTTTGAAAAAAAAGGAGAGCGAAGAAGGAGAACGGGCGAAACAAGGTAAAATTAATTGAAGAAATAGAGAACAATGATTTTGGAAGCGTGAGAAAATAGGTTAGTGCTCGATAGCTTCTCATGATTCATATGTGATCTCCATGCTTGCCTAATATGTACAACATCTATTTCGGTGTGTAAAAATTTACTTGTTGTTGTGTGGATAAAAAATAAACATAAGCAATGAGATTGTTGGTATTTCATTACCATGTTTGTAGATGTTTTGTTGTGTAATTTTTTGCTACACTACTATGTGATTATATGGTGAATGAAACTAGAGGAACTGCTGGTGTAACACTACCATACTAGTTTAAATATTGTTGTGTACAATATTATCGTGTAGCTAAGTTATCAAAGACAAAATGAAAGAAATATTAGAGCTACAGGTGTAACCCTGTTATGGCATAGAATTACTTTGTATTACGAAAAGTACTACAAAGTTTTAAAAGTAAACAATGTGCTATGTTGTGTTGACAATGTTTGAATCAATGTATTGCTATGAAATATTTTGTTGTCATATTTTTGTATGGTTGTGAGTCTTGTATTGAAAGCAGCGAGGTGATGTGTGTTGTGTGAGAATCTCACTCTTCTTTTGGAAAAATTAAAAGAACGAAATTAGAACTTGCACTTATTTGGGAAATGGGAAATACCTCTAGATAACGATGTTAGGTTTTATGAAGTTTTACCTGGTGTAAGTAGGAATTTTGCAATAGAGGAAAATATTTGACATAACCCTTAGTCAAATCTCGAGAAAGGAAGACTAGTAGTTTTCTTGTGTGTTGCCTATGTTAGAATAATGGAATTTATGCATATTAAATCTACATGTTCATGTTATTGGAGTTGTATCTGATACTTGGTGATGACTCCTACCCTTCTCTAAATGGTTTATTGATCGGATGGAGGTAAACAATGTCAAGTTAAGTGGATGTGGGAAATACTCTACTGGAAGTTGCGGTAAGGAACGCTATTTCGTAGCTACTATAGAAAGAAGGCTAAAATTTGTGCAGCAGGTAGATATAGTCTTGCCTAGTATGAGCTTGAGTGCTGGAGCAGAATAATAGGGAATGAACACCTATGACTTGCTATGTTTAAACCAAATATTGTTATGAGAATAGTCTTGTCATAGACAATAAGTGTGTGTAGTATTGAACCTAAAAGAAGGAATGAAGCCTTATGTAATGTTATTTTATTAAAAGATGTAATTTTATTTGGTAGTGCTTCATATGCTCACTGTGTAATGAAATGAAACACATGCTTGAATTGAAACTATATTTTTATTTAACTAAAAAAAGTTATTGCCTTCCAAATTCATCTTTTGTATGCTACAATATCAGAACCACTTGTGTGTGATAGATATTAAACGAAGTTAAAATAAGTCATGATGCATCATGGGTTAACTGGATAAGTAAGAGAATTATATTTAATTTAATTCCTAAAGTATATAAGCTAGAAACCCTTGTCTTGAATGTCGTAATTACTCATTTGATAAATACTTAGAATCTGGCAGGCATGAGGCAACCAAAAATTAACTCTAGAGGAGGTAAATTGGTGAATATCGTACCTAAAACGTAAACAAAAAGGAAGTTTGAAATCATATGAGAAAAGAATAATCAACTTACCTTAAAAGGAAAAAAGTTATTTAGAGCTAGACTTGTATAAGCAACTAGTGGTTTCTTTTAGTTCTTTATGAGAACAATAGGCCAATTGTTGTTTAGAAAGGGCAACTATGTTCCTGAATGGTTAAAACTTGACATAGTTTTAAATAGTCTAATAGTAAGAGTTTGTTATGATAATATTCTATTGTGCATTCAAAATATGTTGAATTAAGGATAAAGAAGTTGTCATATTTTAGATTAGCTTGATAATAGAATAGTTTTAAAATACCCATAGAGGGATAGTAAAGCTAAGAAAGCTAAATAAAAGAACATCCAAGTATGTTGAGGTGTGAGAATGCACGCAACGGGCTTTGAGACAATCTAGTTCTAATGGAATTTTTCAAAAAGAATTGGTCAGGATGGGATTGAAAAGGGTGGTATGGGACATCACTTTTTGGGTTGGTCTCAGATAGCACAATGCTCATTATATACTCATTGAACTTAGCTAGAATAGCCACAGGGTTTGGTATGGGATAAACCACTATGAATTACAGTGAGTATAGGTAATGAGGTCCAAGGTTAGGGTATTGACATGGCGCTAACTATCTCCAAAATTATGGGATCCATTAGTTAGTCACAAAGACATAAATACGCTGACCTCTTTCATGCCAAGTAAAAACAAGTCGACTAGATCGTTGAAGGTTTGGTATGAAGAGGAAAGGTAAGAAAGCGTTCCCCCTCTAGGTGTTATGGGCCCTAGAGGATAACCCTAGCCATGGTTCGAACCTCATGCCAAAAAATATGGATGATAAATGAGGATGATTGAATTCACAAAATGGCTATTCAACAAGATAAGGCCAATCTCGTCCACTTGGGTGACTGGCTGCAATAGTCTTGAACTCAAATGTGGTGGTTATATCTGTGTTATGTATGATTAAAATTCTCTTGGATGATTCAAAAACAAACTACTCAAGTTTAATTCCTCAAATCTTAGGCATTCTTAGAAAGTTTAACTGTTTAAAAAAATTCTATTCCTACCATTTTTTTCTTTGGACAACCAGATTTGATGATGGTTATGGGTTGTTACAGCCCTTCTATTACAAGTCGTTGTTTTGTTATTTTGTGCTTTGGTATTGGCTTCCTTTGGGGATCGAGTAGAGGAGCCTTGGTGATTGGATAGATCAACCTTCTTGGAGTGCTTATTCCACCTCTTCATTTCTCCTTACTTTCTCCACCAGCTCATCAGTTATTTTATAGGCTTGAAGCTATTGGATATTCTGGATGTAAGATAAAGCTTGGATCAACCGTAATATTAGATAAGTGCCCTGATAGTTATTTAGGCTTTTGGTATTTTTCTTTGTTCATTTCTATCTAAAACCCTAGATTACAAGTAAAGGAAGAACATTTGATTAAATTCCTAGGCATTTGAAAGAATGAAAGCATATAGTGTGCATCTAGAGTTTTTATCTTGTTTGTGCATTCATTTGGACCCTTGCTAAAATAATGTTTTTTGCAATATTAGGGTTAGACGTCATCAAAATACATAATCATACTAGGGTTAGTCCTTATATTTATGCATCTTGTGTGTCTTGCATTGTTATTTTATTCTCTTAGCTTAGTTTAGAAAGGCCAAACAATAGGTGTATGATTAACTAACATATCAAACACTTCCACCCTAAACTTGGAGTGAGTCCTAAAATCATTCCTGGTGAACCCATCCCTTTTGACATCCCTGAGTGTAGAGAATATAACACACCCTCATGGTCATCCTGACTCCCAGCGAATCCAGTCAAGAATCATACACGGTAGGGCAGTTTTCCTCCTCTACACCAATCCTTCTATTTATAGGAGGTTTGGAGGGGTTTAGGTGGGAAAACAAAAAAAATAAACTTGGCTAATAGCCAATGCCATAGAGGTCAATCAAAAACTTAGGATTTTTAGGAGAAAAACCCTAAAATTGTTGAATTTATGCCCCATCCTAGATGACCATGAATTCGAAAAGGCTACGAGAAAAGCCAAAAAAAAGGGGCAAAAGAAGCTCAAGCTTGCACTTAGCAATTTTGAATGCCTTCTTAGGGATTCTAAGAAAATATCCTATTTTAATGGGTCAATTTTACATGTCTATATGTTGAATACTTGAACTATCATTGCTATCAAATTTCTAAAATTTGTCATGACTAGATATGCTATTAAATGTATAATAATATTATCATGAAGGGAAAAGTAAATAGGTTGAGCATGCAAAACTCATTTGACTTGTAGAAATAAATACCATAAATTTTAATGTGACTACACATTACAAGATGAACATGGGTGACTACTAATTGTTGGTTGCTATAGAATATATTATTAATGTAATTAATATTGATTCCTATTGTAGTTTGTGAAAGTGCGAAAATGCATGCACCGTATAAATAGAACAAAAATGCTTGAAAGGAAACACAATGTAAAACATGAAATAAAGGAACCAAATGGCATTGGAATTCAGTTGTATTAAACTTGCATTGATTTATTTAAAGCATGTGACATATTGTAAAGCTATAGAAAGCATACATATAATCTAATTGTAACATAATAATAAATTTGAAATGATGTAAAATGTGTAACCATTGAAATGATAAAATGAAATGTATTCTTTGTATTAATCAAATGAAAACTTGGCTAAATATTCATCCCTATTAGGGATACCAAATTCGATACATAGTTACAAAAAATTTGAGTCCCAAAACATGGGTGATGTACTCTACAAGGTTTCTATATCTCCACCAATTTGATTATAGAGGATTTATCAAGCCACCTCTTCTTCTTGATGTCAATATCTTGAATCTTGATGATCTTTGATCCTTGAATGCCCCTATCACCTGCACACAAAGAAACCAAAACAAATCAATAGCATTGTAAGCCTCTCGAAATGAGGCTTATCTCTCAAAATGTGTAAATAAGGAAGATAATGCATGAAGATATGTGAAGAAGCATAAAGATGCATGCAAAATTATAATTGAACTATGCAAATGTATTAAAAAAGGCTAATCTATATTAGACAAATGAATTAAATGTAAGGAATCAAAAATCTATTGACTAAGTGCAAAATAATGCTAAACCAGACCCTAGCCACTAAAGCTCAGAGTAGTCAACTCTGCTAGCCACTATCAACATTGGTGGCTGCACCTATAGGCCATTGTTGAAAATAATGGCCATGGGATGAGGGCTCTGCTCTCTACATCTCGACGTAGTATCGCTCGATTTTGCTGTGAAATTGATGTTCAAGGGTTGCTTGTGTCTTTGCACATGGTTTGGTGGTGAAATTTTCTTCGATCCATTATGATTTGAATATTGAATAGTGAGGTTGATTTCAAGCTAGGGCATCCTCCATTGGTGGGAAAACTTGTGTCATTATGCAATTGGACAGGGCTCCTATGCACCTCAAAGGGATATTGATTCATTCCTTGATCCGACAAAGCTTTTTTATGGCATAGATACATGAAATATCTAAGGTTTAATATTTTAATTTGGGATCTTAAATAGACACCCAATCCCCTTGTCTTAGCTTCATAGGGAAGCCAAGATCAAGAAGCAGTTACGTTTAGGAAGTTGAGAAGATGCATCCAAAAGCTTCGATCTCCCAACCGTCCAAGAAGTTGTTAGGCACAATGAATTTCACTTGGCTTTGGTACCCTGATTTTGTTACAGAGTTAACTGCTATCAACCAACATAGCTAGGGGTAAGTAGCCCTTAGCCACTATTGATAGGCATGGCTATCTCTTAGCTACTCTGATTGTTGATGGCTACAATCGTAGCTACTATTGATGTTAGCGGCTAGAACTACATAGGACTAGGCTACCCTAAATGAGTGGTTAGAACCACTGTTGGGTATTGGAAAGGTCCAAGATCAATCATATGGTCTGCAAAGACATCCCAATCATGAGAAGGACATGCATCTCGGATTCATTGCCTTTGATAAGTTAAGGAACTTGATTCAAGTACAATATTTCACTTTAGGCTTACTTGATCTTGGACATTGTTCAATTCATGAAGAGGCAAGGACCTTTCTTCATGCTTCAAGAATGCCAAGTATTTGTTTAATTAATTTGCTTTTTTTCTACCCCAAGTAGGGGCATGACTGTCTTTGGCAATGATTTGCTGGATGAACACAATTCACATGATTAAGAGTTCAATTGATGAATTTGATTATGAATTATTTGATTATGACTACCCCCTCAAGCGATGAATTGATAAGGAAAATGGCAAGTGATGAAAGTGATGAGTCACTTGACCAAGATGACTGATTTAGACAATTCAAGATGATAACTATTATTTTAAGGCAGGTCCTTTTACAGCTATGATTTCAACCATTAATAGTAATTGTACATCTCTATCCCATGGAGAAGTTTAGCCACAATGGTCTTCTTAGAGAATAAATATGATAGCAATTCAATTTAGCATGTGATGAATCACTATGTTTGATGATTTGATGAAATTTTATAGAAGAAATAAAATGAATGCCTCATTCCCATGGAGCAATCTGATCGCAATGGCATTCTTGGGGATTGAAGTGAAGACATTTCAATTTATCAATGAATAATTTGGTTCAAATGGCCTTATGGTAATTTACTCATCTTACCGGATTGCATGGAGCCTTTTGGGCATTGACCAAATAAATTAGGCATCTTTGGGACCTTTGGGGATTGACCAAAGAACTAAGGCATCTTTGGAGCTTTTTGGGGATTGACCAAAGAACTAAGGTATATTTGGGGCCTTTGGGGATTGACCAAAGAAATTAGGCATCTTTGGGGCCTTTGGGGATTGACCAAAGAACTAAGGTGTCTTTGGAGCTTTTTGGGGATTGACCAAATAAATTAGGCATCTTTGGGACCTTTGGGGATTGAAAAAAGAAATTAGGCATCTCTGGGACCTTTGAGGATTGACCAAAGAAATTAGGCATCTTGGGGATTTTTGGGATTGACTAAAGAAATTAGGCATATTTGGGGCCTTTAGAGATTGAACAAAGAAATTAGGTATATTTGGGGCCTTTGGGGATTGACCAAAGAAATTAGGTATCTTTGGGGCCTTTGGGATTGACCAAAGAACTAGGGCATCTTTGGAGCCTTTTGGGATTGACCAAATAACTAGGGTGTCTTTGGAGCCTTTTGGGGATTAACCAAAGAAATTAGGTATATTTGGGACCTTTGGGGATTGACCAAAGAACTAAGGCATATTTGGAACTTTTGGGGATTAACCAAACAAATTAGGGATCTTTGGGGCCTTTTGGGATTGATCAAAGAAATTAGGCATATTTGGGGCTTTTTAAGGATTGATAAAAGAATTAAGGTGTCTTTGGGGCCTTTGGGGATTGAAAAAATAAATTAGGTATATTTGGGGCCTTTGGGGATTAACCAAAGAACTAAGATGTATTTGGAGATTTTTGGGGATTGACCAAAGAAATTAGGCATCTTTGGGACCTTTGGGGATTGACCAAAGAAATTAGGTATATTTGGGGCCTTTGGGGATTGACCAAAGAAATTAGGAATATTTGGGGATTTTGGGGATTGACCAAATAAATTAGGCATATTTTGGGCCTTTGGGGATTGACCAAAGGAATAGGCTTCTTTGAAGCATTTAGGGAATGAAATGACGAGGCAAAGGGTGCAGTCTGTTGGAAATCTAGCAATTGATTATGCTTATGCAAGGAAAAGGGCTCAACCTTTGAATAAAGGACACAACCTTTTGAACCTAGTAATTGATTATTAATTGATGATGGGATTGAATTATGTTGTTTATTAGGAGGGTGCGCTACCTTTATTTACCCCATGTTGCTTGATTTTTTGATTGTTGATTATGGGGACATATGAAACAGATCATGCCCCAGTTAATGCTTGCAAATGTTTTTATTTTGATTTTATGTTATGGATGCAATGATGAATGCAATGCCTAAATGATGATGTGATTATGCTATATGTATGCAATGTACTGATGACATGCACTAGCTAGATGATAGATGTATGTTTAGATGTTATGATCTAGATGTGTAGATGCACTACTATGTATGCTTATATGGATGAACTGGTGAATGTTAAATGCATGTTTCATTTGTTTCCATTGTCTATGCATTTAATCTATGTGATATGATATGATAAATGATGTGTATGTAATACACTAATTACATGAGGATGATCTAATGCAAATGAACTTGTATGCTTTAATCACTTAAAACATAAAGAAATGAATCTAATATGTGTTTAACAAACTACTAGATGACACCACAAAATGTATGAAAATCATGAATGAAAATGATAAATCTTATCATAAGAAATAATCATTTAAGCATCCATATGTGAGATGAAATGATATGAGATGTATGGGTTTTCCCTATAAGTTTATGTAAATTAAAAGATATGCACAAAATAGTTAGTGGCCGTCTAAATATCATTGCTGATATCCATCCGGTATCTATCCTATTTCATGAACATCTCTTAATAAACAAAACCTCATAAAAAAAGGGTGATTGATTGATGAGATGATTTGTTTCTATAGGAGATTTTGAATTTTTCCATGAGACTCAAACACCCTAGTTGATTAATCAAAATTCGTATAATGACTACATAAGACTCTTGAAAGATAACAACTTTTGTTATGAAGACCAAGATATTCATTATCCTTGTGTGTGCACATGAATATATTAGATGAAACATAAGACCACATCATTGTCAGATAGGATTCATTCAACCCATTGTTGTAATGAGGATCACCATATGTTCATCACGATCCTAGGTTTGGATATAGTTGGATTAGACTATTAGGTAATACAAGCCACCTAAAGCTAATTCATCTATAAATTGCTTAGAACTACCTCATTGCCAGACATGATTCATTCAGCCCATTGCTATAATGGGGATCACTCAATGGCTTTTGAATACTAACCATTCCAGGGATTCAAGCTCTTCACCCCCTTATTTTATTTTCATTGCTTGGGATACTTGTTCATGCTTAGTGATGAAAATAACTGTTTATTTTGCATATTGTGTTTTCCTTTGGAGCAAGGGATTTGCTTCATGATGAAAATCACTGTTTATTTTGCTTTAATTTGCTTTGGGAATTTGATTATTTTGTATGAAAGCAAGGGAATTATTTGGGTAGGGGAAAGCTTGTCATTTTTTCAATGATAAACATTCTAGACCATGTGCATCACAATATAAGCAAGTAAAAACCTTTCGCTTAAGGTGAACTAGTATCACTTTGTAGTGTTCATCTTTTCTTGTTCAAACTAGGATTGTTAATGTTTAAAATGTGATAGGATTTTGAAATATGCAAGGTACTATCAAAACTAGACCTCATATTCTAAAAGTGAAGATAGCTTTCTACAAAATCTAAAAATATCACTAGGTATGGCTGAATGACCGAAAAACCCTAGTATATTCCTTATAGCAACTGATGGGTTGTGTTGAAAATACAATTAATAATGGATGATAATGATTTATGGATGCATGATTGGTATACAAACGTGGTATCATTTGTAATATTGTAAACACAACCTATTATAATACAAGTGCAATGGATGAAAATACCTAATGCAATGCAATTAACTGAATGCATATGATGCAATACAAAATGTAAATGTTTTTGTGTTTTTGATGTTTTGAATTGTTTTTGAATTTTTGACTTTTCAATTGTTTGAATTTTGATGTTCTATAATTGTTTTTTGATTTTATGGTTTTTAAGGGGAAGGTACAATATGTTAGGTACCCCTAGTGTGTGTGCCACTCAATAAAAGTGAGGAAGATGTGATACATTCATATTTATTACTTTAATTCATTGATCATGATGTGGATTGTGGGGAAGGTGTGCCACCTTGAGGACCCCTATTATGCATGTCATCCACTACAATAAAATTGGCCTGCTCAAGAAGAGTGACTAAATCAACTATCCCTATTGAGGCATGGAACTTTGTGCACCACTAGTGTCCTTATGGGGTAATATCAATGACCCGTCTATGGATATGATCTTTTTTTTTTTTTTTGTGGAAAACATCCCAAAAGGGATGCCACTTTCGGGTAAGACCCAAGGAGGCGGGGGTATCCATTCCGCCAAAAACGCCCAGGACTCGGACCTGGCCTACCACCTTTGACATACTCAAGGAGCAAACAAACACACAAAACCAAATTAAAAAAAGAAAATAACAACAAAAATAATAAAATAAAATAAAAAACAAACTCCTTGAGTGTGTCAAAACCAAAAGCACAACCAAACACGCACAATAAGATAAAAGAAACCACAACACAAACCACATAGAAAAACACAAGAACCACATAACAAAACACAAACAAGACAAAAACAACAGAACACTACAAAGACATAACCCAAAAAAACATGAAAAATAAACACAACCAAAACCTAAAAAATAAAAAAAATAAAATAAAAATAAAAACAACCAACAACAGACAATAAACAAAAACAAAAAACATAGAAAACACTCACACATAAAAAAATGAAATAACACAAACAAAGAGAAACCCAAGAACAAGAACGAAAAAAACACAAGAACAATAACAATAAACATAAAAAAAAAAAAACAAAACAACAAAAACACAAGAACAACAAAAAACAACACAAAGAACACAAAAAAAAAACAAAACAAAAGAACCCACCCACCTTAAAAAACTAAACAAAAAAACAAAGAAGACAAAAGAAAAAAAATGAACAAAACAATGACCTATCTAGACCAGAAGACTATTAATGCAAGAATCAACAGAGGAAACAAAATAAAGAATAGAATGAGCTAGGGAACTAAAAAAACTGAATGAACCAAAGAGAAACAAAAAAAAAAAACAAGAAGAAACTAGGTACCTTCGAACTGGAGCCATCCAAAGAAATGATAGAAAGAAGAGCTTCCCTAATTTGAGAAGCCCACCATATAGGAGGGTGGCCATAACAAGTAAGATCACCTTTGTCCAAAGCCCAATTAGCTAAAGCATCAGCACTCTTGTTTTGATCTCTAACCACATGATTGTAATCAACTTTCAAAAATCCCATCTGGATTACTCGAATCTTCTCAATAATTCTTTTTATTCTCCAATCCACCTTATGATTCTTAGAAGGAGTCTTCAAGAGATTAATCATAAGTTGAGAGTCAGACTCAA
Source organism: Wollemia nobilis (assembly GCA_028583015.1). Classification (NCBI taxonomy): domain Eukaryota; kingdom Viridiplantae; phylum Streptophyta; class Pinopsida; order Araucariales; family Araucariaceae; genus Wollemia; species Wollemia nobilis. The sequence goes on along the minus strand of JAQPPZ010001036.1, from coordinate 1,952,342 downwards.
CTAACACCTTTTCCCATCCAACCTTAGTAGCCTCCTGAAGGCCTCTAAGGATACCATACCCCTCAGCAAGGTTATTGGAAAGAATACCCAAATTCTCAAAAAAGTAAAAACCAGGGAGCCATCCGAAAGTCTACCAATTCCTCCCACACCGGCTTTTCCGGGGTTCCCTCTAGAGGCTCCATCGAGTATTGACTTTTCCAAAATCCTTAGGAGGAGGTTGCCAATTTCTAGTCCTATCCATCTTACTAATACTCACATTCCCTTTAAGTTGGTTGCCCTTAGAAGGTTTAATCTTCAATCTTTGCATCACTTGATCCCATCTTTGGTGGGAGTTTTTGGGGGTGATTAAGGAGATGATGGATTGATTCAACTAAGTTGGCTATGGTATTTTGCCAAATATAGTGAATATCCTTCCTATCTTGATTAAAAATTTGGTTGTTCCTTTCATTCCAAATATTCCAAAGAAGAATGGTAGAACCCATCCAAACTAAGTGCCTAATAAAATGATCAACACCCTCTTGATTAGGCCAATCCCTCCAAAGTTGTTCAAAAGTGAAAAAATTGGACCACCTGTAAGCCAAGTAAAGTTGCCATTCTCCTCCATAGCTCAGAGGCTAAAGTACACTCAATAAAAATATGGTTGATATTTTCTACATTCTCTTCACACATTTCACATCTAAAAGGGCCATGAAAACCACGCTTCATAAGTTGCTCACCAGTAAGCACCCTACGATGCAATAAAAGCCAATTAAAGAACCTCACCTTAGGCCGAGCTTTTGAGCCCACAATTGAGAAAATATGTCAGAAGAATGGTTGGGATTATTATGGCATAAGGTCAAATAACCTTGAGCAACTGAATACTCACCCTTAGTAGTGTCGTTCCATCCAAAACAATCTTTTTCATGGGACCAAGAGAGGGATCTCATATGAAGGATGCCTTGGATATCTTGTCTTTGCCTTTCTAGGATTTGAATAGGCCAGTCCTCAATAGGGATCCAATATCTACCAACCTTTGAATTACCGACGATGGTACCGACAAGTAATTAGCCACCTTTATCCAATTAGCTCGATGAAGCTCCTCCATCCAAGGCCTCCAATCGGGAAGCCGAGTTATCAAAGGCTTGTGACCATCCCAAGAATCTATCCAAAAATTTGCATGTTGACCATTATGAATGATCCAAAATAATTTTTTCTTTATCAAATCCTCACCAGTCTTAAGAACTGCTAAAATGGGAGAACCTTTGGTAGGAAGTTGATAGCGAACAAGGTCTTCAGGACTTTTGTTCTCAGCATATTTAGCACGGAGATTATTGGCCCAAAGAGCATTGGGGTTATGCAACATCCTCCAATATAATTTAGTAGCTAAAGCTTTGTTGTTATTAATTGAAGACCGGAATCCTAACCCCCCTTCACTCTTAGGAAGACATAAAGTATCCCATTTCACCAAGGCCCATTTTCTTTTCTCCTTAGTACCACTCCAAAGGAAACGATGACTGATTTGATCCAATTCTCGAAGAACAACCTTTGGGATATTCAAAATGGAAGAAACATAAATAGGAATAGCTTGAAGGACTGATTTTACCAAGGTGATTCTACCCCCGAGAAGAAAGCCACTTGTTGGTCCACTTTCCAATTTTCTTCTTGACTTTGTCCAACAACCAATTCCAATATTTATTTTTCTGCCTTTGAATATTTATGGGAATACCTAAATAAGTGATTGGAAGAGAGGTCTTCTTATATCTTAATTTATCCAAGACCATGGCTTCTTGTCTAGCAGAGCAGTGAAAGAAAATAACTTTAGATTTGTCTTCATTGATCAACTGCCCAGTAGCCTTAGAAAAATAGCTAATGATTTGCTTAAAATTAGAAGCTTCCTTAATTGTAGCTTTACCTAAAAGGGTAGAGTCATCCACAAATTGAAGATGAGAGATAGGTCTAGCTCCATGAGCAATGGTAACTCCCTCAAGGGTTTTGTTTTCCCTCTTTTTGGTTATAGTCCTACCCAAGCATTCAACAAGAATGATGAATAAATAAGGGGATAGCGGGTCACCTTGCCTGATACCTCTGGAATCTGGGAAAGACTGAGAAGGCCTGCCATTGATAAGAACTAAGTAGGAAACTAAAGAGATACATCCCATAATCCAATCCATCCAATCCTTAGAGAAACCAAATTGCCTCAAAACTTTGATAAGGAAGTGCCAATCCACTCTGTCATAAGCTTTGGATAAGTCTAACCGGATGAACATAGAAGGAGAATTTTGCATATCCATGGAATGGATGGCTTCCTGAGCAAGAACTATCTCATCTACTATTTGACGTCCTTCCACATATCCCCCTTGCTCTGGGGAAATAATCTTATGTAAAAGAGGCTTCAACCTTTCTACCATGATTTTAGTAATAATTTTGAGAAGAACATTACATAAAGCAATAGGTCTAAAAGCTGAGATATGATCAACCTCTTGAGCTTTTGGAACAAGAGTAATATAAGTTTTATTGATAACCTTCAAAATTTCTTTGGATTTCCTGGCTTCTTCCACCACCTCTAATAAATCAACATGAAGGATATCCCAAAACTCTTGGTAGAACTCAATAGGAAAACCATCAGGACCTGGGGTTTTCCCTTTTTGCATTTTAAAAACTACTTGTTGAAGCTCATTGATAGTAACAGGAGTAGTCAAAATAGAGTTCTCCTCAGAAGTGATAAGAGAAGGGATTGCTTGAAGAACATTTTGTTGAGAAGTTGAGTCAAGAGGAGTAGCAACAAAAATATTGGAAAAGTAATCAACAACAATAGAGTTCATGCCATCCCAAGTATAAACAACATCTCCAAAATATGATTTTAAGGAAGAAATAAAGTTGTGAGATCTTCGAGCTAGAAGAGATTTGTGGAAGAAATTTGTGTTTCGATCTCCTTCTTTGAGCCATTGAATTCTAGATTTTTGCTTCCATAAGATTTCTTCTCTTTTTTCCCATTCCTCTAACCGAGTTGTGAGTTTAATTTCATCTCGCACTTCTCTTCTCCGTGAGGCCATCTAAACGGATTTTCTTATTCAAATTTTCAAGATGAGCAATAACTTCATGTTTTTTTTTATGAACATCCCCAAACTCTTTCCAGGTTCCAAGTCTTGATTTTGGATTTAATGTATTGCAGGTCTTTTGGCAAAATAGAACATCTTAGTCCCATGCCTAGGTTTACCTTCCTTCCACCATTGTTGCACATGAGATGAAGGAAATGTCTCTAAGCCACATTAATTGAAAACAAAAAGGAGAGAAACTCACATTGGTTTTCCACATTTCCACCATGACTAGCCAATGATCCGAACCAGCATTATTAAGAGTCTTCACTTTAGGAATGTGACCATGGATTAAGAAATTTTCAGAGAGCAAAAACCTATCCAATCTCTCCATTATACAAGCTAAGCCTTGCCTTATGTTAGACCAAGTCATAAGGCCATTATCTGGTTGGATATCCACAAGATGGAGGTTTGCAATATATTCGCTCATGAGGTCGATACTTTTGTCCAAATTTCTATTTCCCCCCTTTTCTCATCCAGAGAGAGGATGGTATTGAAATCTCCTCCGATCAAGATCCAAGCTTTAGGAAAATGAGAGATAATATGAGTAATATCCTTCCACTGTCTTCTTTTTTCCTCCAAAGAAGTCGGGGCATAAATAGTAATGCAGAGCATAATCTGGTTGGAATGTCTACTTTGAATAGCTATAGCCAAAAAACCCCAAATGCCAACCATATGGTGAATAACTACCTCTTTTGGGTCCCAAAGACAAGCAATGCCACCCGAAGTCCCTTGGGAACTGAGGGAAACCACTTTTCCAGCTGGCCAAATTTTACTGGCAATTAAGTCCATATCCTCCATTGACATTTTTGTTTCTTGAAGGAAAACAAGATGTGGATGATTTATCCGAATCATTCTTCTAATTTCATTTTGTTTTGAAAGACTCCCTTTGAGTCCTCTAATATTCCAAGTGATGATCTTCATTAATACCAGGGCTAAAAATGTTGGGAAGGGCATTAATCTTACCTTCCTCTACAAGCTTTTCACCTTCTTTTACCATATGATATTGATTGGTCTTGCGACCTACTTTTTGATTAGAATCCATCTTCAATTTTTTTTTCCTGTTTCTTGACTTATTCCAATTGAATCTGAGATGGCTTCTAACCTTGAAGAATGCTCATACACAGCCAAAATTTTACTAGATGGTTCAATGGAGTCTATATTGGGACCTGCATTATTTGAAGTTTTGACATTTGAAATATTGTTTTTCTTGTGTAAATTTTCTCCTTTTTTTTTTCGTTGAAAACCTTTGATTTGTTGGTTTGTCTCCGAGTTCTTTCCTTCATATTTAAATTGTGTTTCTAAGATTTCAGTTTCCATTATTTCCTCTTCCTCACTTGGGACATCATTTGTGGAAAGGATTTCAAACATATTAGCAAATGACTTTGATTGATCCTTCATTACTTGGTTTTTTCGAGTGTTCTTCTTCTTAGGTATTTGGAAACTCGTTGAGTTTATATCTTCTTTCTTTTGATCAGGAATTTTATTTGGGCAAGCAATGGCCAAATGACCATATTCATGGCAAATTCTACAACGAAAAGGAATGTTCTCATAGTCCACTACTTGCTCCCAAGTGTCTTCCCCAAATTGTAATGTGATATTTTTAGGTAGGGGTTTGTCAAAATCCATTAAAACACAAATTCGAGCATAAATAATATGTTCAAAATTTTGAGTACAATCAACGATCATCATAAAAGTTCCTAAAGAGTTTCCAATTGAAGAAAAAATAGTAGGATTCCAAAATTCAATAGGGAGGCCAAAGAGTCTAACCCACACGGGAGCTATAGAAGGCATCTCTTCTTTGGCTTTAAATTTAGTATGCTAGGGCTTCATGAAAAGCCCTGCCCTTCCAAAAAACCAAGGACCCCCTTGAAAAGTTTTCTCTCTATCTTCATTATTAGCAAATAAAACAAGAAAATAACCATTTGGATAAATAGAGATTTGTAACTCACCTTTAGTTTTCTAGCTTTTTGCAGCCCAGACTTTGAAAGCAGATAGACTCGGACGAAAACCCACGAACCGAAAAATTAGTCCTCTTTTTTCCAAATCTTCAATGCCAGTCTGAATGTTACCCATATCAAGCTTAACAATAGGAGTTCCATCAGTTGCTTTAAGACATCCTGACTCCGTTTTCCTGGGATCAATATTAGGCATTCTTAGAGGTTTATGAGAAGCCCTAGTATTGATATTAGCATTGGGTTGAGGTCTGTCCACCATGAAGGGCATCCCTAAAATTCATTTTTGGGACTGAGTCTTCAAAATTCTTACCCTTGACAGGGGTTTTCACAGTAGAATTATTTTGTGGGTGCACCTTAGCACCAGATTCACTTGAGATATGAGCCATTTTTTGATCAACTGCTTGAAACTTATTTTGTGGTCTCTTTAATCCTTGCCCTAGACGTCGTGGAAAGGTATGGTTTTCACTTTTCTTTTGTGCAACAAATTGGAAGTCGTTGTCACTCAAGTTCACAGTATGATCTATTGAAAGACAAATTTCTAACCCATCTTGTATCCCCTGCAACATTTCTTGCTAAAATATTGGCTGCTAGGGCCCGAAGGCCCTAAAAACCAACCTCTAGAGCTGCTTGCACTCAACCCAGATGAAACCCTCGCATAGCCGCTTGCCAAATATATCGTTCACACATAGGGATGCTCTAGGATCTGTGTTGCTCCAAATGATATGAAAATTGGTGGAGACATTCTAGGGTTTTTCAGGCATCTACCCTCAAAATTTCAGCTCAATCCGAGTTCGGATGAGTGAGATATGACCAAAACGAGTTCTGCAGTTTGGGCAGTCCTGTGAAAAACGTCTGATATCATGGCGATATGATATTCTTATCAATATGGTTCTGGAATACATATCCAAAGATGTGACAATAGCTAATATCATGACCCCTCACTCAATGATAGAGGTAAGCATGATCCTCCCTGTGAGTTTTAAAACTATATAGATTGTGGGGGGTATGTCTGGCAAGATGATTGTCTTTGTTTCTTTCAGCTTATGAATGATGATGTCCATAAATATAGTTAAAGGCATCAAAATATGTTGATTACGTTTTTGGTGAGGAAGAGGACATTGAGACTTCGTTTGATGTAGTGGCTGAGATACAGGTGTCTCAGTCATTTGCTTAGGTGATTATCCTTGGTTCTTTGGTATACATGAAATACCTTCAACTATTGTCACTTGCTGATCTTTGGTGTCGATAAGGGTATCAAAGTGAAGTTGATTCTTATCAAGCATATTTTGTATTATGTTCCTGAAGCTACAATATGATTGAATATCATGACCATATAGTCGATGGTACATGCAATGTAAATATTCCCTATATCCTTTAGGTTTCAGGTGCTTTGGATCTAAAGGACGAGCCTTAGGTAAAGTGATGGTTTTTGCCTTGCATAATTAATTAAAAATTGATATTATAGGTTCGAGCAAAGGTGTGCAAATGCAATGTGAATGATGTTGCTACTTTTGGACCTGATTGGGTAAGATTGTGTTTTCTTGTGACTACATAGGAGGTAGTTAACCTTAGATGTGATTTGCTTTTGTAGCTCCATGCTTGTGAGCTGATGCATTATCTATTATAACACATCATTTTTATGACCCATTTGTGACTCTATCCTATCTAGGCGATCTAGGATATGTTGTAGGGTTGATGGCAAAGATTGCTCACTTATGCTAGATGACTGTAAGGATAGCACTATTGTGGCAATGATAGATGGACTTTCAGGATGTTCGTCCTGTGTTACCAAACTGATTGTTCCAATAAATTCTTTGCTTAGATGAGGTGTGCATACCTCACTACTCTATTTAAGGAGTTCTTAACCAAAATCTCATCTCCTAATGTTAGGTATCGAATCAAATATGGTGTCTATGGGTGAGGATTCGACATGTTGAAAACCTATATCCTTCATTTACTCAAGGATATGTGTGAATGTCATGTCTTGCATTACGTTCTCACCTAGCTTGAGACTAGTTGAATGAGTTAAATCATGAAGCAGGATATGTGTCGATAGTATAGGCGATACTGACTCAATGGGCACCACTATGATTTCCTCCTTATATTTAGGTAAAATGATATCTTGTGTCATAGTGATGGGAGAAAGTGGCAGAATCTCCTTGATTGGCTCCTTCAAACTTTCTCCATTAGAGGATGTTGATGATGTAGAAGGGACATATGGAGGAATCCATAATGATGGTGGATATGAAGTGGGTGATGATGGCTTCACCACTGCATTGAGCCTCATGGTGTGTTGTTGCCTATTGGCACTAGGAGTGGGAACTTCTTCATGCATTACCTTACATGATTTTTCTTCATGTAACTTTGGTTCAAGGATTATATCCTTATGTAGGTAGTGTTCGTACAACTACTAGTGATGCAACCTCTATTGCTCTACATGCTCATGCTCTAAATGTGCTTGCTCATGTCACAAGTCTTCTAATTTAGATCAAAATAATTGCTCTCTTTTATTATCTTTAGGTCAAGGTAGTTAATTTGTGTGATCTTCTATGTACAATCGATGACTTCTCACCTCACTACGAGGGGATTTAGCTATGTCAGGTCTTGAAATGGGTGCAGTAACCCTATCACCTTGGTGAGTAGATCCCCTATGTGAGGAAGTAGCTTCGTGATGACTATCAAGGCATCTTGCAGGAATGAGGATATCCTTAGGAGAATATCAGAGGCATTCAAGGCCTCTCCATAATTTTTCTACTTTTTTGGCTCGTGATTGAGCTCGACTATGTGTAGTTTCCATGATGTGTTGATTACGCAAACCCTGAACGAAACCCACACTACAAAATATTTGACTTCCAAAAATGTTGTGGGTGTTATATACCAAAAAAATCAGTGCAATGAGCTAATCACAATGGGATAGGACTCCAAAAAGTATTTTCTTGGGTCAAAATTTGTATTTTCGAAATATTCGGCCAATCGGGGCTCGTGGAAAATTGACCATTTTAGGGAATTTTGGGTATATGCAAAGCTAGGCATAAAAAATGCTATGAGGGGTGCATAAGGGGCTAACTAAGATAACAAAACAAAATTGATAAATTTTGGGGTTGTCTAGGGCTTTTTATGACTGTTTTAGTGTAGTTTTCCCTATTTTTGGCTTAAAATTACTCAAAATAGAGTAATAAACATAACTTTTTTGTTATAGCTCCGATTTGCATGTTTTTTGAAAAATTAGGGTTTGGTCCCAAATGGTAGGATCTTATGTTGATTACACAAACAATAAATAAACACACAAAGTAGACAAAATGATTATCTCGTTTAAAGATTAATGTGTTTCCTAAGAACTCGTCTTGTGTGTTATGGTTTGTTGGAAATCAGATCTTTCTCTTATCATGTTTTGCAATTTATTGAGGATACTCTTGATTATTGAAGATTTTCACCTGTATACTTGCACACACCAAAATATGGAGATGAAACCCATATTCAATGAGGTAGCACAAGTACTACCAATTCTCACACAGCACACCATGGTCAGCGATACACCCTCCAAAGAGGAGTGCATGTAATTTTCTATGGATAGGATAGTTATTGGATCGGACTTGGCCATGAACGGGTAACAAAAAACTCAATCAACAAGCCAACCAAGTGGTAACAACTTCCATTGTTGATCTTGAACAATTGGCTAGATGTGAGAGCTCAAAACAACTGATGTTTACACTTGAAACATGGTGTGTGATTGTTCATTTTATTTCAAGCATAAAGTAAATGTCCATCAAAAAACATACAATGCTTTTTCAACTACATGCATATAAAAGTACAATTTATATTCAAAAATGTAGTATGAAAAGATATTTTAGGTTCAGAAAGATGTAATGCACATCAAATGATACAACCTTTGAGTAGGTTTCAGATTAGGCAGGCCTACAAATAGTTTAAATAGGGGCCACTTTTATGAACAATAGGCAACCGTATTAGCTGCTGTACACGATAGTAGTTAGATTCCTAGCTGCTGGCTTCTGGGGTGGCTGGTAGCACAGGTCACTGTTCCTAGTAGCAGCTAACAGTAAACACAGGAGTTCTAATTATTTAGCCCTTAAAATTTCTTTGTGTTGTAATTTACTTAAATTGTCTTTTCAAAAACACAAAGAGAACAGAAACAAAAAAAATACAGAGAGAACCACTTACAAGTGCATCCTCATTCAAAGAAGCTGTAGACTGTTTCTTTTGCTATATTTCCCTAGCCACTGATGATCAGGGTGGTTGCGATTCTAGTTTCTAAAGCTGATGATGACTACGACTGTTAGCCACTATCACTCAGAGTGGTTGTACCTACATTAAGAAAAAATATAGAAACATCCGTAAGCAGCAAAAAATAGGGAAGGCCCATCGTGATCACCACTTGTAAAGCTATAGAAAGCATACATCTAATCTAATTGCAACATAATAACAAATTTGAAATGATGCAACATGTGTAACCAATTGAAATGACAAAATGAAATGTACTCTTTGTATTAATCAAATGAAAACTCGGTTACATATTCATCCCTCTTAGGGATACCAAATTTGATACATAGTTACAATCATTTTGAGCCCCAAAATGGGGGTGATGTACTCTACAAGGTCTCTATATCTCCACCAATTTGATTATAGAGGATTTATCAAGCCACCTCTACTTCTTGATGTCAAGATCTTGAATCTTGATGATCTTTGATCCTTGAATACCCCTATCACCTACACACAAAGAAACTAAAACAGATCAATAGCATTGTAAGCCTCTCAAAATGAGGCTAGTCTCTCAAAATGTGCAAATAAGGAAGATAATGCATGAAAATACATGAAGAAGCATAAAGATGCATGTAAAATTATAAATGAACCATGCAAATGTATTAAAAATGGCTAATCTATGTTAGACAAAATAAATTAAATGTAAGGAATCAAAAATCTATTGACTAAGTGTAAAAAATGCTAAACCAGACCCTAGCCACTAAAGCTCAGATAAGCTGTCTCTGCTAGCCACTATCAATTTCGGTGGCTACACCTACGGGTCACTGTCAAAAATAGCGATTGTGGGACGAGGGCTCTGCTCTCTAAATATCAGTCTGGTATCACTCGATTTTGCTATGAAATTGATGTTCAAGGGTTTATTGCATATTTATACATAGTTTGGCAGTGAAATTATCTTTGATCCATCATGATTTGACTCTTGAACAATGATTTCAATCTAGGGCATCCTCCATTGGTGGGCAAACATGTGTTATTTTACAATTGGATAGGGCTCCGCTGCACCTCAAAGGGATGTTGATTCACTCCCTGATCTGGCAGAGCTTTGCTATGGCATAGGTGCATGAAATATCCAAGGCTTGCTATTAAAATTTGGGGTCTTAAATAGACATCCAATCCCATTATATTAGCTTCACAGGGAAGCCAAGATCAAGAAGTTACGTTCAAGTAGTTGAGAAGATGCATCCAAAATCTTCAATCTCCCAACCATCCAAGAAGTTGTTAGGCACAACAAATTTCACTCAGCTTTGGTAGCTCGAGTTGGTTACAGATTTAGCTACTATCAACTAGTGTGTCTAGGGGCAAGTAGATCTTAGCCAATGTTGACAGGTGCAACTAGATCCTAGGTGATTTGATCATCAGTGGCTGCGATCGCAGCTGCTATTGACATCAATAGCTAGAACTGCATAGGACTAGGCTACCCTAAACGAGTGGTTAGAACCACTGTTAATCTTGGAAAGGTCCAAGATCAGTCATATGGTATACAAAGGCATCCATATGAGTAGCCTCCTAAACATGACATGTTTTAGGTGTCTACACATATGATCCCCTTTAGGAATTTTACCAATGATACAATTTTACAATAATTTTCATGGTGCAATCTAAATGATTTTTGTGCCCACAATAATATATTTGGAAGTGGATTTCCTTGCGACCATTGAGGGAGAGTTGGATCCGAGATCATTCACTATTTCAAATCTTGTAACCTACATGCAATGAAACAAAAGAGGAATCAGTAGAATTTGTGAGGCCCATCGAGGTTGGGCTCGTGTTGATCAAATGTAACACAAAATAAACTGAATGCATGCGTGAGTGAAGATCTAAACTATTACTGTAAGATAAAGTATATAAAATGAAGGATCTAACATTAAGATAAACATGCAAGTGCTAATATGATCAAATAGATAGAAAAATTAATGAAATTGGTCATCTAATTGAGACTATCTCGGATCGAGATGACCTTATTTTCGGATCATCTCAGGGTGAGATGGTTGCTATCGTAGACCTGCAAGTTTGCAAAACCAGGCCTAGTTGAGATTGGGATGACACCAATATGAGTTTTGTCAATGAATTGGTTGATGAGTCTAAAAGTGAGTGAAAAGGTGTGAATGATAAATGGATTAATGGAATTGATCAAGCAAGGGAGGTAAATATAGATTCAATCCCCCATCAAATGATCCAAAAACATCGATGCTTGGTGATGAGAGGGTTTGACGAGCGAATTGGGTAGCACTTCATTTCCTTACCTTCAAATTTTGGATCTCTAGAAATGGAGGGGTAGAGCTCCATTTTATAGCCTCCTTAGCATGTAGCCAAAGAGGCAAGTGGTAATCAAGGTTAGCCTAATTGCCATGTTACAGGTGGTAGGGATAACTGTAGGTCATCAGGGGTGGTGTAAAATCCACCATTGCACTGACATGTATTCCCTTGCCTGATTATGCCTTTTTGAATCAGTGTACGCGTGATCATCTCGCAACGAGACGATCATGACTTGGAGACTATCTCGTAGAGATATGACCATGCTTCCCATAGGGAAAAAGTGCCCTTTTACTAGGAAAAGACACTAAATAGCTTTGAGGCTTCCCTAGGTGGCTTAGATAGGTTAGAAGGAGGTATTTTGGAGAGTCTCCTTATGATTACGTATTTTAGGTGTCTACAAATGCCTCTTTTTGGGATGCTTTATGCCTAAGCACAATGCAAAGCAAAAATAAATGACCTAAAATGGTTGAGTTGATGATGTATGATGTTAGCTGATGAAAATAATCTTGAAGGAGAGTGATGCAGGTCTAAAATAAAAGTCAATGTGGGATTTTCCAATTATGGAAAAGTATACACATCGTCGAATCATTACTTTTGACAAATTAAAGAACTTAATTTTCTTGGTATACTTTTCAGCCATCGGTAAACAAGCTTGAGTCTAAAGCCTCTTGGATTTGAGTATACCAAACAAGAAATTTAGTTGCCCTTTATCATTTGGTTTAAATTTTTTCTTATTATTTTCTCCAACAATGAGGGTGTATGATAGTATTTGGTAATGATTCTTGGACATGCGTAATTTCTAGTATTGAGTGTTTAAGTATTGACTTGATTTGAGATGAGAATTTTATGGGTATTGACTACCCCCTCAAGTGATAATTCAATGGATGTTAGGATCCTAATCCTAACTATCATTAATATTAACTCACTTATTTTAATTGTGGACCATTGCATCCTTTCATCTCACAACTCTAGGTTTAGGTATTTATATGCTTTCATATGGGTGTAGATTAACATCCAAGAATATAATATATTACATCTCATTGAGAGCAATTGGCAAGGAAACCTCCATTTGAAACAACAATCCTTTAAAAGTGATTACACATTTTCTTTAGTTTTGCACTCTTCCATTATTTTCTCCACTTGTTACTATTTCTAGGAACTAGGTTCCTAACAACTGGTATCAGAGCAGCGATCTAAAAGATCATTCACAACCATTTTTACAAATTTTTCCACCACATTCATCATTTTTGTTCACTACCAATTTATACCAGTGTCATCAATATTTATCACCGTATCTACCATCCATAGTTCCATAATAGTCCTACAAAATCACAAATACCTTATCAATGTACATCATCAAAAGGATATCAAGATATTACAATAACATTGCTAGCAGATGAACAATAAAGTAGTGCAGGTCAAACAAAGTTGCAGAGGCAAAAACAGTGCTAAAAACTTGATCCAAAGTCTTCAAAGGAATGCAAAAATTCGTTTTACCCTCAAACCAAGCACTAGATAAAAAGAAATATTGAAAATCATCAAAAAAATCTGCCTACAATACGACGTCTGAAGCTCTTGACGACGTCTCAAAAATTGGTAACATTGCATAAAGTAAACTTTATAATATAAAGTTTATAAAATAAATTTTAAATTTTTTGATGTCGAAAAAAATTGACGGTGTCTTAGTTTTATGACGCTGGAAAGGGAGCAAGAAATAAGGTTTTAAAATGATTTTATCCCACATTCATTATGAATAGGGAAAAATAAGGGTTTAAAAGCAAGTGAGGGCATAGAGCTAATCGTGACTTTGGTCATGCTCTAGCCACACCCTCGTGCAACTAAATCCACTCCACCACCCCACTTACCGTGCCCTTCATGCCTCTTTGTGCCACTTCGCTCCATGTACCCTTCATGCCTCCCCGTGCCACTCAGCTCCATGTGCCCTTTGCGCCTCCCTATGCTGCTTCGTCCTCACACGTTGCCACTCGCTGTCCTTAGTGCTTTATCGCCACTCACTCACTTCCCATTGATCCACCCTCGTGCTAGCTGTTGAGTTCCACAAAAAAATCAAAATTTCAAATCTGCCTACTGCTCACTAACTATTGCCGCTCTTGTCCACCCGCCAAAATTCAAAATATGAATTCAAAAAGTGGTTTATAAGTAGAAAAAAAAAATTGGCAAAAATTTTACATAATTTTTGCAGAAAATTATAAACAAAAATTTATTTTTTTACAAATTTTAAGCTTGAAATCATATTTTGCACTACCCAAGAAGAATTACAATCACAAAGTCACACCATAATGGCAAATGGGAGGAGATCGCAAGAATCTATCAAAGACCACCTACAAGAAATGAATCAATAGAAAGATGAGCTTTAAAAGAAAATCATGACAAAGGAGGATTTTTGCCTATGGAGGGAAGACAATGAAAACAAGATAGTGAACCTAGACTTAAAAATTGATGCCACCAACCACTTCGTCGATATGGTACAACAAAACTTGACATTAATCCAAATCGACCAACCTACCTAAGCACCAACACACCAAGCATTACTCGAGGGACCACAAACATCAATCCTACCTCGAATTACTAAATTGGATTTTCCAAAGTTTGAAAGAGGTGACCCCACAAATTAGATCTACCAGGCTTACCAATAATTCTCCCTATATCAAATCCCTGAGTTACAAAAGGTTCGTATTACATCCTTCCACCTGGAGAGTACCACTACTCAATGGTACCAATGGTACGAAAATAGAAATGGTATCCCTACATGGACATAATTTACAAAAAATATAATGGTACAATTCGGTCCAAGAAAATTTGAATATTTCATAGGAGCTCTCACCAAACTCCGTCAAACCACTACAGTGCGAGAGTACCAAGCTCAATTCGAGAAATTGGTAAATTTTACATTAGGGCTAGATGCATCATTCTTCCAAAGTTGCTTTATTAGTGGCCTAAAGGAATATATTTGATTAGAAGTGCAAATGCTTAATCCTATCGACATGATGCACACTATTGCATTAGCTCAAATGGCGGAAGAAAAAATCAATAACCAACGTCGACTTGGGATACCACTAATGGGCAAATCTCAAAATTCCTACACCAACCCAAAACTAAATAGAGTTTTACCAATTAAATGAATTAACCCTGAAGAAATGAATGGAAGATGAGAAAAGGACCTTTGTTTCCACTATGATGATAAATTTGTACCCAACCATAAATGTATTACCTCCAAAATCTATATTTTAGAAATGCTTGACCAGGGTAATTTAAAAGAAGAAGATACTATCGAGGTGGAAGTAGTGATAGAAACTCCAGAGAATAACACAGAAGATGCACCAAAAATATCCTTTAACGCCCTTGCTGGTTTCTCCTCCCCACAAACTATGAAGGTCAAAGGATAATTTAAGAAACAAAACCTCATTGTGCTTTTAGACTCTGGCATCACACACAATTTTACTAACCCAAGGGTGACAAAACAAGTTGATTGTTTTATACATCCTTGCAATAATTTTGAAGTTATGATTGGAAATGGAGGATGAATTGCATGTAAAGGAAAATATCAAAATATTAAACTCACTATGGGTGATTATAATATGAAAGTCGATATGTATGCACTTCCACTAGGAGGATGTGATATTGTCCTAGGAGTACAATGGTTACGAACACTAGGCACCATCCAATGGGATTTTTAAGACCTATGTATAGTGACCCCGGGCACGCACGCACCACCCCTTTTTAACCCTACTTGCAATGTTATTTAAAAACCCAAGATGAAATGGAAGACAAGAAGAAAAAGCATATAACACAAAATAACAAAGATGGATCTCTTTATTGATATTGCAGCATGTTCGTCCCTCTTAGGGATACCCATTTTGATACTATAAGTTACAAATAGGCAAAGAGTGCCCCTTCCACAAAGAGGTGGTGCGCTTATAAAAGCTTCTCGGTTTTGCACACGAAAATGTATGAGGGCTTACAAATGCCTCCTTCTCCAGGTCTGTTTCCTAGAGGGATCCCTTTTGTTCTCATATGTTGCAAACTTTGTCCGATGTACCTATGGCCCTGTAAGCAATGAAACAACAACACACGTTTAGGTTTTCGAGATTGCCTCCCCGGATGAGGTTGTTAGTAATCAAATAATGTAACAAAAATATGATGAAACTATGCCATGAAATCATGTAAATCTATGCTAATGATATGAAAACATAAAGAAGCAGAATAAAAGATGCTATGTCTAAAACCTAAGCTAAGCCTACGGGCCACTGTCCAAGACATCGATTACTAAGGTAAACCTTGCTCTCTTTACCCCAAAGCTATGGGTCAAAGCCTGTATCTGATGTTGAAATAATAGGTGTTATGCTCTTCAATCCGTCAGAGCTTCGCCGTACACATGATCTCAAATAGAACTCTCCAAGTCTTGAAAGCTCTCCTCAAAAAGATGTCTCTCTCTATGATATGATCTCCTATATCTCTTGTCCTCTTGTGATAAAGGATAAAATATCTCTGGATGTTTTGGTGCTCTTAGGCTCATACCTTTTATAGTGTGAAACCCTAGGTCTATGTCCAAGCCCTAGGAATGAATTTCTCATGCGTAGTGCAAGTTAGCATGAGAAGATTTTGTCCTTTATTTATGTTTGAAGGCTAGTTAACTGAAATTTAATTGCCCACTTGAGTATCCTATGCGAACTGGTCATTAGCATGAGAAGATTTTGTTATTTTTTTATGCTTGGAGGTCAGTTAACTTAAGTCTAAATGCAAACTCAAATCTCCTATGTGAACTGGTCATGAAAAGGAATGCAAAGTCACTCCCGCTCACCTTTATTGCATGTAGACTGCCACTTCCACCTATGATTAGACTTGTTTGTTTGCAAACTATTTCTTATGGCTTAGCCGTTGTCGTCTATAGTGGCTAAGATCTAGCCACTATCATCTACAGCTACTAAGGTCTGGCCACTCTAGGCTTGAGCGGCTAAGATCTGGCCACTCTTGGCTTGAGCAACTAGATTTGGATGGTTTGAAAAGGCCCCAAATGAGTGGTGAGAACCACTGTTGATGCTTGGAAAGTCCAAGATTATGTCTTATTATCTTATGAATATGTCTAAGTGAGCAGCTTCCCTAAGCATGACACGATTTAGGTGTCTATAGATACCCCTTTTTACGATGCGCTGTGTGGAAAGCACAACGCTGAGCAAAAATGTAGACTGATCTGTTTGTAGGGTGTATGGTGATCAATGGTCTGATCAACACCAAATGGCCCAATCATGCAAGATGGTGTGCATCCCTTGAATTATTTCCTCAACGTTCGGAGGACTTAGCTCAATGGATTTTGCATGTTAAATTGCACTCGTTCCTCAAACTCAATCGGGTAGCTTCAGCTGCTACAACAATTCCGACCGGTAGGAGAGCTACAATTGAAGATGTCATGTCTACTTACATTCCTAGAAAACAAGAGAAATTTGTGATTGTTGTATGCAATGATTCATAGGACGAACATGATTTTTCTATGATCGAGTGATATTTTTTTGATTTTGATTATGATTAAGTTGAAGTTTTGAACTACTTCCTCACACAACGAATTGGTGAAGAAATGACAATGAATGAAGCGACAAGTCGCTTGACCAATATGACTAATCCGGTTCCTTTCTAGCATTTGTTGCTTTTAATGGGCAATCCCACATCCAAGTGTGATTCCAATTGTTTATGATAATCATCCATCCCTATCCCGAGGAGTGGTCCAGCCATCAATAGCCTTCTTAGGGAGTTAGGATGAGTGATTCAATTTATGTTCATATCGTATCACTTTGACTTAATTTTTTTGATGTCATAGGGGAATTAGAATGATCCTTTCGCACCCGTGGAGCAGTCCGACCATCTTGGTATTCTTCGGGATTGAAGGGTGGTACATCATAATTCTAAAATGAGTTGTTTTTGCCCCAAGTGGCCTTATGGTTATCTACTAGTCTCACCAAAATACATGGAGTGCAAATCGCTGCAATCGTCGAGTGGATAGAGTAGGTAAACTGGATATGAGGCCTACCTAAGATTGTGATTTTATGTGATTTTTTTGTTATTTTGAACATTCTGATGATCTAAAACAGTCAAAGTGTGTTAATTTGCTATTTTTGTGGGATCCCTCAAGGAGAAAATCCCTTATTTTGATCTGTGGATCTAGCCGCTATCAGGTCCAGCCACTTCCAAGTTTTTACCTGTGGCTGTTGTCGCATTGAGCAACCAAGAAGTTTGGGCCGCTAATGTCAACAACGGCCAAGGCATAATTAAGGAAATATAAAATTTGCTTTTCTAGGGTTTGACCTATCACTTTCACTATTTGAAGATTCGTTTTGGGAGCTCTGGTGTGACGATGACGGTTGCAACTTTGAAACTTGTTGGTGCTGAGGACATGGCTACGTAGGACGATACATCAGTTGCTAGAGGAGCCAAAGCTTCTTGGGTATTTTTCTCTTCGAAACCCTAGTTCTCTTTTTCTTATCTACATAAAACTAAACCTCACTAAGTAATGGGTAAACTGAACCTCACTAAACCTGTTGGCAATGAACAAACTCCGTAATTAGGCTTAGGTTCCCCTTTGCTATGGTGGGTTAGTCCCCAATTTTGCTTTCTATTAGTGGCTTTAGCCTAGGGTTTTTGAAATTCTTTAGTTATTCACCTGTTGTCGCCATTTTGGGTGTTTTGAACTTAGCCTAGTTTTGATGCTTGGGTGAGAAATTTTGCTTTCCAATTTGTTTGTTTTCCCTCCCTATGTTTTATTTAAGTTATTTTGTTATTTTTGCAATTTTTTTTTATTTTATGGCCAAAGGTTCATGGGTTTGCCGTGCCGCCCCTTGGCCGCTGTCGCTCAGAGCGGCCGACTCTGAGCCGTTGTCGCTTAGAGCGGCCAAGCTTGAATCCCAACGATGAAATTTTTTACCATTGGGTCTTGGCTGTTATTGCCTCCAACGGCTAGGTTTTGACCGCTGTAGGTGATAACGACTAAACCCTAAGCCTTGTTTTTTGCATTGTTTTTTTTCTATTTGTTGGATTTTTATGACATATTTGATTTATTTTGGAATTTTTGAATTTTGATTTGCTTGATTAGGTGTAAAATTATCCTTTTTTTTTCTTTAGACTTAGAATAGTCCATCCTCTTTTGCACCATTTTCATGTTTATTGTGAATTATGCCTTAGATGCACTATAGTTATGCTTTGTATTTCTTCTGCTTTGCTTAGATCCTTACTGCTCGTGCTTGGGACCCAAAGCTCCTGCTTGACTTACTTCCTAGCTTTAATGATACGGACTGGGCATGGTTTAAAGCCCATGGGTTGCAGTATGTCATCAGGCTACCTTACATCATGGTAGATCAGGCTTACCTTATGGCTTTGGCCCATCGTTGGGACCTACGAATTAATACCTTCCACCTCCTGACTAGAAAAATGACCATTACGTTGGAGGATGTTTATAGGATCTTTCGAATTCCATTCGATGAGGTGGCCATTGTCTCTTCGACCACTAATGATCAGGTGGTTGTCTTCACTCAGGTGTTTAGAGGGCATTCCTCTGCAGATGCTCTCAAGGACAACAAGTCCAGAGGAGTTTCCATCAATCGCTAGCATGGGGATGATGTCTTTATGATGAGGCATGTCGTATTTCTATTTGGTGATGAGCAATGTTCTTATATCGGACTACTCAGGTTTGAGGTTCCCATGGAACCTTCTAGCGATGGTGCAAGATATATTGGATAGCGATGAGCCTATCATCTATGCATGGGGTAGATCACTATTGGCTCAGTGCTATGATGAGTTGTACCACATCCGTCGATGAGGACGTGTCAACATTACCTACAGCTTGCTCCTACAGGTTTGGGAATGAGAGCACATAATGGTAGATCACCCTAAGGGGATCCCAGTCGAGATTACAATGATTGACGCTCAGACATAGTGCTATGTTGCCAGATGGGCTTGAGAGCACGAGGAGTGTAAGAGCCACACTTTCGTAGGGGAGTTGTCCCACTACACTAATGCTTTTACCAGACTGTTGGTCGAAGATGTTGTGTGGTGGCCTTACTATAAGTGTCCTGCTTGGGATGATACAGTTAGCTTTACTACTAGGACACAACACGAGTGATGGCTCGTTGGTTGTAAGATTGCCATCCGGGAGTATTTATTCTACTATTGAGTTCTTCGTCAATACAGATTACAGCAAGATGTGCCCTTGGTACCATTCTTGTATAGGCACCTCATAGTAGAGGACCTACCTCCACGACATATTACCGAGCTTTCAGATGAGGAGGATGCCCCAACTATTGACCCTACAGTGGTTGGGGGAGTTATAGAGGCCTACACTCAGTGGTGGGGTGATTGGATGTGGCATGGCATCGACAGCCTAGGGCACGAGGATGATGGTGTGGGTGATGATGCAGATATGATAGGATGTAGAGTTCGAGCCAAGACCGAGGTATGGGGCTAGCCAACAGAGCAGGTGGCAGCAAGGGATCCTGATGTTCCTAAGGAGGAGGAGTTAGAGCCTAAGGAGAGAGACTCTCCTCTGAGAGCACAACTACATGAGATCAAGGCTGAGCTTCAGGCCACTAAGATCTAGGTACAATGGCAAGATTCTATGATTGAGTAGCTCACAACACAAATACAGTCTTTGCAGGATACTATTGGGGGTGGCGATGTCAGGATGCAGTTTGTTGTTCCTCCTTCTACACCATAGAAGGTTCCAGTGGTAGGTTCAGGAGCAGATGTGGGACATCTCTAGTCTCTATTGGATGAGCATGAGCTGTGGATCTAGGTACTTGTGGATCATGTTACCCTTGCCCCTAAGGAGGCACGAGATTGTCCCTAAGGATCCAATAGGTGCAGGTGGTTCGCAAGTCAATGGACGCTCCACCTCGAGGTAGTATTGCCAGAGGACCCAAACTCGAATAGAGAGATCGATAGGCTCACATCATTCGACTCGCGACACCGCGACAGGGGGAGGTGGCACTAGAGGAGGTGATGCATGGGGCTCAGGCCCGATACTTGACTGATGCTCTACTTGGTCCTTGATCCATTTTTGAGGCCGACTGGCCTATATGACTGTAGCCCATAGGTATTTTTGTACATCCATTGGACTTGACACACATACTTTTATGATAGATTTGCATTATGACTTATTATGTGTATCGTTTATTGCTCATGTTTTTGTTGTTATTTTATTTTATGATATGATGCGATGATAGTATTATGATGATTTGATGAATATGTTAGATGATATATGATATCTGAAGATGCTTAGATGGATGTGTAGATGCTTATACGATTTGATGATATGATGCAATGTATTTTGATGATGAATGATGAATTTATGATTGTATGCAAATGGATGTTGCCTATATGTTTTATGATGTGGTTTATGGATTTAATGACTTGTTTTTGTGAATGAGATGTTATTGCTAAATGCATGTTTTAATTTTTCTTTAATTATATACATCTAACTTATGTGGTGGAATGGTAGAAATGAACCTGTATGCTCTAATCACTTTAAAACATATGGAATGCATATGACATTGACAATCTTAATGGGTGATACCACAGCAAGTAAAAAAATAATCATGAATTTAAATAATCACTCTTATCATAAGAATTGATTAAGTATTCATATGTGAGATGTAATGGTGTGTAATGCTTTTTCTTAATAAGTTTCTGTAAATTAAAAGATATAAAGTAGTCAGTGGTCGTCTATATACTATTTCTAATTTATATGCGGTATCTGTCCTACTATGTTGATACCCCCTAATTTATAGAATATTATAAATAATGTGATGGTGTGAATGATGTTATGATTTGTTGCTATGTAAGAATTTTTGGGGCTTTTTGGAGATTCAAACACTCTAGTTACCCTATCAACAGTTGTCTAATTACCACTTAGACTTTTGAAAAGTAAGGCTTTTACCATGGACCTGGTTTTTCATGATCTCTATGTGTGCATGTGATTGTATATTTTGAGATAGAATTAAAGCATTTCCTCCAATGTCAGGCGGGATTCTTTCAGCCCATTGCTAAGATCAGGGTTCCTCAAGTGTTCATCTCATCCTTATGTTGGACTTAGTTGGACTATACCACTAGGCAATATTGGGTTACCTGAGCTAGCTCATCCACATTCAAATATTGGTCTACACAAATGCATGAAGCACTTGTGGTAGACATATCATCATGCGTAAGGATTTCTCCTTCCAGTTTTGTACAATGCTGAGAATTCCAGGGATTCAAGCTTTATTCCCTTCTTTTTGGCTTTGGATATTTGCTCATATGTAGTGATGAAAATTACTTTTTAGTTTTATTTTTTTTTTCTTTGAGCGGGGACTTTTGTAGTGATGATAATCACTGTTTATTTGCTCATACGTAATGATGAAAATCACTCTTTATTTTTGATTGATTTTTTTTTGAGCTTTGATTTTTTTCTTTGAATTTTGAATATATGATTTGTGTATCGGATTATTGCTTTGAAATCTTGATTGTATGCTTGGCCTTTTGAATATGTACTTTGCTTTAGGATTTTACTTATTTTGATGTAAGAAAGGGATTTGGATAGGGTAAAGCTTGTCCTTTTGCCAATTCTCAACACCTTTAAACTGGTTGCACAGGGTGATAAGCAAGGAAGATCCTTTTTGCTTAAGGTAACCTAGACTGCTTTTGTAGCTTTCATATTTTCCTTGTACCAGCTAGGACTTTAGTGTTTCAATTAGTGACGGGATCTTGAATATCCAAGGCATTATCACGACTAGACCTTACCTTCTACTAATCAAAGTTATTTTTTTGCAAAAGTTGATAAGATCACTAGGTGTGGTTGATTAACCAAAAAACCTTATTATATTATGTATAGCAAAAAATAATGGTTGTGTTGAAAAACACAATTACACACGTGTGTTAATGGAGGTATGGATTTGAATGATTTGTGCGATAAAATGTGGTATCACTTTTAAGGCTTTCATGCCATATGCAATTGTAGTGGATGTGAAAATGCAATGTAATTATGTGGATGCAAGATGTGAGATGCAATTGTTTTTGTCTTTTTGATTTTATTTTGTTTTTGTATTTTCGGTTAATTTGACCAAAGGACTTCTTATGCCTTTGGGGCTTTTGGTATTGATTCTGACCAAGTGATTTGAATACCCTTGGGGCCTTTGAATTGATGTTTGACCAAGATGTATGAATTACCATTGGAGCCTTTGATTGATTGGTTTTGACCAAGTGATTTGAATTACCCTTGGAGCCTTTTTGAATTGATTGGTTTTGACCAAGCGGTTTGAATTACCTTTGGCGTCTTTGATTGTATTTTGACCAAGCGGCCTGAATTGCCCTTGGATCCTTTGATTTGATTTTGACCAAGTGGTATGAATTACCCTTGGAGCCTTTGATTGTATTGCCCTTGGAGCCTTTGATTTGATTTTGACCAAGAGGTATGAATTACCCTTGGAGCCTTTGATTGTATTTTGACCAAGCGACTTGAATGCCCTCGGAGTGTTTTGAATTGATTTTGACCAAGTGGTTTGAATTACCCTTGGAGCCTTTGATTTGATTTTGACCAAGCGACTTGAATGCCCTCGGAGCGTTTTGAATTGATTTTGACCAAGTGATTTGAATTACCCTTGGAGCCTTTGATTTGATTTTGACCAAGCGGTATGAATTAACCTTGGAGCCTTTGATTGTATTTTGACCAAGCGGTATGAATTACCCTTGGAGCATTTGATTGTATTTTGACCAAGCGGCTTGAATTGCCCTTGGAGCCTTTGATTGTATTTTTGAAATTTTATGTTTTTATGCTTTGTTTTGTGTTTTTGACATATTTAAATATTTTTGCGTTTTATGAAATATTTGAATATTTTTGAATTTTATGACATATTTGAATGTTTTTGTGTTTTATGTGTAAAATACCTTTAAGTGAATGATATTGAGAGGTTTAGGCTCTTCAAAACCATCCAATGATATAAGGTGATATGCTCCAGGCCCAACTCTCTGTGAAATCATGTATGGACCTATCCAGTTTACCACGAACTTATCTCGTAGATGTGATGGCAGATTCAAATTTTGTTGGTTTTCTTTGAGCACTAGATCTCCAACCTTGAATTCCCTTAGGTGGACTTTACTATTGTAAGCTCGTGCAAGGCAATCTTGGTAAACGTGAAGATGCTCTAAAGCATTGACTCGACGTTCATCAAGAAGCATCAACTGATCAAGGCGGCCTTGTCGCACGACTTCATCATCTATGAAGTCCTTTAATGCTATACGTAGAGTCAAAATTTCTAACTCTAGTGGCATGATGGCCTCAGTGCCATATACTAGTGAAAACGGTGTTGCCCCAGTGGGCATCCGTATACTAGTCCTGTATGCCCATAGTACAAGAGGTAACTGCATGTGCCAATCCTTGTGATTTTCTTGCACTGTCTTCCTCAAAATGGGGACTATTGTTTTGTTTGAGGCTTCTGCTTGCTCGTTTGCTTGCGGATAATAAGGCATTGAAAAAATGTGTTGAATATGGTATTTTTTCATTAAAGCATGCACATTTTTGTTCTTGAAAGATGGACCATTATCCGATATTATCTTAGAAAGGATCCCAAAATGACTTATGATATTGTGGAGTATAAACTCCGTAATCCTTAGTCCAGTTGTTGATGTTAAGGGGACCACTTCTACCCATTTAGTGAAGTATTCTATGGCCATTATGATGAATGTGTGTCAGCCTGAGGACGGGGGTGAGATCTTCCCAATCAAGTCTAGTCCCCATTGTGAGAATGACCATGCTGCCTGGATGGGATGCAAAACTTGTGATGGTAAGTGTGTTAGATTTGCATGATATTGGCACTTACTGCATTTCTTGACATAGTTGCAGTAGTCCTTTTCCATTGTGGGTCAATAGTAACCCATTATCAAGATACGCTTAAATATGGCCATGCCACTGAAATGGCCTCCACATGTACCATCGTGAGCTTGCAAAATTGCCCAAGATGCTTCCTAGGGCTCAAGACAACAGAGTAATACTCCATCATATCCTCGTCTGTAGAGGATTTCTCCTAGCAAGATGTATCTTGTTGCTCTCTATTTGAACGTTTGCATTTCAGTATGCGATAAATCTTGAGGTACTATTCCCAGCTTCAGGAAGTCCTGCAATTGGGAAAACCAATCCTGATAAGCCACGACTTCTATAGAAAATACGACTTGCTCTTCTTGTATTTTTGAGCTAGTGAACACGGATTGAGGAACATATCTATGTCGTATGGTTGCACCACACTCCATAGATCCTTGGGATATCAAAGACCCCAAGGTACCATTTGCAAGATATCTTTGGTTATGAAGGACCAATCCTTATTTGTCTCAATGTTGATCATGTTGACTGAATCTTGATTGTCAAAAGCTTCACGATGTATTGCTGAGTGCGAAAGCACTTTCACATGAACGGTTGTAAAATCAGCAGATGGATTATGAGGGATTAAGGATCCCAAAGAGGCCATGGTGTCTGCAAATCTATTCAACATACGAGGGATTGCCTTGATGTCATACCATTCCAATCGGGCTAGGTAGGTGTCAACAAGTTCCTTGTAAGTCTTCAGGAGTGGGCACCTACATTAGAATAGTCCTTTGACCTGGTTTACTATGAGTAAGGAGTCACCAAAGATATTCAATATTTTAATGCCCATTGCTACGGCTATTTGGAATCCCAAGATCAATGCTTCATATTCTATATTGTTGTTTGTGCACGGGAAGTAGAGTTTGAATGATAAGGGCAATGGAGCACCCTGTGGTGTGATAAAGACAATACCTGCTTCACATATTTGTTCACACTTTGAACCATCAAATAAAATGACATATCTCTTTCTTTCTTAGGTTCTTCGAGCTTTGGCGGATCTGATAATGCAAAAACTACATCATCGAGCAATTCTATAGTGAGAGGCTTGTTATCCTAAAGAGGTGCCTTTGCTAATTGATCTGCTATGACTTGTCCCTTGATGGAATTTTGGCTTATGGACTCTAGATCAATTTTTTTCAATAGCATTATCCACTTTGCGGTACGTGTATTGTGATGTCTTTCTCATCATGTACTACAACGAATTTTATTTTGATATGACGTAGGTCATATGGCTCAACATGTAGTGTCGCAACTTTCAAGTTGCAAAGACCACTGCTAAACACAACTTTTTGATATATGAATATCCTAGCTCATTGCTCACCAAGGTGCGACTAATGTAATATATAGCTTGCTGTTTGTCTTGTTCATTCTTTTGGGCTAACATGGTGCCCAATGCGAAATAAGTAGCCGATATATATAGTAAAAATGGTATGTCTGGCCTTGGTGGAGCCAATACTGGTGGTGTTTCTAGATAATTTTTGATCTCCACAAAGGCTTGATCACATTATTCATCCCAATGAAAGGAAACTTCCTTGCATAGCAATCGATTCAAAGGTCAACATTTATCTGATAATTGCACGATGAATCTTTTGATGGATGTTATCTTGCCTTGTAGGCTCTACAACTCCCTAATGTTGGTAGGGGCAGCCATTTCCAGTATAGCCTTTACCTTTGCAGGATCTACTTCGATGCCTCTCTTGGATACGATGAATCCCAAAACCTTACCAAAAGTTACACCAAATACACACTTCTTAGGATTCAATCGAACATTGTGTTCTATGAGGTGATCAAAGACTTGTCTAAGGACTTTGGCATGCTCTTGCCGCAATAAGGACTTGGCCAGTAAGTCATCCATGTAATATTCTAATATTTTATGCATATAGTCATGGAATATATATGTCATGGCCTGCTAATATGTGGCACCAACATTTTTGAGACCGAATGGCATCACTTTGTAACAAAATTTTCCCCATGGAGTAATAAAAGCAGTTTTATGTTGATCTTCGGGCTTAACCGGATCTGATTGTATCCGAAAAAACCATCCATAAGGGAGAGCATTTCATGACCTGCGGTTGCATCTACAAAAGCATCTATGTTTGGCAACGAGAATGAATCCTTTGGTGTTGCACTATTTAAATCCCTGAAATCCATGCAGATACGGACTCTTCCATCAGGTTTCCCCATGGGTACCATGTTCGACACCCACTTAGGGTAGTCTATGGAAACTATGAATACTGCATCTAGTAGTTTTTGCAATTCGTTCTTCACCATCAAAGTGATTTTTGGATGCATTTTCCTCAGTTTTTGCTTGACTGGCTTCTTCATGGGGTCCAATGAAAGGTTGTGAATGACTAACTTTGGATCTATCCCTGACATGTCTTTGTAAATCCAAGCAAAAATATTTGGCCTCTCCTTGAGGAGAGGAATTATGATGGCTTGTTCCTCTAGAGATAGACTTTCTTTGAACCTAAATTTCCTTGGTTGGGTAGGATTATCGTTGATGTCCATCTCGAAAGTCGCTTCTATATCCATATGTGACCCATCCTCTAGCTGATGAGGCATGGGTATCAAATGAATGTCATTAGTGGGATTCACAGGACCTACTAACTCAGGTTCCAAACCAACATGGAAGACGTCATACGCACAACTTGATGCAAAATGGAACGACTGTAAAATCTCTTCATTGGGGAAGAGGTCTTCCGGATCTATGGACGAATTAGCGCGATCCCAATCAATAACCTCTATATAAAGATTCAATGATTTGGTAGGATCAACTAGATTATGGATTGGAGTGGTCAAATCAATGGAGATAATGTTGATGGATGGGATGAAATCTGCAGGACCACATGGGTGCAATCTTGTCTCAGGGGCTTCCCTTCCATACTCGCGATGAGGTTATGGAGGAATGGGAATTTATGGATCTGGCCCATGAGAAGGTGGACAATAGGATCATTGGGCTCTAATCACTCTCTGAATGTAGGCAGAGGGGGATTGACCATTCGATGAATGGTAGCTAGATCCATAGGTCTCCCCAAAAATTGGAGATGAGGGTCTATGGCACAGAGTGCTGCCTCTCTCTCTACTAGCTCGTTGACTTGCCGCAAGTGGTGAGGTCCAAGACAAGCCATCTCGGTATCATCATCAAAGTCATAATCACTTATCCAAAAACTGTTAGAATTGGTATGTGGCCCTAAGATAAGGGGATCAGGTCTTAGCCCCAAGTAGGCCATCTTTGTTTCATCTTCATATTCTTCATCACTTATGAAGAATCCATTTGCATTTGTCTCTTGCTCCAAAGTCAGGGGTTGATGGCTTAGGCCTAAGTAGGCTTTTTCTGTTGAGTCTTCTGAGTCAGTCACTTTCATCTGATGTATATCCACTCTCATCATGGATGGACCATGTGAATATTTGTAAATAGCGAGGCCCCTAATAGGCTAAGCCAAGTTGCACCTCATCATCACTTGCTTCATATCCATTCTCCTCATCCCATGAGTTGTACCCTGTTGGGGTGGAATCAATTGAGGTGTTTGAATGATAAGTTTTTGGAGGCGGTATGTTTACTGTAGCCACTTGTCTGTTGCTCAAATTTGCTATTCTTAAGGGGTGATAAGGAATGAAATCAATGTCTTCTCCTAACCCTATGCTTAATATTTCCAATGCTGCTGCAAGAGAGTCATCTTGACCTCCGTTATAATAGCCTAAGCCAAATATATCAGAGGGAAGCTAATATAGTGGCTTGTATGTATGCCTGTGCCCCTGCTCATATATGCCAAGGCCATAGCCATGCCAGTGGTAACACTCAAAGTAACTTAGAGCAAACTCAGGGTTAGAGAGGTAATGAACATTAACCATGAATAATTCATCACCATCCTATTCTATATCTAAATATTTATGAGCATAGTCCAGGCCGACATAGAAAAAATTGGTTTGGTTGAGAGGGATTCCAAGTGGAAACACTGTTCCTACTGGCGGCCTCAAGTCCTTAGGCCTCCCTATGTTTTGTGCAGACTCAATGATAGGCGTAAAGGTAATGTTCTGCACAAGATACTCACCTATGCCTGTGCTTGCCAAATGTATTGATGCATGCGACGTGGATGACCCCACGGATGATACTGGCAAAGTAGGGTGATAATCACTATCTTCATCTTGATCTTGAGGATCTTCCTCTTCCATAGGACTTGGCATTTCAACAATGGCTATAGTTGGCACTTCTTTGGGCCTTTCTTCCTTAACTAAGGGTGCCTTTAGCTTCTGATTGTCTTTTGGTTTTGACATTGATGGTACCTTAGAAGCATTGACTATCTTGAGTGCACCAGGAGGTGTTGATGTGCATGGGTCTTTTGTTACCCCTTTGTCTTCGTTATCCACTTGTGTGGTTGGGTATGAAGTTGCCATGTATAGGTGAGTAGAAGGGATTCCAAATTCTCCCAAAATGTCCACCTAATTGACATATTTAAAAGGCTCTTCATCGACCAGAACCACATAGACTTTGTTCTCGTGCACATACTTGACACATTGGTGTAAAATCAAAGGCACACACTTCATGGACCTTATCCAAGGGTGCCCTAAGAGGATGTTGTACTGCATAGCTCCTTCCAAGACATGTCACATCATGGGGATGGTCTTGTGCCCCACATTGATGGGTAGGACTATCGTTCCCACAGTATTGCATAAAGCATCATTAAAATATCTCAATGTGTAAGCTCCTGGAACGATATTTGACTTGGGGATTTTGAGGTGCTCTATTGCAGTTGTTGTAATGATGTTTATCGATGAACCTGTATTTACCAAAACCCTCTTGAAAGGTAAGTTGTTGATTGTTGCTACAATGTTCAACAAAGGGTCTGGTAAGGTAGAAGGAACTATCTTAATCTCATGATCATAGAATCAAATTATAGGTTCTTGGCATTCTTGCACTTGTCCCACAAAGTGAGTGAATGCATTCGCATCTTGCGGTTGGAGCTCAATTGTTCTTAAAATCTCCATTAAAGTCTCCCTATGCTTTGGGGACTGTTGTATGAGCTCATAGATGGATAACTTAGCTGGAGTCATATGTAGGTTTTGCTCCAACCTACTCCAAATAGTTACCATAGGTCGCATTGGTGTACTTGGAAGGTTGTCTTGCCTTTGCCTAGGAGCAACTGGGATGTTCATGGGAGTTGCAGGTGATTGCGGTTGACCATACCGCCTAGTCCTTGTTGCTATGTTAATAATATCAACCATCCCAATGCATCCATGGGTAGGTATGTCAGCTTGAACCTGATTGACTTGGGCCCCTTGCTCTCGAGGGGCCTCATGATTAGGCAATGGGTTTTTGTATATGCCCATGTCTCTATTATTGGGAGCCAGTGGGTTGTCAAATTTGAGCTCTCTCGCCTTAATCATATTTTGCACTTGATGCTTAAACCCAACGTAAGCCTCAATGTCATACCCCGATATCTAGTGATAAGGGAAAAATTGATCTTCCCTATATCCTTTTGGCTTAGGATGGTTAGGATATATAAGAGGTATATCAGGAAATATGATCCTCCTGGCCTCGCTAAACTGATTAAATATTGATTGCATTGATTCTGTCAGAGGCATGAAATAACGAGGTGGCTTGCATTCTCGGTTTCTTCCCTGATTGTTCTTTTGGTCGTAGTTGGTTGGTGGGGGATGTGCTTGATAGTTTTGTGGTTGTTGTGCACCCCCTTCCTTGGGTGTAGCCAATACGACTTGATTGAATGGAGCAGGATTGCCCTACTTTTGCTTATACTTGTCATTATTACCATTCTTGTTCCATTCCTTTTTCTTTCGGAGTTTAATGGTTCCCTCATCTACTTTTATTTCTTCAATGAGCTTGGCCTGTGCCAAAGCTTCCTTAAACGAAGGATATTGCTGAAGATGTAGCAAGAGGGATATGTGTTTAGAACAACTTTTGGTGAACATGCGAATGATCTATTCAGTGGGAACAGAGAATGATAATTTTTCCTTGACTTTTCTTCATCTATTTCCATAATCCATTACTAGCTCAACATCATACTGTTTCAAGTTGGCCAGTATGAAAGGTTCAACTTCTTCTTAACAGCAAAGGAGAAACGCTTTAAGAATGCATTTACTAGTTGTTCAAAGTTTATTATGCTATGCTTAGGTAGTTGGTTGAACCATTGAGTAGCAGCACCCAAAAATGTCATTATGAATGTTCTTAGCATAAGAGAGTCATTATCCTCAAGATGAAAAAAGGTGTTGATAAAGTTGGTGACATGCTCTTGTGCATCCTATTCACCCTTAAAATTTTCTAACCTAGGCATCTCAAAGTGCTTAGGATATGGAGTGCTAGGTATTGATGGGCATAATGGTTGATTGTGTATTTTGCTCAATGTTGGTGAGTTCCCAACCGCCTCTTGTTTCTCAAAGGTTTTCATATTTTCAGCAAGATCTTGAAATGCCTTTGATGCACGAATTTCCTCCTCTTATAAGCCTATTCACATTGGCAATGGAGGTAACTATATATCCATTTGATTTATTTCATTTTCCTCCCTCCTACGAGGGGACTCTGGATTGTGATCTTGGTTTGTTATGTTTGCCCTTCCCACATTAGTTGTATTTCGTTCATGATTTGGTGGGGGATTTCATTGTGGGCTATCTTTTCTAGTGTGCCTCTTCTTAGGTGAGTCAACGCGTCTTGTTATTTGGTGGTCACCACCATTTGTCTATAAATGATTAAGAGCTAGTCGCTCGACCTACTCTCTTAAACATTGCTCATGTTGGCACAAGAGTATTTCTCTTTGTTTCTCTTGTTCGAGAGCTTCCACTAGCTCTCACTCCTTACGTAATGCATTTTATAACTGCTTCATTCGGCCAGTTTGTGCTATCATAGAAGACTCATGTTTATCTGACTCTATTCTTGTTGTCTTGACTTGCAGATTCCTCGAGGAGGTTTCTGTTGTATTTGTACTCTTGCTAGCTAATGTGACTTGTTCAGTGTATTTTGAGTATGCCTATGGTTAGAATCCATGCGTCTATTATGGGATCACTCTGAGGTAACCCCAGACTAAGAAACATGTTTATAAGTCACTGTTCGTGAGCTTCCAGATGCAGAGTTCTCAGTAGCTATAGTTCTTTGAGTTGGTCATGTAGGAAACCGATCCAACCCATCTAGCTATCTTGTTTTCCATGGCTGGTCCCGTGGGGTGCCATTCACTCCTATGAGGTCATATTCTATGGGAATATTTACTTTTGTGTGAAGGGTTTCTTCTATTTGATTCCCATGGCTAGATGTAGCTCTAGTTTCCTGCCCTTTAGTTGGCAAACCTGTTTCATATGTTTCTTGTGAGTCTTAAGGTGTTGCAATTCTTGTTTGCCTTCTTGATGAAGAGGGCTTTGTGGTAACATGTTTTCTCCATGTGGATGAAGATGTAAGCAATCTCATCATCCCTATGTGAAGAATGAGTCTTAGAACCTTCTTTATGTCCATGTGAGGAGGAAGCCCTTGAAGCTTCCTCACATCTTTGAGATGTTTCTATGTGTTTAGATGAGGCCCTTGAGGTCTCCTCATGTCTCCTTGATGAGGATGGTTGTGAAGCATCTTTTTGTTTATGTGACTTTATTCCATGATGTGGTTCCTTACTTAGGGTTTCTCAAGGAGATCCCCCAAGGGTTGAATTATCACCCCTTAGGCTTGTGGATCTATGCCTCATGGTCTTACGGGTAGGTCGTTCAATGTTACTACAACTCCGTCTATGGGTATGAGTTGATTCTGTCTCTACCTCGATATCGGACCGAGGGTGCTTACTTCTTGTTTTGACCATGTTGTCTTATGAATTAATCTTTTGAGTTGCAATTTAGGAATGACCACACACTACCAAACAAATGTTTATCTTGATTACTGATTTGAGTGTGCCCTAAAATATTTGGTGTGTTTTGATGTGTTGTTATTTCGATTTCTTACTCTTGTTTTTGGATTAAGAATAAGAAGACTCATCCATAGTGACAATCAAGTACATCCATGCCAAACATAATTTTCTCAAAAGAAGCTAGGGTACACCGTTGAAGACCCAATGGAGGGTTTGCCTAGCTCTTCCACTCTGAACCATTGATTGTTCCAACAGTGGGAGATAGTTTGAACACAAGTAACTTAGTGTCACTATAAGTAAGTTTTTCAATATGTTTCTAGGAAGCTCTAGGGGGTAAACTAGTGGAAGGAGATGAATTCCAAC
This sequence comes from Wollemia nobilis, assembly GCA_028583015.1. Classification (NCBI taxonomy): domain Eukaryota; kingdom Viridiplantae; phylum Streptophyta; class Pinopsida; order Araucariales; family Araucariaceae; genus Wollemia; species Wollemia nobilis. The sequence continues at coordinate 1,919,686 of JAQPPZ010001036.1, read as the reverse complement.
ATCACTAGACTAAATTGAAGGTTGGTGATGAAATCCAACTCTCCAATGTTTAAATGAGATGTGCGTGTGTGGTGTTCATTTTAAGCTTGAGTAACATAAAGTGCATCATATAGCAACATCAAATATTTCCTATATGCCTAAGTGCAAAAATACGTTTCAATATTCAGAAAGATGCATGAACTATTATGATTTGTATGAGCGCACTTTATTTCGTGTAACTATGGCCTCTAGCAGGGCCTCAAAGCAAGAAAACAACATACAATGTCTATCACGTTGGGTTCTAGGGCAAAATTTTTAGGCATAAGCCACTGTTCCTAGCAAAACCTAATGGAAAATTTAAAAGAAGATCTAAGATATGAAAAATGCTTAATTCTATCTTCTTTTATTCCTTCAATTTCCAAATACAAATGTGCTTTAAATTCTATGTTTTAGACATACCAAAGCAGACAGAAAGCTATAAAATATCAGAGAAGCTATACCAACCTTTGATCCAGCTTAGAGAGTCAATTCTTTGACCTTTTTTGCACTTCAGTTTTGGCCGCTGTCAACCAGAGCGGCTGGTTCTTGGCCGCTATAGCTTAGAGTGGCTAAGCTCTATTGGCCGCTGTAGCTTAGAGCAGCTAGTTTCTGGCCGTTGTAGCTAGCTCAGAGTAGCTAGACTTGCACACAAAATTAAGGCAGTATTTCAAAAAAAATGAAAAATTAGTGGTGGTCCCACCGTGACTGCCATATGTAGTGACCTCGGGCATGCACGCACTGCACTATTTTTAACCCTACTTGAAATGTTATTTAAAAACCCAAGATGAAATGGAAGACAAGAAGAAAAAGTATATAACACAAAATAACAAAGATGGATCTCTTTATTGATATTGAAGTTCAGTTACATGTCAGTCCCTCTTAGGGATACCCATTTCGATACTATAATTTACAAATAGGTAAAGAGTGCCCCTTTCACGAAGAGGTGGTGTGCTTATAAAAGCTTCTCGATTCCACACACAAAAATATATGAGGGCTTACAGATGCCTCCTTCTCCAGGTCTGTTTCCTAGAGGGATCCCTTTTGCTCTCGTATGTTGCAAAATTCATCCAATGTGCCTATGGCATTGAAAGTAATGAAACAACAACACACATTTAGGTTTCTAAGATTGCCTTCTCGGATGAGGTTGTTAGTAATCAAATAATGTAATAAAAATCTGATGAAACTATGCCATGAAATCATGTAAATCTATGCTAATGATATGAAAACATAAAGAAGCAGAATAAAAGATGTTATGTCTAAAACCTAAGCTAAGCCCACGTGCCATTGTCCAAGACAGTGACCGCTAAGGTAAACCTTGCTCTCTTTTCCCCAAAGCTATGGGTCAAAGCCTGTATTTGATGTTGAAATAATAGGTGTTATGCTCTTCAATCCGTCAAAGCTTCATTGTATTAAAGAGAAATATCAAAGTCTGGAAAGCTCTCCTCAAAAAGATCTCTCTCTCTCTGATATGATCTCCTATATCTCTTGTCCTCTTGTGATAAAGGATAAAAGATCTCTGAATGTTTTGGTGCTCTTAGTATTGTACCTTTTATAGTGTGAAACCTTAGGTCTATGTCCAAGCCCTAGGAATGGATTTCTCATGCGTAGTGCAAGTTAGCATGAGAATATTTTATCCTTTGTTTATGTTTGAAGGCCAGTTAACTGAAATCTAACTGCCCACTTGAGTATCCTATATGAACTGGTCGTTAGCATGAGAAGCTTTTGTCCTTTGTTTATGCTTGGAGGTCAGTTAACTTAAGTCTAAATGCAAACTCAAATCTCCTATGTGAACTGGTCGTGAAAAGTAATGCAAAGTCACTCCCGCTCACATTTATTGGATGTAGAATGCCACTTCCACCTGTGATTAGGCCTGTTTGTCAGTAAACTATTTCTTATGGCTTAGCCGCTATCATCTGCAGTGGCTAATATCTGGCTATCATCTACAACAGTCAAGGTCTGGATGCTCTAGGCTTGAGTGGCTAAGATCTGGCCGCTTTTGGCTTGAGTGGATAGACTTGGATGGATTGAAAATGCTCCAAATGAGTGGTGAGAACCACTGTTGATGTTTGGAAAGTCCAAGATTATATCTTATGATCTTATGAATGTGTCTATGTGAGCAGCTCCACTAAGCATGACACGATTTAGGTTTCTACATTATGGATGAAATTCACACAAAAATGTCAAACATATTAAGGGGTTAAAATCAAACCCTTCTCAATTAGTAAGTTCTCATAGAATGGAGAAGCTTATTCAAAAAGGAGGTAAGGGTATGATGGCACAATTGTTCTCCATCCAACCAAAAAATGCAGAACAACCAGTGTCACCTAAACTAAAACTCTTAGCATGCCATGACAAAGTATTTAATGAACCAAAAGGATTACCTCCTCAATGAAGCCATGATCATACCATTCAACTTATTTCAGGGTATCAACCCTCTAATATTTGGCCTTATCGATATCCATATCTATAGAAGATAGAAATTGAAAAACTAGTACAAGAACTACTTAAAGTAAGGGTTATTAGACCTAGTGTGAGTCCCTACTCTTCTCCTATTCTATTGGTTCAAAAGAAGGATGGGTTATGGTGCCTATGTTTTGAATTTCATGCCCTTAATAAACTAACCATCAAAGATAAATTTCCCATCCCCATCATTGATGAATTATTAAATGAACTTCATGGGACTAAATATTTCTCAAAGTTAGATTTACGATCAGGTTACCATCAAATTTGAGTAAAGGAATGTGATATTCCAAAAATTACCTTTCACATTCATGAAGAGCATTACAAATTCATGGGTATGCCATTTGGCCTTACCAATGCCCCTTCTACATTTCAAAGTCTAATGAACAAGGAATTCCACCCTTTCCTTTGAAAATTCATTTTAGTTTTCTTTGAAGATAGTTTGATCCATAGAAAAACATGGGAAGCCCACTTGTGCCATTTAGACCAAGCATTAAAAATCTTGGAGGATAATCAATTATATGCTAAAAGATCTAAATGTTCCTTCGAAAAACAAGAAATAGAATATATCGACCACATTTTTTCTAAAGGAGGAGTTAAAGTAGACCCTCGCAAGATTGAATATGTGAAAAATTGTCCTATTCCAAAAACCTTGAAAGGTTTACTAGGATTTTTAGGATTAACAGGATACTATCCTAAATTTGTCAAAAATTATAGCAAAATTACAACCCCCTTGATAGCCCTACTAAAAAAGAATGCTTTCATTTGATCTTCAAAGGCTGATGATGCCTTCATCACCTTAAAAAATGCCATGTGTACCACTCCTATCTTAGCCATGCTAGATTTTTCCAAACCATTTATTATTGAGAGCGATGCTTCAGGAGTAGGAATAGGAGTAGTGCTCATGCAAAATGAAAGACCCTTGGCTTTTACCAGCAAGGCATTTTATAAAAAGAATTTGGCCCGCTCCACATATGAAAAAGAGATGTTAACTATTATTCATGTTGTTCAACATTAAAGACCTTACCTTATCATCCAACATTTCATTATTTGCACTAACCACCATAGTTTAAAATACCTTCTCGAGCAGCGCATATCCAATCCAGAGCAACACAAGTGGGCTACTAAACTACTAGGATATGATTATGAAATCATATATAAAAAAGGAAAAGATAACATAGTTGATGATACCCTTTCATGAAAGTTTGAAGAAATACCCCAATTACATGCTCTTTCCTCTCCTATTCCCAAATGGATAGACCAAGTAAATGAAGAATGGTTTAATGATCCTACAATGCAAACATTAATTCAACAACTTCAACAAGACCCCACTAGTAAGCCCCACTACTCTTGGAGTAATAACATACTTAGGTACAAAGGGTGTATTGTCCTATCCCCCACATCCTCATATTGTGCAAAACTTATCCATGAGTTACATGCCACACACACTGCAGGACACTCGGGATTCCTCAAGACTTATAGAAGAGTGACTAGATATTTTTATTGGGTAGGCATGAAACAAGATATTAAGAAATTTGTGGATGAATGTGAGACCTGTCAAAGACAAAAAGGAGAAACAATAAATACTCCTGGCCTTCTACAACCTCTTCCTATTCCAACTAAAACATGGGTTTATATTTCCATGGAATTTATTGAAGGTCTTCCAAAATATACCAAAAAAACACTATTCTAGTTGTAGTAGATCACTTATCTAAATACGCTCATTTTTGCCCTTTGGCTCACCCTTACACAACTAGTACTATAGCCCAAATATTTCTTGATAATATTTTCAAACTACATGGCATGCCTTCTACTATAGTCAATGATCGTGATCCCACATTCACTAGTAACTTTTGGAGAGAATTGTTCAAACTCTAGGGTACTCAACTTCATATGAGTTCTGCTTATCATCCACAAACTGACGGTCAAACAAAAGTTGTTAACAAATGCTTGGAAACTTACCTACGTTGTTTTATTTCTACTCAACCCCTTCATTGGGTTAAATGACTTCCTTTAGCCGAATGGTGGTATAATACCTCATACCACTCCACCATTAAGATGACACCATATGAAGCATTATATGGCCAAACACCACCTTCCATTACCTCTTATATTCTAGGAAGTTTGAATGTGCCAATAGTGGATTCTCACCTTTCTACTAGAGATAATATTCTTTGCCTTCTCAAGGATAATTTACTCACCACTCAACATCGTATGAAGCAACAAAAAGACCAACATCGAACCGAGAGATTTTTTCAAGAGGATGATATGGTATTCCTTCGTCTTCAACCCTATCATCAAACTTCTCTCAAAATCAAAGGATCTCAAAATATAGCTCCCAAATTCTATGGCCCTTATAAAGTCCTTCAACATATTGGGCCCATTGCTTATAAACTTGAGTTACCAAAATCTTCCAAAATTCATCCTGTCTTCCATGTTTCTCGTCTTAAATTAGTACTTGGCAACCACATTACTACACAAAATCAACTTCCAGAGTTCATAGAAGATGGAGCACTCATGGTTGAACCTAAAGATATCTTGAATCATCGCACATGAAAACTTCACAACCGCACCGTCATCAAGATTTTGACTCAATGGAAAGGCCTACCTTCCAAAGATACTACATGGGAAACACTTCATCACATCCAGTAACAATTTCATCAATTTCAACTTTGAGGAAAAAGCTCTTTTAAGGAGGGTGGCTTGTTAGGATCCTAATCCTAACTATCATTAATATTAACTCACTTTTTCTTTTATTGCGGACCATTTCATCATTTCATATCACAAAGCTAGGTTTATGTATTTATATGATTTCATATGGGTGTATATTGACATCCAAAAACATAATATATTACATATATTTGAGAGAAATTGGTAGGGAAACCTCCATTTGAAACAACGATCCTTTAAAAGTGATTACACATTTTCTTTAATTTTGCACTCTTCCATTATTTTCTCCACTTGTTACCATTGCTAGGAACTAGGTTCCTAACAATGGAGAAGATGATGGAATGATGAGAGAAATGAAGTGCTTGACAAATATGGAGTGGTTAGCAAAAAATTAATGTGGTGAATTTAGTTTTTTTTTATGAGTGGCCTTATGGTAATATACTCATCCTACCAGATTGCATGGATAACTAATCACTGCAACCACCAGGTGGCTAGCGTAGATCACTAGACACAAGGTTTACTCAAGAAACTAGGTTAGCCATTCTATGATCAAAAAGAAAATCCTAAGCTATTGCAAAAAAGAAAAAGCTATTCTAGATTTTGACCATAGGGGTTTGGTGCCTCTCGAGTTTGTTGAACTAGATTGACCAAAGGAGTGAGGTGCCTTTGGAGCCTTTTGAAATGATTTGACCAAAGGGATTATGTGCCTTTGGAGCATTTTGAACTGATTGACCAAAGGGATGCCTCCTTTGGAGCATTTTGAGTTAAATTTGACCAAAGGGATGCCTCCTTTGGAGCATTTTGAGTTAAATTTGACCAAAGGGATACCTCCTTTAGAGAATTTTGAGTTAAATTTGACCAAAGAGATGCCTCCTTTGGAGCATTTTGAGTTAAATTTGACCAAAGAGATACCTCCTTTGGAGCATTTTGAGTTAAATTTGACCAAAGAGATGCCTCATTTAGAGTATTTTGAGCCATATTGACTAAATTTCATGAATTATGATCTAAAAAAGTGTTCTTATGGTAATCTACTCATCCTATCGAATTGCATGGATAACCAGTTGCTGCAACCACCAGGTAACTAGAGTAGATCATGAGATACAAAGTTCACTTGAGATTCTTTTGACAAAAGAGGTTTTGGCTCCTTTGGAGCTTTTTGAACTAATAGTGATTGAAGGGGATTAAGTGCCTTTGGAGCCTTTTGAACTAAATTGAACAAAGGGTTAGGTGCCTTTCAAGCATTTGAATTAGATTTGACAAAAGGGGTTAGGTGTCTTTGGAGCCTTTGAACTGATTTGACCAAAGGGTTAGGTGCCTTTGGAGCCTTTTGGATTGATTTGACCAAAGGGTTAGGTGCATTTGGAGCCTTTTGGATTGAAAGTGATCAACCAAGTGTCCTTATGGTAATCTACGATACTGTATTGCATGGATAATTAGTCACTGTAATTGCTAGGTGACTAGAATAAGTTACTAGATATGAGGTTCACTTGAGAATCTATGCTAGTGAATATAGTAGATGAATGCAAGAAATAAAATGCATGAAAGTAAATGAAACCAATGTGTTGCATCTATGAATGTGAGGCAAAGGGTGCAACCTTTGAAAAAAGGATGCAACCTTTTGAATCTAGTGACTTATGTGTTGATTGAATGATTTGAATGCAAGGCAAAGGGTATAACTTTTGAAAAAAGCATGCAACCATTTTGAGCCTAGCAGCTGATGTGATGACTGAATATTAATGCAAGGTAAAGGGTGCAACCTTTTTGAACCTAGTAGTTATTATGATGATTGAATATTAATGCAAGGTAAAGAGCTCAACCTTTAATAAAAGGATGAAACCTTTTTGAACCTTGTAGTTGATTTATTGTGACGTGAATGCAAGGCAAAGGGTTTAACCTTGTGATAATATTTGTTGTTGATGGGTTAATTGAATGTTTGCATTGATAAAACCATACCAAAGACTTTATGGTAAGGCAAAAGCACTTGATTTAGTGATCGAAGGATTTGATAGGGAAGATGTGATACCTTGAGCATTCCCAAGATGCTAATAATTGTTTGATGCGACTAATGGGAAACATGTGAGACCCTGAATCCCCTAGTTGGTGGTGATAATTGCTTGATGTGACTGGTGGGGAAGGTGTGAGACCTTGAACCCCCTAGCTAGCTAGTTATTTTTTTTATGCCTATTGTGTATTGATTGTGCATGAATTGATGTGATGATAAATGAAATGATGGATGATTATGGATATATGCTTAGAATTATAGATACGATTATGCATATACGGATGTTTTAAGATATTATTTATTTGTGCATAGACCTAGATATGTATTTGATGTACTAATAACATGTGATGATGTAACTAATATGAAATGTGAATGTATGTTTAAATGATAAAATGAGTTAATCTAAGATGCAATAACCAAGTGTAAGCACCACATAATGTATGAAAGTCACAAATCAAGATTGAAACAGTTTCATCTAAGGCATTCACTGAAACATATACCGAATAAAAATAAAATGTAAACTGATAATGTGTGAATGTAATGGATGGTGATAAACGAGAAGTCACAAGGGAACAATAAGACTTTCATGAGACTCAAACACCCTAGTTGACCAACCAAAAGTTGTATACTAACCATGCAAGACCTTGAAAGATAAGAATCTACTAGGAAGACCAAGATATTCAATATCCCTGTGTGTGCATAGTGAAGTTTATTAATATGACAAATAAGACTACCCAATTTCTAGGTCAACGTTTATAGCCCATTTTTGTAATGGAGATCACCCTATGGTCATAATTACCCTAATTTTGTATGCAGTTGGACTCAACTACTTTGTAATGCAAGCCATCAAAGCTAGCTCATCCGTAAGCTGACATTGGTCTGTACAAGAGAATGCTACTATGTGATAGATGTGTCACCACACGTAAGACTACTCCACTGCTAGGCCGACATCTATAGCCCATTTATAGCGATGGATATCATCTCATGGTTGTTGAAAAACTAAAAAATTCCTAGGATTCAAGCTCTTTGCAATTTGTTTTTGGGGATACTTGCTTGTTTTGGAGAGGATCAAGGGATTTTATTACTTTTTTGGGTTTTTCTTGTTTTGAGGAGCAAAAGAGATTTTTTTTGAGGGGTAGGGCTTGTCCTTTTGTAAATTATCAACTTTCTAGACCATGCACATAATAGAATAGCAAGAAAAACTTTTCGCTTTTGAGGCAAGAACTACTTTATAGTTTCATATTTCCTTGTTCAAAAATCACATTTTAATAGTGTGAATTTTGTGTTGGGATTTTGAGATAAGCAAGATACAATCAAAGCAAGACTCTACCTATCAAAAATCAAGATGGCTTTCTACAAAATTTGAAAAGAAAATTAGGGATGGCTGAATTACCGAAAGACTCTATTGGACACCTTGTGACAACTTGGAAAAAATACAAATACCAAGAAAGGGAGATGTGGATGGTAATGAATAGTGTGATGGTGTACTTTCCTTGTGATATTTTGAAAAGTAAGAGGTCTAAATAAAATAGTTAATCTCCAAATGAATACCATTACTGATGGTCATACGATATCTATCCTATCTTACGCATATCACTTAATAATCAAAAGACCATAAGAAAAGAGGTGTATGTGATGATAAACAAAAATGGGTGCTTTCCTAATGAACTTTCAAAAATTAATAAGTATGCATAAAAATAGTCAATGGTTGTATGAACACCATTGTTGATGGTCATAGGATATCTACCCTATCTTACACAAACCACATAATAATCAAAATATCATAAGAAAATGTGTAAACGATGACAGGAGAAAGAGTCTAATCAAAGACAAATGACAATAATACAAACACTGTGCTATTCTTAGTGCTTACAAGTGAAGAATAATGCAAGTGCAATGATACAAATGCCTAATGCAATATGATTATAAGTGTATCTAAACAATTGAAATGCAAAATGAAGACTTCTAAATGTATGGTTCAATTAATGATGATATGCAATGCAGTGGCAATGTGCAAAGATATGTGATGTATGGTGAAATGAGAAGATGTGTAATTGTATTTTTTTTGTGGGGAAGGTACGATACCTTGAGCATGCCTAACTTGTTTTATGTCTGTAATGTGGTTTATGGGGAAGGTGTGATACCTTGAGCATCCCCCCTGTAGCTTTGGTGGCAATCAAGATTTTGATATGATGGGGTGAATGGACCATCTATGTAAAAGGTCCCCCTATCAATAAGATCTTGGACCACATTTTTAAATTTGTAGTAATTATTGATGTTGTGGCTTGCTTGCCGATGATGAAGGAAAAAGTGATCTTCCATATACAATCTAGCTTTAGGTTTGTTGGGGTTTATGGGGCATATGTTAGGTAAAAAAATTGTTTTTACCTCTTGCAACTTGTGAAATATTGTCAACATAGGCTCGAATAGAGAGGTCTCGATACATGATTGACAATTTGCATGAGGTAGACAATATGGATGAGTTTTATGAGGTGGATGAGGTTGAGTTTGATGAGGTTTATGTGGTTGATGAGGTTGATGCGATTGATGATGTCTCAATTATAGCTCAATGTTTGTGACTCTATTCAAGATTTGTTGTAGAAATAGAGGAGTGTGATAGTGACTCCATCATAAATCATATTTGCCTTTGAACTTTTCAAATTGAGGTATCTCTAAATGGAATGGATCTGGAGACGATGGAATAGATGGAGGAATAGGTGGATGGTTGAATTGCCATAAGACTTACCTTTTGAGGAAGTTGATGCGATCAATTAGCAATTGGTAAAATTTTGGTAAAATCATGTTGGTTGCCCATCTTGGATTTTGAAGATATTGAGGTGGCAGATGTTGTTGTTGATAAGGTAGTGGATGGTGATGTTGTATTGGATGCATTTGATGATTTTGTGCACTGGCCCTAGAGTGGTTGACAAATTATTTTTTAGGACCATGCACAGTCCCCTTATCCTGATGTTGGAGGTGACTGATAGGTTCTATATAAGTAGGTGGTGTAGAAGCACAAAAAACTTGAGCAGATTGTCTATCAAAGAAAGTAGAGGGATGATTTTGATCAAAATCCCTCAACACATGAGTAGATGTGGATGGTTTATTATGATTCTATCTAGTGTATATTTCCACATGCTCATATTCATGATTCAACTTGGGGTACTCAGCTATGGTAGCTTGAGTATCCCTATTTTGGTGTAGTGTGTACACCTATTCTTGATTCAATGGAGATGAAGGGTAAGATGAAATATGAATGCAAGGTAACGACCTTCTATGTACTGTAGTGTGTGAATATGTGTTCTTGTAGAAGGTGCGTAAGGTAGCGTAATCCAGACAATCATCATCTTGATTATCATTAGGACTTGTAGATGGATCCTAAATAAATATGCCTGACATGTTAGGGTCCATGGGATGATGGATGATATTCAAGTTAGGGTAGTCGCATTGCCATTCAGAAATGACAAGGTTCGGTGGATCAATTCAAAAATTATCCATGACTCTTAGTGATGGATCTTCAGTGTGTGCTCGTGATTGATCCTGACTACATGTTACGACCATATGCTAGGAAAATGGTGTGTAAAGAGCCACAACAATGCTTTCAAGCACTTTATTAAGCTATGCACACAAAGCAAATAAACAAACAAGAAAGCACTCTTTGTTTTGATTTTTGTTTTTCTAATTTTTTTATTGTGTATTTCTCTTTTTGGAACCTCTACTCCTAAAATACTAAAGGATATGAAGAGAAATCAGTTTACGCACATCCTCTATCGAGGAATGTGACACAAATGACAAAAGTAGCTTCCTATAAGGATAAATTGGAAAGTGGGTAACACAATAGGAAGAAAAATACCCCCCAAGGAGGTTTCATGCTATCTAAATCCTTCTACTTGCCCAACTAAGCTTTTTATTCACACTCGAGCATGCTTGGATATAAACAATAACTATGCTCCACAAATTATTAAGCCCTGTGGTTAAGGGGTATCTAAGCCTAACCTACTTTGGGATGCATCCAAAAGCAGGGGATTCCTTATGATGTCCAATAAACCACTCATGGGGGCTACTATGGTGTGTAGGGGGCAAGCTAGTGGAAGGAGGTAAAATCCAACATCACTGGTCTTCATTGGGAATTGGTGGTGAAGGCCAACCTTGCCATTTTTTATGTGATACGTGCATGTGTGGATTCCTTTTATCATAGAAAATAAATAGAGAGCACACGATTATTATAAAATACAAATTGTAAATAAAATGCATCTATTTTATTTAATAATGCTCAACTTTTCATCAATCAACAATGTAGGATAGAATAGTGAAAATAGAAAGACCATCTCGCATGAGACGGCCACAGACCTGAGATCATCTTGACTAAGATGGTTGTGGTGTGACAGATTTGAAAACTAAGAATGAAAATGCATGCATGCAATTATGATGTATATTTTTGTTATTTTTCTTAGTTTCCTATCTAAAACATGAAATCAAGCTATCATAAAATGTGAAGGCATAACCTGGAATCCTTTCGTTCGATGTCTATCCTGCAAATCTATGCTCCTTTTCTTATGGTGCAAGGCTGTATCACCTGATATAATTTTAGAACAAGGGCCATCTCACCTTGGATGGTTTCAAAATAGGGTTCATATCGCCTGATATGGTTGTGATTGTGTACCCACAAAAACCAAAAAATAAGCAAAAATTTAGCGATTTTACAGGTGTAATAAACTGATAAAGAATGAAAAAGGTGGACCTAGAGGGGGTCCCATCGTGATCGCCATTTGAAAAATGTGTGCACCGTATAAACAAAACATAAATTATTGAAAGAAAACATGATGCAAAAATGAAAAAAAAGGAACCAAATGGCAATGGAATTTAGCTGTATTAAACTTGCATTGATTTATTTAAAGTGTGTTACATATGATCACCTTCAAGGATTTTACCAATGATACAATTTTACAATAATTTTCCTGTTACAATCTAAATGATATTCGTGCCCACAACAATATCTTCGAGAGCGGTTTTCCTTGCGATCATTGGGGGAGGGTTGATCCGAGATCATTCACTATTCTGGATTCTATAACCTGCATGCAATGAAATAAAAGAGAAATCAATAGTAGTTGCGAGGCCAACCAAGGTTGGGCTCATGTTGATAAAGGTAACATGAAATAAAGTGAATGCATGCATGAGATAATGAAGATCTAAACTATTACAATAAGAGAAAGTGCATAAAATGAAGGATCTACCATTAAAAAAACATGCAAGTGTTGTTATGATCAAATAGATAGAAAAAATAATGCAACTGGTCACCTAACAAAGATCATCTTGGGTCGAGATGACCTTTTTTGGAGACCATATTAGGGTGAGATAGTCATTGTCACATATCTACTAATTTGTGAAACCAGACCTGGGTGAGATTGGGATGACATCGAGATGAGTTCTATTGATGAATTAGTTTATGAGTCTAAAAGCGAGTGAGAAGGCATGAATGATAAATGGAGTAATAAAATCAATCAAGTGAGAGAGGTGAATGCAGATTTAATCCCCCATCAAGTGATCTAGTAGCATCGATTCTTCTAGATGATATAGTTTGGCGAGCGATTTGGGTAGCACTTTGTTGCCTTATATTCAAAATTTGGATCTCTAGAAATGGAGGGGGAGAGCTCCATTTTATAGCCTCCTTGGTATGCAAACACAGAGGTAAGTGGTAATTAGGGGTAGCTTGATTGCAAATTTATAGGTACCAGGGGCAACTGTAGGCCATCAGAGGTGATTACATGTCATCAGAGGTGGTAGGAAATCTGCTACCACACTGACATGTAGTCCCCTACCTAATTATTCCTTTTTGAATCAGCACACACACGACTGTATCATAGCGAGATGCTTGTAACTTGGAGACCGTATCATAGTGAGATGACCATGCTTCCCATGGGGGACAATGCTCTTTTGCTAGGAAAAGACACTAAATAGCCCTGAGGTTGCCCTAGGTGGGTTAGATGGGTTAGAAGGAGGTCTTTTGGAGAGTCTCCTTATGATTATGCATTTTAGGTGTGTACAGTTTGATTCAAGTTTAATGAATCATTTCACTAATAAAAATTAGTGCAATGTGTTATAACCAATTGTGACTTACTAGTAAATATGCATTTACTTACTAGTTTGGATATACCTGACAATAATGTTGGAACTGTAATCTAATTCATGATCTAGAATGACATTGTACAATGTATTGGATATGTCTAAGGGTAATTTATTATACAATGTATTTTTTATTTTTAATATTTATTATGTAATCCCAATGAGCCATGATTAACCTTGTTATGATTAAACCCTAACTATTACTTGCAATTAACCTAAATACCATTTATTATGTCGGCTTAGGATAAAATTTATGATATAATTAGGGTTTTGGTATTTATATAATCACCCCCTTACATTCCTCATTTATTCATTGGACTATTATGTAATACTATCTACATTAGAGTGATTATTTATGTTTCTATGGGTGCCCACCAAATATTTCTCTTTTTCATCCTTTTTATTCCTTGTATAATATTTGAGTGTATGGTTTTCTTTTGTTCATTTCGATAAAGCACTGTAAATTTTGATATGGTATTAGAGCGTGTATGGAGTTGCCTTACTTGGTCATGCAAGAACATTTTTAAATACCTTTAGTATTTATTCCAAACCAAATGGTGGTTCTCCTTTTTATTTGATTTGCTTCTTTTAGTTAAGAAGTAAAAATTGAAGCCTTTTATTTTTATCGACTTGCCCAATATTTTCAAAAAAATCTATTATATCTACAAAGAGTCTTTTAGATGATTTGAGAGCCAAGGGATTAGTTACTAGAAGGACTCTAAGTCATTTGATCCATTCACTATTATCCTATCTTGATTTCTATACATTTTAAAATGAAAGGGCAATCCCTTTGCATAGCTTGGCTTGGGTTTGGTGTCCTTATGATAGCAAGTGTATGGAATATTTACATATGAGGAAATATTATAGCCCAAATTATCATGAAGGGTAGCTATTATAGCTAGATGGGCACACTTGAAAGAAATTTATCCCCAAATATTACAAGTTTGAATCATCATGGATAATGGTTTTGGTGGTTACACAAGGTCCATATTTTGCTTATAGGTCTGTTATTCATTTTACATGTGATATTTCCTATTTATAGAAAACTATGGAATGGTGGTTCAGAATTGGTGTTATGGAGGATAGGACACAAGGTTTATTTACATACATTCCTTCTTTTCCACTTCAAGGGATCAAAGTACCCACTAACAACTTTGGTTGGCAAAAGTGGGAAGGTTAGTAGATTAAAACATGACTTATCCTTTTTGGATTCATTAGAAACATGGCTAAGTTGGTTAGCATGTGGTGTTTAGCTAAGGTAGGACCTAATTTTGATCCTCTTAGAGTTCCCTTGGGTATTTTTGTATTATTTTAGTGGATACGTGGCTAGTGTGAAAGTTGACATGGTCCTTTGCTGCACCATGTAATTCTTTTTTTTTTTATATATTTAAAATGTTTTGACCAATAAAGTGGAAATAGGTAGTAACAATATTGCAAAAAATAAGAGCTAAAGTGGAAAACCAAAATTGGAGCATGCTAGTGAATTAGATTTTGCCAAGTCACAGGTCAAAATTGATACTCGAAAACCTAAGGTTTGAGCATTTAGATTTAACATTTTTTTGGTTCATTTGGGTAAAATTTTTGGAGGCAATAACTTTTGAATACTAAAGTGTTTTGAGCCCATTTTATTAGATCACATAATTCTTCATTCTTTACACACTAGGGACATTAGTTCATATATTTGCTACAATTCTTAAGGTTAGATTGTGTAAGATAGACCACAAAGCCTTAGTTACCTTAGTGGAAATTTTTTTAGTATATGGTCAAATTAGATGATTGGATTACTATAAATTAAGAACCTATGGTGTATCTTTTAGGATGATAAAGCATATTTTCTTGATGATGAAACTTACCATCAAAAAGAAAAGGAGGCTCTAGGTCTAGTGCCCTTTCTAATTGAATTGAACTTACTTTTCCACATCAAAGAGGAGAGCTACCCTATTAATGTATGGTAAAAAATGCATGATTTTTTTGGAAAGGTTAATACTAATGAAGTAAGTCGCTTGGAGTTAGAAATTTATTATCTTAAACTAGTTTTATTACTTTTAGGACTATATTGTGATATTCAAGGATTCAAAGGTAGATATTACATCTTCTAGAGGTAAAAATAAAGATGATTTAAAATGTTAAGATTGTCATTGTTAACCTCTCCTCATTTTAAATTTTGAACCTAATGGTTCATATGATTACTATGTTTTTAGAATCCCAAAAGACTCTTACTCTTGATAAATTTTTTTCTCTCCTATTAATTTTCAAATGGCAATACAAAATTTTTGTGGGACTCCACAAGTATAGGCTCTTGCAATGGAATTCAAATCTAAGGCCAAGACCTAGGTAATCAATGACTAGGCTAAGTCTTAAAATAAATTGAAGATCACTTGTATATCATGTAAGAGAGAGGGCCATCCAACAAAGAATTGCTTATTGAAGCTACAAAGAATTAAAGTTGAATTCTTGAAGTTAGGTTGAAGACTTCTAGATAATGAGGGAGATTCAGAAGGACGTGTCTCAAATATAGAGTACCACTAGAGCATCCATTATGGGGAGAAGATATTTTTATTACTAATATATTCTCTCCTTGGATCCTTAGTTTAGATTATGGGATGTTGAAATTATAATTTGATCCATGGCCAAGGAAAAAATTATGCAATGTATGGGATAGGCCTAAGGGGATTTCATTATAAAATATATTTATTATTTTATAATATTTTGTTATGTAATCCCAATGGGTCATGGTTAACCTTGTTATAGTTAAATGTTATTTATTACTTGTAATTAACCTAAATTCCACTTATTATGTTGGATTAGATTAAACTTCATTATGTGATTGGGGTTTTGGTATTGCTACAAATACCTCCATACAATCCTCATTTATTCATTGGAGTGTTGTGTAATACTATCTTCGAATATAGTGATTATTTATGGTGCCTACAAGTTCCCATCAAATCCTTCTCTTTTTATTAATTATTTTTTCATTTCTTGTATAATATTTGAATGTATAGTTTTCTTCTATTAATTTTTTATAAGCATTGTAAATTTTACCAAATAGTTGAGCCTTAATAATTAGTATGGAAAATTCTCTTTTATTGGATACAAAAAGGGGTTTTAAAAGGATCCCTAAACCTTTTACAAAGAGTAAATCAAAATAGTTCCTAGTCGAAAACCAAGGAACATAACCAACAACTAGTAAGAAAGACCATCCTACAACCAACATGCAGGACCACCAAAACAACCAAAAGCAACTAGGAATCTAACTTAGGATGTTGGCCTAGATTCATCGAGGGGAGGTGGATCCTTCGAATATGAATTATCCATAGAGATCAAGTTTTTTCTACCTTATATGACTTAGCAACTAGCCTCTTAGATCTTCTTGCTTTCTCCACTCCACTTTTGGATCCGTTAAACGAATCTGAAGCTTCTCCAAAAATTTTGGGTAGTTCCTTAACCTTCATTCTAGCAATACTTGGACTAATAACATTCTCATTGGCTTCCATAGGAGTTTTAGATTTTGAACAAGATGAAGCCATGGAGTCATCCAAAGTTGCCCCAATTAAGAGGGTGGAAGGCACAAATTTAGCTGAAACACCCCTAGCTTTTGCCACAAGCTCAAAAATAAGAAAAATCAACCCCTAATGGATGGGATATATTAATTTTCCATATTTAACTTGGCCAAAAGACTTCACCAACAAATTAAAGAGGAAATATGGAGTATTCATATTTTTATTATGATGAAGTTGATTCAATAACATCACATGGTAGCTTTGAAGGATGTCCCTAGACTCATCCAACATAAATTTATCCATAATTACCTTCACCACCCTACCCCAAGGATCCTTCAGTGACTTAACTTAAAGACCATTTTGTAACTTGGATAGCATCTCATATTCACCAAGGAAAAATCCCAATTCTCTCACAAGGGAATGCTTCTATCTATTATGGCAAGTACCATCCATAAGAAAACATATCACCTCAATAATCAATATAATGTCAATATCAAACTCCAAACCACCTACCTTCACTATCCCCTCCTTCCAAGAATGGGCCATCTACTTTGAAAACTTCATCAGGAATTTCAAAATCCCTCCTTTCTTCAAGATCTTTATAATATCCTCATCAATCACTAGGGTGTTGGGCTCCAAAATTAATCCTTCCATAATACTAAAGCTAACCCACAGACAAAGAATACTACTTGGAAAAACAACTAGACACCCAAAAATCCTTCTACACCAAGCAAACTGAGAAGTCATATCAATACCCATAAAACATTCAAGGACCAATTGAATACATTCCAACTGACTCTTCAAAATTCTGGGTCAAAAATCCAAATCATGGGCATAGATAAAAATTCAAATTCGACAAATTTTTTTTGAAGCTTGATAGGGGCTAACCAATATTCTCTTTGAGTTTTAGGAAACTTAGGCTCACTCTTTAAACTAAAACTTTACTAGGACTCAAGAACCTCAATAAATACCATGACACTTTCTGGATACTTCACCCAAGAAGAAGATAAGACAATAAAGACGGATTATAGAACCATCTTCCAAGCATGAGTGATCTTGGAACCCTTCCCTAAAATAATTAAAATCGATTACCAACGTCAAAAATAGGCTTTTTGGATTGTTCATAAGCCAAAGGAAGATAGCTAAGAGGGTTGTTTCCTCGCTCACACTACCACCTCATTAAATGCATGCTAAAATATGATAAAGCTAATATTTTCTAAATAAGTATAGGATCTATAACAACCCATGATTTTGTCACTTAACAATAAAAAACCAATAACATGGGGATCTCACTCATGTCCTCGATCCAATAGTAAAGTTCCATTGGGGACCCCCTCTTCCAAGCATGATGAGTCTTATTCTATATTTTTTATGAATGGAGAAATTGTACCATAAGAAAAGCCACATCATCCACTAAGCAATCCATTTGACTTGATTATCATTTAGAACAACACCCAAAACTAACATCACATGCTGATTATCAACTCAAGAAATTCCTTTGGTCAGCTTGGCACTAAGACCTTTGAATTTAAATTTAAATTTGGCACAAATCAAAATTAACATCTAAGATAACACCAACCTACCAATATCATAAAATTTAAATTTGAATTTGACCAAAAGCACAAATGAAATCTTAGCTACGAAGAACCTGCCAAAGAAACTTGGATAGATCCAACCAAAAATACCCAAAAAAAAAACCTCCAAGGATGAAATTATAAGAAGGAAATACTCATTACCCCTCACCCAGTTGTAGAAGATAATTAGGAAAGTTACTCCTCCAAATAGAGAAACCATATTGAGTCAAAGATAGGTTCATCATTAAATTTATTGCCTTATTACCTTCCTTGAAGGTATGTTGGATTTGAACTTCCTCCCTGAACCACAGATTTCTCTTGGCTTTTGAAATCAGATTCAAAATATTCCAACTTGGTGCTTGATAGATTTTTATCAAATTAATTAAGTTTAGAGAATCCTCTTAAATGATCACCTTATTACAATCCAAATGCTCAATTAGAATTAAACCTTGGTAAATAGCTCTAGCCTTTTTGAAATGGGAAGTTTGGGTATTAAGAAACTCAAAAAAGGCCAACACAAAATCCCCCCTCCCATTTCTCAACATGCCTCCAACACCAACTAAACCAGGATTTTCTTTTAAATCCCCATCAAAATCAGGTTTAAACTAGCTAGCATGAGGAGAGGCCCATTTAGCAAGCACTCTAGGATTAGAGGACGGGGTCCCTGATGAAAGGGGAGAAAACCAAGTTTCAATTCTAGAGCTACCTCATTCGAACTTCCAACAACCCCTTTCAACTGAAAATAAGACACATTATCAACCACACCCAAGATCTCCTAGAGCAAACAAAAACATGCCTTCTAATGTTTTTGAAGGTTCTATTGTTTCTCTCCCACCAAATGCACCAAAAGAGATGAGGTAACATGAACCACAAAAACAATTTGAGTCTGGGGGATAAAAAGGGGAGGAACCACTAAGAACACGCATCAGACAGGAGGTTTGGAATGACCCAACAAACATCCAAAGCACTTAGCAAATTGCAAAAGGCCTCAAAAGAGAAGATGAACTAAAAATATATATGACAAAATTTATTTTATCAACTCTATTTTTAGTAATATTTAAGTGAATTTAGGACTAAAATTTGTTTGAGAAATTTGTATGGTTCTTGGTTACTCTAAAATTACTACAATAGTAGTTGTTTTTGTAAGTATATTTTGATTAGCTTCATGTGGGTGTGAAGACAACAAATAATACTAACATTCAAAAGTTAGTGAATGTATTAGATGTTGTATTTAATTGTAGTGTATTTTCTTGTATTGCATTATGATAGTTTGATTGTATGACCTACTTTTTGAGTGATAATTTTACCCAATTGCAAAACCGTACTCATAGTCAGGATTCTGCATGGATACCCTCTCTTGCAAGGAAATATTTGTAATTTTACCAAGGTTCCTTTTAATGTGCTAAAATTGCTTGTGATGCTTAGTAAGATGTGAAATATTAAAATTAATTGGATACCTCAGTGTTGCATATACTTGTTAACAAGGGGACTGTTTTGGTGTTGATTTGATTTGCAATGACTTTATTATTCATGGAATTTGTGAAAATGTGACATTATTGATCATCTATCTACTTTGAAATAACAATCCTTGAACAGTGATTTAATCCATTTTATCTCAAATTGTTAATCCATTTTATCTTCTTATGTTAACAAATTTTATCTTCTTTTGTTAACCAGTTTTATCTTCTATTGTTCACCATTTTTTTTTATCTTCCTTTGTTAATATTAGTTTGAGCGTAAAAGAAAATGACTAAAATCTAACTTTACAATTCGAAACTTTGAAATGTCGTATTAATTACCCCATTTAATGAAAATTTGGAATTTATTGGAATTTCACTTTTCATAAAATGAAGTTAATTGCATTGCTTAAAAAATGTGCAAAGTTGGGAATCTCAAATTTCCTTAAAAAATGTGAATTTGCGTAAACATGAAAATCTGAAATTTAATTTTGGAATTGCCATATTTCTTTTTGGGGTTTTAATTTTTTTGTATTTTTATTTTATTTTATTTGATGAGATTAAAAAAATGTAAAAGGGCTAGGGTTAGAGAAAATAAAATAAACAAACAAGCCGCTATAACCTTTAAAATTTTGAACGAAACCTGTATACATCAATATCCTGCATTAAACTAGCATTAGTTTGACCCATCTTCACACAGTCCAACATTAACACGGTGCAATATTCTAAGGAAAAGGGGTGCAATATATGAAAAAATTAGACAAGTTTACCATCTACATGCATAAAATTCACTAAAATTTCCAATACATTGCCAAAGAAAGATTTTCAAATGAAATACATTTGCATAGTATAATGCATAAATGGCTTACAATGGTGAAATTTGGTGCAGTCCAACAAATTGGGAGGAGAAGTTTCTTCTACGAAACCTGTTTCCAACATGCAATCTTGTCAAAAAGTCTTTGACACTTCCTCTGCATGTTTGAATGCATATTTAATACTTTGAGAAGAAACTCTGTTTCTTTTCCCTTCGATTAGTTTCACAATGCTTAAGCATCCGTTCTTTTTTTTTTTGAAATGACCTTCCTTTCTTGTAAAGTTTTCATCATTAATATTCATGTAAATTGTTCAAGTTGACAAAAATTGCATTGGTAGACCTCTTTATTTAGAATTATGTGCTCTTCCAACTTGGCAATGATGTAAGTTTGGTATGCCCTTGATTGAACGTAAGTTTTTAATTGGCTTTCACCATATTTTTGTGTATTTGCCAGAATTTTCTCTTGATGTGTATATTCTATTCTGTTGAATGTTTCCTGATACAACATGTCAGGATAGTAGAGTTGATTGCAAAAATACTTTTTATGTATACCCTTCTTAATATATGAACTCATCATGTATTACTATTGTACCTATGGCATGTTCTATTTTTCTAATTATGGTCGACCACATCATTTACCTTTGTTCATCTGCTTTAAGAAAAGTGAATTATTATTTCTTCAGTCTTGTGCTATTCATATACTCGGTCATAGAATTTGCATGGAACATGGAATTAAAATGGAAATATGATGGAGAACTTGCCCTTAATGCATTTTATCTAACAAAAGTAGTGTCTTTATCATTGCACTCATTCGGGAATCAAGTTGTTGCAAATATAATGAGCTTCTTCAATATAGAGCAGAGTGATTCAGATTCAAATGAGGTGTCTTCTGCCAAGGATAAAGAATATAACATGGTAGATAATGATAATGATATCAAGGATTTGGGTTCAGGACATCTTAATGGACCATTTTCGATGCATTCAAATGGAGATACCATTATGTCTCATGAGAAGAGCCAATGGTTTAATAAAATTTCAGGTGTTCCTAGTCAAATATTCGATCCAACAATAATGTTATCCACTACTGCTACTTTGTGCTTGTATTCCTTTGGAATATTAGTTTGTTGACTATGTTTATCTAGAAGTTTTATTCTTATATGCACTCATAAATCCTGGACCAAGTTACCTGTTCTGGCTAGCAATGCTAGTTTATAACTTTAGTGGTATTTAACTGGTTGAGCTCATGCTCTTTTGTGTACCTCTAGTGAATTAAGTCGAGTGAAAGTCCATAGATATGTTATGATTTGATATTTTAAGGTAATCCTATGGGATTATCTGTAGTAATAAAAATATGACTTCTTTCAAAAATGATGTAGATGCACCAATTTGTCATCCTTACCATTAGTTAACAAAATCACTCTATCGTCAGATTTTTCCTCTATTTTCAGTCAGCATGCCAATCCTTCCAATATTCTCGATCGAGTTTGCAAAATCACTAAAAAAATGATTTGAATCATGAGCTCTTGTTTGATATATGTAGTGGAGGTGGCATTCGTAAGGAGTGTAGCATTTGATTGGAAGAGTCTCCCTCTTTATTTTTCCTATCATGAACTTGCAGAAATCATGACTTTAGGCCCTAAATAGCGAACCTACTGTCTTCTATACCTGCTAGACACGACACCTTCCATTTCCTCACCACTTAAAATGGTTGCATTTGGGATTCATAGTGACCCCCCGATAAGGACAACATCATGGACATATCTTGTATCCATTTTTGCATCTCTTAAACATTTATTGATAGACTAAATGCATTTTCTAAAGAGATCCATGTTCAGTTCTTCAAACCTGGCCCTTGTGATACTAGAATAAAAGTCAATCCCTTCATACAAGGAATCAATCTCGATAGTGGTCTGAGAAGTCGACGAAAGTGTCCTCTTTGCTCTCTCACAAGCTGTGCGCAACCTCTTGAAGGCTCTGGCACTACTGTAATGTCTTTCTTGTATTTCCTATTGAAATCTTGTGTAAAATGATCAACCACCTGATCATCAAAGTACTCACCACCCAAATGGGTATATCCTTGGTAGCAAAATGCTTATCCTCTCCTTTGTATGTAACATAAATTATTGGCTTTTCTTGAGATTCAATCGCAACCAAAAACAATATTGATGGGATTCATGGTAACTTAATTCTTGACGACATCTCTGATAAGATTCTCTATATCTGTGAAGACCACCTAGGAATGCATGGTTCGATTTCCTAGCTCATACACTGGTCTTAAACAACCATGCCACTTGGCCATACCTTGGAAACCATGTTTCTTGGAATCCACACTTGTATCGTCCCTCAAAAACCATGCCCAATATTTTTTTATAACCTATAATGACATAAAATATGAATTAATCTTGCCATAATAACCCCTTTGATAGAATAAATTAATCAAAACAAGCCCTATAAATAAACATAAATTGATTTCTACTTTAAGGTAGGCAATTTTACACACTGGCTTTATTTATATATGTTTATTTGTTTATTTTTTAAATTTATTTTATTAATGTATGGGTAATAAAACAAATTATTACCCATTTTTTTCTTTTTATTTTTCTTTTTTGCATTTTTTTATTTTTAAATGAAAATTATGAACTCAAGAATGACTTGTTATAAAAAAAAAAATTGAGCAAAGATTATACTACACAAAAGAGCCACTAGATAGTGATTAGGGGAAAGAACAATGTGGTAGTCAAAAATGGGATGCCTTTATTGGTGAGGGCATGAGGTCAATTATATGAGACCAATGAGGTCAACACAAACCATCCACTGCTAAGACCATGGTAAAGTCAAGAGATTACTCAATGCAAACCAAAACATCAAATTTTTTAAGTGGGTCCCCAAAATTGGGGTGTGTTGTGCGACATCCATAATAAATGATGACTCTACTGGGAAATGCTGCTAAGAATTTTAGATGAAGAACCCGATATGAAACCAAGAAAACTAAAGATCAGAGAAATAAACATCATCTAGCAATATCCAGAGAAAGTAGGGTAAACAACTTCAAATGAAAATAAATGAACCGTTTGCTTCTGCCTAATGTGTGAACTATGATTTATTTTGCATTCTTGAAACAATTCATATTCCATCATTTTTTTTGCATTTAGGCTATAGAATGTCACTCATTAAGATGTGCCTCTACATTGCTCCACTACAAACTAGGCATCTATAGCCCCGGTGGAGATGATCTTGATTTATTCTAGTCCTTGCTCTACTATCGATCAAGCATCTATAGCCCCAATAGAGATTATCTAAATCACCCATGCACTATATTGATTTGCATTTCTCTCTTATATATATATATATATATATATATATATA
Organism: Wollemia nobilis; assembly: GCA_028583015.1. Taxonomy (NCBI): domain Eukaryota; kingdom Viridiplantae; phylum Streptophyta; class Pinopsida; order Araucariales; family Araucariaceae; genus Wollemia; species Wollemia nobilis. The sequence goes on along the minus strand of JAQPPZ010001036.1, from coordinate 1,895,702 downwards.
TATATATATATATATATATATAAGCATTTGATTGCTTTGCAAATATCATATGCACCCCTTGGGTTAGAGATCACTTAAGGCTAAATATGAAGTGTATTAGATTTTTGCCTTAATATACAAACCATAATAACTTTATCCTTCAAAGTTTCAAAGAATACCCTTTGGTATAGTGAGGTACATGTGGAGCTTCAGTGAAATGTTTCATTGTTCCAAAATCCACTATCTTAGTCCAAGATCTAAGAATGATTACTAAACAATTTTATTTCCTTTTTCTGATTCCAAACTAGGTAATCCATCCTACAAGACAAAGAAACAACTATCAATAAAAGGACCAAAAATTAGTAGCTATCACAAAACACTACCTCAATCAGAGGAACAACCCCAAAACTGTGAAAATACCCAACAATAAAAACTCAAAAAACTAATAAACAAGTGATAACCTGCTTTCTAAACTTGAAAATACTGACGAGAAAATACATAATAAAATCTTTTGAAACAAGGGATTATGTACAAAAGTGTAAAAAATAAAAATAAGAGTTAAAAACAAAAACACGAAATCCAAAAATTAATATACAAGACTATACAAGAAAAGTACAAATGATGATGAATTCAACATATTATTTTCTTGGATCCCAAACCCGATTACCACAATTTGAAATATGTCTATCATGATAGGAATGCCAGGCTTCATAGGTATCAGGCCATAGTAACATTAGGTCTGAAAGCTCAATGGCCTTTATTTTACCTCTCTCACCCCACCAGTTTGATTTAATTCCATTAGCACCCTCATACTTAGTTTTTGATTCATTGGACTTAAAGGTCCACGACTGATCTTCAATTAATTTCCTTTTACTATGTGAGATGTTTATTATTGAACTTTTATCTTCAATCATAGTTTCAACTAGCATGGTGTGAATTCCCATTTTTGATTCAGTGCTCAAAATACTATCTTCATTGTTATGATTAGACATGATCCTTTCCAAGCTTGACCCTATTTTTGAAAATTTGATTGTCAAACCATCATTCATAATTTCAGATCAATCATAACGACACAATATTTTACAAGTATCTAAGGTATTTAACATATGAGGATCATTATAACTTTATATCCTAGATTCAATTGTCAATTATTGATGAACTTGATTTAGTAACTCAAAAACATCTACTTTTGTCTTGTTCAACATAGCAACCTTATTACTGGTGTGAGTAGGAGTCAAATCTAGTTTTTTGTTAACCACAAATTATATTTCATTATCAATAACATTCAAATCCAACAGACAATTATGTAAAATTTTACCTAGAATTCGAATGGTTGAACAGAAAGGTTGAGATTCTACCTTTTGTACATTTCCATTTACCAGGACTTGAGGAGCCTTTGTAATTCCTTCTTTTTCCTCATGATCTTCATCATCATCATCTTGTAGCCCTTCATCTTCATCAATTACTTGTTTTTCAAAAACACCAGAATTAGTCATAAAATTAAAAATATGCCCATAATTTTCAAACCATAAATCTTGTTGGTCAAGGGATGTGTTAAATAACAAATATTCCTGATCAACTACCTGAGTCATCTCGAATAGAGCAACATTTTCCTTTGGATCATCAATGATATCAAATCCAAACCATTCATGTTCTGGATTTTTCTCTATCTGAGGTAACATAGGCATTATAGGATTATTAGGTGGGACAAGGCTTTCAATTTCTTGCACATCAAGTGGGGAAAAGTGAGTGATTCCCCTTCTTTGTCTTGAATAGTATAATTATTATCTTTCTAAAATATTTGGTGAGATTCCATCCCTTCTTTCATGCCATCTTCAGATTCAATGTCAATGAGGCTATAACCTTATTTAGATTCATCTTCCTCCATTTCTAAAGGTTCATATGTTTCTAAAACCAAATTGATTTTTTGCGTTTGATTAATTTGATTACCACAATATTTATTTATTTATTTTTAAGTGAAAAACCCCTTACGGGGCCGCCTTGGTCTAAGAGACCACGAACAGGGGGTTCTACACCATCAAAGTCACCCGGGGGTCGCACCTAGACCTGCCCGCACCAACATTATCAATTGGATTTTGGGTACCCAATTCAGCTTTTTGGTAGGGTGGAGATTTGAACCTGGGACCTCCCTTGGAGGATTGCCCTCTCCTCTCCAACTCACCTACAACACCTGGGTGATTACCACAATATTTATTTATGATTAATGACACTAATTTTTTTCTTTCTTTCAAGTCATTATTTGGAATAAGTTGGATTTCTTGACAATAAAATTTAGCAAGTGAATCAAAATTTGACGACAGGAGATAGGAGATAGGAGTGACGCAGGAGGACCTATTACAGAGCGACACGTGGTGAGAGGAGGATGACTCATGAGTTGACATGGACATACATGTGGCACGAGGAGGAGGAGCAACATGGCAGCAAAGGGAGCAACATGGCAGTCGAAAGGAGGCAAAAGGGATGATCACTGATTGCTTGAAGGTAATCGCTTCATTACTCGCCCGCCCAAGGTTATAAACCCTATTTTTGCCCCCGTCCTACTCAATGTGGGACAAAAGAATTTCAATTTTTTTATTAAAATCGCCGTCCACTGCATTTCAAATAGAAAATATTCCTCCTTCATACCCATCCATGGGCGTAGCTCAAGCGGCTAAGGAGGAGCACTTGTGAGTAGGGTGTCTCGGGTTCGAATCCCGCCAGATACATTTTTAGTTTATTTATTTTTTAAATCTCTAGGAAGCACAAGCTAGAAAAGGATCGTGGATCCTTTATGTTTCAAATAGACATCATGGCACATTGGTCAAAATTTTTGTGACAGTCAAGAGGTCACGGGTTCGAATGGGCTAGAGGATAAATTTTATTAATTTTTTTTATCATTTAAACTTTAGAATATTTAAAATTATTAAATATTAATTTAATAAAATTAAAACTAATTTATAATTATTTTAAAACTTAGGTTTTTAATAATTATAAAGTTATTTTTTTATTAAATATGAATATTTAATTTTTTTATTAAGTTTAAATTTTAAAATTTTTATTGTAAAAGCCCTAGAGGCTTGATATTCTCAATTATTGGAGCCTTGTAAATTTCACATTTTGTGAAAATTTCAGAGATTGTAAAAGATGTTAAAACTTTCCTAAGAGGAAAGAGTGTGTAATAAGCCTAAGAGGCTTAGTTTTTTTTGTAAAAAGGTATTTATGATAAGACCAAATGGATGTTATCATGCCATATGTGCAATTCTAGCAAGAGAAGATGCATAAAGGTTTGATGAAAAGGTAGGAGGTTATGGACTCAACATTGTGTTTAGTCAACTCCAAAACGTAGTAATCGCACATCAAAGGCATCCTGACTCAGGGTATGAAGCGAATTTTGAAGATAACTCATTCAGGAGTCAATTTGAACAGTCAGAATCCATACAAACTGCACCACAAGAATTCGAGTACACACACTATAGTATTTCAGTAGAAATCCTAGAACCAGAATCACCAGAAATCATATAGATAAGTGACGACGAAGAAGAAGTGGCAGATAACTTTGTAAATCAAGAGATAGCATCCCCACATCAAGAGGAACAAGTAGTCAATGATAGAGTAGAACAAGTCAGATTTGACTTAAATTTGTAAGCTCTTCCTTCTTTCTTCTTCTTCTTTCCTTATTTCAAACAACATAAGTACTTTATTGTAACTATGAAATAAAGAGAGTTTTTTTGGTAACTATGGCCTCACACAATAGCTTACCTATACTAGAATTTAACGGTTATGACTATGAGTATTGGTATATAAATATGAAGACCTTGCTCATAGGTAGAGGTTTGTGGGACATCATAGAAGAGGGCTACACAGAACCCTCAGACTAGACAACACTTAGTCCTATAGACAAGAAAACATGAAAAGAAGAGAAAAAGAGCAACTAATCTACTCTTTCTCATCTCCAAGCTGCATTGGAGAAAATCATATTTTCCAGAATTGCTGCTTGTATGACTGCACAAGCTGCATGGAAAGCATTGAGTGATGGATTCCAAGGTAGTAATCAAGTGAAGCAGGTAAGGCTTCAAACATTGAAGCGAGATTTTCAAAATCTCCGAATGAAAGATGATGAAAAAGTTGGTGATTATTGTGTTAGAGTAAAAACAATTGTAGATAAAATGGTTACACTAGGTGAAAAATCAAGCCTGAGACAATTGTAACAAAAGTGTTGAGAACACTTACATAGAAATGGAACCATATTGCCATAATAATAGAAGAATCCAAAGATCTTTCCCTTTTAACATTCGATGCATTGATCGAATCGTTAATGTCACTTGAAGAAAGGTTTCTTGAAACTCCTTCAACAAGCTATGGAGGCGATGACAAGGCCTTCACTTCCAATGAAAATAATAGAAGAGAATGGGGAAGAGGTCAAGGTAGAGGCAAGCAAAGAGGTAGAGGCAAAGGCAACTACAGAGGAGGCAATTCCAACAGAGGAGGCAACCAGAACAGAGGAGGCAATTCCAGTAGAGGAGGCAACTCATACAGAGGAGAGAACCAACAAAGAGGTGGAAATCAGAATCAAGGTGGAAATCAAGGACAAAGTGACAATCAAGGGTGAGGAAGTGACAAGTCCAAATCAATATGTTTCAACTATGGCAAGCCGGGTCACTTCGCTCGTGACTGCTAGTCGAAATCTTCACAAGGCAGCAACAATCAATATGGTAATTATGGAGAAGAAGATGATATTTCTAATATTTTTCTATCATATGGCCAATCAGAATAGAATCTAAATGACACATGGATTCTGGATACTGGTTGTTCCAACCATATGAGTGGTAAAGAACATTTATTTGCTACTCTCGATTCCACTTATAAATCCCAAATCAAATTAGGGGATGATAAGACATTGCAAGTAGAGGGTATTGGAGCCATGGAGGTTCCAACAAAAGAAGGACTAAATAAAGTGCATGATATCTATTACACTCCAAATCTCCAACATAATCTGCTAAGCATTGGATAAATGATGGAGAACAATTACAAGCTTGTATTTGATGAAGGACAATGTATTATTTTTTATAATAATAATTGTAATCGTGTCATCACACAGGTCCCCATGACCAAGAACAGGTTATTCCCTCTCAATTTTGATGAGCCAGGGGGAGCTCAAATTGCAAATGTAGCTATAACAAATCCAAGTGTCCTTTGGCACTTGCGATATGGTCATATTAATTCCGCTAGCTTGAAACTTCTAACTTCTCAAGCTATGGTGACAGGACTTCCCAAAATCAATGAAAAAAAGGAGGTCTATGAAGGATGTACTTTGGGAAAGCACCCAAGGTCAAATTTTTTGATAGGACAAGCGTGGAAAGCCAACTATCCACTATAGTTAGTACATTCGGACATCTGTGGTCCAATGCAAACACAGAGTCTCGAAAACAGTTCTTATTTTCTCACTTTCATAGATGACTTCTCTAGAATGTGTTGGATTTACTTTATGAAACACAAAGATGAAGCTTTTGATTGCTTCATAGATTTTAGAAACAATGTAGAGAATCAAAGTGGGAATTATGTAAAATGTCTTAGGACAGATCGAGGAGGTGAATACTCCTCAAAAGATTTTTTGAAATATTGTAAAGCAAGTGGGGTCAAAAGGCAATTTACCACTGCCTATACCCCATAGCAGAATGATGTGGTAGAAAGAAAAAACCGCACAATAGTTGAGATGGCAAGATCGATGCTACAGTCTAAGCATCTAACTCATATGTATTGGGTAGAGGCTGTAAGAACCAGTGTATATATTCTAAACAGAAGTCCAAATTTGTGTCATTCCTTATGAGGCATGGTATGGAAAGAAACATAATGTAAAGAATTTCAAAGTGTTTGGTTCTTTAGCATATGTACACATTCTTGACGAGAAAAGGAAGAAGCTTGATCCAAAAAGTCAAGCTTGTATATTTGTAGGGTATTGTGAGTCTACAAAACAATATAGACTCTACAATCCCAAGACTCATAAAGTTGTAATCTCTAGGGATGTAATTTTTGATGAAGGGGGAGAATGGGGTCATCAAATATTTTTTTTTGATGATGAGTCCCAAGATGTAAGTTCTTCACAGGTACAGCATGTGTCTCCAAAGAAAAGCAAAGGTACACTACCTCCTCCAAGCTCATATAGGAGTACTACATCAATTACTTCAAAAAACACTCCAAGTCCTTCTCCACAGAGATCAGTAAGTTCTTCACTGATGGACAACGACAAAGACTCTCCATCAAGAGGCAGAAGAATATTATAAAATCATCCATCCTTTCAAATGTTGGATCAAAATTTCCATAGAAGATTCACTAGAAGTCAAGCTAGTGAGATGAATACAGTTTTGCAACAACTTGAAAATTTTCTATTTATGGAGATGATGACTCCCATGATCCTATGGGGGATGTAGTCAATTATGCTTTATTGGCTAGTACACAACTAGAACGAGCTAGCTATGAGAAGGCATGTACTCAAAATGTATGGCAAGAAGCCATGAAAGAGAAAATAACCTCTATAAACAATAATGATACATGGGAGTTAGTAAAGCTACCCAAAGGAAAAAAATATGTTGGGTGTAAATGGGTCTACAAGACCAAGTACAATGCTGATGGAAGCATTTAAAGGCATAAGGTGAGACTAGTAGCAAAGGGTTTTACTCAAAAATTTGGCATTGACTATGAGGAAACCTTTGCTCCTGTTGCATGACAAGAGACAATCAGATCAGTTCTGTCCTTAGCAGCCCATAAAGGATGGAATGTATAACACATGGATGTGAAGAGTGCTTTTCTGAATGGATACTTGACAGAAGAGGTTTATGTTCAACAACCTCAAGGTTTTCAAGAACAAGGAAAAGAGAACCTTGTTTACAAATTGAAGAAAGCACTTTATGGCCTCAAGCAAGCACCAATATCTTGGTACTCATGCATTGATGGCTATTTCAGCAAGTATGAATTCACTAGAAGCAAAAGTGAACCAAATCTGTACTACCTAAAGCAAGGAGTAGACATTCTCATAGTTTGTTTGTATGTGGATGATCTAATATTTATGGGTAGTAACAATAAAATGAATATGGAGTTCAAAAAATCCATGATGAAACAATTTGAGATGAAAGATCTTGGTTTAATGCGATACTTCCTAGGCATGGAAGTGCATCAATCAAATAAAGGGATCTTCATATGTCAACACAAGCATGCTCGATACATGATCAAGAAATTTCCCATGGAGCAGTGCAAATCAGTTGCAACTCCAACTAGACATGGGATCCAATTGAGCACGAATGATGGAGCATCAAAGGTTGATATGACCACTTACAGAAGCATGGTTGGGAGTCTGATGTTTCTCACCAACACCAAGCCCAATATTCAATATGCAGTTTCTCTAGTTTCAAGGTTTATGACTAGTCCATATGAGCTACATTTACAAGCAACTAAAAGAATTTTAAGATATGTAAAAGGTACATTGGGTTTTGGAATCCATTACCAAAAATGTAATTATGTGAAATTAGTTGGCTTTAGTGATAATTATTGGGGCAGCAACATAGATGACAAGAAATCTACATTAGGGAATTATTTTAGTCTAGGATCAGGACTAATTACATGGAGTTCCAAGAAATAAACTATTGTAGCATTATCATCAACTGAGGCTGAGTATATAGCCATCACTCATGCTAGTACTCAGGCCCTATGGTTAAGAAAAGTTCTTGAAGAGATTGGAGAAAGTCAGAGTGGTCCGACTCGACTATATTGTGATAACATAAGTGCCATTCAGTTGGCATACAATCCAATCCACCATAGCAGATCAAAGCATTTCGATATGAAGTATCACTTCATTCGAGATATGGTGGAACAATAGATAGTTGAGCTTCAATATTGTAACACTTTGGATAATATTGCAGACATATTCACCAAAGGTATAGCTAAAGCTCAATATATAAAGTTGAGAGACTGTATAGTCAGTCCTCTCAACTTTAAGGGGGAGAATGTTGGAAATAAAGCTAGTAAAAGGAGTAAAAAGGAGTAAAAAGGTGTAAAAATTTGTTTCAACTATAAGCTTTGGATATTACCCCTTTTACCTCCTTGGATGGTAGCTGACTGGGCAGGTAGGTTGACTTGGACGATAGCTGACTGGGCGAATTGGACGGTAAGGCTGACAAGGCGAACCAATTCTATTTACCTTTCTATTTTCCTCCCTATTTCTCATATTTTCCTAACTTTCCTATATTACCTAAAGTCATTTGGATTTACCATTATAAATACCATTGTAATCTCAATTTTCTAAGGTTCAATATATATTATTTTTTATTCGCTCCTAATTTTTCTCTCACAAACCACAATTATAGAACTAACATTTACATATTGTTTATCTGAGGGTTGATATCATTAACCTGAGTTGTAGTAGTCTGGTTCATTGCATCACTAAGAGACATTGGGGTATTCTGAAATTGATTGGAACTTGTGATTGATGGTATATTCTAAGTGGTAGATTGATATGAAGAAATAGTAGGGTGGGTAGGGGTGGTAATGATATTAAATGATTGATGATTGAATGATGGAATTTGACTCACACCAAAACCTTGAGAAATCAACTATTGTTCGAATGTTATTGCCTCATTATAAGCCTTGGGCAAGGATGTAATTTGAGGAATCCCTCTCAAATACATGGAAATTGATGGATCCAGAGTATTGAAATACATTTGGATGGTTGCTTCCTCTGTAGGAATGAAAGGTGCTTCCAGATTTGTATATAGCTTATGGAACCTCTCAGTGAATAGCTTCAAAGATTCATTAGGTTATCTACAAGCAGAGACAAACTGATGGTATATCATAATTGGGTCAACTAATTTTCTAAAATGACTAAGAAATGTTACCTCTAGTTGAGCCCAAGAGGTAATAGAACCTAAAGGTAAGTTGATATACCAATTATATGCAACCTCATCTAACGTGTATGGAAACATTTCACAGGCAACATCTTCATGCATGATTTGTAAATGAATTATGGTGTTTTTGTATGCTTGAATATGTTCTTCAGCAGATCTTATCCCATCATGCCTAAATTGGGGAAGATATCTCTCAAAATTTATAGGCATATCATGTGCAGGCCCAGGTATGCACAAAGGGCTATTGCCTACCATCCAAGGAGCAAAAACTGCCATTAGTGGACCTTAAAGAATATAACTTTTGGTACCAGTTTTAATAATGAAGAAAAAAAGTACTCATTAAAAATGCATAAATTAAACCATAATAATAAGGAACATTCTCAAATTTGTAAAATGTTAGCATCAATGCATCATCAATTAGAGAATTTTCCAATCAATAAATGTGAACAAATTTCAACAACAAACTTCATAAGTCAAAGCAAATACCTTCAATTTATGTCCTCCTTCTAGTGCCAATTTAGAGATCTCTAGTAAAAATGAATAATCTAGCATTAAAGTAATAATGAAATGACCAATTAAGGCCCTCCTTCTAGCGCCAATTATGTTGAGTAATAATTTTACCCAATTGCAAAACCATACTCATAGTTAGGATTCTTCCCAGATATCTGTTGGACATTTTGAGGAATATTAGTTGTCATTGATGTCAAAAGGTTCTAAGAAGGATTGCATCTTGATTGGTTTCAAAAGAGCTTTATGTAAAGCATGATTTAAATGGTTTTTCTCAAAACCATTGATGGCAAAATAAAAGGGTTTTCTTAAAACCTATGGAGAGGCCTAAGGAATTAAATTAATTATAGTAATTTAATTATATATTAATTTGTAATTTAATTTAATAGTCCTTTTGGTTGTTAAATTAATTATAACTTAATTATATTAATTAATATTATTATTAATTAGGGAGCGATGAAATTAGGGTTTCTTGGGAGGGTGGGGATGACAGTGGGCGGGAAGGCTATTCTGGGAGAGCACGGGAGCGTCGACAGGTCGAACCAGGGGCTCGACAGGGTGGAGGGAGGGCAAACAGAGTCTGGGGACGCCGAGGAGTCCTTGCCAAGTCGCGGCAAGGATCCGCCAGACAAACGGGGAGATGGACCTCGGAAGTCATATGCTTTGGCAGTGGCCTCTGAAACCTTAAGCGGGCTCTTCTCCAAGGAGTTATTTCCGTCCGGGGACGAGTTGGACATCCCGACGGAAATTCTCTCAAGCTTTGTGGATTTCGAAAAATTTACCCTCATCGGTAAGTTTATTGGTGGTCATCCCGACATGGAGACCATTCGCAAGTGGGCGTCTGGAAAATGGCGGACCTCTGGTCACTTAGAGCTGGCTGCCCTAACCCGAGGTTTTTTCACGATTAGGCTGAGCAACAAGGAGGACTACTGTAAAATCCCGGTCGGAGGGCCTTGGTTCTTGGGCCGTAGGAGTCTCTTTCTAAGGAAGTGGGGTTTGGACTTTAACCCCGATACCCATAATATCAACATTGCTCCAATATGGGTTAGGCTCCCGAGTCTTCCCCTTTTTCGCTGGCATGAAAATGTAATCAGAGGTATTGCTCGGTCCATCGGGGAGATGATCACTTTAGACCCTCCCACCAGAGCTCGAACTAGATTTGTCCAAGCCCGGTTCTGTGTTTTGGCGGACTTGGAGACGGACCTCCCATCCTCCATTACTCTGCGGTCTGGGGGTACTTTTCTACACAAGCAAGCTATTGTTTATGAGAACAAGCTAGCTTTCTGCCCTCAGTGTAGTTCTCAAGGGCATCTTCAGTCCAATTGTCCTCTCCAAAAGCCAAGGAAGAAGGAGCGGGATCCCTGCAACCCTCTGGAGCACGGTGAAGGTCAGATGAAGCACCCTTTTGCGAAAGGCCATGAATCTCCAAGTCCATCCAGGGACCATCTCGAATCCTCCTTACCAGAAGAGGAAATCACCACCCATCCAAACTCCGAGCAGTGTGGTGGGCGCCCCCAACTAGGACCACATGAGGAAAAGGAACAGCCCCCCCCTTATCACCACACATGCAGATTCACCCAAAATTTATGACCGAAACTCTCCCGAGGCACAAAAGATATTGGAAGACTACCTGTCGGGAAGAAGAGGTTACCAGCCTGGTAATATTAGCCCTCGAATTACAAGGAGTCAAAAGCGAGGGGTGGATTTTGGTAGTGAAAGGAAGCAGGGCCGTCCCCCCAATAAGGAAAAGAGAGACAAAGAAACTACCACTGATGTTGCAAATGGAACCCAACGGTTGCTGTTTCGGGATGAATCCGATTCTCTGATGGGTGACGCGCTTATCCCAAAACCTCCCTTCCAGCAGGGAAAGGGAAGTAAGAAGAACCTCAAACCGTACGGATGAAATCCTGGATGTGAGAAGACTAAACGAGTGGCCATTTGGGCCAGGGCAAAATTTTCCAGCAGAATTTTCAACGGTTTGTTTCAGTCCAGTCATTTTTCTTGGATCCTATCCCACATGTATGCTTCGAATTCTGCCTCCGAGAAAGCAGAAATGTGGAAAGTCATTTCCCAGGTATGGGAGAATTTTTTGTAGTTTTCTTGGTTGTCTTCTTCTACTTTCCGATGGTCCAGCTTCTCCGGCTAGTTTTTGTTTTCCCAGTTATAATGGCCATGGTTTCCAGGATAATCAGGCAAAAATGCCTTACTTGTAGCCCTCGGGCAATTATCAGCTTTTTGTTTTTTTTTTGTATACAGGTTTATTCTTCCAGCCAAGAGGCATGAAGCACTATTTAGCAAGGCTGATTTTGTATATAAGGTTTTGGGATCCTCTATAAAAACCCACTGTTAATCTATTATAATAATTACCAAGAAAAAAATATTATTATTAATTAATTTATAATTTAATTAAAGTACCTTAAGGTAAGATTGGCAAAGTTTAAATTTAAATTGCAATTGTCTTTTTCCCATCGACGTCATAAAATTTAGCGGAGCGTCGACGTCTAAGTCAAATGGTGGATTTCGAGTATAAATACTATGCCAAAGGGGCATTCAAACCTAACCTTCATCGATTAATATTCAAGCAACCGAGCAGAGTTTATTTCATACAAATTATTGAGGAAGAAGACAAGAATCATTTTGTATTTAGCTCCAAGAAGAAGACTAGTGGGGAGGGCCTAAGGCCTCACTCCCATTGGATAGTGTGGTCCATTGGTAGTGCATGTTTAGCAAGAGCGTTTGGAGTGGAAGTGACCATGATCGATTCACATGGAGGTTGTTGGCATGTTTGTCTTGAGCATCAAGGTGGAAATATTTTTGCACACACTTTTTAAAGCGCTAGACTTGGAAAGAAGAAGCATGTTGTGCCCTTAGCCTTCCAAGCATGTGCCTAGCACACACAGTGATCAAGCCCACGACTAGGGTGCACGAGGAGGCAGTGGTTGTGGGTTCGAATCCCACAAGTGGCAAAGGTACTTTTAATTAAATATTTTTATTTGCCTAATGTTTTTCCTAAGGTGTTATTTGGAGTTATAAGGGTATATGAAAGGTTGCTTGCTTGGTAATTAATTTATGTTATTGGAGTTATAAGAAAAGTGGATTTTATTTTTGCCAAAGTTCTTTTTGTCATTAAATATAATTAAAAAGGTTTTTGAGTTAATTTTTGTGGATGTTAAATTTATTTTAATTGGGATATTATAAGGTGTTATTGGATAAATATTTTATGTATGTTGATGGTTGTTTTTAAATATGGAGTGATAAGGTGTAATTGAGTTTTTGTATTACATTGTGAGAAAGATTTATCTTCTAACCTCTTTGAGTTTGGCATAGAAGTGTTTATGGTTGTGGTAGATATTAGACTCCTTCATCATCAAGAAAAGCTATGGGCACATTCTTCCTTAGTTGAGTTGATTGATTGGTTTTTTGAAAATAAGTTTAGAGTGAAAAGAAATTGATTAGGGCTTCCTTATTGAGTGTGTTTGAGTTAATGCTTCAAGTTTTTTTGGAATAAAGAGTTGTTATTGAAACATTGTTTTATAAGCATTGTTGTTGAAATCATTGGTTGAGCAAAGAACTAGGGTTTGAAAAGAATATGAGTATCATTGTTATGTGAGAGTTGTTTTATGAGCATTGTTGTTGAAGTGAGTTGTTGAGCAAAAAACTTGAACTAGGGTTATCATTGTTATGTGAGATTTGCTATTGAGTATTGTCGAAAATATTTTAAGTGAAAGATCATATGCTTGGACTAGGGTTTGCGAGAAAAAAATATTTCATTGAGTGATTGGTTGAGTAAAGTTGGTTGAGCCTAGTCAAGTGGATGTGTGAAGTGATTGTTCAAGTTCCATAAAACAAACTATTCTATATTTTGAATTAAATTGAGAAAGTGATTGAGTTGGAGCATATTGAGTCTCTAACAATTCTCTGTATGTTTCTAAAAGAGTAATTGAAAGTGTTTGAGCATTGTGATGAGTATAGAGCATATTGAGTCTCTAACAATTCTCTTTATGTTTATATGAGATTGGACAAGTTCTAGTGTGGACTTGTTGAGCAGATTTGAGGCAAGTCTTTGAGAAGAATTATGGATAGATTTGAGTAAGCTTTTGTGGAAGCTTATAATATAGATTAAGAGTAAATTTGGTTAAGTCCTTAAGAGGACTTATTGAGCAGATTTGGTTAAGTTATTGAGAGGACTTATTGAGCAGATTGGACAAGTTCTAGAGAGGACTTGTAGACAGATTTGGTGTGAGCTTTTGTGGAATCTTACAAGGCAGAGTTGAGACAAGTCTTTGAGAAGGCTTGGAGAGTAGAGTTGATTGATTGATTTGTTCAAAACTTGAGTTAAATTTTGGGGTAGATCTAGCATAATTGATTTGAGATTGAGTCAAGCTTTGAGTTAAGGCTTGAGGATAGATATTGAGGACTAATTTGTGCTAGACCGAAGGACTGTATTTAGTATAGATTCAAGGACAAAGTTTGGTGTATATTTGAGGATAGATTTGTGCCAGACCAGAGATAGATATTGAGGACAAATTTGTGCTAGACCAACGGACTGTGTTTAGTATAGATTTGAGATATAACTGAGTGCAATATTTGGAGGAGACAAAGTATAAAGGATGACAGTCTCTAGTGGATAGAGATCCATTAGCTAGGGCAGTGAGGACATGTATTTTGAGTGAGGATAAAAGTCTTCAATGGATAGAGATCCATTAGCCAGGGTAGTGGAGGTAGCAGTTCTTCTAGAAGATCACCAACCAGAGCAAGAGGAGAAAGGAGTTCTCCTATGGATAGAGATCCACAAACTTGATTAAGGGGATTGGTATCTCCTTTGGACAGAGGTCCATAAACATTGTCATAGGGAAACGATTTCCAAGAGATTGATTGAGAAAATTTTAGTGAAATATTTTCTCTGTGGAGTACCCCACATTGGGTGAACCATGTAAATTGTGGTGTCTCTATTGTTTGTGGTGATTTATGCATTGCTTTGATTACTACTATTAATATTGCTATCTTTACATTGAATAATATTTATTGGGAAGAAAAAGTAAAAAGTGGTGTTATACTGTTCACCCCCCTCTCAGTATAAGCTTGTGTTCTTCAATATCCTCTCTTGCAAGGAAATATTTGTAATTTTTCCAAGGTTCCTTTTAATGTGTTAAACTTGCTTGTGATGCTTAGTAAAATGTGAAATGTTAAAATTAATTGGATACCTTAGTGTTGCATATACCTGTTAACAAGGGGCCTATTTTGGTGTTGATTTGATTTGCAATGACTTTGTTGTTCATGGAATTTGTGAAAATGTGACATTATTGATCATCTATCTACTTTGAAATAACAATCCTTTGAAAAATGATTTAATTCGTTTTATCTTCTTTTGTTAACAAATTTTATCTTCTTTTGTTAATCAGTTTCATCTTCTATTGTTAATCAGTTTTATCTTCTATTGATAACCAATTTTGTTTATCTTCCTTTGTTAATATTTGTTTGAGCGTAAAAGAAAATGACTAAAATCTAACTTTACAATTTAAAACTTTGGAATGTCGTATTAATTACCCCACTTAATGAAAATTTGGAATTTATTGGAATTTTACTTTTCATAAAATGAAGTTAATTGGATTGCTTAAAAAATGTGCAAAGTTGGGAATCTCAAAATTCCTTAAAAAATGTGAATTTGCGTAAACATGAAAATCCAAAATTTAATTTTGAAATTGCCATATTTCATTTTTTGGGGTTTTAATTTTTTTGTATTTTTAGTTTATTTTATTTGACAAGATTAAAAAAAATGTAAAAAGGCTAGCGTTAGAGAAAAAAAAAAAAAAAACAAGTCATTGTAAACTTTAAAATTTCGAACGGAACCTGCACATATCTATATCCTGCATTAAACCAGTATTAGTTTGACTTATCTTCATGTTGTCCAATATTAACGCGGTGCAATCTTCGAAGGAAAGAGACACAATATATTAGAAAAACTAGACAATTTTACTAGCCATATTCATAAAAGTCACTAAAATTTCCAATAAATTGCCAAAAGAAAGATTTTCAAATGAAATACATTTGCAGAATACCATGCATAAATGGATTCCAATGGTGAAATTTGGTGCAGTCCAGTAATTTAAGAGAAGTTTCTTTCACAAAACCTGTTTCCAACATGCAATCCCACAAAAAAGTCTCTGACCCTTCCTCTGCATGTTTGAATGCATATATAAAACTTTAAGAAGAAACTCTTTGTTTCTTTTCCCTTTGTTTAGTTTCATAATGCTCAAGCGTCCATTTTTTTTAAAATCAACCTTCCTTTCTTGTAACTTTTTCATCATTAATATTCATGTGAATTGTTTGAATTGAAAAAAATTGCACTGGTAAAGCTCTTTATTTAGAATTATGTGCTCTTCCAACTTGGCAATGACGTAAGTTTGGTATTCCCTTGATTGAACGTAAAGTTTTAATTGGCTTTCACCATATTTTTGTGTATTTTCTAGAATTTGCTCTTGATGTGTATATTCTATTATGTTGAATGATTCCTAATATAAGCATGTCAGGATAGTAGAGTTGATTGCGAAAACAATTTTTATGTGGACCCTTCTTAATATATGAACTCATCATGTATTACTATTGTACCTGTGGCAAGTTTTATTTTTCTAATTATGGTCAACCACATCATTTACCTTTGTTTATCTGATTTAGGAAAAGTAACTTATTATTTCTTCAGTCTTGTGCTATTCGCATACTTTGTCATAAAATTTGCATGGAACATGGAATTGAAAGGGAAATATGATTGAGAACTTGCCCTTTGTGTAGTTTATCTAACAAAAGTAGTGTATTTATCATTGCGCTCATTCAGAAATCAAGCTGTTACAACTATAGTGAGCTTATTCAATATAGAGCAGAGTGATTTAGATTCAAATGAGGTGTCTTTTGCCAAGGATAAAGAATATGACATGGCAAATAATGATAATGATATCAAGGATTTGGGTTCAAGATATATTGATGGAACATTTTTGATGCATTCAAATGGAGATACCATTGTATCTCATGAGAAGAACCAATGGTTTAATAAATTGTTTAGGTGTTCCTAATCAAATATTTGATCCAATAGCAATGTTATCCACTACTGTTGCTTTGTGCTTGTATTCATTTGAAATTTTAGTTCATTGACTATGTTTTTCTAGAATTTTTATTCTTATATGCACTCATTATAAATACTGGACCAAGTTACCTATTCTGGTTAGCAATGCTAGTTTATAACTCTAGTGGTATTTAACTAGTTGAGCTCATGCCCTTTTGTGTGCCTTTAGTGAACCAAGTCGAGTGAAATTCCACAAATGTGTTGTGCTTTGATATTTTAAGGTAATCCTATGGGCTTCTCTGTAGTAATAAGAAGACAACTTCTTTCAAACATGATGTAGACATGCCAATTTGTCATCCTTACCATTAGTTAACAAAATCACACTATCATCAAATACTCCTCCACTTTCGATCAACATGCCAATCCTTCCCATCTTCTCCATCGAGTTTACAAAATCACTAAAAAACTGATTTGACTCATGAGCTCTTGGTTGATATATGTAGTGGAGGTGGCATCTGTAAGAAGTGTAGCGTCTGATTGGAAGAGTCCTCCTCTTTACTTTTCCTATCATAAACTGGCAAAAATCATGACTTCAGGCCATGAATAACGAATCTATTGTCCTCTATACCTGCTAGACGCAACACCTTCTATTTCCTTCGTCACTTGAAATGGCTACCTTTGGTATTCGAATTGACCCTCAAACAAGGACAACATCATGGACAGATCTCTTATCCATTTTCGCATCTCTTAAACATTTCTCGACAGGCTCCATGCATTTTCTAAAGAGATCCATGTTCAGTTCTTCAAACCTGGCCCTTGTGATACTAGAATAAAAGTCAATCCCTTCATACAAGGAATCAATCTCGATAGTGGTCTAAGCAGTCGATGAAAATGTCCCCTTTGCTCTCTCACAACTTGTGTGCAACCTCTTAAGGTCTTTAGAACTATTTATAATTTTTTTTCTTGTATTTCCTCTTGAACTCTTGTGTGAAATGATTAACCAACCGATTGTCAAAGTCCTCGCCACCCAAATGGGTGTCTCCTTGGCAGCAAAACACTTATCCTCTCCTTTGTATATAACACAAATCATCGAATTTTCTCCAATCCATCCGTAATAAAAAATAGTATTGGTGGGATTCATGACAACTTAATTCTTGGTAGTATCTTTGATAAGACGCTCTGTATCTATGAAGGCTTCCTAGGAAGGCATGGTTCAATTTTCTAGCTCGCATGCCATTATCAAATGAACATGCCACTTCGCCATACCTTGGAAACCATGCTTCTTGGAATCCGCACCTGCATCATCCCTCGAAAACCGTGCCAAACTTTTTTTTTATAACCTACAATCTCATAAAATGTGAATTAATCTTGCCATAATAACCGCTTTGGTAAAATAAATTATTCGAAACAGGCCCTTTAAATAAACATAAATTGATGCTTACTTTAAGGTAGACAATTTTACACATTGGCTTTATATATATATATATATATATATATTTATTTATTTATTTTTTTAAATTTGTTTTATTAATGCATGGGTAATAAAATAAATTATTACCTTATTTTTATATTTTTAAAATGAAAATGATGAACTCAAGAATGACTTGTTATAAAAAAAAAATTGAGCAAAGCTTATACTACACAAAAGAGCCATTAATAGTGCTTAGGGGAAATAATAATGTGGTACTCAAAAATGGGATGCCTTTATTGGTGAGGGCATGATGTCAATTATATGAGACCAATGAGGTCAACACAAAACCATCCACTGCTAAAACCATGGTAAAGTCATGAGATTACTCAATGCAAACCAAAACATAAAAATTTTTAAGTGGGTCCCCAAAATTGGGGTGTGTTGTGCGACAACCACAACACTACTATATTGATAGAAATAAGTGGTTTGATAATACAAATCAATGCATCATATATATAGGTAGAATATTATACATTGCACATAGAATGCAAGGATTTTATGTATGCATAGTAGTTGCATTGGCTATAGTTCAAGTTAATAACTACACTAATTATACATATACTATAATTGTTTAGTCATTAATATCCATGGGAAGATTGCATGGATGCATTGCACACTTATGGTATTACTAGTTGGTATGGTCCTATGCATCTACCCCTTTGTGAAGGATTAGGACTTTGTAATGCAAAGTTTAAGTGGGGACATTTGATAGAGTGTTAGTTGTTTAGGCCACACAACACTCAAATTATACCTTCTCTTCCTTGAGTAGGGGCTCATGAATCAATAATAAGGATGTATTATAGTAAAACTTGTAATTGGATAAAAACGAATTGAATGCACAAACTCCTTGTACTTGAAGAAAAGATTTAAAATGTAATTTGTATATTAACAATATTTGAAGATACTTGAATATATATATATATATATATATATATATATATATATATATAACATATACATATATATATATATATACATATATACATATATATATATATATACATATATACATATATATATATATACATATATATATATATATATATATATATATATATATATATATATATATATATATATATATACATATTGGCGCAGTAAACCTTAGCAAATAATTAAAATTACTTTAGTAATAATTCAAAATTCAATTTTAACCCCGAACCACCCGTTAACCGCCTGTTAAACAACTTTCCCCATTTTTCGTGCCATTTTTAGGATTTGTTGTGACCGTTGGACGATATCGTCTCCGATCAGACGATATCGCCTCAGATCGGACGATTTCGTCTAGAGCAGAACGTCCAGACGATCTCGTCCCAAACTGATTTGTGCATAATTAGATTCTGTTCCAACGACGTCTCTAATCCGGCAAAAGCGTGTCTGTGCCGTTAGAGACCCTCCCCGTTGGAGATCTCCCAAATTGGGATGATCCCCAACCTCCTAACCTCCCTCCTAAGCCTATTTAAACCTTAGGACCCCCCTTGACATTCCCCTGGCTGAATTTTCCTGTAACTTGACCTTTGCATGCATTAGAATACCCTAGATTACCATCTGCATTTGTGCTTTCCAAGTTTTCTTGCAGGGACCTCATTGATTTTCAGTCGGAGCAAGCTCAGATCGTCGCAGACGATCCTGTACAATCTTGGACGATCCCGTCAAAATTCGAGATGATTTCGATCGTAGTTTGCATTGGGGGCAATCAGTGCCCAGAGTTTGCACTTTTCCTATACTTTTCTGCTATTTTATTCTGCATTTAGTCAGTTTTATTATTATTTCTTGTTATTCTGCATCTTGGAGTTCACCCATGTAGTTTAATTGCATAATAAAATCATGATTAGCTATTAAAGCATCGTAATTTACTTGCATTTCTATTCGGGATTATCTTATTAACATCCTTATTATTATTTCACATCATTTTCCTTTATCAATATAGTCGCATTTTCTGTATTTTGTATCTATTTCTCTGTTTGCGGGTCTCTCGACGAATTCTTTCGATGAATTCGTCAGATCTCAGACGATCTTGTCCGATTTCAGACGATCCTCTCAAATCAGAGGCGATCTGGGACTGCTTCAAAAATCAGAACCTCCATCAGACATCCGGAATCAGGTATGGCTTTTCTCATCTAGCATATTCTCTGTGTTTTATGTTTAATTCTATTTTTTGTATTCATTTAATTTGCATTTTCATAATAGAACAACTTAGATTCATTTGGCCAAACCTAGGATTTGAATGTTTAAAGATAAAATTGAACACATTAAACACATTCCCAACCTAGGCGTGGAGACTGCCACTAAACGTTTCCTGGTGAACCCCACCATCCATCGAAAAATCACCTTAATACACCTCCCCCGAGAGGCGGGACCTTCAAAGGGCCTCTCAGTCCGAGGTATTGTCCCATCCTTCCCGCATCCCCCTTCCGGGCACGGATCCTTTAGCCTGAAGGTAAGGGTGCGGAAAATTTGGAACGATACATTTTGGTGAACCCGACGTGAAACTAAAACCTTTTGAAAACAAAAAAAAAACAAAAACATAGATGCATTTAAAATCATTAGAAAACTACTAAGTTGCATATCATGTCTAGATGGTAGCTCCTAAGAAAAGACTAGTAGTCACTATAAATGTTGAAAACCAATTAGCAGCCATAGAAGTTAATTCTGTGCTTAGTGTGCCTGAAACAGATAGAAACCAACTTTTGTGGAAAGAACTTGATAGGAGACTAGGTATCATTTCATCTAGATCAACCGAACTTAGACAAATCAAGAGGTTTGCCCTAGATAGGATCCTGGATCCTCATCAACTCATTTTTTATCATGAACTTCAGAGAGCCTGCCATAGGTGGTTAGCTTATAGGAGAGCTCTTGTGTCTTCAGAATTGTTCACCTTCGAGGAATACCTCGAGAACGCAGCTGTGGTACGCCAATTTCTAGTTCATATAGAAGTCCAAGAAACTGATCTTATGATTAGAAAAATATGGAATAGAGTTCCTAGAGCTATGTTATATCGTGAATATTGCCGTGAGCTTTATTATTATCAACCAGAATCTGAAATAGATAATATTACTATAGCACTTTTCATCAAATTCTTGAAAGAAAATTTTCAATTTGAAGAAGAACACTTCATGACTCCCGAAGAACTCGAGCCCATTAATGATATTTATAAATTGTTTATAGAAAACTAGATCATTGCTTTCATTATTATTATTTCTTGCATTTAGTGTGTTGTTTGTTATCTTTATAATATTGTTACAAAAACAAAAAATAGAAAAAAACAAGAAAAACCAAAATATAACAAAACCAAAACATTTTATTTTAAATACTATAGTAGGTATATAATTAAAATATATACCTCTTAAGCTTGTTGCACATATATATATATATACAAGTATATATATATTTGCTGAAATCTAAATTTAAGCACAATGCCTAGACTTAGGAATGGTAAACAAACTGAAGAAGAAGAAGAAGATTGGTTAGGAGACAAAACAAAAAACCCAAATGTCCTTCCTGAGGATTCAATTCCGGAAGGAGGAACTCTAGAACAGCCAGAAGATGAGCTTGTTGTAGATGAACAAGAAGAAAATCTTAAAGAGGAAGGATCCTCATCCCCTAGAATGGCTCCAGATGGAACTATTGCTTTTGATAACTTAGATCATTTCTAGAAATTTTTCAATAATAACATTGGTGCTCTTAATATGGCAGTTCGTATTGATAGAGGACAAATTAGTGACACTCAAGCAGCCATGGAAGATATGTTTAACATACACACTAATCCCTTGTCCTTTGTTGATCAAGAAAGTGATAAGGCTGGACCATCCAATAGAGATATGGTCACTATGATTCAGAACATGCAAAAACAACAGGTTACCCAACCCCCTAAGGAACCCGTTATTGAGCCTAAAATCATTCCCACACAAAAGAAACCTTCATTCACCGCTTTATTTCGCCAAACTATTGATCAATATGCTTCAAATCGACAAAAACCTAAAATGAAGCCAAACACCAATTTTCAACAATCTGGGATACAACATAATACAACTTCAAAACTTCTTCATAACACCCTTCCTACCAACAATTTACACAATAGCAATATAGCATCTAATCTTCATGTCCCTCCATCATATGCTCACAAATCCCATATTAATACCCTACCGAACCAATATGGTGGGCAAACCAATGAATCTGGAAGCCATGGTGAAACAGTTAGCTTCGCGTATGGACCAGATAGATCCCTACCGTCCCTCGTACAATTATCGAGAGATGTGTAGTCAGCCTTTGGATCCCATAGTTGTAGCACAACCATACCCTAAACACTTTCCCATGCCCGTCCCGCCTATATATAAAGGAACCGAAGATCCCATAGAGCATCTTCGCATGTTTAGGATAGCATGTCATGATATATCACATGATGACTTGCTATTACTAAAAATGTTCCCAAAAAGTTTAGGAGGAATGGCATTAGAGTGGTACTATCAATTGCCCACTCATTCTTTGAGAAATTTTGAAGAAACAACTGAATCTTTTGTCCATCAATTTAGTGCCTACATCGAGAGGCATGTCACCATTAAAGATTTATACAACTTAAAACAAGACAAAGATGAATGTTTTGCTGATTTCTTAGCTAGATGGAGGCAGTTGACAGGAAAACTGCACTTTGTGCTACCTTATAGGGAAATGTTGGATATTTTTATCAATAATTTACAAGAACAAATATCCTATGAGTTATCAACTACTACCTTGACCACCTTCGATCAAGCTATAGACTTAGCTCGAAGAGTGGAAGATGCTCTCATTAGGAGAGGCCAGCTTAGGAAGAAAGATGATGAGAAAACATCCAAAAATCAGTATAAAAACAAACAAGTTGTAGGTGACGGAGTCACTGATAGTAGAAATGTTGCTAATATCAATACAACGAAGACAACAGAAAAATTTATATTGAAACCTCCTGATAAACCTCCTCGAGAATTTACTAGACTCAATCAACCATTATCAACTATTCTACCCCAATTACTCGAAAGAGGTTTGATTCAATTACCAACTATCCGGGAACCTGATCCAACTATACCCGGATACAGAGCTGATTTACATTGTGATTTTCATAGAGGACCTGGACACTCTACAAACTCTTGTAAAAGATTGAAACATAAAATACAAGATCTGATTGATAATAATGAAATGGAGGTGCAAGCCTTCCAACCTAAACAAAATGCTCCTAATAATGCTCAAAAGAACATTCCCCAAAATCAGAATCAAAATGCTAATCAATCATTGGATATATTTCAACATCCTTTACCAAAACATGGTAAAGAAGTGGCCAATCAAATTGAGCATCATAATGTCCCTCCTCCTACCCGATATGTAGGAACTATTAGCGGACATTTACCTAATCATGATTTACAAAAATTTGACACAACTTTATCCATGGTCACGACCAGGCCCCTACATAATATTCAAACTCCAGATCCTAGTGATGTAGAATCAGATACTGAAAGTGAAATAGACATCACCTCAAATCAATCGAATAGTTCTGAAAATGAATCAGATCCTATTCAACCTATCACAGATTCTATGGTTCCGGAAGAACCATTTCCTAGAAGAGTTACTACTCGACCCTCTTCTAATCAGTTCCTTCCTAATGAACAAGCCATAAACGCTCAACCGAGACCAGTTCAGCGTCCTCAATATAACATTGTAGGTACCATCGGAGTCGTTACCAGACAACAGGCTCAAAATTCTCAACAGGATCAAACTCAGAATGATGGATCAGCTCCATTTATTTTGAAAAATCCCAATAAAGGGAATCATATGTCTAATGTTCAACCAAAACCTCCTTACAATATTAATGAACAATTATCCAATACTACAGCCGTAATTTCCCTTTTGGACTTGTTAAGATCTTCTCCTACCCATAGGGATGAATTAATGCTCACATTAAGCCAAATGATGGTGCCTCAAAATATTCAACCTCGAAGCCATGTCCAATACTATCATCACTCGAGAAGTCGATTGTATTGACTTTCGAGATAAAGATATACCACAACATAGTCTACATAAGGATAACCCCTTATATATTACTGCCCTAATTGGAGATGTAGTCGTTAAAAGAGTCTTGATTGATAATGGTTCATCTTTAAACATATGCACTTTTGACTTCTACCAAATATTTGGCTTTAGAAGTGATGAAATGAAAAGAACGGATATGATTATCAAAGCCTTCAATGACGAGACACAAGAAACGTGTGGAGTCATTACTATACCCTTGCAAGTTGGTCCTAGAACCCTAGATACAACCGTGTTTATTGTACATTGCCCCGCATCGTACAATATACTCTTGGGTCGCCCTTGGATCAATGCGATGCGGGCTGTCCCATCAACTTTACACCAATGTGTTAAATTCGAATTTAAAAATCAGTTGGTCACTATTCATGGTGATCCTAGACCCTTTGATATGTGTGCCTTGGCGGAACCTGTTGGAGTTCAATTTTGCCCCGCTCTGTCATCCACACATCCTAATTCTTATTTTTCATCTAAAAGTGTGAAACACACACCTATAACTTCATCTATTTCTCCTCCATTAATTTCACCCTCATATATAGCTCAACAATCTTCTAAACAAACCACACTAGAACCTCAAAAAGATCTTAGATCTACAACCAATCCTTCATGTTCCATCCCTATAATTTCAAAACCTATAGACCCATTTATTAACACCTCCACATTATCTACATCTATCATACCTTCCACATCTAAAGATATAGGGAATGATCCTTCTACATCTTATGCTCTTTGTGATGAACTCTTACCGGATTTATCTAAAATTTTAATATCAGAAAAAACAAATGCTTCTATGCAAGATTCAATTATCTTAAATAATTTGCCACCATCTCCTCATACTTTGGGCCTCCCACAACCTATGGGAAGTACTTACCAAGTCGGGAGTTGTGCTTTTATTTATAAAGGATATGATTGGGGAAGAATACCCCGAAACATCAAGACGCATTGTGATGGATATGCTCGATGCTATTTTGCTAATGAATATATTAAAGCTAAACCTATAATGCTTAAAATGGGATATAAAGGGAAAGGCTTGGGACCTTTCCAAAATGGTATGAAAGAACCTATTGAGGTAGAACCATGGCCCGCCCGATGTGGTGTGGGCCTATTTCCTAGTAAGGGTCAACCCTTCCCTTTTGAAGATGATGATCAACTCATATGTTATCAAGATTATCTAGATAAACAAGATTCTTTGTGTCTAAAGAATAATCCCTTTACATGCAATATGCTATCCATAGCTTACCTTGAATTGATTGTTGAATCCGATGATGAGTTGGAAGGAGATATTTTCCATGATGTCTCCGTTGAAGAGTTGTTACACAATGGTTTTTATTTTGATGGTTCTATACCTACTATAGCCCAACTTGAGGCCACGACTCCTCAAGATGAATTCTCCAAGTTAACCTTAAAAGAATTACAAGAATTGGGCGTCTCACCCCCCACCTAATTTTGAAAGAGATCTACACATGGAAGTAGAAAACGTCATTAAAGTTAACATTGGAACTGAGGATAATCCTCACGATCAATTAATAAGTTTTGTTTTAAACATTATACCTTGTCTTTAAATTAACATTTGCTTGCACAATAATATGCTGAATATGAGGCTCTAATTTGGATTATGAGTGCTTGGGTAAAAATAAACATCTGCTAGTTTTTGGTGATTCTAATTGTTATAAACCAAATTAATGAAGTTTATGAAAGATGATAAATTGTGCCATATAAAGATATGTTTTAAGTTAATATCTTTATTTGATCAAGTTATTGGAAGATATTCCTGATCTAGCAACTTGAGTGATGCTATGGGTAGTTGCATCTCTTCGCTTGGAGTTAGATGACGAATATGCACCATCATTATTAGTGATCCAGGAACCCGCTTCAAATAAGTCATGTTTAGAACCTTTGGATGTGTTTCTAATCAATGAAACTACTCTTGAACCTTGGTATACGGATATATTTGATTTTCTTCAAAATGGGACTTTCCTGCCAATTCTAATAGAAACCAGTGTCGGTTATTACGTAGACGAGCAAGTCGATTTGTAATAATTGGCAATACTTTATATAGGAGATCTTTTGAAGGTATCCTATTGAGATGTTTGAATCTAGAAGAATCCAAATCAGCTTTAAGTGAAGCCCACGATGGATCTTGTGGAGGACACTTCAGTGGTAGTGTCATTGCTAAAAAGCTCCTTAGGATAGGATACTTTTGGCCTACCATGGAAAATGATGCACATGATTATGTGCGCCATTGCGACAAGTGCCAGAAACATGCTGACCTTGTCCATGCACCTGCACAAGAGCTACAGGCTATTTCATCTCCTTGGCCCTTTTCAAAATGGGGCTTAGACATTATTGGCAAAATTAATCCTGTGTCATCTGATGGACACAAATTCATCATAACCGCCACTGAGTATTTCACGAAGTGGGTTGAAGCTATGCCTTTAGCTTCCTGCATCGAAACACAAGTCTCTAAATTTATTTTTAATCAAATTATTTGTAGGTTCGGAATTCTTGCAAATCTCATCTCGGACAATGGAACTTGTTTCAAAAATAAAGATGTTAAGAAATTATGCCAAAAATATAAGATTCAACATCGCTGGTCCACTCCCTATTATCCTCAGGGTAATGGTCAAGCAGAAGCATCTAACAAAACCTTAATCAAAATTCTTAAAATATTGGTCAATAAATCTGGCCACGACTGGCACATTCAATTATATCCAGCTTTGTGGGCATATCGCACTAGCGTTCGAACTCCCACTGGAACTTCACCTTTTGTCTTGGTTTATGGCGCTGAAGCTATTTTTCCCTTTGAATTAGAAGTTCCTTCTTTGGCTCTACTACTTCAAGATACCGAAGTAGGAGATGAATATCGAGCTAGCAGACTCAGTCAGTTGGAACTCCTAGATGAAAAGCGCATCAATGCTTTGGAGCATCTTCGTGCCTACCAAAACAAGCTTAAAAGATCATATGCCAAGAAAGTTCGTCATCGATCCTTTGAGGTCGGCGACCTTGTTTTAAAAGAAAATCAAAAAAATACTAATGCAACTAAAGACCTTAAAGGTAAATTTGAGCCCAACTGGCTTGGACCATATATTATCACTGCTAAATTTGAATCGGGAGCATACAAATTAGCTACCTTAGATGGTAAAGATTTAAAAGAACCTATGAATATTATGCATCTTAAGCGATATTACGCATAAAATTTGGTCATTTCATCATTTGTACATATTTTGCATGTTGTCTCATTTTAAAAATATATATAAAACTGTTTAAACAAAAACAAACCAACAAAAAAAAAAGAAGAAGAAAGAGAGAGTCAAAATTATCAAACTCCTCAAAAATATTTGTTGTATATATTTCTTCTTAAAGTATTGCAGTTATATTTTCAAATTATTTTGGATAAATTAGCATTTATTTGGAATCCCTCACTTTTGCAAACACAAAAATAAATATCTTGATTTTATCTGGCATGATTACTAATCTCTCTTATATCAAAGTCCACAAAATTTAATTAAATAAAGTTTGAGCATAGAGAATTGATCTTGTTATTTACTTAAACCAAGCATATCCTTTCACAATAAAATGATTACATTTGTAATTTCCATGCTATGCTACATAGTAGAAGTGGTTTCTTGAGCGAAAAGTTTCCCCTGCTATCCTATCATGCACATGGTCTAGAATCTTTGAGAATTGACAAAAGGACAAGCTCACCCCTACCCGGAATAAAAATCCCTTGCTCTACAACTAATCCGAGCAAGTATCCCTAGCATAGGAAGCAAAAGAAAAAGAAAAATCAAGCAAAATTATGAGAAAAAGAAGCATTATTCCAGTATCATTTTGTACTATCTCAACACTATTTCAGCATTATCTCAAATACAAAAGCAAAAATACAAAAAAAAAAAAAGCAAAAATACAAAAAGAGCAAAAGAGAAAAGCAAAAGCAAAAGCAATAAAATCCCTTTCCCTACCCATTGAAAAGAAAAGAAGGGTTGATGAGCTTGAATCCCTGGAATTCTCAATTATTCGAAAACTGTGAGGTAAGCCCCATAACAGGTGGTTTGTGCCCAACCCGCTTGGCCTTGGGTAACTCCTAGCGTGGTGATATGTCCGTCACATTAGTGACCTTCTTTTGTACGGACCTATGTCTGCTTATGGATTAGCTAGCTCTTGATAACCCGACTTACATAGTAGTTTGGTATGGTTATATGCATCTAAATCATGGTTAATGAACACTTATTTGGTTAATTCAAATCACTTGTATCAAATTATCTTGCTCAAAACTGGTAAATGCACAAAGCAATTGCACACACATTTGTATTTGAGAGATTTTGTGTATCATTATGATAAATCAAGATTGGTAATGAACTCACATACGCACATGGGATTCCTTATAAATCTAACTTTTGTCTTTAAGATACTTTGAAATATTTTTGCAAATTGTTTGGAATAATTTCATTTTCTTATTTGAGAACAGTTGTTTAGTATAAAGACAACTACATACATTTTCAAAAAAATCAAAATTTCTTTCAAAACATACACTCAAATCACATATATATATTATCGACTTTCGCGACGATGGTATAGTTCCAAAACTTAAATTGGAATTTTATGCCTAGCGCAAGTCCTCATCTTCATATTATCTCGTTTATTTTCAAAAATTAAAAAATCAACCATGCAATAAAACTATCAATTTCTTCTTTGGATTTCGCGATGATGGTATAAGTCTATACCTAAATATTCTATGCCTAGCGCAAACCATTGTACTAATTTTATTTCCCATTTATTTAAAATCATCAAAACATGTGACTTAAATCATTATGTTACACAATTATGCTTTAAAACAAACAAACACTTATTCTATTTCATGTCATTATGTCAAACTTCAATTTTGCAATGATGGTATAATTCCTAGGGAATTATTCAAAAATTTTATCACACTTAGGAATTTATGCCTAGCAAAAATCATCTTTAATATATTTCATGCATAATATTTTCATGGAAATCTGAAAACAAATCACCATCATCATCATCATTTGCATCATCACAACAAAGTCTTAAGACAGTCTCTTAAGCACTCTTTTACTTTTAACAATATTTCTATACTGGGATTAGCTTGACGACCGAGTGAGCGGCGACTCCATGAAATGGTCTATAATAGCGACAATGTCCTTTGAAATTATTGTTAAAAGTCCCTTTTTTTTTATCAAATTATCCCACAAACAACCAATTTGTTTACATCAGATTATTTCATTTAAATTTTAAAAGCATGACATTCAAACCATAATATTTCCAAACGACATAATTACATGAATCATCAAATCAATCACACCAAAACATTAAAGCATCATACAAACACATAAGACAAGTCATATGATCAAAAATATATATATATATATATATCTCAACAATATATGTACATCATATCAAAACTAGATTGGTATGCCACAATCTACATCTTGGCATACTCAATCCTCTCAATCATATATATACATCCAGTGCAGTGCAGTAGCCTAGCCTCGAGAACCCCTCGAGCTCTCAGCCTCATCTCCTCCCCCACCTTGAGGTGGACGAGGTGGCCCCATCGTAGTATGTGTGGTACTACGAGTCCTAGTCGTCGATCGGGATGAAGTCCTCGATGACCCAACCCTGATCGGATCCGCAATGCCGGCTGGCAGCTATACCCTCTGGCCCTCTGGCACCATATGGAAGTAGATACCCTGATAGAACATGGTCTGAGCAATCAACCGTGCCAGCTCCTGAGTGCTCGCTCCTCCGCTCCGTGCTCTGAGGCGTGCAACCTCATCTCTGAGCTGTGTAGCCTCAGCTCGGTGGCATGTAGCCTCATCCTGTAAAGTCTGCACCTATGCCTGGAGATGGACAGTCTCCGCCCGGAGAGTAGCCATCTCACTACTCTCTCCTGTGTCCACACCCTTGCCCTTATCGGGCGATGGTGGCCTCTCTCTCCATGGAGAAGGGGGTCTCTCCTCCCTCCTCTCCCGCTGTCGCGGCCTCTGCTGAGCCTGTGGCCTCCTCTGCTCTCTCCTACCGTGACCCTGTGCCACCTCAATGGCCGCCTGGCACCGCCTCCCCATCCGACGCACAACTGCATGAATCGGACCCTAAGCCCTCGTCATCCGAGGAGGGCGGATGCCTGTGTACCAGGCATCGTAGCCGTCGGCTACCCCAGCATCGTCCCCATCCACTGGCTGGATCGGGGCATCATCTGCGTCTTGACTCTAGAAGCGCTTGCATATCTGGAGCCCCGCTAACTGTAGTGTTATCCCGGACGGTCCGAGAAAACTCGTAGTCTCCGAGAGATGGGATCCCCTACTGTAGACCGAACTGCCTCAAAACTCGGTCATAGCGATGGAGCTCCACCTCTCCCCTCTCCATCCTCAGCCAACAGGTTCGCCTAACGTGAGCCAGCTCCTGTCCATCCTCGGCCCACCCTGGATGATCTCTCCAAGGCCTCCAGGTGATCTGGTCGAAGACAAGGTCATCAAGTAGTCTCCGGGACATTGGCAGATCTATCCGCCGCTGTGACCCTCTTCGGAGCCACCAGTAGAAAGCTCGGGGCCTCTCCCCATCAATCCCTATCAGTGGGAGCCCTACCGGCCTCCGCACCATGATGTGCTCCCAGCACCAAACCTGTAGTAGTGATGTCATGACCAGACATCGGCCGCCCTTGTATATGACCCCATGCAGGATCCTATACAATCGACATAGTACAAAGCTCCCCCAAGCAAACCTGTACCCCTGGTCTCTCATGTCGTAGACCACATCTATCAGTAGCCATGGTACTCTGCATCCACTCTGATGGCATAGCAACAGACCACCTACCACCCCACCCAAAACCTATGTCGGTCTAGATGCTCCAGGCATCTGGCGTAGCGACTCGATGTTCACTCCGCCCTTCTCCAGGGTGAAGCTCGGATCTCCGCACAGTCGCATCATCGCGTGGCCCTGATTGGCCATGGGAGTTATTAGCCGTCCTTGTATGGGGATCCTCAAAATCCTCCATACATCCTCCAATGTGGGAGTCATCTCCCCTGTCGATAACCAAAAATAGGAAGAACCCGGATACCACCTCTCTGCTAGGGCTGTCAATAGCCCCATATCTGTAGAAACCTGTGGCATATCTGCCACATGCTGCAAGCCGACTTGAGCCAACCGATCTCGCTCTGCCTGAGATAGAGCGGCCAAGTCATCCCTCAGCCCGTCGTATTTCCATTCTCTGCTCTTTAGTAATCCTCTCTGCAACATAAACAACAAAACAATAAAAATCATTAATAAAATAGTGATTAAAAATGCAAGTAACACAAGTTCAATTTGAGCAAATTCGTCTCCGATTTTGCAAGCCGAAATCGTCCCTTATTTGATGAAATCGTCCCCATTTCGCCGATTTCGCCTCTGGACGAAATCGGCGATATCGAGACGATTTCGACGAAATGGAGACGATTTCGTCCCGACGACGTCGACGGCCCAAAAAAGGTCGCGATGCTCAAAAATCATTCAAAATTAATCTAAAAAGCATAGAAAATCAAAATTAAAGCATTCTAAACTAAGTTTAGACTCTTACCCGTAGCCCGCGCCGGACCTCTGTCGATCTGTGCGCTGTCTCGACCATTTTGTTTGCAGAGCTCTAGAAACCAGAAAATGAAAATGAACAGTAACAATGAATTAGGGTTTTACCCTATTTTTCTTAATTTTATTCAAAAACAATTAAAAACATTTTAAAATTTTGCTTTTCGCATGTTTTTACCTCAAACGTTCGATTTGGGTAAAAACACGGAGGGGGCACCATAGTAAGCTGTCGTACGATTCGACCTAGAATCGTCCCCTAAAAATGGGAATAATTTTTGCTTTCTCGTAGATCGAGAAGAACTCATCTTTAACGCATTTTCTTCGAAAAATTCGCTAAAGAGGGGGCAAAATGTAGCACCCTAAAATTGGCACAGTAAACCTTAGCAAATAATTAAAATTACTTTAGTAATAATTCAAATTCAAATTTTAACCCCGAACCGCCCGTTAACCGCTTGTTAAACCACTTTCCCCATTTTTTGTGCCATTTTTAGGATTTGTTGTGACCGTTGGACGATATCGTCTCCGATCAGACGATATCGCCTCAGATCGGACGATTTCGTCTGGAGCAGAACGTCCAGACGATCTCGTCCCAAACTGATTTGTGCATAATTAGATTATGTTCCAACGACGTCTCTAATCTGGGCAGAAGCGTGTCTGCATCGTTAGAGACCCTCCCCGTTGGAGATCTCCCAAATTGGGATGATCCCCAACCTCCTAACCTCCCTCCTAAGCCTATTTAAACCTTAGGACCCCCCTTGACATTCCCCTGGCTGAATTTTCCTGTAACTTGACCTTTACATGCATTAGAATACCCTGGATTACCATTTGCATTTGTGCTTTCCAAGTTTTCTTGCAGGGACCTCATTGATTTTCAGCCGGAGCAAGCTCAGATCGTCGTAGACGATCCTGTACAATCTTGGACGATCTCGTCAAAATTCGAGACGATTTCGACTGCAGTCTGCATTGGGGGCAATCAGTGCCCAGAGTTTGCGCTTTTCCTATACTTTGCTGCTATTTTATTTTGCATTTAGTCAGTTTTATTATTATTTCTTGTTATTCTGCATCTTGGAGTTCACCCATGTAGTTTAATTGCATAATAAAATCATGATTAGCTATTAAAGCATCGTAATTTACTTGCATTTCTATTTGGGATTATCTTATTAACATCCTTATTATTATTTCACATCATTTTCCTTTATCAGTATAGTTGCATTTTCTGTATTTTGTATCTATTTCTCTGTTTGCAGGTCTCTGATGAATTCGTCTGACGAATTCGTCAGATCTCAGACGATCTTGTCTGATTTCAGACGATCCTGTCAAATTAGAGGCGATCTTGACTGCTTCAAAAATCAGAACCTCCATCGGACATCCGGAATCGGTATGGCTTTTCTCATCTAGCATATTCTCTGTGTTTTATGTTTAATTCTGTTTTTTGTATTCATTTAATTTGCATTTTCATAATAGAACAACTTAGATTCATTTGGCCAAACCTAGGATTTGAATGTTTAAAGATAAAATTGAACACATTAAACACATTCCCAACCTAGGCGTGGAGACTGCCACTAAACGTTTCCTGGTGAACCCCACCATCCGTCGAAAAATCACCTTAATACACCTCCCCCAAGAGGCGGGACCTTCAAAGGGCCTCTCAGTCCGAGGTATTGTCCCATCCTTCCCGCATCCCCCTTTCGGGCGCGGATCCTTTAGCCTGAAGGTAAGGGTGCGAAAAATTTGGAACGATACATATATATATATATATATATATATATATATATATATATATATGTATGTATTTGAAGATACTTGAATATTTTTTATGTTTTACCTAATTATTCAATTGAATTTGGAACAATAGTTTTACATGTACTTGAATGAATGTGGGTATAGTTGATATTTTGGTTTTATAAGTGCACCTCTAAACTTATATTCTATTGAACTATGGGTAATGAAAATGTGAAATAATTGTATGCTGAATAAAACTTAGGTAATATTTATAGTATTCTTGTGATAATATTGTACTATTAAAACTCATGAATTGCTTTACATACTTAAATTGATTGTATCATGGTACAGAAATTAATCATTCACTTTATATACTTATGACTATATCTTGGTATTGAAAGAAATCATTCTTGCTTTCCATACTTATGATTGTATCTTGTTATTGAATGTAATCGTTTATTTCACATACTTACAATTGTACTTTGGTGTTAAAAGTAATAATTTTCTTTATATAATTATGTTGTACCTTTGGTATTGAAAGTAATCATTTGCTTATATACTATGACTATACTGATGGTGTTGATGATAACTTTTGCTTAGGGAACAATGCTACAACTAGAAATATAAGAATGGTATCTCTACTCAAGTATTTTTATAAAACCTATAATATAATTCAACATGTTACTATTTTAAATAGATTGGGTAATTTGTAGTAGTATTAGTATACTATATGTCTGGACTAAAACAAGCAAACATTTTAACTTAGGTGATGTGATGAATCAAACTTGGTTGTAGTTTTTGTAAACTAAGTTAGATCCCTACATTATTTAAAGAATTTTTATAATGCTAGAAGAATAATTATGTTATCTTATGCTTGAAGATCCTCAACTAAATTAGACATATAAGTGTACCTTTCATAATATCCTAAGTAGTTAAGGTTGCTAGGTTAGTGTGAATTCAAGAAAATTGTCACTATGGGGATAAACAATGTTCATCGAAAGTGGAGATAACTTATCAAGTCCATAAAGAGAGTGGATATCTTAGCCTAATAATATGGATTCCTTTTTCATTATTAAACATGTAGCGATCCTGGGGAAGTGGTGCACCATCCACTACTCTATTTGTGAATATTATTTACTTAATCATGCATTAAAATGAAAGATACAACCAAAATACGAAGAAATGAATAAACAATACTTTTTGTTGCTTTTTCTCAAGTTTGGTTACATATAGATCCCTCTGAGGGATTCCCTTCATTTGATATAGATTTTACAAATAAGGTTAGTAGATGTATGATATCCCCTCGCAAGGGGTGATGCACTTTCTCAGGCTTCTCGATGATGTACACGGAACTGTATGAGGGCTTACAGATGCCTCCTTCTTCGGGTATGGTTCCTAGAGGGATCCTCTTGCTTTTATTTCTTGATAACCTGTCTAGTGAACCTATAGTTCTACAAGCATGAAAATAACAACAAACGCTCAACTGTCCGAGATTACCTCCTTGGATGAGGTTGTTAGCAATAACCCTAATGATAAATAGGAAGATGTTCAATGATAATAGAAACTAATGCTATGAATGCAATAAATCAGATCTATGCTAATGACATGAAAACATGTAATAAGCTAAATAAAATAATGCTAAGAATCCTAGACTAGGCCTGCGGGACACTGTCCAAGACAGTGGCCGCTAAAATGAAAACCTGTCTCTAGTGCTCCAAGGCTATGAATCTAGGCTGGTTGCTAATGTTGAAATTATTATCATTTTTGGTCTAGTGTATTGAATATCCTGTAGATGGTAACCCCTTAGTCGGCTAGCACTTCATTGCTTCTAAAAGGTGCTCCAATTTGCTCTCCAATACGATAGGGCTTCACTACAGGAAAAACTCCTCAAGTCTCAAAAAGCTCTCCTTGGTTGTATCTCTGTAAAATGTCTCTCTGAATTGATAATCAGTCCCGTTTGGTGCTCTTAGGTTTGCACCTTATAATATCTTTGAAACCCTAGGTCAATGTCCAACCCTAGGACTGAATTTTGCATGCACACTAGAGGTTAGCATGAGAAGTTTTGTCTTTTTCTGCCCTTGAAGGCCATTTAACTGATGTCTAAATCCAGACTTGAGTCTTTCATGTAGACTAGCTATGAGGAGGAATGTAAAGTTATCCCCGCTTGACCTTATTGCATGTAAAATTCCAATTCCACCTGAGATTATGCTATTTTGGTGGTAAATTGCATTTTAAATCTTAGCCACTATCGTCTGCAATGGCTAGGGTTTGGTCACTTTGAGCTTCAGTGGCCAGGATTCAGTCGTTCTGGTTCATAGTGGCCAGGCTTGGATGCACTAAGACTGCCCCATATGAGTGATGAAAACCACTTTTGGCACTTGGAATGTCCCAAGGTTTAGTCACATGGTCTATGGATGCCCATATGAGTAGTTCTCCTAAACACTATGTGTTTTAAGTGTCTACAGATGCCCCTTTTTGGGATGTGATGTGTGGGAAAAAAATAGCACTGAGCAAAAACATAGACTACTATGTTTGTAGGGTGTATGATGATCATTGGTCTGATCAATGCTGGATGACCCAATCATGCAAGATGATACAGACCCTTGAATCATTGCTTCAACATATTGAAAGGCTTAATTCAGCACAAGGCTTGCACATATTCACTTGCACTCATTCCTAAAATACAATCGGGTAGCTTATGTCACTACAATGAGATCCGACCAGAGGAGAGCTGCAAATTGAAGATGTCATATTTTGCTTATGAACCCAAAAAATAGGGGAAAATTTTGTAATAGTTGCCTGCAATGATTTGTAGGATGAGCGTAATTTTGATATGATTGAGTGGTCTTTGTTTGACTTTGATTATGATTGTTTGAAGAGCTAACTACCCCCTCACACAACGAATTGATGAGGGAAGGACAATGAATTAAGTGACAAGTCGCTTGACCCACATGACTAATTTGGTTCCTTTCTAGTGCTTGTTCTTTTAAGGGGCAAACCCCCATTCAAGTGTGACCTCAAATATTTATGATGATCATTCATCCTTATCCTTGGGAGTGGTCCAATCATAAATGGTATTCTTTGGGAGTTAGGATGAGTGATTCTATTTAGGCTTATTTTGAATCACTTGGCTCAGTGTTTTTATGTCATAAAGGAATTAGGATGATTCTATCATACCCATGGAGCAGTCTGACCATATTGGTCTTCTTCGGGATTGAGGGGGCACATCATGATTCCAAAATGATTAATTTACCCCAAGTAGCCCTATGGTAACCCACTCATCTCACAAAATTGCATGGATTGCGAATCGCTGCAACCACCAAGTTGATAGAGCAAGTGACTGGATACGAGGCTTACTTGAGATTTTGTTTTTATGTGATTTTTTTGTTATTTTGAGCATTAAGATGTTCATGGATCATCATAATGTGTTTATTTGATTTTTTTTTGTGATTCCTCATGGAAGGAATTTTCTTGTTTTTGCCTGTGCTATCACCCGCTGTCAGGTCCAACGACCCCTAAATGGCTACTTCTGGCCGCTCTCGACCTGAGTAGCCAAGAACTTTGGGCCGTTGACGACAACAGTGGTTGATGCATAACTTGGGAGGTATAAAAGGTAGCCTAGGGTTTTTTCTTTTCATTCTTCTAGCTGGCAATTTGCTTTTTAGAGATTTGGAGATAAAGTGATAGTTTGCAACTTGGAGCGTTTGCATTGAGGATTATGGCTGTGCAGGGCGAGACATCGACGAGTGGAGGAGCCGAAGCTTCTTAGGTATGCTTCGAAACCCTAACCTTGCTTGTCTTTTTGGTAAAAATGAACTGAACTAAGCAAATGGTAAATGAATCTCATTAAACTTGCTAGCAACAAACCAAACCCGTAGATAGGTTTACTTTAGGTTCTATTTTGGTGGGTTAGCCTCCCTTTTGGATTTTTTCATTTTTTTTGTTTTTTTGGCCTAGGTTACACATATTTTTCATGTCACCCATTAGCCGCTACCACTCAAAGCAACCATTTTGGCCCATAGCTTGGCCACTATCGATGGTAGTGGTTGGTTCAAAATTCCAATGGTAAAAAATATGACCATTGGAACCTGGCCACTACCAAATTTAGCGATCGATTCCTGGTCGCTGTAGACAAGAGCGACCAGGAAGCCTTAGGTTGTTTTTAAATGTTTTTTTTTGATTTTTTTGTATTTTTGAGGTGATTAATTGATTCTTGTTGCATTATTAGGTGCATTTATGCTCTTTTTTTCATAGACTTAGGATAGTCTATCATAATTCGCATTGTTTTCCATGTTTTATTATGACTTATACCTTAGATGCACTGTAGTTATGTCTTTGATTTTTGACCTTAGATTCTTACTACTCGAGCTTGGGATCTAAAGCTCCTAAATGACCTCATTAAAATCATGGATGATATGGACTAGGCCTGGTTTAAGGCTCGTGGACTACAATTTACGACTAGGCTACCACAGATTATGTTGGATCAAGCCTACCTCACGGTCTTAGTTCATCGATGGGACCCTAGGATGAGCACCTTCCACCTTCCTACTGATGAGATGACTATCACATCGAAGGATGTGTACAAGATTTGTTGGATTCCTTTTGATGGAGCGACCATTGTATCTTTGGCTACTAATGATCATGAGGTACTATTTTCTAGGGTGTTCAGGAGGCGTTTTGCGATTGCCTTCAAGGAAACAAAGTCTAGAGGTGTATTTCTCCTACGATGGTATAGGGAGTAGGTCTTCTCTACGAGGCATGTAGTGTTGCTGATGGTTGTCAGTAATGTTATTATTCCAGACTGCTCAGGCTTGAGGTTCCTATGGAACCTCTTTGCAATGGTTTAGGACTTGATGGATAGCATGGAGCCTATCATCTATGCATAGGGGAGGTCCTTGCTGGCACAATGCTATGATGAGTTGTACCACATCCACTGATGAGGTCGTGTCGGCATTGCTTGCAACTTGCTCCTTTAGATATGGGTATGGGATCATATTAGCATAGATCATCCCAGAGGACTCCCTACTAGGATTACAACTATTGATGCTCGAATGCAGTGCTACACCACCAGATGGGCTCGAGAGCGCGAGGAGCGCAAGAGCTGCTCTTCCATGAAGGAGCTTTCCCATTATATTGCTACTTTTACTGGGTTATAGGTCGAAGATGTCATATGGTACCCATACCATGATTGCCCAACTTGGGATGATCCAGCTAGCTTCACAGCTAGGATGTGGCACGAGTGGTGGCTCATTGGCTGTAAGGCCAATATAAAGGAGTATTTATTCTACTCTCGAGTTCTTCATCAATACAAATTGTAGTAGGATATGCCACTTGTCCTATTCTTGTATAGATGCATTGGAGAAAAGAGAGACCTCCATCCACCATGGATCACATAGTTGAATAATGAGGAGGATGCCCCAAAAGTTGACCCAGGAGTTGTTGGGGGAGTCATAGATGCATTTTTGCAGTGGTGGGGTGATCGGATGTGGCATGGTGATGGCAGTATGGGCCACAAGGATGATGGTGGTGATGGAGGCATAGATCCAGCAGGGTGCAGAGTTCAAGCTAGGATCGAGGTATGGGGCCAACTGGTAGAGCAGGTGGCAACATAGGAGTAGGAGGCTCCTAAGAAGGAGGAGGAGGAGTTGGATCCTGAGGAGAGAGATTATCCTCTTAGGGCACAACTACATGAGGTAAAGGCCAAGCTCTAGTTAGACAAGATCCAGGTACAGTAGCGTGATACCACTCTAGCACAACGAGATGCCACTATAGCACAACTCACAACATATATACATGTACTACAGGCTAATATCAGGGGAGGTTCTACTAGGATGCAGATTTTTGTTGATCCTCCTATACCACAGGTTCCTACAGAGGAAGATTTAAGGGCAGAGACTAGATAGACGCAAGCCTTACATGATGAGTATGAGGTGAAGATTTTTGATGATGTAGCCTACATTGTTGCTCTCTCAATGTAGATTAGGAGGCTAAGAGCCACTCCTAGGGAGAGGGTAGGTGCATGTGGATCACAGGTTAGCAGGTGCTCCACATTAGGGCAATATTCCATTCAGCCTAGGCAGAGGACCCGAAATCATACAGAGAGACCAGTAGGATCTAGCTCACACCACTCTCCTAGAGATCCTGCCATAGGGGGCAATGCTACAGGGGGCGCAAGCCCAACTTGATTCAAGATGCACTTTGAATTTTATTTTTGAGGTCATATGACATATATGACTGTAGCCTATGGGTATTTTTGTACATCTCGATACTTGGTACACATATTTATATGAGATATTTGCATTATGATTCATTATGTGTATTTGTTTATTTCTTATGTTTTTCTTTTATTTATGTGATGTGATGATGGTGTTATAATGTAATGATGTATGTGCTAGATGATAGGTGATATTTATGATGATGTGGATGTTTTAGATGGATGCTTATGTATATGCTTTTATGATCTGATTACTATGACATGATGTGATGTATCATGAGTTGACTTAATGATGGATTTATGATTGTACGCATAGGCGGCTTATGATGTATGCATATATGGATGCCTATATGATTTCATGTGCTTTGATTATGGCTATATGATGTGATGTATGTGGATGCAATGATCTTATCTCAGGTGTATATGGATGATTGATGATCTATGTATTTATGGATGCAACGTTATTTGTTAAATGTATGTTTAATTTTGCTTTTAGTTATATGCATTCGACTTATGTTATAATGTGGCAAATGCAATGCGTTATCTACATGGTTTTTGATCTAATGTAAATGAACTTATATGCTTTAATCACTTAAAACATAAAGGATGCATATGATATGATGTTTACGATCTAATAGGTGAAACCACATAAAGTATATTAGTTATGAAATGTAAATAATCACTCTTATCTCAAGAACTAATTATTTGAACATCCATATGTGAAATGTAATGGCGTGGAATGTGTGTAGTTTCTTGATAAGCTCTTGTAATTTAAAAGATACAAAATAGCTAGTGGCCATCTAAACATCATTTTTGACATCTATCTGGTATCTAACCTACTTTGTTAATACCTTTTAATTCACAAAACCTCATAAAAAAATTTATGATGTGATTGATGATATGATTTGTTGCCATATAGAAAGTTTTGAGGTTTTTCCTGAGACTCAAACACTCTAGTTACCCTGTCAATAGTTGCGTAATGACCATACAAGACTCTTGAAAAGCAAGGGTTTTATCATGGACCTAGAGATTCATTATCCCTATGTGTGCAAATGAATATATTTATATAGAACTCAAGCATTTCCTCCGATGTCAAGCGGGATTCTTTCAGCCCATTTCTAAGATTGGGGATCCTCAAGTGTTCATCTAATCCTATGTTGAACTTAGTTGGACTATACCACTAGGCAGTATTGAGTTACCCAAAGCTAGCTCATCCACATGCAAACATTGGTCTACGAAAATGCAAGATGCTATTATGATAGACATATCATCATGCGTAAGGGTATCACCATTTCTAGGTATGGATGTACACCAAATCTGTAATGGGGATCACCTTTTGATTTTGTACAATGCTGGGAATTCCAGGGATTCAAGCTCCATTCCCTTCTTTTCTTCATTTCATTTGGGATACTTGCTCATGCTTAGTGATGAAAATTACTATTTATTTTTGATTGATTTTTATCTTGAGTAAGGGACTTATGTAGGGATGAAAATCACTTATTTGTATTGACTTTGGATTTTGCTTGATTTTGGGATTTTGCTTGTTTTAATGAAAGCAAGGGAGTTAGTGATGGTAATAAATTGTTTCTAGGTAGGGCGGAACTTGTCCTTTTGTCAATTTTTAGCATCTTTGAATCGGTCGCATAGGGGGATAAGCAAGGAAGACCCTTTTTACTTAAGGTAATCTAGACCACTTTTGCAGCTTTCATATTTCCTTTGTACCAACTAGGATTTTAGTGTTTTAATTAGTGATGAGATACTGAATATCTGAGGCATTCACAACTAGACCTTACCCTCTACTAATCAATATGGCTTTCTATAAAAGCTGATAAGACCACTAGATATGGTTGAATGACCAAAAAACCTTAGCCTATTTTTCATAGCAATAAGAACGGCTGTGTTGAAAAACATAGTTACACACATGGATGAATGGATGAAGATGGATTTGAGTATTTGTGGTTGTGATAAAAACTGTGGTATAATTTGCGAGATTGTGATCATAACATGTGCAACTTCAATGGATATGACTGTAATGCAACTATGTGGATGCAAATGTTTTTGTATTTTTGATTATTTTACATTGTTTTTGTGAAATACTCAATGGCCTTTATGATAAACATGTGTCGACTTGAGGATGGGGGTGAGGTATTCTTGATTAAGTCTAGTCCCCACTACAAGAAGGGTCATGCTGCCTGTATGGGTTGCAAGGCTTATGATGGCAGATGCATGAGATTCATGTGATGCTGATATTTAATGCATTTATTGACATACTCGCAACAATATTTTTCCATAGTGGGCCAATAGTAACCCATTCTCAAGATGCGCTTAATGAAGGCCATGCCACTAAAGTGACCACCACATGTACCATCGTGAGCCTATAAAATTTCTCAAGATGCTTCCTATGGCTCAAGACAACAAAGGAGTATTCCATCATAACCTCGTCTATAAAG
Organism: Wollemia nobilis; assembly: GCA_028583015.1. Taxonomy (NCBI): domain Eukaryota; kingdom Viridiplantae; phylum Streptophyta; class Pinopsida; order Araucariales; family Araucariaceae; genus Wollemia; species Wollemia nobilis. The sequence continues at coordinate 1,853,779 of JAQPPZ010001036.1, read as the reverse complement.
GATCTCTCCCAATAAGATGTACCTTGTTGCCTTCTATTTAAATGTTCATAATTCAACATGCGATAGGTCTTGCGGTACCATTCCAAGCTTTAGGAAATCCTATAACTAGGAAAACCAATCCTGATAAGCCACAACTTCTATAGCAAGGACAACCTGTTCATCCTGCATTCTGGAACTTGTGAATACAAATTGAGAAACAACCCTGTGGTGAATGGTCATACCACACTTTGTAGGACCTTGAGAGATCAAAGACCCCCAAGATTTCGTTCATAAGAAATATCTGGCTTTGAAGGACCAGTCCTAATTTGGTTCAATATTGATCATGTTGACTGAATCTTGATTATTGAAAGCCTCATGCTGTATCGCTGAGTGTGAGAGAACTTTAACGTGAACGGTTGTGAAGTATGCAAACATATTCTAAGGGATTAAGGATCCCAAAGAGGCTATGGTGTTTGAAAATCTATTTGATGTACAAGGGGTTGCCTTGATGTCATACCATTCCAGCCAGGCTAGGTAGGTTTCAACAAGTTCTTTGTAAAATTTTAGGAGGGGGCACCTGCATTGGAAAAATCCTTTGACTTGATTAACTATGAGCAAGGAGTCACCAAAGATGTTCAATCTTCTAATACCCATTGCGGTGGTTGTTTGGATTCCCAAAATTAGGGCCTTGTACTCAGTGTTATTGTTTGTGCAAGGGAAGTATAGTTTGAATGATAAGGGCAATGGCGTTCCCTATGGTGTGATAAAGACAATCCTTGCTCTGCCACCTTGCTCACACTTTGAACCATCTAAGAACAATGCCATTTATCTTTATTTATCAGGTTCTTAAAGTTTTGGTGGATCTAATAATGTAAAGACTGCATCATCAAGAAAATCTATGGTGAGAGGCTTGCTATCCTAAAGAGACGCCTCTGCTAATTGATCAGCTATAAATTGTACCTTGATGGAATTTTGGCTTATGAACTCGATCAAATTCTATCAATAACATGATCCACTTTGCAGTATGTGTATTGTGATAGGTCTTGTTCATCATGTATTGCAAAGGATTTTGTTTTGATATGACGTAGGTTGTATGGCACAACATGTAGTGTCACAACTTTCTGGATGCGAAGACCACTACTAAACACAACTTTTCTACATACACATACCCTAGATCATAACTCACCAAGGTGCGACTGATGTAATATACGACTTGCTCTTTGTCTTGTGCATTCTTTTGGGTCAACATGGTGCCCAAAGCAAAATCAATAGCCAATATGTATAGTAAAAATGGTACGTCTAGCCTTGGTGGATCCAATACTGGCAGTGTTTCCAGGTAAGTTTTGATCTCTGCAAAGGCTTGTTAGCACTCTTCATCCCAATGAAAATGGACTCCTTTGCATAGCAACTGATTCATGGGTCGATACTTGTCTGATAGTTGCATAGTGAATTGTTTGATGAATGCTACCTTGCCTTGTAGGCTTCTCAATTCCCTAATGTTGGTAGGGGTGACCATTTCCAATATAGCATTTACCTTTGTAGGATTGACTTCAATGCCTCTCTTAGAAATGATGAACCCTAAGAGCTTACTAGAAGTTACGCCAAACACACACTTCTTAGGATTCAATCTAATGTTGTGCTCAATGAGGTGATTGAAGACTTTCTTAAGGATCTCAGCGTGCTCTTGCCACAATAAAGACTTCGCCAGTAAGTCGTCCATGTAGTCCTCTAAGATTTTATGTATATAATCATGAAAGGTGTATGTCATGGCTCGTTGATATGTGGCACCAACATTTTTAAGGCCAAATGACTTCACATTGTAACAAAATTTTCCCATGGAGTAATAAAAGTGGTTTTGTGTTGGTCTTCGGGTTTAATTCTAATTTGATTATACCCAAAAAAACCATCCATTAGGGAGAGCATCTCATGACCTATAGTGGCATCGACAAGAGCATTTATGTTAGGCAACGGGAATGAGTCCTTTGGAGTTGCCCTATTCAAGTCTCAAAAGTCTATGCAAATACAAACTCTTCCGTTAGGTTTCCCCATGGGCACCATGTTCGAGACCCATTCAGTATAATCAATAGGAACTATAAAAATCACATCCAACAATTTTTGTAACTCATTCTTCACCATCAAAGCGAACTCAGCTTTTGCTTGATTGGCTTCTTCATGGGATCCAATGAAAGGTTGTGAACAACTAAATTTGGATCAAGCCCTAGCATGTCTTTGTAAGTCCAACCAAAAAGGTTTGGCCTCTCCTTGAGGAGAGGGATTATGATGGCTTGTTCCTCTAGAGATAGCCTTTCTCTGAACATGAATTTCTTTGGTTGAGTAGGATCATCACTGATGTCCACCTCGAAAGTCGCTTCTATAGCCATATGCAACCCATACTCTAGATGGTTAGGTGTGGGTATCAAATGAATGTCATAAGAGGGATTTATAGGTCATACTGACTCAAGATCCAAATCAACATGGAATACATCATATGCACAGCCTGATGCAAAATGAAATGACTATAACATCTATTCGCTAGGCAAAAGATCTTCAAGCTCTACATACGAATCAACGTGATCCCAATCAATAACATCTATATCAAGATACAATGGTTTGGTAGGATCTGCTGGGTTATGAAGTGGAGTGGTCAAATAAATGGATATTGTATTGATGGATAGAATGAAGTATCCAAGACCACATGGGTGAAATCTTGTCTCATAGGTTTCTCCCCCATGATCACGATGAGGATCGAGAGGAAAAGGAATTTTTGGATCTGGCCCATGAGCGGGCTGGATAATAGGATTATTGGGTTCCAAGAGCTCTCTAAACATAGGTGGATGGGGATTTATTGCATGGTAAATGATATTTAAGTTGATAGGTCTCCTCAAAAATCGTAAGCTAGGGTCTATGGCACGAAGTGCCGCTTCTCTTTCTACCAACATGTTGACTTGCCACAAGTGGTGAGGCCCAAGATAAGCCATCTTAGTCTTGTATTCAAAGTCATCATCACTTATACAAAAACCATTAGCATTGGTGTGTGGCCCCAAGACAAGGGGCACGTGTCTTGGCCCCAAGTATGACCATATCTGTTTCATCCTCATATTCTTTATCACTTATGAAGATGCCATTTGCATTAGTGTCTTACCCCTAGCTATGGGACCACTACCTTGCCCCTAAGTAGGCTCTTTCCATTGAGTCCTCTAACTCATGGCCACTTTCGTCCGATATGCACCCACTCTCATTATGGCTGGACCAAGAAAGACTTTGTAAATAGCGAGGCCCATGATAGGATAAGATTGTATGTGGATCATCATCGCTTTCCACATACCCATTTTCTTCTTGCTCTTCATCCCACAAGGTACAACCTAGAGAGGTGGCATCAATCATGAAGTTCGGATGATAAATCTATGGTGGCGGTATGTTTACCACAACCAATTGTCTGTTGTTCATATGTCTTGTACTTGGTGGGTGATAAGGAATAAAATCGATGTCTTCTCCTAACCGTAAGCTTAATCTATCCAAGGATGCTTCTAGAGAGTCATTTTGACCTCTAAGGTAGTAGCCTAACTCAAACTTGTCAATGGGAGGCTGGTATTATGGTTTGCATGGATGCCTACGCCCCTGATCATATATACCCAAACCATAACCATGCCAATGACAACACTCAAAGTAGATTAGAGAAAACTTAGGATTAGAGAGGTGTCAAACATTAACAGTGAATAGATCATCGTTGTCCTCTTCTACATCTAAAGACTTATGGGCACAATCCAGGCTAGCATAGATAAAGTTGGTCTATTTGGGAGGGATTCCAAGTGGAACCACTATTCCCACTGGTGGTCTCAGGTCTTTTGGCCATCCCATATCTCATGCAAAATCAATGAAGGGTGTGAATGTTATGTTTTACACAAGGTACTCTCCTATTTATTTACTTGCCAAGTGTATCATTGCATGTGATGTAGATGACCCTACAGACGACATTGGTGAAGCAGGTTCTAGTATTTCCTCGGCTTGATTATGGAAATATTATTCTTCTATGGGACTTGAGATTTTTGTAATGGCTATGGTTGGAAATTACTTGGGCTTTTCTTCCTCGATTAAGGGTGCATTTAGCTTCTATTGTCTTTAGGTTTTAACGTTGATGGTCCCTTAGAAGCATCAATTTTTTTGGGTGCAAAAGGAGGTGCTGATGTGGATGGGTCTTTTTGTACCCCTTTGTTTATGTCATCTAGACACATAGTTGGAGATGAAGGTCTTACATACAAGTGGGTGGAAGGAATCATAAAATATCCTGGAAGATCCACCTGATGGACATATTTAAATGGCTCTTCATCAGCCAACACTACATAGACTTTGTCATCATGCACATACTTGACACATTGGTGTAAAATCAAAGGAACACACTTCATATATCTTATCCAAGGATGCCCTAGGAGGATGTTGTATTGCATAACCCCTTCCAAGACATGACACATCATAGGGATGGTCTTGTACCCCACCTTAATGGGTAGGAATATCGTTCCCATAGTAGAGCATAAAGCATTGTTGAAAGATCTCAATGTGTAGGCTCTTGGAACTATATTGGACTTGGGGATCTTAAGGTGCCCTATTGCTATTGTTGTGATGATGTTAATAGATGAACCTGTATTGATCAAGATCTGCTTAAAAGGTAAATAATTTACTGAAGCAATAAAGTGGAGTAGAGGGTATGGTATGTCAGTAGGTACTGTCTTAATCTCATGATCATAAAATTGGATTATAGGTTCCTGGCATTGCTGTACTTGTCCCACAAAATGCTTGATTGCATTAGGGTCTTGTGGTTGGAGCTCAATTGATCTCAAAATCTCCATCAAAGTCTCCCTGTGCTTCAGGGACTATTGTATGAGCTCATAGATAGATAACTTGGCTAGAGTCATTTGTAAGTTATGTTCCAATCTATTTCGAATAGTTACCACAGGCCGGGTTGGTGGACCTAGAAGGTTTTTTTGCCCCTGCATCTACCCAAGTACAACTGGGACATTAATGGGAGCCGCAAGAGGCTGTGGTTGACCATATCATCTAGTCTTGGTGGCTATATTGATAATTTAAACCATCCCAATGCACCCATGGGTAGGTGTATCGACTCGAAACTGATTGACTTGGGTGCCTTGCCCTCTAGGGACCTCATGGTTTGGTAGCGGGTTTTTGTATATGCCCATATATCTGTTATCGAGAGCCAATGGGTTGTCAAATTTAAGTTCTCTCACTTCAATCATATTTTGCACGTGGTTATTGAAACCCATGCATACTTTAATGTCATACCCCAGTATTTTGTGATAAGGGCAAAATTGACCTTCCCTATATCCTTTTGGCTTAGGATGGTTGGGATCTAAAATAGGTACATCAAGAAATATGATCTTCCCAGCCTCGCTCAACTGATTTAAAATTGATTACATTGATTATGACAAAGGTGTAAAGTAGCGATGTGGCTTACATTCCCTATTTCACCCTTGATTGTTCTTTTGATCATAATTGGCTGGTGGAGGCTATGTTTGATAATTATAGGGTTGCTGCGCAGCCCCATACTTAGGTGCAACCAATACAACTTGATTAACTAGAGCAGGGTTGCCCTACTTTCGCTTGTATTTGTCATTCTTACCATTCCTATTCCACTCCTTCTTGTATTAGAGCTTAATGGTTCCCTCATATACTTTTATGTCCTCAATGAGTTTGGCCTGTGCCAACGCTTCCTCAAATTAAGGATATTGTTGAAGTTGTAGCAAGAGGGAAATGTTTTTAGAATAACTCTTGGTAAACATGTAGACAATCTCTTCTATGGGGATCAAGAATGATAACTTTACCATGAATTTTCTCCATCTATCCCCATACTCCATTACTGGCTCTTCATCATAATATTTTAAGTTGGCCAAGTTTGAAAGGTTCACCTTATTTTTAGCACCAAAAGAGAAACATTTTAGGAAAGCATTTACTAGTTGTTCAAAAGTGGATATGCTGTGCTTAGGAAGTTGGTTGAACCATTGAGTGGCAACACCCGAAAATGTCATAATAAATGTTCTTAGCATAAGAGCATTTTTGTCTTCAAGATGAAAACATGCATTGATAAAGTTCGTAACATGATCTTGTGTATCCTCTTCACCCTTGAATTTTTCTAACCTAGGCATCTCAAAGTGCTTAGGATATGCAGGGCTAGGAAATAATGGGCACAATGGCTGGTTGTGTATTTTACTCAATGTTAGTTGGTTCCCAGCCGTATCTTGCTTCTCAAAGGATTTCATATTTTCAGCGAGTGCCTAGAATGCCTTTGAGGCAAGGAGTTCCTCTTCTTGCAGGCCCACTCATGGTGGTAATGGAGGTAACCCGTTATCCACTTGACTTGTTCTATTCTCGGTCCTCCTATGAGGGGGTTCATGATGTGTTTGATTCTGATTTATCATGTTTACCATTTCTCCACCAGTTTGATTTTGTTAATTATTTGAGTGGTGGTTTCGTTGTGGGCTATTTTATTGCCTAATGCACCCTTCTTGTTGTGAGTCAACACGTTCATTTCTTGGATGATCACTACCAATTTCTTATAGGTTTATACGAGCTAGCTGCTTAGATTATTCTATTAAATGATGCCCATGTTGGTTAATAAGCCTTTCTCTTTGTTTACCATGCTCAAGAGCTTCCACTAGCTCTCGATATTTATACAACACATTTTATAACCATTGCATGCGGTCAGATTGTGTTGTCAGAGAATATTAATATTTGTCTGATTCTATTCTTGTGGTTCTAACTCACAGATTCCTTGAAGGGGTTTTCGTTATTTCTTTGCTCTTGCTAGTTAATGTAACTTGTTCAGTGTGTTGATAAGTGCCTCTATGATCATACTCTATATGTGTACTATGGGGTCACTTTGTAACATCCCCAAGTTGAGTGGTGTGTTTAGAAGTTACGCTTTGTGAACTTCTAGATGCAATATTTTCTATGGCTATAGTTCTGGGAGTTGTTCTCAAATGAAATTGATCCAACTCATCTAACTGTCTTGTTTTCCATGGCTGATCTCGTGGGGTGTCGTTTACTCCAATGAGGTCATGATATATTGGAATCCTTCCCCTTGTGTGAAGGGTATCTTCTGTTTGGTGTCTATGACTGGATGTAGCTCTAGTTTCTTGCCCTTCAATGGGCAGACCTATTCTTAATGTCTCATGTGAATTTTGAGATGTTGTGATTCTTGTATGTCTTTTTGGTGATGAGCGCTTTGTGGCCCCACCTACCCTCCATGAGGATGGAGATGGGGAAGCCTCATCATCCTTGTGTGAAGAATGGGGTCTAGAACCCTTCTTATGTCCATGTGGTGAGGAAGCTCTTGAAACCTCCTCATGTCTTTGAGAAGTTTTTGCATGTTTAGAGGAAGGCCTTGAGGCTTCCTCGTGTTTCCTTTATGATGATGGCCGTGAAGCCTCTTTGTGTTTTTGTGATTTAGTTCCATGATTTTATTCCCTATTTGGGGTTTCTTGAGGAGAACCCCAAGGGTTGGGTTATCACACCTTAGGCTCGTGGAACTGCGTCCCACAATCTTATGAGTAGGTGTTTCAATGTTACTATGACTTTGCCTATGGTTATGTGTTGCTTCAGATTCTGCCTCAGTGTTGGATTGAGGATGTTTACTTCTGGTTTTGACCATTTTTCTTGTGAATTAGTCTTTTATATTGCAATTAGAGATAGCCAATAAATATCAAGCAAGTGTTTATCTTGATTACCAATTTATGCGTGCCCTAAACTATTTGATGTGTTTTGATGTATTGTTGTTCTTGTTGTTCTTGGTCTTGTTTTGGATTTGGAATGAGGAGAATCTTCCATAGTGGGAATCAAGAACACCCATGCCAAACATGATTTTATCAAAAGAAACTAGGGTACACCACTGAAGTCCTAGTGGGGGGTTCGCCTAGCTCTTCCACTCTAAACCAATGATTGTTCCAACAATGGGAGATAGTTTGAACATGTGTAACTCAATACCACTATAAAGAAGTTCCCAATTATGTTCTAGAAATATCTAGGGGACAAACCAATGGAAGGAGATGAATGCAAACATCACCAGACTAAATTGAGGGTTGGTGATGAAATCCAATTCCCGAATGTTTAAAATATATGTGCATGTGTGGGATTCATTTTAAGTTTGCATAAAGTAAAATGCATCATATAGTAGTGATGATTATTTCCTATATGCTTGATATAAATGACATTTCACTTTTCATAAATATGCATAACTAGTATGAGATTTAATGGATGCACTCCATTTTGTGCAAATATGGCCTCTAGAAGGGCCTCAAAGCAAGTAAACCAACACACGATTTCTAGCATGCTGGATTCTAGGGAAGAATTTACAAGCATAAGCCACTGTTCCTAGCAACGCCTAGTGGAAATCTAAGAAAAACCTTAAATTATGCAAGATGCAAGTTCTTTCCTTTCCATTCCTTAATTTCCAAATCAAAATGTGTCTTAATTTCACTATTTTAGGAGAATAGAAGCAGAAAGAGGATCATAAAACATCATAAAAACTATACCAACCTCTAATCCAGCTTAGAGAATGAAGATTTTATCCTCTACTGTACTCCAGTTTCGGCTATTGTCGACTAGAGCAGCTGATTTCTAGCCACTGTTAGCAAGAGCGGCTAATTTTTGGCTACTGTAGACCATAGCAGTTGATTTATGGCAGATGTAGACTAGAGCGGCTAAATTTGTACACAAAAACATGGATCAATACAGTGGTAAAAAATAAAAAAACTTGGCGGGGTCCCACCATGGTCGCCATCTGTAGCAACCTCGGGGAAGCGGCACACCGTTCACTACTCTATTTGCAAATATTATTTACTTAATCATGCATTAAAATGAAAGATACAACCAAAATATGAAGAAATGAATAGACAATGCTTTTTATTACTTTTTCTCAAGTTCAGTTATATATAGATCCCTTTGAGGGATTCCATTCATTTGATACAGATTTTACAAATAGGGGCAACAGATGTATGATATCCCCTCACAAGGGATGATGCACTTTCTCAAGCTTCTCGATGATGCACATGAAACTGTATGAGGGCTTACATATGCCTCCTTCTTTGGGTCTGGTTCCTAGAGGGATCCTCTTGCTTTCATTTGTTGATAACCTGTCCAGTGAACCTGTAGTCCTGCAAGCATGAAAACAACAAAAAATACTCAACTATCTGAGATTACCTCCCTGGATGAGGTTGTTAGAAATAAACCTAATGATAAAAATAAAGATGTTCAATGATAATAGAAACTAATGCTATGAATGCAATAAATCATATCTATGCTAATGACATGAAAACATGTAATAAGCTAAAGAAAATAATGCTAAGAACCCTAGACTAGGCTTGTGGGCCACTGTCTTGTGAAAACATGTCTCTAGTGCTCTAAGGCTATGAATCTAGGCTTGTTTTTGATGTTGAAATGATTATCATTTTTGGTTTGGTGTATTGAATATCTTGTATATGGTAACCCCTTAGTCGACCAACACTTCGTTGCCCCTAAAAGGTGCTTCAATTTGCTCAAGTCTCAAAAATCTCTCCTTGGTTGTATCTCTGCAAAAGGTCTCTCTGAATTGATAATCGATCTCCTTTGGTGCTCTTAGGTTTGCACCTTATAATGTCTTTGAAACCCTAGGTCAATGTCCAACCCTAGGACTGAATTCTGCATGCACACTAGAGGTTAGCATGAGAAGTTTTGTCTTTTTCTACCCTTGAAGGCCAGCTAACTGATGTCTAAATATAGACTTGGGTCTTTCATGTAGAATGACTATGAGGAGGAATGCAAAGTTATCCCCGCTCAGTCTTATTGCATGCAAACTATCATTTTTTCCCGAAATTAGGTTATTTTGGTAGCAAATTGCATTTTAAAGCTTAGTTGTTGTCATCTGTAGCGGCTAGGGTTTGGCTGCTTTGAGCTTAAATGGCCAAGATTCAGCCACTCTAGTTCATAACTCCCGGGCTTGGATGGGCTAAGAATGCCCCAGATGAGTGGTGAAAATCACTTTTGGCACTTGGAAGGTCCCAAGGTTTAGTCACATGGTCTATGGATACCCATATGAGTAGTTCTCCTAAACACGACGTGTTTTAGGTGTCTACAAAACATAGTATGATTAAGGTATTAATGGACTTATCATGTATAATATAAATAACTCATAACTTATTTAATTTAGGATGATTTCAAGTAAGTGAAATAGTTGAAATCTGAAAATATAAGAAAAGGTTATTGTCATTTTATGAAACTGCAAAGGAATAATTAAACCAGAATAGAGTTAGTGATACAACATTTTTTTAATATAAATTGTTTAAAACCCTTCCTATTTCATTATTATATGAAGTGATAATGACCAAAATTTACACTTAATCATCATAAAATTAAAATTGATAAAAAATTCTTACCCGGATTGTTGGAAATACTTATATAAATTGATGGAACATTGGGGTTTCAAGGAATATAGCACAGTAAGAAAATTAAAGAACCCAAAAATAAAATAAACATTGGAACTATTATCAAGTTTTAAATAAGAATAACATAAAGGAAAGACACTTTGTAGCTATAATAGGAACATAAACTAACATTGTTTATAAAGTTCTTTCTAAAGTCCTAGCTAATAGGTTGAAGATTTTAATGCCCGACATAATTTATCCAAATCAAGGTGGCTTTGTAGCGGGAAGGTAGATTATGGATGGTATTATAACTATCCATGAACTCATTCATTTCATGGATAGAATTTGTAAAGTTGACCTGTTCCTGAATCCCAACATGAATGAGGCCTATGATAGGGTATCTTGGAAATCCCTCTCAAAAGTTTTGACTAGATCTGGGTTTCATGGTAATTGGTTAGGCCTAGTCTTAAAATGCATCTCAACTTCTTGGTTCTTAGTTATTATAAATGGATCAATTGCAGGTTATAGCTACTTATAGTATTTGTAATATTTCAAAGAAGATAAAAGATCCAACATTATAACCTCTCTAAAATTTGGGAAAAGTTCTTAGTTCAATAGGAGCAATAAGGGATAATAGAAGTTTATTTTTGTAAAAATTTACAAAATCAACCAAATTTTGAACTATAATTTACAAAAGCACTATATCTTATCCAGATCATACTAGGGAGTCATAAGGCATTCTACAAAATCTAAGGATTGATACTAGGGAATTTAAATGGCTTCAAACAAATTCTTCCTAGCAGAATCTCAACTAATCAAGGGTCCTAACTATTTCTCCTGGAAGAACAAAATGAAAGCTGTCTTGGTATATTAAAAACTTTGGGATATTATCAAAGGGAAAACACAAATACCTACCACAAAGGATATTGAAATCCTAAAGTTCATAGAAAATTATTAAAAGACTCTAATGACAATAACCTTTGCTATCACTGTTGAAATACAACCCTATATCAGTTTAGAAAAAACATCTTCAAAGGTATGGACAAGCATAGAGAAAATATTTGAAGGAAATACTAAGGTAACCATTCTTCATCTTTAGTCTCCACTTCATTCATTAAATATGAATAATGAAGAAAGCATAGAACTGTACCTAAGGAAGGTGGTAGATATTAAAGGGAAATTATTTACCTTAGGAGAAATAGTTAAGGATGAACTTCTTACTCAAGTAACTACGAGAGCACTTCCACATAGCTATAAATATTTGGTAACATATTTACAAGCTCTAAGTAAAGATCCTTCTTTTGATGACTTAGTCAACATTCTACAAGAATATGAAGTGGAAAATACAATTAAATATGAAATATCTAATACTGCATTGACATCTAAAGAAAATCCACAAGAAAATTGCTTCTTCATCAGAAGAACAAAAAATATGGTACAACAGGTATTGTTAGATATGCAAGAGAAAATGCCATAGCATTAGCTATTGCAGGTTCAATCCCAAAAACCAAAATCAAGGAAATTATATGAACAATGGGAATCAATTTCAGGTACAACAACATCAAAATCCTTGTTAGAAATAATTCCAACGTCAAACCAATTATACCCAATTGGAGTATCGAAAAAGAAATAAAAAAGGATGTCTAGCTTAGAGGATAGAAGAAATTAAAGAACTGGAAAAATTGAAAAATTATTATGAAATCAAAGCTCTTTCAGCAAGAATGACATATTATGAAGACACTAATCACTTACTTGAATAGGTTACAGGAAATAGAGAAGATTCAAAATCTCAAGGACAAGAAGAAGATCCACATTGAATACTAAAGTCTTCAAAATCCAAATAATGTAATACAAGGGGCGTTAGAAATAGATTATATTACATCATTTGGATCATGTAAATGTACCTTTTTTGGTACATACTCAGGACATTAAATTATCTTAGGGGGAAGTTATCTAGTTACTTCATGCAATGTAATAAATGCACAAATGTCAATGTGCAAGTTGTCCCTTGCACAACTAAGTAGAGTGTTGGCCAAGGAACCTATTTTCCTATATAAAGGGCCATAGACATAGAACATCATATAGCAGTATGAAGTAGTGTAGAACAGTGTGGTGTGATGTAGCAGAGTGTGATGTAATATGGTGGAGTGTAATATGCTCAAAGCTCATTCTTGAGCAATAGATTTATTCATGAAGTGTTCATTTCCTCCATAGCTACTTTGTATACATTTCCATAATTTCTATTTATAGTATATTTTTAGTCATCTCATAGATTTACTTTATTTCATATTATTCTGCATCTTGTGATTGCTATCACCCATTACATGCTACATCAAAAGCTACCAATTTAGAGCATTTCCATATAGATCTATTACCTTTATATATCACAAATTCTAAACCCAAAGGTTAGTTTACTATAAAGTACAATAAGAATACAATATCATCCATTAAAGAAATAAATAAATCCCATTTTTTATGGTATGCATATTTATTAGACCAAGATGTGTTCTTCTATGTGTAAAATTTTTTTGGTATACTTTTGAATGCTATGATTGTATTACATATTCTATGAGATGCCTATTGTATAAATCTTGATATTTCATTTCATTGATTAGATGACCACACATTGTATTTTTATCTTAAGTAATCCTAATAAAATAAGTTGATGACATAGAAAATAATTATATAGAAGCTATAATTCATGACAATCGTACTAACAATGTTATATGTTCGTGTTCATTAAATGTATACTAAACGTAATAACCAATATTGAATGGATATTACAAGGATGACACAGTGATTGTTTCACATTGGTACTAAAGATAGGATGATTGGTAGCTAAGTTCAAGCCTCTAATTAAAGTCATATGACCACTTCATATGTAGTTATATGTATATTACAAATATAATTATCTTCTCTTATAGTATTCTATTCTTTGTAAACTAATATTCCAAAATATCCCTTCTACTAAAATCATCTCAAATTTGAAAGTACATGGGAAAGATCCAACTATCACTTTTTTATTTTTCTTTTTGTGGCCTTTGTATGTTTTTAATATATAGTCCATATGTGTCTAGGCATGTAACCCTTTTGGGGCATGGATTTATGCCCTCTTGAAATTATTTTATCCTACCCATACTATTAGAGGCATAACATTATGCTTGAGACTCCATTTTGATCCATTCAAGAAGCCTTGGAAATATTAGAGGGAGAAGAACAATTTTAGTAGGCATCTCTATCACACAAATTTGTGAGAAAACACTTTAGATGCCCTTAAAATACAAAATAAAATCTTATGTAAAAGTAGTAATTTTCTATTTTTAGATTTCCGTAGCCAATTTGCATCTTTAACTATGTTGACATGTTAGGAGAAGATAAAACACAAAAGGACAATCCATGTGTATGTAATTTTTAATTAAATGCACTTTGTAACTCATGGAAGTTGAATCACCACATATTCATATGGGTGATCTTCAAACCCATCAAAATTAAACTAGCAAATTTCCATGTTGGTGACCTTCCAAATCTAATACAATGGATTTTTAATACATCAAAGATATCATATAAAGAGATGCATCCTTGATTATAATAACATAGTAATTTTTGAAATGTTATAACCTCACATTTCTTCTTAAATATTGCTTGTATTGTACTCTAACTTTTTAGCAATAAAATTATTAGGCTATTTTTCTTATACATTCTTTTGTTTTGGTTTGTTATACTTTGTTATTTCTAAATAACACTCTTTCATAATCTTCCTTAACTCAGAATTCTAATTTTAAAAAATCAATGGTATCAAAGCATTCTATATTTTTAGTGTATATCCATAAACATGAGATGAGGATATTTAAATTTTTGATATTAAACACAAGATTTTTCTATACCTCCTTTGTTTTTCCAAATGGTATTAGTTGAGAACTAGAATGGGCAACATCAAGATAGTTGATCATTTCAAGAAGATATTAAAAAATCCCTCATGAAATAGAGGAATGGGATGATAAGTTAATTTTTTCAAATTATTAAATGGCTCCTTGCTATAAATTCTTTAACCTCCTTAGCATAATCTCTCACTTTCCTTGCATAATTTAGTGCTCCCACAATTTTTAAGGTGTAGGTGAATTTTGATATTTCTAGTTTTAAAGGAATAATTATTGTTGATGCCCTAGAAAATTAGTTGGATCAATTATCTTCATATTTTTATATAAGTAATTTTATCGACAGTGATAAAATCATTTTAATACTCTTAAAGGATTTGGTACCTATTCAAAATTGGTGTGAATCATATTGTAATAGGGTTACAAAAGAGAATGAATATGAAGTAGTATTTACATAGGATAATTTCATGGAGGATATGAAGGAAGAATATTATCCTATGGGAGCCTATGAAGATCAATACATGCAATAGAAACAATTATGTCAAGGTAAATATCTATCTATTTAATATTATAGTAATGTGTTATATTATTTGGCAACAAAACTATGTATTCAATATATTGAAAGACATCGAATCCTCAAGTATTGTAGTTCACTACAATGGTACATTGAATAGGGTTTGGACCTCTTCAAATTGAAGATATTGGAAGAACAATACAAAATTACTATTAGATTTTTGTGATGTAATTTTGTACCAACCATTTAAGTGGAATATGTATGGTGTTTATGAGTATATGCCCTGACATATAATCATCACCATTAGATATCAATGTTACAAGATACTAGATGTATCTCTTCCTACCTTTATTTTTTATCAATATTAAATAATGTAGGAATATAATAGCCAAAACAAATAAATTAATTCTATGAACGATCAAGTCACAAAGTAGAATGAGGACCAATGCTACATCTATAATAGGCTCTACACAATAGAAGTAAATGGGTCAGATTATGGTAGAATATGATGAATTATTTAAGTTACCAATAGGGATTCCACTTCATTGCAAGGTAAAGCATTTTATTGATTTAGTTCTTGGTTCTCCTTTGCTTAATACACAAGTTTATAACAAATTAGTCTTGGAAATGATGAAATCAAGAAGTAGGTTCAATAATTGATTAAAAATAGACACATTAGACTAAGTGATTCACCATGTTGTAGTCCAATTATTTGTCTTCAAATATATATAGAATATGGATATTTTTTATTAACTATAGAACTTTGAATAAAATCACTATCAAGAACCACTATCCACTCCCTTGGGTATATGACTTGTTGGACCAACTCCATAGTGAAACTTTCTTTACCAAATTTGATGGAGTAATGCTTCAATGATTTTCTTCATTGATATAAGGTTACTAAACTATACAAGGTTTGCCTAATATGGCATACCAACCTATAATAGAACAACTACCCATAATTATTAGTGAACACACAAACCCTATGTTGGGTATGATGAAAATAGTTTTATAGCTATTTTTGACTTAGAATGTCATTGTCATCCATTATAGTAGTGATGTGAATCTAGTTGCAATAGATTAGAACAAAGACCTCCAATCACACAAAAACTACGATAAATAGAAACAAAGCAAAAAAAAACCCAATCACATAAAAGCTGCAATACATGGAAATAAACCAGTAAATACTTTATTTTCTCATTCCTTGATTCACCCATTTACAATACGATACCTAGGGAATATATATCCTAAAATAAACCCTAAAATGAAACCCTAAATCTTAAAGCCCTAAAGATAAGAAATTACTACTTTTGGGCAAGTTGTCATTTTAGCCAAAAACTGCCATTTTTTGAAATTCACCAAAAAAACTCAAATAGCCCTCTAAATTAATACACATCATTGTATCATCCATATTAGACCTCCTAGAAAATATCAACACCTACCCATGACTAAATAAGAAGTTACTTCCAGTTTTCTAAAAAAAACACTAAATTCCATTTTTGGGGCACTAGATGAAGGAATTAGGGCCCGATAAAATCCTAAAAAGGCCTAGAAAAAATCATCTAGGCCATAAAGTGCTTAGCCATGACATTTTAATCCTTTATATATAGCTCTCCATAAAATTTCAAGTTGATCCAATGACTAAATAAAAAGTTATGCCCTTTATAAGATAAGCCCTTGCATCAAGTAGTTGGATGCACTCGACACTTGCACCTTGTATATAGTGACACAACTAGAAGAGTAGAGAGCATGGGATGAGACTCAAATGAAAAAAATTGATATTTTTACAAGGAAATATCCTTATGGGACATGATATTTAATTCTAAAATTCCTATCTAATCCTAAACTACTTGCATTCATCAAAGGAAAATGGAAAAAAGGGATATCAAGAAAATAAAGTCGTAAGCTACATGTGGTGAAGTACCAAGATCAAAGATTCTCTTATGCACTAGTGGAATAAATAAACACTTTGAATAATTTATTAATATCTAGAAGGTAAATAATTTCTTGGTCTAACATAAGCATTCATACACAGAATATACATAATATCCAAGATAGAGAGAGAAATAGTCACAACTTCATATATATATCAATTTTTATTACAATTATGCCATGCTAAGAGGGATCAAATGTTATTAAAAAAATGACTTATTGAGTCCAGAATAATACATAAGATAAATATGAAAGGAAAATTACCTAAGGGGTTATATATTTAAAATTTCTTAAGCAACTTTCCAATCCTTTGCAATGACGAAGAAACTATTACTTATAGACAAATTGGAAAAACATTCTCTCAAAAACTATGCAAGAGATTCAAAATGTTACAACTATTGTGTGTTAGGCCATACTTGCATTGAATTTATTGACTGCATTGAGGTATTTAGATTTGAAATTATTAATATTGAAGGGTTATAGGCCTTTGGATGTGTATAACTATCATAGCTACTACCAACTTCTTCTATTAGGGATCCTTGAATATTGAGTAGGAAGCTCTTCTACAATCAATGTTGTTGGACTTGAGGATACTAAAATTGTGGCTTACACAACCATCATCTTTAAGACATCAATAATATCCTTATAATATTATGCCCAAGTGGTGACAATAGCTCTGGATATGTTTTGTTATGAAATGCAACATTTTCCAAATCCAGTTAGTAGCCTTTTGCACATAGTCTTTTCTTCGCTCCTCATAGCAATTTTAGTTAGCATTATTTTTCATGCAATGTTATTTTGAAATTTCCCCTAGTTTTGGTTTTTTTCTTTTTGCATATCGTAACTCTCTAGTTTGGCTATTTTGCACTTTAAGAATCCATTATATGCTCTTTAGTACTTTAAGAATCCAGTCTATGCTCTTTTTGCACTTGGCTCTACCTTAGCTTTCCTTTGGAGTTCCAAATAGCTTGCCTTCCATAAAAGCCACATTAAAAAAAATGATCTGATGAGATTTATAAAGCCTCATGTGGTACAACCTTTTTACTTCCTTATTACACCATCATACCATGAGATACTCTATAATTTATATTAGTATTTCAATTAAGCATAGTAATAAGAATCAATACAATGTTGAGTTAGGAAATATGATATTGTGTGTTGAAAAGAATAAAAAATAGGGAAATTGTTGACTAAAGCTAGGTTTTATGGGTTGTAAAAAGGTCACCAATATTCTATAGGCCTAGAATATAATAGTAAGAGCACCTAAAATAGTGTATGAGCTAGAACTGGAAATGCACTCACACTTGGCATTGGAGATGAGAGCTTTAGCAAGCACCGAATGTAATAGTAGTCATCCAACACCAGATATGTTAGTAATCAACCAATGTTAGATGTGATGGTATTTGGGTAGCATCAGATGTAAGGGTGTTTTGTTGGCTCCAAAAATTATAGAAGTTTGAGTATGATGGACGTGGTAGCTAGTTTTTGGAACCATATACCCTTATAAGCTATCGTTGCAATTGCAACCAATGTGTGATCCCCCTTTAGCAATGTCTTAGAGGTGATGTTAGTAGTAGGTCAACCACCCAATGACTCAACACAACTAACACTAATTCTATTGAGATGATAGAAATGGAATAGCAACTTGTTCTTCATAAATTAACAATGGATAATAACTTGTGTAACTAGGAAATCTACTATTTTCAGTCTAGTAGTTGTGATAGTCAAATTTAATTGAATTGGGTAGACTAAATTGGCCATTGTTACACCCACTTTTGTATGCATTCGTTAAATTAAAAACATTGGCATTTAACTATTATAATAGATGATTATGTATGACAAAGGAGTATTTATCCTCCATGCCTATAAATAAGTTTGTAATAATGAACAAGGAGACTTTTGCTCTTCTTTTTTCATATTTCATTATATTCAAAATGTGTAACTACTATAGTTCATTTCTTTTGTGATTTGAAATCTGCAATAAAATGTTGACTGGGAGTTAGTAGTGTAGTTACTAATTGTGTGAATTGAGTTAATTATTCCCTTTTTATAATGCTACAAAGCAAGGGCCCATTTCCAATGAAGTGGAATGAATTTCCTTTGGTATGCAATTTCTATGTTGTTGTAGCTAGAATTGAACTAAACTTTTCCTATTGTAGAAAAATTCATAGGAATCAAGTAGCTTTTAAGATAATCTCTCAATAGGAATAGATAATGCTTTAAATTTATCATATAAATTGCCTCTATCATATAGTATTTTGCAATAGAATGAATCATTCTATCTTTAATTTTTAAGTTGCTCTTTATTGTATTTCTGTTTGCAATCATATTTAATTCCAGTCGTTAAAATATTCCTAGCATAATAGTTTTTTTTTCCTACAAGAATATGTTTCTTTTCTATTATTTAATTGCTTAGAGTTGGAAAACCAAGACCCGACCTTGCATAATTCTTCCTACTATATATATCCATGGACACCACCCTAGATTTGATATTTGATTAAAGTGATGTAAATAAATAAGGTCACCACTTTTTAGCATTGTTGACAGGGAACATGGTGTTGCTAGGATAATTTTGAAAACTTGTTGAACATCCAACATCACAACCTCTTTGTTTGGTTAGAAATTTTACTAGTCGATGGGGTCACAATAAACCTCCTTAACTGGAAATTTCTTAATATAAGTGTTCACTAGGATAGGTTAAGGCTAACTCCCTAGTCTAGGATACTTAATTCCCTTATATGTGCCTTCTTCCAATAGGAGACTAATTAGCCAAAACCAAGCAAGAGCTAATGGTGTTGAGAAGGAAAGGTAGAGGTATTATGAATTTGAGAATTTCCAAATTTTTTTGAAAATATAGAAAAGGATGTATGAATAGATCTAGGGACCAAAGGGGTATATTTGCTAGCTAAAAGCCCTAACGGGCCATAGGTACTCAAAAATAATGTTTGAAGGTTGCACTAGAATACTCATTACCTATAGCCATGGTCCCAAGTGCCTCTTTACAAATAAGTTGAAGAACACAAGCTTATACTGAGAGGGGGGTGAACAGTATAAGACCACTTTTTAACTTTTTCCTTTTACTTCAGAAAGCAATGCAATGAACCAATAGCAAAATCAAAGCAGTAATCAAACCAGTGTACAAGTCATCACACAATTGAGACACCAATATAACGTGGTTCACCCAAGGTGGGCTACTCCACAGAGAAAATATTTCACTAAATTTTCTCAATCAAATCCTTTGGGAATCCTTCCCAATTACAATGTTTATGGACTTCCTATCCAAAGGAGAATCCTTCCCCTAATCAAATATTTATGAGCCTCCTACCCAAAGGAGATGTCCTATCCCCCAAAGAAGTATTTATGAGCCTCCTACCCAAAGGAGATGTCCTATCCCCCAAAGCTCTGGAAATGATACTTTAGAAGATCACTGCCTCTTCTGCCACTAGCAGGTGGAACTCCTTTCCATAGAAGATGTCCTGTCCTCCTTGCTCTGGCTCTAGAGACTTCTGTCCTCATTGATCACCTCCATAACTGCTCATCAACACCTGTACTAAACATAGTCAATCGGTCCAGCACAAGTCCTCTCAAACTCTGTCATAAATCTACACCAAAATTAGTCCTCTGGTCCAACACAAATCTGCTCTCAAATCTCTGTCAGATCTATCCCAAGCTTAAGCCAAAATCTTGAACAAATCAATCACAACTGCTCACAAGTCTTCACCAAGACTTCATCAAATCTGTCCACAAGTTCTTCAACAAGAACCTATCCAAATCAGTCCACAAGTTCTCCACAAGAACCTGTCCAAATCAGTCCACAAGTTCTCCACAAGAACCTATCCAAATCTGTCCTAGCAAGCTCACCAAGAACTTGCCCAAATCAGCTCAAGCAAGTTTACCAAGAAACTTGCCCAATGTGAACACACAAAGAGAATTGTTAGAGACCCAATGTGTTTCATCCAATCATATCAAATCAATCTCATAGAAGCATAAAGAGAATTGTTAGAGACTCAATATGTTCTATCCTTCAACTTTCAATCTCAACTCAAATCAATCTCATAGAAGCATAAAGAGAATTGTTAGAGACTCAATATGTTCTATCCTTCAACTCTCAATCTCAACTCAAATCAATCTCATAGAAGCATAAAGAGAATTTTTAGAGACTCAATATGTTCTATCCTTCAACTTTCAATCTCAACTCAAATCAATCTCATAGGAGCATAAAGAGAATTGTTAGAGACTCAATATGTTCTATCCTTCAACTCAAAAAAAAACTCTTTCTCAAATCATAATAAATATAGAAGTAGTATACTTTCACAAGATCTTGAACCACAACCCAACAATTGTCAATAATGCAATATCAAGGAATCAACTCCTCCAACATAGAACCATAACTTGCTATCAAACCCTAGCCAAGTTAGTTTTCAAGAACTCAAAGCAATCTCTCTCTAAGCATCAAAAAGGGGTTCAAGATATTTCCAACTTCTCTCAAATGGGAATGCTCAACTTAACCACACAACCAAGTTTATCAAGCAAAGTACAACTTGATAAAATCAAATCTCAAAGGAGCAAGCCCAACTCATGTATCAAGTAAAGCATAACTTGATCAACTCAATCTCAATGGAAGCAATCTCAAAACCAAACTCTCAACAACCAAACAACTCAATTAGGGTTTCAACAACTTATAGCAATGGCATAAGCTTCTCACTCAAAAACCCTAAAGCAAACTTCAAATGCTTCCACTCTCATAAACTAGAATTATGCAATAACTCATAAACTCATCATGATCTCATAATGCATAATCAATACTTCCACTTTCAGAAAATAAGATCCACTCCAAATAAGGAAACTTAATTTAATCCTTTTCACTCCAAACTTATTTTTAGAAAACCATCAATCAATAATAACCATGGAAGAATGTGCCCATACCTTTACTTTGATGAAGAAGGAGAACTCAAAATCTGTCACAACACTAACTCTCAATTTGCCACAAATTAGAGTTAGCAACAATGGAATAATGCACAATGATAAGAGTCCTAATAACACCTTATCACTCCAACTCATCAATAATCAAAACTCACAAATATACATATCAACAATATTCCTTTACACCTTATAACTCCTACTTAATATATCACAAAATAACTTCAACCTCAAAAAATAATTACAAGAGAATATCCACTCAATAACTCCAAAGGCTTTCTAACCCCAATATGACATTAAGCACAATTATTCCTTAAACCCTTATAACTCCTAAAATACATTTACTTCTAAATGCATTTACCACATAAACATTAAGCATCAATAATAACAATGTCAAAGCAATATTTCTATTTAACCTTATACCTCCATCCAATTACCAACAATAATTTGCCAAGTCAAATCAAATATTCCACATTATCAACAAAAGATCTACCTTGGCCAAAAATCAATTCTCCAACCTTAGGAGAAGTGTGGAGACACCAACATAAGTGCCAAAGTGCTTCCTCCTCCAAACTCGTGGCCCAAAGCAACCGTTGTACCACATGCACAATAATCTGTGACCAAAAATGAAACACGCCCGACGTGAATCGATCTCGACACCTCTGCCTAGCGAGCACCTTCGCTCCACTACCTCCATCATTGGAGCACAAGTGCCCAATGAAACTCTCAAGCGCCACTCATCGTTTTACCTTCCCTTTGCTCACAGAAATTAAAGACAAACATATTTGTCTTCCTCACAGGCGTACGAAATCGAAACTTAAACACAGAGCAATACGAAACTCAAAAATCATAGAGCAATCCAAAATCGAAGGTCACAGAGCAATACAAAATTGAAGGTCATAGAGCAATACAAATTTGAAGGTAATCACGCAAATCGGAGGTGCATTGAACCTTAGGAATTAATGCCCTTTAATAGTCTTTTGCATCCCATGCAAGTTGACGTCGGTGCTCCTTCCAAACAAACGACGTCGATGAGGTAAGTCTTCTACATTAGCACCGCTAAGGGTTTAGAAACCCTTTCAATAATAATTATTAAATTAATAATTATTATTTTATTAATAATAAACTTAACTTAAAACCTTTTCAAAGGTTTGAGTTAATTTATTTATTAATAATCAAAATGGACTTTTAAGGTTTTTTCAAGGAGCAAAAACCTTTTCATTAAGCCAAGATGGTTTTAATAAAAACCCTTAATGAGTCCAGATGGTTTTAAGAAAAACCTTTAACCTTGTCACCATGGTTTTAATTAAAAACCCTTAAACAAACATCATGGAACTTTCAAGATATTTTTGGCACCAAACTCTTTTTGACATCAACACAAATTCCTTTTGATATCAACACAAACTCCTTTTGACATCAATGACAACTCACAAACATGAAGCTAGGCAACATACCCAAAATTACCAACAATCTCCCCCTTTGTCATTGATGGCAAACCACTACTGAAACCACTGCCAACTATCAAAACTGAAACCAATTGAAAACCATCCTCTGAAGCTTTGCTCCCCTTGACTCAAGGCTCTCCCCCTTACTCAAATATCTCCCCCTTTGTCATCAATGGCAAAGGGTCACCTTTGGGGCTCAGGGCTAAGAATGAGCCTCTTAGCTTAGCCCCTCCCCCACCTCCTGTTGAGGTGATTAATTCTGGGGTGGGAGTAAAACTCCCATTAGGCACTGATCATCATCAGTGTCCATAGCTGCCTTTCCATGATTTTTCCTGATATCCTTGTCCATGTTCCTGTTCCTATTCTTGTTCATATCCTTGTTCTTGTTCCTGTTCATGTTCTCATCCCTATTTCTGTCCAAGCCATTATTCCTATTCCTATCATTATTCCTGTTCCTACCATTATTCCTGTTCCTGTTCATAGCCCTGAACCTGTACCTTGGAACTTCTGCTCTACACCATCTGGTTGTATGTCCTTCATTATTGCACTTATAACATTTGACAATGTTATTCCTTTGAGATGTACCTATTTTTTGAATCCTCTCTGTTGGACCAAACATGTTCCCGTTGTTAACCCTGCAATTAACTCGCCTTGTGCCCAAACTGATTACAAGAGTAGCAATACCCTTGAAAGAAATTACCATTTCTAAAATTTCCATTAACCCGTCTTGCTTGAGCCCTGCACTCGTGAAGCCATGTGTCCAAACCTCGTGACATGCAAAACATCTTCCATTGAACTTTCCTTGCCTTGACCTCATAGGTCCTTTAGTATTTCTCCCCTTATGTTGATTCCTATTTTCTGATTCTGTGCTATCTGAATTACCATCTGAAAACTTACTCTCTGAAGTACTCTCTTCATCTGAACCATCTTCTTCTTGGGAGCTCATACTAGATTCCTCAACCTGTTCCTTTTGTTTCTTTCCAAAACCAAGACCTGTTTTATCTATTGTCCTTCTTTGATCCTTGATGATTGATTTTACCTTCTTGGAACTTTCTTCAAACTCGTAAAGCTTCTCCTTGTACTCTTTAGTTTCCTTTTTCAAGGAAGCTACTTCATGTTTTAACTCTTTACACTCAAGAGACCTAGCTGCCAACTCTTCTTTGAGTTCCTGTGTCTTTGCTATAGAGATATCAAGATTCCCTATAAGCTCATCTCTTTCATAATGATATTCATCAAACCTATCAATGAGTCTAGCATATTTCTTTCTTTCTTTCTTTAACACATCAAGAGCATTAACAAGTTCAGCCTCAAGATCTACTTCTCCCTTTTCTGAAACATCCTCTATTTGTTTACCTTTTGAAACATCAATATCCTTTTCTGATTTCTTACCACTAGAGGTGCTACCTTCATCTAAAGCCATAAGAAGATCTTCCTCATAATTTTTTGAAGCATCCTCATACATAGTATTACCAGAATTCAAACCATCATTTGTACAATCATCCTCAAGGTGACCAAAATTTCCACATCTAAAGCACTTAAGCACAACAAATCTATTCCTCTTTTCTTTTCCTTCCTTTTCTATTAGAAACAACATCTCATTTCTATCATCACTTGAAGAACTTCCATCATCACTACTAGAACACTTACTTGCTTTGTCTGTGTAGAAAATTTTCTT
This sequence comes from Wollemia nobilis, assembly GCA_028583015.1. Lineage (NCBI taxonomy): Eukaryota > Viridiplantae > Streptophyta > Pinopsida > Araucariales > Araucariaceae > Wollemia > Wollemia nobilis. Next base: position 1,829,033 of record JAQPPZ010001036.1, on the reverse strand, counting down.
GTGTTTTTGGAAGTACCTCTTCCCTTGACTATTTTGCTCATTTCTGTTCTTCCTTTGATACTTGTGCTTCTCAGATTCCCTATGCTTATAATCCTATTTTTCTTCATCACAATCATCCTTGGGTTCTGGATAATCAGTAGCATAGTGACCAAACTTTCCACAATTGAAACATTTAACAGATTTCATACCTTTGTGCTTTCTTGAGAACTTGCCTTTCCTATTGTAGTTTGCTTCTTCATCACTAGAAGACTCATCACTGTCTTCTTGTTGTTTACCCTTGGACTTCTTGGTAGCTTTGAAAGTTGCCTCCTTCTTAGGATCAGGTACCACTTTAGTTCTTAACTCAAAAGCTACAAGTATACTATGAAGCTCATCCTTTTTCAATTTATCCAAATCCTTGGCTTCCTCAATAGCTGAAATATTTTCACTAAATCTATTTGGAAGAGACCTCAAAATTTTATCACAAACATCATTTTCAGCAAGCTCAAGACCTAGTTCCTTCATGGAATTAACAATCTCATCCATACGAAGCATATAGTCACTAATATTTTCTTCATCATTCATCTTGAGTTGTTCAAACATACCTTTGTAATATCTCAATTTTGCTTTTCTGACATTTGCATCACCTGTATGAACCACTTGCAATTGATCCCACATTTCCTTTGTTGTATTACAATGAATCACCTTTGTAAGATCTGCCTTTTGTAGACCTTTCAGAATTGCATTCATTGCCCTTGAATTGTTGTGATGTAGAAGTTTCTCATCTTTAGTAGTAGGAGGGAGCTTTGGAATAGTGTACCCAAACTCAACTGCTTCCCAAACTTCATTTCCAAGAGCCATTAGATGAACCTTCATCTTTATGCTCCATAGACCAAAATCTGTCCCATCAAGAATAGGTGTTGAATTACCACTTGTAAAATCCATTGTGTTCTTTTCAAGATTTTCCTTCAAGCTATGAAACTCTTTCGAAGGAACCTGCTCTGATACCAATTGAAGAACACAAGCTTATACTGAGAGGGGGGTGAACAAGTATAAGACCACTTTTTAACTTTTTCCTTTTACTTCAGAAAGCAATGCAATGAACCAATAGCAAAATCAAAGCAAGTAATCAAACCAATGTACAAGTCATCACACAATTGAGACACCAATATAACGTGGTTCACCCAAGGTGGGCTACTCCACAGAGAAAATATTTCACTAAATTTTCTCAATCAAATCCTTTGGGAATCCTTCCCAATTACAATGTTTATGGACTTCCTGTCCAAAGGATAATCCTTCCCCTAATAAAATATTTATGAGCCTCCTACCCAAAGGAGATGTCCTATCCCCCAAAGAAGTATTTATGAGCCTCCTACCCAAAGGAGATGTCCTATCCCCCAAAGCTCTAGAAATGATACTTTAGAAGATCACTACCTCTTCTACCGCTAGCAGGTGGAACTCCTTTCCATATAAGATGTCCTGTCCTCCTTGCTCTGGCTCTAGAGACTTCTGTCCTCACTGATCACCTCCATAATTGCTCATCAACACCTGTACTAAACATAGTCATTCGGTCCAACACAAGTCCTCTCAAACTCTATCATAAATCTACACCAAACTCAGTCCTCTGGTCCAACACAAATCTGCTCTCAAATCTCTATCATATCTATCCCAAGCTTAAGCCAAAATCTTGAACAAATCAATCACAACTACTCACAAGTCTTCACCAAGACTTCATCAAATCTATCCACAAGTTCTTCAACAAGAACCTATCCAAATCAGTCCACAAGTTCTCCACAAGAACCTATCCAAATCAGTCCACAAGTTCTCCACAAGAACCTGTCCAAATCTGTCCTAGCAAGCTCACCAAGAACTTGCCCAAATCAGCTCAAGCAAGTTTACCAAGAAACTTGCCCAATGTGAACACACAAAGAGAATTGTTAGAGACCCAATGTGTTTCATCCAATCATATCAAATCAATCTCATAGAAGCATAAAGATAATTGTTAGAGACTCAATATGTTCTATCCTTCAACTTTCAATCTCAACTCAAATCAATCTCATAGAAGCATAAAGAGAATTTTTAGAGACTCAATATGTTCTATCCTTCAAATCTCAACTCATCATAGAAGCATAAAGAGAATTGTTAGAGACTCAATATGTTCTATCCTTCAACTTTCAATCTCAACTCAAATCAATCTCATAGGAGCATAAAGAGAATTGTTAGAGACTCAATATGTTCTATCCTTCAACTCAAAAACAAACTCTTTCTCAAATCAGAATAAATATAGAAGTAGTATACTTTCACAAGATCTTGAACCACAACCCAACAATTGTCAATAATGCAATATCAAGGAATCAACTCCTCCAACATAGAACCATAACTTGCTATCAAACCCTAGCCAAGTTAGTTTTCAAGAACTCAAAGCAATCTCTCTCTAAGCATCAAAAAGGGGTTCAAGATATTTCCAACTTCTCTCAAATGGGAATGCTCAACTTAACCACACAACCAAGTTTATCAAGCAAAGTACAACTTGATAAAATCAAATCTCAAAGGAGCAAGCCCAACTCATGTATCAAGTAAAGCATAACTTGATCAACTCAATCTCAATGGAAGCAATCTCAAAACCAAACTCTCAACAACCAAACAACTCAATTAGGGTTTCAACAACTTATAGCAATGGCATAAGCTTCTCACTCAAAAACCCTAAAGCAAACTTCAAATGCTTCCACTCTCATAAACCAGAATTATGCAATAACTCATAAACTCATCATGATCTCATAATGCATAATCAATACTTCCACTTTCAGAAAATAAGATCCACTCCAAATAAGGAAACTTAATTTAATCCTTTTCACTCCAAACTTATTTTTAGAAAACCATCAATCAATAATAACCATGGAAGAATGTGCCCATACCTTTACTTTGATGAAGAAGGAGAACTCAAAATCTGTCACAACACTAACTCTCAATTTGCCACAAATTAGAGTTAGCAACAATGGAATAATGCACAATGATAAGAGTCCTAATAACACCTTATCACTCCAACTCATCAATAATCAAAACTCACAAATATACATATCAACAATATTCCTTTACACCTTATAACTCCTACTTAATATATCACAAAATAACTTCAACCTCAAAAAATAATTACAAGAGAATATCCACTCAATAACTCCAAAGGCTTTCTAACCCCAATATGACATTAAGCACAATTATTCCTTAAACCCTTATAACTCCTAAAATACATTTACTTCTAAATGCATTTACCACATAAACATTAAGCATCAATAATAACAATGTCAAAGCAATATTTCTATTTAACCTTATACCTCCATCCAATTACCAACAATAATTTGCCAAGTCAAATCAAATATTCCACATTATCAACAAAAGATCTACCTTGGCCAAAAATCAATTCTCCAACCTTAGGAGAAGTGTGGAGACACCAACATAAGTGCCAAAGCGCTTCCTCCTCCAAACTCATGGCCCAAAGCAACTATTGTACCACGTGCACAATAATCCATGACCAAAAATGAAACATGCCCAATGTGAATCGATCTCGACACCTCTGCCTAGCGAGCGCCTTCGCTCCACTTCCTCCGTCATTGGAGCACAAGTGCCCAATGAAACTCTCAAGCGCCACTCATCATTTTACCTTCCCTTTGCTCGCAGAAATTAAAGACAAACAGATTTGTCTTCCTCACAGGCATACGAAATCGGAACTTAAACACAGAGCAATACGAAACTCGAAAATCATAGAGCAATCCAAAATCGAAGGTCACAGAGCAATACAAAATCGAAGGTCACAGAGCAATACAAATTCGAAGGTAATCACGCAAATCGGAGGTGTATTGAACCTTAGGAATTAATGCCCTTTAATAGTCTTTTGCATCCCATGCAAGTTGACGTCGACGCTCCTTCCAAACAAACGACGTCGGTGAGGTAAGTCTTCTACATGAGCGTCGCTAAGGGTTTAGAAACCCTTTCAATAATAATTATTAAATTAATAATTATTATTTTATTAATAATAAACTTAACTTAAAACCTTTTCAAAGGTTTGAGTTAATTTATTTATTAATAATCAAAATGGACTTTTAAGGTTTTTTCAAGGAGCAAAACCTTTTCATTAAGCCAAGATGGTTTTAATAAAAACCCTTAATGAGTCCAGATGGTTTTAAGAAAAACCTTTAACCTTGTCACCATGGTTTTAATTAAAAACCCTTAAACAAACATCATGGAACTTTCAAGATCTTTTTGGCACCAAACTCTTTTTGACATCAGCACAAATTCCTTTTGACATCAACACAAACTCCTTTTGACATCAATGACAACTCACAAACATGAAGCTAGGCAACATACCCAAAATTTCCAACATAAGTTAAAGGGGAGCAAGTACCAATAGACCACCATCATCCATTCTAGGGTTCTTAAGATCTAAATTAGAGAATTCCCTAAAAAATATCTAAAATTCTTCCACCTACCCCAAATATATTTGTACCACCTAAAAACTTAAAATAAATTTATAACATTTATTGGGAAAATAATAATATGGAATATAGGCAAGATGAAAATAACATAGGGGATGGATAAAGTGATATACATAATCCTGGAGAGGCTAGTAATGGTACTAGGAGCTTCACATACCTTGTTAAATTGGGCACCAACACACAAGCCCCCATGAAAAACATCTCTCCATCAATATTTCCAATCTTTAAGGGTACTACATTAGAAGACCTAGATTAGTTTTTGTTCAAAATCAAAATCAAATGTCAAACCTATGACTACGGAACTAATAGTAAAAAAAATTAATTATTCCCCTCCACACTTAAGGATTCAGCAATGCAATGGTTCATGGGGTTGGCCCTAGAATCAATTCATAATTGGGCATAAATAGAAAGGGCATTCCTAGACAAATATCAAGAAAAGTATAGTGTTAGAGACCAAAAGGAAGAGTTGTATAGGATAAAATACAAAGCCAATGAAACTCTTGAGGATTGTTTAGATAGATTCCTATTCATCTAAAGATGACACAAATATTGGATGGATAAATATCTCATAAAAATAATATTCTTTTAAGTATTACATGATGAGTTAGGAGTGTCCTAAACCTTATAGAAAAAGGTGACGTGAATAAATTTGACATACCTAACATAATGGCACTCAATAGAAATTATTATTGTATAAGGTGAGGGACTCATAAATATCATGTAGGAAACAGTAGCAATTAAATAGGAGAATTAATAGAATAATTTACCAACCTAAAAATATATATTTTATTGCACCTATATAATACACTAGAAAAATTATAGGCTAAAGCTAAGACTACCGAGCCACTAGCAATATAATGTCCAAGGTGTAGGCAAAAACATGATCTTCAAGAATTCCCATTAAATAAGACTAATATATGTAGCATTTGTGAAAAATCCACCATAAAAATGGATGTAACCTCCTTCCCAAGACTAAAGCCACCCTTGGAAGGAATAATTTACCTATTGAAGAACTTAACTATATGGATCAATAAAATATTTTTCTATAATTAGAATATCCTAAGGACACCATGGGTACAAAACCCATGAAATGCTCCATGGAACATACCTCTATTGCCACAAAAATGGTTCTAGTACCCTTGGTCATCACCTTTAGAATGGCCTAATCCTAGTTGGCCTAACCAGCCATGGATGCAAATGATGGCCAATCAACCATGGCTAGTCTAGAAATAATAATAGTCTGGACCACCTCGATCTAACTAGTCTTATGAAGGACAATCATAATTCTAAAATGAGCAACAAGCATTGCTACTAGGACCTTCCAATATAATTATATCCACCAAAGTAACCTCCACTTCCATCCCAACATGTGACCAATCTTAATAATAATAGATAGGTAACCCTTGTCTATAACATTGAATATAATGACATAGTTAATCTCAATGTTATTGATTTTGATAATGTCTAGATTTTCTCAAGAAAGGTATCATCTAACCTAATGCCTCTCATAATCATAGATATAAGGGAAAAAAGGTAAGCAAAACCATTAAAATTTAAGCCACTAGAAGAAGAAGAAGAAGAAGAAGAAGAAGAAGAAGAAAATCCTCCAAAAAATATTCCTTTAGGTGTCATTGAAGTACCATATCTTGAATGTTTGACACCTAAAGAAGAGTATTTATAGGAATATGATCTATTGGAAAAACTAAAGCAATTAAATATAATGATCCCTTTACTTCAATCAATTAATGATATATCAATCTTTAACAATTTTATTTGAGACTTATGCATAAAAAACCAAGAAGAAAATGAAAAACTTATCCAAAAACAATACAAGTAGGTGGAAAATTGGCTGACCTCTTAGCATGCAAGCTCATTCTACAAAAGTATGGATATCTTGGAAGCCTAGTAATTATAATTTTTATGGGAAAAACCAAAATACCTAATGAATTGATTGACTTAAAGAAAACCATAAATGTTATGACTACTTAGACATTGAATACACTATCCCTAACCAATGGGTGACCCACTTCTACTATACTTCAAATGGAAAATCAATCTACAATAAAACCATAAGGGATATTAGAAGATATCCTAGTAATGGTTAAATCATGAGAATACCCCATTGGGTTCATAATCCTACAACCAAGAGCCAAGGTTAATGGATATCTCTTAATCCTTGGAAAACCTTGGTTGGATACAATAACTACTTGTATTGACTATTGCTCAGGGATATTACCCTTTTCAATGGAATGAAATCTAAAAATATTTCCTTATATCCATCAACATGACCTTCTATGGGTATTTTTGGGAATTTATGGATTGAAAAACCTAGGGAACAAGATAGTTTGGTTATGGTGACCATGGAATATCATACAAAAGAGTAGGATCCACTATAAGGAACCCTTTGGAAGGATGAAACCATCCTATTAGGTTTCTCATTCAAATATTGCTCAGATAATGAGTAAACCACAATTCACTAGTTACTATGGAAGGATGAATGTAGGATCATGGGAATACGCCATTGGGTTCATGATCCTATATAGCTTTGGCACATGGGTGGCAAAGACACCTCCTTTCATCCTTTAAATATCCCTAAACAAAAATTGTTCTTGTGTGAATTATTTTTGATGAGAATGCCAAGATCTTCCATTTCTTACTATCGCACCATTGTCCTTTGAAATTATTGGTGAGTAGAAGAATCAATTTGGTGTAGCAAAACACCAAGTAAGTAGATATATAGTTAGAAAAACCAATTAATATCAATAGTTATATGAAGGATGAAGAGGAAGTTAAACTATTTGAGGTTTTAAGTTGGCATGTAAATGCATTTTCTTGGGACTACAGTGATATGAAGGGGATACACCCATACATATGCACAAATAGAATATACACCACTGACAAGAAACATGTCTATCAATCACAAAGAAGGATAAATCCTACTTTGAGGAACATGGTAAAAAATGGAGATAAAAAAATTATTAGATTTGGATTTTATTTATCCAATCTCTGATAATTAATGGATTTCCCCCCCTAAGAAGAATGGAAAAATGCATGTCTATGTTTATTATAGATAACTTAATAAGGCCAAACAAAAAGATAATTTTTGTTACATTTCATAGATTAGGTGACTGACACACTTGCTAGGAAGGAATATTTTTCTTTCCTAGATAGCTTTAGTGGTTATAATCAAATATAGGTGGCATTGGAAGACAAAGATAAAAATACCTTCATGTGCCCCTAGGGAAAATTTGCTTATTCAGTTCCACCATTTGGATTATGTAATGTCCCTGAAACATTGCAATGGGAGGTTCTAACCATTTTATGGATATTTTTATGGACCTCACTAATAATTTCATGTATATGGAAAAACCTTTGAAGAGGCTCTCGATAATATTGATCAAGTCCTCACTTGATATGAGGCCCATAATATATACTGAAGCAATAATTTTTTTTGATGATTATGGATGAGGAGATTGTGCTAGGACATCATATCTCCATCATTGGTATAAAGGTAGATCCATAAAATATAGAGATCATAAACTAGTTATACCCACCATAAACTCAAACAAATGTCAGAAGCTTCTTAGGGCATGTGGGTTATTACAAATGCTTCATTAAAAACTTTAGTAAAATTACTACTCCACTATTTTATCTTCTTACAAAATATGTAGAGTTCAACTAGATACAATAATTTTAGGTGACATTCGATACTATTAAAGAAAAGTTAACTTCTACACCTATATTAAGAGGACTCAACTAGAAACTGTAGAGTGGAAAAAATGGCGCACCTAGCAAAGGGAAATAAAATGCATCTATTGTTCTATTCAAGCATTCAAAAGAAAAAATAAAGTAAGCAATAAAATATTTGAAATAAATGGGGGTTCTCTTTATATTTATTAATTTTTCAAATACGTGGTTACAAAACGTCCCCTTGAGGGCTCTCAATTGATACAACTCATTACAATGTCAAAGGATCCAATCCTTTCATAAACTTAAGGTGCACTTTCAGTGTCTTCCTCACACTCACGATTGAAGAGTGGGTTTTTTCTATCACTGTAATGAGCTATCCATATTCAACTCTTTAGCTCCTTCCTCATGTGCTGGAATACCTGTACCTACACACAAGAAATTGAAATTGGTTAATAGCATGTGTGGATTAAGATAAAATCAATGAAATGCATGCAACATAGGATACAAAGAGTGCAATAGAGAATGCAAAACTACTCCAAATGATACCAAAACTTAGCATAATGCATATTATATACTTTTGGAATGATCTATGTAGAAATTAAAATGAAATGGTGAGCAAAATTTGTGGCCATCCCTAGGTGGGACAATTGGAACTGTTATCACAAAAATCCTAATTGAAGATCAAAAAATGCTCCAAACTTTACCAAATTCAATTATGATACATATAAACTACTCTAAAAATGATCTACACTAAAATTTATTCAAAATTGTATGCCAATTCATGGCCGTCCCTTGGTGGGCCAATTGGGACTGTTAATCGTCCTAGGTGGGGATAGCCACCAAACATGGTGGTTTTTACCACTAATTCTTCTAGGATCTGGTTTAGAATACTCCTAGGGGTGTTGTTGTCAAATTTTATGATTTGATTTAGATTAATGGATGGGTTTTGGAATGGATGCACGTATTTGGGGATGCCTTGGAAACTCCTTCGATTGATGAATATTCCAAGGGCAAATACGAGGGAAAAATGGGAGAGCGAATCTTGGTAGCACTTCATGGCAAATTCTTGCAAAGACCTCTCTCTAAAATTGAGTGGAATCACTCCAATATATATCCCAAGAGGGCCACAAGGTCAAAGAGGCAAGTGGGGGCATACAAGGTAGGTTCCACCACTTGTAAAAACCCTTGTCATGTATTGGATGGAAGAGGCCTCCAATTTGGACCTCCAATTTGCAGTTTGTGATGGCCTAGATAGTTTTCCAATCTATCATACGTCATTGGGAAGGATAAATAATAGAATTTGATTACCATTTATCATGCCCTTGAATTTCTTAGGGGTTTATACCATGGCCATCCCACCTAGGGATGGTTGCTCATGGCTATCCCTGGGTGTGACGACCATGAACTGTGGCTGTCCTGGGGTGGGACGACCATGGCTACATGGACCAAAACTTCCCAAAAGTAGGGTAAACCTTCCCAAAAGTTGTTAGTACCACTAATTAACCCCTGAGGGTTTCCCAATGGGGCCATATGGTGTCAATAAGAGTGGCATCATTGCAGTATTATCCGATTGACATGATTTTAGTGTCTATAGATGTCCCTTTTTGAGATGTATTGTGTGAAACAGAGCGCAGAGCAAAAATAGATGACTAAATTGTCAAATGATTAATTTTATTTAGTAACATAACCAAATTTAGATGCCTCCATTGTGGAAAGAGCATACATTCTTGGAATCCTTGCTTTTGACATAATTGAAGGATTGATTTTGGTATACCTTTTAGCCATACTGCAATGGCAGTATTAGGGGCTTAGGGTATACTTGGTCTTGGTTCCTTATTTTACCTATTTTGGGATATGTGTCTTGAGGCTTCAAGTATACCAAGACTTTATTTTGAATTTGTGCTAAATTATTTGCCCCAACGTGGGCTTGAAATTTATCATTGACAATGATTCTTTTGAATGTATGCAAGTTGCACTTTTGAGTGTTGATTTTGATTATGAATTTGTTATTATGACTACCCCCTCAAGCGATGAGTCAATGTGGGCATGAGTAGTGATGAAATAAATGAGTTGCTTGACCAATATGACTTGATTGGGATTAAATTCAATTTTACCCATTGTAAGATTTATCAATTTTGTTAGGATTTTGATGGTTTTGTTGATATTTTATGGCAAAATAGAACTGAATGCCTCGTTCTCATGGAGTGGTCCAAACAAAATGGCCTTCTTGGGGATTGAAGTAGAGAATTTTCAATTCATACATGAAAAATTTGTGTTCCATCTTGATATTTTGTGAATTTTTATCAATTTTGACCTATTTTTGGTGGTTTTTAGGCCATTTTCTTTGCTTTTTCATATGTTTTTGTTGTTTGGGTGACCAAAGGGTTTATGGATACCTTTGGGGATTTTTGGGTGACCAAAGGGTTTATGTATACCTTTGGGGATTTTTGGGTGACCAAAGGATTTATGAGTACCTTTGGAGCTTTTTGGGTGACCAAAGGATTTATGAGTACCTTTGGAGCTTTTTGGGTGACCAAAGGATTTATGGGTACCTTTGGGTTTTTTTGGGAATGTGAGGTCTGAGGACCCACTTGATTGTAGCCTACGAGCAATTTTTAGATGATGATGTATCTTTTTACCCCATACACACACACACACACACACACACACACACACACATATATATATATATATATATATATATATATATATATGAGTTTTTCTATTGTCATCATGTGTTGCCCTACTACTTTATTAGATGTATGCAATGTTTATGTTTACTTTACTGATGCTTTTATGGATGCTTATCATGGATGCATGTATTGTAATATGATGTTATTTGATGATATGTGTATGAGTGTATGCATCATGAAATGTATGATTTGTTAATATGTACTGATGAGTTATGAATACTATTTGACACACTAGATGCTAGCACCATAGACTGTACACAATTCATCGATTCATTTTAACATTATCATAAGACTATGCAATGAATTGTGAAAATGTGAACTGATAAACATGTGATAAAATGGTATGTAATGATATGCATAGTAAGATGTGATAGAATATTTTTGATGTTTTCATGAGACTCAAACACTCTAGTGATCTAGTCAAAAGTTGTATATTAACCATGCAAGACTTTTTGGCAAGGTATAAATTTGCTAGGATGACCAAGATATTTAATATCCCTGTGTGTGCATGTGAGTTCATTGCTTTGATAACACATAAAGTTACTCTAGTGCCAAACAATATTTAAACAACCCATATGTACTTAAGATCACCTTGCGAGTATCATTATCCCGAGTTTTGTATGTAGTTGGATTAGACCACTAGGCAATACATGCTACCAAAAGCTAGCTCATACACATGCAAACATTGGTCTATACAAAAGTAGGTTTCTAATGTGATAGACATATCATCATGCATAAGGATACCACCATTGCAAAATAGGCTTGATTACACCCAACCTATAATGAGGATCACCTTATGGTTGTCAAATGTTGAGAATTCCAGGGATTCAAGTTTAGTACTCCCTTATTTTCTTTTATCTTTGAATTGCTCTAGGGATTTTCTCTTTTTTTTTTGGTGAGCAAGGGATTTTGGTAGTGGTGAGAACCACTATTTATTTTACTTTTTACTTTTTCTAATGGTGAAAACCACTTTTTATTTTGAATATTGTTAAGTGATAACAACCATTATTTATTTTCTTGGAAACCCATCCTGAACCCCAGGCACCCGCTCCATGCTTCCAGGCTTCAATGCCTCCTCAAGGTGATTTTTATTCCGTCCTCCAGAGGAAACGATAGATGTGTTTGGCATGGCACTTCCAGTGGCATATTTTCTATCAAATCTACCTACAACCTTCAAAGAGTCCCTGACGAGGCCCCCTTTCTAGCCCGGTAGGTGTGGGCCAAGAAGCTGATCCCCAAAATTAGCCACTTCATCTGGGTGGCTGTCCAAAACAAGATTTTGACTATCGAGAACCTGATCAGGAGGGGATTTTAGATCCTGAACAGATGCTTCCTCTGTTGTGCTACCTGGGAGTCCACTAATCACCTCTTTATTAGATGTCCCTTCTCTTTTGAAGTCCTGGGCCTCATCCTTTCCCAATTTTCTATTCAGTGGGTGGCCCCCAAATCCATCTCTAACCTCCTATCTTAGTGGCCCAACCCCTTTGCCCATCCTTTCATCTGCTTCCTTTGGGGCTTCTGCATTCCTCATCTACTTTGGCAACTCTAGCTTGAGCGCAATAGCAGAGCCTTCTCCTCATCGACCCGTTCCCCCTAGTGGATAGCGACCAAGGTGGTGTCCTTCGCCCTTGAGAATTCCTACTTCATCCCCTTGATCGAGGTACCCCAACGGTTGGGAGAGGCCACCCTCCTATCCTCCCTCGGAGTTCAGCTTCCCCCCTGGTCCCCCCCTCGCCCCCTCCTATCGATATATGATGAGGTGGAATGCTCCCCCCTGGATGGGTCAAACTTAACTTTGATGGATATTCTAAAGGGAATCCTGGGCCCTCTGGAGCGGGCGGGGTCATCAGAGACTGTCATGGGACCCTGATCATGGCGTACGATGCACCGCTTGGCATCCAGACTAACAAATTTGCTAAAGCAGCAGCTCTCCTCAGTGGGCTGATCGCCCTCAAGGAGTCCTCAAAATTCATCATTGAGGGTGATTCCCAAGTTATTATCAAAGCTGCCCGCAGCCCAGGAAATTGCTTTTGGCGCATTCACAACTCCATCCGAGAAGTCCTCACCATTCTCCAAGGACTCCCTAACCATGCCTTTCGGCATGTGTACAGAGAAGACAACAGGGCTGTCGATTTCATGGAAAATCAAGCCATCTCAGCTGAAGACTTCACCACCTAGACCAAAAACTTCCCTAAATATTTGGTCCAAATAGCTTTGCAAGACTATCCTAGCAATGATGAGGGCCCTGGTGCTTAGCCCACCTTGATTTAGGGCCTCGAAGTTTTGCTGTTGCACCCCCTAGTGGCCAGGGAAATCACCTATCTGCTCTGCCATGTTGATTGGACCCTGTCCTCCCCTTGCTCATGAGTCGGTCATCAAGATCCCCCTCGTGATGCCAAGTGTCATGGCCACGTCAGACGATCGGTTCATCTCGGGCTAGATTTGTGAAGATCCGTTGGCATTTTTGGCAAGTCCAAGTCAGAGTGCGTGATGCCCCATTTTGACCTTCTTGCCTTGGACATTGTGCCATCAGATTCCCATGCTACGTTTGTTCGCCCATGGCTCTATCCCGTGAGGTCCCCTCAAGTTGATCCCCCACTCAGATTGCACCATCTGGAGCGCTGACATTGACCCTTCTCCCCTGCCCCACGTGGCAGTCGTTAGCCATGCCTCCTCAGCCCCTCCCACATCGTGTCGCCCCCTACCCCTAGTGCTCCTTCCCGATGTCGATGGCCCTTTACCTCCTCCATGCCCCCTTGCAAGTTTTTAAACCTGTCGCACACAGAGTTCTCCCGCATTCTTGTCTGCTTCCCCCTCCCCTTGTCCTCGCATCTTTGGTCAGGCCACCTGATGCAGGAGCATCCAACAGTACCTGATGCAGAAGCATCCAGTGGCAGGAGGGCCACTTTAGAAAAGTTGCCTAAGGAGGAAAAACGTCACGATTTCACGACGTGTCATGAAATCGCGACAGAAAAAGGCAAAGAGGGCGAGGAAGAAAACCTATCGCGATATCGTGATAGGAAAAGTGTCACGATATCGTGACAGGAAGAGGAGAGAGGAGCAGACGAAGAAAGCTGTCGCAATATCATGACATAAAATGTGTTGCGATATCGTGCCAAAAATGGAGAACGGAGCAGCAACCAAGGAGAAGAAGTTGGGATGTCACGATTTCACGACATGTCACGATTTTGCGATTGTTGCGATTTTGCGACTGTCATGATTTTGCGACTGTCGTGAAATCACGACATTGGAACAGCGGCCAAGGGGAAGCAGTGGCAATGTCACAATTTCATGACATGTTACGAAATCGTGACTATCACGAAATCGTGACATCGAAGCAAAAGCCGAGAGAAGGCAGTGGAAGTGTCGCAATTTCATGACACGTCGTGAAATCGTGACACAGGAGCAGTAGCAAAGGGATGGCAGTGGAAATGTCACGAAATCGTGACTGTCACGAAATCGTGACATCGGAGCAGCGGCCGAAGGGAGGCAGTGGAAGTGTCACGATTTCATGACACGTCGCAAAATTGCGATTGTCACGAAATCGTGACCAGAGCAGAAAAGCAAGGGGGCATCCAAAGGTAATGTCATGATATCACGACATGTCACGATATCACAACTTGAAGCCAAGAAAGGCAGCGTTGGAGGAAGATATCGCGACATGTCGCGATATCGCGACCCGAAGGCGAGAAGAGCGAGAGGAAGAGAAAACGTCGCGATATCGCGACATGTCGTGATATCGTGACCAAAAGTGAGGAGGAGCGCAGGGAGGTCAAAATGTTGCAATATCGCGACACCTGCTATAGTGCAACTGGAGGAAGAAGATGATAGAGGTCAGGCGGCGATTGCAGAATGAGGATGACACGTGGCACCCAGGGTGCAGTAAAAGTGAGTGATTACCTAAAAGCATGGGAAACGAAGAGGATGGGCCACGCAGAATAATATGACAGGGAGCGGTGGTCAGAGTGATCAGACAAGAAGCAGCGATGACTGGGGCCATACAAAGTGGTGCCATAAATCAGGTTGGTGCTTCAATTTTTGTGGTAGATGTTTCAGAGGGTCGGGGCCTCTATAAAAACCTAGTTTCTGTAATAGCCCGGGGTGGTGGATTGGAGAACACACTTAGAGTGTAGTTAGAGAGAACCAAGCCGAGCACTGGTTGTTGTAAAGCCTACGGGCTGTATCTGTAAAGAGATTTTCCAGTTAATGAATGAAATTTTCTAGATTTTTGGAGTTGCGTTTCTCGGTCCCCCATCAGTGGTATCAGAGCTAGTGTTCCTGAGTGCGTAAGCAGATCGTCGGTCGTGAGGCAGTTTGCACCAGGATCTGTGGTAGGGTTCTGAGAGAGAAGAGAGAGTTTAGGATCCCTGAGCATGTTAGCAGAGTGCCGAAAGTGAGGCAGCTACACCAGGATCGATTGAGCTTTATGAGAAAAGCAAAGAAAAATGCATCCATGAAGAAGCCATGGCAGTAAGAGTGATATGATGACAGTGGAAGAGTTTGAAGCGTTGCAGAGGCAATTTAAAGCCCTGCAAGAGGAGTGGCTCAGAATAAAATTGCAGAGGCAAGTGAAAGCCCTACAAAGGGAGCTGCGTAGACAGCGTAAGGGTAAACAAGAACGAGGAGGCCAGGAAATGGAGTTGAAGCAGGCTATAGATGAGGAAGTGTGCAGCAGTGGGAGAATCTATTTGGAGGAAGGCAGAAGTTGTTTGGGCTAGGAGAAGGGGTTGGAATAGGCTACAAAGGCAGATGAATGTCTAGATGTGCTGTAGAAGGCAGTAACCAGACAATGCAGAAGTGAAGATCACTTCTCCACCAACATTGGGTGTCTGATGCAGGAGCATCCAATAACACCTGATGCAGAAGCATCTAGTGGTAGGAGGGCCACTTCAGAAAAGTTTCCTAAGGAGGAAAAACATCTCAATTTCACGATGTGTCACAAAATCGTGATAGAAAAAGGCAAGGAGGGCGAGGAGGAAAACTTGTCATGATATCACGACAGCAAAAGTGTCGTGATATCGCAACATGAAGAGGAGAGAGCAGACGAAGAAAGCTATCATGATATCGCAACAAAAAATGTGTCGCGATATTGTGACACAAACAAAGAACGAAGCAGTAGCCAAGGAGAAGAAGTTGGGATGTCACGATTTCGTGACATGTCATGAAATCACGACATCAGAACAGTGGCCAAGGGGAAGCAGTGGCAATGTCACAATTTTGCGTCATGTCGCAAAATCACGACTATCGCAAAATCGCGACATCGAAGCAGAAGCCAAGGGAAGGCAGTGGAAGTGTCACGTTTTCATGACACATCATGAAATTGCGACTGTCGCAAAATCATGACACAGGAGCAACAGCAAAGGGATGGCAGTGGAAATGTCGCGATTTCACGACATGTCACGAAATTGCGATTGTCGCGAAATTATGACATCGAAGTAGCAGCTGAAGGGAGGTAGTGGAAGTGTCGCAATTTTGTGACACGTCGCGAAATCATGACTGTCATGAAATCGTGACCAGAGAAGAAAAGCAAGGGGGCATCCGAAGGTAATGTCACGATATCGCGACTTGAAGCCAGGAAAGGCAGCGTTGGAGGAAGATGTCGCGATATCGCGACCCGAAGGTGAGAAGGGTGAGAGGAAGAGAAAACGTCACGATATCACGACATGTCACGATATCGTGACCAAAATGGAGGAGGAGCGCAGGGAGTTCAAAATGTCATGATATCACGACATGTCGCGATATCGCGACACCTGCTACAGTGCAGCTAGAGGAAGAAGACGACAGAGGTTAGGCGGTGGTTGCAGAATGAGGACGACATGTGGCACCCAGGGTGCAGTAAAAGTGGGTGATTACCCAAAAGCATGAGAAACAAAGAGGATGGGCCATGTAGAATAATCTGATAGGAAGCGGCAGTCAGAGTGATTGGACAGGAAGCGACAATGACAGGGGCCATGAGGAGTGGTGCCATAAATCGGGTTGGTGCTCCAATTTTCGTAGAAAATGTTTCAGAGGGTCGGGGCCTCTATAAAAACCCAATTTCTATAAAATCTTGGGGTGGTGGATTGGAGAACGCACTTAGAGTGTAGTTAGAGAGAACCAAGTCGAGCACTGGTTGTTGTAAAGCCTGCAGGCGTATCTGTAAAGAGATTTTCCAGTTAATGAATGAAATTTTTTGGATTTTTGGAGTTGCGTTTCCCGGTCCCCCATCACCACCCCTGTTTCCCTTGCCCTTGGGCTGTCAGTTCACTCCTCATTGCTGCCAAATTCATCTTCCTTGAGCCTTCCATGCTTGAATTAAGCGAGTCGGCCAGACTATTTTCCAATGCCAAGAAATACACCCCTTTCTTCAGCAAATTCGTAGGGGCTGATGAAGATATTACCCAAAGTTTTTTGGATACCTGGAATGATGGTGAGGTCAAAGTGAAGGGTCTCCACTTCAAAGTGACCAAAGAATTTTTGATGGAGGTTATAGGCCTGCATCATGAGGAGAAAGGCAGAGTCGTCAGATGGGACAAGCACAATTGGGAGGAGGAGCTGTCCCGCTTCCCGAAGTAGCAGTGGGATAAGGCCAATATTTTTTGCACCTACCTCTCGGAACCTTTCGATGAGGCCATCATCCTGGTGATGCAGTATATCACCTACGATGATCTGGACCAGCGGTTGTACAGTTTCCACCTTAGCTACTTCAACCACCTTCGTGGAACCACGTTGGTCAGCACCCCTCGGTTCCTTCTATACTCCCTGAGCCTTTCCATCAACCGAGCTTGCAGGAGCCACTCCCTACCCTCCCACCAAGGCCTCATGGCTGTACTGTATAGGCATGCCCTAGCTAAGTAGCCATAGCTTCACTGCATCCCTCCCCTATCCACTTTCCCCCCTGAAGCGGATAACTCCCCCAGTGCTTCTCTTGCAGCTTCTAAATCCAAGG
This sequence comes from Wollemia nobilis, assembly GCA_028583015.1. Classification (NCBI taxonomy): domain Eukaryota; kingdom Viridiplantae; phylum Streptophyta; class Pinopsida; order Araucariales; family Araucariaceae; genus Wollemia; species Wollemia nobilis. The sequence goes on along the minus strand of JAQPPZ010001036.1, from coordinate 1,811,253 downwards.
AGACCCCCTCCCCCGAAGCCTCCCATTCCTCGAAGCGATGTAGGCCCACCTGGAAGTGCAGAACCCTAGCCCAGGGCCCAGGCGGGGCCTCGCCTCCTGGTGTTAGTCATAAAGGCCCACCCCCAGGCAGTAATAGGGCTGTTGGCAGCACCAAAAAGGCCAAGGTGGAGGCCTCGAAGCCCACTGAAGTTAGCTCTGACTCTGGAAGTAGGCTGCAAAACTTGGCAATCAGGGCCCTTCTTGACACTACGATTGGCTCCATGATCGCATCTGCAAAAGCAACTTCCTCAATGGCCAATGCCCTAGTCAAACTTTGATGCAGGTTGGGCGATGGACCTGATAGGGAGTGGAGCTGATCTGACAGGTTGGGCCCCGTCCAGGCCAGGCCCAGCTGCAGGGCCTCCCGGAGTGACGACGTGCAGTTTTTGTGATATTGGCGTTTGTCGTTTTATGACTTTTCCTTGTTTTGGTGGCCACAGGCCAAATTTTGTTGTTCTGTTTCTTAGTTGGCCTGAGTTTTATAGGGACCAGGGCCCTGGGCCCCGGATCGTTGCCCAAGGGCGTAGCCCCACTTTTTATTCTTAATTTCAACCTCGGCTTTCTATTATTCTAAGGTTTTGGGATCCTTCTTTAAAAAACCAGTTGTAAATATATTGCTACTTATAAAAAAAAAACAACCATTATTTATTATTATTTTTTTGGATACTTGTCCCAATTTAGCATGAAGCAAGGAATTTTGATTATTTTGGGTAAGGAAGAGCTTGTATTTTTATCAATTCTCAACATATTTGAACCATTCTCACAGGGGGATGAGCAAGGTAAACCTTTTGCTTAGGGTAACACGACTCACTTTGTAGGTTTCATCTTTCTTTGTGCAAAAACTTGGATTTATTAGTGTGAAAATGTGTTTGGGATTATGACATATACAAGGTTCAATCAAAGCAGGACTCTACCTTCTAAAAATCAGGATAGCTTTCTACATGATTTTTTCTATTATGAATATATATATATATATATATACGAGTTTTTTTATTGTCATCATGTGTTGCCCTACTGCTTTATTAGATGTATGCAATGTTTATGTTTGCTTTACTGATGCTTTTATGGATGCTTATCATGGATGCATGTATTGTAATATGATGTGATTTTATGATATGTGTATGAGTGTATGCATCATGAAATGTATTATTTATTAATTTGTATTGATGATTTATGAATACTATTCGACACACTAGATGATAGCACCATAGACTATACATAATTCATCGATTCATTTTAATATTATCATAAGACTATGTAATGAATTGTGAAAATGTGAGCTGAAAAACATATGATAAAATGGTATGTAATGATATGCATAGTAAGATGTGATAGAATATTTTTGAGGTTTTCATGAGACTCAAAAAATCTAGGGATCTAGTCAAAAGTTGTATATTAACCATGAAAGACTTTTTGGCAAGGTATAAATATGCTAGGATTACCAAGATATTCAATATCACTGTGTGTGCATGTGATTTCATTGCTATGATAACACATAAAGTTACTCTAATGCCAAACAGGATTCATGCAACCCATTTGTACTAAAGATCACCCTATGAGTATCATTATCCCGAGTTTTGTACGTAGTTGAATTAGACCACTAGGCAATACAGGCTACCAAAAGCTAGCTCATCCGCATGCAAACATTGGTCTGTACAAAAGTAGGTTGCTAATGTGATAAACATATCATCATGCATAAGGATACCGCCATTGCCAAGCAGGCTTGATTCCATCCAACCTATAATGAGTATCACCTTATGGTTATCAGATGCTGAGAATTCCAGGGATTTAAGTTCAATACTCCCTTCTTTTATTTTATCTTTGAATTGCTCTAGGGATTTACTCATTTTTGTTTTGGTGAGCAAGGGATTTTGGTCATGGTGAGAACCACTATTTATTTTGCTTTTTGCTTTTGCTAATGGTGAAAACCACTTTTTCTTTTGAATATTGTTAAGTGGTAACAACCACTATTTATTATTATTTTTTGGATACTTACCCCAATTTGGCATGAAGCAAGGGATTTTAATTATTTTGGGTAAGGAGGAGCTTGTCATTTTGTCAATTCTCAGCATCTTTAAACCATTCACATAAGGGGGATGAGTGAGGTAAAATTTTTACTTAGGGTAACACAGACCACTTTGTAGGTTTCATCTTTTTTTGTGCAAAACTTGGATTTATTAGTGTGAAAATGTGTTTGGGATTATGACGTATACAAGGTTAAATCAAAATAGGACTCTACATTATAAAAATTAGGATAGCTTTTTACAAAATTTGAGAAGAAAAATAGAGACGGTTGAGTGACCGAAAACCCTAAATATGCCTTATAACCAATGGCCTAGGTGAAGGGAAACAGACACAAATATGAAAGGTGGGAAATGCAGATGGAAATGATAAGTGTGATGTACATGGGTGTGAATAATGACTCTTGATAAAGTTGATTTTGAAGGATGCCTAGTGTACAGATCTGGTGCTAGACATGTATGAGCAATTTCTAAAATGCAAAATGCAATGATGGGTATGCCTAATGCAAGTAATTGTATAATTTAACGATATGAAATGTAATGCAATGCAAAATATTTGTTTTTTTGATATTTTAATGATATTTTTGGATTTTGATAAATATATATACACATTTGACCAATGGGCTTAATGGATGCCATTGGGGCATTTTGGGTGACCAAAGGGTTTACAGATACCTTTGGGGATTTTTAGGGTGACCAAAGGTTTTATAGATACCTTTGGAGCATTTTAGGGTGACCAAAGGGTTTTGTAGATACCTTTGGAGCATTTTGGGTGACCAAAAGGCTTATATATGCCTTTAGAGAATTTTGGGTGACCAAAGGGTTTTGTAGGTGCCTTTGGAGTTTTTTGGATGACCAAAGGGTTTATAGATACCTTTGGAGATTTTTGGGTGACCAAAGGGTTTATAGATACCTTTGGATATTTTTGGGTGACCAAAGGGTTTATAGATACCTTTGGGGCTTTTTGGGGTGACCAAAGGGTTTGTAGATACCTTTAGGGCATTTTGGGTGATCAAAGGGTTTATAGATACCTTTGGGGATTTTGGGGTGACCAAAGGGTTTATAGGTACCTTTGGAGCTTTTTAGGTGACCAAAGGGTTTATAGGTACCTTTGGGTATTTTTGGTGACCAAAGGGTTTATAGATACCTTTGGAGCTTTTTGGGTGATCAAAGGGTTTATAGATATCTTTGGGGATTTTTGGGTGACCAAAGAGTTTAAAGATACCTTTGGGGATTTTTGGGTGACCAAAGGGTTTATAGGTACCTTTGGGGCTTTTTGGGTGACCAAAGGATTTATACGTGTCTTTGGAGCTTTTTGGGTGACCAAATGATTTATATGTACCTTTGGAGCTTTTTGTAACTTTGATTATTTTATGATTTTTGGAGGAAGGCACGATACCTTATGCACCCCTAGCATTTGTGGTGATCAATGGAAATCAGGAAGGTGTGATACCTTTAGAATCCTCAATTTCCTTATTTGTTGCGATGTAAATAGTGGGGAAGGTGTGACACCTTGGATACCCCTAGTATGTACTGTGATTGATGCAATGTTATTGGCTTATCTAGGAGTGATAGAAATTGACTCCCCTTGTTGTGGTGAGGATTTCTATGTAATGCCAATGTCGTGATGGGGTAAAATGAGTGACCCATTTGTGGATGAAGCTTTCTTATTAATAAGATATTGTATCACATGTCTAAAAACATAACAATTACTGATGTCATAGAGGAAATAATGATCCTCCTTGTATCGTCTAGATCTAGTCCTATTCAGGTTGAATACGGGTATGTCTGGCAAGAAGATTGTCTTTATTTTTTGTAGGTTGTAAAAATGGTTGATAGGGGCTCAAATAATGGAGTCTAGGTATGAAGTTGATGTTTTAAATGAGGTGAACATGGTCGAATCATTTTATGAGATAGCGGGGTTGCATGTGTCTCAGTCACCTATTTAGATTGCTCTTCTTGGCTCCTATCTAGGTAATAGCTCCTAAAATATGTCAATTTGTTTATTGTTAATTTGAATATCATTCTTGTCAAGCATATACTGTACCTTATTCTTGAATGTGATACATGACTGAATTTCATGACCATTTACTTGATGATAAGGATAGTATTGGTCGTCTCGATACCATATTGGTTTGGGCCTGTTGGGATCTAAGGGATGAATATATGGTGATGTGATAGCCTTGGCCTCATATAATCGATTAAATGGTGACACCAAAGATTCAGGAAATGGTGTATAAGTGTAAGGTTGATGGTGTTGTTGCATTTTTATCTGATTTTATTAAGACTTAACCTTGGACTACACAAGCGAGGGTTGAACCTAACAATCAGGGGGTTGAGGTTTTGGATGACTCAATCGTAACTCCATGCTTGTAAGTCGATTAAAGATATATTGTAAATCATTGTGTTGGTGACTCACTTGTAACTCAATATTTGCTAGTCTATCCAAGATATATTATAAAAATAGTGGAGTTGATTACTGAATAGCTATTGATGAAGTTGTATGACAACTAATAGGTAGTGGAGGTGGATTGGGTGTGGGAGCCAAGAGACAATTGAGTAGATGTGGATAAAAAATTCTCAATGTTTGAGCAGATGTGGATGGTTCATGATGATTGTGGGTAGTGAGTATATCCACATGCTCTTGTTCTTGATTTAGCTCATGCTCTTGTTCCAACTTAGAGTGTTCAGTTGTGGTAGCTAGATTATCCCCACTTTGGTGTAGGGGGTACACCTATTCTTGATTTTGTGGAGATGTTGAGTGAGATGGAGTAGGTGTGATTTAATCCAATAATGATAATAATTTTCGTATGGATGGAGTGTTGGATGGAGTCACAAGTTGCATAGATAGATTCAAAGGACTATGGTTCCCTATCATCACATTGATCATTCCCACAAAATCATGAGAAGATGTATTTGCATTTGTACAAGTCATGGACACTTCATCAACTTGTCCAAGGTGGTCCGCTTGGCCTTCATGTTTGGATGGTGAATAAAAAATGCTATCAATGGGTAGAGACTGGAAAAGAGGATGACCTAGGTCCTTGATCGACTCAATGATAGGCGTGAATGTAACATTGTGCATTATGTACTCATAAAGTTCAGGATTGGTCAAGTGAATGGTGTCCTCAATTATGATGGAATAAGATGGTATGATATGATATGATTTATCCATATTAACTGTGGGTTCCTCCTTGTTGGTAGGAGTGGAAAGGTCTTCTACTGATGTTTCAAATATGGCTATGGGAGCCTTTGCAGTTGGTCTTTTTGACTCTTTCTCGCTCAGAGAAACTGAGGATAAGGGGGAGTGGTAGTAGAAATTGATGGTACCAACGGTGGTGAAGATAGGTTCACAACTAACCGTGGGATTGAATATAGACTCTGGATAAGATCATCGGGTTTACTATCCAAGAGTGTGGATGGAAGAGTAGACTCCTATGGATGATCATCCTTATTGTAATACTTGAAGGGGTCTGGTTCGACATGAACCACATGGACCTGGCCTTCATGAATGTATTTGATGCATTGATGCATGATGGAGGGGATGCACTCCATGTCTCTCATCCAAGGTATTCCTAGCAGTATGTTGTATTGTCTCGCACTTTTCAAGATGTGGAACAATGCAGGCATAGTATTTTGTCCTACTTGAATAGGTAGGACTATTGTACCCACAGTGGAGGATAAAGCATCGTTAAACGCTTGCAAGGTGAATGTGGATGCTGCAATGTGCAAAGATGAAAGGTTGAGATGTTTCAGTGTAGTTGTACTAATAATGTTTACTGTGGATTATATATCAACCAATACTCACTTATAGGGGATCTTTTTGATGCACACGATAATGTGCAAAGGAGGGTCTGATAAATTGGCAAACACTAGTTTTATCTCATGATTTTGAAAGGTTATAACAGGCTCTTTGTGCATTTGTATGTATCCCACAAATTTGGCGAAAGCATCCAAATTGTGAGGTTGTAACTTGATTGAATTTAAAATCTCCATGAGAGTTTCTCGATGCTTGGGATATTTTTGTATTAACTTGCCCATAGTCATGTTGGCTAATGATGTATGCGAACTTCACATAGACCTACTATGGATTGTTACCACTTGTTGGATGGAAGTTTTGGGTGGTGAAGCCCATGACGTAGAGGGAGTGTAGAATTATCTACTAAGCCCCTTGGTAGGTTGATTACATCTGGTTTGATCTTGGAATCAGTGTTGGCTAACCGAATTATCCATTTGAGCATGTGGAGAACCCATTGGTGTTCTCTTGGTAGAGGTACTTTGGTGGTCGTGTCATCTGAGTGAGGGGTTGACCTCGTGATAACTTTCTAGTTATTGTGCAGGAATGATGATATCCTTAGGAGAATAGCGAAGGCATTTAGGACCCCCTTGTAAATATTCTACGTCACTAGCCCTTGATTGGGCTTGGCCACATGCAGTTACCATGTGATTATCTCCTTTACAAATTTTAATGATTCAACACACAAAAATAGAAACACATAGTAATACAAGTGTTTATATCTTTGAAAGATTTATATGTGTTCCTAAAACTGTTTGGTGTATTTTTATTTATTATTTTGCAAAGAGATCTCTTTTCACATGTTTTAATACTGTTGATATATTTCTCAATTTGTTTAAGGGATTTAATTTGTATACTTGCAACTCGACAACCAACAATGGAATTCCGATCATGTAAACCAACCAAAGTATGGATATGAAGCCCATACCTAATCAGGGAGCACAGGTTCTACTAGTCCTCACCCATATTGACCGTGGGAAGCGATACACCCTTAGAAGAGGAGTGCATGCTATTTTCCATGGCTAAGACATTTCTTGGAGCCGAATTTGGACAAAAACAGGGTTTGTAGGATGTGAGCCAATGGGTGGATATGAAACCCACTATCGTTGGTATTTATTAGTGGTTGGGGATGAAATTCCAACTCACTAATGTTTAAATGTGATGTGGTGTGTATGGTTCCTTTTATAATTAAAGAAAGTAAAACAAAGTAGCATTCAATGAATCTTCACTAAATGCATAAGAAACATTTCACTTTTCGAAATCTTAGCATGAATAAGGAACCTATAAAATACTTATCCTATATGACAACCTAACCCTTAGGTAGGTCACAAGTAGTCAAACCATTCAAATGCATAATTAAACTATTTTTTCCCTATTTTTCTTCTGTTTGTTATTTTGAATCTTAGGAATAAAAAATTAACCTTTCAATCAACAAGGAAAAGACATGAAAAGCTAAATTTAACTTTTTTTAAACAATATTAATGCAAATTGAAGGTTTAGGTACTTACCTTGAAAGTCTAAGAAGCTACTATTTCTGGAAATTTGGGTTGAAGACCCCCTATTTTGTGGTCATCCCAGGGTGGGATGGCTAAAAATTTGGGGGCCGTACCTGGGTGGGATGGTTGCTGTGGCCATCCCTGGGTGTTCCAAGTAGGAATTCAGGAGTCGTTTCAGTCCAGAATGACTAGAACCTACAACATTCAAAGTGCAAAAAAAAGGTCAAAAGTTGCAAAAATAAAAAGGGACAAGGATCCCACTGTGATCACCATTGTAGAGCAGAAAAATGGTGTACCTAGCAAAGAGAAATGAAATGCATCTATTGTTCTATTCAAGAATTCAAAAGTGACAATAAAGTAAGCAATAAGTGATAAATATTTGAAAGAAATAGGGGGTTCTATTTATATTGATTAATTTGTCAAATATGTGGTTACAAAATGTCCCCTTGAGGGCTCTCAATTGATACAACTCATTACAATGTCGAAGGATCCAATCCTTTCATAAAATTAAGGTGCGCTTTTAGTGTCTTCCTCGCACTCATGATTGAAGAGTGGGTTTTTGCTACCACTGCAATGAGATATCCATATTCAACTCTTTAGCTCCTTCCTCATGCATTGGAATACCTATACCTACACACAAGAAATTGAAATTGGTTAATAGCATGTGCGGATTAAGATAAAATTAATGAAATGCATGCAACATAGGATACAAAGAGTGCAATAGAGAATGCAAAACTACTCCAAATGATACCAAAAATTAGCATAATGCATATTATATAATTTTGGAATGATCTATGTAGAAATTGAAATGAAATGGTGAGCATAATCTATGGCCATCCTTGGGTGGGACAATTGGGACTATCATCACAAAAACCCTAATTGAAGGTCCAAAACTACTCCAAACTTTACCAAATTCAAGTATGATGCATATATACTACTCTAAAAATGATCTACACTAAAATTAATTCAAAATTGTATGCCAATTCATGGCTGTCCTTGGGTGGGCCAATTGGGACTGTTAATCGTCCCAAGTGGGGACAACCACTAAACATGGTGGTTTTTTCCACCAATTATTTTAGGATCTGGTCTAGCATACTCCTATGGGTGTTGTTGTAAAATTTGGTGATTTGATTCATAGGAATGGATGGATTTTGGAAGGGATGTATGTATTTTGGGATGCCTTGGAAACTCCTTTTATTTATGAAGATTTCAAGGGTAAATACGAGGGCAAAAGGGGAGAGCAAATCTCGGCAACACTGTGGTGAATTATTGCAAAGATCTCTCTCTGAAATTGAGTGGAATAACTTCAATTTATATCCCAAGAGGGCCACAAGGCCAAAGGGGTAAGTTAGAGCATGCAAGGCAGGTGTCGCCACTTGTCAAAACCCTTACCATGCATTGGGTGGAAGAGACCTCCAATTTGGGCCTCCAATTTATAGTGTGTGATGGCCTAGACAGTCTCCCAATCTGTCATAAGTCATTGGGTGGGATAAATGGTAGAATTTGATTGCCATTTGTCCCACCATCGACTTTTTGAGTGGTCTAGACCATGGCCATCCCACCCAAGGACGGTTGTTTGTGGCTGTCCTTGGGTGGGATGACCATAAACTATGGTTGTCTTGGGGTGGGATGACCATGGTTACATTACCCAAAACTTCACAAAAGTGGTTAGGATCCCTAATTAACCCCTGAGGGTTACCCAATAGGGCCATATAATATCGATAAGAGTGGCATCATCATAGTCTTATCTGATTGACATGATTTTAGTATCTACAGAAACTTTCATTCCATGTTCACATTGATGTCTTTAATATTATTATAGGTGAAAATTTTGGAAAATAAGAAGAGAATGAAAAGAACTATGCTACTTACTATATTAGTAAAAACATAACTAGGGCCAAAAAGAACTATACCACAATTAAAAAGGAATTCCTAGTAGTGGTTTATGCCATTAATAAATATTGTTATTATATTATTAGGTATCCTGTATATGTGCATATTGACCACACTACAATTAGGTATTTAATGAAAAAACCTATTGTAAGTGAAAGAGTTGTTCAATTGATACTACTACTATAAGAATTAAACATTACTATTACGAACAAACTAGGCAAGACCAATGTAGTCATTGACTTTCTATCAAATTTTAATGCTATTGGTGAAAAATAACTAGTAGATGACTCTTTTCCTTATGAACTTTTGTTTGTAATATCAACATATTCGCCATGGTTTGAAGACCTCACCAATTATTTGGTAACTAGGAAGGTTGCTCCTTATATTACCTCTAATAAAAGATAAAATTTAATTCAATAAGATTCATCATTCCAATTGATTAAAGGTTTGTTTTTCAAATGTGAGCCTAACTATATCTTGCATATGTGTGTAAGGGAAGATAAGATCTATGACATCCTTAAGGCATATCATGATGAACATTCTAGAGGGCACTATTCAACAAATATAACTAAATGTTAGCAAATAACTACTCTTATCATAGGTTAATCAATTTCTAGGATTAAATAATATCTCAAGAACATACATGAATCAATCTACAACAAAAAACATAAAACTCAGTGAATATTATTGATAAACATCTACTTTAAGCAATGCTTATTTGATACCTATTACAAATATTTGTCTTCAATATATACATACATGAGAATATTCATATTAAAATTACTCTTGATCTTTACACTTACATAAATTCTTCATATCCTTATACTCACAGGAGATCTAACTCTTCACATTTCTCAAATAATAAATCTCACATATTTACATAAATAAAAAGAATTCTATGATTGCTCATAACTCCTCACTTATAAACATGACACTTCACTCACATAACTCACACTTACTAACATGACACCTCACCTACATAACTCCACACTTATTTACATGACACATAACTCACACTTAATAACATGACACCTACTATAGACTCAAATATTAAACACACCTTAGACTAAACTATTTACAAGGTGCTTGCAACATTATTGCAAGGTACCAAATAATGTAATACCTCCAACACCCCCTGTATTACATTATTTGGTATGAATGCTTTGGCATTCATGTCCATTCATCTTCTTGATATAACTTAGATGATACATTCTAGCTTGTTCCAATTTTGGTACTACTAGTGACTTTGACCACTTCTAGAATTACCTTAGAAATTATTTTTTGAAGAAGTCTTGTTTTCCTATCCAATTATCCTAGGGAAGAGATTGAAGAAAATAAACCTCACACAAAGTGACATAATAGGGCCTCTCCCAAGAGTAGGTTTTGGCTCAATCAAGGGCCTTCGAGAGTTTTATACAAGACTAGATCCTTGTTGAGATGTGATCTTTAGGTACTCTAATATCAAGGGGAAAGGGATGTAAGAGATAAAATGAAACAACTAAAAAAATATAAATATCCTAAGCTAAAAAATATGGCAATGTTCCAAAGATCAAAATGAATACTATGTACCAACATGAATACTATGTACCAACATGAATACTTCCTCTCCTCAACACATATGAGTCAAAATGAGAGTTATAGACATTTACAAACATATGAGAGTTATAGACATATACACACATAAAGATATGGGTCATAGCATGATAACCATAGATGGCTACTCAAAATAGATGTGTAGGCATCCCATATACACACGTCTACAAGTAAAACTCAAAAACAAGTAACACATACACACATATAGAGATAAGTTAGAGCATGAGAACCATAGATGGATACTCAAAATAGATGTGTAGACCTCAAATAGATATATATGCAAATAACATTATAAATTATTGTTCCAAAAATATAGGTTTGATTTTCCACAAGATTCTCATGAATTGACTGTTATATAGAAAGAAATTAAAGGAAAGCTTACAAAACCTTGTACATGCAAACTTGTCGATGCTTTACAATTTTAAAACTACTACTATTTATAGATTATAAAGAGGAGATTTTTCCTCCAAAATTGTGTAGAGATTTCAAGTATGTTTGGTTCTTCTATATATTGGGTCATGTATTCATTGAATTTTTCATGTCCCTCTAAGTCCTCTCGATATATAATCATTAATGTTGGGTTTTTTAGGTCCCTGGATGCTCAATTACCTTAGTTATTGCCATATATCCTTTCTCACAATTCCTAGAATCTACATGCAGGAAATTAATATCACTTGGCTTGAGGATTTCTCTTAGTATGGCTTCCATCACTTCGGCCTTTAATGCACCGATTACTTCCCTAGGTTGCCACATCATCCCTATAGAAGAGGATTGTTTATATTAGAAGACTGTACACCTCAACACAATCTATGGGGTCCAGGGTCATGATCCTAGCTGGGGGATGCCAATGACCCTCAATGTAAGGGTTTAGGGGCGAAAACCCCTAAATCAATTTTTTTTTCTCTAAAATTTTGGAGCATAGGTGTTTTCAACATTAAAAAAAATTATCTTCATCTGATATTGAAGCTTTTATCATCTTCTATCCTTGGAGCTTCAATTGATTTCTAACCTTGAAACTTTGTGCATAAAAAAATTTACCTTTTGTTTTTGGTCAAAATTTTATAATTTTTTACTTTTGAACACTTAAGTTTTCCTAATTTTTTGGACATTTATTCTTGTTTGATCCTCAAAACATTTCTAATTTTTTTTGGTTCACACTTCATCTGAGGCTTCATTTTCTAATCCCCACTTGTTTCTTCTCTGCTTAAGATTTTTTTGAGGCAATTTTTGAGTGTGGTGAGAATTCACTACAAGTCCATCTAGTGCTATCATAAATATTCCTTTTACACTTTTCCATCCATGATTTATATTCCCTTTGTGCCAACAATATCTTTGAGAATGATTATTACCTCCATAATTTTTACAATGATGAAGATCCCAATATTTTTTTGCCTTGTGTCCATATATGTTGCAATGCTTACACATGTTCATACTGTGAATGTAATTCCTTTTTTGTTTCCTTAACAAATTTTGTATGGGCTTTTATGGTCTTTAAATCACAATTCCCATAAAAATCATTTTTTTCACAACATGCATCTTTCATCATAGGTTTGTTTTTTTTATCCTTAATTTTTCCTTGTCTTTTTGTCTTAAGAACATTTAGAGTGACTACTTCATTGTAATTTTATTTTCCATATATTGCAATCATTATCATCCTTGATAATACCATGTATGCAATGTTTAAGTATTAAAATACTCTATTTTTAGCTTCTTTGTGAATGGATTGTAAAAATACCATGAATTCTATTGATCGATATTTTTCATCATTAGTAGTTTTTTGAGAAATGATCTTTAAATTAATTTTAAAAGACTTTTATTTAACTATATTATTATCTGGAAATGCATACTAAATGCTTGTTTTCATTTTTATTTGATTTCTTTTCTCAAATTCCATGATGTGTTTCTTCAAGTAATTTATTATTACCTTTAATCCCTTCAAATAATTATGCAATCTTTGTGCTAAAAAAAAATCAATTCTTTCCTTTCTTGTAGAATTCCTTATTACTCCCAAATACCTCTTCCTTCAATTTTCAATAATTCTTTATTCTCTTCAAATTATTTTCTTTCTTCAATTTTCAAATTTGATATTCTTCTTCAATAAATTCTTTTAATTCTTTATAGAAAATTGTTTAACTCCAAATTTAATATTTCCTTCTTCAATTATTCTTCAATATTCAATTCAATTTTCTTTATTCTTTCTTCAATAATTTTCTTCTTCTTCAATCATTAATTTATTTCTTCAATTTTTTCTTCAATTCAATTTTCAATTTTCAATTTCTTTCTTCCTTCAATCTTTCATTCTTTTTATATTTTTCTTCAAATTTTTATTCTTCTTCAATCTTCAATCTTGAGACCTTGATTAATGAATAATTTGAGGGACCTTTGTATTAAGGCTTACTTGTATATGACCGGGCTATTAAAAAATGCTCATGAAGATCTTAGGAGGGACATTTTTTGTAGAACTTCCAAAACTGTCGAACTATTTTTGGTCATATTTCACGCATCCAGACTCAGATTAAGCTAAAATTTTGATGGTAGATGCCTGAAAAACACTAGAATATCTCCATAAATTTTTAGATCTTTTGGAGCAACAAAAATCCTAGATAATCCCTATGTGAACAAGATTTTTGGCAAGCGATTGTGCAAGGGTTTCATCTGGGTTAAGTGCAAGCAGCTCCAGAGGTTGGTTTTCGAGGTCTTCGAGCCCTAATGACCAATATTTTTATGGTTTTTGCTCAGGATTTTAGCAAGAATGCTATAGGGGATCCAATATGGGTTTACAAACTATCTTTCAATAGATGTCTAGGCTATAAACTTGAGTGACAATGACTTCCAATTTGCTGCACAAAAGAAAAGTGAAAATATACCTTTCCACGACATCTAGGGCATGGATTAAAGAGACCATGAAACAAGTTTCAAGTAGCTAATAAAAAAATGGCTCAGATATCAAGTGAATCTGGTTCTAAGGTGCACCCACAAAATAAATCTACTATGGAAACCCCTGTCAAGGGTAAGAATTTTGAAGAATCAACCCCAAAAATAAATTTTAAGGATACCCTCAATGGTGGACAACCTCAACCTAATGCTAATATTAATCTTAGGGTTTCCCATAAACTTCTAAGAATACCTAATATTAATCTCAGAAAAATGGAGTTAGGATGTCTTAAAGTAGCTTATGGAACTCCTATTGTTAAGCTTGATATGGGCAACATTCAGACTGACATTGAAGATTTGGAAAAAAATGACTAATTTGTCATTTTGTGGGTTTTCGTCCGAGCCTATCTACTTTCAAAGTTTAAAAGTTGAAAACTAAAGGTGAGTTACAAATCTCTATTTATCCAAATGGTTATTTTATCGTTTTATTTGCTAATAATGAAGATACAGAGAAACCTTTTCAAGGGGGTCCCTGGTCTTTCGAAGGGCAGGGCTTTTCATGAAGCCCTGGCATACTAAATTTAAAGCCAAATAAGAGATGCCTTCTGTAGGTCCTGTTTGGGTTAGAATCTTTGGCCTCCCAATTAAATTTTGGAATCCAAATTTTCTTCTTCAATTGGAAATAGGAATATTTATGATGACTGTTGATTATACTAAAAAAAATGAACATATTATTTATGCTCATATTTGTGTTTTAATGGATTTTGACAAACCCCTACCTAAAAAGATCACTTTACAATTTGGGGAGCAAGTAGTAGACTATGAGAACATTCATTTTCATTGTCGAATTTACCATGAATATGGTCATTTGGATAGTATTTGCCCAAATAAAATTATAGATCAAAAGAAAGAAGATATAAATTCAGCAGGTTTCGAAATGCCTAAGAAGAAGAACACTAAAAAAAAACCAGTTATGAAGGATTCTGCTAATATGTTTGAAATTCTTTCCACAAATGAGATCCCAAGTGAGGAAGAGAAAATAATAGAAATAGAAATCTTAGAAACACAATTTAAAAATAAAGGGAAAAACTCATAGACAAACCAACAAATCAAAGGATTTCAACAAAAAAAAAGGGAGAAAATATTCACAAGAAAAACAATCTTTTAAATGTTAAAACTTCAAATAATACAACTCCCAATATAGACTCTGTTGAACCTTCTGGCAATATTTTGACTGTGTACAAGCATTATTCAAGGCTAGAAGCCATATAATATTCAATTGGAGTAAGTCAATAAACATGGAAAAAAACTAAATATGGATTCTAATCAAAAGGTAGGTCGCAAGACTAATCAATATCACATGGTAAAAGAAGGTGAAAAGCTTGTAGAGGAAGGTAGGATTAATGCCCTTCCTAACTTTTTTAGCCCTGTTATTAATGAAAGTCACCACTTAAAATATTAGAGGACTCAAAGAGAGTATTTAAAAATAAAATGAAATTATAAGAATGACTCAGATAAATCATCCACATCTTGTTTTCCTTCAAGAAACGAAGATGTTAATAGAATATATGGAATCAATTGCTAGTAAAATTTGGCCATCTAGAAAAGTGGTTTCCCTTAGTTCCTAGGGGACTTCTGGTGGCATTGCTTGCCTTTGGGACCCAAAAGAGGTTGTTATTCACCATATGGTTGGAATTTGGGGTCTTTTTGCTATAGCTATTCAAAGAAGATATTCCAATCAAATTATGCTCTGCATTACTATTTATGCTCCGACTAATTTGGAGGAAAAAAGAAGATAGTCGAAGAATATTACTTATATTATCTCTAATTTTTTTGAAGCTTGGATCTTGATCAGAGGATACTTTAATACCATCCTCTCTCTAGATGAGAAAATGAGAGGAAATATAAATTTGGACAAGAGCATTGACCTCATGAGTGAATATATTACAAACCTCCATCTTGTGGACATCCAGCCATATAATGGCCTTATGACTTGGTCTAACATAAGTTAAGGCTTAGCTTGTATAATGGAGAGATTGGATAGGTTCTTGCTCTCTGATAATTTATTAATCCATGTTCACATTCCTAAAGTGAAGACTCTTAACAATGCTGGTTTGGATCATTAGCCTATCATGGTGGAAATGTGGAAAACCAATGTGAGTTTCTCTCCTTTTTTATTTTAGTTAATGTGGCTTAGAGACATTTCCTTTAAACCTTGAGTGCAACAATGGTGGAAGGAAGGTAAACCTAGGTATGGTACTAAGATGTTCTATTTTTCCAAAATATTGCAATACATTAAATCCAAAATCAAGACTTGGAACTGGAAGGAGTTTGGGGATGTTCATAAAAAAACATGAAGTTATTGCTCGGATTGAAAATTTGAATAAGAAAATATGTTTAGGTGACCTCACAGAGAGTAAAAGTGTAGAAGAAATTAAACTCACAGCTTAGTTAGAGGAATGGGAAAAAAAAGAACTCTTATGGAAGCAAAAATCTAGAATTCAATGGCTCAAAAAAGGTGATCAAAACATAAATTTCTTCCACAAATCTCTTCTAGCTCGAAGATCTCACAACTTTATTTCTTCCCTAAATTAGATTCTGGAGATGTTTTCTACACTTGGGATGGCATGAACTCTATTGTTGTCAATTAATTTTCTAATATTTTTATTGCTACTCCTCTTGACTCAGCTTATCAACATGTTATTCAAGCAATCTCTTCTCTTATCACTTCTGAGGAGAACTCTATTTTGACTTCTCCTATTACTATCAATGAGCTTCAATAGGTAGTTTTTAAAATACAAAAAGAGAAAACCCCAGGTCCTTATGGTTTTCCCATTGAGTTCTACCAAGATTTTTGGGATATCCTTCATGCCGATTTATTAGAGGTGGTGGAAGAAGCTAGGAAAACCAAAGAAATTTTGAATGTTATCAATAAAAATTATATTACTCTTGTTCCAAAAGCTCAAGAGGTTGAACATATCTCAACTTTTAGACCTATTGCTTTATGTAATTTTCTTCTCAAAATCATTACTAAGATCATGACAAAGGTTGAATCCTCTTTTGCATAAGATTATTTCCCCTAAACAAGGGGGTTATGTGGAAGGACGTCAAATTGTTGATGAGATAGTTCTTGCTCAGGAAGCCATCCATTCTATGGATATACAAAAATCTCCTTCCATGTTCATTCAGTTAGACTTATCTAAATCTTATGATAGAGTGGATTGGCACTTCCTTATCAAAGTTTTGAGGCAATTTGGTTTCTCTTAGGATTCGATGGATTAGATTATGGAATGTATCTCTTTAGTTTCCTACTTAGTTATTATCAATGGTAGGCCTTCTTAGTTGTTCTCATCTTCCAAAGGTATTAGGCAAGGTGATCCCCTATCCCATTATTTATTCACATTATTATTGCTAAATGCTTAGTTAGGGATATAACCAAAAAGAGATAATAAAAAACCCTTGAGGGAGTTACCATTTATCATGGAGCTAGATCTATCTCTCATCTTAAATTTATTGATGACTCTACTCTTTTAGGTAAAGATACAGTTAAAGAAGCTTCTACTATTAAGAAAATCATTAGCTATTTTTCTAAGGCTACAGGACAATTGATCAATGAAGACAAATCTAAAATTATTTTCTTTCACTGCTCTACCAAAAAATAATCCATGGTCTTGGATAAATTAAGATATAAAAAGACCTCCCTTCTAATCACTTATTTAGGTATTCCCATCAACATTTGTAGAAAAAAATATTGGAATTAGTTGTTGGACAAAGTCAAGAAGAAAATTGGAAAATGGACCAATAGGTGGCTTTCTTCTAGGGGTAGAATCACCTTGGTAAAATCAGTCCTTTAGGCTATTCCTATTTATATTTCTACTGTGTTGAATATCCCAAAGGTTGTTCTTCAAGAACTAGATCAAATCAATCATCGGTTCCTATGGAGTGGTACTAAGGAGAAAAGAAAATGGGCCTTGGTGAAATGGGACACTTTATGTCTTCCTAAGAATGAAGGGGGTTAGGATTCTGATCTACTATTAATAACAATAAAGCTTTAGCTGCTAAATTATATTGGAGGATTTTGCATAACCCCAATGCTCTTTGGGTCAATAATCTTCGTGCTAAATATGTTGAGAAAAAAAGTCCTGAAGACCTTGTTCGCTATCAATTGACTTCCAAAGGTTCTCCCATTTTAGAAGTTCTTAAGACTGGTGAGGATTTTATAAAGCAAAAAATAATTTGGATCATTCATAATGGTCAACAGGCAAATTTTTGGATATATTCTTGGGATGGTCACAAGCCTTTGATAACTTAGTTTCCCGATTGGAAGCCTTGGATGGAGGAGCTTCACCGAGCTAACTGGATAAAGGTGTCTAATTACTATTGGTACCATACTAGTAATTCAGAGATTTCTAGATATTGGATCCCTATTGAGTATCGACCTATTCAAATCCCAAAAAGGCAAATATAAGATATCCAATACATCCTTCATATGAGATATCTCTCTTGATCCCATGATAAAGATTATTTTGGATGGAGAAACACTACTAAGGGTGAGTATTCAGTTGCTCAAGTTATTTGGCCTTATGCCATAATAATACCAACCAATCATCTGACATATTTTATTAGTTGTGGGATCAAAAGCTTTGGCCTAAGGTGAGGTTATTTACTTGGCTTTTATTGCATCACAGGGTGCTTACTGGGGAGCATCTTATGAAGTGTGGTTTTCATAGCCCTTTTAGATGTGAAATGTGTGGAGAGAATGTGGAAACTCACAGTAATATTTTTATTCAGTTTACTTTAGCCTCTAAGCTTTGGAGGAGAATGGGCACTTTACTTGGATTACAATGGTACAATTTTTTTTACTTTTGAACAACTTTGGAGGGATTGGCCTAATCAAGAGGGTGTTGATAATTTTATTAGGCAAATAGTTTGGATGGGTTCTACCATTCTTATTTGGAATATCTTGGAATGAAAGAAACAACCATATTTTTAATCAAGAAAGGAAGGATATTCACTATATATGGAAAAAGATCATTGCCAACTTAGTTGAATCAGTCCATCAGCTCCTTAATCACCCCAAAAAATCTCACCAAAGATGGGTTCAAGTGATGCAAATATTGAATATTAATTCTTATAAGAGCAACCAACTTAAAGAGAATGTGAGTAATTGCAATATGGATAGAACAAAGAATTGGCAACCTCCTCCTAAGAATTTTGGAAAAGTCAATACTAATGGAGCCTCTAGAGGGAACCTTGGAAAAGCTAGTGCGGGAGGAATTGGTAGACTTTTAGATGGCTCCATAGTTTTTACTTTTACTAAGAATTTGGGTATTCTATCCAATAACTTTGCTAAGAAGTATGGTATCCTTAGAGGACTTCAAGAGGCTACTAAGGTTGGATGGGAAAAGGTACTAGTTTATTTTGACTCTCAACTCATGATTAATATTTTGAAGACTTCTTATAAGAATCATAAGGTTGATTGGAGAATAAAAAGAATTATTGAGAAGATTCAGTTAATCCAAATGGGATTTTTGAAAGTTGGTTACAATCATGTGGTCAAATATCAAAACAAGAGTGCCGATGCTTTAGCTATTTGGGCTTTGGACAAAGGTGATCTTACTTGCTACGACCACCCTCCTAGATGGTAGGCTTCAAAAATAAGGGAAGCTCTTCTTTCTATCATTTCTTTGGATGGCTCCAGTTCTAAAGGTACCTGGTTTTTTCTTGCTTTATTCTTGCTTTAGTTTGGTTAGGGTATTTTAGTTCCCTAGCTCAAACTAATATTTATTTTGTTTCCTCTATTGATTCTTGCCTTAATAGTCTTTTGGTCTAGAAAGGTCATTGTTGTGTTCTATTTTTTTTCTTTTTTCTTTTCTATTTATGTGTGTGTTTTTTTTTGTTTTTGTGTTTTTTTTTGTTGTTCTTGTGTTTTTGTTGTTCCTGTGCTTGTGTTTCTGTATATTTGTGTTAATGGTGTTTTTGTGTTTTGGTGGATGAGTGTTTTCTATATTTTTATTTTTCTCTATTTTCTGTTGTTGGTTTTTTAATTTTATTTATTTATTTTTATTTTTATTTTTTAGGTTTTGATTTTTGTTTTTCATGTTTTTGTTGGTTGTGCCTTTGTAGCATTCTATTGTTTTTTGTTATGTTTGTGTTTTGTTACGTTGTTCTTGTATTTTTTCTGTGTGGTTCGTGTTGTGTTTTTTTTATCTTATTGTGTGTTTGGTTGTGCTTTATATTTTTGACACACTCAACGAGCATGATTTTTTTATTTTTTATTTTTTAAATATTTTTGTGTGTTTGTATTTGTGTGTTCTTGTTTTTTGTTGTTTCAGGTTTTCTCCTTGAGTATGTCAAATGTGGTAGGCCAGGTGTGACCCCTGGAGGAAGAGATACCCCTGCCTCCTTGGGTCTTACCCGAAAGTGGCATCCCTTCTGGGATGTTTTCCACAAAAAAAAATCTTCAATTTTCTTTTTCTTTCTTCAATTTATAGTTATTCTCTTCAAATTAATTCTCACTTTTCTTTATTAATTTTCTTCTATAATTAATTATCTTCTTATAACTTCTAATAAATTTTCTTCAATATTAATATTCTTTTCCAATTCTCCTCATTTATTAACTTTTATTTAATTCTCTACATTTCTCGAAATTAATTCCCTCATAATTTTTTCTTTACAAAAATTACAACCTTTCACTATTGGAATCATTATTATGATGCAAATTTAGGATTTATACCTTAGAAGGAGTTATTTCCTCCAATGTGTGGCATAAATTTGTTTGCAGTCTCTAACTAGAAAAACACTCTAAATATTTTGACATTACGCACTTTGCTTAAAGTGTTACATCTTCCTCTATCTCCAAATAGTTTAGGACTCTAATCTATGCTACCTACACTTAATATAATTTAATTTATCCCTATTATTTCTCTATCCATGTTCATTATTTCCTTCAAATGTCTTCTCTATAGGCTACACATCCTTATATTCAAATGCCTCCTCTACTAGTTGTGTGTACTTTTCTTTGAATGCCTAATCTACTAGTTGCATGCCATCATCACTATCTACATGTTGTTTTGGTCATTATTTCTCTTAAAATATCTCTTACCTATTCTACTTTCAGTCATGGCTTCTCACTAGTTCATATCCTATCTCAGAAACTTCATATTTTCTTAATTTACATTCAATCTCTGCTTTAGCCATGATATTCCTCCTCTTATCTTCATGAAAATACTACTAGCTTTATCACCAAATCACTTTTTCCTTTCAAATATTATGCCTTCACTATATCTTCTCTTCTCTCCCCACAACTCACATTCAATATTCTCTTGCAATTCTTTCTCCTCTCACTATCTTGCTCCAAATGTGGCTCACCAAGCACAATAGTGTGGCTCTAATACCTCTGTTAGCAAATCATTACCATTCTCATAGGTTAATCAATCTCTAGGGTCAAATAAAATCTAAAAAATAGACATGAATCAATCCATAATAATGAACATAAAACTCACTAAATATTATTGACAAACGTATACTTTAAGCAATGCATAAATGCAATGCTTATTTGATACTTATTATAAAAAAATATCTTCAATGTATATATATATGAAAATATTAATATTAACATGACTCTTGACCTTTACACTTACATAAAATTTTCATCTCCTCATACTCATGGGAGATCTAACTCTTCATATTTCTCAAATAATAAATCTTACATATTTACATAAAGACAAAGACTTCCATGATTTCTCATAACTCCTCATTTATAAACATGACACTTCACTCACATAACTCACATTTATTAACATGACACCTCACCTACATAACTCCACACTTATTTACATGACACATAACTCACACTTAATAACATGACACCTACTATAGACTCAAATATTAAACACACCCTAGACTAAATTATTTACATGGTGCTTGCAACATTATTGCAAGGTACCAAATAATGTAATACCTCCAACATATAAAATATTCTAGGATCTAGATATTACTATCCCACGTTTCATACGGATTTAAAGAAGTATGTATCCCATTGTGATCAATAGCAGTAAACGAGGAAACCCACGACACTGAATGAGATACCTCTCCAACCTTAGACGGTTTTAGAACCATTTTAAAAATGAGGGATATATTTTATTAGACCCATTGATCCACCATCCCAAAGAAAGAAATAGATCCTAGTGTGTAAAAATTATGTAACAAAATGGACCAAAGTAAGTTCTCTCTAATATGCTTGTGAATACAAGATAATCAATTTCTTATATGATCAATTCTTTCAGTGCTAAGTGCTCTCTAATATGCTTGTGAATACAATATGGTCAATTTCATATATGATCAATTATTTTAGTGCTTTGATCCTCGTTGCACTATTATGCCTAATCAAGGACATCATTTTGTGTGAAAATTAATTCAAATATTTATGGAATTCTATCAAGTGAAATATAAGAAGTCTTCACTATATCACCCTTAGGCCAATGGTCAAGTACAAGTTACCAATAGATAAATGGAAAATATATTAACAAAATATTAGCTTCATATAGGAAAGATTGGACCAACAAACTACCAGAATTGTTTTGGGATTACAACATCATCTAGAAGTCTACCACTATATTTACCTTATATGAATTAGTTTATGGTAAGAAACCCATTCTACCCATTGAGTTTAATTTACAAACACTTTGTGTTATACTTGATGTTGGTATTAAGTTGTTGCGGGTACAATAGGAAATAATATTACAACTAAATAAGCTCGATGAGTTATAAACGAATGATTTTCGTTAGATAGAAATAATCCAACAAAAACAGAATACATGGCATGAAAACCATATTAAGAACAACAAATATAAGTCAAAAAAATGGTATTGTTTGAAACTGTACCAAAAATCAATATCCAAGGAAGATTTTTTTGGTCACTTTCATAGTTTGACATGTATATTGTGAGAGACCTCCTCTTCCATGATGAATGTGTTATATATTTTTATTAAAATAAAAGGAAAAAAAAGATTTGATCTAATGGTGAAAACCCCTTTTGGGGGACCAAGGCTAATATGAAAACTAGTTTTTAGCATGTTTTCCTTGCAAATAAAAAATTTGCTATAAAAATCCCTTGTGGACGTAGCCAGAGCAAAAGTAGATTGAAAACCAAAAATGGTAGTCTCTTATATAAAGTAAAAAAAATGTGTGTAGCCTAGCATGGTTGTTATAGTTTTGTTTTTTTCTAACCCTAATTCATAATCTGGTGTGTTCATAGATTCTTATCTTCTTCAAGGAATCATATCTCATCTCTTATAGCAAGGTACACCTTTTTCCTTCTTACTATTGTTCAATATAGAAACTTTTGTATGATTGTAGTGAGTTCATGACTTATGGTGCATGAAAGAAGGCTTTTATGGGGAACTAAGTAATTTGAGATATTTTGTATAACATTAGATATTTTTTATGCCTCTCCTTTGTTAAATGGCCAAGTGCTAGACTTATCTAGCCAAGCATCAAACTTATCCAAGAAACATTGAAAAGAGATTCTTAGCATCAAATGATATGCTATCCAATGTTGAACAAGACTTTTAATGTTGAACACTAACATGGTCCACATAGTAATAATTTATGAGAAGCACAAAGGTCATAGTGGTGACGTGATCATAAGGCACACATGGGGATTCAAGGCCAATCCTATACCACTTTTTAGGGTTCCTTGTAAAATAGAAAGGGTGCAATTTGTGTGTGGGAATTGAAACCCCAACAAGTACTTAAAACACACATCACGTATCTCACATGTGCATGATATCTTGGCATGCTCCTTAGTGCAAGTAGTAGTCAATAATCATACATGTGATATAAACCTATTAAGGAAGGGTGCTAATGAGGAATCCATCACATTCTAAGACATGAGATATCAAGGCAATAATAGTAGACCTGACAAAATCTCCTTCCCATGCATGCCTGTACGATAACAATATTGTGAAACTTTTGTTACCTCTATAACTCAAAACCATCATCACCAAGCTAGGCAATGTTCACTGAACCAAATCCTCTACAACTCTCTTTAAACATCATGGACCAAAAAAGAAAATCTAAGCCTAATAATATGGAGTAGCTACTACAAAACCTAGAAGTCACATGCATATTCAACATAATAAGGTGGTTGTTTTTTATTGCTTTTATGGCGATGATACTAAATTGGCTAAGGAGTTCACATAGAGTTTAAGGAAGGGGTTGCCAAATTCTGAGGCATTAATATTCCAATCACCTTGTCAGTTCTAAGTCAAATATCTAGAGTCCCTCTTGCTATCCAAGATTTCTTATGAACCCAAGAGGAACCTTTTGTGTTGTTTATCTAGTTCAAGTAGGAAGGTGACCTAGACCTTGACTTCAAAATTTACCACAAGCATTCCAAAGGACTAAAACAAATCAAATTAGCATAGCCCTAGGATTTCATCACCCTATGGGTGATAAAATTCCTCACCTACAATGGATAATTCACCTCTCTCTTGGTCTTCACCTAAAATTTGTCATTCATCTCAGGCACAATGTGCATAACCATAAACTTTTTTTAATTTGATCTATTATTTAATTTTGGCATTGCATGATATGACTAAGAAATTCTGAGAAGGGAAGTGCATGCTTAAGCATTATGGTTTAATTAAATAATATGTCGTCATCAATTTGGGACTGATGAAGGGATTAATAGAAGATGGAATAAGTGTTTAGGAATTTAGCACCAAACATAGCAAGATGTCAATGATGAGGCATCAAAAATTACTGGTGATACTAAGGCAACCAAAGCACTAGAGTCAGATAGTGCCTACAATATATTGTTAGAGCCTAGGGTCTCTTAGGAACTAAAGTACTTTTTATTGGAACCCTTGAAGCCTCTCCAAAAAACAAAAATTAGCTAGAGCTTCTAAGCCCCTTTAAAGGAAGTAAAAATTTTCTAAGGTTGCTAATCCTATTCCAAAGGAAAAGAAATGGGTAGGGTTTGATGCTAAAAAAGAGACCCAAAAGCACATCCAAATAGAAGAACAACAATATTACTCTCCAAAGGCCTGTAGAGAATCACTAGAGTCAAATGCACCAAAAATTTTTGATGCACCAAAAAAATTGGATGTAAAAGATCCTATAGAAATCCTAGAGGCTTTGAAATAAAGGAAGAGAAGTCACAAACAATTAAAAATAATTTATTTGAAGGATCTAGAGGTTATTAGGATACTACAGACCTCTAGTTCCAAATAAATATTTAGAAGGAGGACATAGATAGAGGCATAGAGGAAATGATAATAGTAGCATATCTCTTTGAAGACACAACAACCTAAAGAGGGTGACTTTGCCAAAAATTGAAGTCCTCAATAGTAGTAGTAGAGAAGAACTACCAACTATCTCAGGGAAGGATAAGGACCAAAAAATGAGGTGGACATACATCAAGATGTGATACCCATTAAAGAGCAACCACAACCCATATCTCTTGAAGAAATAATACACCTAGACTTAGGGGAAGAGCCTTATGAATTTACTATCCAAGAACCCCCAACACTTGATGCAAAAAACAATTAATTATGGAAATTCAAGAGAGTATGAGTAGACCTTAGTAGCTTGGGTCTATAAGGGGCCAAACTAGTTATCTAGGCTCTACAAATAATGTTTGCAACATATGAAAGCTTACTACAATATAAGAATGAACAAATAATTCAACTCTAGGATCAATTGGTTGAGGTAATCATCCATAGAAAAATAAATTTTTTATCTAAGCTTGAAAGTGTACCTAGAGTGACTAGGGAATCCTCTAAGGAGACTCCACTATATACCCTAGTACAAGTAGTAGGAACTGCTAATTAGCAAATAACAATAGAGGAGAAGATTCAAGGGCATTTTCTAGTTGAAAAATTATTGGGTCAATACAATACATGAGGACATACCTTATAATAGGGTAAGGGGAATTATGAGTCTCAAAAATACCTCATGTGTTACAACCTCTTTACTTCCTCATTTCACCTCTTAACCTTGAATTACTCTATAATTTGTACTAGTATTTCAATTAAGCATAGTAATTAGGATCAATACAATGTTGAGTTAGAGAGTATGAGATTTTGTGTTGAGAAGAATAAAAAATAGGGAATTTGTTGACTAATATTAGGTTTTATGGGTCATAATAAGGTCACCAATTTTTTGTAGGTCTAGAACATAATAGTAGGAATACCAAAAATAGTGTGTGAGCTAGCACTAGAAATGAACTCATGCCTAGCATCAAAGATGACAACTTTAGTGAGCATCAAATATGATAGTAGTCAGATAGCATTGGACATGATGATGTTTAGAAATTGGAGGACGATGGACATGGAAGCTAGTTGTTGGCACTATATGCCCTCAGAAGCTATCCTTATAATCATAGCCAATGTGTGATGCCACTTCAAAAATATCTTAGAGATGATGCTAATAGTAGGTAAATCACTTGATGACTTAGCACAACTGGCATCGATTCTATTAAGATGACAATGATGAACTGGTGATTTGTCCTCCATAAGTTAAAAATGAATAATAATTTATGTAATTGAAATATATTTTTTTTTATTCTAGTAGTTATGATATTCAAATTTAATAGAATTGGGTGGACTGGGTTTCCCACCATTACACCCACTTTTTTTTGCACTCATTGGATTAAACACATTAGCATACTACTATTATAATAGATAATTATATATGGAAAATGGGGTTTCTATCCTCCCTACCTATAAATAAGTTTGTAATTGTGAACAATGGGACTTTTGCTTTTCCTTTTTTATGTTCTATTGTATTTAGAATTTATAGCTATTATAATGCCTTTCTTTTATGATTTGCAATATATAATATAATGTTGAATTGGATTTATTAGAGTAGTTACTAATTATGTGAGCTGAGTTAATTATTACCTTTCCATAATGCTATGGAGCAAGGGCCCAGTCCCAACAAAGTGAAACACATTTTCTTTGGTATGCAGTTTCTACGTTGTTGTCGATAGAATTGAATTAAACTTTTTATGTTTTAGCAAAAATCATACGAATCAAGTAGTTTATAAGATAATATCTTGAGAGGAATAGATAATACCTCTATAATATAGTATTCTGCAATAGAATGAATACCTAAACATTCAACCTTTAAGTTGCCCTTTTATTCTTGTTTGCAGTCATATTTAATTTTAGTATTTAAAATATTCCTAGCATAATAGTTTTGTTTTTCATGTTTCTTTCCTATTCTTTTAGTCACTTAGAGTAGAAAAACCAAGATATAACCTTGCATAATTCTTCCTAACACATACATCCAAGGACATCACCTCGGATTAAATATTTGTTTAAAGTGATGTAAATAAATGAGGTCATCATGATCAACATAAAATATTTTCCCAAGTGTAGTGAAAATCACTATAGTTTTGGTGACTTACATTGGTCTTCTACTTGCTAAAGAATGAACCCAAGAATAATTGTCTTATCCATGGGTGCATAGTCAAAATGGTGGGCCTAGAAATGATTAATAAGGTTATTGAAGCTTTCTCATCAATGTTTGGACCTCTTCACACTCATCATTTGAAGGTAGTTTTACCTTTGTATCCTTTTGAGCTCCCATTGGTCATCCTAAGGCATGTGATCAACCTTACCCAAGACTTCTTTAAGCACATTTTGAGCTCCACCACTAGTTTCACCACTCGAGTAACTTTATCTGTAATGGAAGAGTAACTATGTGCAACAACCTCACCACCTACTAAATTATTTGATATACAAGATACATTTAAGTAGGTGGTGGGAGGTTGCATTTAGTTTTTCCCTAAGAGAAATCAATGAATGGGATTGATACCTTTGGCAAAGTCTCTTGCATGGGGAATACTTGCATAGAAAATGACTACAATTTCATAAGTTGAGATTTATTTGAGGATTCTCTCCCTTACATTAGCTTCATACATCATTCAATGGTGCTTGAATGTGGTAGCAACTACTACATTTGAGCAAACCTTGGCTAAAGTCCAACACAAAAAAAAAATCTCCTTCATCTTCTTTTTTCTCTCTTTTATTTACTATACATAGGTAAGGTTGAAACTTAGCCCATACATATTGGCTCACTTATCCCGTTGGGATCCAAATCCCAAATTTTGGTTGACCATTGACCCTTCAAATCTTCAAAAATGATGGAAAGAATCTCATCCATGGATAATTTTAATCTAGATTGCTCCTCCTCAACTATGAAAGTTTGATCAACACTTGTCTCATTTGTGTCTAGGTGTTCAATAAGTTGTATGTGGAGTGGTTCTGATGGAATCTTAATTTTGGTCTCACATTGGTCCTTAGGACCATGAGTGTCAAATCCAAATACATATAGCCTCCTAATTTAGTAATGAAATCACTAGATAAGAAAACACCAATGAAGCTAGGAGATCAATCACCAATATATCTTGAGATACTGTAAGGCTTGGGTAAGCATACAATGTGAGAATTTTTTTTTTTTTTACCCATAAGTTTTGAAAAGAGTCTCCATCTGGCTACACAACCCTTTTATTTACAGGCTAATAGACCAGTCCTAATGCATTTTCCATCCCTCTAGGTATGATTGAAGTACTTGACCTAGAGTCTACCATGCAGTTATGGATTAGCTTATCACCATAGACTAGGATCAAATAAAAGGGTGTGGATTTGACTCAACTTAATTTTATATAGGATATTTGTAAGACTACTAATGCTTTTTGTTGTTCTAGTATCTTTTATTCTTCTAAGGCTTTATTTAGATTCTTCTAATTTATAATGAACAAGACACCCCATAAAGGCATAGACATAGTAGACATTTTTAGATGATCCACCATTCTAAATAATCCAAGAGGAGGGTCTTCTGAGTGGCACTTAGTAGTGATTGAGATCCATATCTTTTTGCATTTTATTGAGGAATATTTATAGGTCTAGGAATGAGTGTGCACTGATTTGGGGCTATGGGGATGTTTTGTTTAGTAGTCACTAAGAGATATAACACATTCTAACTTAATGGGACCATGGTAGAAACATATTTCCTCAAACTAGTTGGCTTGCTTTGGATGTCCAAGGCCACTTGATTACTCTTTTTCTGCTCCTCTATTTCCCTCCTTTTAACCCTTGGCATATTTTCTAGTTGGAATTGTGGCTTTTTGGATGCTAAAGTACCCATCCTATCAGATATAGCATATACATATTTCTCATCCCATATGACAAGATCTATTTAGGAGGAGCAAAAATTAAATTTAGAAGTGATAGTGTAGAGGAAGATTGGATTTGTGCTTGTGTTTTTACCCTTAAATGAGAGATAGATGCCTAAATATGTACTATTTTATTCTACATTGTTGTGGATTGTTGAGAGTTTTCCCTAAAATAGATCTAGGGAGGGTAGATATTTGGGTATGGGTAGTACTAGGTAGAAAATTCCTCAATGTATTTTTTTTATATGGGAGTTATCTCTCTAGCGAAGCTAGGAGGACTTTGTTGTAGTAGGGTTGAAACATGCACTATTTGCTAATTATGGCTCTAGTTTTTGTTAGCATCCTTATTGGCATAGAATTGGGGTCATTGATACCCATTAGGAGGAGGTCTATAGATTTTATTATTCTATTAGAAAGGAGGTCTCAAATCATTTTAATACTAAAAATGATGGGCCTTTTTTTGTCTCCTAAGGGCCATGACTTTATTAGATACATTCTCACCAAATTATTCATTTCATCCAACTCAAAAGAGTAGGGGATTATAGATGGATTATTAAGAGTGGGGATATGAGTTACGATTATGGTCAAGTTTATAGTTGGAGTAGGCCAAAATGTTGTAGGCTACACTACTAAAATAGGTTGATATGCAAGTTGGACATTAAAAAATAAGGGTATGGAGGGGATAGGAGATAGTCTCGATATTTTAATGAGATCATTCTTATCCTTAATAGTTATCCCATAGGTTTTTGGTAGTAAATTTCCTTTTCTATATATATATATATATATATATATATATATATATATTATTTAAGTGAAAAACCCCTTGCGAGTCGCCTTGGTCTGAGAGACCACGAACAGGGGGTTCTACACTGTCAAAGTTACCCAGGAGTCGCACCCGAGCCTGCCTCGCACTCAACATTATCAATTGGATTTTGGATACCCAATTTAGCTTTTTGGTAGGGTGGAGATTTGAACCTAGGACCTCCCTTGGAGGATTGCCATCTCCTCTCCAACTCACCTACAACACCTGGGTAAATTTTCTTTTCTATACTTAACCATCATGAAAATTTTAGAATTGAAAACCTTCAAATAATATATAAATGCCATACCTAGGGGAGGATAGATCTCATCCAAGATCATGTACTAGATTTTATGAAATTAGGTGTTGAAATAATATAGTGTGTATATGGATGCTCCTTTGATTGTTGGAAATTGCTCCAAGAGGGATGCTACATTAACATTTTTTTAAATCTATTTACTAGTAAATCATAAAATTCATCCCATATTCCAATTGAATGTGGTGTAAGGCTCCATTCTCTGGCATTTCCTCTAAAGGATGTCATTAGCAATATTAAAGCTATATTTTTATCTTTGATGTTGTGAATCATGCACATGATAACCAAATGATGTAGGTGCTTCGATGACATAGTAGCATCTTCCCTGATAAAGTAATATAATGAATTTAATGTTGAAGTCAAGATCGGGTCCCACATGGTTGGAGGGATAGGTAGAATCAAGGGGTATATATCATTCTAGACTAGATATCATCTATGGGCTTGATTTGGTAGTGTGGCCATGTTTTGATGTCCTCCTCTCCTCCTTGAAATCAGGTTGAGAGGCAGCACTAATGCTTGAGAATTTATAGTTGTAAAGGACCTAGTGGTAGGCCTTATGCTCATAAAATTTTGGATCCTTTATTTTTAGTGGAGTTTCTAGGTGAATATTTTATGCTTCAACAAGCTTGAAGACTAAAATTTTCACCAAAATATCAGTCCAAATTCTCAATCCAATATCTCTTACAGTGGTTAATTTTGGGTATTCTTCTTTAATAGAGTCACCAACTGATGTTTTTGATGCTTTCATAAGAAAATAATCTTAGAATTTCATGAGAATATCAACCTGAAACCTGGTTCTTCAAGTGAAATTAAATGTCAATCTGGTACCACTAGGCATACCATTAAACTATTGTTGAATCATAATGTTACGATCATCCATTGCAATGGTAGGATGCACTCATCACTTACACTTCATATAAAGCAACATAACTGGAAGTCTAGAGAGCATGAGATGTGACTCAAAGGACAACCTCTAGAATTTTAACAAGGTCGAATCCTTATAGGTTGTGAATTTCAACACTCACTTTCCTAACTACTATTAAGCTACTTGCATTCATCAGAGGAAAAGGGAAGAGAGATAGCAAGAAAATAAATAGTGGGAAAATAAATTCCTAAGATATGGAAGGCAGTGCACCAAGATCAAAGATTCTCTTATACACCAATGGGGTGAATAAATACTTTGAACCATTCATTAACAAATAGAAGGTGAACACTTTCTTGGTCTAATACAAATATTCATATATAGAATATATATAAGACCTAGGATAGAGATAAATAGTCATAGGTTCATGTATATATAGATATCAAATTTGATTAGAATCATGCCAGACCCAGAGGACTTAAATATTATTAATAAAACAACTTAGAGTTCGAGTCCAGACTAATACATAAGAGAAAAATAAAAGGAAAATTACCCAAGGGGTTAGGTATTAAACACTTATAAGTAAATTTATAATCCTTTGCAATGATGAATAAATTATCACTTATAGATAAAATTGGAAAACGTATCACTCCAAAATTGTGTAAGAGATTCAAAATGTTGTCTTTGTTGCATGTTAGGCCATACTTGCATTGAATTTTTTAATTTCCTTGAGGTATCTAGATTAGGAATTAGTAATTCTAAAGGGTTCTAGGCATCTAAATGTGTAGCTATCATTGCTATTTCCAACTACCTTTCTTAGGGATCCTCAAATATTGAGGAAAAATATCTTCTACAATCAATGTTGTTGGGCTTGAGGCTACTAGAACTATGGATTACACTGCTACTGTATTTAAGATGCCAACCACCTCCTAGAAATATTATGCCTGAGTAGTGAAGGTAGCTCTGGATATTTCTTGTTATGGAAGACAACATTTCTAGAATCTGGTTAGCACCCTTTTACATGCAGTCTTTTCTTCACTCTATGTTTCAATTCAGATAAGCATTGTTTTGAACAAAACATTATTTTGAACTTTTTCTAGAGTTATATTTTTTTCCCTTTTACATACCTCAATGCTCCAATCCATGCTCTTTTTCACTTTAAGACTCTAGTCCATGCTCTTTTGCACTTGGATATTTCTTAGCTTTCCTTCAAAGTTCTATATAGCTTACCTCCTATTAGAACCATATTACAAAAATTGATCAAGGCAAAATATTTTCCCAAGTGTAGTGAGAATCACTACACTAACATCCCCCTTATTACATCATAGCTTAGATTTTCTTGGAAAGAAAAACCTGAAATGACTCATACTTAACACGTGCAAGTGACTTAGTGAAGATGTGTGCATGCTGTTCCTATGTAGGGAAGAATTTGAGTTGAATATTGTGTTGTTGAGCATGTTTGTGTGTGAAGTGGCTCTAAAATTCAATGTGTTTGGTGTGCTTATGGAATATTGGATTATAAAAAAGTTTCATAACACCTTGATTAGAATAATACATGGTTGTTGATTTAGTTTGTGGTACTCCCATGCTTGCTAACATATGTTTCAACTATATTTCCTGATAGACAACTTCTCATATAGCACGATATTCTATTTTTATGGAAGATTAAGCAATTGTTTATTTTTTCTTACTTCCCCATGATATAGGTCTAGATATTAAAAAGAATACATTATCGAAAGTGGATCTTTGATCATTAATACATACTGCATAATTTGCATCTATGTAACTGGTTAAGAAGAACTGGCCACTCTTATTATATTCTAGATAATACTCAATCATATCATAAACATGCCTTAATACCTTATTTATTGCCTTCCAATGAGATACTTTTGGTTCTTGCATGAATTGTGAGACATAATTTACTATAAATTTGATATCTATCCTAATGTATGCAATGAGACTTCAAATCGACTATCAATAAAGAGTTGAATTCACTGATGGAGAGGAGTTAAATTGTGAGTTGTAGCCCTAGTTCCATAGGACTCATTGTAGACACCAAAATCTAGGTATTTACAACTCACCACATAATTTTGCATAATAAAATATATGCCTAGGTATAAACTTAGGTATATTAATTCATGTACACTTCACCCACATTGCACACCACAATCCTGCATAATAAAGATATATGCCTAAGTTCTAACTTAGGGATATAAAATCCTGCACATCATTATACTTTCCTAATTTATTTAATTAGGAAAATCACCCTAGGATACCCTGTCTACCCATTGGACATGTGTCCTGGACACTTCATCCAACATCCATGCCACATCTTACCCACTCATGTCCCCTTTTTCCTTGCACATGAGACAGATTCCCAACACCCATGCCACAACTCCCTTGTTGTTGTCCCCTTGTCCCTTCACATAAAACAACATCCCACATCCCACTCCACTTGGAGCCACATCACCCCAGTTAAGTGAGCCACACTGAGTGACTCATTGTAACTGCCCCTTCCACTTGGCAGTCCAGATTTGCCACTTGGAAAATCAGGCTTGCCACCTCACATTCCCCTCCAAAGCCCTAGTCAACCTATAAAGGCACCATCAATCCACCAAATAGAGGGAGTTGAATCTGCATACCAATAGGCTACCGAATTAGATCTGGACCCAATGAGAAATCGAGGGCGCAAGCCAGACTCTAACTGTTGGCTCAGATTTCGAGGCAATCTATTATTCATCCAAAATCGCCCATCCGTGGTTCCATAGTCGAGAATGCGCATCCATGGTTTCACAACCGTAGGTCCATGGTTTCCAGCCCGTAATCACGCTTCCACGGTTCCACAGTCCTGAGAATAGAAATGGGTTTCATCGATAGAGATTAGCGATTTGAGTATTAAGCAAGGTTCTATTTGTTAATTGTTTAGTGTTATCTGCTTTTTCATCCATATCAGTAATAGGTTTATGTGTAGCATTTGTATGTATCGCTTGAATATGTGGGTGCTACTAATCCCCTCTGTTGGTTTGCATGTGTGCAGGTAACAGGCATCTTGGATAGGCTGTTGAAGCCAGAGTGGTCCTGTGCTTTAGGAGAGCATTGTACATTACGAAATATCGGGAGAACTCCCAAGGAGAAATTTGTATCACACTGAGGCCAATATTGTAACATTGTACCCAAGCTACTTGGGGCAATCTGAAATATTGCAAATCTATATCGCAAGAGTCAATATATATAAAGAATTTCATTATTTTGGGCAATCCCTTTGTGTCTGTGTGTTTTATATTGCAAGTGTTCAAGTATTTTAGTTACAAAAATGGCGATCACGGTGGGACCTCCCAAGGGTTTCATTTTGTTTTGCCTTGCTTCATTTTAATCTTACTAATCTCTGTTTGCATGTACAAGTGCTAATGATTTGAAATGCATGAGAATTCAATCTCGGGTTGGTGAATCTGGATCGTGCTTAACCTGTCACTGTGAAACCATGCATCTATGGTTTTTGATTTGTGAAACCATGCATCCGCGATTTCTAATTTGAGGAAACACGCATTCGTGGTTGCTGCACTGTTGAAACGTGGACCGGCGGTTGAAAGCAGGAAGGAGCAACGAAAGGAACACATGTATGTACCCTGTGTCATATTTTTAATTGCTCCTTTAGTTCTGGATTTAGGCTGCATTTAAGTAGATTAAGGGTTTCAGTTTTGTATGCCAATGCTTGCATTTAGGTCTTAGGATAGAAAAATCTACTTAAATATTGCATTCATAAACACAATAACAAAGCAAAATAAACGAGAATCTGCATATGCATAGTAGGGAATAATCATATTGCATGTACCAGGTTAGAAATAACCCAGGTATTTCTTTTTTAGGGTTTGGGCTTGTATTCAGCTTTTGTTCTGTTGACAAAAAGGACCCACGCACCCGCGGTTGGGATCTCCCAAACGTGCATGTGCGGTTGGCAAACCGCATACCCACGGTTTACCAGAACTAACCGCCCACCCGTGGTTAGCCTTGTTAAACAGAATTGGGCCGAGTCTTACCTGGATTTGCAATTTTACCCCTGATATGATTTTGTCTGCTATTCTATGTCTTTCGTACTTTTTGCATTAGGCATAAAAAATAGAATTGCATGTTAGATTTGCATCGCACGATAGAAAACAAAACCTTCACACACACACACGTATAATTAAAACATTGGTCCGGTTGGATTTCATCACCAACCCCCAATTCAGACCGGTGACGTTGGAATTCATCTCCTTCCATCGGCTTGCCCCCTAGATCATCCGTAGATAGGATAAAAGTGCTCTTTAAGCTGGTATAAGTCATTGGTATTCAAGTTGTCTCCCACTATTGGAACGATTGTTGAATCATAGTGGAAGAGCTAGGCGAACCCCCCATTGGGATTTAAGCGGTGTACCCTAGCCTCTTTTGAGAAATCATGCTTGGTGCTAGTGTTCTTAATCACCATCTTCATTGAGTTCTATTATTCTATTCCAAAAAGAACAAAATCTCTTCAGAAACTTAAAAAAAAAAACACACAAAAACACACCAAAAAAAAAAATTCAAAAACTTAGTGCAAACTAGGGTCAAACACTTTGTATGTTTATTTGCTTGGCATGTTGTATTGCATTGTACTTTCTTTTTCATTCACATAGATAGCATATTAGCGTATGGTAGTGACTCGTAATCAAGCTAAGAAATTAGTGTCAAGCCGAAGTCAGTGGTCATCCCCTATGGCCTCTCAGTCTGGCAATATCCCTCACACTTCGATGGTGGGACAAGTAGAGGTGCCCCTTTCTATGTCCCCGAGTCTTGATATAGGGCCTTCTAGTAATACCCCCAACATGGACATAGACATTATGCATAGAGCTACTCACACAGCTATACCTGAGACACCTAGGAGTGAACCTCTTGCGACAGTAGATAGTCAGGTCACCATGATAGATATGGACACTGTTAGAATGTACTTGAATGCAGTTGGAATGGTCTTCCCATCACTACCACCACTCTCCATCCCATCACGTGTTGTACCCTCATCACAACAAGAATCCATATTCGCCTATCCACAATAGTCACAATAGATTTTCACCAATCCTCTCTTTGAGTTGGTTGTTGTAGCATTAGCCAATCAACCATTGTCATCCGACCAAATTCCCCCCACATTATCACAACAAATGACCATTACCACTAATCCCTTGTATGAAACAATTCCTATTGTTTTGCAAGCCCCAACATTCATTCCTCCATCCACACTTGTAGGACATACATCTCATACCATTCCACAGTCAGTGGCGATACCCTTTGCTACTTATCCCCCATCTACCTCCACTGCCATGGTTGTTCCACAACCAACTCAATCCACCACATCACAGGTAGCAGTCCCTATGTCAAATGCAATTGCTATGCAACAGGATTTCTTACAATTGCAGCAAATGATTTTAGATAATGCTAACCGTAGCATAAACCCTGACCCTAACCAACATTTACGAGGGATTGAGCAAAATATTCCACCTACATCTCATCAACCTAATGCCTTTATCCAAGATCCATCTTGGGTAATGCGTCCTCCCTCCACCATTGTCATTCACAATCAACCACCACACCCATATGCTAATGCAGTAGGTCAGCATAATACCATACCTTCATCACCCCATCCATATCATAACATCCCTCAACATCCATACCATAACACATTTCTACCAAACACATCTTATCATCCCCAACCTACATACAATCCACCCCATTACCAGTAGCATCAAGTACATCCGAGTGTCGGTCCTATAGATGATCCTAGATACCAGTTTTTATAGAGTCAGATTGATAGTCTTGCCATGCAAACCCCAGGCTTGCAATACCAAAAGCCAACTTTAAGGCAACTACTCAATCACCCTATTCATGCTTCGGTACCAGAACCGCCATATCCACATGATTTCCAAATACCAAAGCTTGAATTTAAAGGAGAAGAGGATCCCCGAGAGCACGTAACAAGATTTGTGAATGCATGCTTTAGAATCAAAAGCAGCGATGCATTGCTATTACATACATTTCCTCAAAAATTAGGGGGGAAGCCCAAGACTAGTACAATCATCTCCCGCATCAAAGTATTTTCACCTTTGAACAACTAGCAGACCAGTTTCTAGAAAGATTCACCCTAAATGTTAGAAAACAAACAACATTGACTGATTTGATTTACCTAAAACAATATGACGATGAATCAGTCTATGACTTTGGCAACAGATGGAGATCAGTCATGATCAAGTTACCATTTTCACTCCCTATGCGAGAGATAATACGAATGTTCATGAAGAGTTTTGGTAGACCCATCTCTTCATTGCTACAACTACAACAGTATAGAACATTCGATGAGGCACTCGCCCAAGAAAAACTGATTGAAGAAATCAAAATTCAAGAAGGCGAGATTAAGCCTAAGAAGAAAGAGTGGCATAATAAGAATCAAAAGGGGAATAACCATGGTCAGTCCAAGACCGCACAGGTTAATCAGATAGTTTTGAGCCAACCACAGTCAAATCAATCGACTCAAACACAAATCCAACAACCCCAACAACAACAACAACATCAACCGAATTATCAAGTAGTTCCACCCCCACAACAGGCACAAAATCAGACACAACCTGCGGAAAGGCAACAACGTCATTTTAAACCAAAAATAAATTACACGCTAGTACAAGAGCCATATTCATTAGTATTTCAAAAGTTGTATGCGGCAAAACTTTTTAATTTACCAAAAATTAAACCTGATGATCCTAACAAACCAAAGACAAAAGGTTACAAAGAACACCTCTTTTGCATCTATCATAGACAAAGAGGACATGATATTGAAGGTTGTCATGGATTTAAAGGAATTGTGCAAGATTTATTGGAAGCGGGTACAATAAAAATTGACAACCCACTAGCCCAAAATAACCAAAACCTAGGCATATATCAGACACCTTTGCCACATCGAGAGGCGAATCAACAACCGATGGGAGCATCAACTTCTACAGTTCCTCCCAATCAGGTTAATTATGTGTCTCAACTACCACAAGGTTTTGTAGGGGCTATCGGTATAGTTACCCATGGACAAAGGCAAGCTAATCGCACAACCCAAGCTCTGGTAGCATCACCAACTAATGTGCCCATACAACTTGGATCGAGTGGGCCACCACTACCATTCCACAACCACCCTATTGTTACATTGAATAGCCGGTTGACACAGAGTTTGAAGATGGCTTCAGCAAAATTGTCAATTTATGAACTAATACAACAATCAACACCTCACAGGGAAGCATTGATGGAAATTTTAAAGTCTATTCAGGTACAATCAGAAGACCCAAATGCGTTCAATTCCTTTGTGGGTAGTGTGCAAAAGTGCATGGAACCCTCGATAGTATTCTATGACTTCGAGGAAAAACAAATATCAGTAGATTCACCTGATCCGCCATTGCACATAGTAGCTCACATTGATAGGAAACCCTTCAAGAGAGTGCTTATTGATACAGGTTCTTCAATCAACCTCATTACCACACCTGCCATGATGAAGCTCAACGTCCCATCATCTCACATCACAACATCCACATTCACTCTTAGGGCCTTTAATGATGCTTTATGCTCAACTGTAGGGAATGTTGTTCTTCCCGTCACAGTGGGGGTGAAAACAATACATGTTCTCTTTCACATCTTGGAAGGGGAAATGCAATATAACATACTTCTTGGATGCCCTTGGATTAGGGAAATGAAATGTGTGCCTTCAACATTGCATCAATGCTTAAAATATGTGCATGAAGGCAAGGTACATTGCATACCAGTTGACACTGAACCTTTCAAATACTGCAACTTTATTTCAAATCCTTATGAGCCTTTACTCCCATCAGCACATCTAACCATCCAACCACTAGTCATTAGAACAATTCCATCAAACACCACATCATCAAAAGCACCCATTCCAGAAGAGTTGCCTATAGTTGATCCAGCTTTCGCATCCAAAAGCGTCAGCTCAATGCATCCTTCAAACATTGCATTTCATTTTCAAATTACACCCACTCATCCTGCTAACCAATGGTCAGTTCCATCTAGCACACTTCCAAATTCAAAGCCACCTTTCACATTCAAAGCACAACCCACATCATCAGCCACTACTTCGTAGTCATTAGAACCCGTAGTCTCACAAATAGGGCCGCTTGTTAGAGATAATCCAATGCCGCTAGTAGAGCCAAGAGCTAAGGCTCAAGAACCCTCTTCATCCACCGAGCCATTAGCCACACAACCATCTAGAGTTGTGGTACATCTCGCCAATCCAAGTATTGGTGAGTACATTGTTGAGAGTGTCACAGTTACACCACCTATCGAGTCAGTCAGAGATTACGGCCACCCTCGCGACCCACCTTTAGCTATTGGTGATATATATAGAATGGGTTCTCAAACAAATGCAATCAATTTTATATATGGAGGGATGGATTCTTCATCGGACCCATCCCCTCAAAAGGACAACTCTTTACAAGAGTTTAATGAAAACATTGATTATCTATCGAACCCAAGTTTCCTAGTCAGATATTTTTGAAGGGTTAGTTGGCAAGGATATGGACTTGGAAGACATGAACAAGGTCCTCACCACATTATTGAACCAGAATATAGAGAGCCAAGTGACCGCTCCGGTCTAGGCTATAAACCTTCCATCGCAAGCTCTTCGCTTAATCAAGCTTTCCAAGAACTTGACATAGAATGCGAACAAGAGGAGGAAAAGAGCGATGATGAGGATGAACTTAATGATGAGGATGAACTTAATGATGAGGATGAACCTAATTATGAGGATGAACATAATGATGAGGATGAACAACTAGAAAGTAGATACCACATCTACAATTTTTACCCTCGAGAGCAAGCTTTACAACGAGAGGCAGATTATGAAGATCCTACTGCGATAGCATACCTTAGGCAAGACCTTGAGCCACTAATGCTAGGACCTCATACAAACGCTAATGGATTCTGGATGAGTGACAGTGATGATGATGAAACTAAAATGATTTTTATCAACCATGCTCTTGAGATACAAGCTAGGAGAATGCTCCAAGATGAAGAACGTCCTGAATGGTTTAATCAAGAAGAAGAAGAACCTCAGGAAGAGATAATATATGGAGAAACCATGCAAAAAGGTAACTGGTATCAGCAAAAGTTTCCAATAGACCGCACACTTTTTTGGCTAAACAAAGAGCATGAGGGTCCTGAACCAGAACCTCCTCCATCACATTGGCAAAGCATACAACAAAACCAATCACACACATTAGGTCAGTTGCAACCTAGAGAATACGAGTCATCAATTCTTGAATCGTGACCACCTCATTTCCATCAAGTCAACATGATTTCTGTTGATTTGCTCACCCCACTCCGCAATCCATATAATGAGACAAAACCGATCTATATCGACACCAGTCTCATAGCCATGGACAGGATTTCATCCCCACCATCCACTGCTGACTTCATCCTATCCAAAGAGTTATTGCGCGCTTCAAACGCTTATATTCTGCAACAACCTTCATCATCAAACAATTCAGTTTTTCAAACTGAGATAGAAGGGGACACCCCGGACACATTTGAAAATGTGGCGGATGATATCCACCTCATCCCAACTCCGCATCAGCTAGAAGAAGGCTCTCACATGCTAATAGAAGAGTCTATAGATGTGAACCTTAGTGAAGACGTGGATAATCCCTAGATTGTCAAAATAGCAAAAGAATTATCCGTAGAAGAAAAAGAAAGCATCATAAACATGCTTATTAAAAATAAGGAAGTGTTCGCATGGTCCTACAAAGACATGCCTGGCTTAGATCCAGACTTGGTAGTCCACAACCTTATGCTAGCACATGATGCCAAGCCATTCAAGCAGAAGCTTAGGAAAGTTCATCCAACAATCACATTAATTGTAAAAGAAGAGCTGCAAAAGTTATTGGATGTACACTTCATAGTACCAATCGATTATCCTGAGTGGCTTTCGAACATGGTACCCGTTCGCAAATCGAATGGGGGGATACGAGTATGCACTGATTTTCGAGATTTAAACAAAGCATGTCCCAAGGATGATTTTCCTTTGCCAAACATAGATCAATTAGTAGACTCCTGTGTTGGTCATGAAATGCTCTCTTTAATGGACGGTTTCTTCGGATACAACCAAATTCGGATTAATCCCAAAGATCAACATAAAACAGCGTTTACAACGCCTTGGGGGACATTCTGCTACAGAGTGATGCCTTTTGGATTAAAGAATGCAGGAGCTACATATCAACATGCCATGATGTACATATTTCATGATTATATGCATAAGATAATCGAAGATTATGTAGATGATCTCATTGCTAAATCAAAAACGTGTCTTGAACACATAGATGTGCTAGAAAAGGCATTCGATCGATTAATAGAACATAAGGTAAGGTTAAATCCTAAGAAGTGTGTATTTGGTGTAACATCAGGAAAACTTCTAGGATTCATTGTCTCCAAGAGAGGCATTGAAGTAGACCCAGGCAAGGTAAAAGCAATTTTAGAAATGTCACCTCCCAAAAACTTGAAAGAGTTGTGAAGTTTACAAGGAAAAGTCCAATCTATTCGTCGATTCATTGTGCAACTCTCAGATAAATGCAGGCCTTTTAATCACCTGTTACAAAAAGGAGTGATATTTTCTTGGACAACTGAATGTCAGGAGGCATTTGATGATATAAAGAAATATCTAGCCTCACCACCGGTTCTTATGCCACCAAAAATAGGAGTCCCATTTCACCTATACATTTTTGCAACAAATTTTGCTTTAGGAACAATGCTTGCACAAAAGAATGAGAAAAATAAAGAGCAAGTGGTTTATTACATCAGTCGAACACTGGTAAGTTACGAAACAAGGTATGCTTATGTCAAAAAGTTATGCTTAGCCATGGTTTTTGCCACCAAGAAACTTAGACATTACATGCTAAGCAATACCACCTATGTTATAGCTAGAGAAAACCCTTTGTGATACATGATGAATCACACTTACAACAACACCCGCACTACTAAATGGATAATGCTTTTAACAGAATTCAACCTCGAATTCACAAGTCAAAAATCCATAAAAGGGCAAGTAATAGCTGATCAATTAGCGAAAGCTCCGCTGCACAATGATACACCATTAATGATTGAACTTCCCGATGATTCAGTATTTTCTATCACAGAACAAGAAGAAATAGTTTCACCCGAGGATGAAGCAGATATGACAATGTTCTTTGATGGATCAAAGTGTGAAAAAGGGCAAGGTGCAGGAGTTGTGTTTTACACACTTGAAGGAATACCCATTCCTTTATCATTCAAACTCGACTTCACATGCACTAACAATAATGCAGAATATGAAGCCTTAATACTAGGTCTTAAATCAGCTATAGCAATGGGAATAAAAAGAATAAGCATTTTTGGTGATTCTCAATTGGTTGTCTACCAAATAAAAGGAGAATACCAATGTAAAGAGCCAGTCTTAAAGAGATATCATGAAGTAGCGATACAGTTGCTAGGAAAATTTGACTGGTATGAAATTAGTAACTTGCCACGATCGACAAATAGATTTGTGGACGCAATGGCTTCCTTGGGATCTCTCATCCCTAAAAATGAACATGGAGAAATGCAACCGCTAATCATAACAACAATGTCTAAACCATCAATTCAAAAAGCAAAATCTATAGGTGAGAAGAATGTTTGTTTGATACATGTCGAACCTTACAATTCTTACCTTGATGAGATAAAATATTTTCTCAAATCAGGCACACTACTGATGGACATGACACGAGCTGCAAAAAGAACATTCAAACAAAGAGCCATTCATTTCACTTTACTTGGAGATGTGTTATATAAACGTAGTTATGATGGAATACTACTACGATGTTTAAATCCAATTGAAGTAGAAAGAGCAATATCAGAAGCCCAC
The DNA here is from genome assembly GCA_028583015.1 of Wollemia nobilis. Taxonomy (NCBI): domain Eukaryota; kingdom Viridiplantae; phylum Streptophyta; class Pinopsida; order Araucariales; family Araucariaceae; genus Wollemia; species Wollemia nobilis. Next base: position 1,768,448 of record JAQPPZ010001036.1, on the reverse strand, counting down.
GATGGTACTTGCGGTGGTCACTTTAGCGGAATGGCAATCACAAAAAGAATATTGCGCATGGGATACTACTGGACGACAATGGAAAATGACTATTGCAAATATGTCAAAAGATGCCAAAAATGTCAACATCATGCAAACTTGACCCATGTGCCATCACAAAATTTGCAACCCATTCAAATTTTGTGGCCCTTTTCACAATGGGGCCTTGACTTGATCGGTAAAATAACACCTGCTTCATCAGGACAACATAAATTTATCATAACTGCTATAGAATACTTCACAAAATGGGCGGAAGCAATTCCAATGACAACTACGACTGGACCTCGAATAGCGGAGTTTATACTTTAGCATATTATCTGTCATTTTGGAATACCCTCAAAAATAATTTTTGATAATGGAAAGTCATTTAAGAATAAGGATGTTAGAGCATTGTGCAATAAATTCAAAATACTACATAACTTCTCAACACCTTATTACCCACAAGCAAATGGGCAAGTTGAAGCAACAAATAAAATAGTCATATCCATTCTCAAGAAAGTGGTAAAAGATAATCATCGATATTGGCATACTCGCCTCCCTTTAGCACTATGGGCTTACAGAACAAGCATAAGAACACCAACGGGAGCAACACCATTTTCACTAGTTTACGATGCAGAAGCAATATTACCATTGGAGCTCAAGATACCATCCTTGCGAATCGAGATACAGGAATTCATGAACGATGATACAACTAGACAGGAGTGTCTTGACCAATTGACAATTATTGATGAGAAACATATTAATGCTCTAGAACATTTACGAGTATATCAAGATAGGGTCAAGCGCGCTTACAACGCAAAAGTCCATCCTCGTGAATTTCAAGTGGGGGACCTAGTACTCAAAGAAAATCAACAAAATACCAATGCTTTACCGCACTTAAGGGATAAATTTGCAGCAAATTGGTTGGGCCCATATATAGTAAAGCAAAAATTGGGACAAGGAACGTATAGACTCTCCAATTTAGAAGGGAAATTGGAGCCAGAACCACTGAACATTATGCACCTAAAGGCATTTTATGCATAAAACGACTTGCAATATATGTATATATATATGTACATGGCTAAAACAAAAATAAAAAAATAAAATAAACAAAAGATTTCATTTTACAATTTTGCATGCATTTCACATTGTAAATAGACATATTTTAAATTGCATTTTTCATGTGGCATTTGCATTTCAATTATATGTTCATACACAATATATATATATATATATATATATAGTTGCATCCATCCCATCCCTTGCTCAGTAATATTTAATAGTGGTGATGATAAGACCAAGAAAACAAATTCCAAGAATTGGGGGTATTCAACTAAGATTCTTTACAACTCACAAATCATACACATCATATATGATATATCATACAATTTTCAGTCACTCAAACATGTCTAGTGAAAAACCAAACTTCATGAAGTGTCCAATTTTCTTTAGGACCAAAGCACTTTCATCACATTAAGAAAATCTTGAGTATGGTAGATTGATCCAAAAGCAATCTGGAACCAAATACACTTTTACAAATCTTAAAACATCTTGAATAATAGAAAGATAACGCCAATTTGGGTAAACCTCAAAGCGAAAAAAAAAATTCAAATTCTTCGCTTACCCTATCACGCAACATAGTCCAAAAACAAAAATAGTGGTTATCACCACTACCACAATGAAACAATAAATATAAATAAATGTAGAGTAGTAAGGATAGGGTAAAATTCTCATCATACTTCGGTTGAGAATCCGATTCCCCAACACTCTACACAAAAAACAATTAACAACACACACCACAGATCTCTAAAGCTGAAAATATCATACTATGTTCCCCTCAGAAAGTTATGTAGTCATCACAAAGGCTTAAAGATCAAAACCATTGGACTATGGAGTGAGCCTCCACCGGGGCTATAGACACTTGACTGGTAGTGGAGTAAACTCATGCAGGGCGACATGTCTCTCTCTTAAGAGGGAGACCTCTGAACGCACATATGGGTAAGCTAGCAAAAAAAGGAAAACCCAGAAAGGTACCATCCAAAAATTACTCAAGATGGGGCAATAAACATCACAATCACATGCACTGGTTCTGGATTACTTAGGGTCATCGACACACAAGATTTAGAAAATGAACTTCACTTGCACACAATATGGTCCTAAAGAAAGTAAGACAACATTCAAGAAAAATGGTTAACGTTACTAGCTTCTTTGAGTATTTGAGAATATTTTTAGTTACATACCAAAAGCAAAATCATTATCCATATCACCATCCACATACCATTTATACATACCACATACATCACCACAAAGAATAATCAAGTGGGAACCCCCAATTGCAAATATGAATGAGTAAAGGTCAACTACTCTAAGCTAAATAAGATTACATGAGCACCATGCATACCTTCATTCAGTTACATTACTATAAATCAAAATGCATTTTACATGTTCAATTGCATTCATTATCATAGCATTAACATACAAATATAAGATTGCATAATATAAACATTGCAAAAAACATAAACAAGAAGAATACATATACAAATAACGCATGTGAATACCGAAATAAAATGCCATGTATATATATATATATATAAATACAAAAGTCTACAAAATACAAAATTCCCGAAGGCAGTATACATCGGAGCACTGAGGCTCATACTAAGATAAAATATACAAAAAAATAAAAATAAGGCAAATACAAAATCTAGCTAGTGCCAACAGGATCCCTCCGTGGACCCTGCGTAGTAGAAGCCCCATGAGAGCTAGAAGTACGATGAGTCCTGCGACTCGTCTTAGTCCCTCGGGTAGCAGTGGCAGCAGATGATGAAGGAGGAATAGGTAAAGGAATCTGACGCTCATGAAGAATGTTCTCCAACATCTCGATGTAGATAGCCTGCTTACGTAGGCTCCTCAAATCAGCACCCTAGCGAGCGACCCTCTGAGAAATATCTGCTCATAGAGAAGCAATAGTCAGAGCCGAATCATCACCTCCAACACCTGACTACAACCGAGAAAGCTCACCCTATAAATGGGTAATCTCACCATCGAGTCTGGTGATCTCTGCATCCTTAGCAACCACAACAGTGCTGCTAGGTCCAACCCGTAGCCCGTCCACCTCAGCCTGAATATGAGTCACCTCACCTTGATACCATGCTAACTCGGCCTTCACTCGACCCAACTCCAAATCTAGGCTATCTCGCTCAGCTTGGAGAATCCCCCACTCCTCCTTGGACCATCGAGGAGGTAAACCCTCATCATCACCACCACCCTCCTCAGGCGGCTAAATGTTTGTGCCCATGTCAGCTCTCGAAGAGCTACCACGTCGATGCTTCACCGACCAAGGAACCCATCCACCAGCATCAACATCGTCACCTCTCCCATCGTCATCTACAATGATGCTAGGAGTCCACAGAGGCTGACTCACAAACCAAGCATCATACTCAATAGTCATGCCAACATCATCCAAGTCAAGCACCTCCAAGTCTGAGTCGTCAGTAGGATCATTGACTCACCAGAAATCAGGAGCAACAGGCAACCCCAACTCATCACCCCATCGCTTGTACGTAACAGGTGCATTCGAAATGTCCTGAACAAGACCAAACTATCGTAGTACATGAGAGAACTAGATAAACTCCATATCCCTCAAATGGGTGCCAACAACCCATCGTCCCCACCTAACACATCAGATACCTAGTCAGAGAACTCAAAATATCTCTGAACTTTGATGCACTCATAGCAAATCGACTGACCTCCTCACTGAGTAACCACCTGTATGCTCGGGGAGAGGTGGCATCCATGCCACAAGGCAAACCAACGAGGGCGACCAATGATAACATGCTCCCAACACCAAATCTAGAGCAACAAACTATAGCCCAGGCCCTTGCACTCGTGCCTCTTCACCTCATAGAGCTCGCTGTAAACTTCGTAGAGAAGAGCAGGAGCCCAAGCTAACCGACGAGGATCAACTATCAAGTCAAGAACAATAGACACCTGATTCCACGGGATCCTCGATCCCATGGAATTGGGCAACAACATGTTGCTCAAAATGTACATCATGAAGGCAGGCAATGCACCCAAGCCACCAGTTGAAAAGAGATCCAGATACACAATGCCCCCCTACTGCAATCGATGTCCCACATCTCACCAAACAGAGGGAAAAGGGCCTCCTTCTTATCAAGGCCAACACGAACGGTAGGACCCTCGATAGGGACGCGAAAGATACGGTAGATATCCTCAAGAGTGATAGTCAGCTCCCCCATTGGGAGCTAAAATGTGCCTCGGTCTGGATCCCAATGCTCAACAAGTGCCGAAAGAAGATCCTCATCAGCTTGGACGGTGCCTAACCGCCCACAACCATCTAAACCAATGGTCTGAAGTAAAGTCCAATCATCATCAAAAAGTGCTTTCCGCACTTTTTGAATGGTCCTCGGCCACCTATGCCGAGCATCAAGAAGCTTAACCTGAAAAGAAAACATAAAAAAAAAATGAAATTTAGCACAACATGCTAAAAATAAAGCAAAAATGAAATTTTTTTACCTACACTAGGTAATAAAAGCAAAAAAAAAAAAAAAATTTTTTTTTTACTACACTAGGCAATAAAAGCAAAAACAAAAATTTTACCTACACTAGGTAATAAAAGCAAAAAAACAATTTTTTTTTACCTACACTAGGTAATAAAAGTAAAAAAACAAAAAAAATTACCTACACTAGGTAATAAAAGCAAAAACAAATATTTTACCTACACTAGGTAATAAAAGCAAAAAACAATTTTTTTTTACTACACTACACAATAAAAACAAAAAACAAAAAAAAATTACCTACCCTAGGTAATAAAGGCAAAAAAATTAATTTTTTTTTACCTACCCTAGGTAATAAAAGCAAAAACGAATTTTTTTTTACCTATACATGGTAATAAACAAAAAAAAAAAAACAAGTTCATTGCCAGCCCCGCTTAATGAGCAAACAATAATAATTTACCAGCCCCGCTTAGTTTTCAAACAAGCAAAACAAACCCAAAACAAAAAATAAAGGCCAAATCGCCTACCTCTGCAAACCGGCCGCCAACTTCCGCTCCAGCCGAGCCACCACCACCGCTCCCCTCGCCAACCTCCATCTCACTCATCACTTCAGCCAATAAACAAATGACAACTGGCAGAATGATTTTGAAAAAGACAGTAGCCTATAAATAACCACTTTTAGCGATGAAAAACGCGTGCCCGCGTTTTCTGTAGCGCACGAAAAATGCAAACCCGCATTTTGAGGCGCAAAAATGTAGTTTCATAAAGGAAAACACAAATCCATGTTTTTCGCCAAAATAACCGAAGAACACAAGCTTATACTGAGAGGGGGGTGAACAGTATAAGACCTCTTTTTACTTTTTCCTTTATACTTCAAAACAGTAAAGCAATATACCCAAAGCAATATCAAAGCAATGCACAATATCATCCACAAAGTGACACCAATTTTAACGTGGTTCACCCAAAATGGTTGGGCTACATCCACAAAACTTTTCTCTAAAAGTTATCTCAAAGTTCTTTGGGAATCCTTCCCAATTACAATGTTTATGAGCCTCGGCCCAAAGGAGATACCTTCCCCCAATCAGAATTTATGAGCCTCTGCTCAAAGGAGATACCTTCCCCTCTGCTCTGGAAATGATCCCTCGGAAGATCAACCGCCTCTACCTCTTGCCAGACACGTGGAACTCCTTTCCACCGAAGACCTCCTGTCCTCAATGCTTAGCCTAAGAGACCTCTGCCTTCTATGATCACGTCCACAACGGATCAATAACCTGTACTAAACATAGTCATTCGGTCTAGTACAAGTCTTCCTCTGTTTGTCAGATCTATCCAACGCTTGAAAAAATCAATCCTCTGCACACAAGCCTTCTCAAAGACTTGCCAAATCTATCCTCGGGTTCTTCTCAAAGAACCGAGTGCACCTCTGTCCTCAAGTTCTCTGATAGAACTATCAAACTCAGCTCACAAGTCCTCTGCTAGGACCTGTCCAAATCTGCTCACAAGTCCCCACCGGAACCTGTCCAAGATCGCTCACAAGTCCCCATCGAAACCTGTCCAAAACTCAGCAAGCTCACCAAGACATCTCATCAAACAAGGTTCAATCAACACCATTCAGCTCAAAACACAACCTTGGCCAACATCAAAAATCGTGCTATGGAGAAATTGCGCACGAATTCTAACACCACCCGCTGCGTCCACTTCACGATGAAAAACCCTTTCACGTTATTCGAATGCGGAACCTCCCGTTCGGGTAGCACGCCAACAGCCTAGCCGCTACCGGTGTGCCAAAGGCGCCCGGTGAGGTTTAAACCTCTCGTTGTTAGCCTTGTTCCTTCTACGCCAGGGATTAAATAAAACAACAGTGCCTCCCTTTCTTCTGACGCGAACACGAAGACGAAAACCTTACGACGGATTTACGACAAACGACGAGTACAAAAAAAATGAACAACGGATTCACGAAAACAACGAAGACAATCGAACAACAGGTTTACGAAAATGGCGAAGACACAATCGGAGAAGAAATCCGAACAACGGATCACGAAATCACAGCGAGCAACTCTTTTCAAAAATGCGGATGGGATCATTCTTGATTTTCATTGAGGGAGATTTATATGCATTTTTACCATAAGCTCTTGACGTCGGCGAGGAGTTTAACACGTCGGCGGAGGTCTTGGCTAGCGCCCACAATCTTAAAACATAGCGCCCACATAGTAAGCCGCCATGGGTTAGGAGAACCCATTGCAAACAATAATTTAATATTTATTTAAAAATAATTAAAGGGAACCTTAACAAGGTTTTTAATTATTTAAATAAATACTTCCTCCTGGACCCAAATGCATTAAACTAATGCATCCACCTGTAATCTTTAAACCTGCCAACTTGGGGTTTACAAAAGACCTTTGAAACTGTCATGCCGTAACCTTCATCAAAACAAATTATTTGACATCAAATCAAATTCCTTCAAGAGCTTCTTGACATCAATGACAACTTATACACTTGAGCAAAGGCAATGTACCCAAAGTACCCAAAATTGCCAACAATCTCCCCCTTTGTCATTGATGGCAAACCTTTACTGAAAACACTTCTCAAGAGCCAAAACTGAAACCAACTGTGCTAACAACTGACCAACTGTGCCCACAACTGAGAATCTTCCTTTGAAGTTTTTCTCCCCCTGACTTGAAGCTCTCCTCTTCACTTTGAAGCTCTCCCCCTTACTCATATCTCTCCCCCTTTGTCATCAATGGCAAAGGGTCACCTTTGGGGCTCGGGACTAAGAATGAGCCTCTTAGCTTAGTCCCTCCCCCACCTCCTGATGAGGTGATTAATTCTGGGGTGGGAGTAAAACTCCCATTAGGCACTGATCATCATCGGTGTCTATAACTTCCTTGTCGGGCCTTCTCTTGAACTCTTTGTCCATATTCCTGTTCTTGTCACTTGTTCTTGTTCTTGTTCTCATCCCTGTTCTTGTCCATGCCTTGATCCTTGGACCTGATCATGCCACTGTTCCTGTTCTTGTATTCTAGAATTTCAGCTCTACACTGTCTGATTATGTGACCTTCATTGTTGCACTTGAAACACTTGACGATGTTGTTTCTCTGAGGTAAACCTGATCTTTGAATCCACCAGTTCTGACCAAACCTGTTCTGACCAAACCTGTTCTGGCCAAACCTGTTCTGACCAAACCTGTTCTGACCAAACCTGTTCTGACCAAACCTGTTCTTGTTATTTGCCTTGCAATAAACTGCCTTGTGCCCAAACTGTTGACAAGAGTAGCAATACCCTTGAAAGAAACTAGCACTTCTGAAATTGTCATTTACCTTCTTCACTTGAGCCATGCAATGTGAAGCCATGTGACCAAACCTGTGACAAGCAAAACATCTGCCTTGAAACTTTCCTTTATTTGACCTCTTAGGTTCTGAAAACTTCTTCTTCTCATTCTGAATTCTGTTTTCTGTTTCTGTGCATCTATCATTCAAGGACTCCTTTTCTGAAATACTTTCCTCATCAGAACTCTCTTCCTTTTGGAGTCTCTTACTAGACTCTCCAACTTGTTCCTTGTGTGGCTTAACAAAACCAAGGCCTATTTTATCTATTGTCTTTCTTTGACCTTTGATGAGTGACTTAACCTTTTTGGAGCTATCTTGAAACCTGTAAAGCTTATCCTTGTACTCTTTAGTTTCCTCTTTCAAAGAAGCCATTTTTTGTTCTAACTCACTATACTCAAGAACCTTAGACTCTAACTCATCCTTGAGTTCTTGTGTCTTAGCTATAGAGAAGTCAAGACTTTCTATAAGATCATCTCTCTCCATACAACATTCATCTAACTTATCCTTGAGTCTAGCATTCTTCTTTCTTTCCTTTTTCAAAGCACTAAGAGCACTAATAAGTTCACCTTCAAGATCTACTTCACCTTCCTCTATATCTTCCTCTATTTGTTTGCTTTTTGAATCATCAAAGCCTTTTTCAGATTTCTTATCACTAGAGGTGCTACCCTTTTCAAAAACCATACATGCATCTTCCTTATAGTTTTCTGAAGCATCCTCATACATACTAGAAACCAAATCATTATTTGTGCAATCATCCTCAAGGTGACCAAAGTTTCCACATCTAAGACATTTCATGATAATGAATCTATGTTTCGGTTCTTCCTCTTTTTCGATATGAACAACATCTCATTTTCATCATCACTTGAAGAACTTTCACTATCACTACTAGAACACTTACTTGCTTTGTCTAGGTAGAAACTCTTCTTGTGCTTGTGAGAATACCTCTTTCCTTGATTGTTGTGCTCATCTTTGTTCTTCCTGTGATGCTTGTGCTTTTCAGAATCCTTGCTCTTAGAATCTTGTTTATCTTCATCACTTTCATTCTTGGGAATAGTACAATCAGTAGCATAATGACCAAACTTTCCACAATTGAAACATCTTATATTTTTCATACTTTTGTGCTTTCTAGAGAACTTGCCTTTCTTGTTGTAATATGCCTCTTCATCACTAGAAGACTCATCACTATCTTGAAGTTGTTTACCCTTGGATTTCTTGGTAGCCTTGAAAGTCGCCTCTTTCTTGACATCAACCTTCACTTGAGTTCTCAACTCAAATGCTGCAAGTATACTATGGAGCTCATCCTTTTTCAACTTATCCAAATCTTTAGCTTCCTCAATAGCAGAAATATTTTCACTAAATCTATTAGGAAGAGATCTTAAAATCTTATCACAAACATCATTTTCAGCAAGCTCAAGACCTAAGTCTTTCATGGAGTTAACAACCTCATCCATACGAAGCATGTAGTCACTAATATTTTCATCATCATTCATCTTGAGTTGTTCAAACATACCTTTGAAGTGTCTCAACTTGGCCTTTCTGACATTTGTATCACCTGTATGAACCACCTTCAACTGTTTCCACATTTCACTAGTTGTCTTGCAGTGAATCACTTTGGTGAGATCTGCTTTTTGTAAGCCTTTCGGGATTGCATTCATTGCTTTTGAATTGTCTGTGATGTAGGAGCCTTTCTTCTTTAGTATTAGGACCATGTTCAGGAATAGTGTACTCATCTTCAATCACTTCCCAAACCTCATTCCCAAGTGCCATTAGATGAACCTTCATCCTTGCACTCCAAAGACCAAAATCTGACCCATCAAGAATAGGTGTTGCATTGCCACTTGAATGATCCATTGTGTTCTTTACTAGCTTTTCCTTCAAGTCGTTAAACTTTTCGAAGGCACCGACTCTGATACCAATTGAAGAACACAAGCTTATACTGAGAGGGGGGTGAACAGTATAAGACCTCTTTTTACTTTTTCCTTTATACTTCAAAATAGTAAAGCAATATACCCAAAGCAATATCAAAGCAATGCACAATATCATCCACAAAGTGACACCAATTTTAACGTGGTTCACCCAAAATGGTTGGGCTACGTCCACAAAAATTTTCTCTAAAAGTTATCTCAAAGTTCTTTGGGAATCCTTCCCAATTACAATGTTTATGAGCCTCGGCCCAAAGGAGATACCTTCCCCCAATCAGAATTTATGAGCCTCTGCTCAAAGGAGATACCTTCCCCTCTGCTCCGGAAATGATCCCTCGGAAGATCAACTGCCTCTACCTCTTGCCGGCACGTGGAACTCCTTTCCACCGAAGACCTCCTATCCTCAATGCTTAGCCTAAGAGACCTCTGCCTTCTATGATCACGTCCACAGTAGCTCAGCAACCTATACCAAACATAGTCGGTCGGTCTAGTACAAGTCTTCCTCTGTCTGTCAGATCTGTCCAACGCTTTGAACAAATCAATCCTCTGCACACAAGCCTTCTCAAAGACTTGCCAAATCTATCCTCGGGTTCTTCTCAAAGAACCAATGCACCTCTGTCCTCAAGTTCTCTGATAGAACTATCAAACTCAGCTCACAAGTCCTCTGCTAGGACCTGTCCAAATCTGCTCACAAGTCCCCACCGAAACTTGTCCAAGACTGCTCACAAGTCCCCATCGAAACCTGTCCAAAACTTAGCAAGCTCACCAAGAAAAAAACACAACCTTGGCCAACATCAAAAATCACGCTATGGAGAAATTGCGCACGAATTCTAACACCACCCGCTGCGTCCACTTCATGATGAAAAACCCTTTCACGTTATTCGAATGCGAAACCTCCCGTTCGGGTAGCGCGCCAATAGCCTAGCCGCTACCGGTGCGCCAAAGGCACCCGGTGAGGTTTAAACCTCACGCTGTTAGCCTTGTTCCTTCTACGCCAGGGATTAAATAAAACAATAGTGCCTCCCTTTCTTCTGACGCGAACACGAAGACGAAAACCTTACGGCGGATTTACGACAAACGACGAGTACAAAAAAATGAACAGCGGATTCACGAAAACGGCGAAGACACAGTCGAACAAGGTTTACGAAAATGACGAAGACACAATCGGAGAAGAAATCCAAACAGCGGATCACGAAATCACAGCGAGCAACTCTTTTCAAAATACGGATGGGATCATTCTTGATTTTCATTGAGGGAGATTTATATGCATTTTTACCATAAGCTCTTGACGTCGGCGAGGAGTTTAACACGTCGACGGAGGTCTTGGCTAGCGCCCACAATCTTAAAACATAGCACCATGGGTTAGGAGAACCCATTGCAAACAATAATTTAATATTTATTTAAAAATAATTAAAGGGAACCTTAACAAGGTTTTTAATTATTTAAATAAATACTTCCTCCTGGACCCAAATGCATTAAACTAATGCATCCACCCGTAATCTTTAAACCTGCCAACTTGGGGTTTACAAAAGACCTTTGAAACTGTCATGTCGTAACCTTCATCAAAACAAATTATTTGACATCAAATCAAATTCCTTCAAGAGCTTCTTGACATCAATGACAACTTATACACTTGAGCAAAGGCAATGTACCCAAAGTACCCAAAATTGCCAACAATAACCGCAAGTCCACAGTTTTCAAAAAAAAAAATCTAAAGGTACCTCAATTCCTTTGTTCAAAAACAAATTCAACAGGCTTCTAAAAGAATAGAAGTGCCCCCATATCAACTCCCTAAGAAGGCCATACGGCTGGACTACTTCAAGGGTAGAGGTGTACATTTCCTTCTTCCACTTAGCCTCAACTGATCCTTGTATACAATAACTTATCCTATATACCTAGCGGTTGTAGCGACTAGAAATCCATGCAATTCGGTAGGATCAATAGGTTACCATAAGGTCCTTGAAAAGTGATTCACCTCATGCAAAAAAATGAATTGTTATCATCTCAATTCCCTAAGAAAGCCATAAGGTTGGACTGCTCCAAGGGATAGAAGTGCACAATTATCAACAATGGACAATATCACGGTTGAAACAAAAACAAAACATCCATTTCATCATCATCATCATCTCAAGTGAACCTTGTATCTAGTGGATTATCCTATACACCTAGCGGTTGCAGCGACTGGCAATCCATGCAATCCGGTCGAATGGGTAGCTCACCATAAGGAAACTCATTCAAACATTCAACATCAAATCACTATGACATTAAATCTTCTAGATCCCTAAATATTTGAGCATAGATGTGTTCAAAACAGATTTTGCACAAGGTTATCCTTCAACCCCTTATGTTGGGTCAAAAGCGGAAAAAAACCAAACATAATTTGTTAAAATCAGAAATCACTTGAGTATCAAATTCTCGAACGACTCGTTCCTTGAAGCCATCATTTGGAAGGAATTGCTAAAGTCAAAGTGGAACAAGAACTCCAAATGTGGTTAAATATTTTACCACATATTTTGCACATCAACGAAACCAAAGGCAAATTTGCAAGAACACACAAAATCCCAAACTTGGGGTATCAAGTTGGTCAAAATGACATAAATTTGCATCATATCCAAATCATTCAATCAACCACATCCTTTCTTCATCCACATTTGGTCAATCGGCTCGTGGGTTTCATCCTTTACCCATTCTCCAATTGAGGGGGTAAGCAAAAAAACAAAAATCAAAATGAAAAATAATCATCCATTCTTGTGTGTCGAGAAGATTTGAGTCCATGCATCCAATAAAGACATGTGTCATTTGTTTTTGCACCACATTGTGCTTTACACAACACGGTACAAAAAGGGGCATTTATAGACACCAAAATCTAGGCATTTACAACTCACCATATAATTTTGCATAATAAAATATATGCCTAGGTATAAACTTAGGTATTTTAATTCATGTACACTTCACCCACATTGCACACCACAATCCTGCATAATAAAGATATATGCCTAAATTCTAACTTAGGGATATAAAATCCTGCACATCATTATACTTTCCTAATTTATTTAATTAAGAAAATCACCCTAGGATACCTTGTCTACCCATTGGACATGTGTCCTGGACACTTCGTCCAACATCCATGCCACATCTTACCCACTCATGTCCCCTTTGTCCTTGCACATGAGATAGATTCCCAACACCCATGCCACAACTCCCTTGTTGTTGTCCCATTGTCCCTTCACATAAAACAACATCCCACATCCCACTCCACTTGGAGCCACATCACCCCAGTTAAGTGAGCCACATTGAGTGACTCATTGTAACTGCCCCTTCCACCTGGCAGTCTAGATTTGCCACTTGGCAAATCAGGCTTGCCACCTCACATTCCCCTCCAAAGCCCCAGTCAACCTATAAAGGTACCATCAATCCACCAAATAGAGGGAGAATAATTTGCATATAGACAGACTACCGAATTAGATCTAGACCCAACAAGAAATTGAGGGTGCAAGCCGGACTCTAAATGTTGGCTCAGATTTCGAGGCAATCTCTTATTCAACCAAAATTTCCTGCCCGTGGTTCCACATTCGAGAACGCACATCCGCAGTTTCACAACCATAGGTATGTGGTTTATAGCCCGCAACCGCGCTTCTACGGTTCCATAGTCTCGAGAACAGAAACGGGTTTCATCGATAGAGATTAGTGATTTGAGTATCAAGCAAGGTTCTATTTGTTAATTGTTTAGTGTTATCTACTTTTTCATCCATATCCGTAATAGGTTTATGTGTAGCATTTGTATGTATCGCTTGAATATGCAGGTGCTACTAATTCCCTCTACTGGTTTGCATGTGTGCAGGTAATAGGCATCTTGGATAGGCTGCTGATGCTGGAGTGGTCCCATGCTGGATACCAAAGCCCACTCACCCTTTGAAGCTGTAACTGGATACGAGGAGAGCAGTGTACATTGCAAAAGATCGTGAAAACTCCCAAGGAGAAATTTGTATCACACTGAGGCCAAGATTGTAACATTGTACCCAAGCTACTTGGGGAAATCTGAAATATTGTAAATCTATATCGCAAGAGTCAATATATATAAAGAATTTCATTATTTTGGGCAATCCCTTTGTGTCTGTGTGTTTTATATTGCAAGTGTTCAAGTATTTTAGTTACACTCATCATGGTTTTACAATCATTCATGTGATGTTTCTCAAGAATTCACATGACATATTTGATTTGTAATACATATATGGGGTGAGGTGTTTGACACACCTCTAATACTAGACAATAGTGTAAAAGTCCAAGATCAATCATATCAAATGAGCTTTTAAACCTTCCTTTGGTAAAAGAATTATTTTCTGAGAACTACCTATGATGACCTAATAATCTACATAAATAATGATGATCACAATTTTCCCCCTTGCTCTTTGTGGTACAAATTTAGATAATATGGACTTCTCTTGAAATGATTTTCAAAATGTTCATCTATTCTATATACCAATATCAAGGAGCCTATTTCAGACCATAGAAAAATTTAATCAATTTACACACCTTTGTTTCTTGTCCAAATGTAACAAATACCTTTATTCAAGTCATGTAGACTTATTCCTTTAGGTCTCCATTGAGAATTGTGCTTTTGACATCCATTTGATGAATCCTCCATCTAAACTATGCAACTAGATAAAATATCATTTTGATAGTTTTTATTTTAGCTATAGGTGCAAATTTTTCTTCATTATTGATGTCTTCCTTTTGCATATAGCCCTTGGCTATAAGTCGTACCTTGTATTTATCAATACTACCATCTAAATTATATTTGGTCTTGAAAATCCATTTGCATCGAATGGTCTTCTTCCTTGGTGGAGGATCAATAAGTTTCCAAGTCTTGTTCTTCATTAATACTTGATATTTTGGCATCCTTATAAGACTTAAACTAAAGAGCTTCTTGAAATATGGATGGTTTAAAATTTTCTATAACAATACTCATCAAGGTTTTGTTTACCTCATCATGATCCATGTTGCATATCCTTGGTCCTATGGTAGATGTGTCTAGAACTCCATCTACTATTGAATCTTTTAATGTGCTAGTGCACCACTTGGGTATTTTCCATGTGTGATGTGGTGAAGCGGATTGGTTGATATTACCATAATTATTATCTTCATTATTGTTATCTCTAGAAACTTCCTCATTAGCATATTCATCACTGTGAACTATTACTGGAATAAAATTGGATGAATATTCCTAAGGTGAATATGAGAGTGACTCATTTTTCTCATAAAAAATGACATCATGACTAATATATAAAATTTTAATATCAAAATCAAATAATATATAGAATTTGGATTCATCACTATCACCTAATAGATTGCATTGATAAGACTTATCATCCAATTTTTATCTCTTTTTCTTTAGAATGTGTATATATGGTGTACAACCAAAAACATAAATATGAGAGATTAATGGCTTATATCCATTAAAGTGCTCTGGTGGGGGTGTGGTTGAGAAAGTAAAATATAGTCTATACTATTTTCACCCAAAAAGAAGGTGCAAGTTGAGAATCTTTCAACACGCAACAAATAATTTTCATGATGGTTCTATTTCTATGTTCAACAACACCATTATATTATAGTGTGTAAGGAGTTGTTAATTATCAATGAATGTTATGTTACTTCAAGAAAGCAAAAAAAATATTGTTAGCAAAATTTCCCTTTGATCTGAGTAGAATACATGGATTTGAAGACCTATGAATGTCTCAACTTAATCCTTAAATTGTTTGAAGTAGAAAATGGCTTAATTATTGTTCTACAAGAAGAATACCCACATGTTGCAAGTATGATCATCAAAAGAGATCTAAACATATAGATATATATTATAACTCAGAGCCATAGGTCCACAAGAATCGATATAAACCAAATTGATAGGTCCTTTGGCTCAAAATTTTAATGAACCAATTGGAGATCAATGTTTCTTTCAAACTAAGCAATAAGGACAAATTTGAGAATATTTCTTCAAGGAAGGAAGACCTATGACCATGTGCTTATTTTTAAGTGCAATAATATGGTCAAAACTAAAATGACCATATCGTCAATGCTAGAGTGATGCATATATGTTAGATTTGATAATTAATGTTTGATTGTCATGATATACTATATAAAGTTCAAACATGTTTTCTATTCCTTTACCATGTGCAATAAGTATCACATTTATAGTTTTATTACAAATAAGACATACCTTGGAGTTATATTGTTTGTCAAACTCAACCTTAAAATTATGGTTGAGGAATTATATGTTGAAGAGCAAATTCTAAGTGAGTCTTAGAACATACAAGACTTCTAATAACTTCCATGTGTGTCACCCAAGTTTTAATTTAACATCACCTATACCTTTGCTATTATATTATGTGTCACTATATATATGTATCTTGTATAATTGGAATACTCTAGAGTCTCAAACTAGTTTTTTTAACCAGTCATATGTTTGGTTGCTCTAACTTTGGCATACCAAACATCAATAGGATGACCTATTTGATCATTAGTAACATATACATGTCCTTCTCTTGAGTGCTCATACTCTTCTTCTATTGAATTTTCATATTCAACAAAATTACCATGTTGTCGGTGTATCATATTTATTTTCCTATTTAAATTTATCTTCTTAGTTGATAGCTTATTTTGCTACGAATTCTCTTTTTTAGAACAGGATCCATTTGTGAAATAATTGTGCCAACATTCCTTCAATGTATGACCATGTTTTCTACAAAGTGTACATATCTTTTGCATGCATGAATTATTTCCTTGATGTTGGAAGTGTTGTTGAGGTCTTGTAACTCTCTTGGATAGCTACTTCCCAATTTGATTTGAAATGAGAACATGGTCTTCATCTTGTGATGTATAAGAGGATTCCATTTTTAAAGTAGATTCACCAATTTTTAAAATGTTGGTGTTTTCTCAATGAAATTCAAGTTTGACACAAATAAATTATACTATGAGGGAAGAGACTTGTTGTGGCTGATCCACAACACACCCCAAAATTGGGGACCCACATTTTTTGCATGTTTTCAAAGAAAATCTCAGTGACCCAGATGCTAAAAATCAAGAAAAAGGAAAAAATGCACAAGTATGAAAAAGTGTCGCGATATCGCGACATGTCGCTCCGTCGCTGGCAGAAAATGAAAAGTGTCACGATTTCGCGACGTGTTGCACGGTCGCTGGTAGAAAATGAAAAGTGTCGCGATTTCGCGACGTGTTGCACGGTCGCTGGAAGAAAATGAAAAGTGTCGCGATTTCGCGACGTGTTGCGCGGTCGCTGGCGAGAAAATGAAAAGTGTCGCGATATCGTGACATGTCGCAAAATCACGGGTCAAACCAGTCAAACAGGGCAAGGCACGAAAAGCGTAGCGATATCACGACAAAAATCAGCAAAGAGGCATGAAGAGGAAAAACGTCGCGATATCACGACAGAAAGCGGCAAAGAGGCTCGAAGCGAAAAAACGTCGCGATATCGCGACAGAAAACGGCAAAGAGGCACGAAACGGAAAAGCGTCGCGATATCGCGACAGGTCGCGGTTTCGCGGCTCCAAAGCAGCGAAGTGGTACGGATGAAAATATGTCACGATTTCGTGACATGTCGCGTTTACTGCCAAATACAGCAAGAGCAACCCGAAGCAAAAAAAGCGTAGCGATTTCGCGACGAAAAGTTGGCAAAGTGTACGGAAGTGAAAAACGTCGCGATTTCATGACAGGTTGCAGCCAAAGGCGTGTCGAGTGAAAAACGTCACGATTTCACGACAGGTTGCAGCCAAAGGCGTGTCGAGTGAAAAGCGTCACGATTTCGCGACATGTCACGTTTTCACAGTGAAGGCAAAGGAACGAAGCTGCATGCCTAAAGATGTCGTGATTTACATGGGGCCATTACGAAACATGCTGGAAACGCAGAACACGTGGCATACAGGTGTCAGGATTACAGAAGCGTTTCATGTAACAGAGAATATCGAACGTTTCGGTAGCGTGCATAAAATCAAAAGCAATGAAAAGGCGAGGAATTTGAAACGACGCATTCTGGGAAGTGAAACGAAGCGACGCAAGGTGAATCGAAGAGCCGTATCAGTTAGTATAAAATCAGAAGCGCAGATCGATACAAGGGTGGAAATTGCTGCTAGCAGAGTTGCAGAGACAAAGGCTACAAGCCATTCTGGACCTGCACTTGGAGCAATTTCCTTCATTTGTTTTGGATTTATTTAACCTGGAACATTTTGTCATTGTAACTGATATATTATTTAATACAAAAAAAAAGAGAGTTGGCATCTCATTGATAAGAAAGAAGGAGTCATTTTGCATGCAAGATTTAATGTTTTATCTTTCCCTTTCAGATTTCTAGGCTTTTAGGTGAAGTTTAATGCAAGTGTTCTTGGTTGCTTCATGCGAATGTCTAAATCTGGAATTACAGTAAAAACCCCAGAAACCCGCACCTAGCTTATCTGGACTGTGCAAATTTGCAGGTTCAATAGGTTGGGTTGCATGCAGAAACCTCATTATCTTCGGTTTTGTCAATCAAGATGATAGCACTCTGGCCGTAGTTTAGTTTCATTCATTTTTATTTGCATTTCTTTATTTTCAATCCTTTATTTTTTCTTGCATTTTTTCACTATCATTCAAATAAATAATTGAAAATCTACCAGAGCCTGAAGTCCAAATAGATTCATCTTTTTTATATTAACTTACTGTGAGTCCATTGTATTTCAAAATAAAATAAATCACCGGGCCCCTTGTTAACATCCACTTGTAACCCTAAGGTATTCCTAGCATTTCAATTGAACAACATCATTGGTAAATAAAGAACCAGCATAACAGGAACCTTGGAGAAATTATTCTGTCATAATTTCTTTACAAGCAGAGGATTTTGGGACTCAGATCCTACCGGAGAGTGTGCTTTCACAATTGGGTGAAAACACCACTCAACAGATTGGCGCTAGAAGGAGGGCCGATTGGTTTACTTTATTTTGATTTTCATGCATAAGTGATATCTTTTTTATTTAATTTTGAAATTGTATCTTAAATCTCACAAACGGCTAAACTGTAGCATTTGTTTTTGTTTTTGTTGCAGGAAATAACCGAGGGTTTCATCAGGCAGGCTGGACCCACCGCGTCGTATTGCGACTAGGTCCCAAACAACCGAGGAAACCATTTTTCATGACCTTACGCTCACTGGTACTCCCAAGAATAAAACCAAGCAAGTCGTAAGCTTACCAGTCACAAAAGCCCTTTTTTCTCCAGGAACATCGAGTGGACCTACACCGGTGACATCAGTTGCCACTAGTGTTCCTATTGTCGATAATATTTCCACTTGCTCTTGTAGGGTTGTCTTCATCGATTTTGAGTCAAATGGCTCAACCTCTAGCGGCTCCTTGGTATGGAGCTAACAATATTCCTTTGAACATTACAGGGGATATCCATGAAATCCCCAAGAACATAGAAAGATTTTTGCCTAAATACAAACCGGATGGCCTAAGAACAGCGAGAAGAACATATCCAAGCCTATAGGGATGTTTTAATTAGGCTGCAAGTCCAACATGAAGATGTGGCTTGCAGACTTTTCCCCATGAGCTTAGATCCAATAGCATATGAATGGTATATATGCTTACCAACTGGTTCAATCACTTCATGGACGCAAATGGAGAATGCTTTTGTCAACCAGTTCAGGTCACCTTTGGATCCCGCAACCATTTACAATCAATTCATTACATGCAAAAGGGGCCAAGGGGAACCAATCAGAACATTTAATCAGAAATTCCAAAAGTGCTATAATAGAGCGGTTCGACATTTTGCCATCGATCCCGCAGTGGCTTTGCAGATATATTTTGGGGCATTGGACCCCATGACAGCCATGTTTGCAAGACGAAATCCTCAAGTCACCATGCTCGCTCTAGCCTATAATGAAGCCATGACCATCGAGCAGCAAATGACACCACAGGGCTATGGATTTCCCCAGATGCCTATGATGGGACAATATGCTCCATATGGTCAAGCTCCCTTGGCAAATCAGATCATGGCACCGCAAATGCCAAGCATGAACGCCTTCCCATATCAGCAACCGTATCCACCAAGCACTGCGTATGCACCCATTCCAATCCAACCAATTACATCCATTCCACTTGTTCCCGCATTTTTGCAGAATAGTCAATCGACTATGCAAGGAACCAACCAAGTTAATTCTCAGGCTATAGTTCCTTTCCCAAATCCAACTCCGATTCAAAGTGTCAATCCATACGGGAATCAAATTCCTCAAAACCTGACCCAAATGTTGAATCAAGACCCCACCAATTATGCAAATCCAACGGGGGTTAACAACAATGTGATTCCACCGAAGGAGATTTATTCGGAGGTCGAAGAGCTCAAGAAAATAGTTCATAAGCTGAGCAATGACATGGTTCAGAAGCAGAAGTATGAATCCCATGCCCCTCACTCAAATCAAAATTTTAACAATAGAGGGAGACATTGGAACACAAAGCCAAACAATGGGGGAGTACCTGCTCCCATTGCTAATCAACTAGATACTTCTGCAGGACCTAGTCAATCCAATTCCCTTTTGAATCTTTCAGATTTGGCGTGGGAAAGGGGGTGTAGGTTGCACAACACAAAAGAACACAATGAGAGGAATTGTCCTGAAATTGCTAGATACACTCATTGTCTTCAGGCACAAGTTGATGATTTGGAATTGGTATCAAATGAGGGTTCATCGCAACATCAAGATGATAACATTATGGTGATGGAAATTGTATATCATCAAGAAGGTGAGAGTGAGGAAGAAGAAGACAAAATTTTGGAATAGGAGGTGCAAGCTTTTCAAGATTTTAGAAAGGGGAATCATGGATACCATTTGAGAAGTAAATCTAAAGCCCCTAAGACCTCATCAACACCTCCAAACAACTCTATTCTTCCTCCGGATACTAAGGCAAATAATAATCCTCCTCCTCCACTCAGAAGAGAAATGTCTAATGACGTGCGAGAAGGCAGTCAAATTTGAAAAACCAAACTATGACATAGTGGAGGATCCGAAGAAGTCCAAATCTAGCCTTTCGTTCTTGGACACGGCTAGATTGCCTGGTCAAAAGGAGGAATTGATAAAAGCTCTGAACTCACCTGATCAAATGTGGAAGGGAAAAGGAGTTGAGTCCCATCTAATTTTATGAAAGGAGAGACGGGATGTCCCACCATTCTTATTGACTACGAGAATTGCGGGTAAGAATTTGCATAAGCTGTTTGGTGGACACGGGTGCCACGAGCAACCTCATGCCTTCGAAGATATGTCAAATGCTAGGTCTGCAACCTGTTTCATCCAAATGCAAGGTCCTGCAATTGGACCGATCAGAGGTAAATGTGGTAGGGACCCTATATGATGTCAAAATTCAATTAAATTATGAACCCAGGGTCCAACAGGTTGTCGACATTCTGGTTGTTAATATCCCTAGTAGATATGGAATGCTACTTGCAAGGGATTGGATGAAAACTCTAAATGGCTATTTTTCAACAGACTGCTCACATATGTGGCTACCCTGGAAAGGAATTGCAAATCAAATAAGAGTGGAAAATGAACCGAGGCTTAAAGAAATCATAACAGAATTTAACAAGCCGAATGAAGTTCAGTTTTCTGAGCCAGAACTAGGGGTTTATGCACTTGATGTTGAGGAAGCTATTGAAGAGCCTAAAAAGGAAACATGTCATGGTGGCTCTTCTGAGGAAAATGATTGCACATGGTTGCTCAGGTTTGATGGATCAAAATCTAGACAGGGAGCAGGAGCTGGAGTCGAGCTCACTGGTCAACGAGGTAAACCATTATTGGTTGCTTACAGATTGCAATTTCCTTGCACGAACAATGTGGCAGAATACGAAGCATTGATCTTTGGTTTACGTCTAGCATTGAGCAAGCAAGTTAAATGCTTGAAGGTATTGGGAGATTCTGAGCTAGTAGTCAAGCAGATCAAAGGACAGTATACATGCCGTGATAGGAGACTGAGCCTTTATAGAACTAGGGTTATGGACCTTATTGAGGAATTCGACGCATTCAATATAGCCCTTATTTCTAGAAAAGGAAACCAAATAGAGAGACTCTCTTGCGATCGCCGTGGGCATGTTAAATCCGGTTGACATAAAAAGGTGTAAAAAGTTTTCCATTGAATTGGTTCCTTGTCCATCAATACCCGATAATGTCAAGAATTTCCAGGTTTTTGAAAATGACAGACACATCTTCAAATTTGTCATGAACTCGGGTATTTTTGAAAATCAGGTGATTGATGAGGAGCAAAGGTGGCAAGATGAAACAAAAAATGAGAGTGAAACCACGTGTCAATCCAACAAAATACCTAAAGACGTGGTTTCATTGGAGAAAATGTTCGACGTGGGATACAAGACCAAAAAAGGAAAAAGAGTCCCACTCCCCAAAGATGCATGTAATTCAATTAATCTAGGGAGTGGAGACAATCCAAAGGAGGTGTACATTGCAAAGGCATGTACGAGATGAAGAAAGGAGCAACATAATACGGGCATTGAAGCATTACATAGATTGCATTGCTTGGAATTACAATGAGCTGAAAACATACAACCAAGACATTATCACACATACCATCCCTTTGAAGCCAGACTCCAAGCCTTTTAGGCAAAGACAGTGAGTTGTTAACCCGCTATTGGAGCCTTTGATCGAAAAGGAGGTCAAAAGATTATTGGAAGCG
Source organism: Wollemia nobilis (assembly GCA_028583015.1). Taxonomy (NCBI): domain Eukaryota; kingdom Viridiplantae; phylum Streptophyta; class Pinopsida; order Araucariales; family Araucariaceae; genus Wollemia; species Wollemia nobilis. The sequence continues at coordinate 1,745,958 of JAQPPZ010001036.1, read as the reverse complement.
AAAATCATTTTTCCTGTTAGGCACTCAACCTGGGTTGCTAACCTCGTTCCAGTAAGAAAAAAGAGTGGAGAGATTAGGCTGTGCATAGATTTTCAAAATCTTAATAAAGCCTCTCAAAAGGATAATTATCCATTGCCATCAATCGATGAAATTCTACAAACGGTAAATGGATCTGAAATGATGTCCTTTCTTGATGGGTATTCTGGATACAACCAAATTCTTATACATCCAAATGACAGGATGAAAACAGCCTTCACCACCAAGTGGGGGACATTTGCATATAAGAGAATGTCGTTCGGATTGTTAAATGTTGGTGCAACTTTTCAACACGCCATGGATTATGCATTCAAAGGGCTCATAGGCAAATGTATCATCGTGTATGTGGATGATATTCCAGTATTCTCGAAGAAGAGAGAGGACCATGTCAAAGATTTAAAGAAAGTGCTTCAAAGATGCAGAGAACATGGAATTTCCTTAAATCCAAAAAAGTGCATTTTCGGAGTAATGAAGGAAAATTGCTTGGTCACATCATTTCAAAATAGGGCATATCCATTGATACTAAAAGGATACAACATATCCAAAATTTACCTCTCCCAGGTAGTAAAAAGGAGCTGAGATCTTTCTTTGGGCAGGTTAATTTTGTGAGGAAGTTTATCTCGAGCTTTTCTGAGATAGCCAAGCCTCTGAACAAGATGCTCAAGAAAGATGTAGAGGTCAAGTGGAACGAGGAAAGTAGGGTGGCCTTTCAGAACATCAAAGATGCCATTTCCAGAGCCTCGGTCCTCATAAGTCCAGACTATTCCAAACCTTTCTATATTTATGCTTTCGCATCAGAACACTCTTTCGCGAGTGTCTTAACCCAGAAAGGTGAGGATAGTGCAAAAAACCCCATAGCATTTTTAAGTGCCCCTCTAAAAGATGCTCAACTAAGGTATTCCATCCTTGATAAGCAGATGTACACACTTTTTAAAACGGTAAAAAAATTTAGACATTACATTGTGCACAACAGAGTTATTGCCATCGTGCCTGACTCTGCTGTTAAGACCATGTTTTTACAAAATGAACTAGGTGAGAAAAGAGGGAAATGGATTTCCACCATCCAAGAATTCGATCTCAAAATCCAACCTATGAAACTAGTTCGAGGACAGGGACTGGTGAAGGCGATCGCTAAAAATAATCCGTAAATACATGCCAATACTCGAATATAGAATATCTTGCTAAGGATGACTGGTATGTTGATATTGTGCAATTTTTATTGAATGGTAAGTGTCCTTCTAATCTGAATTCAACCCAGAGAAGAGCTTTAAGGCTTAAGTCTGTCAATTATCTGATGAAATCTGGTGTTCTTTATAGGAAGAATCATGAAGGGATCTACAGAGGTGCCTGAACAAAGAAGAAGTTGCCAGGGTGTTGCAGGAATTTCACGGGAAACATGGAACTGGTCATGGTGCGGCAAATGCTACAGACGCATCAAATCCCGAGAGCGAGGATACTACTGGCCCCACATTTTCAAAGATGCACATGCCCATGTGCGATCTTGTCATATCTGTCAAGTGGCTGCCAATAGAGAAAGAAATGCAGCCATGCCATTACAACCTGTAGTTGAAATGAGACCATTTGCACAGTGGGGATTAGATTGCATTGGGGTTATCAACCCAAATTCTTTTGATTCTCATAAATTCATATTGACGACTACGAGACTCATTGTACAAGGTGGACGAAGCGATTCCTACTAAACATGCCACCACAGACGTTGTAATAAAATTCCTTGAGGACCATATTATAACAAGATTTGGAATGCCCGATTCTATTGTCTAGTGACAATGGTAAAGCTTTTATTTCTACACAATTTGCAGATTGGGCATATGACAACAAAGTGAGCTTAAAGTTTGCATCTAATTATTACCCTCAAGGAAATGGTTTGGCCGAATCTTCAAATAAAAATTTGTTGAACACCATTAAGAAATTGTTGGAAAAGAACCCTCGGGATTGGCATGACCAATTAAAGTTTGCCCTTTGGGCGAGATAGGACCGGAGTAAAAGAATCCATAGGGAATACTCCCTATCATTTGGTCTATGGGCAAGACCCGATATTTCCTGCAAATTTGAAGTTGCGAGACCTTACATTTCATACAAGAGTACTTGGGGACGAGATGATCAAGTTGAAGCCGAGTTAAGTCATTTGTCTGCACCTTGATGAAAAGAGAGAAGAAGCCATGAATCACATGAATAAACACCGGGAAGTTATCAAGAGATGGTTTGACGAGAAGGGCCAAAATTAAGTCCTTCGAATTTCAGATTTGGTATTACTATGGGACAAAAGACATGAGGAGAAAGGGAATCATCAAAAGTTTGATTGTCTTTGGTTAGGCCCCTATCAGATTTCAGAAATTCTCGGGAAAAATACCTTCAGGCTAAAAACTTTAGAAGGGAAAGATTTTATGCTACCGGTTAATGGGCAGATTTTAAAGCATTATTTTAGCCCTTAGGTTGTGAGATTTTGATGTTATTCTTTTCGGTTTTGGTGGGGATTTTCAGATTTTGTTTTCATTGTTTAGGATTGTTAGTCTAGTTAGGATTTTGGTTGTGGGTTTGATTTCAATTGACATGTTTTGTTTATTTTGAAAAAATAAAATAAAAAATAAAATAAAAATAAAAAATAAAAAAATAATAAAAAATTGAGATGTCAACTTATGCTTAAGATTAGGAGAATATGAAATATTGGAATTGTCTTGTAAAAGCTCCACAAGTCACACAAACATTTTAAGTTATATCGTTTGAAATTTGTGATGCATGAAGGAGTCAGTTTTGTATGGCAAATATTTCATTTGCAATTCAAGAGATAATGCATTCATGTTACATCTCACTTTACATATACATTCCATCTTAGTTGCATATGCATCTTAGGTACAAATCATTAGAGTATGTCAAATCCTCTTAGGGTTGTGTTATAACATAAATGTAAGAAAATCCTAAGGTTGGAAGCTGAGTCTTGAGATATCTAGAACCAAGCACGTCTTATACATTAAAAAGGATCTTGAGCAAAATGATCAAAACCTAACTTGGAAGAAAAGGTTGGGCGAAAGAAGTTTTTCATGTCTATCCTATTATGCAACATGATCCTTAAAACAATGGTTTTGACCACTTCCATAAAGCTTAAAGCCTAAAATCAAAGTAGTAAGGATAGGGTTAAGTCCTCATCGAACTTAGGTTGAGGATCCAATTCCCCAAAGCTTTGATTTGACCTACATGGAGTAGTAAGGATAGGGCATAAATTCTCATCTCGCTTAGGTTGAGAATCTGATTCCCCAAAGCTCTTATGTCTCATTTCATGATAAATCTTGGATTGGAAGGATCGTACTACATGTCCCTAGCAAGGATGGGTAGTCATCCCCAAGGTCCAAGAAGTAAAAAATTAATTTTTCCCATCTCATATTTATTTTGGATTGGAAGGATCGTACTACTTGTCCTCTGCAAAGGATGGGTAGTCATCCCCAAGGTCCAAAGAAATGAAGATAAGTCTTGGATTATGGGGTTAGGTATGCCCATGCATGGCAACATGTCTTGTCTAAAAAACAAGACCACTGATTGTCCAAAGGGTTAGACTAGCATGACCATTTCTCCCATAATTGGTTAAATTATTTTGCTCAAAGTGAGGTAATGAACTCTAAATCAGAATAGTAAGGATAGGGTTAAACTCCCATCTTGGTTAGGTTGGGAGTCTGATTCCCCAAAGTTCTGATTTCACATTCACTTGCACATGGGTTCAAGATAGTAGGGACTCATAACCAACTTTGGGATATAATAAAGTAATTAATTAGTGGATCCTAAGAGGGTTTGGCAATCTTGAATGTTTGTACATGATACTAGAAGAAAGACCATGCCTTTTATAAAAGCAAAATCTCTTAGCATATTCATTAGGTTACACAAATCATTCACAATCTCACATATGCATTCATATAAAACTGACAATGGAATGTTGATCAATTTCAAATGATAGGGAATGAAATTCATTGCACACATCGAGCTAATACTTGATGATTCTGATGATTCATGTACTTCGATCTTTGGGCATTTGTTTATATTGCTTATGTGCTAACGCATGTTTTCGAGTTTATATATGTTTCCAGGTTGGGTTCTCACTAAAATGCTCAAGAGCATTTGACAAGAGTCACCATTTGTTGTGGGTGATCCACAACACACCCCAAAATTGGGGACCCACCTTTTTTGCATGTTTTCAAAGAAAATCTCAGTGACCCAGATGCTAAAAATCAAGAAAAAGGAAAAAATGCACAAGTATGAAAAAGTGTCGCGATATCGCGACATGTCGCTCCGTCGCTGGCAAAAAATGAAAAGTGTCACGATTTCGCGACGTGTTGCGTGGTCGCTGGAAGAAAATGAAAAGTGTCACGATTTCGCGACGTGTTGCGCTGTCGTTGGCAGAAAATGAAAAGTGTCACGATATTGCGACATGTTGCGCGGTTGCTGGCAAGAAAATGAAAAGTGTCGCGATATCGCGACATGTCGCAAAATCACGGGTCAAACCAGTCAAACGGGGCAAGGCACGAAAAGCGTCGCGATATCGCGACAAAAATCAGCAAAGAGGCACGAAGAGGAAAAACGTCGCGATATCGCGACAGAAAGCGGCAAAGAGGCTCGAAGCGAAAAAACGTCGCGATATCGTGATAGAAAGCGGCAAAGAGGCACGAAGCGAAAAAACGTCGCGATATCGCGACAGGTCGCGGTTTCGCGGCTCCAAAGCAGCGAAGTGGTACGGATGAAAATATGTCACGATTTCGCGACATGTCGCGTTTTCGCTACCAAATACAGCAAGAGCAGCCCGAAGCAAAAAAGCGTAGCGATTTCACGACGGAAAGTTGGCAAAGTGTACGGAAGTGAAAAACGTCGCGATTTCGCGACAGGTTGCAGCCAAAGGCGTGTCGAGTGAAAAACGTCGCGATTTCGCGACAGGTTGCGGCCAAAGGCGTGTCGAGTGAAAAACGTCGCGATTTCATGACATGTCGCGATTTTGCGACATGTCGCGTTTTCGCTGGGCAAGAAGGCAAGAAGGCTGTTGACAGGAAAACGTCGCGATATCGCGACATGTCGCGTTTTCGCGGTGAAGGCAAAGGAACGAAGCTGCATGCCTAAAGACGTCACGATTTACATGGGGCCATTACGAAACATGCTGGAAACGCAGAACACGTGGCATACAGGTGTCAGGATTACATAAGCGTTTCATGTAACAGAGAATATCGAACGTTTCGGTAGCACGCATAAAATCAAAAGCAATGAAAAGGCGGGGAATTTGAAACGACGCATTCTGGGAAGTGAAACGAAGCGACGCAAGGTGAATCGAAGAGCCGTATCAGTTAGTATAAAATCAGAAGCGCAGATCGATACAGGGGTGGAAATTGCTGCTAGCAGAGTTGCAGAGACAAAGGCTGCAAGCCATTCTAGACCTGCACTTGGAGCAATTTCCTTCATTTGTTCTGGATTTGTTTAACCTGGAACATTCTGTCATTGTAACTGATATATTATTTAATACAGAAACACAAAGAGTTGGCATCTCATTGATAAGAAAGAAGGAGTCATTTTGCATGCAAGATTTAATGTTTTATCTTTCCCTTTCAGATTTCTAGGCTTTTAGGTGAAGTTTAATGCAAGTGTTCTTGGTTGCTTCATGCGAATGTCTAAATCTGGAATTACAGTAAAAACCCCAAAAACCCGCACCTAGCTTATCTGGACTGTGCGAATTTGCAGGTTCAATAGGTTGGGTTGCATGCAGAAACCTCATTATCTTCGATTTTGTCAATCAAGATGATAGCACTCTGGCCGTAGTTTAGTTTCATTCATTTTTATTTGCATTTCTTTATTTTCAATCCTTTATTTTTTCTTGCATTTTTTCACTATCATTCAAATAAATAATTGAAAATCTACCAGAGCTTGAAGTCCAAATAGATTCATCTTTTAGATTAACTTACTTGTGAGTCCATTGTAATTCAAAATAAAATAAATCACCGTGCCCCTTGTTAACATCCACTTGTAACCCTAAGGTATTCCTAGCATTTCAATTGAACAACATCATTGGTAAATAAAGAACCAGCATAACAGGAACCTTGGAGAAATTATTCTGTCATAATTTCTTTACAAGCAGAGGATTTTGGGACTCAGATCCTACCGGAGAGTGTGCTTTCACAATTGGGTGAAAACACCACTCAACAAGACTTCAAAATAATATGGACATGTGTGTCATTAGACACCATTTCTCCCAAGGCTTGTAGTTATGCACGTAGTTTTGCAAATTAAATTAGAAATGACTTGAGATTTTTGCCATTTTTCTTTTTTAAACAATGAAGTTGTATTTGAAGGAATAATATTTGGTTATTATTATTTTCCTTAAATACTATCTAGATCTTGTCCCATGCTTCTTTAATAATTATTGAGTCATAAGCGAATTGTTCTACTTCATCAAAGACACTAAACATGTTGATCAACTAATCCTTCTTTTCTACCTTGTAAAATTTGTTTTATTCATCATCATCTATGTCAGGATCGGTAGCGGACCCATTTATAACTTCTCACACTTCCTCAAACTTAATTTGAGTTCTCAGTTTAGTTTTCAAAGTAGAATAATTATTCCCCCACAATAGTTGGGAATCCTATAATAGAAAATTTGATGCATTACTAGTGATGCTCAATGTTCATAAAATTGGAAAATTCTAATTCCACTAGATTGGCCTAAAAAATAATATTCCAATGAGTATAGACAAACATATACTCACAAATTTATCAATACCTTGAACTATGATAAATAAATAGTGTCTTGTCGAGCAAAAAATAAGTGCAGTGGATTGAGGTTTTTCTCCAACCAAATTCTCTAGGGAATATTCATATAATAATCCTTCAATGTTCTAGTGCTTTATAATATCTCATTATTTTTCATAAGGAATATTCTTATCAATCACCATACTAAAATGAAAAACATATATCTTCACCATTTTTCTCGGTGTAACCTTAATGACCACATATATCCACTTGTCTTGTCTTGGCACTTGCCCTATTTGTGGCCTCCACCCTCTGCCCTATAATGCATAAACTTCTTTAGGAGTAAGATTTATGAAAGAGCTATGTTAGATTTTCTAGCAAAGATAAATAAGCTCTTGGCCATGGGATAATGAATTTTTGAGTTTTATAAGCTTTATGTATACTTCTTAGAGCAACTTGGATAAAAACTAATAATATAGAGAAAATTATTGGGAGTGAGAGAATGTAGGAATTTAGCTTATTTTTGGGATTAGAGTGACATGGATTCAAAAAAGGACTTAAGGTTACTAATGTAATGTGATTGTTGCCCAATTCTTTCTCCTAGTTTGATAGTCAAACCATTTATCATGAACACTCAATGCAATATGACTAATCCCCTAATCCCAATTGGGAACTAGGTCAATCAAGGGTTTGCTATCTGAATCTACGAGTCATTTGATGAAACCATACTCTAACAATCTAGATCACATGGAAGATTACAACTGGTTTGCTCATGGCCACAAGGTGGTTTTATTAGTGGTGGTGCACTTAGGAGGCACAATCTCCTTTCCATAGGTGAGAATTTAGTGTCTACCTTACCTCATATGGTAGGCATACCCTCTACTGGAAGTTGGTGGGTTTGTTCATATCCTCAATCAATGACTACTAATCTAATGTCTTCATATCGAATGTAGAACTTGCTTTGGCTCCTATGAGACTTGATTCTCCACTAATATTATTTTTTATTTAAAAACTTACCATCCATAATTTCTTCTATTCCATACTTGTAATAAAACCCAAAATCACTTAATTTTATGGAACTAATTGGAACAACACTCTTCAAATCATCTTCCTTCTTGTCTATTATATCCAGGGGTATTTGGATTTATAGGTAGCATTTACAAAACTTATCTACCAACTCACAAATGGTTATATCCTTTGAACAACACACATGTCAACCCTTTGCATAGGAATGCTATATATATAATTGGTGTCAGCCCAATTCCACTAGCTTATGTAAGACCTGGATCACCTCCTTGACCCATAATAATTTCCCCTTTGCAACCTCCAAGTTATGAATGAAGTGCTTTGGATCCCCTTTGTGTCAAAGCAAGAGGAAGGCTTGGTGCACTTCCTAAAAAATGCATCGAGTCCTAATGGATTAGTATGAGATTTTGGCTCTTCCTTTGATCTTCTACTTTGATACCACTGATGGGTTAGTTCTTCAAATATTTCCTTCATGGATCTGAGGTTAGTTAAATACATAAGGTTTTACCAATATAAAATAACAGTCTATAATATGATAGTAACTAGTTGCAGCTACCCATAACTATTAATGAACACATGAACCCTGTGCTGAGTGGTTGAAACCACTCAATATATTATGAAACTAACAAACTATGATGATAATAATTTTCTAAAAAAATTAATCTCAAATTTTGCTATCATTAGATACCCATAAATATTATTGACATATGGAATATTGCATGCAAATCCAATGAAGGTTTATTTGAGTGGATGGTTATGCCTTGTGGCTTGACCAATGCACCATCCACATTCATATGGATGATGAATGACATGAAGTATCCCTGCACTAGCTCATTTTTTAGATGACATTGTCATCTATAGTAAGACATGGGAGGGACATATACAACATATTTGATATTTAGTTTAAATTCTTCGAAGATACAATCCATATGCTAATTTGAAGAAGTGCTCATTTGACATGACAAAGATTCAATAACTTGGGTATTTTGTTGATAAAGAGGGATTCCATGTTGATTTTGAGAAGATCCAAGTAATTATATATTGGCCTATCCTAAAGACTCTAATAGAGCTTTGTATCTTTTTGAGTCTTGCTAATTTCTATCAAATATTTATATTTTAGTTCTCACACATTTATCAAGAACTAAACCAAGTGACCACTAGAGAAGGTTCCAAATCTAAGTTTCATTAGGAAATTATGCAATATAGGAAAATTGTGAGGTTGAAGGACCACTTATGTTCATCTCTGACACTTTTCCTACCTACTCTATACAAATATTTTGAGGTAACGACAAATGCATTAGAGTATACATTTATATTTTTCCTCATAGTATGCGCATCCAATTTCCTATCATAGTAAAATATTCAATGAAGTAGTTTAAAAATACCCACATATGATAAAGAGATCTATCCCATTGTCAAAGCATATAAATAGTGGAAGAACTATATATTGGGTAAGGAAACCATCATACATATAGATCATAAATATTTAGAACTTATTTAGATATAGAGTACGCTAACAAATGAAAGACATCAGAAGTGGGTCACATATATATAGGAGTTTCATTTGATTGTCAAGCATAAGAAAGGGAGTGTGAATTCAATAACAAATTACTTGATCCAAACTCCAATCATAGCATTCACCAACATTCTTGGTTCATGTGGGTATGATACTTCTATTTTTTCCACCATGTATGAAGTATAATATGATTTTGCATATCCATATCGAGCTCTTCATGTGAGAAAGCATATTTTTTATTTTTATTTAGAATATAACCTACTCTACCACATGGGATATATTTGTGTACCAACTAGTGAGTGTTGAAATATGATTTAGAAAATTCATCTCGACAAATTAGTAGGTCCTTTTATATTTGGAAATAATATTGGTGATACATCAAAAGTACTTATATTGGTCCAAAATGAGGAACTATGTCAAGAGGTAAATTCAGGCTTGTACTATTTCAAAACCAATCAACAAGGAGCAAGGACTATATACACCATTGTTAGTGCCATTCACTCCTTGGAAATTTATCTTTGTGGATTTCGGTTCAGGTTTTCCCAAATCTAAGCATGGTAAAGATTGTAATGTAGTAATTGATCATTTTTTTAAAAGTGGCTATCATGATTCCTTGTAAGAAATCTACTCAATTGACAAAACTACTAAGATTGTTTTTAGTCATGTGTAGTTCAAATTTGGCTTGCCAAATTCCATTGTATCTAATAGGGATAATGTTGGAAATTTTGAGTTAGTTGTGTTGTCATTAATGTCAAGAGTCAGTATCATGAATCAGTGCAGGAATTGGAAAAAGAAGGGTTAAAATATTTATATTTTAATCCCAAGATATTTGGTTTAAGAGCTTCACATGATTGGTCAAAAGGACGGTTAAATACCCTGAAGAAAAGGCCTAAAGGAAATAATATTATAATATCTCTTATTATAATATTCAAGGTGGTCAGATAAGGTCTAAAGGAGCAATAGGAAGGCCCAAGAAAAATAATATTATAATATTTTATTATAATTTTAAAGGTCTAATGTTAAGACCTAAAGTTATTAAATTAATTATAATAATTTCAATATAGATTAATTTATAATTTAATTTAATTAATCCTAAGGTTAGGGTTATAAGGGCAAAAGGTTTTTATTAAAGCACAAACATCATATGTATTTTCCCCCTCCATCGATTTACAAAGGGAGATGGCACAATGGTATAAATACCATGTGCATTTGGTTACCTAAGTTCCTAACCTTCGATCGATTATTGCAAGTTCCTGCGAATTTCCATAATCTGCGTGCAAGAAAAAGGATAATAATTTTATTGTTTCAGCGGCCATCGAAGGGATAATATAGTGGAGTTTTAAAGCCTCATTACCAACCTAGAGGTTGGGATAGCAGTAAGTGAAAGTGCATTGAAGCGTTGACAGGAGGGATCCCGCGATCGAATCCCGACGGTAGGCCTGGGAGTGTTTTGCTGGCAGTCCATTTGGTTTTGGCACCTAGCACAGGATACAAAGTGCACAAGGCGCTTTTGTATACCAACGTGAGTTCCTAGCTCACGCGGTATTTGGGCTGCATCTAGGGCGCTGGTGGCAGCACAGCGGGGGATCGAATCTCGTCGAGGGAAATAGAGGTATTAAATTTATTAATTAAATTTTTCTCCTAAGGTTTTTAATGTGGCATGAATTTTTGTGTTAAGAGGGAGATATAAGGTTTATAAAAATTAGAATATTATATTGTGATTTTGATGATTAGAATTTGGAAGGAGTAATAAGGAGGATAAAGAAAATTAATTGTTGAAGTGAGTTCAATTTTTGCTAATCATTTTTGAAGTGTGGAGATTATAAGGTGTAATTGAGATTTAATGTTTTGTAAAATATTTTGAGGGAATGTTTGAATAAAATTTTGAGAAGGTTTTTGCTACCTAACCTTTGATATTGGCAAAGAGGTTGATTGTTATTGAGACAGGTTTTGAGTTCAAGCCTTCTTCAAAAAAAATGTATGGGCATATCATCCTTGTGAGTGAAATATTGTTGAATGTTATGAAGTGCAAGTTGGAGTGAAAAGGTTTGTTTGATAAGCATTGTTGAGTGAGTTTTCATATACATGATTGGTGAATGATTTTGAGAGAAATTGAGTGTGAAATTGAGGACTATCTTGAACTAGGGTTTGTGAAAGAACATGAGTATCATTGTTATGTGAGATTGTTTGGTAAAAATTATTGGAAATATTTGAGTAAGCTTTCATGTGCTTGACTAGGGTTTGTGAAAGATCATGAGTATCATTGTTATGTGAATTTAGAATCATCTTGAGTCAAGGTTGAGTTCCATAGTGTGAGTTTTTGAAAGCATTGTGAAACACTTGTTTAGGGTTTGTAAGCAAGTTGTGTTTCATTGAGTGATTGGTTGAGTAAAGTTGGTTGAGTATAATTGATTGAAAGCATTGGAGTGATAGTTCAAGTTCTGTGAAACAAATTGTTCTTTACTAATTTGAAAAAGAGATTGAAAGTGATTGAGTGTGAAACATATTAAGTCTCTTACCATTCTCTATATGTTTATGAGGTCAAACAAAATTTTGAGTGAAATTTTTTGTGAGATTGAAGAGGTTTTCTGGAAGAGATTAAGTTGAGTTTTGTGAGTGTGAAACATATTGAGTCTCTAACCATTCTCTATATGTTTTTGAGGTCAAACAAAATTTTGAGTGAAATTTATTTGTGTGATTGAAGAGGTTTTCTATGATAGATTGAGTTGAGTTGAATAAGCTTTTGTGAAAGCTAGTGGACAGATTTGAGTAAGTTCAAGAGTGGACTTTAGGACAGAGTTAAGCAAGATTTTGTAAAAGCTTGTAAGCTAATTTAAAGTAAGTTTAAGAGTGGACTTCAGGATAGAGTTAAGCAAGCTTTTATGAATGCTTGTGAGCTGATTTGAAGTAAGTCCTAGAGTGAATTTAAGGACTAAGTTGAGTAAGCTTTTGTAGAAGCTTACAATGCAGATTTGAGGTAAGTCTTGGTGAAGCCTTATTGAGCAGATTGGAAAAGTTATAGTGAGAACTTGTTGAGCAAATTTGAGGTAAGTCTTGGTGAAGAATTGTGGACAGATTAGTGTGAGCTTTTGTGGAAGCTTACAATGCATATTTGAGGTAAGTCTTGGTGAAGACTTGAGAGCAGTTTGAGCAAGTTCTAGAGAGGACTTGTGGATATATTTGAGGTAAGTATTTGAGAAGACTTGTGAGCAAAGTTGATTGATTGATTTGTTCAAACATTGAGTTAAGGTTTGGGGTAGATCTAGCAGAGTTGATTTGTTATTAGATCAAGCTTTGTGTTAAGGCTTGAAGATAGATTTGTACCAGACCAGAGATAGATATTGAGCATATTTGTGCTAGACCGAATAACTATGTTTAGTGTATATTTGAGATATATATTGAGCAGATTTGTGCTAGACCAAAGGACTATGTTTAGTGTATATTTGAGATAAATATTGAGAAGATTTGTGCTAGACCAAAGGACTATGTTTAGTGCATATTTGAGACAAATATTGAGAATATTTGTACTAGATCGAAGGACCGTGTTTAGTGCAGATTTAAGACAAAGATTGAGAATATTTGTACTAGATCGAAGGACTGTGTTTAGTGCAGATTTGAGACAGAGATGAGAGTAAGCTTTGGAGGTGATAGAGTAGAGGACAGTAGTCTCCAATGGATAGAGATCCATTATCTAGTGTAGAGAGGATAAGGTCTTTAGTGGAGAGAGATCCATAAGCCAGTGCATTGGAGGTAGTAGTCTTGTAGAGGATCACCAGCTAGAGCAGAGGAGAAGGAGTTCTCCTATGGATAGATTTCCACGAATTAGCTTAGGTGATTGGTATCTCCTATGGATAGGTATCCACGAACTTGATTAGGGTATTGGTGTCTCATTTGGAAAAAGGTACATAAACATTGTAATAGGGAAGGATTTCCAAGAGATTTATTGAGAAAATTTAGTGAAATGTTTTCTTCTTGGACGTAGCCCACATTGGGTGAACCACGTTAAATTGGTGTATCTATTGTGTGTGATGATTTGTGCATTAATTTTATTACTATTGTTGATATTGCCATTGATATATTGGATAATATTGTTTGAGAAAAAAAAAAAAAGTGGTCTTATACTATTCACCCCCTCTTAGTATAAGCTTGTGTTCTTCAAATAACATATTTATAATCATTAATTAGTCCACCCTATGAAGTATGATGGACTTCAAGTTAACCATGTCCACAACCTTCCATCCTTAGACTAATGGTTAGATAAAAGTTGTGAAACGATTGATTGTACATATTATTTGAATGTATTATTCCAAGAATCCACACACATGGTATGAGATCCTTTCCTACATTCAACATGGGTACAATCAAGCTATATATATCTCTACCAAGCATAAACTATTTTATGTCTCTTTTGGGTCCAACCCTTGGCACCCAAAAATGTAGCTCTCCTTATGCAACCCATAAAGTACTCACCTCATGGATGAAAAGAAGAAAAGAAGGAAGCACAATTTTTGGATTTCATTCAATGCATATAGAAATAGGCCCATGACCTCTTGAAAAAATCAAATTAAAATATAAGCAATGCCATGACCAACCTTAGGTTCCACATCAATTCAAAGTTGGAGATAAGGTATGGTTATATATTTAGAAAGAGAGACTTGTAGGACCCATTAGAAATATCAGGCCTCTTTTCTATGGACCATACACCATCAATGAGAAGGTGGAAGAAAAATTCTTTGAACTAAATCTTCCATCTTATCTTTGTTTACATCCAATCTTCAATGTTGAACTTCTTAGGCCCTACCGTCCACCTCTATTGGACAATTTTGTCATAGAAAAAAAACTAGACATTAAAGGACTCAATCCATAAAATTTAGCACCAATGGAGAAGGATTAGATTTTTGATATATGGACCATGACCACTAGAAGACAGTCCATTCAGATGTATAGAATGATCAAGGTTGGACAACTTGAACACCAAAGGAAAGGGATTACAAAAAATGAGATAAAGAAATATTTTTTTGTACCTAATATCAAAATTTAATGCTATGGGTGTCATTGCTTTCCAAGGGGAATAAATAATCCATGCATATGACATTTTTAGAACATGGCTTTATACTCGAAAATGCTCAAAAATCTACTTTTTAAATCGTGACCATATTGTTAGGGGCATAACTTTTTGCTTGTGACTTCGTTTTGATCCATTCAAGAAGTTTTAGAAAGAATAAAAGAAGAACAATAGTTTTAGTAAACAACTCTATCTTAGATATAGTTGCTAATAACTTTATGAAAAAATGCTTTAGAGGCTTTCAAAAATACAAAACAAAATATTTACTAAAAATAATAATCTTCCTTTTTTTATTTTCATAACCAAAATTCATCTCTAGATATGTTGACATATTAGTAGAAGATAAATCATAAAAGAGCAAGTTATATGTATATACATTTTAATTAAATGTACTTTGTAACTCATGGAAGATGAATCACTACATTTTCATATAGGTGACCCTCTAACTAATGGAAGGTGAACCACCACATTTCCATGTGCGTGAACTTTTATATTCAATAAGGTGGATTTATAATACATGAAAGATATTTTATAAAAAGAGATGCACCCTTTATTATAAAAACATGAGTAATAGATGCAATTTTATAGCCTCACATCTCTTCTCAAATATTACTTGCATTTAACTCTATTTTAAGCAATAAAATTGTTATGTTATTTTGCTTATATATTCTTGTGTTTTGGTTTGTTATACTCTATTATATCTGAATTGCACTCTTTCATGCTCCTTAACTCAAAATTATGAGTTTTAGATCAAATATGTGTAATTTCCCACTAAAATAAAGAAATATTCTTATTCATATATTTATAGTAAGATTGGATTTGTCAGAGGTTGGTGTTTATTTTCTAATTTTACATTAGATACATTGAAAATTAAGTAAGAAAAATATATAATTATTGTGTACTATGTATGAATGGATTTTCCCACAAGATGATATTATGTTTCCTCGTATTACAATTAGAGAATATTAGTATGTTTTCTCTATTGTTCCTACCAAAAACATTAACTAAATTGTAAAAGGAAGAATAAGCACAAGGTAATTCATAAATTAGACCTTGAGAGATAATCTCCATAATTGTTATTGGGTTGGAGTGACACTATTGATATTAATTATATTATTATAGATTTTCTTATATAAATATATTTTGAGTATATGAAACACTTGTCTAATTAATAAATAAATAGGGTTTCAACTTTTAGAGAAATTTCATGCAATAAGTTTGAGTATTTCTAATCCCTTTATTCTTAAATTACTTAGGAAAATAAATTTTAAAATATTGTTTTTTTTTTTTTTTGTATTTACATGGTGGAATCGGTAGCCGCCACGAATCCGAGCAGGCTATCCAGCTTTTTATGGCCGTCATAGTATTCTGCGTTGTCCACCCCGAAACCGCCACACAGATCTTCGCGCAGTCCGCCCCTATAACCACCATGCCATAATCATTTTAAACCTTTTACGCCACTGAAAGCACCAGGAAAGAGACAAGCGTTCAGTCCGACGAGGCCCGAGATTTGAACCTTGGACCTCCGCCGGTTTGGATGAACCAATTGGTCTACACCTCGGACAATTTTAAAATATTGTAAAAGTAAGATAATATTTGAAAAAATTATAATAATTTAATTTAACAACAATAATATATGTTGTTCACCATAACAAGTTCAAAGGTTATTTTTTAAGACTTTGCACCATAGACCAATATTTAAGTCATATTGTAACATATAAACTGGTTGTATGCTTAACTACCCAACTTTCTTATATGTCCACATTTCATGATAAAATTATCACTCATGTTATGTTTTTCTTTTCCATAGAATGTACACTAAAGGTACAAATCATTAGTATTAAATTAAGGTCGCAAGGATGGTGTGGTGGCCATTTTCATATTGATACTAGGGTGAGCACATTTGAGATTTAAGTTAAAATATTCAAATATAGTTATATGCCACATTAAAATAATAGTATTTGTCAAAAGGGAATTGTCTTATTTGTAAACTAAGTCACTCAAAAATATTTTCTACCAAGGTCATCTCAAATTTTAGAGTATATGTGAGGGAGCCAACTATCTCTTTTTCTTTCTTTTGTTACTTTGAGTTGTATATGTTTTTATTAGATAGTTCATAAGTTGCATTTCTTTCCACTAAAGAAAGGATTATTTATTTATTTATTTATTTTTTTAAGCGAAAAACTCCTTGTGGGGCTGCCTTGGTCTAAGAGACCACGAACAGGGGGTTCTACACCATCAAAGTCACTCGGGAGTCGCACCCAGACCCTGCCTGCACCAACATTATCAATTGGATTTTTGGTACCCAATTCAGCTTTTTGGTAGGGTGGAGATTCGAACCTGGGACCTCCCTTGGAGGATTGCCCTCTCCTCTCCAACTCACCTACAACACCTGGGTAAAGGATTATTTATTATTATTATTATTATTATTATTATTATTATTATTATTATTATTATTATTATTATTATTATTATTATTATGTATCTTCTGCGGGTTAGATTCATGATAGAGGTTGATGTTTTGTTTCCTTATTTTACATGAGAGAAACATTGAAAACTAAGTGAGAAATTTTCTCAAAAATTGTGTATCATTTATAAAATTTGATTTTTCAATGAGGATGAAATTTGATTTCCTCATATTATAGTTAGATAAATATTAATAGATTCACTCTATTACATCTAGCAAAAATATAAATAAGTAGTAAAAGAAAGAACAAACACATGAGATGATTTGCCATCTAGATCTAATGAGTTATTCTCCATTAGTATTATTAGGTTGGAAAAACCCCATCTATATTAGCCATATTATTAGGGTCTGTCTTATCATATTAGTGTTTTTGAGCATATAAAATATTCCTTTGATAACAAAAAACTTGTTCATTTTAATTTATATTATTTTAACCTATTAGGGTTTCATGAAAAAAAATGTTGAGTTGGTCTTAATCCCTTTATGCCTTAAGTAGTTAGGAAAATGAATTTAGAAAATGTATAAAGGTAATGATAATATTAAAAAAATGACATATATATACATGAAAATAAATTATATAGATTGCATCCTTAACTTTCCAACTATGTGAGGGTTTAACAACTTAGCTCCACTGCAACAAGTTATATATTTTTTATACAAATGGATATTAAATATTCATAAAATGAGTTGATGAGGCCATAATAATCTTAAATTAAATTCTTTAGAAAAAATTAATTTAATGGAATGTAGCAATTGAAGGAGTTATATAAGGGCATTCCAAGAAGGTCCACATGTAAAAACTATAATAGGTATTCTCTAATTGTTTGAGGTCATTATATCTTTAAAATATGTAATGCAAGTTTATAAAATTATATAAGTAAATAATTTGCATAGAAAAAATATTTTTATAATGATTATTTTTACATTTCCAATGACAACTGCTAGTTTTATATGTTAACATGAAAACTCTTTAGTTGCTTATGGTGTTTATAAAATATTTAAGAAAAATTCAATTGAATTATCGAGGGATTTACTCATTAAATGGAATGATTTTTCAACTAAGACAAATCTCACTATGTAGTAAAAATGAGAATGACTCTATCTTTCCTAGTGTTTGAAGAATTTTCAACTATATTATAATTTAGACTTTTAAAGTAAAAAAGGATAAAACATCTATTCCTATAAAAAACATTAGAATATCCTAATGAAAAAGTAAAATAAAAAATTAGAACTATTAGTAGCCCATTAGTAATTGAAAGTAATGTTATTTTAAACCTTTTTTGAAAATTAACATATAAAACTATAAATATAGGAAAACACCATATAACACAATATACACAAATTTATAGTTTTTTTTGGTAATGGTGAAAAAAGAGGTTTTGGAGGGCCCTAACTCTATAACATAATGATGTTATCCAAGATTACAAGATAAACATCAACCTCCTCCGTGGATAAGATGAGACAAAAGCAAAGTTGCAGCAAAAATCCTAAAAAAAAAAATAACACTCTGGCTAATATTGAAATCTTTTTCTAGCAAGGAAGTAAAGGTTGACTTGACCGTTGTTTATTCTTCCCTTCCATAATAATAATAGTAGAAATTGCTCTAATCTTAACAATAGGTAATATAATTATCAACAACAAAATTAGGATCACATTATAGTAGCATTCACTAGAACTATAGTTATTCTAATAGCAGTAACATACATTCACATCAATAGCACCAAAAGACCCCAGAAGCAACAACAATATCGACAACATCAAAAGATAGTACCTTGTAGAATATACATTTCTTCTATCTCTAATGAGGTAATCCTTAAAAGAGATAAGAAAAAATTAATTTCCCATATCTTCCTCTAATCAAAACGAACTCCAATGTTTGCCAAACAATCAACTGCAACATTTCCTTCATGGTATATATGTAATATCTTCACTTCTACCATTTATTTTAATAAGGATGAGGTATCCTTAATTAAACTTGACACCTGCTAGTTATCATCTTTTCCTTTCCTTAATATCCTTGAGAATATTCATAGAGCCCCCTTTTATGATGGTCTTCCTTATGCTCTTATGTCTTAACAACATAACATTAGATTATAGGACTTTAGATTTTTTATAGTGATTGGTTTGTATCCCATAACATTATGCATAAGCCCATAACAATTCACCTTTCTTATTTTGAATGACACCTCCTCCCCCAACTCTACCTGGGTTGCCTTTTGTAGCTCTATCAAAGTTTAACTTTACCCAACCCTCCTCTAGTTTTATCCATCTAGTATTTGCTCTTTTCAAATTGATTGGCAAAGGTGTTGCTTTAGGTTCTCTCAAGTGTCATTCACTAGTGATCCTCTTTTCCAGATTTTTCTCAAATTCCATACTATTATCAAAAGCAAGAAAATTCTTCGTCACTGCAGTTTTAATTGTGTTAGACACTGAAAGTTCATCCTTACTTTCTCCCCTAAATACTCTCTAATTTATTTCCCACTAAACACCCCATAAAAATGAGGTAACAGTAAATTCCAAAGTTTTGATAACCTATTGCTGCTAAAAGAACATCTCTATTGGTTAAAAAGTTACCTAAAAGTACTAGGGACCTCCCAAGAGTAGAACATAGCTTCCATTAGATTATTAAGTACCTTACTTGCAAACTCACAATGAATAAACAAGTGGTCAATGATTCAACATCCTCCATGCAAAGAATATAAAAAATAAATATTGAGTCCATCCATAATTCCAACATACATATAAATCCAAAAGTCATCAAACTCAACCATTCCATCATAACATTAGAAGAAGATATCCAACAATTAAGTAGATAAAAATAATTGATACATTAGTTGTGATGTCTATCCCAATATGTGATAAATTTAGAGATATTCATTATTTATAAATTTTTCAATACATGATAGTTAACGAACACATTTTATCACATGGCATGAGTACAAGTAATTAGTAATATGAACTTCAAGGACTAAAAACTAAGTTTAAATCTTCTCAGGTGATATATGTGTAATTCATAAGATACCACCTTTATGGCTTGTTGAAATACTAAATTATAGTATAATCATATCTAGGTCATTCTAGTCCCATATAATAGTTAAAAATTCTATCTTATACAACAAATCACCTATCACATTTCAATCTTATATAACCAATTAAAAAAATAAACTATATATATATATATATATTTATGTCATTGATCACTTTAAACAGATGTTATGTGTCGATAATAAGATAAAGTACCAATGGTTGAATTAAATATTTAAAAAGAGATCAAACAAATTATCAATGAAGTACCAATACCCAATATTAAGCAAATTTCATAAACTTACAATAGATTAAGTACATGGTTTAATCAAAGGTATAATAAGAGATGAAACAAAATTTTAATGAAGATCCAATAGGCATTAAAAACATATTAGCTAAATTCCATAAACGTATATATGTGAAATTTATTATAATCTTGGAGAGCATAGAGTTATCACAAGCATACTGAAGGTTTCAATGGGTTTTCAAATCTTTAGTCATGGCAAAAGAGCAGTGGGTTCATCTAGAGTGCATAAATGATTCAAACCCTTACCATGGATGCATCAAATATTGTTTTTAGAAGATTATTGAAGTGAAGGAAAATCAAGAGAAAGAAGAGATATGAATGAGTGCGAGTTGAGAGGCAGTGCAAGGCAAGAGAGAGTGTGATCTAAGATCCATACCCATTAGCTAGTATGGAAGGAAATTTATATTTGAAAACCCTAATGGGAAGTCAAGATGCGCTAGCTATAAGTATGGATGCCTAATTTGGAGATAACCGAAAGAGTGAATATATGGTATGTTCGATCCAAGTAGCAGATGTTAAACTAGAAGTGTGATGAGGCCTAAAAATGCCTCATTTTTACACTATGTTTGACTGCCATATTACTAAACATGACAAAGTTAAATGCCAAATAGTTGATTAGAATATATATTTGTTAAGTGTTTGCATGATTTTATGTTTGGAACATTATACCCCTATTTTGACTATTTTCAGCATTTTATGCACTATTTCAGTTGATTAAGTAGAAAATAAAAATTATAGTAAAATTACATTGTGATGGCATGAACAGATTCCTCTTATCAAGAACTACAACTTTGATTTTTGAAGCAAGTCAATCTGAGTTGTAGATAAAAAGTTATGAAGGTTTCATCATGTTCATGCCTTAGTCTTTTCTGGAGTTGTTAACAGGTACAAATCTGCATTAATGGTGACATTGGCAAATCTACTGGGAATGATCCAAAGTGAGTTAAGGTACCAAATTCATACCAATGGTACTTCATAGTATAGAGAACACATGACCCAAATTTGAAGGCATATGGACAAGTAATCAAGAAGTTATGGGGCCTGCAAAATGACAGTTTCACACTTTTTGACAGCTGGAAATTTTGGTGAAAATCTGTGTTAGAGGCCAACTTGACAGTGATGCTGGAAGCAACTCCTGAAGATTTAAGAGCTAAAAATTGAACCAAGTGTAGTTAATACAACCAAGAACACGTGGATACAATTTGATATACATTGGAGTTATGAGGAACAATTTATGAGCACTCCAAAAGGGTAGTTGGGCATGTTTTGACAGTTGGAAAAACATGATTTTCCATACAAATTCCAGCAAGTTGACATTGAATGGCAAGGCATGGAATTCACACATGGAGAAGGATAAAAGCTATTGCAATCAGTTCTTGAGAGATAACCCGCCTGAGAAAAGCAGCTGAGATAACTTGAAGACCACACAATTAGTCAATCTGAAGATCTTCAGATTGAGCAGACATCTTCGGATTGACAGAATGAAGTTTCTTTGGATTGAGCCAGTTATCTTCGGATTGACAACAAAAAGTACTTTTTGAATTTTTGATTGTTTTTTGATGGTGGAAAAAGGAAAAGAAGGTTGAGAAGGTTAAGGGAAAATATCCCCCAACTGTCTTTGTCGTCCTTGCCATCCAAAAGCCACCATTCATGGGAAAAGATCAATTGATCCTCTTCTAGGATAAAACCAAGAAATGTTGCAGCATAATAGGAATTGATCTACAGGATTGAAATAGTATATTTTCTGTTTGTAAATAAATCTTATGCATCTATAAAAGGATAGCTCCCATGTTGGTTGAGCTTAAGGAGAATAAGTAATAGAAAAATAGATAATTTTTAGCTTTGTAACAGTCTGTAGTAGCAGAACTGTAATGCCATTTTCAAAGTAATAAATTGCAGTTCTTTTGTCAAATTTTGTTCTAATTTTAAATTAGTTAAGGAGTGTTTTTCACCTCCTTCTAGATCAGGAAGTATGGGCCCACTTTCAGATCTAGAAGGAGGGATTTTATGGCAGGTTTTAATCTGTAATTTTGTTGCAACAAAATTAATAGATTGCTTGCCAGATTTCATTTTCTTGTTTTTATTTTGTATTATGTGATTGATATTTTCTATTATGTTTGTGTATAACATTTATGTGTGTGTCAGCTGACAAATTAGATTAAACATTTATTTCTTGTTTCCTTTGCTTTCCATGTTCTGTTATTTTTATGTTTCAGCAGCTTTCAATTTCCAATTGATTTCATTTTGTTGTCAATTCCTATAGCAGAAGCTTGACGAACTTTTGTGGCAGGGCATTGACAAGTGTTTCATTTCCAAGCATCACTTCCATTCTGCAAGAGTAAACTAGGTTTCAATTTTGCAAGTGTAATTTAGGATTTCATTTCAACAACATTTCAATTTAGCAATTTCAATTATGTTATTTCAATTCTACAAAAGTAGATTAGATTTCAATTCATGCAATTGTAGTTAACTTTAATTTTTTGAACTTAGAATTAGTTTTTATTTCTTGCAAGTTTTCGTTCTGTAGATTAGGTTTAGTGTGACACCAAAAGGCTAAACCAAATCTGTTTCACCCAATAATTGCTTGAAATTTGAATGCTTGAATTGTACTTTGCCCTAACCTTCTATCGTAGATAGCCTTGGACACCACCCCGTATTGATAAATCATTGAGATTAAATGATGAGATTAACGACACTCATCATTTTGGCACCGTTTCAGGGATCATGGTGTTGTTAGAGGGTAAAAGCAATCAAATAATTATTATTGTGCTAAGTTATGAAGTTTAGAGTAAAATATGAATGTAATAGCTGGTATAAATAATAATTATTGATAGTTGCATTTCAGTCCATTTAGAAAATAAGCAACCACAGGGAGGTGATCTTCACACTTGGGGGTTAAATTGCCTATGTTTGAAATTCTTGATAAAAATTGAAAGAATTCATCATCCTCATTATCAAGAAACATAAGATCTCTTAAAATATTTAGAAGAGCCATCTTCTAGTACTGCCCTTTTTATATCCATATCATCAGGGTAGTATAAAAAAATTGTACTAGGTGTTGGGAAGATATCATGGTAGATATACAAGACTATCCCTTGAACAAAATAGCCATATCAGCTACCTATAGCATTTGTTCATAGGGACATATCACTGATGAATGCCATTTACTTCCACAACTTAGAGATGCAAAATTTATTGCCTAGTATGAATTCTTCTCAAAGAGAGATCCCAACAACAACAAACAGGGCAAGTAAATCAACCACCACCTTCAGCCCAACCTGTGGCCAATATGAATAATATAGGATAGACAACCCCTGTCTATGTAAGTTGAATCTATTTAAAAAAAAATCACAAAACTTTTGCACAATCAAAATAGGAGTTTACAACTTAACGGTGATCCTAGAGTTTTCCATTATTACTTAAATATTGTTAGGATTTTACCGCGCTAAACCGCAACCTAGCAATTCTTAGCCTACATAGACAATAGTTGATCTCATTAGAGGTGATCCTACCTGACAAGTAGTTGATCTTCTAAAGTTGTACACTTCTTGTCTTATTGTGCAAACCAAAAATATTTCTTTTTTAGCCCAACTTGTGATCAGTTTGAATAATACAAGATAGGCATCCCCTGTCTATGTAGTTGAATCTAGTAAAAAAAAAAATTGCAGGAAATGTTATTGACTGTAGCAACATCCAACTATGCTCAAACAAGAACTTACCTGAGCTTGAAGAGATAAAAGTCAATAGAGATACACAAAAACCCTTTAGTCCAGACACAGAAATCAGCCTTGGATAAAGGAGAAAAACTAGAAAATTTGCACATAGAAAATTTACTTCCATTAAGGATAAATTATGTCCTCCTAAGAATGAAACAAACTGAAGTACAGCCAAGGAAATTCTTGAACATTATTGGTCGGTTGACTTATGAACAAAAAGCAAAATTGTTTGCCGTTTTGAAACAATATTTCAATCCCTTTGCATGGAATTACAAGGGTATGTCAAGATTTCATCTTGATGTATACACTTAACATACTTGAGAATTGGCATTGAATTATTTCAAGTATAGAT
Organism: Wollemia nobilis; assembly: GCA_028583015.1. Taxonomy (NCBI): domain Eukaryota; kingdom Viridiplantae; phylum Streptophyta; class Pinopsida; order Araucariales; family Araucariaceae; genus Wollemia; species Wollemia nobilis. The sequence goes on along the minus strand of JAQPPZ010001036.1, from coordinate 1,721,717 downwards.
TGACAAGATTTTGCAGATTAGGAGGCATGGACAAACACTTGATTGAAGAAATTTTCAGATATGAAGCAGTGTTTCTTTCTTCCATTGGTGATTCATAGAGGAATTTAGTGGTGAATGAATATTGCTTTCGGGTATACCATGCACCATTAACTAAGGAGGAGTTCTTGAGGTGAACAATTGGATGTACACAGAATGGAGGAGAATTTCTCTTCAATGTTAAATTCAAAGTGATGATAAAAGTTTGACAAAAAAAAAAAGAGAAATACAAGAAAAGAAAAAAAAAGAATAATATTGCTTGTGAACTTCCTTCATGGGCACAAGCAAGACAAGAGAAAAATCTGAAAAAGAGAAAAAAAAAAAAGAGGAAAAAGAGAGAAAAAAAATCAGCAAAAGGCATGTCCCACAAAATGGGGGTACATGAGGATAAGCATCAATTTCAGCATGGAGGAGGAACAATGAAGTCAACACTTCATTTCCAGTAATAAGGAGTTAAATGATGACATAAGAAGATTCTTACTACTCATCTAGAAAGGAAGGTTGCATCATTGTTACAGATTTCAACAGAAAAAGATGGTGTTTTCATACAAAGATTGACATGTTTTTGCAGAATAAGGATTTATTCTTATCCAAATAAGAGTGAGAGACATTATCTCTCATTGTAGCCTCATGAGAGATACTCTTTTATTGAGGCACTTGAAAAAAAAAAAAAAAAAATGACAGAAGTTGGTTGAAAACCAGAAATGGCAGCCTCTTCTGATGAAAAAAAGAGATGAAAAAAAAATGAAAAAAAAAAATGAATAATTCAGTAGTGAAAACCTCCTTGAGGCACTACTGAGTTGGCTTGCATGAAAACCGGTTTTTCAGCATGCATTGCCTTGTTGATCCACCCATCATTGTTCCACCATTGTACAAATATCACACTGCTCATGTGTATATTTATGTTTTTAGATAGCTTGCTAACAATCATCAGAAGCAACTTGTAAGGTGCATGATTAATTTTCAGGACAATAAGGTATGTGTTTTTTGCATTTAAGTCATAGTAAGCATTTAGCATTTAATGTATGATAATAGGTATTTGGCATAAACTATTCATACAATATTGGTAAGTTGAAAATGGAACATGATCAAAATGTCAAGAAACACCCCCTTTTGCCCTTAGTTGCATGAGAATTTCAAAATCGTACAAAAACCTGATTTTGGGACAGACATGGCATAAATTCTATCTCAATTAGTAGGGCAGGTTTCGAAGTAGGACTACAAGTTTATCTCACAATTGGCTCATAAATTTGAGGAAGAAAATTTGGAAAATGCACCTAAAGATTCAGTTTTACTACTGCTACAATAAAATAACAATATACAAAATGAAGAATAACATCTAAACAAAAGGATAGAGAGGGGATTTTTGATGTTATGGAAGGCTTATACACACTAGATATGGGCCCTCAACAGAATCTATAGCTAACTTTTGCATATGAGGTCATTTCTACATTTTTTGATGCATCTTCGGAATAAGCAGGATATCTTCAAAATGAGCAGGATATCTTCAGAATGAGAAGGATATCTTCGGAATGAGCAGAAACTATACCAAAATTGCTAAAAATGTTGTAGAATAGCAAAAATAGTAGGGCACATCAAATATTAAGGTTCCTAAAGCTCAAAATCATCTCACCACAAGTAGTCCATCCCTCCAAAAAGTTTCAAAATCAAAATTTTATCAATTTTGTTCAAAAGGTGCAAACAACAAGAATAGACATTCAAGCTGAAATATTGTTAAGAACAAAAAATTCCACCAGTAGTAGTGCATCTGCCAAATATGGTTCCACAATAAGGCTATTGTAAGATGAGTCACATGATACCAAGTCTTTAAGAGGTACCTTGCAACACTAAAACTTGTAGAAGGGCAGAAAAAGAGTTAAAATTGCAGTAATTGCAGAAATTGCAATATTGAAGGATGAAAGTGCAGAAGTAAAAAAGTTGCAAGTTGCAAATGAAAAAAAATGCAAGAAAAAAAAAGAGCAGAATAAAAAAAATTGATTGAAAAAAAAAAAAAATTGCAAGGTTGTAGAAAAATGAAATACATGTGCTTAAATTGCAAAATACTTGGTGTAGTGCAGCAAGGAGCAATTTATCAAGTAGCAAAGGGCAAAGGATATTTTTCACAAAGATAAAACCAGCATATTACTATGGCCTACTAGGATGCATGAGGGCATGCATCAGTTCAAGCTGGGGGGAATGATGAGGCCTGAAAATGCCTCATTTTTACACTATGTTTGACTGCCATATTACTAAACATGACAAAGTTAAATGCCAAATAGTTGATTAGAATATATATTTGTTAAGTGTTTGCATGATTTTATGTTTGGAACATTATACCCCTATTTTGACTATTTTCAGCATTTTATGCACTATTTCAGTTGATTAAGTAGCAAATAAAAACTATAGTAAAATTACATTGTGATGGCATGAACAGATTCCTCTTATCAAGAACTACAACTTTGCTTTTTGAAGCAAGTTAATCTAAGTTGTAGATAAAAAGTTATGAAGGTTTCATCATGTTCATGCCTTAGTCTTTTCTCGAGTTGTTAACAGGTACAAATCTGCATTAATGGTGACATTGGCAAATCTACTGGGAATGATCCAAAGTGAGTTAAGGTACCAAATTCATACCAATGGTACTTCATAGTAGAGAGAACACATGACCCAAATTTTAAGGCATATGGAAAAGTAATAAGGAAGTTATGGGGCCTGCAAAATGACAGTTTCACACTTTTTGATAGCTGGAAATTTTGGTGAAAATCTGTGTTAGAGGCCAACTTGACAGTGATGTTGGAAGCAACTCCTGAAGATTTAAGAGCTGAAAATTGAACCAAGTGTATTTAATACAACCAAGAACACGTGGATACAATTTGATATACATTGGAGTTATGAGGAACAATTTATGAGCACTCCAAAAGGGTAGTTGGGCATGTTTTGACAACTAGAAAAACAAGATTTTCCATACAAATTCCAGCAAGTTGACATTGAATGGCAAGGCATGGAATTCACACATGGAGAAGGATAAAAGCTATTGCAATCAGTTCTTGAGAGATAACCCGCCTAAGAAAAGCAGTTGAGATAACTTGAAGACCACACAGTTAGTCAATCCAAAGATCTTCGGATTGAGCAAACATCTTCGGATTGAAAGAATGCAGTTTCTTCGGATTGAGCCAGTTATCTTCGGATTGACAGCAAAAAGTACTTTTTGACTTTTTGATTGTTTTCTGACGGTGGAAAAAATGAAAGAAGGTTGAGAAGGTTAAGGGAAAATATCCCCCAGTTGTCTTTGCCATCCTTGCATAAACGTATATATGTGAAATTTATTATAACCTTGGAGAGCATAGAGTTATCACAAGCATATTGAAGGTTTCAATGGGTTTTCAAATCTTTAGTCATGGCAAAAGAGCAGTGGGTTCATCTAGAGTGCATAAATGCTTCAAACCCTTACCATGGATGCATCAAATATTGTTTTTAGAAGATTATTGAAGTGAAGGAAAATCAAGAGAAAGAAGAGATATGAATGGGTGCGAGTTGGGAGGCAATGCAAGGCAAGAGAGTGTGTGATCTAAGATCCATACCCATTAGCTAGTATGGAAGGAAATTTATATTTGAAAACCCTAATGGGAAGTTAAGATGCCCTAGCTAGAAGTATGGATGCCTAAGTTGGAGATAACCGAAAGAGTGAATATATGGTATGTTCGATCCAAGTAGCAGATGTTAAACTAGAAGTGTGATGAGGCCTAAAAATGCCTCATTTTTACATTATGTTTGACTGCCATATTACTAAACATGACAAAGTTAAATGCCAAATAGTTGATTAGAATATATATTTGTTAAGTGTTTGCATGATTTTATGTTTGGAACATTATACCCTTATTTTGACTATTTTCAACATTTTATGCACTATTTCAGTTGATTAAGTAGCAAATAAAAACTGTAATAAATTTACATTTTGATGGCATGAACAGATTCCTCTTATCAAGAACTACAACTTTGATTTTTGAAACAAGTCAATCTGAGCTGTAGATAAAAAGTTATGAAGGTTTCATCATGTTCATGCCTTAGTCTTTTTTGGAGTTGTTAACAGGTACAAATATGCATTAATGGTGACATTGGCAAATCTACTGAGAATGATCCAAAGTGAGTTAAGGTACCAAATTCATACCAATGGTACTTCATAGTATAGAGAACACATGACCCAAATTTGAAGGCATATGGACAAGTAATCAGGAAGTTATGGGGCTTGCAAAATGACAGTTTCACACTTTTTGACAGCTGGAAATTTTGGTGAAAATCTGTGTTAGAGGCCAACTTGACAGTGATGCTGGAAGCAACTCCTGAAGATTTAAGAGCTAAAAATTGAACCAAGTGTAGCTAATACAACCAAGAACACGTGGATACAATTTTATATACATTGGAGTTATGAGGAACAATTTATGAGCACTCCAAAAGGGTAGTTGGAAATGTTTTGACAATTGGAAAAACAGGATTTTCCATACAAATTCCAGCAAGTTGACATTGAATGACAAGGCATGGAATTCACACATGGAGAAGGATAAAAGCTATTGCAATCAGTTCTTGAGAGAACCCGCTTGAGAAAAGCAGCTGAGATAACTTGAAGATCACACAGTTAGTCAATCTGAAGATCTTCGGATTGAGTAGACATCTTCGGATTGACAGAATGCAGTTTCTTCGGATTGAGCCAGTTATCTTCGGATTGATAGCAAAAAGTACTTTTTGACTTTTTGATAGTTTTTTGATGGTTGAAAAAGAAAAAGAAGGTTGAGAAGGTTAAGGGAAAATATCCCCCAACTGTCTTTGTCGTCCTTGCCATCCAAAAGCCACCATTCATGGGAAAAGATCAATTGATCCTCTTCTAGGACAAAACCAAGAAATGTTGCAGCATAATAGGAATTGATCTGCAGGATAGAAATAGTATATTTTCTGTTTGTAAATAAATCTTATGCATCTATAAAAGGATAGATCCCATGTTGGTTGAGCTTAAGGAGAATAAGTAATAGAAAAATAGACATTTTTCAGCTTTGTAATAGTCTATAGCAGCAGAACTGTAATGCCATTTTAGAGTAATAAATTGTAGTTCTTTTGTCAGATTTTGTTCTGATTTTAAATTAGTTAAGGAGTGTTTTTCACCTTCTAGATCAGGAAGTATGGGCCCACTTTCAGATCTAGAAGGAGGGATTTTATGGTAGGTTTTAATCGTAATTTTGTTGCAATGTAATTAATAGATTGCTTGCCAGATTTCATTTTCTTGTTTTTATTTTGTATTATGTGATTGATGTTTTCTATTAAGTTTATGTATAACATTTATGTGTGTGTTAGCTGACAAATTAGATTAAACATTTATTTCTTGTTTCCTTTGCTTTCCATGTTAATGTTATTTTTATATTTTAGCAGCTTTCAATTTCCAGTAGATTTCATTTTGTTGTAACTTCCTATAGCAGAAGCTTGACGACCTTTTGTGGCAGGGCATTGACAGGTGTTTCATTTCTAAGCATCACTTCCATTCTGCAAGAGTAAACTAGGTTTTAATTTTGCATGTGTAATTTAGGATTTCATTTCAGCAACATTTTAATTTAGCAATTTCAATTCTGTTATTTCAATTCTGCAAAAGTAGATTAGATTTCAATTCATGCAATTGTAGTTAACTTTAATTTTTGAACTTATAATTGGTTTTTATTTCTTGCAAGTTTTCGTTCTGTAGAATAGGTTTAGTGTAACACCAAAAGGCTAAACCAAATCTGTTTCACCCAATAATTGTTTGAAATCTGAATGCTTGAATTGTACTCTGCCCTAACCTTCTATCGTAGATAGCCTTGGACACCACCCCAAATTGATAAATCATTGAGATTAAATGATGAGATTAACGACACTCATCAAAGTGACTATCAAGGATGAGATGATTGAGCATGATATAAAAAATCTTAAAAGCAGAAGGTTAATTTGTAACTTCCATAGATCTTGATCAGGGTTTTTGTTGATTCAATATTAGATCAAGTGGAAGTGGAGATTGAGTTCAAATTACTTTGTGACTTTTATTTAACAACCTAATTCTACTCACTTGGTTGTCCTTACTCAATCAAACAAGGTAAGCAAGAAGGTTATTTTTTTTTTCAACCTACATTTGCTAAGGTTTAACCATCAAGGTTTCAAGAAATATTTGTTCACCCAATTTATCTTTTCGATAAAATTTAAGTAGTATGACATATTAAACCAACTTTTGGATCTCACAACTACTGAAAATAGTCATCCAAGTGGATGAGATAGGCCACATCCCGTAATTGTGCCATTTCATGGAATCGACAATCTCATTTAATATCCTTAGTTTCTGGCATGAGGGTTGAACAACAATAGGGGTTGTTCTTTAGGGCCCATAACACCTAAAGAATTGATGCTTGCTTCCTCATCCCAAAACATTTCGAACCTTCAACTTTTAGTCGTTCATGTTTGACACATTGAATTAAAGGGTTCTAGCATAAATATACCATGTGTCTATCTAATTATACCTAATTATTAGAGTCAGATAGAGCCTTGCCAATACACTAGCCTAGGTCTTGATCACACATACTTGATGCAACTCATGATCATTTGTCCCATACCAAACATCGAGGCTAAATCTTAGCTAAGTTACCTGGGTATGGGACTTATCATAGTACTATCAAGTAGCAATCTTGAGATGACATCCCATACCGCCTTATCTTTAAAGGATTGACCCAGTCACATTTTTCGACCAATTCTATCAAACCAACAATTGCTCTCGATCTTGTTGTGTGCATACATGCACCTCAACAAATTGGGTTTTCTTTTTCTTCTAAAGACATCCTTATCACTCGATGCTTTAGTTCATAGGCAAGGTAGAGTAGTCTTAACTTCAAACTTAAGGTCTTGACAACCCCTATGAAGTTCACACAACCTAAGCTTCTCAGGTAGTAGTTAGGTAAGATTTACCCTTATAAAAGGTTCATTGCCAATCCTTTTACACAACAAGAAAAAATCATCATGCTATCTATTTCTTTAACAAGCATAAAAGACACAAATCATGTTATTTCATTTGCTACCTCAACCTTCTCATTTTCAAGCACAAGAGCTACGATTTTTCTTTCACTAAGAAACGTAGTGGATACTCTCATGCGAACTAAAAGAACACTTATGCATTTTATATTTCTATTTTCAACATACACAAGCAAAGTAATCATAAAGAAGAGAATTCCTTAGACTAGCCAATGTAAAAGAAGTTAGCTCTTATTCAAAATACTCATAATATTATTCTATATTGCATTTACAGATGACCGCATAGGTTCACTTCCCTACATGGCTTTCTATGTTTTGCTTTGGAAAGAGTTCTTTTTCGCTTATAAAGAATAATAACATTTTTTAATAAGACACAAATTTATTCCATTTACCCAAAGACATAAAGCAAATTATTAAAATATTAAGACATGCATACAAGAGGCTCATTGATCACAACCTTCAAGTTCTAAAAGCTTTAATATTCAAACATTGAAGGATGGGTGCTCCTTCCAACGTTTAACTCTTTTTCTAAACAAAATTTTAAAAGACATTTATTCTACAATTCATTAAGAGATTCCAAAGATAAACTATCATTTAAACAAGCATTTTCCATATAGTTCAACCATAGCGAACATTGAACGCAAACAATGCTGCTCATCGAATACAATTATCTTTCTCATAACATTAACCAAATAAATCATAACATTAACCAAATAAATAAATTGCACTTTAACAATTTTTAAACACTTCAAACAATACATCATTGACCAAAATTTGGAGACATAATATGGTGAACTTTTGCACAACTTTACTAAAGTTTGTCAATGACTCGCTATACTAAACTTTAAAGATAATACACATGCAAGGCTAAAAATACTTCTCAAAAATGTTACATAATATGATCACTGTTAAACTTAAAACAACACTTCCAAGCACAATGAAATGACTTTGGATTCAACAAAGATTTTGGGTTTCAAACATGGGCAATGTAGGATATTCATCGATTTAACACAACTTACTGCTTTCTTAGACATCATTCAAAACCAAGCATAGCCAACTCGAAGGAGTTTGGATTAGCAGATATAGTGGGATCAGATTACGACTCATTCCTTAGATGCACATATTTCTAAATGCAACTATCATTCAAACAACAAACATGCAATATTTTTTTTTATTTGCTACACACCATTCAAGGCATAAAAGATATTTTAACCAAGACGTCTACTCCATCTAGACAATGCTTGACATAGCACACAAATACTCCATGTTATATTACTAGCTAGTCACCCAATACACGTTTTCCTTGTGCATTACCAGAATTCATTTTTATTTTCCCATTCAAGCACAGAGGCATGGAAGAGTTCTTTTTAAAAGAAATAAAAATTAACACAACTATTATGTGCATTCTATCTTCTACACATACATTTGAAAACCAAGTAATTCGTGTCACATAGAATTCATTCTGCATAGTGCATCAAATATTATGTGTAGTCTATCCTTTTCACATGCCTTCAACAACCAAGGAAATCACACCATACATAATTCATTTCTTTTAGAAGTAAGATTAATTAACAAAGTCTACGTATCCAAAGAAACCACCTGGATATTACTTTTTGAAGACTTATCTTTCCTTCTTCTCGCTTTCGTGTCTACAAAAATTTCACCAACTATCGCAATTCCCTTCTCCCCAGTTTTCACAATTTGTCGTCTTCTCTTTCTGTTTTGCTTTCTCCACATTTTCCCTTCACTTCTCTAGCCTTTTCGGATGTCAGGTAGAAAGAGGTTCCAAATCATTATGGCGCCACTAAGTTTGGTTATGCACGACCTTACCGATATTACTCCACTCCAAACTTACCAACATACCTCAATTGGATTAAATACTTAAACATTGGCTTCCTTTAAGTTTTACTCGACCAAGAAGCCAAGCATATAAAGTCAATCAAATCAATATTTTAAAATAACACGTAAAACACATTTCCATGCTATGTTCTAATGTTTATGCATTAAATGATTCCATTGCCTTTATACATACACACACACACACATATATATATATATATAGATATATATTATATATTTTATCAAAGATTATACATAAGTCTAAAAGAAAATAAAAGGTGGCTCCCAAGATCATCGCCACACACACAATACAAACACACTCTATCCTTGAGTCAAAAAAATAATCATTCCTTCCAAACAAGCATACACACTAACATTAAATCAAAATTCTACATGAAATGCAGGTGTGTGAGCATCCATGTACTCACGAGCCGAATCATCACTTCCCTTTCTTACCCTTTTTCTTTTCTGACTAGCTTCTTCTCCTTGTCATCCTGCAACTATCCTGCACTCACAAGGATCATCATCAGTACCATGTTCTCACAATAAAGAAAAAGGTAAGTTTATATATTTTTATATCATGAGAGGAGGGTCATTACATCCTCCCCCACTAGAGACAAACACAGTCCCTGTGTTTTAAACTAGTTAGAGCAAAAGAAATAAATATTGACTTCTATCATATCTTTTCATGAATCAAAGTATTCATTTTTTTAAAAGAAACTCAAATAGTTGTTTCCATCTATTCTTCAATATCTTCAATAGGATATCATCATAAAATCATATCACATTTTCATATATGTAGCATATAATCTCTCCATAGATTATGTCAACATAAAAAAATAATCATTCATACTTCATCATATGTTCCAAAACATTTCATGAAGCAAAGCAAAATATTTATAAACTATCTTATATAGGAATTGCACAAACATATCTTACTCTACTCAGTATCCAGTTCCATTCCCATATATACATATGCATATATCATGTAACTTATATAAAAGTTTCAAAATAAAGTATTTTATCTACTCAAACAAATAAGGAAATTATTGATGCATATCAACCATGTCTTCCCATGTAGCATTTTTATCTGAGTAGTGGTCCCACTAGACTCGACATTGCTCTATGCTTCTTTTCCTTAGATTCTTGGTTCTAAAACCAAGTAGACAAACAAGATGGACCTCAATATTTAAGGGATCAGTCATCTACAATTTGGAAACATCCAATACATGAGTGGGGTCAAAAATATATTTCCTAAAGAGGGATACATGAAAGACATTATGGATCTTGGATAAGCTATGTGGTAGAGCTAGTCTATAAGCTACAGGGCTTATCTTGGCTACTATCTCAAATGGTCCCACATATCTAGAGTCAAGCTTGGAGGATTTGATAGAACTCTTGGGGTTTCACCCTTAGGAATACTTTATCTCCCATAGAATATTCCCTTGGTGATATTTTGAGGTCCGCGTAGCTCTTCTAGCGATCTGTGACCTCTTTCAGCCTCAGTTAAATTTTATTTAATTGCTCCTCCATTTATTTTACCATTTTTGGTTCGATCACTACTCGATCCTCTAAATTATCCCAAGATAAGGGAATTCTGCATCATCGCCCATATAGAGCTTCAAATGGTGCCATACCTAGCGATGCATGATAACTGTTGTTGTATGCAAATTCCACTAGAAATAAATAGTCTTCCCACTTTACGTGTTGATCCATGCAGTACATTCTTAGCATATCCTCAAGCACTTGATTCACCCTCTCATTCTGACCATCTATCTCTAGGTGATAAGCAGTACTGATATTCAATTTGGTTCCTAGCACTTGATGCAGTACTTGCCAAAATTCAGAAGTGAAACGAGAATCTCTATCAAAAATTATAACTTCTAGAAAACCGTGCAGTCTTACCACTTCCTTGGAAAACTTACTTGCTACGATGATCATGTCATCTTGTACATTTCTTGGTATAAAATGTGTGACCTTAGTTAATTTATCCACAATTACTAGAATTGCATCATGCCTGAATCTTGTTTTAGGCAAACCCACTATAAAATCCATTGATACTACTTGCCACTTTTGTGTGGGTATCTCATGTGAGTATAGCTTTCTAGCTGGATGCAGATGTTCTACTTTCACTTTTTGGCATTCCAAGCACTTTTCCACATAATTAGTAATATCTTTCTTCATTCCTAGCCAGTAATACTCTTTTTTCAAATTTTCATGCATTTTTCACCCTCCTGGGTGTGCGGAATAAGGTGTATTATGAGCCTCCTTAAGGATTGTTTCTCTCAATCCTCCCAAATTAGGGACTACCAATCTATTCCTAAAAAATAGTAGATCATATTTGAGAACATAATTTGTATCTTTACCAAGTTTTTGCTCAACTTGGTTCATACAATTTTGACAAAACTCATCTCTTCTTTGCCATATTTTAATTTGATCCAACAGATCATATTGACATTTTTCCATTGTAGTAATACATCCTCTTCTACTTAGAGCATCGACAACCTTATTTTCTTTTCCTTTAATGTATTCAATGTCAAAGTTATATTCTGCTAAGAATTCCATCTAGTGGCATTGCCTAGCATTTAATAATGGTTGAGTAAATATATACCTCAGACTCTGGTGGTCTATTTTCAATTCAAAAGGTTTTCCCAACAAATAATACTACTAAATTTTTAGGGCATGTACCACCACTACCAAATCTAGATCATGAGTGGCATAATTAATCTCATGCCTCTTAAGTTTTCTAGATTCATAGGCAATGACTACATCATATTGAGTCAAGACCCCTCCTAACCCTTCAATTGATGCATTAGTACAAACTATAAACTATTTGCTAGGATCAAGCAATTGTAGGATTGGTATCATCATCAACATTTCTTTCAAAATCTGAAAAGCCTCCTCACACTACTCTATCCACTTGAAGCTTTTCCCTTTTCTTTGAAGGTTTGTAATGGGTTGAGCAATTTTTGAAAACCCTTTGATAAATCACCTATAATATCCTACAATTCCCATGAAGCTTCATACTTCTAAAACATTAGTAGGTGTTGGCCAATCTATAATTGCTTCAATCTTCTTTGGATCCACTACAATCCCCATAGCAAAAATAATATGCCCAAGATATTGTACTTGTGGAGTATAAAACTCACATTTGGATAACTTTCCATACAATTGATTCCTTCTAAGGATCTCAAGCACTATTCTCATGTGTTGATCATGCTCCTCTTTACTCTTGGAGTAGATCAATATATCATCCAAAAATATAAGTACAAATCGATCCAAATGATCTCTAAAAATGCTATTCATGAGATTCATGAATACGATTAGAGGCATTAGTTAGCCCAAATGGTAGGACAATAAATTCAAAATATCCATACCTTGTTCTAAATGTTGTTTTAGAAGTGTCTTCCTCCCGAATCCTTAATTGATGATAACCAGATCTCAAGTCTATTTTAGAAAATATGGTTGCTCCTTTTAATTGATCAAATAAATCATCAATTCTTGGTAGAGAATATCTATTCTTGATAGTAACTTTATTCAACATTCGGTAATCTATGCACATCCTTAAAGTACCATATTTCTTCTTAACAAATAAAATAGGGGCTCCCCAAGGTGACACACTAGGCTTGATTAGACCTTTCTCTAGCAAATCTTGAAGTTGCATTTTAAGCTCCTACAACTCTATGGGTGTCATTCTATAAGGTGATCTTGCAATTGGTGCAACTCCAGGTAATAATTCTATTGAAAAATCAAATTCCCTCTGAGGTGGTAATCCTGGCAGATCCTTCGAAAACACATCCTTGAATGCTTCCAATACTGGATATTTTTGGAAAAGATTAGATTCTCTTTTTGTTTCCTCTTTTTCATTCAACTTAACTATGAAAATCATACCTCTCCTTTTAATAACCTTTTTAATCTGCATTGCAGTCAATAGGTGTGGTTTAACTTCTTTTCGACCACAATTAACTCTAATCCTTTGATTAGATTCATCCAAAAATTCCACCCATCTCTCTTCAAAATTTAGAAGAGCCTTATGCGCTTTCAACCAATCCACTCCTAGAATGATATTGAACGCATGCAAAGGCACCACATACAGATGCCAGTTGGTTTTTCCTTGTGGTAAGGAGATGTGGGAGTCAAATAGGCATTGGTCAACATGGTAGGTTTACCCTGAGCCATACTCTACCTTCCAAATTTTAGCCAAAAATCTGGGTCTAACAGGTAAATCCCTCACTATTCTAGATGAGATAAAGCTATTTGTTGACCCGCTATCAATCAAAATTTTCACTTCTCTATCAAATATTTTTCCATTTAGTAAGAAAGGAGTAATTTGACCATCAAGTTCAGAACTACCTGTGGTAGCATAGATCCTATGGTTAGCTTCCTTTGGAACTTTTGGTGGTAGATCCGCTCTATGGGGGTATTTACTGGCGTAGTGAGCTCCTTTACACACATAACATCCTGTTGGAGGAGCTTTGTTTCCCTTATTATCATTCTCATTTATGTTCACAAAAGTAGTTTCCCTGGCCCTTTCTTGACTTGCTGACTTCTGGTCCTATCTTCTTGGAAACTCCTTTGCATCTTTCCTATATTTACCATTTTGGTAATTAAATTTATTTTTGCCACTTTTCTTGTTCTGATCTCCTCCTTTGGTTTTCTTATTTTGTTCCTTCTCCCATTTCATAAAGCCAACACTTTTTCACTTTCGGAGTTCATATTTTTCCTTTTTGGATAGCTTTTGGTAATTAAAATATGCTTTTCTTATTTCTTGATTGGCTTCCTCTTTTCTTGCCAAGTCAAAAGTAGTAGGTATATTGATAGGATTGTGCATATTTACTACAATCATGATTCTAGGATGTAATCCTAGAATGAATTTTTGAGTCTTCATCTCCTCATTACTCTCATATTGAGATGCATATTTTAACAGTTGTATAAACCTTTGGTGGTATTCACGTATTGAAATATTTTCTTGACGTAAATTTGAGAATTCACCAAACTTTTCTACATAATATTATCTTGTCAAGAATCTATCTCTGAATTCTTTGATAAATTCCTCCCATTTGAGGTCAGCAACTTCTACTGCATGCCCTTTCTTATAAGATTTCCACCAATCTAGGGCTACTTCAGTCATATTCATAACTTCCAAAGTAGTCTTAGATTCAGAGGATAGGACCACTAAAGAGAAGTAGGACTCCAATTCACTTAACCAATTCTTAGTTGACTCACCATCGCCCTTTCCATTAAACTTGGAGATCACAACCTTTTTCAAGTTCCTGTCCAACTCTTTACTTACCCTAGCCCTTCCAACACTAGATCTCTCAGGTTCCTTGGGTACATCCCCTGCCCTATCTAATCTAGTTCCTCTTTCCCCTATTAGGTTTTCTATTACCTGTTGTTGTTGGGCAATGAATTCTTATTGTTGGGCCATATGCATTTTTTGTTGGGCCATCTCTTCCCTTTGCTGCTCCATTTGGGTTTGCAACAATTTCACAACCTTTGCAAGGCTTTCTCCTCCTCTTTCTGGTTCATTTGGAGGTGGTTCATTCAAACCTTTCATCCTTCTTTCATGTTGAGGACCTTCTTTTCTCAAATTCATTCTTGGTCCCCTTACAGGTATTTTAGTGGTTTCCTCCTCTCTACCTCTCATAGGGTTTCTCGAGGACCCACCATGTAGCATTGGTGCCATCTCAACCTGTAAGTGAAAGAGGTATTACATTAGTTTGTAACAACTAATCATTTTCACATTCAGAGTCTACAACTTAAGATCAAGTCTGCTCTGATACCATATGTAACAACCCAAGTCTACTCACTTGGTTGCCCTTACTCAATCAAACAAGATAAGCAAGAAGGTTATTTTTTTTGTTTCAACCTACAGTTTGCTAAGGTTTTACCATCAAGGTACCAAGTAATATTTGTTTTACCCAATATATCATTATGACAAACTTTAAGTAGTACGACATATTAAACCAACTTTTGGATCTCAAGACTACTGCAGACAGTCATCCAAGTGGACGAGATAGGCCACATCCCGTAATTGTGCCATTCTAGTGGATTCAACAATCTCATTTAATGTCCTCATTTTCTAGCATGAGGGTCGAACCATGGTAGGGGTTGTTCTTTAGGGCCCATAACACCTAAAGGATTGACGCTTGCTTCCCCATCCCTAAACATTCTGAACCTTTGACTTTTAGTCGTTCATGTTCGACATATTGAATGTAAGGGTTCTAGCATAAATATACCATGTGCCTATCTGATTATCCCTATTTCTCAGAGTCAGATAGAGCCTTGCCAATACACTGGCCTAGGTCTTGATCACACATACTTGATGCAACTCATGATTTTTTATCCCATACCAAACATCGAGGCTAAATCTTAGCTAAGTTACCCGAGTATGGGACTTATCATAGTACTATCGAGCAACAATCTTGAGATGACGTCCCATACCACCTTCTCTTTAAAGGATTTGACCTAGTCTCATTTTTTGACCAATTCTATCAATCCAACAATTGCTCTCGATCTAGTTGTGTGCATACACACACCTCAACATATTGGGTTTTATTTTTCTTCTAAAGACATCCTTATCACTCGATGCTTTAGCTCATAGGCAAGGTAGAGTAGTCTTAACTTCAAACTTAAGGTCTTGACAACCCCTATGAAGTTCACACAACCTAAGCTTCTCAAGTAATAGTTAGGTAAGATTTACCCCTTATAAAAGGTTCATTGTCAACCCTTTTACATAGCAAGAAAAAATTATCATGCTATTTAAATCTTTTACAATAGCATACAAGACACAAATCATGTTATTTCATTTGCTACCTCAACCTTCACGTTTTCAAGCACAAGAGCTACAAATTTACTTTCACTAAGAAATGTAGTGGATACTCTCATGCAAACTAAAAGAACACTTATGCATTTTATATTTCTATTTTCAACATACACAAGCAAAGTAATCATAAAGAAGATAATTCCTTAGACTAGCCAACGTAAAAGAAGTTAGCTCTTATTTAGAATACTCATAATATTATTCTATATTACATTTACAATCGACCACGCGAGTTCGCTTCCCTACATGGCTTTCTATGTTTTTCTTTGGAAAGAGTTCTTTTTCACTTACGAAGAATAATAACATTTCTTAATAAGACATACATATTTATTCCATTTATCCAAAGACGTAAAGAAAATTATTGAAATATTAAGACCTGCATACAAGAGTCTCATTGATCACAACCTTCAGGTTCTAAAAGCTTTAATATTCAAACATTGAAGGATGGGTGCTCCTTCCAGCATTTAACTCTTTTTCTAAACAGAATTCTAAAAGACATTTATTCTGCAATTCATGAAGAGCTTCCAAAGATAAACTATCATTTAAACAAGCATTTTCCATATAGTTCAACCATAGTGAACATTGAACATAGACAACGCTGCTCATCAAATACAGTTATCTTTCTCATAACATTAACCAAATAAAGAATTACACTTTAACAATTTTTAAACACTTCAAACAATACATCATTGACCAAAATTTGGAGATGTAATATGGTGAAATTTTGCACAACTTTACTAAAGTCTACCAACGACTCGCTATACTAAACTTTAAAGATAATACACATGCAAGGCTAAACACCCTTCTCCAAAATGTTACATAATATGATCACTGTTAAACTTGAAACAACACTTCCAAGCACAATGAAATGACTTTGGATTCAACAAAGAGTTTGGGTTCCGAGCATGGGTGACGTAGGATCTTCATCGGCTCAACACAACTTACTACTTTCTTAGATGCCATCCAAAACCAAGCACAACCAACTTGAAGGAGTTTGGATTTGCAGATATAGTGGGATCAGATTACGACTCATTTCTTAGATGCATGCATTCCTAAATGCAGCTATCATTCAAAAAAAAATATACATTTTTTTTTCCATTTGTTGCACACCAGTCAAGGCATAAAAGCTATTTTAACTAGAACGTCTACTCCATCCAGACAACGCTCGACATAGCACATAAATACTCCATGTTATATAACTAGCTAGTCACCCAATATATACTTTCCTTGTGCAGTACCGAAATTCGTTTTTATTTTTCGTTTTTATTTTCCCATTCAAGCATAGAGGCATGGAAGAGTTCTTTTTTAAATAAATAAAAATAAACACAAACATTATGTGCAGTCTATCTTCTACACATACATTCAACAACCAAGGAATTCATTCCACACAATCCATCAAATATTATGTGTAGTCTATCCTTTACACATGCCTTCAACAACCAAGGAAATCACACCACACATAATTCATTTCTTTTAGAAGTAAGCTTAATTAACAAAGTCTACGTATCCAAAGAAACCACCTAGATATTACTCGCTGAAGACTTCTCTGGCCTTCTTCTTGATTTTGTGTTTGCATCACTTTCACCAACAACTATCACAGTTCCCTTCTCCCCGGTTTCCATAATCTATCGTCTCCTCTTTCCATTTTGCTTTCTCCACATTTTCCCTTCACTTCTCTAACCTTTTCGGATGTCAGGTAGAAAGAGGGTCCAAATCATTATGGTGCCACTAAGTTTGGTTATGCACGATATTGTCGATATTACTCCACTCCAAACTTACCAACAGACCTCAATTTGGATTAAATATTTAAACATTGGCTTCCTTTAAGTTTTACTCGACCAAGAAGCCAAACATATAAAGTCAAACAAATCAATATTTTAAAATAACACGTAAAACACATTTTCATGCTATGTTTTAATGTTTATGCATTAAATGATTTCATTACCTTTACACACACATATATATATGTGTGTGTATGTGTTATATATTTTGTCAAATATTATGCCTGAGTCAAAAAAAGAAAATAAAATGTGGCTCCCAACATCATTGCCACACACACAATACAAACACACTCTAACCTTGAGTCAAACAAATAATCATTCCTTCCAAACAAGCATGCACACTAACATTAAATTAAACTTCTACATGAAATTCAGGTGTGCGGTCCATGTACTCGCGAGCCAAATCATCACTTATTTTTATTACCCTTTTCCTACTGACTCACTTATTTCCTTGTCATATTGCAACCATCCTGCACTCACAAGGATCATCGACAGTACCATGTTTTCACAATAAATAAAAAGGTAAGTTTATATATTTTATATCGTGAGAGGGGGGTCGTTACAGGAGATAACCGAAAGAGTGAGTATATGGTATGTTCCATCCAAGTAGCAGATGTTAAACTAGAAATGACTATCAAGGATAAGATGATTGATAACGATATAAAAATTCTTAAAAGTAGAAGGTTAATATGTAAGTTCCATAGATCTTGGTCAGGGTTTTTGTTGATTCAAAATTGGATCAAGTTGAAGTGGATATTGAGTTCAAATCACTCTGTGAATTTTCTTTATAAAGTTTTTTTCTCATCATATTTTCCATTTTAGAAATTAGGGATAAGCTAATGGGTGTTGGTCCATGGTTTAGGGGGAGAGATACCCTTTATTTAAGACCATGGAATGAAAATTTTCTATTGAGATAAAAACTATTAAGAAGCTTCCAATCTAAGTTAGAATTTTTGGACTTCCATATCAATTTATCAATAAGGATGTTTAGAAGAATATTCATAATATCCTAGGGGAATTCATCAAGGAAGGACTAATTGTTATAGAGGGAGGGAAAGTATGCTATATATACACAAATATATATTATGGATATTTAAAAACCTTTGCCACAATCCCTTAAGATTAAATATGAATCAACAAGATGGGATCAACAACTGGATTATCAAAATATTTTATTTTAATGCCACAATTGTTATGATATTGGAAACATGACAAGAGTTTACAAAGGGAAAACTATGAAGACAGAGAGGAAATTTTGATCATGATATCAACTTCAAGATAAAGCAAGGAAATCATATAGTAATAAAAGCTAGATCAGATCAAGGATATTCCACTCCAAAAGAAGAGGTAAAGAAAGCCTATCTACATCATCATATGACAAAGACCACCATAGCTCACTTAGATCAATCATTAGAAGAAACAAAGAAGGATATAAGGGATGAGAAAGTACAATATATAAGTTCAATTTCAGATGGAATTAAAGGCGCAAAGGAAGATGTGGAGAAAAATTCTAAACGAAGATGATAGAAGAGATCATGTTTATTCCAAGTAAATCATATTCATTTCTCTCAAGTAGTATAGAATCATCTCCTCATAATAAAAGTGAAAATGGTGTAGAGATTATCCCTTGCACTTTTAAGGTTTCAAGAACAACATAATAAAAAAATTAGGATGGAAGAAATATGTAATAATTTAGGGTTTTTAGAGCAAAATAGAGAAGAATGTTCTTTTGAGGTTATTCTTTGCACTTCAAATCCTTCATAGCAAGATAAATTTTTAGATAATAAGTCTTGCTATAAGTAGTGTGAGAAGATAAAAAAGATTGATGAAGATGAAAGTATTGTTGGGAATAAAAAAAGAGAGGAAAACCCAAGAAGCATAAACAAAGAGAAAAATAAATATTGGTATGGGAAAACAAAAACAAATATTATAAGTGTTAACAAGAAGTGTGACTAAACCCACAAATGATAACAAAAAATAACCATAAAAATAATATCTTGGAATATTAGGGGCTTGACTAAGAATCCTAAAAAAGGGTATTATGAAATTGTGAGGTTGTTATAGACAATATAGTTATAGATATGGAAAGTGGGCAACAACAAATATTCTAGCCATTTGTAGTGTTGAATTCCATCTTGAGAAAATTTAAATTTGGGAAGGCATCTATATGAATGAGATTTTGTTTTGATAAAAATGATATAATGGAGTTGATTGTGGAAACTTGGCAACTTGACGGATATAGAAAGGCAGATGAAGAATATTTTGATTTGGATATGGTTTAATTACCTTGATAGAAATGTAATGAAAATAATGTAATATTTTTTTTTTTTGTAATGAGAGTGTCCCCCAATAGAAGCCACACATAGCTTATTAAAAATATATATTATAAGCATAAAAACTTGGTAATGGTTTAGCACCCAAGGTAGGTCTTTTACTTGGTAACTGTTAATAACTAGTTGAAAACAAAGGCATTCAAGGTAGATCAAGACATGAGGTAGACAAGAAAAAAGGCTATGTCAAGAAAAAAAACTATGTCAACTAAAAGTTAAAGGGAAAAAAATAAGCTAACAAAAAGCTAAGAAAAAAAATGTTAAACTATCAAACAAAATCTTAAGAAATGAAAATTTGTAAGCTAAAAAAACTAAAAATAAAAATAAAAATAAATTAATTAATTAATAAAAATATGAAGAAACAAAAAAACCAATAAATTATTACAAATAACAATAATTTAAACCTTTATTAATTTTATATTATTTTATATATATTTAAAATATATATATATAATTATAATTATTTAATATATTTCTTATATCTAAGTTTCAAATTTTGAAATCACGAAATTAACTTCCAAAATCTTAAAGTGACTCTCACAGCTACGACCTCCTTGGTGCCCCATCCACAAGACCCCTACCAAAAGTAAATTTTAATGTGTGCTGTCGTAAGCTTATATTAGCCTCTTAAGGACTCCCTAGTTTAAAGTAATTTAAAGCCAAGTGTCCCTCAGGCTTTCTGCTTAGGCTTTTGGCCCTTAATCACTAAGGTATAGTCGGTATAATAGGTGCCAACCTTTTCAGATTCGAACTGAAATCCCTAAATGAAAGTTCAATGGCATATTAATTTAGAGATCATTATCATTTTGACGTGGAGGAAAATCATACTGCCATATTCGTCCTTGAAAATCCACTTTGATTTTCAAGAGTGACTGTAATCATAGTGCCCGCTTGGCATTCAAGGAATCACTGTGCAGAAATCTCAACATGGCCTTACTTTCTTTATCAAAGACCGTTGAAAGGAAGGGATCCCTAATTAAGAAAAAAGCATATTGTTCAGTAGCGACATTTTTCGTACCGAACTGTGAAAGCAGGTTGTAGCTATTCGACATAAATTCTAGAGCGCGTTACGGAAACTCTTAACTCTAAGAGCGATAGAGATGTATGGTGAATTCTAAAACCAGCGTTCGTTCGATTGATGGAAAATAAACGTTCTCCAATCTTATCTGAACTGAACTTGGCAATCTTATCTGAACTTGCAATCTTTGAATGTCAAATCAAATCTTCGTATCCTTGACTACACTGGTATGTCTGTATTACGTGTTGATCTTAACTTGGCAGTATCAACTTAAAATCTGTGAAACGTACATATATCCTTCTTAACAGTCATTTGATTACACTGAGTGAGTGAATGAAATGTCGATTTGGCACGTGATGGCTCTACCCAGAATGTGTGGATTGTCCTTTTTCTTTCTGCCACATTAAAATGAATCTTAGAACCACTTTGACATTGACATTGAATATTATATTATATTGTATTATATGGGTATCATCCAGAATACAACTTTGAATGACCCTTGGGAATCTGAGCGTTTCTCTGTATACATACATGTTTCCCAAACATTTTTGTGTTTGTTGAGGGGTTTAAGCTTTCCTTTGTAAAGAGAAAGCTGAAGGTGAAGGGTACGATGTGAAGAGTGGAATAAAAGAACGGTTATTTTAATCTCTTTTCTTTCGGCGGTTACACATTTCTCTTCTACGTAGAGGCACACATATTAATTCACTATTAAAATATAATCCTTGTGTTTTTTTTTTGGAGAGGAGACCCTACCAACGTCTACTGAAAGGACTTAAGTCAGACTACTACCTTTGCTCTTATTAAGTATGCTCTTAAAGTTTAAACCTAAGTCTCTATTTGATAAGTGTCCAAAATCTAATCAATTCAGTACCACTTAACCCTGGAAAACAATTTTAAAAATTTGAAATACATTATTGTTTTTCAATGAATTAAGTATTGTTGTATAAAATAATTCATTGGTTATGCAATCTTTATAAACCAAAAATAAATTTAAAAATTAAAATGAAATCTACGAAGCCTTGATATATTCTTTGACCTATTTATTTGCTTTTGTTGACGTAGGATACAAAGCATAATTGCGGCTACGATGGGGCCTTTTGTTGATTCAAACTTAATTTTCTTGAGAACCATAGTGTAAAGAAATACTAATTTAAATGTTCTAACAAGTATTGACATATTTATAATTGAGAAAAGATTGATATATGTGCATGTTCATATCCACCAATTGAAAAGTTTTTTTAAGTTTAGTTTTTTAAAAATAATTTTTAAATATTATTTTTATGTTCTTTTTATTAACGAAATATTTTAATATTAAAAAGAATTATTTTCAAATAAAAAAAAAAGATAATGATCATTTTTTTCCAAGTTAAAGTGTAGACTTTAAAGTAAGGGTTTAAAGTTTTACGACATACAAATGTTGATGCAATGAAAAAAAGGCAGTTTGAAATTTGTGTCATACCATCTTAAAGTTTTAATCGCTTATTATAAAATATAATAATGTTTAGACACAATTATCAATGACTTTAGTTGTTGTTCTATATTTTTAATAAAGAATATGTGTACAAAGCAATTTTGATAAGAGTTGGTGCTATTATTGTTAGCCTAGTCAAAAACTTTGAGCAATTATAATAAATATTTTAGAAATTTGTAAATATGTCACAAGATGAAATAATAATAGGTATGTGTACTTGGTAACATTTTGGTGTTATAAAATTTATTTTTCACGTAATAATATAAATGGGCATAGTTATGGATAATAATTATAAAAGGAATGAAATACAAGAGATAGAAATTAAGTCCAACTATAAGAGATAAGCTAACTTCATAAACACAGAGTTGGATCTCATAGAATTAAGTTTGTTCTATCAAATATTTAGGTTTCTTTTTTTTAAATATATATAAAAAATTAAACTCTTTGTGGCTATTGATAGTAAAATCTCTTCCTTATCTATTTTATATCTATTTATTTATGGAATGCTTATGCATTGGATGACATAACATCTTCAACAGGGATACAATTTGAGGATAAAATTCATCAATCATTATGAAGATATAAAACAACACCATTAAAGGACCAAGAAAGCACTACATGATTGCATGTATTTTCATGTAAGAAAAATTTAATATCAGGAGATTGATTTTTGTCATTTAAACAATCAAAGAAAATTGTAAAGATGAATTAGAAGAACCTTAAAATATATAGAAAAAATCGTACATATTATGGGTCTACAACTAACAATGAGTTTAATATTTCTAGCTATTTTTTATTGATAAGTAATATTTCCTATGGGTTTTTCATTAATAAGTTTTCTTATTAAATAATAAGGAAGTAGAATTGGATATTATATAAGGAGTTTTGAAATCTATACAAGACAATTTTTGAATCCCATATTTTATTTATCATAGCATTGTCTTGAATGCATGGTTTAGCAAGATAGATCTTACATTAATGTTCTAAATGTCAAGAGACTTTTTATTGGTGACTTTGAAAATTCAGCTAAAAATTGTAGTCTTAGGAGGTGATTTAAGAAGAATAAGATTATTGTATGCTAAAATTTCATAGATATGATCGTTTGAACAAGCGATAGTCTATGCAATTAAGGGTTTTATGGATCCAAGGCATCGAGGATTTTGAGGGTTTGGGAATATTCTGCAGAGATTTTAGCCATTTGGAGTTGTAGTGTGGGTGTTGCAGAGGAAGCTATGTCAAGTTTGTGATCTAGACATAGCTTCCTCCGCAACATCCACACTACTCCAAGGCACCAAGGGTTTTGAAGGTTTGGATTATTCTATAGAGATTTTGGTTGTTCAAAGTTGTATTGTAGGTGTTGCAATGGAAGTTGTTTCAAGTGTGCTAATTTGGAGATACCTATATTGATCCAAGATACTAAGGGTTTTGAGGGTTTGGGGTTCTTCTACAAATATTTTGGTTGTTTAGAGTTGTAGTGTGGGTGTTGTAGGTGAAGTTGT
The DNA here is from genome assembly GCA_028583015.1 of Wollemia nobilis. Classification (NCBI taxonomy): domain Eukaryota; kingdom Viridiplantae; phylum Streptophyta; class Pinopsida; order Araucariales; family Araucariaceae; genus Wollemia; species Wollemia nobilis. Next base: position 1,697,891 of record JAQPPZ010001036.1, on the reverse strand, counting down.
GCTAGGTTTGTTGATTTGGAGATACACATGACTAGATGAAATTTAGGAGATCCACAAAATTTCTAGTGAGTTCATTGATGAGGAGCACTACTAAGGATTGAGGACTGATAGAGAAAGTTGTATTAGGATTGTTGATTTAGATATACCTATTTTGATGTAAGGGACCAAGGGTTCTGAGGGTTTGGCAAATTTTTGTAGAGATTTTGGTCATTTGGAGTTGTAGTGTGGGTGCTGCAGAGAAAGTTGTGTCAAGTTTGTTGATCTAGATATAACAACCCAAGTCTATTCACCTGGTTGTACCACATAAATAAACCAAGCAATTTTCAAGGTAATTTTTACCTTAGTTTATTGTTTATCCAAAAAGGAGGCTATATGTTCATAGTAGATATGATTCACCCAGTGATTCATTAACTTATATTTTTAAACAGTACAGAAATATCATACCACTTTTAGGAACCAAGAATACTGTAGACAGTCTCCCAAGTGGATGAGATTGGCCAAATCTCGTAAGTTGTGCCATTTTATGAAATCGATTTATCTCATTTAACTTCATCTTATTTTGGCATGAGGATCGATCCATGGCTAGGGTTATCCTTTAGGACCCATAACACCTAGAGGGTGGAAGCATACTTTCCCCATCCCTTAGCATAATGAGCCTTGACTTAACTGGTTGATATGTTCAAAACTTATTATGCAAGGAATTAGAGTACATATGCCTAGTGTCTAGTTGATGGTCCTCTTTCCTGGAGTCAACTAGAGGCATGTAAATACCCTGATCTTGGACTTGGTACACTTGATTATTCCTGACTCACATTCGATTATCCCATACCAATCACCGCAGACTAGACCAGATCCTTATTCATTTTGGTCCCTTACTAGTCAAAAGCAGTGCAAGGACTTATCACTATACTCCCAAGAAACGACCTAAAGGTGATGTCTCACATCGCCCCTCATTACTATTTCTAACAAGATCACTTGATTTGATCTATTTTGTTAGAAAATAGTCATTCTCGAGTCATATTGAATGCTTACCCGCATTCCAATAACATTGGGTGTTTATGTTTTATTACCCTTCACGAGGAATGCATTTATCCATTCCTCAACATGGTATTGAATAAAGGGTTAAGTTTTCTCTAAAGGGGTTCTAAACTTTTTGTTTCAAGTTTTCAAATAGCTTTTATCATGTTTCTCTATATGCCTTTCTAAGCTAAGTCAAACCAACCAACAAAATACTCTCCTTAGTAAAAAGGTAAGAAATATAATTATTACCTTAACCATGCTCGTACCCTTAATCTTAGATATCAACAATCATGATAGGCTAGACTAATGTATTCACCTAAGCATAATTCAAGAATTTCACTATCATAATAACTCTTACCCTAATACCACCTGTTATTTTTTTTCTTACAAAATACCATGATTAAGAAATTCCCTTTACAAAGGTTTTCTAGTTCCTTTCTAGATATATATCTATGTTATCATTTTTTGACTATTCATTTATTGATTATAAAAATAACTTATTTTGTAAGGTAAATAATATATTTTCACATGTTGTATTTACTATAGTTTTAGCTCCAATGGAAGTAAATTCTTTGTTTACCATTTCTCATAAGACTAAAACTGAGATACGTTATCCCTGGAGGTGGTTTACTTCTCACTTCAGATGAAACATCTAATTTCAACTTGTTGGCTTCACAATAGAATATTCTTTGAACTATTCTGTTGTCACATGAAAAGATAGTTTTCAAGTTTCATTTGGTTTATACCTTAGTAACTGAAGATCAAGTTTAAAGTTTAACGAGAACCCTTATCCAATTCTACGTTTGACCTAGAAGGTTTTAAGAATATTTTTTATTTTTTATTTTTTTAATTCTACTTTCCACATACAACTTACATACTGAAACTATCTCTCAAAAAACTCCATAGCTTCCTAAACTTTAAATTACTTACAAATTCAACTTGGGTTTGAGAAATACTAGCTTTGCAATCATATTCACTTCTATTAAATATTTAAACTCTCAATAATATTAAATAGCTAAATTTTAAAGTAAAACAACCATTTATATCCTTTAATAATCACAGGAAAATTTCATACTCCGCATTGCAAAATGGTAACATGAACTCTCTAAAGTTGGTAGTTAACAAAGAGAATATTTATATAAATATTATTCATTTATTCTCTTTTCAAAACGTTACGTAGACCTTAAATGCTCCTATATTCATTTAACCCACTTAAGCAACAAGATATCCCATAGCACTAATCATAATGCTTTGTAGAAGATATCCTAGTGTCATTGGGCAATTTATACTCACATAGAAATATATAAAAGAATACTATAATAGTTTTAAAGTTTTTTTTCTCGAAGGTTTCAAAGAAAGTAATTACACAACAATGATATGTAACTAAATTAAATTCCCAACCACACATGATCATCCAATAGCTTTTCCATTACATAAATACTTATCATGATTTTCATTTGAATATTGAAATATTACAGGCTCAATAAGTCCAATAGAGAACATAATACTTATATCAAATAGTACCTATACATCAAACCATCACAATGTTGTTAAAGAGGAGAATTGCATATAATAAAAGACTACCTATTCCATTCTCCTTTCATAAAAACTAATAATTTAACTTACATGCAATCTATTGTAAAAAGTTGGTGTCCATACCCTGAGAGAACCAGTTCTTCCAAGATGACTTTTTGGATAGACTATACCCTTTACTATATTTTCTAAATTTGTTGTCTTGGATAGATTTTGATGTAAACTTTCCTCTGGTGCAACTATCACTTTTGTTGTCCGTTGAGTCACCTTCAAAAACCTGTAATCTTTATCAGCAACCTATCAAGCAACACAAGATGGTGATGGATTTGTGTGGGTCTCCATGTGAGGATGGATAGTGAGTGATGTTGAATGATGTTGAAATGATGTTGGTGGTCTAGCCTAATTTTAACAGAGTCTGGGTATGTAGATGAGTGTTCTTAGAAATGGATAAGGCATTCTATTTATATAATTTGCCAAGGTTAGGGGAGGGGTTGAGGAGTCCTATGAGGTGTCCTTTGTGAGGTGTCCCCTGAGGTGGTATGGATGCCATGCCTCATCAGTGCACTTTGGTGAGAGAATCCTTCACCCATCCACATGCAATAAATGGGCATGGATGAGTCATCCCACATAAATGCATGGGTGGAGGAAAGTCTCCAAATGTCATTTATAACATGTTGAGGTGGAAAGCCTTTTATTTTAAAAATGCTTTTGTGTGTGCAAAAGTCTTCAATTATCATTGAATGCACAAGGGGATGTGAAGTGGAGCAAATATCAGGGTGGTGAGGTGGAAGGCTAGGCTAGTCAAAGGGTAGACTAGGTGAGGTGGAAAGGCTAGGCTAGTCAAAAGGTAGACTAGGTGAGGTGGAAGAATTAGGCTAATCATGATTGAGTTGATTAACCATGTGCTTAACCATAAAGTAAATTTTGATCACAAAGTGACTTTTGATAGGGGTAGAGATTAACCAAGGTTAATTCATGATGGTGGTCGCATGAGGACCTAAGGTTAAGCGTAGGAAGGGGATTAAGTAGCCCAAGGGGGTTTATGAATATGAATAGTGATTTTAATAAATGAATAGTTTTTTAAGGCTAATTTATGCAAATTTCATGGGCTTTGCAAATTGATCAACCATAATGATGGAATAAGTGGTAATGTGTAACTTTTGGGTGTCTATAGACATAGCCTCAACCCACTTGGTGAAGTATTTGATGGTTGTGATGATAAACTTGTATCCATTGGATGAAGTTGGGTTAATTATGCCAATATTTGCTAATCCCCACATGAAAATAGACATGGATATGTTATAAACAAAAGCACTTGATATGCGGTATGAATTAGGAGTCACAATGCTTAACATAGTCACAAGATTCTTTCTCCATCAAGGGTTAATAATATCTTATGCACAAGAAATTTTTAGTGATGGAGATGCGGCTAAATGACCTCTACAAGACCCATCGTGGGCTTTCTTAATGACTACTTGAACTTCATAAAAGTTCAAACATTAATGTAAAAATACCATTAAGGGAGCACAAAGTCCTAAGATGAGTGCTTCATACTCTATGATGTTGTTAGTTCAAGATAATTGAAGATTGAAGGACAAAGAGAGGGTACTGTTGATGTGTGACCAACACAATACCAATCCCATCGTGCTTGAGACAGCTAGAGCCATCAAAATATAGAGTCTAGTAAATATGCTAGTTAGTTTCCACAACAAGGATTGATTCATTGGAAAACCTAATGACAAAAGGATATTTTATATGAGTGGTATAACACCTAGCTGGTCAATGATAACTTAACCATTTACTAATTTTTATTACCAAATTCTAGATCAAATTCACTAAGAGCTATAACCACTTAGCAGTTCATCCTGATAAATATAGTTGGAACATGAGATATTGTAAAAGGTCAGTCTTGGCTATGATGATAGTATTTTAACTAAATATGTAATGACTAATTTATGAGATACGAAGACCATTACTAGGCATAACTTTTCTAAGGAAGTGTAGCAGGTTTCATAATTAACTAATTTTTTATAATGTAGTAAACAACATGCTCTCTATGTTGGTCATTGTATTGAGCTAGCATGGCTCTTATGGCATGAATAATTGCTAAAATGTATAATAGAATGAGTTTGGTTAGATTGGAAGATACAAGGATAGGTGAGGATGATAAATATGATTTTAGAGCATCAAAGACGACTTGACATTTGACATCCCAACTATACTTGTCCTTGCAAAGAAGCTTGGAGGAAAAGAGATATTCTCTATCATTGCTCCCTTGATGGCATTTTACTTCAATGCTTCAACTTTGATAAGTCTCAAGAAATAATTACAGAAGTACATGATGGACCTTATAGAGGCCATTTTAGTGGTGCCTACATTGCTAAAAAGCTCTTGCACATGTGCTATTACTAGCATTGGATAAATAAATACACTATGATTATGTTAAACGCTATGCAAAGTGGTAAAAACATGACAACTTAATTCACTTCCCATCTCAAATGCATCATCCTATAACATATCCATGGCTATATTCCATGTGGTGATTAGATATCATTGGCAAGATTAACCCAACTTTGTTTGATGTACATAAGTTCATAATCATAACCAATGAATACTTTATTAAGTGGTTTGAGGCCATACCATTGTCCATCACAATTGGGGTACAAATATATAAATTTATATTTAACCAAATCCTGTACCAATATGGAATCCCTTCTATTTTAATCTTAGACAATGGGACACCTATAAATAAGGACATCCAAAAAACTTATGCTAAGTTGAAGATATAGCATAAGTGATCTACATCATACTATCCTCAAAGTAATGATCATGATGAAGCTTCAAATAAGACTTAGGTTACAATACTTAAATCGTTGGTTAACAAAATTGATCGCAATTGAAATTTGTAGCTAAATATGGCTCTATGGGATTATCACACTAGTGTGCGAACTCCTACGAGAGACACTCCTTATGATTTAGTTTATGTAGCCAAGGCCATCTTCATGTTTAAGCTTTAAGTCCCCTTGCTAAAATTTTTACTTCGATATTCCCCTGTTGGGGATAAATACCATCTAAGTTGTCTCATCCAGTTAGAGTTGCTTGAAAAAACGCGGATCCATGCATTGGAGCACTTGCAAGTTTATCAAGAGAGGCTTTGACGAGCCTATGATAAGAAATTATGACCACAATATTTCAAATTTCATGCCCTAATTCTAAAATAAAACAAAAATAAGACCAATTACAAAGACAAGTTCAAAGGCAAGTTTGAGCTAAACTAGCTAGGTCCATTTATAATTACTATCAAGTATGGGTCAAGAGCATATCGTTTAGCCACACTTGACAACAAAGAACTTAAGGAGCTTCTTAATAATATATACCTTAAACATTACCAAGCCTAATTATGTCTTGTTTTATCTACATTAACTGTCTGATCATGTTTGATTGCATTTGTTGCTTGTTCGAATAGTTGTTTGACAACATCATTACATGTGTATATTTATTGATTGTCTAATTTCCCTTCTTTATACTGTGTCAAGGATATCTATAGAGATGCAATGATGATGCTAGTTAGGTTAGCTCACATGCATTACATTTGCACTAAGTCACAAATGCTAGTGGGATTCCCTTTCTCAGTGGATTCATTGTATACCATGTTGTCTGTTACGTTTCATAATTTCTCCTTGGTGAAGCCCGTAAGGATGCATTAGCAGTGATCCTTTAATTTCACATAGTTTGCTTATTGTATGTTTTCTTGATATTACATATATTTACGACTATATTATGCATGTTCAAAGAGTCAAGAAGACTGTGATTACCCATAATAATTCTAGTTAGGAATAGCTTGCTTACATTACACTTACACTAGGTATATGATGTAGCAATTTCTCTTATTTATTTTGTTTGATCAATAACATTCACATTTTCTTAACATGATTTATTCACAAAATCAATAAATAATTTTCCCTTATGATGGGAGCATGCACATACTTTCATCACAACACATTACAACATCCTCATTTGAGGATGGATATTTATTATGCTAATTATTGAAATATAGCCACGAGTAAGCATTATCTAAAACACCTTCGTAGGTGAGCATTATCTAAAACACCTTCATGAGTGAGCATAGGGTGATTATTGTATTTATTTCTACATACTTAGATATATCTTATATAATAGCACTTTTCTTGAAAGACCAATGAGCATATTGAAACACCCTCGCTTGGTGATGAGCATCTTATTTCTTGTATATATCTTGTATCATAGCACATTTTTTGAAACACCTCTTGGGTCAACTTATTGAAGCACCTCTATGTGGGTGGGAGAATTTTTCCTTTCAAAAATAAATAAATAACCTTTCATTACCCATAACTTTTTTTAACATTTTCTTGTCCTTCTAAGGCTAGTCATCATATACATCTTACGCACACCTTTTCTCAAAGAGCACAAAAGTATCATGAAGGTCTATCAATGTACTTATGACCTAGTCTCCGAAGCCATAATATTCATGATAACAATTTTTTTTTGTCAATTTTAGCAGCATCTCCTTTGTACCATCTTTGACTTCTTCATAATTAGATATAGGGAACAATAGCATCAATTGCTGAAACCTTTGTTAGATCCATTTGACCCCTTGTCACTCCACTTATTACAATAGAAATCAAACTCTTATAACTACTTCAAACTAATTTTATGCTCAATGTACTTTCCTCTCCTCCCTAATAGTGCTTCATCACTACCTAGTATCACTGGATACAACCAACATACATTTTTTGCATCTTCTTGATGCACTATCAACTCATTAATAAATCTTGGTAGACGATGATGATGACTATCAAAAATTGGTGATCCTCCCAGACATACAAACTAATCTATTATTATCGATGATTGTAACTCAACACATCTTCATGCCTCACTACCTTTGCTCTCATGTTTGAGAGAAATGTATAAATTTGAATGGGTTTGGGTTCTTATATATCACACCAAACAATATCTAATTGTACAAGTACAACTCGTACAATAGATCCTATTACCCTAGAAGGTTGCAAAAGAATATGCTATAAAACCTATTAAGTGTGATCATACCATAGGTCAAATCAGATAGATACCACCCGATATTTAGTATGGTGAATCATTCTTGCAACATACAGGCATATTCCCATGCTAGTGGTTGACATGCTCACATCTTTGAGATTAGCTCTACAATGAAAAGTTGTTGTTCCTTCCATATTTATGTATCACTCAAGGATTCCTCATCCTCTTCTAGATCTATAATGATCTCATATTTCCCTTTTGATCTATTGTTATAACCATAACCATTCCTTTATAAGGACTAAAAATTGATCTTGTAGCCACTTTTAGGTAACCTGCCATCTCCTATTCATTTCAAACTCAACATATTTTAATCAAGCCTTGGGCATGAGCTCCTTCTTGCATCTTTTTTTTCATGTCTAAGCACATTGGCTCCTTTGAATTATAGGGTATATCAAAATATCTCTTTTAAAATTAATTTATGAATAATGCAAGTGAACTTCAAATTACTATTTCTACAAGGTATAACAAAAATAGGGGTAATACAAGTGTTGCTACGATATCTTGTCAATCAAAAAAATTCTGACCAATCAAGAAAATAACTTTATTATGCTAGCTATCTAGCTTATTAGAAATCGATAAAGAACCAATTTCACATGTCATTGACTATCAAACTCAATCTATATGTGATGCCTATATATTTGGTATAAGCAAGATATTGGATAATATTATATCCTTGATATCTAATCCAAATGCAATTCACTTAAATTTTTAAGGAAAATCTTAGACCCTGATACTTGGAAAATGATATTCAAAATCTAGAGGATTAGGCATGTTATCCTCATTCTATAAAAATAAAATTATATCTTGAACAACATGAGATTTGAAAGCTTTATTAACGTTTGGAAGAGTAACACCCTAAATTAACCCAAAATTAGAAGTCTACTCCTAAAGATATCCTTAGGCATAACAAACATCACATACAAAAAGGTTGCTAAGGATAACCCTTGCATTACCAAACTACAAAGAAAATGGGTTTAATAGCAAATAATTGATTACCAATAGGATAGAAACATAAGGTAAAATCATGTACACTTGATTAAATCATTTTTAAACCAAATTCGAGCAAACAAACACCTCCAAAATAAAACTCTAGTTAATTTTGTCATAGAATTTGTCAAAGTGTTGTTTGTTAAAGACCATATCTTGATTGACTGCATAGCTCATTACTTTATCTCCCATTCCAAAACCAAATTGTATAAAATATAAAATTCTTTAAGAAAACTAGTTTACTTCTTCCAAACTATTCCTTGTATAATCAATCACAATCATCTAGCAATGACTTTAGTAATAAATTTGTAAGAGAGATAGCATAGTGTAATATGATGCCATCCAAGGATTGTGTATCTTAGATTCTTTAGGAATTAACTTAGTCATATCTTGATTGATAGATTTACCTAATGGTCCTTGTTTCTTAAATTTATAATTTATTTTACAGAAATGTAACACAAAGGCAAGCTATATTTAAAAATAAAATTAGCATGTAGGTCATCAATACAAGGTATTTTTTCAAATCCATTGAAAATGAAGCTTCTTTCAACTCTTTGGAATTAATAGCTCTTTATAAAGTATTTATTTTCACCTTATAGTTCATATAAGAAGCCTTTATTTGATATGTATCTTTGTCACACTCATTAAGGGGCACTTAGAGGAGGTTCTTGCAATGTTCATAGAGCATCTTTCTAATTCATCAAGGAGATATAACTTCATTACAATGATTTCTTAATTGAATTATATTTTTTAAATTAATGAATGTGCTAGATATAATGGAAAATAATTTTATTTTATTATCTCTCTCATGAATCCATTGAACCTTTGATCTTATACAATCCATTACTCCTTTTAGTTTTCAAATTCTCTTAATGACTTCTTGAATTGAACAATTTTATCATTCAAGTGTGTACTAGTAGGATCCATATATAGCACCTTTCTACTATTTATAAAATAACTCTTGAGACACCTTTTTATGTTTACACTTCCTAATCCAAATCATACCAACTCTCCTAAAAAGTCCATACATGTTTTCAATCTATCCAACCATAAATCCATCCATTACAGCCAAGGTGTTCAACTCCATATTCTATATGAAAAATAAATCCCAAAGAGCACTCTAGTTCATCAAGATGTACTACTACTATCTTAAAACAAAGTGTGCATGTACGTTACGAGTCCATGCTAAAGGATACATTAGTAAGAATATGGTATATAACGAGGACTGGCTTGAGAACAATCATTGATAATAGCCATTTGTTTGTTGTAGAGGTTGTCATACATATGCGCATGTTTGATTTTTGGAAGGTTGATTTTTTATTTGTTTCAGCCTATGTTTCTTGTAATTTTAGGACCAAGAATGGGTTTCCTACCCCAGGCCATCTCCACACTTTGCTTAGTTTTGTTGTGGGATATCTAGGAAGTCTAATTTTTTATTTGTTTCAGCCTAAGTTTCTTTGTAATTTTAGGACCAAGAATGGATTTCGTACCCTAGGCCATCCCCAGACTTTGTTCGGTTCTATTGTGGGGTATTTCTCTAAGGCCATGCCTTAATAGAGTCAGAGCGAAGGGGTCGATCACGTTTTTGCTGCCACCCATTATTGTGGAGCTTACTTATAAAAATTTGTGACGAGTGATGGGATACCTTCGTTCTTGAAATTTTTTATAATTCTTCAAATATTTGGTGTTATTAAGAACAAACACCTATTCTAGGATATGTAACATAATCAAATTCCTCCTTATGTGTCTCCCAAGTCCATTAAAGCCACTCTAGGGTCTCAGTTCCTCCTCAAAAGCATAAGCATGACATTTGGATATTATTCAAAGGGAAAATGCAAATCCATCCCAAGAACATCAGTGGCCATATATGTAGTCTGCAGGAAATATGGTGGGTGGCTGCTATGGACGTTGATGTGGAGGCTCCCATGAGAGACGATGTGTGGAGGAAAATTACATGTCTGTACACATACGTGGTAGAGAATTACGAGGGCAACATGAACATGCTAAAAACAATTCCCACGAGCACTAGAATAATACTCAATGCTAAGAAATTACACCCTTTTACTCAATAAGTTTGGCATATTTATCTAAACCATAATAATTCTATGATTCGAGAGGAGAGGGTCAAGTAGTCTACCTAGACCAATTGGGTAATGTAGTCCTTAAGCGTCTTTACAAATCCCTTTTTAAGTCATCGTAGGAAGCTTTATAGATGGTTAAGATTTGTTGTTTCATTGGCATGTTCATAAGCTCCACCTAAATGGCTTGCTTAGGTGAAATCTATAACTGTTGTAGTTGGTGGTTGGTGGTATTATAAGTTTACCTCATAATTTTGTATGTGGTTTATATTTGAGGTAAGTTTAAACTCCACATTTGATGGTAGATTGAGCCTTTGACAATTAAACATCATATGCTTGAATTTATTACAAATAAAGTTTATAATACTTAATTTCATACAAGATCCTGTCTCAAATGCCATTGATAATGCCTATTATAAAGACTTTAGATTTGATGGATTCAATCTCTACTTTTAGGTTCTTCTCAATCTATTTTAGATGGGATATTTTATCATCCTTCTACTTTAAGGCTCGATTTCTTTTTACCTACCAATTTATTTGTTCTTGCTTGAGTTGCTCTACTTACTACTTCTAGTTGTTCCTTTCCTTTTTCATGGTTTTCAATTGAGCCTTCAACTTCATGTTCTCTTTCTCGCTCTTATGAGTCTTTGGCTTAGCCCACTCAAATGCTATGGTGAGTTTCTTATTTTGTTTGATGTGTGTTTGATTCTTGCTAGCCATCATTAGATAGTTGCATGACATGGCTAGGTTTTCTTGTTCTAAAAATTGAATGAGACTAAAGTAACCTGCCCTTTATAGATAAAGGCTTGACAACTTAGCCATATAATCTGAGGATATGGTGGTAGGGAATCTTGAATCAACAATGTTTGCTTTTGCAAATAAGATCCTTCTCACTATAATATGGTTCATGACCAAGTCTTAACACTATGTGATGTATTGGATAGGCCTAAGGGCATTTCATTGTGCAATGTATTTATTATTTTGTAATATTTTATTATATAATCCCAATAGGCCATGGTTAACCTTGTTATGGTTAAACCTTATTTAATATTTATAATTAACGTAAAGCCCACTTTTTATATTGGATTAGGCTAAACTTTATGATGTTATTTGAGGTTTTGATATTGCTATAAAAACCCTTCACACCCCTTATTTCCTCATTGGAATGTTGTGTAATATTATTTATGCATAGTGATTATTTACAATGCCTATGGGTGCCCCAATATATTTTATCTCTTTTTCTTTCTATATAAGATGTGGGTGTGTGTTTTGCTTTTGTTTAGTTTTGGAAAGCACTATGAATTCTATCATGGTATCATAGTAGGGAGGGAGCAACATCACTTGTTGAAGCAAGAAGACAACTTTCTGCCTTAGATTTTTCTTCCAAGTTTTGGAATGAAATTTTCCTTAGGTTTCGATAAGCATTTTTGCAGTAAAAATTGAAAGAAAGCTCTTCTCCATGCTTTCTTTTCTTCCTCAAATATTTTGAAGAATTTGTGTTATTTCTATTTTCCTACAAAATTAAGTTATAATGATCCCTCACTATTCCTCTATGATCATGGTTTAAAATGAAGAAACAAGGGAAAAATTTTGAATTCAAATGGACTTGGTTTCCCCTGCATGCGATCAATAGGTTTATATGTATGTGGGGCTGTCTTCCTCAAGGTGAAGATACCTCCACAAATGCATTTTTGGAGGTGGTATGATAGATAGACAAGGGTATCTTTGGGTATTTTCTCTTGAACTATCAAGATGATAGTTCAAGTTGTGGTTGATCTTTAGTTGCTCAGGATGCTCTTAACTTGGTTTATTTCCAATTGGCAACGATTGTACATCATCACATTTTGTTGCAAATAGGTCTAACCACAGATTGACTAAGCAAAGTGATGAAGAGGTCTTTCAAGGTTGGGTATGTCTTTTATCGTTAACCCAACCCTTTTTTCTTCTTTTTTTGAGCTTTGTAGGACTTTTTCTATGGGCTTGACTCACTGTATTAGTAAAAAGACATGGCTAGTTGGCTATGGTAAGGCAATCCAAATTTTTTCTAGCACTCGAACATGTGTTTGATTCTCTTTGTTGTTTGTTACTTCGGTCATTGAATTATTAGAGTCTCATGTTTTGTTTCAATGATCCAATAGGCCTTATGCTTCCTTGAACAACATGTTATTGTTAAGCCAATGAAGACTAAGATTATATTCCATTTGTACCAGTCAATGAAAAAAGGTTTATGACTAATGTGGGGCTTTCATACACCACAAAAACATATTTTTTTATTATTTAATCAAACTCCACCAATCATAATTCTATAAGTGTTGTTACCACAGTAGTTAAAGTCTTGTGTGTTGCTTCAATGACCCAATAGGCCCTATGTTACCTTAGACAACATGTTATTGTTAGGCTAATGAAGACCTGGGATTGAATTTTATTTCCACCCATCGATGAAGAAAGGTTTTTGAGTGACATGGGGCTTTCATGCACCACAAAAAAATATTGTTTTATTATTTAATAAGACTCCACCAATCATAATCCTACAAGTGTTTTTACCATAATAGTTAGAGTATTTGAGTTGATTTATAATCAATGGGCAGTATCAATGAATCACAAATTGCCACATGACAACAAGTGATTGGATATCCCTTTTTAAGGTTTGGATACTTAATTTTTTATTTTTGTGATCCATTAGGGCAAATATTTGAGAGGACATAATTTTTTTGCATACAAAAGTATTTTAAGCCCCTTTGTTTTCAAATCATATGATTTTTCGAGATCTACACACTATTGACATTAGTTCATGGACCTATTATGATGTTAGGGATCAAATTGTGTAATATGGACATATAATCCTAGTTACTTGCCTTAATGGGTAAAATTATAGTATTTGGTCAACTCAAATGATTGGCTTACTACAAAGTAAGAACCTTTGGTGCAGCTTTCAGGAGGATAAAGTTATTCTTGACGATGAAGTTAGGAACCAGAAGGTAGAATATGATCTAGGTTTGTTCTCCTTCTTGATTGAACCAAAGTTACTTTTTTATATCAAAGAATAGAGTGACCTTATCAATGTATGATCAATGAAGACCTGGGATTGAATTTCATTTACACCAGCTAATAAATAAAGGTTTACGACTGATGTGGGACTTTCATGCACCACAAAAAGTATTCTTTTATTATTTAATCAAACTCCACCAATCATAATTCTATAAGTGTTGTTACCACAATAGTCATAGGAGTTGAGTTGGTGAATAATCAGTGGGTGATATCAGTGAATTATAGAATACCACATGGTAGCAAGCGATTGGATATCCCTTTTCTAATATTTGGAGACTTAATTTTTAAGTTTTGTGGTCCATTAGGAAAAATCTTTGGAAGGACATAAATTTTGCATACAAAAGTATTTTAAGCCTCCATTATTTTCAAATCATATGATTTTTCAAGCTTTACACATTATTGACATTAGTTCATGGACCTGCTATAGTGTTAGGGATAAAATTATGTAAGATGGATAAATAACCCTAGTTACTTTCCTTAATGGATAAAATTATAGTAACTCAATTGATTGGCTTGCTATGAAGTAAGAAACAGTGGTGCAATATTTAGAAGGACAAAGTTGTTCTTGATTATGAAGTTGGGAACTAGAAGGTAAAATATGTTGTAGGTTTGTTCTCCTTGATTGAACCAAACTTACTTTTTCATAATAAAGAATAGAGTGGCCCTATCAAGGTATAACCAAAGCTACATGAACTTTTTGGAAAGGTTAATACTACTGAAGAAAGTTACTTGAAATTAAAAATTTATTCTCTTAAGCTAGCTGAGTTTGATAGAGGCGAGGACTATATTAGCAAATATTACATATTCTAGAGGTATAAAGAAAGATGATGCATAACGTGTTAGGATTCTCCTTTCTAATATCTCCCCCTCCTTTTAGATGTTAACCTAACGGTTCATATAATTTTTATGGTCTAAGTGTCCTTTCTAAGACTCTTACTCTTAGTCATTTTTTCTCCACTAATTCACTTTTTGGTTGCAATGTGGAATTGTGATGGTAGAACTCCTTAAATAGAGGCTCACATAAAGGAATTCCAATATAAGGACACATAGACCCAAGGACCCACTAGAAAGGTTGTCTTCAAAGAAATCAAATACCACTTGCAAAAACTACAAAAGGGATGAACATCCTACAAATAATTGCTTAGTAAAGCTACAAAATATTGAAGCTAATTTCATAAAGCAAGGTGGATGTCTTTTAGATGATGAGGGAGATTTGAATGGAACTTCCTCAACTACAGAGACTCACTAAAGGATTTATTATGGGGAGAAGATATTAGTGTCACTAATATCCTCTCTCCTTGGCCCCTTAGTTCAGATTATAGATGGATGTTGAATTTGTAATCTAATTCATGTCCAGGAGCTAACATTTTGTGATGTATTTAATAGGCCTAAGGGTATTTCATCACACAATGTATTTATTAGTTTGTAATATTTTATTATGTAAGCCTAATGGGCTATGGTTAACCTTGTTATGGTTAAAATTTATTTAATATTTCTAATTAACCTAAAGCCCTATTGTTATGTTTGCTTAGGTTAAACCTTGTGATTTTATTTGCGTTTTGGTATTGTTATAAATACCTCCTCGCACTCCTTATTTCTTTATTGGAATGTTGTGTAATATTATCTACACATTATTTATGATATCTTTGGATGCTCCTATCTATTTCTGTCTCTTTCACTTTTGTATAAGATTTGGGTGTGCTTATATTCACTTTTGGAAAGCATTATGAAATTTATCATTGAGGATAGACATCTGATATATCGTACCTTCTATATATCTGTATTTCAATATACCCATCGATACTTCTCTTGATACATGTGATTGTACATGAGAGAGACCTTAAGGTACGTGATATAGTTGTTAGAATAAATATTACATTATAGGAGAGATTAGTTATTTCAATTATACGCTGATTATTATTAGTGTACCGTTGCAGCGGCATCCTATTGAGATGCGTCCTCTTCGGGCTAATCCAGGAATGTTGTGTATTATTTAATCATTGATTCAATAATCAATTGTTGTTCGCTTTCATAACATGGTATAAGTTTATGTCTTCAATAGACGATCTTGAACCCGCATCAGTGCAAGATACTCTTGGTGAGCCTCAGTGGAAGGCCGCTATGGATGCAGAGTATAAGTCTTTTATGAAAAACAAAACTTGGAAGCTTGTCGATCTGCCATACGAAAAGAAGCCCATAGGCTGCAATGGGTGTATAAAGTTAAGTATAAGGCATATGGGACAATAGATAAGCATAAGGCCTGACTTGTTGCAAAGGGCTATGCTCAAAGAGAAGGCATTGACTACGAGGAAACTTTTGCACCTATTGCTCGGATGACAACCATTCGAGTTCTTTGTGCTATGGCAACACAATATGAGTGGAAAGTACACCAAATGGATGTCAAGAGTGCTTTTCTAAATGGTGATATCCAAGAAGAATTCTACATGACTCAACCAAAAGGATTTGAAGTGGAAGGCCAACAACAAAAAGTTTGCAAATTGGTAAAATCCTTATATGGTTTGAAACAAGCCCCTCGGGCTTGGTATATAAAAATGGATAATCACCTTCTACAGCATGGATTTAAGAGATGTTCGTCAGATGCAAACCTCTATTTTAAGAAATAAGGTTATGAAATAGTGTTGCTTGTACTCTATGTTGATGATCTGCTCATTACAGGGAGTTCAAAAACTATGATTTCTACTATCAAAAGAGACTTGTGTCAATATTTTGAGATGTCAGATCTCGGACTTCTCCATTATTGTCTTGGTCTGGAAGTCAGCCAGAAGAAGCACCACATCAAAGTGTCTTAGAAAAAATATGCCAAGATCCTGTTGGAAAAATATCGCATTACTGATTGCAAGCCAATGTCAACTCCGATGGAAACAGGAATTCAGTTATCGCGATATGATGATTCACCTCAGGTAGATGGTACTCTCTATTGACAGTTGATTGGGAGTCTCATATATCTGACCAACACTAGGCCAGATATCGTATTTGTTGTCAACTATCTTTCGAGGTTCATGCAGGAGCCTAAGACTACACACTGGAAAGCAGCAAAGCGAGTTCTTCACTATGTTTGTGGCACAATGGAATATGGCCTAGAATACAAGAGGAACAAAAAATTATTCTTACAGGGATACACGGACTCCGACTATGCCGGATCATATGATGATCGTAAATCAACTTCAGGATATTTGTTTCATCTTGGATCTGGTCTAGTCTCGTGGCACAACAAGAAGCAATAGGTGGTTGTTATTTCATCAACAGAGGCATAATATCGTGCCGCACGTGAAGCTGTGTGCGAAGTGATATGGTTGCATCGCATCCTAACAAGTATGGGTCTTCCATCAAAATCTCCAATACACTTGTTCTACGACAACATGGGTGTTTTGAATCTTGTCAAGAATCTAGTACATCATGAAAGAACCAAGCACATTGACACAGAATGTCACTTCATTCAAGATGAAGTTCCAAGGCACCGAATTCAGCTTCAATACATCTCCACCAATGCTCAAGTTGCAGACATATTCACTAAGGCACTTGCACGTGTCAAATTTGAATTGTTTTGTAATTCTCTATGTATTTCAAAATAATGGGGGATGTTAGTATAGCTATAAGTCATTCAATTATCCAAATAATGTAATAAGGGGGATGTTAGAATAAATATTACATTATAGGAGAGATTAGTTATTTCAATTATACGCTGATTATTATTAGCGTACTGTTGCAGCGACATCCTGTTGAGATGCATCCTCTTCAGGCTAATCCAATAATGTTGTGTATTATTTAATCATTGATTCAATAATCAATTGTTGTTCGTTTTCATAACAATAGTATAATAAGTGGTACCTAGGAAATACAAAAAAGAATTCAACCTGTGTTGACACCTACTTAGAAAGACTTTTGAGAAGTGATACCTACGCAATATGAAAAGATATACAAAGGAAAATATAATCTTTAGTTTGTTTCATTATAAATAATAAAAAAAAGTTAAAGAATTTTTAAATTTTGTTAAATTTATTAATTATTTATAGGTTTATATATGCATAAAAATAGATGAAAGTTATAAAAGCATAAGATTATATATTATAATCTTAAGATTATTTTTGGTGATATATATATATATATATATATATATATATATATATATATCACCAAAAATAATCTAAAGATTATAATATTTTTATTTTTAAGTTTATTAAAATAACCTATATTTTTAATTTTTTTTAATGAAAATTTAAACTAACTTTACAAGAAAAAAAATCCTATTACACAATCATTTCCAAAGAAATCAAAATTTGCGAGTCTATATATTTAATCAATAATAATTCAATATAGAAGAAAAATCCTAAATGCAATTTATCTTTGCTTTTCGGATCTTAATTATACATAAGCTTTCTAAATAGAACTAAAATTCAAAAAATGAAATTGTAGGAATAAATTTATATAGCACAATTTTTTTTTAAAATATGTCTAAAATGATTGAAAAAAAAAAAAAATCCTTTGTGTGTATTGTTATTCTGTGCATTTGCCGTTAGAGACCACATTGTTCCCGTATACAGAGAATAAGTGAACCCAGGCTACTAATAAAAATATTTGTAGCTTTTCATAATTGATAATTGAAAGTTTATTAACACTTTAATTTATTTTTCGTCCATGAATGTTTTTGTTTTATTAAATTTTATTTTAAAAATAAAATAACTTAACATAAACAACTCATGACAATGAATAGTTGAGCAATAGATTGAAAATAATAATAATAATGATGTGGTATCCTATGATGCTTCATGCCAGGCTTTCTATCAAGCTACCTTATGCTTAAAAGAAACGTGAAACCCTTTAACAAATAAAAAAAAAACAATGGTTTGAAGATAAAAAATACAATTGAATTGTATATATAGACGCCAGGGCATGGTAACTACCACCTTCTAGTTATGGTCGAAGAGGATTTTCAAAAGCTGGTAAAAAAAAAATCTCGTCTTACTAAAACCAAGTTGACGTCTAACGAGAATCTATGATGTTAAGCAACCCTTTATATATTATCTAAGAGTATATGAAACAATATGAGTATCTAAATGTTTATTCATCATATTATCATATTTTTTTTGTTTTTGACATATCGATTAATACATATTGTCCATTTGTTTCTACTTTTTGGACCAGCCTTTCTATTGATTGAGATAATGTCTATGTTTGTTTGGACCAGCCTTTCTATTGATTGAAATAATGTCTAACTGTAAATGTTTTAATTCAAAAAATTTATAACAACTGTAGTGCACCGTAGCCTTGATTTTTTTTTAAAGAAAGCCGAAGCCGTCTAAATTATAATGCATTTTCCCTTATTTTTGAGAACATTCGTGATTGAAAATATTGGAAAATGGGTTAGAAATCCTTGTTATGTAGTAAAGTGCAATTGTATACTATCGGAATCAGTTTGGAATTGGCTGAGCAAAAACTCAGGAAAATCGGGAGAAAAAAAAAAACGGGCTGAGAAAATATCAGGAAAATCTGGAGAAAAAAAAAATAACGTAATCTTTGATTGAATTTATAGGAGATGGATTCCTGAGGATTTAAAAGTTTATACGAAGGATTGCAGCTAATTGGGGTCCAAGATCAAGATGAATAAGGGTTTAAAAGATTTTTGGTTACTTGTTCTTGACAGATATGTAGATAATGCACTAACTTTATATTGTAAAAGGTTCAATCCTTTCAAAATCTTGTTTTTATTTTTTTATTTATATATATAATCCAAATCAAATATGATGTAAGAATGTAAGCTTAAACTATATATGAAACTTTGAAAGTGGCAAGTATAAATCATACATAGTTCAAGCTTAAATTACACGTGAAATTGTTTATAATATTAAAAGGTATAAATTACAAAATATGTCAAAATGTCAACAGGCCCACTATCTACTCCTTGTAATTCCTTTGTCCTTTGCCTTAGTAGAAGTCCTAGTCTTTCTTTGTTAATGTGCTCTTGCTTGTTTTTATGTTCGTGTTTATGCTTGTGTCGGGTTTTTGGTTTTGATCCAATCCTTGTATTACATATAATATTAAAAAGTATAAATTACAAAATGTTTCATGAATCATAACAAGATCTGTAAATGCCTTTGCCCTTTTCCCTAATAAAAGGTCTAGTCTCTCTTTGTGGTTATGCTCGTTTCCTCCTCTCTAGCGAGAGGGGCAACGTCCTTCGCACCTAGGCAGTTTAATGCATTCCACAGTTTATAGAAAGCTACTAGGCATTTTAATGTATGTTATAGCTATCAGACCAGATTTAATAGAAAATATGTTTTGTTCATGATATATGAGATATAGAGTGTAGGTCAATGTTCAACTTTATAATATGATAAAACTTATTGATTATTTCATTTTAAATCGGGCCCAACCAAAAAAAAAGTTTCCTCATTAGTATGATTTTGCCCATCATTCTTTTTATCAAATATATTATAAAAAAAAAAATTATAAATAGAACTTTCTCAATCTAAAATCTATTTAAAAAAAAAAAAAAACATGGAATGCCCAAGAAGGAAGCAATAGATAAATATTGTTCATTACTTTAAAGTTGTGGTTTGTGTTATTTTCTATTTCTTTCTTGAACTTAAAAAGATCAGCTAATTTACTGAAGTTCCTAAATTTTGAATATTTTATCTTTTTAAAATAAAACACCTTGTTCATTTGTTTCTTATACTTTATTTTCTTTAAAAACATAGAATTTTTGCTTTGGTTTTTTTTATTCTTTTAAATAAATTATTTTCCTTTACTAACATAAGAGTGACTCTTAAAACTGATTTTATTTATAAAGATCAAAATAAAAAAGTATATATGCAATAACCCCTTGCTTTTGTGTAAAAGAGGTATCTTCTCTCTTGTTTATTGATGGAAAACGTCTTTCAATGTATTGAAATAAGCTCCTTGATACGAGAAGATAGATCCCTATCTTATGAAGAATTGGTTTGTTGTTCTCATTTTTAGCTTTTTGTATCTTATATGTTGATGAATTATCTCTTACAATAAGTAGCAACTACATTATTTACAATGTGAAAGAAAGTTTGAAGCAACCTTCTTGATATCAAATGCATAGACTTAGCACATGTTTTTCTTGGTATCTAAGTACAACTCAAAGATGGTATTGAATATGTTTTAGATCTTTTTAGGAAGTCTATAATCTAGAGAACACATTATTGACAATAATATATTTCCCCCCATAATGGATTCTTTAGTGGGACTCTACAGTTGAGGCAAATCCATTTGAATCTCCCTCATCATCTAAAAGATGTTCACCTTGCTTCACAAACTTATCTTCAATCTTTGCAGCTTTGATAAGCAATTCTTTGTAGAATTTCACTCCCTATTATAGTATCCACACATGGTCTTTGATTTTTTTGAAGACCTAGCCTTACCCGTAGGCCTCGAGGCCTTAGCCTAGTTAAATTGAAATTCCTTTGCATGAGCCTCTATTTAAGGAGTTCCACCACCATAATTCTGCATTGTAACCTAAAATTGAATTAGTAGAGAAAAATGACTAAGAGTAAGAGTCTTTAGGTATTGTAAGAACATCATAATCATATGACCCATTAGGTTAACATCTAAAAGGATGGGGAGAGATTAGAATGGGCAATCTTAACACATTTTGCATCATCTTTCTTTCTACCTCCAGAAGATGTAATATATATCCTTAATACCTTGAATCTCGCAATATAGTCCTCAACTTTATAAAACTCAGCTATCCTAAGAGAAAAAAAACTCTAATTCCAAGCTACTTACTTTAGTAGTATTAACCTTTCAAAAATATTCATGGAGCTTTGACCATAATTTGATAGGATCACTATCTTCTTTGATATGAAAAAAAAACTTTGGTTAAATAAGGAAGGAGAGCAAACCTAGAGCGTCTTCTGTCTTTTGATTTTGAGTTTCATAATCAAGAAAAGCTTTATCCTCCTAAATGATGCACCACAAGTTCTTACTTCATAGCAAGGTGTTCAATTGATCTCACCAAATATTGTAATTTTTCTCATTAAGATGAGTAACTATAGTTATATGTCCATCTTACACAAACTGATCCCTAACACCGAAGCATGTCCATGAACTAATGTCACCAATGTGTAGAGCTCGAAAAATTATATGATTTGAAAAAAAAGGGGGCTCAAAATGATTTTGTATGCAAACATTGTCCTCTGGTATATTTGCCTTAATGGATCCCAAAAATTAAAAATTGACTCCAAACCTTCTAAAAGGGATAGCAAATCACATGTTGCCATGTGAAAATTCATGATTTATTGATGTTGTCCACTAATTATTCACCAACTCAACTCCTCTAACTGTTGTGGTACCAACACTTACAAAATTATGACTAGTGAAGTCTGATTAAATAATAATAATAATAATAATAATAATAAATCATGGTGCATGAAAGCCCCACATTAGCCATGAACCTTTCTTCATTGACTGGTGCAAATGAGATTCAATCCTAGTTATTTGTTGGCCTAACAACATGTTGTCCAAAACACGATAGACTCTATTGGGTCCTTGAAGCAATGCACAAGCATCTAAGACTTCAACGACCAAAGCAATAAACAATGGAGATAATCAAACACACGTCTAAGTGTTAGCAAAAGTTTTGGTTGAATTAGTATAGCCAACTAGCCAAGTATCCTTACTAAGAGAATGAGTCAAACCCATAGAAAAATATCCTCCATAGCTCTATAGAAGAAGACAAAGGGGTAGGGTCGAGGATCGAACACATACCCAAGCCCTCAAAAGACCCCTTCATCACTTTGCCTAGCCTATATACGGTTAGAACAATTTGGAGAAAAAGGCAACAACATACTAACCAACCCCTGCCAACTAAAACTAAACCAAGCTAAGAGCATTTTGAGCAACCAAAGAGTTGACGTGACTTGAACTCACGTTGCTAACATAAAATGTTCCAAGACACCCTTGTATTTCCACCACATCACCTCCAAAAAATGAATTTGAGGAGGTGTCTTCACCTTGAGGAAGATGCACCCCATGCATACACGCATGTCAATGCATGTGAGGGAAACCAAGGTCATTTTATTTCAAGGTTTTGCCATTGTTTCTCAATTTTAAGTCGTGGCCATGTAGAAATGGTGAGGGATCATTAGAACTTCATTCTTTAGGAAAATCGAGATGACATAAATTCTTCAAAATATTTGAGGAAGAAAAGGAAACATGAAGAAGAGCTTCCTTTAGATTTTAGCTACAAAAAATGATTGTAGAAACCTAAGGAAAAAATGGTTTTGAAACTTAGAAGAAAACTTTAGGGCACAAAGTTGTCTTCCTACTTCAACAAGTGATGTTTCTCCCTACCCACTCTCATACCATAATAGCAATCATAATGCTTTAAAAAAAAAACATAAGCAAAACATACACCCAAATATTATATAAAAAGCAAAAGGAAAAAATTAGATTGGAGCAACGTAAATAATCACTATCTATAGATAAAAATACACAACATTCCAATGAGGAAATGAGGAGTGTGAGAGGATATTTATAGCAATAACAACACCATAAATAACATCATAAAATTTAGCCTAAGTCGACATAACAAGTAGACTTTATGTTAATTATAAATATCAAATAAGCTAACCATAACAAAGTTAACCATGGCCCATTGGACTTACATAATAAAATATTACAAAATAATAAATGCATTGCACAATAAAATACCCTTAGACCTATCTAATACATTACATAATATCAGCTCTTAGTTATGAATCAAATTATAAATTCAACACTCAAGGCATAGGTGGAAGACAAGGTCGGATGGATTTTATTTGCACAAGCACACATTGTTGATTCAAGCCACCCTACCACCATGTCCTTAAATTATGTGGCCAAGTTGTCAAGCCTTGATCTACATAGGGCAAGCTACATCGACCTCGTCCAATTTTTAGAATAGGTAAACCTGGCCATGCCATACAACTACCTAATATTGGATAGAGAGAATCAAACATACATCAAATAAAATAAGGAACTCACCATAGAATTTGAGTGCGCCAAGACCAAGACTTATCATGAAGAACACAAGCTTATACTGAGAGGGGGGTGAACAATATAAGACCACTTTTTACTTTTTCTTCCAAATCAATATTATGTTGTGTAAAGATAGCAGTATCAATAGAAGTAATCAAAGCAATGCACAAAAACCATACACAATAGAGACACCACAATTTACGTGGTTCACCCAATGTGGGCTACTCCACTGGAGAAAATATTTTACTAAAACTTTCTCAATCAATCTCTTTGGGAATCACTCCCAATTACAATGTTTATGGATCTCTGTCCAAAGGAGATGTTGATCCCCTAATCTCAAGTTCATGGATCTCTTCCACAGGAGAACTCTTTCCCCTTCTGCTCTGGCTATGTGATCTTCTAGAAGACTTTGTCTCTCTGCTACACTAACTGGTGGACCTCTCTCCACTTGAAGACTCCTCACTTAGATCTGTCTTCAACTGTGATGGCTATTGGATCTCTATCCACTGAGACTCTGTCCTCTCGTACTCTGTCACCTCCAAAGCTCTATCAATAGGCTCACTAAGAACCTGCTCAATAGGCTCACACAGAACCTGCTTAACAAGCTCACACAAAACTTGTCAAATCTGCTCTAGCAAGCTCACCAATAACTTGCCCAAATCTGCTCTAGCAAGCTCACCAAGAACTTTCCCAAATCTGCTCTAGCAAGCTCACCAAGAACTTGCCCAAATCTGCTCCAACAAGCTCACTAAGAACTTGTCCAAACACTATCCTCAAATATGTCCCAACATTGTCCTCAAATCTGTCCCAAAGGCCTTCTCAAAGGCTCAATCAATCATGCTCAAGTAGTACTCAAAATGAACTCAACAATGAATGGCAATCTCAACTCAAATTAACTTCATAGAAGCATAAAGAGAATTGTTAGAGACTCAATATGTTCTAATCTCACTCTCAACCCAAATCAATCTCAACTCAACTCATAGAAGCATAAAGAGAATTGTTAGAGACTCAATATGTTCTAAACTCACTCTCAACCCAAATCAATCTCAACTCAACTCATAGAAGCATAAAGAGAATTGTTAGAGACTCAATATGTTCTAATCTCACTCTCAACTCAAATCAACCTCAACTCAATTCAAGTCTTATAGAACCATAAAGAGAATTGTTAGAGACTCAATATGTTCTAACCTTAATCTCAACTCAACATAGAATGATGGAATAGTTTGTTTCATAGAACTTGAACAATCACTTCACACATCACTTGACTAGGCTCAATCAACTCAACTCAACCAATCATCACAAGGAACAACTCTTTCTCACACAACCCTAGTCCAAGTATGTATCAACCAACTCAAATGTTTCCAAAAATGCTCAACCACAAATCTCACATAACAATGATACTCATGTTCTTTTCTAACTCAAGTTCTTTCACAACCAATGGGCTTCAACAACTATGCTTATCAAACAAGGTTTAGACACACAACTCTCAATTCAGAAAACCTTGAAGCATTCAACCAACCACTTTCGAAAAGGAAACCACAAACAATCCTTTTCCCTCCAATGATATTTCAGAAATCAACCACCATAAACAATCAATAGGAGAATGTGCCCATACCTTTTATGAAGATGAAAAAACCTCTTTGTAAATCTGCCACAATCACAAAATTCTTTTGCCAATCTTCACAAGGGTTAGTAGATCACAAAATAATCAACATTACTCCACTTTTCAATAATCATCACCAAGGCCTTTAATTGCACAACTTCCTTATCTCTCCTAAAACCACTTGTACCATAAAATAAAATAAATCAAAACATTGCATAACCTTTTCACTCCCAAAACCACTTATACCATAAAATAAAATAAATCACAATATTGCATACCTTGTCACCTCATGAAAGAATTAATCCTCTTGAAAAAGAACAAGGCAAACTTCACTTTTGGAACCCCTTTGCAAAATCAGAAATATCTCTTTACACACACCTTATTTCTCCTTCTAAATAAGTTAGTCAAATAGCCCTCGAAATAAGCTTTTCGACGATATATAATATGCCCACTTTCCGAAATAAATTGAAACCTTTACATATATATATATGCCAACCTCCATTAATTGCACATAGGTCGGCCCTCCATTAATTTAAACTTAAACTTTAAACTTTAATATCTTCATCACCGGAGGTCCTTTTTCGATGAAACAAAATTCCACCTTGGCTTTTAAGAAAAGCCCTTTCCACATAAGCCCACCATGGTTTTAAATAAAACCTTTTATTTTGCCCGCCTTGGTTTTCATAAAAACCCTATAAATAGCCATGCTTTCCAAAATATCATAAATGCTTATTTATGAAATATTTTGGCCACCAAAACCAAATGTGATCCATGTGACATCAATGATCCATGTGACATCAATGACAACATAAAATACCTCAAATTAACTCAAATTTCCAACAATCTCCCCCTTTGTCATTGATGGCAACACCTCTAAAGCAAAAACCACAATCACTGCAAAAACCATCTCTAAGAATCAAAGTTGCTCCCCTTGACTCAATAATATCTTTGGAGGCTGCTCCCCCTAACTCAATGCTCTCTTTGGAGTCTGCTCCCTTTGACTAAATGCTCTCCCCCTTACTCAAATATCTCCCCCTTTGACATCTATGGCAAAAGGGACACCTATGGGGCTAAAATATATGACTCTTAAGCTTAACCCCCTCACCCCCTTCTCTTTTGAGGTGATTAATTTTGGGGTGGGAGTACTTTTACTCCCATATCACTTTGTTTCTTTTCTATATCAACTTCCTTCCATGTTTTTTGATATCCTTCTCTTGATGAATTACTTGATCTTCTTGTCTAGAACCTGTTTGACTTTCTTGCCTTGAACCTGTTTGGAATTGAGTCCTACACCATATTGCAATATACCCAAAGTTATTGTAATTAAAACACTTGATATTGTAGCCTTTGGTTGGTGCCCATGTCTTGAAATCATTCTTGAAATAATTTCCATATCCATTCCTTTCCTGAACCCTGTATTGTGTAGCTCTGTTTTCATGACCATTATAACCATAACTTCTAAATTGTGTAGCTCTAAAACCAAAACCATGTTGCTCATTTCCTTTCCACTGAAAAGCTCTATGACCAATCCTGTTGCATGAGAAGAAATGTCCCTAAAAACCATACCTTCTTCCCTTGAAGTTTATTCTAGCAAAATCAAACTTCTATAATCCATGGATTCTACAATGTATAGCCCTATGTCCAAATCCATTACAAG
Organism: Wollemia nobilis; assembly: GCA_028583015.1. NCBI lineage: Eukaryota > Viridiplantae > Streptophyta > Pinopsida > Araucariales > Araucariaceae > Wollemia > Wollemia nobilis. The sequence goes on along the minus strand of JAQPPZ010001036.1, from coordinate 1,670,869 downwards.
AAAAACAATGTCCTTGAAAAGCCCTTTGTTCATGCCTTGGTTCCTCATACCTTTCTTGACCATTATCCTTATGATCATATTCAACTTGTGCATTGCATCCTTGAACCTTCTTTGTAGCATCTAAAACCTCTTCCTTAGTTTCTTCCTTGCCTTTCTCTTCAAAAAAAAATTTTCCCTTTGAGCTTGATTCACCTATCTCAAAACAAGATCCAAACTGAATATTTGGAGCCATAGGAACTTTGGAACTTTCCTCACAAATCTTAGTTGCTTCCTTGATTTCATATTTTAGAACTTCCTTTCTTGTTGAGTGTGATTCCCCAAACCTGAAATATGGGACCTTTGGTGCTTTGTAATCTTCCTCTTCTTTCTCTTCATTTGTGTCAAGTAGCAACTTGGCATCCATCTCTATAACCTCTGAAATACATGTTTCCTTATTAGTACAAATATCTTGACCTTTTGAGTCATGTGATGGATCAAACTTCTCATGTAGAGAACATCTCAATTCTTTTAGATTCTCCTTAACCTCTTGTAGTTGCTCATGGATAACATTGAAGTCTTCCTTTAGATCAACTGAGACATTATCCTCTTGTTTAAATTATTCTGTTTGGAGTGAATGTTCTTATTCTACTTATCTTATTCCATATAAAAACCCTTCTTCATCTTCACTGTCACTAAGATCATTATAATCTTCTATAGCAAACAAACTCTCAAGATTTCTTTGACCATGCCTATTTCCTTGATGTGTCATCTCATCTTAACTATCACTGAAACCATTGCAATATCTTAATCTGTGATCTCTTTGACCACACACAAAACATTGTTCTCTTTCACCTTCTATTCCTAGGAATAAATGCTCTTCCTTTTCATCATCTGAATTGTCTCTATCATTATGATCTGAGCTATCACTTGCTTCTACAATGTAGTAAGATTTCTTTGCCTTACGAAAAAAATTCTTCTTCTCATACCTGTTTTGCTTGAATCTGTCAGCTTTGTCATGCTTATGCTTTCCATCTTTTTTTCTTTTGTGACCCTGTTTTTCATCATCACTGATTTCTTCATGTGGACACTTGTATGCATAGTGACCAAGATCACCACACTTGTAGCACCTGACTTTCCTTATATTTTTGAAATTCCTTGAGTCCTTATTCCTTTTGATGAAGTTAGCTTCCTCATCATTTTCTAAAACTTTGTTTCTGAAACTTTTCCTTTCTCTTTTTCTGAAGCCTTGAATGCAATCTCTTTTATTGGAGCTTGATGCTTACTTACTCTCATCTCATAAGCTGTGAGAGTACCTTGCAATTCTTCCATTGTTAACTTGTTGATATCCATTGTTTCTTCTATTGCTTAAACCTTTGCATCATATTTTATGGGAAGTGATCTCAAAATCTTTTGAGTAACTTTTGATTCTTTCATATCAAAACCTAGGCCTCTCATAGTGTTAGTAATATCATCAACTCGAAGTAATAACTTTGCAATATCTTAAAAATCTTCCATTTTCCATTCCTCAAATATTTTTCTATGAGTTTGTAGTTTTGCCAACTTTACCTTGGAATCTCCTTCAAAAGTATTCCTCAACTTGGTCCACATCTCATTAGCTGAAGTATATACCATGACCTTTGTAAAATTTGTCTCACGTAGCCCACTTAAAATACAATTCATTGCTCTTGCATTGAACTCAACCAATTTCCCGTTAGTCTTATCTTCCTCGGAATCACCTTCAATCTTATACTCTTTTTCAACCATCTGCTATTCCTCATATCCTTGTGATATCAAGTAGTTCTTCATTCTCATGCTCCAGAAAGCATAATTTTTACCATCAAACAATGAAGCCTTATTTGAATATAATCCTTTTTGTGAAGCCATCTATGTTCTTTGTAGAATTTACCCTCAAGTTGTTAGTCTTTCTAAAGGAACCCGCTATGATACCAATTGAAGAACACAAGCTTATACTGAGAGGGGGGGTGAACAGTATAAGACCACTTTTTACTTTTTCTTCCAAATCAATATTATGTTGTGTAAAGATAACAGTATCAATAGAAGTAATCAAAGCAATGCACAAAAACCATACACAATAGAGACACCACAATTTATGTGGTTCACGCAATATGGGCTACTCCACGAAGAAAATATTTTACTAAAAAATTCTCAATCAATCTCTTTGGGAATCACTCCCAATTACAATGTTTATGGATATTTTTCCAAATGATATGATGATCCCCTAATCTCAAGTTCGTGGATCTCTTCCATAGGAGAACTCTTTCCTCTTCTACTATGGCTTTGTGATCTTCTAGAAGAATTTGTCTCTCTACTACACTGACTGGTGGACTTCTCTCCACTTGAAGACTCCTCACTCAGATCTATCTTCAATTGTGTTGGTTGTTGGATCTCTATCCACTGAGACTCTGTCCTCTGTACTCTGTCACCTTCAAAGCTCTGTCAATAGGCTCACTAATAACCTACTCAATAGGCTCACATAGAACTTGCTTAAGAAGCTCACACAAAACTTATCAAATCTGTGCTAGCAAGCTCACCAAGAACTTGCCCAAATCTACTCTAGCAAGCTCACCAAGAACTTGCCCAAATTTTCTCTAGCAAGCTCACCAAGAACTTGCCCAAATTTGCTCCAACAAGCTCACTAAGAACTTGTCCAAACACTGTCCTCAAATTTGTCCCAACACTGTCCTCAAATATTTTCCAAAGGCCTTCTCAAAGGCTCAATCAATCATGCTCAAGTAGTACTCAAAATGAACTCAACAATAAATGGCAATCTCAACTCAAATTAATCTCATAGAAGGATAAAGAGAATTGTTAGAGACTCAATATGTTCTAATCTCACTCTCAATCCAAATCAATCTCAACTCAACTCAAATCAACTCAGAAGCATAAAGAGAATTGTTAGAGACTCAATATGTTCTAATCTCACTCTCAACTCAAATCAACCTTAACTCAATTCAAGTCTTATAGAACCATAAAGAGAATTGTTAGAGATTCAATATGTTCTAACATTAATCTCAACTCAACATAGAATGATGGAATAGTTTGTTTCATAGAACTTGAACAATCACTTCACACATCACTTGACTAGGCTCAATAAACTCAACTCAACCAATCATCACACAAAACAACTCTTTCTCACACAACCCTAGTCCAAGTATGTATCAACCAACTCAAAAGTTTCCAACAATGCTCAACCACAAATCTTACATAATAATGATACTCATGTTCTTTTCTAACTCAAGTTCTTTCACAACAAATGGGCTTCAACAACTATGCTTATAAAACAAGGTTTAGACACAACTCTCAATACATAAAACCTTGAAGCATTCAACCAACCACTTTCGAAAAGGAAACCACAAACAACAAAAAAAATAAACAACACCAAAACACAAAAAACACATAAAAAACTACCAGCATACCATAACAAATACTACCATAACAAAAGAAACAAAAACCACATAACACAAAACACACAGAACAAAAACACACAGAAAAACCCCAAAAACAACATAACAAAACAAAACTAAAACAAAAACAACAAAAAATTTAAAAACACCACAAAAAATATCAGGAAAAACAAATACAACAAAAACTAAGCCAAATGAGCAATTGACAAATCAAACAAAATACAGTAACACTAAGAAAAAAACCAAAGCTTAACAAATTACCAAAAATATCAAAAATTGCTTAGCAAAATAGCCAAAGCTTCCAACATTGCCATAAAGAGACTGACTATAAACCTTAGGATTATGGCATCCTTATCCTTTTATTCGTATCTTGCTTCATTCCAATTGGGACTATAGGCTGGTTACTTGGTACCACAACACTACTATTGGAATTTGTATGGTCTTTTGGAGGATCTGTTTTGTTTGTAGTTTGAATCTACCCTTTTGTTTTGGGTTGGTTTTCTACATTGTGCTTTTTTTCCTTTACTGTTATTTCTGAGCATCAAGGCAAGATCTTTTAATGATTTATCATCATGCAATCCTTCCTTTTCCCTCTCTTCATCAAACTGTGTCTCCATAATAACTATTTTCATTTGACCATCCTCATCATCTACTTGCTCATCCGTGGAGAGAATTTCAAAGGTGTTAGGAGAAATAATTGTTTTCTCTTTTGTTGCTATTTTTTTTTGTGTTTTTTTGTTTAAGGATTTGAAACCATGCCAAATCTCCATCCTCTCTCTTTGTTAGGGACCTTATGTGGATAATCCTTGGCTAGATGACCATATTCATGACAAAGTCTGCATCTAAATAGAAATACTTGGTCCCATATTTCTTCCTCATATTGTAAAGTAATTTTCTCTAGAAGTGGTTTGTCAAAATCAATCAAAACACAAATCCTTGCATAAATCATATGCTCTAAGTATTATATAGAATCATAAGTTATCATATAAACTCTTAAAAATTTTCTAATTATTTCGAATATCTTTGGATGCCAATATTCTATTAAAAATTTTATATATATACTCTTCGAGAATATAGAGAATATATAAAATGTTATTTAACATCATAGATTCTTGTTAGACATCAAATTGAAACCTCTTCACCATAACTAGAGGGTATGGTAGCGTTGCTTTTGCTTTTAACAGGTAGTTATTACTATGCCCTGGCGTATATATACAATTCAACTAGTATTTTCATCCTCAAACATTTTTTTTATTTTTATAATTCAATAATAGGTTTCACGTTTCTAAGCATAAGGTAGCTGAATAAAGAGCCTGGTATGAAGACAAAGGTAAGATGTTACACCTTTATTATTATTTTCTTCTATTCTCAGGTACCTATTTCAATCCATCGCTAGAATATTCATTGTTATTTCATGAGTTGTATATGCTAGTTGTTTTACTCTAGAAAGAAATGAAATTTAATAAACTAAACAAAAGCATACATAGAAATGAAATTTAATAAATATTAGATTTGATAAAACCAAAGATTCATACACGAAAAAAAAACTAATGTTAATAGACTTTCAATTAGTAATTAATTAAAAGCTACAAATAATTTTTGAATGAAGAAGCATATATTAAATAAAGCGTCTAATCATACAAAAATGGATGGACTGCCACGTCACACCCCATGCAGAAGCCAAACCGGCTGAAAGAAACAACCAGGAAACATAAAAACCATCAAACTGGCTTAAAAAAAGCCAGGACCGCAATCAAAACATCACATCAACAACCACCAGTCATTAACTTTTCCAGCCCGACCCAGGATGACTGTCAGACTTATCAGTTGCGTGTTGAACAGGCGCCTCAAAAGGAGTGTTCCATCCATCATCATCACCAGTAGTGCCCCAGCTCCAACCAGTATTAGCATCACCATCACTTCCCCTCTGGGAACCAGCCTGACGAGAAGAGTCAAGGGGAGTTCCCCAACCCTGAGGATCTCTCAAATTAGCCATACTCTGCAACTGGTCTTGCTGAGGATGAGAATCCCAAGCAGAAACCTGCTGAGCAGGGTGGGAATGCAACAAACCTTGTGTTTGATCTCCAGAAGGCTGGAAGCGAGCCCTAGAAGGAGGGCGGTCCCTACGCTGTCTGGATCTGGATCTGGAGCGGGTACGTTGCTCATGCTATGGGGGGACTCTACTCACAGCACATGGGGCATTACCCCAATGATCAATCAACTCCTGCAGATGATTAAGCTCCATTGCAACTTTATTAGCTTGCACCTGAATCTGTAACCAGGCATCATGAAATACCATAAGTTTATCTGAGAGAGAAAAAACAATAGATGGAGTTTTATCTGCAAAGACTATCTCATTCCGTGATTTCCATGTATGAAATAAGATGCTAATTCTTAAAATGTTCCAGAATTCTAGCAAAGGAAGAGAAAACTGTGGCGGATCTCCCAACAGAGTATGTTGCCAAGTAAACAAAATGTGCAAAAAGGGCCGAAAGAAGGACTCCATCCACTTCCAAGCCATCTGAGCTCTATGGCAATTCCAGAAAAGATGCAAAGTGGACTTTGCTTCCCCGTAGAAAGAGCAAGTGGGAGAAGCAATGCCCAAATGTCTAAGCCTTGGGCCAAGTGGCAGCCCCTGGTACAACAAACTCCAAACAAAAGAGGCCTGCTTAGGTTCGATATATGATGCCCAAGCAAGCTGAAAGTGAGCTCTCCATCTGGATTTGGAAGAGAACAAATCCCAATGCGCATTAAGCTTGGGCACCATGGGTAAATTAGGTGAAAGCCACCTATATCCTTGCTTAGTACTGTAATTAACCAGAGGGACATGTTTAAACCATTCCCACTCTTTCCACAAGGGTTTCTGAGCAACCTGACCAAGCTTAGGCCACAAGGAGAAAGGTGTGTTGTTAATAACCACTTCGTAAGTAGCCTTATCACTAGATAGTAATCTATATTGTTGTTGGAACTGCGCCCATGGGATCCAATCACCAGATTGTCTGCAATAAAAATGTGAAAGGGACACAACCCCTTTTTTAAAAAAAAATTAGCGTGGATCCACTGAACTTGAGCAAGTGGTTGACCCTGATACTGAATTACAGGGGACCACCAGACATTCAATTCTGCAATATTAGCTCCCTTGTGATGACTGATTCCTTTCCAATGGAGCCAAGGTTTGATAGATTCCCAAGCTCTCCAAAGACTTTGAGTCACAAAGGAGCTACTAATTTTACAAAAAATAGGGGCTACAATAATGGAAGGGAAATCCAACCCTTTCCAACATTTTTTGCCCATGGGTAGCCCTGTCGCCACACAATTTCTAATCAAAACTTTCCATGCTTCATCCCCTTTGAGAGATCTGATGATCCATTTAGCACTAAGAGCTAGTCCTTGTCGAAGACAGTTAAATAGTCCCAAACCTCCTGAATTTTTAGGGAGGCAACAAAATTCCCAGGCTATTCTATGAAAGCCAGTTTTCTGAGAAGAATTAGCCCATAAAAAGTCCCGCAACAATTTTTCCAGCTTCTTATAACAAGCTTGAGAGGGAACCCAACAGGAGGAATAATAAACATGAGTACTGGCAAGAATTTTAGAGCAGATTTGGAATTTACCCGCAAGGGACAACTTCTTGGTGATCCAGTAATTGAGCTTGGACTCAACCTTTTGCACTACAAATTCCCATAGCTGAGAAGGGGAGCTTTGAAAAGCAAAGGGAATGCCTAAAAATTTGAACATCTCCCCGGACTGTATCCAATGCCATTGGTAATGCTCTAACCAAGGTGGAAGGGGATGTGATGATTGCCTATAGCAAGCAGTTTTCCTCCATTGAATGTTGGAACCAGAAGCTTTGCAAAAAACATCTAGGCTGGAAAGAGCCTGTGTGACAGACACTTCATCTTCTGAGAGTGTTAAAAAAGAATCATCCGCAAAGTGTCCATTAATGAGCTGCCTTTGCCCTCCTGGTAGGGAAATCCCCTTAACCAGTCCTTGCGAAGCTTTACGGGCAAGAAGGTACCCAAAGGCTTCAACTGCAAGCACATAGAGGGAAGGGGCAAGAGGACAACCCTGGCGAATAGATCTGTTCAAACCAATGCCCTCTGACTGCATGCCATTTAGCATAAGAACTGCTGAGGCATCTGAAAATAACATTTTTACTGTAAGGATAAAGCCAGGTCCAAAACCTAGAGCTGCAAGCATTGAGAGAATGAAATGCCATTCAATTCTATCATAGGCTTTTTCAAAGTCAATTTTAATAAAAAGCACATCTTGCTGAGATTGTCGTGCCCATTCCATGCCTTCCCAAACTGCTAGAATGTTATCCAGAATATAACGATTGCGAATAAAGCCTGTTTGCTCTGGCCTGACAATAAGAGGAAGGAGAGGCCGAAGTCTAAGAGCAAGAGCTTTAGCAATGATTTTATAGCTAACATTCAACAGAGTGATAGGCCTCCAATTGGTGATTAGCTCAGGATCCCCAGGCTTGGAAATGAACTTTATGTTGCCTTTATTGATGAGCGCTCCTAAAGAACCAGTAGACAGGGCTTCCTGATAAACCCGAAAAAGGTCTGGCCTAACCATATCCCACAAGGTTTTATAGAATTCACAAGGAAACCCATCAAGGCCTGGTGCCTTGTCATTAGCCATATGAGATAAAGCTTCAGCAAGATCCTCTAAAGCAAGAGGTTTATCACAGGATTTAGTATGAGAGGGCGAAAGCTTCTTTGGAACAACCGAGCAACATTCATCCAGCGCTTGCTGTCTTTCAGCAAAAAGATGTTGAGCAACAAAGACCTGCTGGTAATGCTGAAAAAATGCCTCAAAAATATTTGGCAACTCTGTAAGCCTTTCGCCATTATTCACAATGGCTTTGAATTGAATCGCCTGACGAGGTGGTCTAAGGCGTTGGAAAAATTCCTTGGAAACCCTATCACCAATCTTGAGCCAATGCATTCTGCCACGAAGCTGAGTGCCTCGAGCCTCATAGAGCTCAGTCTTCTTGAGCTCATGCCGAAGAATGGCAACATGCTACTGCAGAGTGACACTGAGAGGGGAAGCATCAAGTCTAACAGATGCTGATGCAAACTCCCGCTTGAGGGCCAGATTTGACTTTTTATGCAACTGAGCAAGCTTAACACCAAGGTTGCGAAGCAAAATGGTTGTGCGACTAATAGCATCATTCCACCATTCAATCCAACCCAAATGACCAACAGGTCTAGGAACCAAGTTCCAAACCCTAGTAATGTGCACAACAGAAGCAGGGTGCTGGAGGAAGGAAGTATTCAAAAAAAACTAAGAAGAGAAAGTCTTAGTAGGTAGAGTGTGCAAAGAGATACAAAAGAGAATAGGAACATGGTCTGACACTGTAGAGCCCGAAAGAGCTGCCACGGGAGGAGCAGAAGACACAAGGGGCTGAAAAGTAAACCCAAAATGATCAGTAAGCATGGCTCTGTCCAATCGCTTGAGTATACGATCATCTCCATGCTAAAAATTTGACCAAGAAAACCAGAGAGAGTGCGGGAAGTCTTTAGAGGAAGAACAAGCGTTAGGGTCAAAAAGCCCCAATTTATGTTTCATAAAAAACCAAGCTTCATGTTCCCAAAAACACCACCGCATTGGGAGATGGCCCACTTTATCATAAGTTGTCTCAATCATATTGAAATCACCACAAAAGAGCCAGACAGCAAGAGGTAAAGACAAAGCTAACCACCGCCACAGGGCACATCGGTCAGGGGCATGATTGGAAGCATATATATTGACAATACCAAAAGGATGTCCATCAATTTCAAAAAGAGTCCACACCACCTGATTAGAAGGGTCCACACCCCAAGTAACCAGATGAGATTGCCAAGTGGGAGCCACAAAGGTGACAACTCCACCTCGACCAACTGCATGATTAGTTGCATAAAATTGGTTGCCCGACCAAATAAACGTACAGGCACATTGCAAATTAAAAGCAGAAACCTTAACTTCTTGTAAACAGAGAAAATCAAACCTGCCATGCAGACGACAAAGTTTATCAACCTCACTACGGACCAAATACTTACGAATTGGGTCCGTTAATCCTCTAACATTCCAGGAGAGAAATATCATGAGGAACTATCAAGCTGCATATCACCTTCGATAATCTCAGAAGCCCCTAGATCCCCAAGCGAGGAGTAAGAGTTCGAGATAAATCTATCGTGATTTCCTTCTAAAAACATGGTATAAGGGCGTTTATCAGAGCTAGGATTGCGAGATCTTCTCGCTCGAGCCTTTTCCATGGCCGCTTTTAAAGTATTTTGCAAACCCTCATGCTCTACCATAGAAGAAACCCTGGGAGAGGACGAAGGTGCGGCACCCTGCATGGCCATTTTATCCTTCGATGCATGAACTAGAGGAGCCATTCTCGAACTAGAAGGCTTACCCAAGGGCTTGATTGGATGATTTCGTTTAGCAACAATGGTCCATGAATCTTGCGAACCAGTTTGCGGGGGTTCATTGGTCACCGGGAGCAGCTCTAGGTGGTAGCGCATGCGCAGAGCTTGTGGGGTTAGCTTGGACCTTATTATGCCTGAAATGCCCCTCCATGAGCGGGCAGTCTCTGATCATGTGAGTTGTTGATTGACAACGAAAGCAGGTATTCGGGAGATTGATATAGACAAGCTTCTGAACAAAGGAGGTATCCCTAACACAGATGGTAAGATGGTCACTGAGATCCTTGGAAAGATCAATTTTCACACAGACCTTGCGATATGGCCGAGCACCAAAGAATCTAGGGTTCTCAACGCAAACAAAATGACCTAGAGGAGCAACTAGGGTTTCCAGGAAAGGCCACAGAGCGGGCGGGAGGCCAGGGAATTCAACCCACACTGGCACCTCCAGAGAAGCACCCTCTTCAACAGAGAAGTCACGGGACCAGGGCTGAAAAACTAACAACGAATTACGCACATACCAGGGGCCATGATTAAAAACTTCATGCACATGTTCGGGCGCAGGGAAGCGGAACAAGAAAAACCCCTTAGTCAAGTTTTGAATTCCATCAACTTCTATACCATGAGGAGTCCAGTAATGCTGAATCCAGCTACGGATCAACGACTCATTGGGGATTCACCCCAAAAAATACCCAATAAGAGTGTTATTTTCTAACCAGCTACAAGACTGATTGAAGTCATCAAAAGGAATAGTAACATCGGGCACTTGATTCATACCTCGTGGAAGACCTTCGGGACGAATTTTTGCGGTTGCTTGTTGCGCGCCATAGCCAACTTCAGTAGCTTCGATATGAATTGAAGTTGTCGCACTCCCGATGGCCATTTTAAGAAGGAACCCACCTACCAAAACAATAAATGCGAGACGACGTGGAGTTCAGGGGTGGCGGCCGACCAAACCCTACACAAAACCCTACGCATACAGAGCCGTAAACCTAGAAAAAAAAGCCAAAATCCACGAAGCCAAAATCCACAACCCTCTAAGATTGCTTCAAGCTACAAATATTTTGGTTAACAGTTTATTTATTTTATATATATTAGAACATTGTGCTCTCTAACATGAAACGCAGAATAATAAATATAATTTTTTTTTCATTTACTTTAGATAAATATTTAAAAAAAATTAATGTTATATATATATTTATTTATTTATTTATTTAATTATTTATTAATTTTATTTTTATATTGAAAACATATGTTACATAATAATAATATATAATTTGAAAACCAAAGATAAATTACATATAAAATATTTTAGGATTTTTTCGATAGGATTGAATTATTATTCATGTAAATAAAATATATAGACTCAAAATAAAGAATAGATTAGTTTTTTGTTCATAGGATTTTTTTTTGTAAGGTTGTATTGTAAGGTTAGTTTAATCTTTTATAAATAAAAAAAAGTAAAAAAAAAATATTAAATCTATATTGTTTTAGTAAACCTAAAAATTAAAATAAAATAAAGTTAAAATGAAAATTCCAAGATTAGTTTTGTGATATAAGAAAAAAGAAAGTTTTAAGAGGATGTAAGAGTATTATGCTCTTATCACTTTGATTGTAGATACAAACAATTGAACAATTAATACATTCAACAAAAAAAAAAAAAACACTCAAGTATAATTTTTCTATATTATTTATAACAAAATAAACTATAGACCATATTAACTTCTATATATCTTTCTTTTACATGTATATAATAAAATACTGAAAAACTTTTTCATAATTAAATAAAAGTGACTTGCAAATCTTTAGCTTATTTTATTCTTAACAAAATCTTAAAAATATAGTAATACATAATTTTTAGTTTACTCCAATCAATCAACTCTAAATAAACTCATGTAACTTATACTATTCACTTAGAGCTTAAGCATGCATGTGCCAATAAAAATATTAAAAAACACTCCCGTTTATAATTCTAAAACTCATAATCATAGATATGTGGTTGATTGAACTTAATCAAAGGGGTGTGCAAAGATCTAAAAGAGGTGAGGAAATGAGGGTTGGTAGTAGTAAGAGATAGATGAGCATATAATATTGTTGCGCAAGAAGTTATAAATAATTTATGTGCATGAGAATTTGTTTGAGATTCAAAACAATAACAATCTCAGTACGAAGGAGGCTAAGAAGAGGAAAGGTATAAAAGAACCATAGGAGTATTAGGTGAAAGCCTCGAGGAAAAAACCCTTCTCATGATTTCATTTTTACAAAGGAATTTTGGAGCATGAGGATCAATAAATCTACCTTGAATTTAACCCAAACACGCACATTAACTTTCAAAAAATAAAGATATTAATTGAGGTCAAATACAACTTGAGCTTAGAGAATCAAGTACGAAATGAAAGGCCCCAAGTTAAAGAATAAAATAGAAATAATGAAGGGATGTTTTGATTACATACCTTCCAACATCTTGGATGAGTAGCACCCTCAGGAGGTGGAGACTCAAAAGAAAGCAGAGTACAAGTCTTCTTTGCTCAAGTGTGTACAAGCCTAGTAACATTGACAACAATCAACAGGGCTACAGAGACCACAATAGAGGAGCCCTACACCAAGGAAGAGACTGAAAAACAAGGACCTTTAACCCTACTAAGGAGGAAGAGGCAAAAGATTAGGGTAAAAAACACCAATACCCTCGTGACAAGTGTAGACTCCTTAGTTGGTATCGGAGGTAGCTCAAAAGAAATGAAGATTAGGGAGATAGCTATTGAGGGTGCCTTAGAAATCACCATCGTCTACCCTAGTGAAGTTATACATAAGTTGTCACTTCCAAGGCTCACAAAGCTACTACCACCATCCATACCATAATTTCTATTTTTTTTCCATCTTTCGTCTTTGAATTCTCTCTTGATATTTTTTCTCAAGTTTTCCCTTCCTCTATTACATCTTCACCTCCATTTGACACAGGCATATACACTTTTTCATTTACCACTCCCACCTTTCCATCCACCATTATTCCTTCCACCATAAACATCTCAGTCTCTACTCCACCTATTTCTACTCAATTTATCCCCACTTTACATGTCACCACCTAGAGCATGTCTATTGGATTCTTATACCTAGTATTTTGGCACATTTTCTACCACCATCATCGCATTCATTTCCATCCTTGGGAAAGGAGAGTGTCATAATTCTTGGTTTCTCTATCTAGGGTCCCAAACCTATCATACCCTTGAATGCATTTGCAATAGAAGACCTATCACTGAAGGCCCTCAAAATGATAAAGGCACCTAAGGTTGTGGGGCAACATTAACAAGAAAAAGCTAAGTGGAGATCCAACTCCACATAGTGTTTAGCTCTACACATGAAGTAGAGGTTGTAGAAGATTAGGTTGATCTAACACATGCTATGACTCGATTACCATTATAAAAAAATCATTCCAATCATGTAAGAGAGCATGGACATTGTGAATGGGTACCTTTTGAACACTAAATAATCCATTGACTAGATATCAATCAATGACTTTATCACTTTGAAATAGATGCCTACCTTCAATGATAGAATTCACAATGCTTTCCAAAAATGAACAAAAATAAAACACACACATATTATTCAAAAAGTAAAAGAGACAAAATAGATTGGGGCACCCGTAGGTATCGTAAATAATCACTATCTATAATTAATATTACACAAAATTCCAATGAGAAAATGAGTAGCGTGATGGAGGTATTTATAACAATACCAAAACCCCAAATAAAATTGTAAGACTTAACAAAAGCTGACATAACAAGTGGGCTTTAGATTAATTGGAAATATTAAATAAGGTTTACTCATAACAAGGTTAACCATGGACCATTGGATTTACATAATAATATACTATAAAATAATTAATACATTGCATAATGAAATACCCTTAGGCCTATCTAATACATCATAGAATGTTAGCTCTTGGTCATGAATCAAATTATAAATTCAACACCCACGTATAATATGAACTGAGGTATCAAGGAGAGAAGAAATTATTGACAATAATATCTTTCCCCCCATAATGGATTCTTTAGTGGGTCTCTGCAATTGACGTAGATCCATCTGAATCTCCCTCATCATATAAAATATGTTCACCTTGCTTCACGAAATTATCTTCAATATTTGCAAATTTAGTAAGCAATTATTTGTAGGATTTCCTCCCTATTACAATATCCACACATGGTATTTGATTTTTTGAAGAATTAGCCTTACCCGTGGATCCTAAGACCTTAGCCTTGTTACATAAAATTCTTTTGCATGAGACTCTATTTAAGGAGTTCCACCACCATAATTTCGTATTGCAACCTAAAATTGAATTAGTAGAATGAAATGACTAAGAGTAAGAGTCTTTTGGTATAGCAAGAACATCATAATCATATGAACCATTAGGTTAACATCCAAAATAAGGGGGATAGATTAGAATGGGTAATCTTAACACATTTTGCATCATCTTTATTTCTACCTCCAAAAAATGTAATATCTACCCTTAATGCCTTAAATCTCACAATATAGTCCTCAACTTTAATTAAACTCAGCTAGCTTAAGAGAGAAAAACTCTAATTCCAAGCTACTTACTTTAGTAGTATTAACATTTCCAAAACTTTCATGTAGCTTTGACCATACTTTGATAGGATCATTCTCTTCTTTGATATGAAAAAAGTAACTTTGGTTTAATCAGGAACGAGAGCAAACCTAGAGTGTCTTTTACCTTTTGGTTTCAAGCTTCATAATAAAGAACTACATTATCCTCCTAAACCTTAGAATAGAATCAGAATAAAAATCAAACAATCAAACCTTAGAAATTAAATTATCAAATCAAATGCGGTCACTTGGCGTAACAAGATTGGATACTACCTTCTTCGATTCACAAATTGCAGATTGATAATTTGATCAATATGATTGGTAATAGATTCTCACACATATGCATATATATAAAATTTTAATGGGTTTGTAGATAGTAAGGCTAGTGGCTTGAACCAACAACCTTACCACTCCAAGTGTGTGGACCAATGCACCTTGTGTGTTGTTTGAAAAACAATATGAAGACATGAAAACATACTACTTCTTTGACTTTGAGTTTAAATTACAATAATATAATAATAAATTACACCCTTTAATTAAGGTTATCCATAAATGTGGATTAACCAAAATTAGTAAGGGTGAAATATTAAGGTGCACTTTAGGATTATATGAACATGCATGTAGGCTTACATAAATGATTCCCAAAGGTTTTACATGAATAATACCCATAGGCTTACGTATACACATGCCCGTAGGCTACATTAATAATACTCGTAAACACTTCTTCAAGCTTTTGGGCTTGGCCTAACAAGATCAAATTACACATATTTCAATAGTAAATCCTCCATGCATACCCTTGTTTAAAGAGAACAAGATGTCCCTTCAAAGGGAAACAACCCTATGCCTCCTCTTAATAAGGCAAGTGGGATTCCTCACTAATGTAGGTATTTAAAATCATTCTCACATGTTAAGTCCTATTGGTGTTAAGCTTCACTTGAAGCCATGATCTACGTTAGTATTAAATTTATTCTATTTCCCTTTGGGCCTTTGTACACCTTGTAAAGATAGGTTTCTTTTATTATTTCAATTCATCGAAAGGCTTTTTCCATCAATAAACAAGAGGGGATTGCCCTTTTTTCACAAAAGCAAGGGGTTATTGCATATATGCTTTTTTATTTAGATCTTTATAAATAAATTTAATTTTTTGAAAAATGCATTATAACTTAGATGGCTTCGGCTTTCTTAAAAAATCAAGGTCTAATTTTTTTTATAAGTTTATTTTTACTTTTACATTTTAAAGTAAAAAAACATAAACATTATCTCAATCAATAGAAAGTGTAGAGGGGAAAACTGCCCTACTGCGTACGATTCTCAAGACTGGACCGCAAACAAAGAGAAAGCCTTGAGGTGAACCGCAGGGGCTACGTTGTTCTCTACACTCGATGCTAAAGGAGGGGAAGGGTTCACCAGGAATGATTTTAAGGACTCACTCCAAGTCCACAAGAATTTTAGGAATGTTTGATGTATTCGATTTAAGACAATCACCTAGTTTTGGCCTAAAAAGATAAAGGACAATGCATAAATACAAAATGCAGAAATACAAGCCTATTATGATTCTTTCTTTGAATGCTTTCTAACCTAGGATTTCCAGATAGAATACCTTTAAGCAAGGGCTCAAGAGAATGTGCACAGAACATATTAACCCTAAGTGCACACTATATGATGTTTATCCTTCAATACCTAGAAATTAATTAAATGTATTTCTATTAAATCATATCTAGGGTTTATAACAAAAATAGAAGACACTCAACACACAACCTAGAGAACAATTGGAACACTTATCTCATCTGGTGATATATCCTTGCTTTTTATCCCTTTATCCAATGATATCAAAAAATCCATGTTCCTGCAAGATAACTTCATAAACACTTAAAAAATATGATTAGCATTAGGGGGCCTGCTTAGGTCATTGTACAACAATGCTTGGAGGTGCAACAATCAAGCCCCCTAGGTCCTTTTAGCTGACCTTTGATAAACATAAGCAAAAATTAACCTTTGGAAGAAATCAAGCATATCAAGATATAGCAGAATAAAATGATGAAAACATAGAATATAACACAACACTATGCCCTAAATGCATCCTAAAATGCAAGTATCAAATCTCGAACAACAATTTTCCCCTAGGTACAACTCAGGTGAAATCATACCCCATAACAGGTGACTGCGATATCGCACCGATAAAATCATGCCCCATAGAGACTCGAGTGCAATTTCGAAAAAGTAAGATGAAACGTCCTAGATCAATGCAAAATAATAAATATCATATACAACAAACTAAAACATATGTGTAACTGAATGAATTTACCTAGCAAAAAGTGATGAAGTAAGCAAAGGACCTCCCGAATAGTTGATCTCTCCTTAGGGCTTCAATACAAATCCACCAAAGTGAGCAACAAGAATTAGCAATCCAATGCAGCAAAAAACCAATCAAAATTCACACTCCAAAGATAACTTGCTTGCAAAAGAAGAAGGATGCAGATCAATAAGTGAACACTAAAATACTTTGCGAGAATAATCATCATTAGCATTAATTATAAAATGTTGTCGTGCGTGAAAATGTGTGAAAAATGAATTCAAACCCTCCTTATATAGCGGATTTGAAGGCAAATGGGCAAGAAAACCAAGGAGGGCTGATGTAAAATATGCCAAACCTAAAGAATTAGGGTTTCCTTAGAAAAAATTCTAAAAAGGTGAAATTGCACCCGATCAAGATCGACCGTGCGAAATCACGCCCCATTAAGGGCGAGTGTGATTTTGCATAGCGAGAGAAAAAAGGCAAAATAGGGGGGAGAATCTTTGTCCTAGACCTAGGCAAGTATAAGGTGTCTTCCATAGGGCTCAGGGAAGATTTCCCACTAAAGTGGGTCGATTTTTTGTGTCTACATTTTACCCCCACTTTGACGTATTTATGGCCTAATAAATATGTCAAAGAAAAAATGTGAACAATCATAGACAAAATACGACAAACAAAAATACGGTGGCTAATTTAGAAGAAAATGGTGGTGCAAAAACTATGTTATTCTGAATGCTTTCTTGTTTTACATGTAAATCGATGCATTAGGGAAATTAATACCTCTATGGCTAGGGTGCCCCCTCAAATTTTATGAGGGACACATCCCTCATGAAAACTCAAAAAGGTGGATGCAGAAGAAGAAAAGAGAGAGGTAAAAAGCACAAAAAGAAAAATGAGCATGCAAAAAAATAGAGATACAAGTGACAAGGGGTAAAACCCCTAATTCATTTTTACCATGCGAAAGAGGAGAAAGGAGATCTAGAGAAAACAAGATATGGCTCTACCAGTGCACTGCTCGATGATCACAAGGGGTGAGGTTGGCACAGAGGTGGAGCGAGTAGAGGTAGGGTCGAAAACCATCCTCGCATTTTAATTTTTTTTTAAATATTATGCTTTTGGGCGGTTTTTCGACAAAATCAATGGTTTTGTTGCGTATGACCTAGGCACAATTTCGTGGTCTGATCGTGATTTTGCCCTAGGTGGTAGTAACGAAATAATGCTCGATGCGAGGCACAATTTCACGAAATCGCACCTTGTGAAAGGCAGGTCTCGACTTTACCTCGACGAAATTGCGGTCCTAGAAAACCAGGCGCGATTTCATTGAAGGGAGAGAAAAAGCAAAAAAGAGAAAAGAAAACAAGAAAAGAAAGAAGAGAAGAGAGAAAGAAGCAAGCAAGCTAAAATTTAAAAATGCAAAGCTTGATTTTTAGCAATAAATTTTAAAGTTTTAATTTTAATTTAATTAAATTATTTTATTTAGAATTAATTTTTGATTAATTAAATTGATGAAAAAAATATTATTGTTATTATTGCAACTTAGAGTACTCGATAGTTGTGAGTAGCGAGCAGGCTCCTTGGAAGTGGTGCTAGATTTAATCAAACGGGTAAAGAGAGACACATTTGAGGTGGTGGGGCTAGACCACCTGGTGAGGCTACCTCAAGTAGAGGCGGGCAAGGCTCTACTGAGGGCGCTGGCAGAGAGACGGTACCCAGAGTTGTCTATCTTTCGATTATCTATAGGAGAGATGACCATCACACTAGAGGATGTGTGGCACATCTTGTGCATCCCTATCAAAGGGATAGCAATTTATAGAGTGCGAAGGTGTCCAACAACCTTACAATGATTTTCAAGAGGCTGGATCCACCAGGTGCGAGAGAGCACCATAGTCATGGATGACCTAGTGGGATGATATGGGTTAGACCCATTAATGATCGTGCTCTGTAGGGTGGTGATAGGATTGTTGATGTGCCACACTAGTAGGCAACATATGCAATGGACTATGGAAGGTGTAGTAGTAGACATGCAACACCAAGGAGTTCAGTTCATATGAGATCCATATGTGTTGGCCCACTTGTAAAGGATTTTGTACAACATACTTTACAAGGAGTATACAGGGATGGTTTGTACAACTTTGATCCATGTATGGAGGTGGGAGCACATAGCGATGCAAAGACCATATGCACTACTAGGACCATTGTCTAGCCCATAACATCCAACAACATACAAATGGTCTAAATCCCTAGAGTGGATCACGAGGACTGGTAAGATCCTAAGGTCTTACTATAAAACAAATTAATGTAAATGTAATCGCAGGCCACTCAAAGGGGGCTCCCTTGTAATCGCTTTGCCACTATAGGGGGCTCCCTCCTTAGAATATATGCTTATTATTCTTCTTCTTGGATGATTTTATATGGATGGCCAACCTAATATATATATCTACCCTAAAGCTACGTTGGTGAAGAGACATGATGGTTCACGTATGAAGAGATGTGATGGTTCATGTTATGAAGGGTTGTGATGGTTCACTTTATAAGTTAATAATATAATAATTAGATGATTAATAATACTAACTAATAATGTTAGGATTGAGGATCCTAACATGCCACCCTCCTTAAAAAGAGCTTTGTCCTCAAAGATCAAAGTGAGAAACTTTGTCCTTTGTTTTCCATGAAGGATTTGTGTAAGTTCTTGGACTCTTTTAATGGCATCCTTTCGTAGGCAGCGATATCGATAAAGATGAAGCATTAGCGGGGGTTTCCAAGAACAATAGTAGAATCTTCCTTAGGAAAATCATGATGACGATGGGAGGGCAACCCTTGGGGTTCCTCAAATACTTCAGAATGATGCATCAAAAGTGATGGTAATGATTTCATATCCTTTTTTGGTTCCTTGGTAAAGCCAACGGAGAAGGAGTGTGTAGTCACTCTGCATTGGTTCCAAATAGGTTTGGTCATATGGTAAGAACTCACTATTGGTGAGGAAGGTATTTGTAGGTCTTGTAGAGTGCATGTTTGGCTAGCATTGATCACTTTGGGTATGTATACCTCATCCTTGCTTGGTACATCAATCACTTCTTGCACATCGACCTCATTGTCTTCATTATGGTGAGTAGATGCGTTGGTCTCTTTGGACACAACTACCTCATCTACTTGCTCTATGAAGAGACAAGGATCAACTTGCTTCAATAAATACAATGTTAGTGTAGCACATTTATGGTGGGGTGCAAATTGTTCATCACAATTATCACAGAGTCCTTTTGCTCATCGTTCCTTCATCTCGTCAAAGCTAAGATGTTTAATTCGTAAAGTTTGGTTAGATTTGGGGGTTGTGTAAGTGCTTTGTGCCCTTCCATTATGCATAGGTTTGGGAGCGATGTAAGTGGTCACAAATTTTTCCATAAGTGGTTTCCCTAATCGTTGTTGTGCATTGATTTTATCTTCAGCTAATTTTGCCAATCCATAGTTCTGCATCATGGTATAGGGATTGAACCTTGTCACCTCCATTCTAATTTCCTCTTTTAATCCCCTAATGAAGCCATTGATGAGAATTGATTCATCCAATATTGTGTTGTGTTTGGTGATATCCTCAAACCAAGTTTGATACTCACGCATAGAAGTGATTTGATGAAGATCTTTGAGAAAATACCACATGGTTGGATCCCACATGGCTCTGATACCAAATGGTAAGACCCCAAGGTCTTACTATAAAATTATTAACAAATTAATGTAAATGTAATCGCAGGCCACTCAAAGGGGGCTCCCTTGTAATTGCTTTGCCACTATAGGGGGCTCCCTCCTTAGAATCTATGCTTATTATTCTTCTTCTTGGATGATTTGATATGGATGGCCAACCTAATATATATATCTACCCTAAAGCTACGTTGGTGAAGAGACATGATGGTTCACGTATGAAGAGACGTGATGGTTCACGTTATGAAGGGTTGTGATTGTTCACTTTATAAGTTAATAATATAATAATTAAATGATTAATAATACTAACTACTAATGTTAGGATTGAGGATCCTAACAAGGACCTATGCTAGGAACCTATCACTAGCAAGGCAGGTAATAGATGAGTTGAAAGACGCCAAAATTATATGGTGACCCTAGCATCTACATCCAATATGGACTGAGGATAGGATTGAGCTAGCAAGAGTCAAGAGGACTAGATGGCTTACTACAGAGAGAGGGAAGCCAGATGTTGTTCAGTTTGATCGAGTCCTGAGGTAGTTCGAGATCTTATAGGGAATCCTAGAGAGTCTACCAGGATCCAACAAGGTTTGGAGGTAAGCCTGACTTGGCCAAGTGTGCAGAGGACTTGGACGATCCTCATTACATGGATCCCAGGGTGGACGATTTGGGGGTGGCCTTCAATTATAAGAAATGGTATAGAGAAGTCATGTCTCAAAGGATATCCCTACCAGTTTTGATACAAAAGTTCTAGGTAATGGACTCACGCATGCAACAAGATTTTTGAGAGGTAGCTCATAGGGACACAAAGAGGGCGTAGTAGGATCATGCAACTCTAGGATAGATATAGGCTCGGGTTTAGATTGATCTAGTGATAGAGGACACCAGTGTTGTAGGGACCAGGGAGGTAGGGACATATAGAGTTTCCCCCATAGAGGTTAGGGTACTATAAGGTAGAGGATTGAGAGAGACCTCTACATCAACAACATCCTGCTGAGGCCAAGCCTTAGGATGAGGGGATTCGAGGGAGGAGGCAGAGGCACTATTAGAACAGGTGGTGACTTTGTAGAGATAGATGGATCTACTCTAGGAGGATAGGTCCAAGAGGATCGAGGGACTACAGAGCTCGTTGAGTACCACAAAGATAGAGAGGAATGTGGCTCAAGCAGAGGTAAATCATATCTGAAGGGAGGTGAATCATCTGGACATAGAGCACCAAAGGGTTCAGGCAGAGGGGATGACTATCATAAAGAGCAAATAGGCTAGCAATGAGATCCACATTCTACAGGCAAAGCTACAGAGGGTAGGGGAGATATTGGAGGTGTCCATTTAGCAGGCTACCTTTTATAATACCATGTACTGCTAAGTGGTATCGATAGTGTAGAGAGTGACGCTTCCTTCCTCCATCTAGTCAGCTAGCAGTTCATGTTCTCGATAATGGATACTCTTAGCTTCACTGTCCATGGGTATGTGGCTGCCTAGACCTCCTCCTCCTCTGGGAAGAGCAAAGGAGATAAGCTCTCAGAGCTAGGACTAGGGATTAGGATGGCATACTAATTTTTATTGTGGTATGCATCCCTTGGGATTGGTTGAGTGCACCGATATTGGACTGTGGTACCCCAACTAGACACTGATGCATCTCTATTTTCTCATCAAGTAATACATAGCTACTTCTTTTTTATATTTTGTGTGAATGATTTAATTAGGTGTTCTTTATGTTTTATGTATGCAAAAACTATATGAAATGCATGGAACTGGAAGGAGGGAAGAAAGAAAGAACATAATAAACAAGAAAGAAAACAAAAAGGAAGAAAAGAAGAAGAAAAGGAAGAAGAAGAAGAAGAAGAAGAAGAAAAGGAAGAAGAAGAAGAAGAAGAAGAAAATGAAGAAGAAGAATAAGGATAAGAAGATCCAAAGGTCAATCAACCAAAACAGAGAAGGATATACGAAACATAATATTTAAATCAGCGTAGGTTGTAATGGACCAATGTGATTAAATACTATGAATCGTACCAAAAATGGGGATTTAAACCCACTATGGGTGTAGTACTCACCATAAATAATGAAGTGTTGGATTCTGGATTGTTATAAATGATTGCTCGCTAATTGATTGTTGTGCAACGATTACCCACTAGGATGTATGCCAAGGTCTACTAAAAGTGGCCAAGGAGCTTATCCGGTAATGGGGTGTTGAGCCCACTAATTCAAAAGGGAGTATAACCTGATAGGAGATCATATTCGATAAGATTCCCACTAGGATGTATAATTATCCTCGTGGGGTGAAATATAAGGATTAAATATATTAGGCAAGTGCTAGCTTCAATAGGGGTCTAAAAGATGAAACACAATATTTAATTAGTGTAAAAGGTGAAAAAGAAGAAAACTTTGAAAAACACAAAGTAAGAAATAAATACACATATTTCCTTGTCAAAGAAAAAAGACAAAGAAGAAAATTTGAAAGCAAAAGAGAGGTGACAAGAAAATATTAACAAACTATCATCCTTGACCCAAGAAATATGATAAATCAATACTTCTAAGACCAAGGAAAAATATAACTTGAGCGACAAAGAGAAGCAAGAAAAAATATTGAAGAAGAATCCCTAGGTGGGGATCTTACTAAACATCAGAATCCTAGTGAAAGTGCAATGCATGTGAGCTACAACTTAACTAGGTATCATCACATGCCATTGTCACAAGATACCCAAAAATCTATATGATTAAGCAGTCATGAACAAGCAATCATGCAAAATATGACATTCAAGCATGCAAGTTGTGTTAAATGTTAGGCAAGCAATGCAAAATATGACAAAAAACAATGCAGTATGAACAATCAGATGGATGCAACGGAAGTGTAAATGCATAGCTAAATGATAATTAGTTTATTTGATGTAATTTTTATTCTAAATTTTTTATTTATTTTTATTTTTTAAAATAGGATGATAGTCGATAAAAAATCTAAGTGTGTCGTCTTTCTTAGCACAAGAAACAAGTGTACCATGGACTATTTCACCAAAGAAATATCTAGAAAGCAATTCATCTCTACAATGAAAATCACAGAGAATTTTCTTCATAGCTATTTCTCTAATAGCCATGGCATGATAATCATTGTATTTTTGAACAAGACCATTATTTTTAACATAAATATTATTATAAGATAGCAAAGCAAGATCTTATTTTAAAATAGAAGGCTTATTTTTAGAACATACAAAACCAATCATATTACAAAAAAAATATCAAGAGAATAAAGGGGACCATCATCCTCATCACCCACTCCTGACTTTTGATAATCCATATATTCAACAAAAGTCATAAGATGATCATCATTATCAAATGGTAAAGGTTGGTCTTTACTAGGTATGAAACCTATGCCACATCTCCTAGGTCATATGTCGACATCCAAAACTCTTGAATGACTTTTTATTGTGGCCCCAAACCTTTACCTACATATCCCATACTAGATAGGATCTGTTTAGAAAGTGGATCATCATTGGTAACAATGAGCAAAAGAACGCTCAATGCGAGAGGGGTTGCTACCAAGTATATTTTCTTTGAAGGTAGTTCCTATGAATATAAAGGTACATGTGCCAATGAGTACATCATATTTCTTATGGATAAACCCATGGTTCTTGGTGATGGTGGTATCTTAGCTAGATCCAATAGAGGTTCTTGAAGAAACTGATTATCATGATCCTGAGATGAGAAATTTGAGATGTGTTCCTCACTCATTTTTAAACTTTGAAATTATTCTAATATCTGAGATGAGGAACATGGAGAAACCATTGAATTAATAGGACACAGGTTAAACTCATATTGAGCTCACTCTACATTTGAGAAAAACCCAAATGATTGAGAGTCGCCCGGAATGGTGATAACTTGGTTTTTAAATTCAAACTTGAGGTATTCATGAAGAGTAGAAGGGACGACATCCACCGCATGAATATAAGGTCATAGAAGAAGAAGATTAAAATATGTAGGACAATGTACCACATAAAAAAAAGTATCCAATATTTTTGGTCCAACCTTGAGGAGAAGAGATATGACACCACAGGCCTCTTGGAACTCATTGTTGAAAGCTTTTATAATGAAATTAGACTTTGTTAAATCTTTCTCTTTTAATCCAAATTTTTGAAATAATTTATATGTACACAAATTGAGGGAAGAACCATTATCAATCAAAATTTGCTTAATAAAGGTATCCCCAATAAGTGCAGTGATGTAAAGTGAAAAATCTTCTTGTAAGTTTGAGGAAGGTTTATCATCATTTGAAAATGAGATGTGATGTATCCCAAAAGAATCTACGACATCAACTATAGCATTAGGGGAAATATCTGAGAGAACCGATTATTGCTTTAGAAATTCCATCAAAGCATCCCTATAGTTGGGAGAAGTTTGTAAGAGCTCTAAAACTAATATCTATTAGCCAAATACTTTTGGAGATCAAATGAAACCTTGGGTTGTGGTCTTAATACAATAGATTGAATCCCTATATCTACAACAATTTTCTAATTATTCTTCAAAACCGAACTGGGTTGTAATACCGAATTCTATCCTTGCTGAGGATGATGAGTTTGAAATTGCCTTCTTGTAGTTATCCCAACTATACCAACCATATTACCATAGGGATGAGGCTCATTCTGATGAGCAACCTGATTTGTTGCTTGTTGATTATGTTTTGGCAATGGATCTTTAAATATTCCCATATCTTGATTGGTAGTTACAGTTTGTTGGGTAGGTACTTGATTATTCAGTGCCTGAGAATTACCTAAGTCAATATGTCCTGCATCAATTAAATCTTGGACCACATGTTTTAACTTCTTACAAGAATTTGTCCAATATCCTTCCACTCTATGATATGCACAATGTTGACTTACCTTATACCAATGAGTTGTAGTATCTGGTTGTCTTATGGGAGGTAACTCAATTTCATTGGCTTCTAAAAGTTATTTTAATAACTGCTTCCATAAACATATTAAGTCTTATAAAATTCTTTTGAGGAGGTTTCTGAAGTACTATTTTTTGTAGGCTACTAGTAACATTATTAACAGGCCTACTATCCATTCCACTATCACCTCCTATGTGTTTATTCTTATGTTGAGACTTAAAAGGTTTTTCTTCTTTCACTTTGAGTTGGCATATTCTGATAAGGGCATGTTCTACTTTTCTTGCTAAGTCAATTGCTTGATCAAAAGATGTAATAGTAGTGGTCTCTAATGCATAAGATAATTGTTCTCATAAATTACCAATAAATATCTTAAGCATATCCTTTGGAGGTAAAGTGTATCTCAAACGTCCAACTAAACTTCTCCAACAAGCCAAGAATTCTGAAAAAAAAAATTCCTCTTTACTTTGTTTTAAATTGTAAACATCTTTCATTATCACTTCCTTTTCAATATAAGCACCAAACTGTTGAACAAAAAATTATGTTATTTTCAAAAAAAATCAAGGAATAATTAGGCAACTGATCGTACCATTCTAATGCCATACCACTAAGAATTTTAGGAATTGTTTTGAGTAACATGTCATCATAAATGAGATCATGGCAAGTTGTTCTAAATCTTCTTAGATGTTCTATTAGATCTTCTATCCCCTTGTAAACAGGTAAAACTGGCATAGAAAAATACTTAGGATAAGGCCTAGCAGCAACAATATGATATAATGACTAATTACATATTTCCTTATAATTATAAGTAAAACATGAAGGCTAAATCATCTCAACTTTTGAAACCAGCTACTTTACCATCTTTGTTAAATTTTGCCCTTCTGGATTACTATTATGGATTGTTCCCATATTCCCTAAAGGAGTAACATATGTGTGTTGAGGAACCAATGCTTGACTCAAGTTGGATGCATGGATACTATAGTTATATGTGGCACATTTTAAAAATGGAAAACTAACATTTGGTAGAACAAAAGCAAAAGTGTTGAGATTAGAAGATTGAGGAGGAAATTAAAAATAATTTTGAGTGACACTACTAATTGGAGGGACTTGTAGATTCCTTCCAATGTTGGTGGTTGTTGTAGTAGTATCAAGTACCTGGTTTAAGTTGTTAAGATGCATTGATTTAGGCAAGGGGTTATTTTGATCAAGCACAAGAGAGCTTACTGGAGGGGGGAGTGGGGGAGTCTCACCTCTTCCGAGACGAGCCTCCCATTACATACATTCCAATATCTTATCCCTATTAGCTTTCATAAAACCCCAAATGTGTTCAAATTATGAAAAGACAAACCCACCATTAGGGCCTTCATAAGGATCAAAACTCATTTTAGTTTCCATGTTATCTTGTTCTTCTGGATCTATGTTAGGATCTTCTCTATAAATCTGATCATCTTTAGGAGGAATATAATCAGATTCAAGGTGCTTTCGCTGACTTCTAAGAAGAGGAGCTATTAGAAGAGGTGAAAGGATAGAAGAGAATACTAACAATAGACAAACATAAGAGATTTTTAAAGATGTTATTAAGTTTTTTCTAGCCACACAAACAAAATTATTAATCTTGCTTAAGATGTTTAAAAAGAAATGAGGTGTTCACATTAGGTTCACCAAAGATGTAGAGGGGTAAAACCACTCTACTGCGTATGTTCTCAAGGCTGGATCCAAAAATAGAGAGAAATCCTTAAGGAGAACCATGGGGTATACGTTGTTCTCTACACTCGGTGTTAAAGAAGGGTAAGGTTTCAGTAGGAATGACTTTAAGGACTTGCTCCAAGTCCACGAGAATTTCAAAAAAGTTTGATGTATTCGATTTAATACAATCACCTAGGTTTGGCCTTTCTAGATCTATGCTATGAAAGATAAAGAACAATGCAGAAATACAAAATGCAAGAATATAAGAACTAAACCTATTATGATTCTTTCTTTGAATGCTTTCTAACTTAAGGTTTCAAGATAGAAAAGATCTAAGCAAGGGCGTAAGAGAATATGCACAAATAGTATTAACCTTAAGTGCACACTATATGTTTTTTGTCCTTCAATGCCTAGAAATTAATTAAATATATTTCTATCAAATTTGATCTAGGGTTTATAATAGAAATAGAAGACACTCAAAAAACAACCTAGAGACTAACTGGAACACTTATCTCATTCGGTTATTTATCCTTTATTTTTATCCCTTTATCCAATGATATCAACAATTTATGTTCCTGCAAGATAACTTGACAAACACTTGAAAAATATGATTAGCGTTAGGCAACCTACTTAGGCCACTGTACAACAATTCTTGGAGGCACAACAGTCAATCCCCCTAGGTCCTTTTAGCTAAACTTTGATAAACAGAAGCAAAAATTGATCTTTGGAAGAAATCAAGCATATCAAGAAATAGCAAAATAAAATGATGAAAACATAGAATAGAACACAACACTATGCCCTAGATGCAACCTAAAATGTAAGTATAAAATCTGTAATAGCAATTTGCCTCCAGGTATAGCTCAGGTGAAATCGCACCCTATAACAGGTGATCACGATATCGCACCTGTGAAATCGTGGTTCATAATAGGCGATCGCGATATTGCATCGATAAAATCATACCCTGCAGGGACCTGGGCACAATTTCGTAGAAGTGAGACGAAATGTCCCAGATCAATGCGAAATAATAAATATCAGATGCAATAAACTAAAACATGCATGAAATATAATAAATTCACCTGGTAAAAAGTGAGGAAGCAAGTAGAAGGGTTGAGACCTCCCGAATAGTTGATCTCTCCTTAGGGTTTCAACACAAATCCACCAAAGTGAGCAACAATAATAAAAAATCCAATGCATCAAAAAACCAATAAAACTTCACACTCCAAATATAAGTTGCTTGTGAAATAAGAAGGATGCAAATCAATAAGTGAACACTAAAATACTTTTCGAGGATAATTATCACTAACATTAATTATCAAATGTTGTCATGCATGAGAATGTGTGAAAAGTGAATTCAAACCCTCCTTATATAGTGGATTTGAAGGTAAAACGGGTGGGAAAATCAAGGAGGGCCAGCATAAAATATGCCAAACCCGAAGAATTAGGTTTTCCTTAGACAAAATCCTAAAAAATTGAAGTCACACCCGATCAAGATTGACCATGATTTTACCTATGCGAAATCGCACCCCTTCAAGGGTGAGCACAATTTTGCATAGAGAGAAAAAAGACAAAAGAAGGGGGGAGAAGCCTTGTCCTTGCCCTAGGTAAGTCTAAGCGGTCTCCCAAAGGGCTCAGGGAAGATTGCCAACTAAAGTGGGTCCAAAAAGTAAAGACAAATGAACAATATGTATTAACTAATAAATAAAAAACAAAAAATGATAATATGATGAATAAACATTTAGATACTCTTATTGTTTCATATCATCTCTCATATTTTGTTTTAATTTTACTTCAAAATAATTTGTTTAGAACCAAATCCGTATAACTAATCAAGTACATCATATTTAAACATATATATATAAATATTATTTTCAATTTTACATATATACTCTGTGATAATATAGAGAATATACAAAGTGTTCCTTAACATCATAGATTCTTGTTAGACGTCAACTTGGTTTTAATAACATGAAATTTTTAGTTGAATCCAATCAATCAACTCTAAATAAACTTATGCATTGTATACTATCCACTTAGACCTTAAGCATTCACATGCGAATACAAAAATTATAATACTCTCCCATTTATAATTCTAAAACTCACAATTAAAAGTATGTAGTTGATTGAACTTAATCAAAGGGGTGTGCAAAGATCTAAAAGAGGTGAGAAAATGAGGGTTGGTAGTAGTAATAGATAGATGAGCATATGATAGTGTTGGGCAAGAAGTTATAAACAATTTATGTGCATGAGAATTTGTTTGAGATTCAAAATAAATACAAACTCAGTACAAAGGAGGCTGAGAAGATGATAGGTACAAAATATAAATAGGAGGATTAGGTGAAAGCCTTTGGGTAAAAACCCTTCCCATGGTTCTATTTCTAAAAATAAATTTTAAAGCATTAGGATCAATAAATCTACCCTAACTTTAACCCAAACACGTAAAATAACTATAAAAAAAAAAAGATATTAATTGAGACCAAGTACAACTCAAGATTAGAGAAGGTGGAAACTAATGCTCAAAATAAATTATGAAATGAAAGAACCCAAGTTAAAAAATAAACCAAAAAAATGAAGGGGTGTTTAGATTAAATGCCTTGCAACATATTGAATGAGTAGCATCCTCAGGAGGTGGATACTTGGAAGAAACAAAAACAAAGCAGAGCTAAAATTTCCTTTGCTCAAGTTTCTACAAGCCCAATAACATTGACAACAATCAATAGGTCTACACAAGCTACAATAGAGGAGTCCTACACCAAGGAAGAGACTTAAGAAACAAGGAACTTAAACCCTACTAAGGAGAAAGAGGTAAAAGATTAGGGAAAAAAGTACCAAGGCTCTTGTGAGAACAACGATAGACCCCTTAGTTGGCATCGAAGGTAGCTCAAAATAAATGAATATTAGGGAGATAGCTACTGAGGGTGCCTTAGAAATCACCATCGTCTACCCCAGTGAAGAAGTGACACACACAAAAGTTATCACTTCCAAGGCTCACAAAGCTACTACCACCATCCATGCCATAATTTCTACTTTGTTTCCATCTTTTATCTTTTATTTCTCTTGTGATATTTCTTCTCAAGTTTCCCCTTTCTCTATTGCATCTTCATCTCCATTTGACATAAGCATATCCACATTTTTAGTTACTACTCCCATCTTGACATCCACTATTCTACCTTCCACCATCAACATCTCAATCTCCACTCCACTTGTTTCTACTCCATTTTTCCCCACTTCACCCGTCACCACCTAGACCATGTCTACGATGGATTCCTATACCTGGTCTATTGGCACATTTCCTACCACCATCACCGCATTCGTTTCCATATTTGGAAAAGGAGAGTGTCATAATTCTTGACTCCTCTTTCTAGGGTCCCAAACCTATCATACCCTTGGATGTATTAGAAATAGAAGAGCTATCACTAAAGACCCCCAAAATAACAAAGGCACCTAAGGTTATGGGGTAACCTTAACAAGCAAAAGCTCAAGTGGAGATCCAACTCCATATAGTGCTTAGTTATGCACATGAAGTAGAGGTTGTAGAGGAGTAGGTTGATCCAACACATTCTATGATTCACTTACAATAATAAAAAATTATTCCAATCATGTAAGCGAGAATGAAAATTGTGAATGAGTACTTATTGAACACTCAATGATCCATTGACTAGATCTCAGCTAGTCAATTTTTCACTATGAAAGGGATGCCTACCCTCAATGATAGAATACACAATGCTTTCCAAAAATGAATAAAAGTAAAACACACACAAATATTATTAAAAAAGAGATAATATAGATTGGGGCACTCGTAGGTATCATAAATAATCACTATCTATAATTAATATTACACAAAATTCCAATGAGAAAATGAGGAGTGTGATGGAGGTATTTATAACAATACCAAAACTCCAAATAAAATTGTAAGGCTTAACCTAAGCTGACATAACAAGTGGGATTTAGGTTAATTAGAAATAGTAAATAAGGTTTAACCATAACAAGGTTAACCATGGCCCATTGGACTTATATAATAAAATATTACAAAATAATTAATACATTGCATAATGAAATACCCTTAGGCCTATCTAATACATCGTAGAATATTAGCTCTTGATCATGAATCAAATTACAAATTCAACACCCACCTATAATCTAAACTGAGGAGCCAAGGAAAGAATACATTATTGGCAATAATATCTTTTTCCCCATAATGGATTCTTTAGTGGGCATCTGTAGTTGAGGTAGATCCATATAAATTTCCCTCATCATCTAAAAGATGTTCACCTTGCTTCACAAACTTATCTTTAATATTTGCAATTTTGGTAAGCAATTCTTTGTAGGATATTCCTCCCAATTATAGTATCACATATGTTCTTTGATTTTTTTAAAGACTTAGCCTTGCCCTTGGGAACCAAGGCCTTAGCCGTGTTACATCATTGGAATTCCTTTTCATGAGTCTCTATTTAAGGATTTCCACCACTATAATTTCATACTGTAACCTAAAATTTTATTACTAGAGAGAAATTACTAAGATTATGAGTCTTTTCGTATTACAAGAATATCATAATCATATGAACCATTATGTTAACATCTAAAAGGAGGGGGAGAGATTAGAATGGGTAAACTTAACACATTTTGAATCATCTTTCTTTCTATTTACAAAAGATGTAATATCTGCCCTTAATGCCTTGAATATCGTAATATAGTCCTCAACATTATAAAACTCAACTAGATTAAGAGAAAAAAATATAATTCCAAGCAACTTACTTTAGTAGTATTAACCTTTCCAAAAATTTCATGTAGCTTTGACCATACTTTGATAGGATAACTCTCTTCTTTGATATGAACAAGAAACTTTGGTTCAATTAGGAAGGAGAGCAATTCTAGAGTGTCCTTTACCTTTTGGTTTTAAGCTTCATAATAAAAAATTGTCTTATCCTCCTAAAAAATGCACCACAAGTTCTTATTTCATAGCAAGGTGATCATTTGAGCTCACCAAATATTGTAATTTTTTCCACTAAGACGAATAACTAGAGTTATATGTCCATATTACACAAATAAATCCCTAACACCATAGGAGATCCATGAATTGATGTCACCAATGTGTAGAGCTCATAAAATCATATGATTTGAAAAAAGGGAATAAAAAAAAATTTGTATGCAAAAGTTGTTCTCTAGTAGATTTACCCTAATGGATCCCAAAAAATTAAAAATTATCTCCAAACCTTTGAAAAGGGATAGCTAATCATGTATTGCCATGTGGTAGTTCACGATTTGTTGATGTTGCCCACTAATTATTCACCAAATTAGCTCCTCTAACTGTTGTGGTACCAACACTTACACAATTATGATTGGTGGAGTTTTATTAAATAATAATAATAAAAAATTCATGGTGCATGAAAGCCCCACATCAGCCATGAACCTTTCTTCCTCTACTGGTGCGGATGAGATTCAATCCTAGTTATTTTTTGGCCTAACAACATGTTGTCCAAAACACAATAGACTCTATTGTGTCCTTGAAGTAGTGCACATGCATCTAAGACTTCAATGACCAAAGCAATAAATAATAAAGAGAATCAAACGCACGTCTAAGTGCTAGCAAAATTTTTGGTTGAATTGGTATAGCCAACTAGCCAAGTCTCGTTACTAAGAGAGTGAGTCAAGCCCATAGAAAAATATCCTCCATAGTTGTACAGAAGAAGACAAAGGGGTCGGGTCAAGGATCGAACACATACACAATCCCTCAAAATACCCCTTCATCACTTTGCCTATCCAATCTATGGTTAGAAAAATTTGGAGAAAAGGCAATAACATACTAACCAACCCCTGCCAACTAAAAATAAACCAAGCTGAGAACATTTTGAGCAACCAAAGAGTTGACGTGACTTGAAATCATGTTGATAACATAAAATGTTCCAAGACACCCTTGTCTTTCCACCAGACCACCTCCAACAAATGAATTTGTGGAGGTGTCTTCACCTTGAGGAAGATGCCCCCACGCATACATGCATGTCAATGCATGCAGGGGAAACCAAGGTCATTTGAATCCAAATTGTTTCCATTTTTTCTCCATTTTAAGTTGTGGCAATGGAGAAATGGTGAGGGATCATTAGAACTTGATTCTTTAGGCAAATGGAGATAACACAAATTCTTCAAAACATTTGAGAAAGAAAAGAAAACATAAAGAAGAGCTTTCTTTTGAATTTAGCTACAAAAAATGCTTGTAGAAACCTAAGGAAAAAATAGTTTTGAAACTTAGAAGAAAAATCTAAGGCACAAAGTTATCTTCCTACTTCAACAAGTTATGTTGCTCCCTACCCACTCTCATACCATAATAGAAATCACAATGCTTTCCAAAAATAAATAGAAGCAAAACATACACCTAAGTGTTATACATAAAGCAAAAGGGAAAAAATAGATTAGAGCAACATAAATAATCACTATCTATAGATAATAATACACAACATTCTAATGAGGAAATGAGGAGTGTGAGGGGATATTTATAACGATAACAAAACCATAAATAACATCTCAAATTTTAGCCTAAACCAACATAACAAGTGGGCTTTAGGTTAATTATAAATATTAAATAATTTAACCATAACAAAATTAACCATGGTCCATTGGATTTACATAATAAAATATTACAAAATAATAAATACATTGCACAATGAAATACCTTTAGGCCTATACAATACATCACATAATATTAGCTCTTAGTTATGAATCAAATTACAAATTCAACACTCAAGACATATGTGGAAGACAAGATCAAATGGATTTTATATGCAGAAGCACACATTGCTAATTCAAGCCAGCCTACCACCATGTGCTCAAATTGTGTGGCCAAGTTGTCAAGCCTTGGTCTACATAGGGCAAGCTACATCAATCTCATCTAATTTTGAAGACAGGTAAACCTGGCCATGTCATACAACTAGCTAATGTTGTATGGTGAGAATCAAATATACATCAAATAAAATAAGGAACTCACCATAGCATTTGAGGGCACCAAGACCAAGACTCATTAGAGCGAGGAAGAGAACAAGAAGTTGAAGGCTCAATTGAAAACCTTGAAAAAAGAAAAGGAACAACTAGAAGTAGCAAGTAGAGCAACTCTAGCAAGAACAAACAAATTGGTAGGAAAAAAGGAATAGAGCCTTAAAGTAGAAGGATGATAAGATATCTCAACTAAATTAGATTGCGAATAACCTAAAAGTTGAGATTGAATCCATCAAATTTAAGGTCTCGACATCAAATATTATCAATGGCATTTGAGACAAGATCTTCGATTATGTTAAGTATTCTAGACTTTGTGTAGCACATTCAATCATTTGATGTTTTATTTTCAAAGGCTCAACATGCCATAAAATGTAGAGTTTAAACTTACCTCAAAGACAAACCACATACAAATTATGAGGCAGACCCACAATACCACCAACTAGTAGCTACAACAGTTAGGGATTTCAACTAATCAAGTCATTCAGGAGGAGTTCATGAATAAAGAAGCAACAACTCCTGACCATCTATAAGGCATCCTACAATGATTTAGAGGGATTTGTAGAAAATCTTGAGGACTGCATTAACCAATTAGTCCAAGGGAGACTTCCTAACCCTCTCTTCAATTAAAGAATCGTTATGGTTGACTTCCTGACTATCTATAGAGCTACCTACAATGAATTAAAGGGAGTAGTAGAGAAGCTTAAGGACTACAATACCCATTTGGTCTAAGGGATGACTTCTTGACCCTCTTTCATATTAGGGAATCATTATGGTTGAGAGGAATATGCCAAGCTTATTGAATAAAAGAAGATGATGATTTGTCAAGCAACCAAAGCTTCTCCCATTAATGCAACAACCAATACCTCCAACATTGTTACTAAGTTTAACGCGTTATTGGAGGAGGTGAATCCTATCCCTAAGTCTAAGAAGGAGATACCTTAAGAAGAATTCGATGATCTTATGACACCAATTACGTAGCTTAAGAGCATCAATATCATATCTGATCCAAAATGAAATGCGTTGTAGAATCTACCAGCTAAGGAAATGCCTATGCACAATTTTGAAGTTTTAATGACTCTACAACCCAATGGATAAAGTATTTAGAGGTTTGTCATCGACTAGGCTTCATATCCCTACAAGTTTCCATAAATATAGTACAAGGAAACTATATTTGACCAATACCAAGTGATTTGACAAAATATGCTAGGCATGAGAAGGAACTCTACTAATTTCTGAACATCCAAGTAGTGATGCAATAGAAGGAACTAGAAAAAAGAGGTAGGTCAAATTACCAATAGCTCATAATATTTTTGATCCATCAAATTGGCGATCCATTGAAATCTAGCAAATCATCAACATCGTAATAGTAGGAAGTATCAACAACCTGAAAGTAATATCTTTGTTATTTTGTTATAAACGTTGAATGTAGAAAATTGTTACTCAGGGTATTTTGTTACTCAGGGTATTTTGTTACTCAAGGTATTTTGCTACTCAAGGTGAAAGGGTATATCCCTTACTATAAATAGGAGCCTTGGGCTTATTATAAGCATATTTTGGCCATTTTGAGAAATATTGTATCATAATTCGTCAGACCTCTCTTTGTATGAATGTGTGTCGTGATACCCTTACCTTTTGCTATTAGTCCTCTTTTCCACTAAATATATGCATGAGATGGACCTAGTTTATTGTTAATCATTCTAATTTGAATGGTACAATTGATCCTTGCTATGGTCTCTAACCATATTCTTATTTTCTTATATTTTATTTAATATCTCACATATTTTCCTTA
The DNA here is from genome assembly GCA_028583015.1 of Wollemia nobilis. NCBI lineage: Eukaryota > Viridiplantae > Streptophyta > Pinopsida > Araucariales > Araucariaceae > Wollemia > Wollemia nobilis. Next base: position 1,635,135 of record JAQPPZ010001036.1, on the reverse strand, counting down.
TATTTTTATTTTTTTGCATTCAAATAGTTAGATTAGCATAGGTAAGTGAGAAGATAACCCAAATCTAAAGGCTAATGGGATTGAAAACCTCTTTCCTAAGGTATTATACACAATATCACATGTTTTTCATTAGTCTACCTCATATATCAATAGTTCCCTTTCAAGAACGATTTGGGTTGAAAGATAGTCCTACATTTTAACAAGCTAGTTTAACAAGGCTATTTTATGCTAGTCATTAATTTTCTCCTAGATCTGGTTATATCCTAAAAACCATCAAGTAGAAAAATATTTGTAAACCTACCACATTTTGTAGGATTTATCCATCAATGGTAGTGGGTAGTGGACTTTCAAAGAGGTCATATTAAAGTTCCTAAAATCAACTCATAACCTTGTGTCTTCATTCTTCATCCTCATGCAGACTAGATTAGCGACCCAAGTGAAATGGTTTATCAAAAATATGATTTGATCATGCAGTATCTTGAGAAGATCTTTCTTCATCACAAATCCTATATTTGGGTTCATTAGTCTTTGTTTCCATCGAATAGGTTTCAACCCTAGTTCTAGGTTAATGGTGTGTTTAATGAGTTTCTTATCATACACCTTTAGATATTCATAGATCCAAGTGATCACATCATTAAAACTAGCCACACAAATCCTTAAACATGAGGACCTCTTATTTTGTGCATTCTCTTTTAATGAAGAGATTCTTCCCTTTAGCCACCTAGATAGGCTGATAAGAAGATGATTTTGCTTTAATTCTAGCTTTCATAGTGCTATCATCAAGGTTGAACTTTTCAATATAATTAGTCCCTTAGGCAAATTGTTAGTCTTGAGCTAAATCACCCCATCATTAACATCATCTTCATGCTCATTTTTCCCTTTAGCATGCTATGATACCTTGACCAAGAATTCAATAATTTGTTTGTCATTGTTAAACACTTTTAAAATATTTGCATTATTTGGGACCATGAGTCTAAACACTACTTCTAGCTCTTTGGCATACCCCACATATCTGAAGAAGGATAAAAATTTTCAATGAGTGTGGTTTTCATGTCTACTTTTGTGTTCATTTCCTTGGGTGTTGTGATAGTCTTATAAGTGTCAAAATTTTCCAAGAGGTCTCAAAATTGTAAGATTTTTATTTTTTATTTTTGGCATCATAGGTAAAATTGTCCTGGTTTATGACAAGCTATGAATCACCAAAAACCTTTAAATTATTGACACACAATTTTTTAGCATTTTTTTAACCTCGTACATAGAACTTCATACTTAGCTATATTGTTGGTACAATTGAATAGAAGCCAACAAGTATGGTTCATTGATTCACCTTAAGGACTGATATTTTAAATTCCAATGCCTATCCCATTTCTCATTCTTACACCATCAAAGTACATAATCTATGTGGAATTGGACATTTGGGATTGTTGGCTTGTTAATATTAGTGCTTTGGTAGGCTTCTCCGATAGAAAAAAATTTCCTAGCTTGGCCTCTTCAAATGCCTCATCTATTTCTTGATCATCTTCATTCTATAGTATGTCAATGATCATGTATATTTCCAAAACCGGTTCTCCTTCAACTAATTCATCATCTACAAATTTGGGGAGCTCCTTCTAATTGACTACCCCATCATCAACCAACCTATATAGGAGATAATAATACAGAGGCTCATACTAAATCTAGATCATTGTACCATATTAGGGTACCTTTATGTGAGTATATTCCATCACCAAATACTTATTCTATGATAGCCTCCTAGTTCATTCCCTAGACAACATCCTTGAATAGGGCAAGAGGTCAACTATAAACATCTCTTGGACTACCACCAATTCTACATGTTTAGCCACAATTATTAATAGATATTTTAGTACACCAATGATATTAACCTATATCCCATCCATCTATATTGGTCTACTAGCCTTTTCCATATATGCCAACTTTATTTATTTACAAATGGCTTTTGAAATGACTATTGCCATTGCTCCAAAATAAATGATACAACTCCTTAAAAGATAATTTCCAATATTTAGAGTGATATAAAAAGAAAGTGGCTTCATCATTTCCAGCTTAGGAGCACTTAAGACTTCACATGTATGTCTTATGGATCCTGTGCTATCAATTTTTTTTGCTCAAGTGTATTTGGTTGAGTTTCAGAGGCAAGAGTCTTGGTTTTAGTTCCTACTTCCTTAATGCCTCTTATTACAATTCTTTCAAATCAAGAAATGCCAAATCTTCTACCATGTTTTCTTAAATCATTGTTTCCTTTAGTTCATCAGTGATGTTGAACCCCATATTGATTGATTTACCTTCATTACGCGATGCAAATTTCTTAAATTACCTTGTGGTTACTAACCTTCCTTCACTAGTGAATGAGGGATACTTACATTAGTAAAAATAAATACACGACTCCTCCTATAAGAAGCTAAGAAGCTAGACAACCACGACGATCGTTACCGTGGTGATGAGGATTTGACATTAATTTTTGCCTTGAACAGTAGACAAAGACACTACGCCTAACATTCAAGTTGATTCTTGATACCTCTACATCTTTCGATTGTTAAAGTAGAAATCTTCATTCTAAGATTCTACTTTAACGATATATAAAAACTATCAATCTTGATATGGTTCATGATTTAAATAATTATAATTTTTATTATTTGCTAGTTTTAAGGATCTCCTTGAAAGCAACACTACCAATTGCATAAATTTAAATTGTAAAAACATGTTTTACTTGAACAACAATTTCATTCTAATTATACTAGTAAATATCCAATATCTACTTCTTAAAAGAAGTATAGAACAATTCAATCATAAGTGAAAGTTTATATATAAATAAAATAAAAAACATTAAGGAGTTGATATTCAACATTTATATATAGTAAAGATGATAGAAAAACAATATGATAGATGGTATTATAAGTTGTTACTTTGTATATGACTTATAAAACACATTTTTCGCAATTGAATCCTTTTTATTTGAAAAATAACATGTGTTTTAGATTTTTATTTTATTATAATATCCTCAAAAACAAAATTACATTTTAAAATAGATTTTTACAAGTTTTATATTGTTAGAAAATGTAATATAGGCATATAGCAAGAATTAATAAATATTCTTTAATTCATATACATAAAATATAGTTAAAATAAAATATTTTATTTGAATCCACTCAAAATATTTGGAATCCACTCAAAAAAATAAAAGCTCAATTTCAACACTATTAAATTTAAATAATATACAAAATTGGGATCAAGTCGAGATCCTATTTTATAAATGCACTTTACCTTTAAGCATATAACTCATTTTAAAAACTATTACTTGACATTTGAAATTCAAGATCCATGTATATACCACACTAATTTAAATAGTATTAATATCATTTTTAAAATTATTACATTAATATAAATATATTTGATTTTCTTCTAATATTTACATGGTTTTATTAAATTTTAAACATACCTTAAAAGTGTCAAAGCATATATCACTCATTGGAATATTTTAGTGATAGACAAAGATAAGCACCTGAGAATAGATGTGAAATATAATATGGTGGTATTTTATAAATGGCTTCGTCTAGGCATTCCTATGTATCTTTTGCTTAATAAAAAAGAGAAACCTTTTATTGAACTCAAAAATGTTTGGCATGAAGATTATCTTTAATTATATAATAGATGTTTATTAAATAACCATCATTAAAAAATTAGTAAGCATGATATTATGGTAGATAGGATTTTTAAGATTAACAAATCATAAATATCTATATTAATTTATACTAAGTAGAGTTTGGATCTTTGAACTCTTATCAAAAGCTTTAGCTCTAAGAGCATGCTTTGTGTATTTGAGTAAAATTTTCAATTAAAAAGTTCAATGATTTGTATATTCTAATTCTAGGAGGCGTGACCCACTTGATGTAAGTGAGTTGGAGAGGGTAGGGCAATCCTCCAAGGGAGGTCCTTGGTTCGAAAATCCACCCTAGCAAACATACATTGGGTACCTTGGGTGATTTTGATGGTGTAGAACCCCTGGTTGTGGTTTCTCAAACCAAGGCGGCCTCGTAAGGGGTTTTTCGCTAAATTCAAAAAAATCTAGGAGACGTGAATTTCCATTACACTATTTAGTAGCTTCATTCTAATATTGCATCTGTTCTATAAAACTCTATTTTATAGGATTGAAGTGGAACACAGATTTCAAATCAAATATATCTTTCTTAAGGTTGCATAAAGCCTTATAATCTCTTTAAATTTATTTCTAAAAATCCAATTACCTTGTCTATTTTGGTTTATTTTTCTAAAGCAACTATATTCCAAAGAGTAAAATCTTTGGGATCTTTTATTATGAGGATGGTGTTCTACACTATTAATTAATAATTATATTTATTTTAGATATAACATAGTGTGCTCCATATCACTCTGGTTTTGGATTCATACAGAAGCCAATTTTAGTTTTAATTCGTAGGGATCCCAAATATAGGATATGAATATTATTCTAGATTTTAAATAATATCATGAAAAAATCAATATTTTAAAATATAAGTATGAAAAAATCTAAAGATATTAGCTCAACGTTTAAAAAAAAATACCTTGATTTGGCCAAAATATTCATAAAATATTTAATTTAAAGATTTGAATTTAAAATTTCATGAGGGAAGAAACAAACTACTATATTACATTGTCCTCTGCTTGGTTCACCTGGTGTGTTGGGGTAAGTATCAAAATTCACAATACTTTCCAAAATAATTCCAAAACATTGGTACAACACAACTATAACCAGAAAAGATGCTAGACAGAATTGAAGATAATATTGATTGATGAAAGAAAAAATAAATGAAAGAGATATAAATGATACGATTTGAGAGAAGAAATAAAGGGGTAGGTACCCCATAATATTTCATATGTATTATAGACTGATACAATGGATAAGTCATTGGGGGTATGTATAGCGATACCAAAACTCTATTTATAGTTAACCTCAAAATGGCATTAACTTATTTTTGATGTTAAATTCCAATAAAATATAATAAATTACACCCTTTAATCAAGCTTATTAATAAAGGTGTATTAACCAAAAATACTAAGGGTGAAATATTAAGGGTGTCCTTTAGGCTTATGTTAAGATCCTACTATAAAATATACTAAACAACACACTCTCAACTCAAATACACACACTCTCACACATTTGCTTGGAAATAAACTCACAGAAACATCATATTAATTTGTATGATAACATAAATTTGCATAAAGGAACAATCTCACAATAGATAGAATCGTAGGCCTCTTCGAGGGGGCAACCTCCTTCAATACTTCATTAATTTGCAAAAAGATGGTTACATTGGTGCCTTTTCGGGTATTTAAGGAGTTTCCTTCCAAGGTTGGCTTACATGCAAAATGCCACCTGGATTACATGCATAATGCCACCCGAATTACATGCATAGTGCCACTTTGAATTACATGCACAATGCCACTCGAATTACATGCACAATGCCACTCGAATTACATGCACAATGCCACCTTACCTAACCTATCTACCATGTGTTACATAGAAAAGGGTGCCATTTGTCATAGGCACTACCTAAGCTAAAACTTAGAACATTACAAAATATTAATCATGGGTACTACCCACGTTCACTAGGAATTATTACATCAAGGAAGTTATTACATTAAGGGTTAGGATGAGATCCTAACATGCCCTTCTCCTTGAAGAAGCTTTGTCCTCAAAGCTGAAAATGAGGAAACTGTTGTTGGAGTTGATGGAGAGACTCCCATGTAGCATCCTCAGGTTGAAGTCCATGCCACTGAACCAGGACCTCTGTAATGGTACGGTTGCGCAGAGTGCGAGTTCGACGATCCAGCAATTGCTCAGGTGCAAGTAAGATGGAGCCTTCTTCATCCAATTCGGGGAGTGTTGATTGAACCTGTACCTTTGTGCCCACAACTTTCTTGAGAAGGGAAACATGAAAAATAGGGTGGATCTTGGAAGTGGGGGGAAGAGCCAATTTGTAAGTTGTTGGACCAATCCGTTGTAGAACCTGATAAGGACCATAGAATTTTGGAGCGAGCTTCTGACACCTGCGAAGTTGTAGGGATGATTGTTTGTATGGTTGCAAGCGAAGGAAGACCATATCACCCACATCAAAAATGCGCTCAGAACGATGTTGATCAGCTTGTTGGCGCATCCGATTCTGGGCCATGTTCAAATTTTGCTTGAGTTGGCGGAGGACCTCGGTGTGTTGACTCAGAGCATTGTCAACGGCCTGGACCTTGGAGCTGCCCGAAATGTAGGAGGAAGGCGTGAGTGGAGGGCACCCGTAAACTGCCTCAAACGGTGTGAGTTTGGTGGCGGTATGATAGGAAGTGTTGTACCACCATTCGGCCAAGGAAAGCCATTTTGCCCAATGAGTAGGATGATCGGAGGCAAAGCAGCGAAGGTAGGTTTCCAAGCATTTATTAACAACCTCTGTTTGACCATCCGTTTGCGGATGGTAGGCTGAACTCATTTTGAGCTGAGTCCCCTGCAACTTAAACAACTCTTGCCAAAAATTGCTAGTAAAGGTGGGATCACGATCAGATACAATGGAGGTTGGCATGCCATGAAGGCGAAATATGGAGTCAAGAAAAATTTGGGCAATAGTGGATGTTGTGTAAGGATGGGTTAGGGCACAAAAGTGAGCATACTTTGAAAGGCGGTCCACTACCACAAAAATAATAGACTTGCCTCCAGATTTAGGTAGCCCTTCTATGAAGTCCATGGAGATGTCAGTCCACACCTGATCTGGTATCGGCAATGGTTGAAGAGTGCCCGGAGAGCGCACTATTTCCCCTTTCATCCTTTGACATGTGTCGCAGTCAGCTACAAAAGAGCGAATGTCCTATTTCATACCTTTCCAAAAGAAGGTGCGCTTGAGTCGCTCATAAGTTTTTAGGAACCCTGAATGGCCAGCAGATGGAGTAGCATGTGATTCCTTCATGAGGAGCTCTCGAAGTGGGGACTTAGGAGGAAGAACCAGGCGTTGATGGTAACGCAGATCCTGGCCATCCCAACTATATCCTGGTGTAGACTCTGGATCATCCCTAAGTGAAGCAACCAAGTCTTTCAAATCTGCATCCTGAAGTATTTCTTGACGTAAGGGCTCAATCCATTGGGGCAATGGTGCAGAAATGGCACACAACATACTAAGGGTCTCAAATTGGCGAGAGAGAGCATCCGCCACAAGATTCTCCTTCCCTTTTTTGTACGTGATGTCATAATCATAGCCCATGAGTTTTGATACCCACTTTTGTTGCTCGGGGGTGGCAACCCGTTGTTCTAGAAAGTATTTTAGACTCTGGTGGTCAGTTTTGATGGAGAAATGGCGCCCAATGAGGTAAGGTCGCCAATGCAGGACTGCATGCAATATTGCCAACATTTCCTTGGCATATGTGGATTTCCCCAAATTGCGATCAGATAGGGCTTTGTTGGTAAAAGCCAAAGGGCGTCCTTCTTGCATCAATACCGCCCCAATACCACGACCAGAAGCGTCACTTTCAATGACAAATTTTTTTAGAGAAGTCTGGCATGGCTAAAACTGGAGTGGTGGTCATGGCATGCTTGAGGTCCAGGAATGCTTGCTCAATCGGCCCTGTCCAAGTAAAAGAATCCTTCTTCAACATGGAGGTGAGGGGGGTGGCTATCTTTCCATAATTGCAGACAAATTTACGGTAATATCCTGTAAGCCCTAAAAATCCTCGAAGCCCCTTGAGTGTGCGAGGTTTCGGCCATTCTTGGACTCGCTTGGATCTTCTTAGGGTCAACCTTGACACCATCCTTTGAGACAATGTGTCCCAGATACTCTACTTCAGTCAAACCAAAGGAGCACTTGGACCTTTTTGCAAATAGTTTATGGTCGGCCAATAGTTGGAGGGTTTGATCTACATGCTTGAGATGCTCTTCCCATGTGTGACTGTAAATCAAGATGTCATCGAAGAACACAAGGATGAACTTTCGCAAAAAAGGGCGAAAGATGTTGTTCATCAGGCTTTGGAATGTGGAAGGAGCATTTGTGAGACCAAATGGCATTACCAAGAATTCATAATGACCTTCATGAGTGCGAAAAGCAGTTTTAGGAATATCTTCATCCCTGAGCCGGATCTGATGGTACCCAGAGCGAAGGTCTAGCTTGGTGAAGTACATGGTCCCATGTAATTCATCTAGTAATTCATCAACCACAGGGATAGGAAATTTATCCTTGACAGTTATCTTGTTGAGTTCTCGGTAGTCAATACACAGTCGCCAGGAGCCATCCTTCTTGAGGACCAGTAAGACTGGTGCAGAGTAGGGACTAGTACTAGGCCGAATGACACCCGCCTTGAGTAATTCCTGTATCATCTTCTCAATCTCTGACTTCATGGCATGGGGGTACCTGTATGGTCTGATATTGGGAGGTGTACTATCCGGCAATAATGGAATGGCATGGTCATGAGAGCGATGCGGTGGTAGTGTGGTTGGTTCTAAAAAGATGGCCTCATGTTTGTGGAGAATCTGTTGCAGGTCTGGTGGGATTTCACCCATTGGGGATGTGGATGGTTGGATGGAGAATAGTTGTGCAATGACCCCACGTGATGATTTCTTTAGCAATTTCTCCATGCCATTTGAACTGATAATTTGAGGTGTCCTTGCTGGGGAGCCCTTGATGATGTGTGTTTGTCCATTTTGGGAGAACTGCATCCAGAGTTCAGCAAAGTTCCAACTGATAGTGCCCAACGTACTCAACCATTGAGATCCCAAAACAATATCACATCCACCCAACTGGAGGGCAAACATGTCCTGCTTGAGTTCATAGTCCCCTATCTTGATTTTAACATTGCGACACTTTCCTTTACAAGGTAAGGTTCCCCCATTGGCTACCATGACCTCAAAGGAATTACAAGTGTGGATATAGCAATTTTCCCGCTGAGCAACTCTAGGGTCAATGAAGTTGTGCGTGCTTCCCGAATCCATAAGGATGGAAAGACGTTGGCCCTTGAAAAATCCTGTAACCTTCATGGTTTGAGGAGTAGTAATGCCTGCAAGGGCATGGACTGTAATTGTTGTCTCAGGTTCCTGTTTCACTTCTTCTTGTGGAGGAGGTGTTTTTGGAGGGTCCTCATCCTCATCACTCTCGTCAAAGGTATTAGGTTCTTCAACATCTATCAAGAACAATTTTTTGTGTGCACACTTATGCCCTTTGAAAAACTTTTCATCACAATTGTAGCATAATCCTTGGGCACGACGTGCATCCATCTCTTCTGTGGTGAGGCGCTTGGGTGCAGCAGGTTTATTATCAACTGGGTGTTGGGCTCTAGGAGGAAATGAAGGTCTATTTTGAGGAAACTTTGATGGGCGTCTTTGGGCAGAGAGTTTAGATTCGGCCAAACGGGCCAAACTGATAGCTTCCATCATAGTTCGTGGTTTCAACATTCTTACTTCCGCTTGGAGTTCCACCTTCAACCCACTGATATAACAACTCTGGAAGAACCCTTCATTCAATCCTCTTGTCTTATTGGCCAATTTTTCAAATTGAGCTTGGTACTCTCGGACCGACCCTGTTTGTTGTAGTTTGGTCAAGGCCCTCGTAAAGTCCTCATACTCACTAGGACCAAATCGAGTGAGTAGTTGGGATTCAAAATCCTCCCAAGAGAGATTTGGGTAGGCAAGACGTAACCATTGAAACCAATGTAGAGCCTCAGATTCCAAGTTAAAGGAAGCCATCTGGACTCGATGAAATATGGGGACATTATGAAGTCTAAAGAATTGGTCAACCCGACATAGCCACCCATCAACATCCTTCCCACTAAATTTGGGAAAGTCCAATTTGGGCATTCTAAAGGGTGGATCATGGTCATGATTCCTTGTAGAACTCTCAGCTTGGTATTCTGATTTGGGTGGTCCTCTTTTCAGTTTGTTGTCTACTTCTGTCAGTGCTTCTTCTAAGCGGTTGCTAGTGGCCTCATGCTCTAGGCGAAGACCTTGGACTTCTTCCCTTATGGAGTGAAAAGCCGAGTTCAAGTTCTCAATGGCTTTTGTTAGGGATTCCAAGTGTTCTAGTTCTTTTTGGTGTCCACGGGTACCCTGGGCCATTTTTAAACCTTTTGTGACCAGTTACTAAAAATAGAATTGAGTTTTTAGGACTTACTATTTTTAGTAAGTGCCCAAAAAAGTGCTTGGGTGCTATATATCAAAACGATCAGCTCAAAGAGGTGGTCACAATGAGCTATATCTCTCAACACTACTTTTTGGCACCCCAGACTTTTTTTTTTTATTTTTTTTCGAGTCTAACGATGTTTACGTTTTGATTCTGAGCTATAGAGCAAAAGTTGGGTACTGGAGCACTATCTATAATCGGCCTCGTGTCATGCTCTCACTGCCCAGTCCTAACCTCACTAGCCCCAAGATTCTCTGTATTTTGTAGGTGACTGTTATGACAGTTCTGTTCTGACCCTGAAGACTGTGAATTCTGCCCCGACTGTGTTGACCTCTCTGACTCGATCGTGTGACTGCCATTGTAAATTTGACTATTATTCTCCAGATCGTCAACTTAAGTGTCACCCTCATGGCCTATCCCGAATGCATGTCCTTTTTGTTATTTTTTTAGTAGAGGACTCCTTTCTCATATGCTCACTTTTGGGGATTTGAAATGCAGGTTTACGAATAGGGAGGTTTGGTTTTTTTTTTTTATATTTTCATTTTTTACAGGTTGAAGTTTTAACAGAACCAGGGAATGCTAGGTAGAGGAGTATGTACCACCCATAGGCCCTCTAATATACCGACAGTGATGAACAATAGTGCTCGGACCAATATTTCAGGCCACTACTCAAGGAGGATTCCACACATACCCTTGAGCACACTACCTGCCTCTCTGACAATACGGGAGGGTAATCGTCCAGGATGTTGTGTCCCGTAGACTATGAGTAATACAAGGCCGAAGAGCTTCCTAATGGCTAAAAGTTTGTTTAAACCTAGATGGTCTCCCGATATACCCGAAGATACGTGGGAGCTCAAGTCCGTGCGCGAGTTCTATCTCGAGGCTTGGGTATTGGAGCCTGATCGCCCCTCACTTCACTAGACGCTTTATGGGCTATCTAGCTTAGCCAATAACGATAGATCCTTCGCGATATTTTAAAACCCCCAGTACAGGGTTTCTACCTACTCAACTAAAAATATTTTTTTTTTTTGGTCTGGAAAAAAATGCACTGTATTTTTTGGATTTTTTTTTTTAATAAGGAAAAACAGGAATGGGAAAAACACACAGAATTTATACCTAACAGGCGGATTGGATGGCAAGAATCATTGCAGTTGCAGCAGAACTTGGCCCTGGAAAGCGCTCTGATACCACTTGTTAAGATCCTACTATAAAATATACTAAACAACACACTCTCAACTCAAATAAACACACTCTCACACATTTGCTTGGAAATAAACTCACATAAACATTATAACAATATTCAGAATTAAATGCATATGATAACAAAAATTACTTAAAAGGAACAATCTCACAATAGATAGAATCGCAGGCCTCTTCGAGGGGGCAACCTCCTTCAACACTTCATTAATTTGCAAAAAGATGATTACATTGGTGCCTTTTCGGGTATTTAAAGAGTTTCCTTCCAAGGTTGGCTTACATGCAAAATGCCACCTGGATTACATGCATAATGCCACCCGAATTACATGCATAGTGCCACTTTGAATTACATGCACAATGCCACTCGAATTACATGCATAATGCCACACGAATTACATGCACAATGCCACTCGAATTACATGCACAAGGCCACCTTACCTAACCTATCTACCATGTGTTACATAGAAAAGGGTGCCATTTGTCATAGGCACTACCTAAGCTAAAACTTAGAACATTACAAAATATTAATCATGGGTACTACCCACGTTCACTAGGAATTATTACATCAAGGAAGTTATTACATTAAGGGTTAGGATGAGATCCTAACATGCCCTTCTCCTTGAAGAAGCTTTGTCCTCAAAGCTGAAAATGAGGAAACTATTGCTTGGAGTTGATGGAGAGACTCCCATGTAGCATCCTCAGGTTGAAGCCCATGCCACTGAACAAGGACCTCTGTAATGGTACGGTTGCGCAGAGTGCGAGTTCGACGATCCAGCAGCTGCTCAGGTGCAAGTAAGATGGAGCCTTCTTCATCCAATTCGGGGAGTGTTGATTGAACCTGTACCTTTGTGCCCACAACTTTCTTGAGAAGGGAAACATGAAAAATAGGGTGGATCTTGGAAGTGGGGGGAAGAGCCAATTTGTAAGTTGTAGGGCCAATCCGTTGTAGAACCTGATAAGGACCATAGAATTTTGGAGCGAGCTTCCGACACCTGCGGAGTTGTAGGGAAGATTGTTTGTATGGCTGCAAGCGAAGGAAGACCATATCACCCACATCAAAACTGTGCTCAGAACGATGTTGATCAGCTTGTTGGCGCATCCGATTCTGGGCCATGTTCAAATTTTGCTTGAGTTGGCGGAGGACCTCGGTGTGTTGACTCAGAGCATTGTCAACGGCCTGGACCTTGGAGCTGCCCGAAATGTAGGAGGAAGGCGTGAGTGGAGGGCGCCCGTAAACTACCTCAAACGGTGTGAGTTTGGTGGCGGTATGATAGGAAGTGTTGTACCACCATTCGGCCAAGGAAAGCCATTTTTCCCAATGAGTAGGATGATCGGAGGCAAAGCAACGAAGGTAGGTTTCCAAGCATTTATTAACAACCTCTGTTTGACCATCCGTTTGCGGATGGTAGGCTGAACTCATTTTGAGCTGAGTCCCCCGCAACTTAAACAACTCTTGCCAAAAATTGCTAGTAAAGGTGGGATCACGATCAGATACAATGGAGGTTGGCATGCCATGAAGGCGAAATATGGAGTCAAGAAAAATTTGGGCAATAGTGGATGTTGTGTAAGGATGGGTTAGGGCACAAAAGTGAGCATACTTTGAAAGGCGGTCCACTACCACGAAAATAACTGACTTGCCTCCAGATTTAGGTAGCCCTTCTATGAAGTCCATGGAGATGTCAGTCCACACCTGCTCTGGGATCGACAATGGTTGAAGAGTGCCCGGAGAGCGCACTGTTTCCCCTTTCATCCTTTGACATGTGTCGCAGTCAACTACAAAAGAGCGAATGTCCTGTTTCATACCTTTCCAAAAGAAGGTGCGCTTGAGTCGCTCATAAGTTTTTAGGAACCCTGAATGGCCAGCAGATGGAGTAGCATGTGATTCCTTCATGAGGAGCTCTCGAAGTGGGGACTTAGGAGGAAGAACCAGGCGTTGATGGTAACGTAGATCCTGGCCATCCCAACTATATCCTGGTGTAGACTCTGGATCATCCATAAGTGAAGCAACCAAGTCTTTCAAATCTGCATCCTGAAGTATTTCTTGACGTAAGGGCTCAATCCATTGGGGCAATGGTGCAGAAATGGCACACAACATACTAAGGGTCTCAAATTGGCGAGAGAGAGCATCCGCCACAAGATTCTCCTTTCCTTTTTTGTACGTGATGTCATAATCATAGCCCATGAGTTTTGATACCCACTTTTGTTGCTCGGGGGTGGCAACCCGTTGTTCTAGAAAGTATTTCAGACTCTGGTGGTCAGTTTTGATGGAGAAATGGCGCCCAATGAGGTAAGGTCGCCAATGCAGGACTGCATGCAATATTGCCAACATTTCCTTGGCATATGTGGATTTCCCTAAATTGCGATCAGATAGGGCTTTGTTGGTGAAAGCCAAAGGGCGTCCTTCTTGCATCAATACCGCCCCAATACCACGACCAGAAGCGTCACTTTCAATGACAAATTTTTTAGAGAAGTCTGGCATGGCTAAAACTGGAGTGGTGGTCATGGCATGCTTGAGTTCCAGGAATGCTTGCTCAGTCGGCCCTGTCCAAGTAAAAGAATCCTTCTTCAACATGGAGGTGAGGGGGGTGGCTATCTTTCCATAATTACAGACAAATTTATGGTAATAGCCTGTAAGCCCTAAAAATCCTCGAAGTCCCTTGAGAGTGCGAGGTTTCGGCCATTCTTGGACTGCTTGGATCTTCTTAGGGTCAACCTTGACACCATCCTTTGAGACAATGTGTCCCAGGATACTCCACTTCAGTCAAACCAAAGGAACACTTGGACCTTTTTGCAAATAGTTGATGGTCGGCCAATAGTTGTAGGGTTTGATCTACATGCTTGAGATGCTCTTCCCATGTGTGACTGTAAATCAAGATGTCATCGAAGAACACAAGGATGAACTTCCACAAAAAAGGGCGAAAGATGTTGTTCATCAGGCTTTGAAATGTGGAAGGAGCATTTGTGAGACCAAATGGCATTACCAAGAATTCATAATGACCTTCATGAGTGCGAAAAGCAGTTTTAGGAATATCTTCATCCCTGAGCTGGATCTGATGGTACCCAGAGCGAAGGTCTAGCTTGGTGAAGTACATGGTCCCATGTAATTCATCTAGTAATTCATCAACCACAGGGATAGGAAATTTATCCTTGACAGTTATCTTGTTGAGTTCTCGGTAGTCAATACACAATCGCCAAGAGCCATCCTTCTTGAGGACCAATAAGACTGGTGCAGAGTAGGGACTAGTACTAGGCCGAATGATACCCGCCTTGAGTAATTCTTGTATCATTTTCTCAATCTCTGACTTCATGGCATGAGGGTACCTGTATGGTCTGATATTGGGAGGTGCACTATCCGGCAATAATGGAATGGCATGGTCATGAGAGCGATGCGGTGGTAGTGTAGTTGGTTCCACAAAGATGGCCTCATGTTTGTGGAGAATCTGTTGCAGGTCTGATGGGGTTTCACCCATTTGAGAGGTGGATGGTTGGATGGAGAATAGTTGTGCAATGACCCCACGTGATGATTTCTTTAGCAATTTCTCCATGCCATTTGAACTAATAATTTGAGGTGTTCCTGCTGGGGAGCCCTTGATGATGTGTGTTTGTCCATTTTGGGAGAACTGCATCCAGAGTTCAACAAAGTTCCAATTGATAGTGCCCAACGTACTCAACCATTGAGATCCCAAAACAATATCACATCCACCCAACTGGAGGGCAAACATGTCCTGCTTGAGTTCATAGTCCCCTATCTTGATTTTAACATTGCGACATTTTCCTTTACAAGGTAAGGTTCCCCCATTGGCTACCATGACCTCAAAGGAATTACAAGTGTGGATATAGCAATTTTCCCACTGAGCAACTCTAGGGTCAATGAAGTTGTGCGTGCTTCCCGAATCCATAAGGATGGAAAGACGTTGGCCCTTGAAAAATCCTGCAACCTTCATGGTTTGTGGAGTAGTAATGCCTGCAAGAGCATGGACTGTAATTGTTGTCTCAGGTTCCTGTTTCACTTCTTCTTGTGGAGAAGGTGTTTCCGGAGGGTCCTCATCCTCATCACTCTGGTCAGAGTTATCAGGTTCTTCAACATCTATCAAGAACAATTTTTTGTGTGCACACTTATGCCCTTTAAAAAACTTTTCATCACAATTGTAGCATAATCCTTGGGCACGACGTGCATCCATCTCTTCTGTGGTTAGGCGCTTGGGTGCAGCAGGTTTATTATCAACTGGGTGTTGGGATCGAGGAGGAAATGAAGGTCTATTTTGAGGAAACTTTGATGGGCGCCTTTGGGCAGAGAGTTTAGATTCGGCCAAACGGGCCAAACTGATAGCTTCCATCATAGTTTGTGGTTTCAACATTCTTACTTCCGCTTGGAGTTCCCCCTTCAACCCACCGATATAACAACTCTGGAAGAACCCTTCATTCAATCCTCTTGTCTTATTGGCCAATTTTTCAAATTGAGCTTGGTATTCATGGATCGACCCTGTTTGTTGTAGTTTGGTCAAGGCCCCTGTAAAGTCCTCATACTCACTAGGACCAAATCGAGTGAGTAGTTGGGATTCAAAATTCTCCCAAGAGAGATTTGGGTTGGCAATACGTAACCATTGAAACCAATGTAGAGCCTCAGATTCCAAGTTAAAGGAAGCCATCTGGACTCGATGAAATATGGGGACATTATGAAGTCTAAAGAATTGATCAACCCTACATAGCCACCCATCAACATCCTTCCCACTAAATTTGGGAAAGTCCAATTTGGGCATTTTAAAGGATGGATCATGGTCATGATTCCTTGCAGAACCCTCAACTTGGTGTTCTATTTTGGGTGGTCCTCTTTTTAGTTTGTTGTCTACTTCTATCAGTGCTTCTTCTAAGCGGTTACTAGTGGCCTCATGCTCTAGGCGAAGACCTTGGACTTCTTCCCTTATGGAGTGAAAAGCCGAGTGCAAGTTCTCAATGGCTTTTGTTAAGGATTCCAAGTGGTCTAGTTCTTTTTGATGTCCACGGGTACCCTGGGCCATTTTGAAACCTTTTGTGACCAGTTACTAAAAATAGAATTGAGTTTTTAGGACTTACTATTTTTAGTAAGTGCCCAAAAAAGTGCTTGGGTGCTATATATCAAAACGATCAGCTCGAAGAGGTGGTCACAATGAGCTATATCTCTCAACACTACTTTTTGGCACCCCAGACTTTTTTTTTTTGATTTTGGATTCTGAGCTACAGAGCAAAAGTTGGGTACTGGAGCACTATCTATAACTGGCCTCGTGTCATGCTCTCACTGGACCTCACTAGCCCCAAGATTCTCTGTATTTTGTAGGTGACTGTTATGACAGTTCTGTTCTGACCCTGAAGACTATAAATTTTGACCTGACTGTGCTGACCTCTCTGACCTGACTGTGACTCGCCATTGTAAATTTGACTATTATTCTCCAGACTGTCAACTTAAGTGTCACCCTCATGGTCTATCCCGAATGCATGTCCTTTCTGTTATTTTTTTAGTAGAGGACTCCTTTCTCATATGCTCACTTTTGGGGATTTGAAATGCAGGTTTACGAATAGGGAGGTTTGGTTTTCTTTTTTATATTTTTATTTTTTACAAGTTGAAGTTTTAACAGAACCAGGGAATGCTAGGTAGAGGAGTATGTACCACCCATAGGCCCTCTATTATACCGACAGTGATGAACAATAGTGCTCGGACCAATATTTCAGGCCACTACTCAAGGAGGATTCCACACATACCCTTGAGCACACTACCTGCCTCTCTGACAATACGGGAGGGTAATCGTCCAGGATGTTGTGTCCCGTAGACTATGAGTAATACAAGGCCGAAAAGCTTCCTAATGGCTAAAAGTTTGTTTAAACCTAGATGGTCTCCCGATATACCCGAAGATACGTGGGAGCTCAAGTCCGTGCGCGAGTTCTATCTGAGGCCTGGGTATTGGAGCCTGATCGCCCCTCACTTCACTAGACGCTTTATGGGCTATCTAGCTTAGCCAATAACGATAGATCCTTCGTGATATTTTAAAACCCTCGGCACAGGGTTTCTACCTACTCAACTAAAAATATTTATTTTTTTTGGTCTGGAAAAAAATGCACTGTATTTTTTGGATTTTTTTTTTTAATAAGGAAAAACAGGAACGGAAAAAACACATAATTTATACCTAACAAGCGGATTGGATGGCAAGAATCATTGCAGTTGCAGTAGAACTTGGCCCTGGAAAGCGCTCTGATACCACTTGTTAAGATCCTACTATAAAATATACTAAACAACACACTCTCAACTCAAATAAACACACTCTCACACATTTGCTTGGAAATAAACTCACATAAACATTATAACAGTATGAATTAAATGCATATGATAACAAAAATTACTTAAAAGGAACAATCTCACAATAGATAGAATCGCAGGCCTCTTCGAGGGGGCAACCTCCTTCAACACTTCATTAATTTGCAAAAAGATGATTACATTGGTGCCTTTTCGGGTATTTAAAGAGTTTCCTTCCAAGGTTGGCTTACATGCAAAATGCCACCTGGATTACATGCATAATGCCACCCGAATTACATGCATAGTGCCACTTTGAATTACATGCACAATGCCACTCGAATTACATGCATAATGCCACACGAATTACATGCACAATGCCACTCGAATTACATGCACAAGGCCACCTTACCTAACCTATCTACCATGTGTTACATAGAAAAGGGTGCCATTTGTCATAGGCACTACCTAAGCTAAAACTTAGAACATTACAAAATATTAATCATGGGTACTACCCACGTTCACTAGGAATTATTACATCAAGGAAGTTATTACATTAAGGGTTAGGATGAGATCCTAACAGACTTACATAAATGTTACCCAAAGGATTTGCATGAAGAAATATCATAGGCTTATAGTTTTTCATTGCAACTTCATAATGAATAAGAAACTTGAAAGGTCCATCTAGAAAAATAGGTTGCAGATCTTTAATAGCATTCAGATAAAAACCAAACGACATGTATGAAATGAGGAGAAATATTAGAAGTTATAGATTTGACATACTCTTCATCATCCTTTACCTTACCTCCTATCATAACTAAGTTAGCTTTTAGATCTTTGAAGTGAGAAATATAGTCTTTAACACTACTAAAATATAAAATTTTAAGATTGGAAAGCTCTATCGTATTCTACTAACTTCATTAGCACTTACTTTTCTATAGAGATATTCTCAAGAGGTTCATACCTCAATAGGATTAGTTTTCTTCCTGATTTGGAAAGTTACATCTAGTTGAACTAACATGAAAAAGAGTCTAAGAGTTTCCTCCTCCTCCTTACCAAGTTTATGATCACTGAGGCATTATTATTATTCATCATTGAAAATAAACCAGAGATTCTTGCTTGTATCTTGCTCTTTGAACTAACCAAGTGTTATAATTTTACCCATTGAAATGAGTAAAATACCCTAGTAAATCTATTTCCCACATAATAGCATGGAGAACTATAACATGTCCATAAACCAATGTCACCACTGGATAAAGCTCAAAATATCATGCAATATAGAAAAAAATGGGTTCCAAATACTTTCATATGCAAAAGTTATGGCCTCTAGAATTTTTTGGTATATTATCAATAAAATCAGAAGAAAAATAGAATTGTCAAAGCTTATAAAACAATTATGGTATCAAATGCAGCCACTTGGTGTAATGATATTGGATACTATCTTCTTCGATTCACAAATTGCGGATTGATAACTTGACCAATATGATCGGTAATAGATTCTCTCTCTCTCTCTCTCTCTCTCTCTCTCTCTCTCTCTCTCTCTCTCACACACACACACACACACACACACACACACACACACACACACACACATATATATATATATATATATATATATATCATGTGAATATTAATGGGTTTGTACCAACAACCTAGGGGCTTGAACCAATAACCTTACCACTCCAAGTGTGTCGACCAATGCACCCTACATGTTGTTTGAAAAACAAGAGGAAGACATGAAAACATACTACTTGTTTGATGTTGAGGTTAAATTACAATAAAATAATAATAAATTACACCCTTTAATCAAGGTTATTCATAAAGGTAGATTAACCAAAATCACTAATAGTGAAATATGAAGGTGCACTTTAGGATTATATGAACATGCATGTAGACTTACTTATATGATGCTCAAAGGCTTTACATGAAGAATGACCATAGGCTTACCTATACACATGCCCGTAGGATACATTAATAATGCTTATAAGCACTTCTTCAAACTTTTGGGCTCTTCCTAGCAAGATCATATTACACATATTTCATCGATAAAGCCTCCATGCATACCCTTGTCTAAAGAGAAAAAGGTGCCACTTTAAAAGGAAACAACCCCATACCTCCTCTTGTAGACACCAAAAATAGCACCAATCCGATTATGTGACTGCAAACACTGATCGCATTGACACACACAACCCCAAGGGCAGCCCCCAGAGGTCAAACAGTGGTCCTAACCACTCTCACAGCAGTTTTGGAAGGTCAAAAATCAATTTGGCACCTTCAGGCACTTTGCTCAATATCCATTCCACCCAGGGACGAATTCAAATTGGGATTTGCTCCTCCCCGGGATGAATTCATAATTCGCTCCGGGGTGGGGCGAATTGCAGGTTTGATGGGCAAAAAGTCAAATCTTGACAAATGGCAGCTCGGATCCACCACTTAACGCCTCCTTCATTTCATGGGAGCATGGGTGAGCGTTTTCGAGCGTTAGAGGCTATTACAGGGGCAGTCATGAAGCCCCTAATCAGGGAGGAATCTTCCCTCCCCTGGAAGGGCATGGCTGCCAAGTGGTGCCCCTGCATGCTCATCCCCAAGAGACCTCCAGGTCTATAAATTGGTGGGTTTTCCCACCCCAAAAAAGGGAGAGTAAGAGCAATTGTGAGCAACGAAGTGCTACCATTTTATTTCCCCATACACCCTAGTGCGATTTGTACCCTTCACATCCTTGATCTCTTTTAGAGAGGAGGTCATTGGGTGACTAGCGGAAGGGCGAATCTTGAGCTCAAAACCCGACATTTGACCACAGTATACCACCCAATTTTCCGACAACACCTTGTAAGGGATTTTGGACCCATCCCAAGTGGATTGGTACCGAAATCAGGCCCCAAACGGTGGGCGGTCCGTCCGGGCGCCCTGCTCTGCTGTAGGCCTAATCGTCCTTTTTAGGAGCGATTGGGGATCTATAGCAGATTTTTCTTTCTATCATTTTCATCTTTTACATTCAAATCTATGATGCTTAGATAGGTTGTCATTTAACTTTCGTCTCGTTTTGAACAATTTTGATCACATTTCTATATTTGTTCGCTTTTACTAACTTACAGGTAGCGCCATCAGATTCCCATTGACGGAGGTCAAATTGGGAAAATCCGACCATCTGGGTCTTCCCAAAATGCCCCCAATTAGCTAACCCCAAGTTTGCAGGTCTTTTGGAGCTCTCTAGGCTGGACATTTGGGACAACACCTTTTCGGCATTTTGTTGTAGGTGAATTCGTCCCACCCTGGAGCGAATTCAAATCGGCAAGGAATTTCCCGATTGTTCTTTTTGTAGTACCCTCCTGGTGATGTCCTGATGCCCCTATCAAATTTTTAGAGCATTTGGATTCATTTTAGTCTTAGTTTAATTCATTTTTCTCATCTATTTATCACAGGCTTGGGGATTGCATGTTTTGTTTTATCCGCAGGTGCTATTGATTATCTTTTGTTTCTTTGAACGCAGGATCAGAACATCGGAGGAGCAGCAAGGAATCAACATTCGTAGACACAAGCGGCGGCGACATTTTGGTCCGCCCATCTTACATGTGGGCACGCGGAAGAAGGAAGGCTATCCATGGATGTAACCAAGAGACGGATTTAACGCTCCTCGCCCCTGAAAAGGGAGGATGCGAATTGTAACCGAGTTGTGAAATACATCAATAAAAGAGAAGGGCTATTATTTCATTTGGGTTTCAATTCATGCTTTCTCCATTTCATGCATTTTTAATTCGTAGGATTCAGTGTTAAGCTTAGTTTCATTTTTTGCATCGTGCTTGGAGTCTTTCCTTTTTTGTTTTCGTATCCTCATGCTTTCAGTGGTGATCACGGTGGGACTCTGTCCTCTACCTTTTTGGATAAAAATTTGATCAAAATTTACCTTGCTTGCAGGTATCTTTTTTTTGGAATGCGGGACTGTTGTTCGTTCCAGTCTATGGCGAACACAGAACTGTAATTCGTCTCACCCAGGGATGAATTGGAATGCGCCCTACCATGGGACGAATACAGTCATGTAATTCATTCCATCCCGGGATGAATTCCAGTCTGTGAAGTTTTCGGGAAGAAACTCAGGACCGACAGATGCGGACAGAGAAGAGGTAAGGATTCTGCATTTTTTTCTGTCATCTTCTGTTCAGTGTTTCTATTTTGGATTATTTGTTTGCTTAAGGAAAGTTTTTCTTTTTGTTGTTTGCTTGTTTCCTTTTGCAAAATAAAAGGAACCCCACACATCACGTGGCAAATTAAAAACCAAGGTGCTGGTCATAAAACCCCAGCCCTTGATCAAGACCAACGGTGGATTTCATCACCACCTTGGCTTGATTTTTGCATCCATTACCCCGATCACAACTGTTGCTAGACGTAAATCCTGACGAAAGTTGATCGAGTGTAGCTGGGGTGATTCCCAATGCACGAGGATAAGTCTTCTATGGTAGGTGTCATAAACAGGGCGATTCCCCTTCCGTACCGCCTATGTTCCACGTACCATCTGCTCTCACGTACCTATAGTTTCCCTCACGTAAGGGCGGGTATATAGAGAGGTTGGTATATCGGCCTGGCAATGGTATATCGAAGGGGCAACCAATTTTGGGAGTCATAAGAGCCATCATTTGCATTTAAACGTTCTTTTTAAAAACCTTCAAAAAAAAAAAACAAAAACAAAAATCAAAAACACACTAAACCAGGTCTAGGACACACTTTCAATCTTTAAACGAGATAATCACTGCTTGTGTGTGTGTATGATCATTTCTGTTTAGTGTAGCATAAAAAAATCATAAAAAGAGATAAAAATCTACATAGCTTGTAGGAAAGCACCGCCATGGTGTACACACGTAGCCAAGCCCAATCAAGGGTGGAAGCTACGAAAAGTGTACAAGGGGGCACAAGTCGCCTCCGCTACAGCACCAAGGACTTGGTCATACCGCCTTGGCGGCCCGACCCGCAAGAGAGTCCGCATCAGTCCATGTCAAGATGGAACTATAGGGACACCCCTTTGAGGGACACGCCCGTTCATCATAGCCCCTTTCAGGAGGAGTCCTTACACGTGGCGCTCAACATAGATAAGAAGGCTCCCTTAGAAGCCCGATATGAGTGGCCACCGTGCAATGAAGCGCTAGAGCGGCATAGTGTCCATGAGGAGAGGCCACATGATTATGGCATCCCTCCTTTGCCCCCCATCACTGTTAGAACCAATAGACAAAATCCAGAGCGCAAGGCTCTTCAGACCGGGTGAGCTAACTCTGCCCACCCCTTTCACACATATGAAAGGGAGCACGAGGAAGATGATTACATTCCTCAAGAGCAAGATACAACATGGGGGCCATGCACCTCCGCACCAGCTAGATACCATGATCACCCACTAAGGCCAGAGCCTCAGGTAAATGCCGCCAACCTTGATAGAGGGAAGTGACCTATTGAGATCTCGGATCATCACGATCGAGGTAAGTGCATAGGAGAGGCATCTAGGCCTCCTAGGCTCAATATGGTGGAGCAAATCAACCTGGTAATCGCCAGACATGCCGCCCGCCAAGCGTAGATCACGCGGCTTGAGCAAGATCAACAACAGCTAGAACATTTATATCGCCTTAGCAAAGAGCGCATTAGGCACCAAACATATGAGCTGCTACATAACCTGGTGCCTGAGAGGGTTCCAACCCCGTGCACCCAAAGAGTGGAACCATATGCGAGGCACAATCCCTTGGTGCGAGATAGGTCCCCGCGACCTTACCAAGTGCTGCCTCCGAGACCTCCTAGACCTGAATGGGAGGCCACTCCCCGGAACAATGATGGGTACCCTCCACGGGGACCCACCTTGGGTCATAGGTCTCGCCCAGAGACTCCTCAGGCAGCTTACGAGGAGTATGAGCAAGAAGATGAGCGGGCCGAAATGCCCTACCTAGGCGGAGGAGTTGCCATCCGGCCGCCCCTTTAGAGGCCTCAAGTCTCCCACAACCCACAATGGGAGCAAACCAAAGAGGAAGAGATTAAATCCTCAGATGCATATAAAGCGCTGCTAGAGCGTCTGGAGTCTATGGAAACCAAAACTTCTGGGCCCCAAAAGCCCACTTTACGCCAGCTTCGTAGTCATCCTATGCATCCGTCAGTGCCAGCACCTCCTTACCCTGAACACTTTAAGCTACCTCAGTTGGCAACCTTTAGAGGTGAGGAAGATGCTTAAGAGCATGTGACAAGGTTCCTGAGCCAATGCTTTGGCATTCAGGACAATGATGCTTTGTTATTGAGAACATTTATAACCACATTCGTAGGCCCTGCCTCGGATTGGTTTACTCAGCTACCAAAGCATAGCATTAACAATTTAGATCAGTTAGTGGATGCGTTCCTCGAACGCTTCGCCTTCAATACCAAGAAGAAGGCATCACTAAGTGACTTAGCCAGCCTCAGGAAGTATGAGGAGGAGACCATGGCGGCCTACGGGAATCGGTGGAGGACTTTGCTTTCGAAGTTGCCCTACCTCCCTCCTATGTCCGACCTCACTCAGATGTTCTCCAAAAGTTGTTTGAGATCGATCTCTGTGCTATTGCAGCTGCAGCAATATGCCACCCTAGAAGAAGCCCTGGCACAAGCCAAAATTATTGAAGAGATCAAAATACAGGATGGCGAGATAGCCAAACCTAAGAAAAAAGAATGGACTAAAAACACTAAAGCTGGGACTATGCAACAAAAACCCGTTGTGGTTAACCAAGTTGCAATCAACGTCCCTAAGCCTATGCAAGCAACTCAGCCTCAAAAGGCTAATTATCAGGAAGTGCCTCCTAACAACTATGATAGAGAAAATCAGAGGCAAGAACAGGGTCAGCAGCGTCGCCCTAGGCGACAATTCACACCCTACACAGAGTCCAGGGACTCCTTGTTTGACCTCTTGTTGGCGGCAAACCTGATCAACCTGCTAGAGATTTAGACTATAGATCCCAATGCACCCAAGCCTAAGGGATATAGAGAGGACTTGTACTGCAGGTTCCATAGGCGGCAAGGACATGACCTAAATGCCTATTGGAAATTTAAGGGCTTGGTGCAAGACCTGATTGATAACAAGACCCTGGCGGTGGATAATCCCATCGCACCAAGTAATCAACAAATGGAGGTCTTCAAAGACCCCTTGCCTGCTCATGCTCCACAGGAAAAGACCCTACAAGTTAACGAGGTCACATAGAACTACCCCATGCAGGGGTATGTAGGGATGATAAGTATAGTGACTCGAAACAGGAGGTATCCGAGCACAAATACTCCTGCAGCAGCCGCAGGAGAGGTGCCAACAACGTCCCAACCACAACAGAACCTTGCACAACCTCCTCCGCCTAGACCAGTGGCCACACTTCGGACCAAACTCACTCAGAGTTTGAGGACCACATCGGCTAGGCTCTCCATATACGAGCTTATACAACAATCTATACCCCATCGAGAAGCTCTAATGGAGATTCTGAAAGCCATCGAGTTGCAGCCCCATGAGACAAATTCTTTCAACAACTTTGTGGGGCATGTCAAGCGATGCACTGAGCCGGTCATCACATTTCGAGAAGACGAATTGAGATCAGTGACTGATGACATGGCGGATCCACCCCTGCACGTTATCGCACGGGTCAACGGGATCCCATACAAGAGGGTGTTGATAGACATTGGCTCGTCCAGTAATATCATCACAACTGTGGCCTTAAAGCATCTGAAGTTGCCCGCATCTCACATCATAGCTTCCACCTACACTTTGCAAGCATTCAATGATGCAATCTGCTCGACAGTTGGCACAATAGTCCTACCAATCCAAGTGGGACAAAAGACCATACCTACATTGTGCCACATATTGGAGGGTGAGATGGCCTACAACATCTTGTTGGGCCGGCCATGGATCAGGGACATGAAGTGTGTCCCTTCGATAGCTCACCAATGCTTAAAGTATACATTTGAAGGGGAGGTGCATGTAGTCCCAACGGACTTGGAACCCTTCAAGTATTGTAATGCGGTGCAGCTGATGCCGCAATCGACCCTGCCATCAACGCATTTGGATTTCTAGTTAAATCCATCTAAATAGGGTCCGATTCCGTAGGCATCCCCGTTAGCAAGTTCTTCAAAACCCCAGCTGGGTTCATCTTCATCGTCTGGTCCTCCACCAATGACACCATCTATGGAGACCAAACAAAAGGACAAAGGGAAGAAACCCCTGGAAGAGGCAAAACCTTTGGAAGAGACACTGCCATCAGTATCAACTATCTCTACGGAGGAAATGCCTAGCCGAATGGAAGTCGAGGCTCCTAGTCCACCCGACATGGAGTGGACTCAAGGAGAACTTCCATTCCCTCCCCCTCAACCACCAACGATCAACGTTGAAATGGCCAATACGGGCCTGGGGGAGTATCTGGTGTGGAATATCATAGCAACACCCACACTAGAGTCCATGCAGGACATGGGGAGACCTCGCCTTCCCATTGGCACTATTGTCCCCCTAGGCTACCCACCGAACCAGACAAATTTTGTGTATGGGGGCCTTGATCATGGCATTGCACCATGCACGCAAGAGGATGAGGATGAAGAGCCTTTTGCTGAAAATGTAAATTATTTGTCTAACCCAGACTTTGCTCTGAGATACCTTGGCCAATGCAATTGGCACGGATATGGGTTAGGCAGATATGAGCAGGGGGTACGTGTTCTTTGCCAACCAAGATACCAAATTCCATATGACAAGTCAGGAGTAGGGTTCAACCACCCCTTACCCCTGGACATCTTGGTAGAGAACATGCAAGGCCTAGGGATAGGCAACAAGGGGGGATTGGCATCAGATCCATATGCCAACCCTAATACCATATATACGTTGAGGGATTATCTCCCATTAATGGCAATCAACCTTGTTGGCCATAGCAATCCCTTCCCTTCGCTCGAGAGAGGAGAGAGCTCGAGAGCTCATTTTTAGGGAGAGTCTAGACAATGGCAAGAAGGGTCCTCAGAGGATGAATTGGAATATGAGGTAGCACCATGGGACCCCTTCGAATCAGATAACAATCACTCACAGGTGATCCCCATGGATGATTATCAAGAAAGCCTCTTGACAATGTTCCCCCTGGATGCTCCCATCGAGCAAGCGCCACTCCAAAGAAATCGAGTTCCCCCGCAGAGAGTGGAACAACCTAGGTGGGGCCAGATCAACTTGCTCGAGCAGGACGAGCCTGTAATGCCTCAGATAGTTGTCGGAGCCAATGAGGGCTTTTGGATCTCCGATAGTGATTACGAAGATGAGACAAAAATGGCATATCTTAATCACATGCGGTAGATGCAGCATCGACACCCCTTGGAGATTAATGACATATTCGAACAATTAAACATAGTGCCAGGGCATGAGTGGTACGTAGACCCAGCACGGTGGGACCAAGTGTTGGATCCGCTACTCTGGGCATACGAAGAGCACCTTCCGCCCAGAGACCCTATAGTGACATCAGTGTCGAGGGTAGACCCTGTCTTCCTATCCGCACATAGGGCCGATCCATTCGTGCCCGTCCCTCTAGAGCCAGATCCAGAGCATAGAGAGCATCTAGGATGTTCGAGTAGCCACACCCATGGTAATGGAGGTCAAAATCATCTCATCAACATGATCTCCATTGACTTAACCGCCCCCATCCACAACCCGGCCGATCCGGCATAGTCATTGTATCTAGACATAGATGCCATAGACTGGGATCACGTCGATTCCCCTCCATCCCCATCAGAGTACTGGCATTTCGGTGAAATGCTCCATTTTACCCCTAGGCCAACTCATGATATCTGCCATGCTGAAGAGGGACCCGAGGTTCCTAATGATGATCTAAACTCAGCAAATGATATCCATTTGATCCCAACTCCACACCAGTTGGAAGACGGATCCCACATGTCGATCGAGGAGACGACTGACGTAGACATCGGCTTAGATCCAATGAATCCACAGATCATCAAGTTGGGGGTAAGTTTATCCCCCGAAGAGCAAGCCGACTACATTGCCCTTCTCAAAGAGAAGAAGGAGGTTTTTGCATGGTCATACAAGGACATGTCGGGACTAGACCCGCAGCTAGTCATGCATAATCTAATGCTTGATCCGACAGTCAAGCCAGTTAAGCAAAAACTATGCAAGATGCACCCAACAGTGGCCTTAATGGTCAAAGACAAATTGCAAAAGTTGTTGGATGCACAGTTTGTCATCTACATGGATTATCCACCATGGTTGTCCAACATGGTGCCCGTCAAGAAGCCTGATGGGAGGATTCGCATATGCACTGATTTTTGAGATCTAAACAAAGCGAGTCCTAAGGATGATTTTCCCTTGCCGAGCATCGATGCCTTGGTAGATGCTACAGCGGGCCACGAAATGCTTTCCCTCATGGATGGCTTCTCGGGATACAATCATATTTGTATCAATCTCGAGGACTAGCTAAAAATGACGTTCATAATGCCCTGGGGAACATTTTGTTATAAGGTCATGCATTTTGGCCTTAAAAACGCTGGTGCCACCTACCAACGTGCCATGACATACATCTTCCATGACTACATGCACAAGACTTTGGAAGATTACATGGATGATTTGTTGGCCAAGTCTCTTTCGCGCCCAGATCATCTCGATGACTTAAGCAAGATCCTTGATTGCCTCATGGAGCATAGAGTCAGACTAAATCCCAAGAAGTGTGTTTTTGGCATCACATCTAGAAAACTCTTGGGTTTCATAGTCTCAAAATGAGGTATCGAGGTGGACCCAAACAAAGTCAAGGCAATCCTTGAAATGCTTCCCCCAACTACCATCAAGCAGCTCAGAAGCCTGCAGGGAAAGGTCGCGTCGATCAAGCGCTTCATAGCGTAGCTATCTGACAAGTGCCGACCAATGAACAAGTTGTTGCACAAGGGGGTAGCATTTCACTGGGATGATGAGTGCCAGTCAGCCTTTGATGACATTAAACAATACTTGGCTTTGCCGCCAGTATTGGCA
The DNA here is from genome assembly GCA_028583015.1 of Wollemia nobilis. Classification (NCBI taxonomy): domain Eukaryota; kingdom Viridiplantae; phylum Streptophyta; class Pinopsida; order Araucariales; family Araucariaceae; genus Wollemia; species Wollemia nobilis. The sequence goes on along the minus strand of JAQPPZ010001036.1, from coordinate 1,606,547 downwards.
CCACCTAGACCAGGAGTGCCATTCTACTTATACATCTCAGCTACTGAGGTGGCACTGGGAGCCATGTTAGCCTAGAAGAATGAACTTCACAAAGAGCAAGCTACTTACTATCTTAGCCACACCCTGGTCAGCTATGAACTTAACTATGCATACGTTGAAAAACTCTATCTGGCAATGGTGTTTGCTACTAAAAAGCTATGCCATTACATGCTGAGCAACAAGATGTATGTTGTGTCTAAGGAGAATCCATTACGGTACATGATGAGTCATACTTATCATAGTAGTCGCACAACGAAATGGATCATGTTGTTGACAAAATTTGACATAGAGTTTATCAGACATAAATCCATAAAAGGTCAGGTCATAGCCGATCAACTAGCAGAGGCTCCTCTCGAAGACGATCAGCCTTTGGTCATAGAACTACCCGATGATGGGGTCTTCCATGTCTCAGAATCACCAGATTCTGATGATCCTGAGTCACAGGCCGACATAACCCTATTTTTTGATGGTTCTAAATGTGATCAAGGCGGTGGCATGGGAATAGTATTCTTCACACCGCAGGGCGCTCCAATGCCCCTGTCATTTAAATTAAATTTCCCATGCACCAACAACAATGCAGAGTATGAAGCCTTTCTCATAGGTCTTTAGACAACAATCACCATGAACATTAAATGATTGAACATCTTTGGTGATCCGCTGTTAATCATCAACCAAGTCAAAAGTTCTACAGGCCTACAAAGCCCTTGTGGACAAATTCCTGGAAAAGCTTGAATGGTACAACATCGAGGCACTCCCTCGGTCATCAAACCATTTTGCGGACACTATGGCCTCTTTGGGGTCGCTAATCCCGTAAGACCTTTATGGTGATATGACAACCATTCAAGTCAAAACACTATCGTAATCAGCGATGGAGCGAGCAAGCTCTATTTAACGCTAGGAATCCACTTGATCCAGATTGAGCCATCCATGGATAGGTTCTCTCAAATCCATGATCGTTTGAATCATGCCAACTGGGGGTCCTTGTTCTCCCCTACTCCCATTAATAGCAACACCACGCTATTCTTACAAGCTCTCTCCCGCTCAGCATTTTCTAGGGATGAACTTCAAGAGGGATTGGCTGTTCAGACTGTCGAGGTTTCCGATCAGCAGGATTGGTATGCACCCATCAGGGACTACCTCAAGTTAGGTAATCTCCCGCTTGGATTGACTCATGCCACAAAATGAGCACTCAAGAAGAAAGCGACAAAGCATGTCTTGTTAGGAGACATTTTGTACCGTCGAAGCTACGAAGGGATTCTCCTTCGTTGCTTGGACCAGTAGGAGTCCGCTTGGGCAATCACCCAAGCACACGATGGTACATGCGGTGGCCACTTCAGCGGTATGGCCATCGCAAAGTGCATTCTTCGCATGGGCTATTATTGGCCATCTTTAGAGCGAGATTGTTGCGCATATGTCAAGAAGTGCATGAAGTGTCAACATCATGCCAATTTGACACACGTACCTTCCCAGGCCTTGCATCCGATCCAGTCGGCTTGGCCATTTTCGTAGTGGGGCTTAGATCTCATCGAAAATATCTCCCCTACATCGTTCGGCCATCACACGTTTATCATAACGGCCATAGAGTACTTCACCAAGTGGGTGGAAGCGGTTCCGCTGACCTCTACGACTGGACCCCGCATTATGGAGTTCATTTTGCATAACATCATATGTCATTTTGGTATTCCATCCAAGATAATCTTGGATAATGGGATGTCATTCAAGAACAAAGATGTGCGTGCTTTGACCACAAAGTACAAAATTCAGCATAGTTTTTTGACACCCTATTATCCGCAGGCAAATGGGCAAGCAGAAGCATCAAACAAAATGCTAGTTGCTATCCTTAAAAAGATAGTCGTAGATAGTCATAAGGATTGGCACATCCAAATCCCACTTGCCCTATGGGCTTATCGCACTAGCATTCGGATGCCCATCGGGGCAACTCCATTTTCGCTCGTGTATGGCTCCGAGGCAGTCATGCCTCTCGAGTTGGAGATTCCCTCCCTATGCATATCAATGCAAGAGTTCATCGATGATGACATTGTGTGGCGAGCCCGGTTAGACCAGCTTACGTTGCTTGATGAATGATGCGTTAATGCTCTCGAGCATTTACGTATCTATCAAGAGCGACTTAAGAAAGCATACAACATGAAAGTTCACCTGAGGGACTTTCAGATTGGTGACTTGGTCTTAAAAGAAAACCAACAGAACTCTAGTTTGTCATCCCATCTAAGGGACAAGTTCACGGCAAATTGGTTAGGTCCATATGTAATTGATAGCAAAATAGGACCTGGAACATACCGGCTAGCCTCTCTTGATGGAATCAAGGAACTAGAACCCTTGAACATCAATCACTTGCGGCCATTCCATATTTAAAGGAGCCATAGCCCACCCAAAAAGCTCCAAGGATTCCCATAATCGCTTGGTCAACCCAAAAAGCTCCAAGGATTCCCATAATCGCTTGGTCAACCCAAAAAGCTCCAAGGATTCCCATAATCGCTTGGTCAACCCAAAAGGCTCCAAGGATTCCCATAATCGCTTGGTCACCCAAAAGGCTCCAAGGATTCCCATAATCGCTTGGTCACCCAAAAGGCTCCAAGGATTCCCATAATCGCTTGGTCAACCCAAAAGGCTCCAAGGATTCCCATAATCGCTTGGTCAAAAACAAGAAAAATTCAAAAACAATATAATCATCAAAAATAACAAAAAATTGCATCTCATTTCCATGCATACGCAACATCATCATAACAGTACAGAGCTCTTTTGCATCTCATCTACATACTCACAAACATCAATCCCTCAAAAATACAAAAACATATAGCTGCATTAAGCATCACATCCATACAATGCATATTTGTGGTCATACAGGTCGCAGCACCATAGACTGTCATTACTTGGCAAAAACCATCATCTTCCGCATTTTTCGCTTTATCAATAGTTCATCGCTCACGTTATTCTCACACATCATAGTTAGTTGTTTCTAATGTATCAAGAGTTTTCGTCATTCAGTCGTCATTAGCTGTCTAGCCACATACTGTACCAAGTCAGACAGATTTTACATAGGTAGAATTATACTTGGATCACACCTTGTTACGTAGCATCCCAGCACAAGTTAAAACATATAACAAAATTCCCAAGTTGTGTGAATGAAATATGAACCCTACAAAGCAATCTAGGTCACCATAAGTGAAACGGCTATCTTGCTCATCCCCCTGTGCGAATGACCCCAAGAATGCTGAGAGTTGGCAAAAGGACAAGCATCTTCCCTACCCAATTCCCCAAGAATCCCAAGTTCTCAAAAAGTTGCAAAACATCAACAATTTGCAAAAGTCAAAACTCCAAAATTTGACCTCACAACCAAAGTGCACACATCAAAAGGCACAAACAATAGTGATTCTCATCACTCCATATCCTAATCCCTTGCTCAAAAGAAAATTAAAAACAAAAATAAACAGTGATTTTTATCACTACAAAAGAGCAAGTATCCCAATACAATTGAAGAAAATAAGGGAGTCGAACTTGAATCCCTGGAACTCTCAGCATTTCGATAGGTCATGAGGCAAACCTCAGTACCGGTTTGGTTGATAGCCTATTGGTCACTGGTGGTAAACCTCCCGCATGATGATATATCTGTCACATTAACTTGTGCGTAGATCAATGTTTGCATGTGGATGAGCTAGCTTATGGTATCCTACAATAGCACCGCAGATTAATCTGACTAAACACAACAAAGGAGTTAGTGGAGCCATCAGGCGATCCTCAGTATAGGTTTGGTTGATAGCCTATCTGGCACTGGCGGTATCCTGACCTAACACCACATAAATGAACCCAATTGCACACACAGGGATGTGAAATAACTTGGTCCAAAACAAGTCCGATTCATACCTTGTTCAAAAAGTCTTGTGAGATAAAGTACAGTCGTGGCTAGGTAGTTAAAACATCTGAGTCTCAGAAAACCTTAACTACATTCAAAACCACCTTACTATATTCTCGCCATACCAAAAAAAAAAAAAACATGTATACATACAAAGCTATTCACCACAACAATCGCCTAGGACAAAAAGCCATAAAGTTCTAAATAGTCTATGGTGCGACTACCAAACATCACAAATTCAATTCATCCATTCCATTTGCATATCATATAAATTAGAAACATTTGCATTCATCAACAACATATGCATTCATCACTATAACTTAACATGCATACATCCATATTCATCAATCATCATGCATAAAATCAAATCATCACATGCACATAAACAAAATAAAGTCATCTATATATATCATCAAAAATGCCCGTAGGCTACAAAGAACCGGTCATGTGACCCCGCAACCAAAATCCAAAATCTCAAAACCCCCAAGCCTAAAGGCGTCGGCCACCATGATCATGTAGGATCGGTGCGATGAGAACTACCCCTCGTGGTGTGGGTCCTATGGGACCCCTCAGGGCGGCTACTGCTAGCCCCCGCATCACACCTACTACCACCTCCCTCATCCAATCACCTACGATGAGATGATGTTGACTGCTCAGTACCACTGTCCCTCATCCGGCGTGAAGAGCCACCTCTAGGAGGCTCAGGTAGCCGCCCATCGAGGCGGATAATCTCTCCCTCCATATCCATCCGATGTCGAGACCAATATGTCTCCCGTCGAGACCAATATGCCTCTCGTCGCAACCACTCTGCTTCCCGCCGATGGTAGTAAGCTATTGCATCGTCGTGTTGTGCCAGCTGCGTCCATAGGAGATCCCTCTCCTGTCCCCATCCCCCTGACGGTGTGCAGCGAATGCGCTCTCCCACTCCACCAGCTAAGCCCGTAGGAGATCCCTCTCCTGCAAAGCTTCCCCTAGCTCCTCATCTCGCCTTCACAATAGCTCCACCAACCACGCATTCTCAACGTGTAACCCTGACTCCATGTCCTCTGAATCTCCCTGATGCATAGGCACCTCTGGAACAGTAGCCTGCTCTGGCTCCCACTACTTCGGGACGTCCTACATCTCCGGCTGATCTGGAGCCCCAAAATCCATGCCCGAGTCATCCACCTCCACCATGTCTGCCTCCTCTAGCGGAGCTCCCCAACCCTCACTTGGTGCCTCCGCACCATCCTCCCCGGTTTTGCCGCCTCTACACCTCCTAGTGGTCCCTCTCCCCGCCATCCAAAACAGCTAATAAACTTGCTCGATGAGAGTGCTTTGGCACTTGACATTCTGGGCATGTAAAACAGATGTCGGGGTCACAAATCCTCACTATCCTACTCCCTAATAAGGCTACCATAGCCGGACCGCTCCACAAAAGACGAATTTTCAAGAATTTCATCCCCAAACGACGTCGCCAAAAGGGCCAAAACCCAACCAAAAATAGCAATAGCATTGTTGAACGAAGGCGCATTCACGCCTGACATTCTTGGCATCCAAAACAGACATCGAGGTCACAAATCCTCACTATCCTACTCCCTAAGAAGGCTACCATAGTCGTACCGCTCCACGGGAAGACGGATTTTTGAGAATTTCATCCCCAAATGGCGTCGCCAAAAGGGCCAAAACCCAACAAAAAATAGCAATAGCATTGTCGAACGAAGGCGCCTTCGCGCCTGGCATTATTGGCATCCAAAACAGACGTCGGGGTTATAAATTGCCACCATCCTACTCCCTAAGAAGGCCACCATGGCCGGACCGCTCCACGGGAAGATGGATTTTTGACAATTTCAGCTCCAAACGGTGTCGCCAAAAGGGTTTACACCCACCAAAAATAGGTCTAAATGTCTGACAACTGCACACACATTCAAAGTTAAATCTTTGAAGGCACCCTTACCTAAGTCATCTTAGGTCAAGTGACTCGTCACTTTTCTCATGTTGGTCAATCCCTCATCGATTCGTCGCTTGAGGGGGTAGTCACACTTAGGCACCAATCAACAAATACACACCCAATCATGGAAATGGCATGCATTCAAAGAATCATTGGCAAAGACAAATCATGCTCCTGCTTGGGGCGAGTAAACAAGCAATAATCACAAGCTGATCAATCACTTGGCATTCGTGAATCATGAACTCAAGGTTCTCACAGACAAAAGGTTGCGCCCTTTGCCTATTCATGACTGATCAATGTCCAAGTTCAAGTCACACCTCACCGAAAAAGGTTAACACTTGAATTGAGTTCCTTCGCTTGTCAAAAGCAAGGATTCAAGAATGCATGCCCTCTTCATACTTGGGGCATCAAGAGTTGGTCAGGTTACTGAGAAACCCTAATCATTAGTGCTTTGGTTATCTATTTTTGCTCGACGTTGTGCCTTGTACAATGCATCCCAAAAAGTGGCATTTGTAGACACCAAAAACAACACCAATCTGATTATGTGACTGCAAACACTGATCGCATTAACACACACAGCCCCTAGAGGTCAAACAGTGGTCCTAACCACTCTCACAGCAATTTTGGAAGGTCAAAAATCAATTTGGCACCTTCAGGCACTTTGCTCAATATTCGTTCCACCCAGGGACGAATTCAAATTGGGATTCGCTCTTCCCCGGGATGAATTCACAATTCGCTCCAGGGTGGGGCGAATTGCAGGTTTGATGGGCAAAAAGTCAAATCTTGACAAATGGTAGCTCGGATCCGCCACTTAACGCCTCCTTCATTTCATGGGAGCATGGGTGAGCGGTTTCGAGTGTTAGAGGTTGTTACAGGGGCAGTCATGAAGCCCCTAATCAGGGAAGAATCTTCCCTCCCCTAGAAGGGCATGGCTGCCAAGTGGCGCCCCTGAATGCTCATCCCCAAGAGACCTCCAAGTCTATAAATTGGTGGGTTTTCCCACCCCAAAAAAGGGAGAGTAAGAGCAATTGTGAGCAACGAAGTGCTGTCGTTTTATTTCCCCATACACCCTAGTGTGATTTGTACCCTTCACATCCTTGATCTCTTTTAGAGAGGAGGTCATTGGGTGACTAGCGGAAGGGCGAATCTTGAGCTCAAAACCTGAAATTTGACCATAGTATACCACCCAATTCATTGAAAACACCTTGTAAGGGATTTCGGACCCATCCCAAGTGGATTGGTACCGAAATCAGGCCCCAAACGGTGGGCGATCCGTTCGGGCGCCCTGCTTTGCTGCAGGCCTAATCGTCCTTTTTAGGAGCGATTGGGGATCTGTAGCAAATTTTGATTTCTATCATTTTTGTCTTTTGCATTCAAATATATGATTCTTAGATAGGTTTTCATTTAACTTTCGTCTCGTTTTGAACAATTTTGATCGCGTTTCTATATTTGTTCGCTTTTACTAACTTGCAGGTAGCGCCATCAGATTCCCATTGACGGAGGTCAAATTGGGAAAATCCGACCATCTGGGTCTTCCCAAAATTCCCCCAATTAGCTAACCCCAAGTTTACAGGTCTTTTGGAGCTCTCTAAGCTAGACATTTGGGACAACACCTTTTCGACGTTTTGTTGCAGGTGAATTCGTCCCGCCCTAGAGCGAATTCAAATCGGCAAGGAATTTCCCAACTGTTCTTTTTGCAGTACCCTCCTGGTGATGTCCTGATGCCCCTTTCAAATTTTTAGAGCATTTGGATTCATTTTAGTCTTAGTTTAATTCATTTTTCTCATCTATTTATCACAGGCTTGGGGATTGCATGTTTTGTTTTATCTGCAGGTGCTATTGATTATCTTTTGTTTCTTTGAACACAGGATCAGAACATCGGAGGAGCAGCAAGGAATCAACATTCGCAGACATAAGCGGTGGCGACATTTTGGTCTACCCATCTTACATGTGGGCATGCGGAAGAAGGAAGGTTATCCATGGATGTAACCAAGAGACGGATTTAACGCTCCTCGCCCCTGAAAATGGAGGATGCGAATTGTAACCGAGTTGTGAAATACATCAATAAAAGAGAAGGGTTGTTATTTCATTTGGGTTTCAATTCATGCTTTCTCCATTTCATGCATTTTTAATTCGTAGGATTTAGTGTTAAGCTTAGTTTCATTTTTTGCATCGTGCTTGGAGTCTTTTCTTTTTTGTTTCTGTATCCTCATGCTTTCACCTCTTAATAAGGCAATTGGGGCTCCTCGCTAATGTAGGTATCTATAATCATTCTCACATGTTAGGTCCTATTGGTGTTAAGCTTCACTTGAGGCCATGACCCACTTTTGTATTAAATTTATTATATATCCTTTTGGGCCTTTGCACTCCTTGTAAAGATAGGTTTATTGTACTATTTTGTTAATAAAATTGAAGGCCAAACCTTTAATATTGAATTAAATGTCACTTGTAATTGGGTAATTATACCCCTTTTAATTATTGATTGGAGTACTTTTTTTCTTTTAGTAAGATTATTTTGGTGTTGATAGATACCCTTCATAATGCATATAGTGGTTGTTAATCTCCATTACTCGAGTCTTTGCTTTTGATAATATTATGCTTCTATAGCATTTTCAAACAATTTATTTGTGAGGAGTTTGTAGGAAATTTATGTGTTGTAGAACTTCTTAAGATGTTTTTTTCAAAACCATAGGTAGACCCGGACTGTAAGGATCTAACTATGTTGCAACTTTTTTTTACCATGGTAGAAATATTCATTGAAAAGTTCTTCCTCTCTTAACATTCAATCCATTTTATGTTTTGACTAGAGGGAGGCCCTAGTTGTGGGATTGGATATTTCAAGGGCATTTAAAAGCCCTACTTGTCTTTAATGATTTTTTTAAAAAGCCTTTTCCCTTTTTGGCTTTGGATTGTGTGGTATCAATGCAACACAAATGACACGATAGTGTGCACAACCAAGGAAAAATGAAAAGGTCAATTAATTTTTGGAAGCCTATGTATGCTAGAGAAGTCATTGGAAGACTTTTGTGCATAACAAAGTCCTCAAAACCACTTGATAAAGTTATTAAAATGGTCTGATAACTTTATATTTACATTAGCGAGAAAGGATGGCTTCATTGGTTGCAATTCAAAAAAAAGTATTTACATTAGCGAGAAAGGATGGCTTCATTGGTTGCAATTCAAAAAAAAGTTGTGTAGAGGAACCTAGCAATACAAATAGACGAACTAGTTATATTTGTATCAATTTACAAAGAAATAGTGGCTTTTAGTTTAACACATTTCATCCTATTGCTTTATATATCTTGTTTTTATGTCAAAAAATTTCCTCTTTAACTCCATAATTTTAAAATTTTAAATTTTAAAGCAAAATATTTTGTTAAATATTCTAACTTCTAGAGGAAAAAATAAATGTGCACTCTTGAAGGTATTGGAGATAGTTGATGGAGGTTTCTAAGGCCTGCTTGTGGATGGATTCCATCATTGGTAAACCAAGTTTAGTCTAAGTGAGGATGTGGGCATGAAGAAATTTGGCATTCAAGTTATAACACATGTTTTTGGTGAGAAGAAAAGCCTTTAATCGAGAAATCAAAAACAGAAAATGATAATACTATGCATAAACATGTAGATACTCCTATTATTTCATCTATGCTCTCACAATTTATCTTATTTTTACTTCAAAACAAATAAATAACAAATTTGTTTTAGAAACCAATTTTTTTCTAAATTATATTTAAAGTTGAATAAAATATTATTTTTAATTATATATATAGCGTTGTTTAACATCATAGATTCTTGTTAGACGTCAACTTGGAACCTCTTCGACCATAACTAGAGGGTATGGTAGCGTTACTTTTACTTTTAAATGGTAGTTACTATGCCCTGGCGTATATATATACAATTCCTCAAACCATTTTTTTATTTTTTATAATTCAATAATAGGTTTCACTTTTCTAAGCATAAGGTAGCTGAATAAAAAGCCTGGTATGAAGCCTAAGGTAAGATACTACACCTTTATTACTATTTTCTTCTATTCTCATGTACCTATTTCAATCCATCGCTAGAATATTCATTGTTATGTCATGAGTTGTATATGCTAGTTGTTGTTTTACTCTTTCAAACAGGATTTGATAAAACAAAAGCACCTAGAATTGAAATTTAATAAATTAAATAAATGCATAAAGAGAAAGAAATGAAATTTAATAAATATTAGATTTGATAAAACCAAAGATTCATACACGAAACAAAAAAATAGTGTGTTAATAGACTTTCAATTAGTAATTATTAAAGGCTACAAATATTTTTGTTAACAGTTTATTTATTTTATATATACTAGAACATTGTTGTCTCTAACACTAAATTTAGAATAATAAGTAGTCTTTTAAAAAAAATTAATGTTATTTACATTTATTAATTTTATTTTTATTTTGAAAACATATGTTATATAATAATAATATATAATCTGACAAGTAAAGATAAATCGCACATAAAATGTTTTAGGATTTTCTTTTCATAGGATTTAAGTATTATTCATGATTTGTTAAGTAAATAGAATATAGACTCAAAATAAATAATAGATTTTTTTTTTGTTTTTTCCAATATATAATGTAATAGGATTTATTTTTGTAAGGTTGTATTGTAAGGTTAGTTTAATATTTTATAAATTAAAAAGTAAAAAATATATATATTATATTTATATTGTTTTAATAAACCTAAAAATTAAAATAAAATAGTGTTAAAATGAAAATCCTAAGATTATATTTTGTGATATAAGAAAAAAGAATTTTTTAAGATGATGCTTTGGTTGCAAATAAAAACAAATGAACAATTAATACATTCAGCAAAATTAAAAAAACACTCAAGTATAGTTTTTTTATTATTATTTATAACAAAAGAAACTATAGATCTTATTAATTTCTATATATCTTTCTTTTACATGTATATAATAACATACTTAAAAACTTTTTGATAATTAAATAAAAGTGACTTGTAAATCTTTGGTTTATTTTATTCTTAACAAACTCCTAAAAATATAGTAAAAAAGCTTATGCAATGTATACTATCCACTTAGACCTTAAGCATGTGTGTGCCAATTAAAAATTGAAATACACTCCTATTTATAATTCTAAAACTTACAATCATAGGTATGTAGTTGATTAAACTTAATCAAAGGGGTGTCCAAAGATCTAAAAGATGTGACGAAATGAGGGTTGGTAGTAGTCAGAGATAGATGAGCATATGATATTGTTGTGCAAGAAGTTATAAACAATTTATGTGCATGATAATTTGTTTGATATTCAAAACAATAACAATCTCAGTACGGAGGAGGCTGAGAAGAGGATAGGTACAAAAGACACATAGGAGGATTATGTGAAAGCCTCAAGGGAAAAACCATTCCCATGGTTTCATTTTTACAAAAGAGTTTGGAGCATAAGGATCAATAAATCTACCTTGACTTTAACCCAAACATGTACATTAACTTTCAAAAAACAAAGATATTAATTGAGGTCAAATACAACTTGATCTTAGAAAAGGTAGCGACGTCTGCTCAAATCAAGTACGAAATGAAAGGCCCCAAGTTAAAGAATAAAACATAAATAGTGAAGGAGTGTTTTGATTACATACCTTCCAACATCTTGGATGAGTAGCATCCTCAGGAGGTGGAGAGTCGAAAGAAATAAAAATAAAGCAAAGCACAAGTCAATATTTGCTAAAGTGCCTACAAGCCTAGTAACATTGGCAACAATCAACAGGGTTACACAGGCCACAATAGAGGAGCCCTACACCAAGGAAGAGATTAAAGAAACGATGACCTTAAACCCTACTAAGTAGGAAGAGGTAAAAGATTAGGGAAAAAAGCAACAAGACCCTCATGAGAATAAGTGTAGACTCCTTAGTTGGTATCGAAGGTAGCTCAAAAGAAATGAAGATTACGGAGATAGTTACTGAGGGTGACTTAGAAATTACCATCGTATACCCTAGTGAAGAAGTGACACAAACATAAGTTATCACTTCTAAGACTCACAAACCTACTACCACCATCCATACCATAATTTCTACTTTATTTCCATCTTTTGTCTTTGATTTCTCTCTTGATACTTCTTCTCAAGTTTCCCCTTCCTCTATTGCATCTTCACCTCCATTTGACACAGGCATATCCACTTTTCCAATTACCACTCCCACCTTACCATCCACCATTCTACCTTCCACCATCAACATCTCAGTCTCTACTCCACCTGTTTCTACTCCATTTATCCCCACTTCACTTGTCATCACCTAGACCATATCGATTGGATTCTTATACCTAGTCTATTGGCACATTTTCTACCACCATCATTGCATTCATTTCCATATTTGGGAAAGAAGAGTGTCATAATTATTGGTTTCTCTATCTAGGGTCCCAAATATATCATACCCTTGGATGCATTTGAAATAGAAGACCTATCATTGAAGGCTCCCAAAATTATAAAGGCACCTAAGGTTATGGGGCAACCTTAACAGGAAAAAACTCAAGTGGAGACCCAATTACACATAGTATTTAGCTCTACAAATGAAGTAGAGGTTGTAGAAGAGTAGGTTGACCCAACACATGCTATGAATCGCTTACCATTACAAAAAATCATTTCAATCATGTAGAGCATGGACATTGTGAATAAGTATCTATTGAACACTCAATGATCCATTGATTAGATCTCAATTAGTAACTTTTCACTATGAAAGGGATTCCTACCCTCAATGATAGAATACACAATGCTTTCCAAAAACAAACAAAAGAAAAACACATGCAAATATTATTCAAAAAATGAAAGAGATAAAATAGATTGGGGCACCCGTAGGCATCATAAATAATCACTATTTGTAATTAATATTATACAATATTTCAATGATGAAATGAGGAGTGTGACAGAGGTATTTATAACAATATCAAAATTCTAAATAAAATTGTAAGGCTTAACCTAAGATGACATAACAAGTAGAATTTATGTTAATTAGAAATATTAAATAAGGTTTAACCATAACAAGGTTAACCATGGCTCATTGGGTTTACATAATAAAATATTACAAAATAAATAATACAGTGCATAATGAAATACCCTTAGACCTATCTAATACATCATAGAATGTTAGCTCTTGATCATGAATCAGATTACAAATTTAACACCCACTTATAATCTAAACTGAGGGACCAAGGAGAGAATATATTATTGATAATAATATCATTTCCTCTTAATGAATTATTTAGTAGGTGTCTGCAGTTGAGGCAGATCCATATGAATTTCCCTCATCATCTAAAAGATGTTCACTTTGCTTCACAAACTTATCTTTAATATTTGCAACTTCGGTAAGCAATTATTTGTAGGATTACCCTCCCTATTATAGTATCCACACATGTTCTTTTATTTTTTTACAGACTTAACCTTTCCCGTGGGACCCGAGACCTCGGACTTGTTACATCATTGGAATTCCTTTTCATGAGCCTCTATTTAAGGAGTTCCACCACCATAATTTTGTATTGCAACCTAAAATTAAATAAGAGAGAGAAATGACTAAGAGTACGAGTCTTTTGGTATTACAAGAATATCATAATCATATGAACCATTATGTAAACATCTAAAATGAGGGGGAGATATTAGGGTGGGTAATCTTACACATTTTGCATCATCTTTCTTGTTACCTCCAAAATATGTAATATCTGTCATTAATGCCTTGAATCTCACAATATAGTCCTCAACATTTTAAACCTCAGCTAGCTTAAGAGGTAAACTTTAATTCAAAGCTACTTACTTTAGTAGTATTAACCTTTCAAAAAAATTCATGTATCTTTGACCATACTTTTGTTAGAATAAGTGAATATTCTCTTAAGTTCTACTAGGAGAGACACACTTGAGTTTCCACTCCTCCATGTGTCAGGAGAACTCTTGGTGGTGTCTTCATCAGGTTTGATGAGTTGTTGTAATCCAACGACTCTCAATGATCAACTTTGCTATTTATACAAAGTTGATCCTTGGAATAAATCAATCAGTTCCACTCTTCTCTTCATCTTTTGTGTAATGCTTTGCATATCTATTATTGTGAAATTCTAACATGGTACCAGAGCAGGATAGATTTTGCTAGCATTCTCTCTTGAAGGTTCTAGGATCTGGTTCATTTGCTTTGGATAATTTTTTTTGGCTAACTTACTTGAAAGTAATACAGTAGTCACTTTTTATCCATAGTTTATTTCTTTTCTTTCAGCAAAATATTTATTGTTGAAAATATATATGTTGCAATATTTTTTAAAAAACTGTGTTGAATTCGTGTTTGAGGGTATTTTTTGAAATATTAAAAGCACTTCCTTTACTTTCGACACTAGGTTTACCCTGTGTGCATGGCGCTATTCTAGCCCATATTCAAAAGGAAAGAGTTTTTTAAATTTAAAAAAAAAAAATTCCCTCTCTTCGAATTCAATATAGAGCCCTCTCCTTTCTTAAACAGGCATTGCCTTCTTGTTGGAAATTCGAGGCTCCACGACTTCCTTTTGGCCCCTTTGATTAGGAATCTTGTTTTTTTTCACTTTAATTTTTGCGCGGATATCATCGATTTTTCTAACCAATCTCATTTAAGGTCGATTTTTCTAACCAATCTCATTTAAGGTAAAATCAGTGAGTGGTGGTTTTATTGTGTGAAATATTTTTTTTGATCTTCTACGGGACAACGGGTCTCCTCTACACCCGTTAAAGCTTGGCGCTCATGATGTTCCTCTCTGGCAGCTACGTGGATCAACTCCTCATTATCTAGCTGGCCCTTGGCATCGTTCCTCAACGTCTCTCCATTGTCGATGTTTGTTGTCCCTGTCTCAAGATCAAAATCTTTACGAAGATTTTTTTTCATCCTCAAATCTCTTGGCATTCACTCAACATCGGTCCTTATATTCTCCTCCTCCTGTAGAGTATTGCAATATGAAGTTTGCTATTCTAAAGTTTCCTGATTCGATATCAAAGCTTGCTCATGTTAAAATATAGCAATTTTTTATTTTATGTGTTTGCACGGATAGCTAGATCATCCAAATTTTTTATATTAACGTATTCTACAGGGATTGTTGGATCATCTTGGTGACGACTTGTTCTAATTGCAAATATTTTACAGTCTTCTGCAGGGATACCTTGATAGTCAGAGATCACGGCTCGTAGGTGCTCTTCACTCTGACCTCACCCATCCTCTGCTCTCGAAGAATCCCCTTTCTAGGATAAGAGAATCTTCATATTCAACACATAGGTATCTAATTATTAATTTAATTTATTATACATCTTCTCTGGTTCGATTCCTAAATGCGTAGATAGAAATCTATAAACGGAGAACGTCATGGCATCCTCGACGTCTTAGGAGGCCTCTTCTCTGTAGCATCGTCACCCGTAGAGGTCGAGAGCACCGCATCTTCAAAGTGGAATGTTCCAGCTTTTTTTGAAATATATTATTTTGATTGCAAGGAATTTAAGAAGGCATCTCCTTGTTTCTGATCGCCTATCTTTCTCTGAGGCCGAATGATTGTATAAATTCTTTTAAATCCTCCTAGATATATCTTTTATTTAGGTTATTACGTTTCTTTCGATCCTTCGTGTTTCGAAGAAACTCCTTTGACTCCTTTTCTCAGGGCCTTTATTTTTTCTCAAAAGGCCCTCTTGATCGTGAGTCAATCTTGTAACCATTCTAATAAAAGTTTTTCATTGGGGGGGTTGCGTGCAATTTATTGCACATTTGTGTTTCATAACTTTAAGGGGGGTTGCATATTCTTTTTGTCTATCTTCATCTATGCTCTTTACTTGCTTTTAAGTAAATCAGTTTATAAGGTTATAATTGTTGATATATAAATTTGTTTATTTCATAGAGAAGTTACTCAAAAAATATATCAAACCCATTCAAAAAAACTTTTTATATTTAATAGAATATTTAGGGGTTGTATCTTCTTATAAATTCATTTATTTCCTTTTAAATAATTTTATTTTAAAAGGTGTTTTTTGCTGAAATATTCCTTCATATTTCAAATGAAGATAATCTCTAACCCTCTTCATATTTTAATAATTTTTTCATATACTCTCTTATATATGTTAAAATTTTTGGTATAATTAATTTAGAAAATATTTCCTTTTTATCTTTTCTAAATATAATAAACTTCTCTTAAAAGAAAACTCTATAATTTTTTTCCAAAACTTTAAGTTTTCCCTCAAAATATATTTGCCTACGTTCCATGTATCATTGTCTCTAAACACTTACAGTTTCCCTCAAGTAAGGGCGGGTTTTTGGAGACTATTGGTATAAAGGCCTGGCATATATTTTTCTGCATCAACCTTACTACATATTGGATATCTCTCTTACTTATAGTTTCCCTCTAGTAAGGGCGAGTATTGAGTTATCCATATTTATATCTGGTTGATATCTCTGCATTTCAAGCCTATATTCCTTTAAAATTCTTCTCCTTACTTATAGTTTCCCTCAAGTTAGGGTGGGTATTGAGAAGAACTAAAAGGGATTTGGCAATTCAAAAGCAAAAATATAACAATCTCATTTACTTATAGTTTCCCTCTTGTTAGGGCGGGTATTTTGAGATTTGATATATTGAAAAGCTTCATATCTTCTTTAAAATCAATTGCATTAATCCAATAATTGAAGTTCTAAGGGGGGATATATTGGTTAAAACTTCAACTTTTCTTTTGTGTCAAAATGATGAATTCAATTGAACCTCTCACCCCTCATAACTTTCACACTTGGAAACCTAAAATTTTAAATCTTATCTCTCAAAAGGGTCTTACTCACTTGCTAGAAGAAAAGCAACCAAAATTTGAGAAAGAATATGAAATTTTTGTTCATAAAGGAAAGATGCACGAAACAATGGGTATTATTAGCTCTAATGTTCATGAAAGTTTGTGGTTTCACATTACATATTGTAAAACTCCTCATGAAAGTTGGGAGAAACTAAAGACCCTATTTGGGAAAATTGACCAAATGAGATCAATGCAACTAGAAGTAGAACTAACATCTTTGTCTCCTGAAGATTTTAGCAGTATTGTTGACTTCCTCACCAAGTTCAAAGAAGTCCTCACTCAATACAAAGGCAGTGGGAAGACTAAGACTGAAGAAGAATGCATTTATCTAATCCTTTCTAAGCTAAATGGTGTTTTTCAAATCTTTGCTACCACCTTTATATCTACCAAAGATGCTCTTGGTGCAACCTTTAATATGCCCTCTTTAGAAGAGTTTTGTGATAGATTAACTAGGGAAGAAACAAAGCTAGCTAGATACGAAATCTCTTCTTCTTCCTCTTCCTCAAAAGCCTTAGTAGCCTCCACCTCTTCTAAAGAAAAGTTCAAAAAGAAGGAAAAGAACCCCATAACTTGTACTCACTACAAAAATAATGGTCACTCTGCAAATAAATGCTAGAAAATATTACAACAACTAGAGGCAGCTATGAAGGATCAAAATATAGACAATAAAAAATAAACAGGAAAAGCCCTTAATGTTCAAGGAAAAACCTCCAATTCTTCCTCCAATTATTGGGTCCTAGATTATGGAGCTACTCATCACATGACTGCTTCAGATAAATCCTTCTCTTCTATCTCCTCAAGCTCTACATGCAACATAGAAGTAGGTGACTCTTCCTTCATCCCTGTCAAAGGAAAGGGGGACATAACCATTGATGGTGGCTCTATAAATAATGTTCTCTATGTTCCAAACATTGCCACAAATCTCCTCTCCGTCTATCAGATTTGTACTTCTGGAAAGGGAAAAATAGTTCTCTTCTCCCCAACAGGAGTTGAGATAAGAGACTTTCAAGATCCCCATTCTCTTATAGCCAAAGGAAATATTGATCATAACTCTCACCTATTTCACTTCAAAGGGTTCCAATATCCAGAAGGGGCCTCATGTTTTGTGGCTCATGGTGATCTTGAAAGCAAACTTTGGCATGAGAGGTTTGGTCATCTTAGTTACAACTATCTAAAGGATTTGAGCACCCATAATATGGTAACAGGTTTACCCCAAGTCTCTTCTATTGATGGAGTTTGTCCTGGATGTGCTCTTGGGAAGCAACATCAAGATCCCTTCCACCCAAGTAGTTCTCTTAAAGCCTCATCCCCTCTAGAATTAATCCATAGTGACTTAATATCTTTTCCTGAACCTTCTTTCAAAGGAGCAAAGTATGCTCTAACCTTTATTGATGACTTTTCTAGAAGATCCTGGGTCTACTTCCTGAAATATAAAAGTGATGTTCTATCCCACTTTAAAGTTTTTAAAGCCTTAGTTGAAAATCAGGCCTCTTGCAAGATCAAGAAAATCCACACAAATAATGGGGGGGAATACTGCAGCAATGAGTTCTCCATATTTCTATCAAGTCATGGCATCATTCATCAACATTCTGTCTCCCATAATCCTCAACAAAATGGCATTGCAGAAAGGAAAAACTAGATATTAAAAGAAATGGCAAATTGTATGCTCCATTCTAGAGATCTTCCAAAAGTTTTTTGGGTAGAAGCTATTAACTGTGCCAATTATATTCAAAATCACACACCTCATAAAGCTCTTAACCATTTAACACCTGAAGAAGCATGGTCTGGGTCAAAACCAGATGTTTCCTACTTCAAGATTTTTGGGTGTACTGCTTGGGCTCACATCCCAAAGAAGAAAAGGAAGGCTCTAGATAAGAAAAGCAAGAAGCTCATCTTTTTCGGTTATTGTGAAGAATTGAAATCTTACAGGCTTCTTGATCCCTCAACTCATGAGGTCTTCTTTCATAGGAATGTCCAATTTGATGAAACATTCCCTCAAAAATATCCTCAATCTCCCTCTTCCTCCATTGAGCCTTCTCCTATAGTAGAACCTCAATATTATGAAGAGCCAACTCTTGAAGTTAACTTGGTAATTGATAATCAAGATGAGGAACCTGTAACTCCAACTCAATGTCTTTCAACTCCTTCCACTCCTTCCACTATGCCAAAATGGGCCCGCACCATTGTTAAAGAAGCCACTCCCTACATCCAAAATATTCCATCAACCAGATCATCCAACCCCATAGGCACTAGTCTTGTCTGTCAGTCTATTTCCTCTGATCCTCAATCCTTCAAAGAAGCCTCAGGTATCAAAGAATGGGATGATGCCATGGAGAACGAATTTTCTTCCTTAATCAAAAACAATACTTGGGATTTAGTTCCCTTGCCTAAAGGAAGGAAGATAGTTCATTGTAAATGGATCTTCAAAACTAAATATGGGCCTAATGGAGATATAGACAAACACAAAGCTCATCTAGTGGCCAAAGGTTTTTCTCAAATTGAAGGTATTGATTATGTAGAAACCTTTGCCCCAGTTGCTAAAATGGATTCTGTTAGACTGGTTCTTGCTCTAGTTGCTTCACATAAGTGGTCTGTCTATCAAATGGATGTAAAAAGTGCTTTCTTACATGGATATTTAAAAGAAGAAATATTCATGGAACAACCTGTTGGTTTCACTCAAGACTCCTCTCTTGTTTGTAGGCTCAAAAAGTCTCTCTATGGCCTCAAACAAGCCCCTAGAGCTTGGTATGAAAATATGGACTCCTTCCTTCTTTCTGTAGGTTTTTCTCATTGTGAGTCTGATAACACAGTTTACATTTGGAGAAATGAAGGCAATATCACCATTCTTGTTCTATATGTTGATGATCTTCTTCTCACTGGTAGTAACTTGACTCACATTTAGACTATAAAAGACTCCCTCTCTAAAAAATTTGAAATGGCTAATCTAGGTAAAGCTCATTACTTCCTTGGGATCCAAATAAGTCAAACAGATGCAGGAATTTCATTGTGTCAACAAAAGTACACTCTAGATCTTCTTCAAAGATTTAAAATGATAGATTGCAAACCTTCTCCTACCCCCTTTCAATCTGGCATTAATCTTAGTACTTCCTGCTCATCCCCTCTATGTGATGCAACTCTATACCGTCAACTTGTAGGAAGTCTGTTATACCTTACTCATACTCGCCCAGATATCTCATATGTTGTTGGCCTCATATCCAAATTCTCTCATCAACCTCATTTCAGTCATTGGCAAGTAGCAAAAAGAATCCTCCATTACTTGCAAGGCACTATGGACTTTGGGCTCCTCTATAAGGGAAAATCCATGGATATCATTGGCTACATAGATTCAGATTGGGTAGGTTTAGTAGAAGATAGATGTTCTACCTCAGGCTATGTCTTTTTCCTTGGTTCTTCACCAATAGCCTGGTTATGCAAGAAACAACAAGCAGTAGCCTTATCTTCTACAGAGGCAGAATACAGGGCAGCAATTTTGGCTAGTCAGGAAGCTCTTTGGCTTCAACAAATTCTAAGAGAATTTGGTTTCTCCCATGAAAAACCTATAACTCTTTGGTGTGACAATCAAAGCATAATTCATATTGCACGCAATCCAGTTGAGCATCAGTGCACCAAGCACATTGAGATACACATGCACTTCATACGGTAGCATATTCAGAATGGGGATATATACTTGGAATATATTCCAACTGAGAAACAAATTGCAGATATCTTCACCAAGTCATTTCCTTCTCCACGTTACCTTCAGTTGCGAGATAAGCTTGGAGTTATACAACTGCATTGATTGGTTTTATGAGGACAATCTTTGCCATACGAAGACAAGCCTCTCTTCTTCTAATAGTTGGTTTTTTCCCACAGGGGTTTTTTCACCACCTATATATTGTAAATGAGTACCTAATCAGGCCCAGTTACCGGGACTCATCTTTCTTTTTGTTAAAGAGGACAATATTCACCATACGAAGACAAGCCTCTCTTCTTTTCATAGTTGGTTTTTTCCCACAGGGGTTTTTTCACCAACCACATAATGTAAATGGGTACCTAATCAAGCCAAGTTGTTGGGACTCATACTTCTTTTTTTGTAAAAGAGGACAATCTTCGCCATACGAAGACAAGCCTCTCATCTTCTCATAGTTGGTTTTTCCCACAGGGGTTTTTTCACCAACTATTTATTGTATTAAGAGGACAATATTTACCATACGAAGACAAGCCTCTTACTTCCTTTTGATTGATGGTTTTTCCCACTGGGTTTTTACCATCTCTTCAAAAGAAATCATTGTACATGAGTACCTCATCAGGCCTTGTTGTCGGGACTCATTTGTATGAATCTCCCCTAGTATCACTTAAGGGGGGTGTTAGAATAAGTGAATATTCTCTTAAGTTCAACTAGGAGAGACACACTTGAGTTTCCACTCCTCCATGTGTCAGGAGAACTCTCAGTGGTGTCTTCATCAGGTTTGATGAGTTGTTGTAATCCAACGACTCTCAATGATCAACTTTGCTATTTATACAAAGTTGATCCTTGGAATAAATCAATCAGTTCCACTCTTCTCTTCATCTTTTGTGTAATGCTTTGCATATCTATTATTATGAAATTCTAACTTTGATAGGATCACTCTCTTCTTTGATATGAAAAAGCAACGTTGATTCAATCAGGAAGGAGAGCAAACCTAGAGTGTCCTTTACCTTTTGGTTTCAAGCTACATAATCTAGAACTATTTTATCCTCCTAAACAATGCACTACATGTTCTTACTTCATAGCAAGGTAATCATTTGAGCTCACCAAATATTGTAATTTTTTTTATTAAGACGAGTAACTAGAGTTATATGTTCATCTTACACAAATTGGTCCCTAACACCATAAAAGGTCCATGAATTGGTGGAGCTCATAAAATCATATAATTTGAAAAAAGGGACTCAAAATGATTTTGTATGCAAAAGTTGTCCTCTAGAATATTTGCCCTGATAGATCCCAAAAAGTTAAAAATTATCTCCTTAGCTATACCTTTTTAAAGGTTTGGAGATAATTTTTAACTTTTTGGGATCTATCAGGGCAAATATTCTAGAGGACAACTTTTGCATACAAAATCATTTTGAGTCCCTTTTTCAAATCATATGATTTTATGAGCTCCACCAATTCATGGACCTGTTATGGTGTTAGGGAGCTCATCTTACACAAATTGGTCCCTAACACCATAACAGGTCCATGAATTGGTGGAGCTCATAAAATCATATAATTTGAAAAAAGGGACTCAAAATGATTTTGTATGCAAAAGTTGTCCTCTATAATATTTGCCCTAATAGATCCCAAAAAGTTAAAAATTATCTCCAAACCTTTAAAAAGGTATAGCTAATCACATGTTGCCATGTGATTAGCTATACCTTTTCATGTGGTAATTCATGATTTGTTGATGTTACCCACTAATTATTCACCAAATTAGCTTATCAAACTTTTGTGGTACCAACACTTATAGAATTATGATTGGTGGAGTCTGATTAAATAATAATAATAATAAATCATGGTGCATGAAAGTCCCACATCAGCCATGGACCTTTCTTCCTCAACTAGTGCATATGAGATTCAATCCTAGTTATTTGTTGGCCTAACAACATGTTATCCAAAAAATGATAGGCTTTGTTGGGTCCTTGAAGCAATGCAAAAACATTTAAGACTTCAACGACCAAAGCAATAAACAATGAAGAGAATCAAACACACGTCCCAGTGCTAGCAAAAGTTTTGGTTGACTTGGCATAGCCAACTAGCCAAGTCTCCTAACTAAGACAGTGACCCATAGAAAAATATCCTCCATAGCAATACAAAAGAAAACAAAGGGTTTGGGTCAAGGATCGAACACATACCCAAGCCCTCAAAATGCCCTTTCATCACTTTGCCTAGCCAATCTATAGTTAGACCGATTTAGAGTAAAATACAACAATGTACTAACCAATCCCTCCCAACTGAAAATAAACCAAGTTGAGAGTATTTTGAGAAACCAAAGAGCTCACGTGACTTTCCACCATAAAATGCCCTAATATGCCATTGTCTTTCCACCACACCACCTCCAAAAAATGAATTTTTGGAGACATCTTCACCTTGAGGAAGATGTCCCCACGCATACATGCATGTCAATGCATGCGGAGGAAACCAAGCTCATTTGAATTCAAAGTTTTCCCATTGTTTCTCCATTTTAAGTTGTGGCCATGGAGAAATGGTGAGGGATCATTAGAAATTGATTCTTTAGGCAAATGGAGATAACACAAATTCTTCAAAACATTTGAGGAAGAAAATAAAACACGAAGAAGAGCTTACTTTTGATTTTAGCTACAAAAATGCTTGTAGAAACCCAAGGAAAAAATAGTTTTGAAACTTAGAAGAAAAATCTAAGGTACAAAGTTATCTTCCTACTTCAACAAGTGATGTTTCTCCCTACCCGCTCTCATACCATGATAGAAATCACAATGCTTTCCAAAAATAAACGGAAGCAAAACATACACCCAAATCTTATACATAAAGCAAAAGGGAAAAAATAGATTGGAGCAACGTAAATAGGAACTATCTATAGATAATAATACACAACATTCCAATGAGGAAATGAGGAGTGTGAGGGGATATTTATAGCAAAAAACAAAACCATAAATAACATTATAAAGTTTAACCTAAGACAACATAATAATTGGGCTTTAGGTTAATTATAAATATTTAATAATTTAACCATAACAAGGTTAACCATGGCCCATTGGGTTTACATAATAAAATATTACAAAATAATAAATACATTGCACAATGAAATGCCCTTAGGCCTATCTAATACATCACATAATGTCAGCTCTTAGTTATAAATCAAATTACAAATTCAACACTCAAGACATAGGTGGAAGACAAGATCAGATGGATTTTATTTGTACAAGCATACATTGTTGATTCAAGCCACTCTACCACCATGTCCTCAAATTATGTGGTCAATTTGTCAAGCCTTGGTCTATATAGGGTAAGCTACATCGACCTCATCCAATTTCTAGGATAGGTAAACCTGGCCATGTCATAGAACTACCTAATGTTGGATGGTGAGAATCAAATATACATCAAATAAAAAAGGAACTCACCATAGCATTTGAGTGCACCAATACCAAGACTCATCAGAGCGAGGAAGAGAACAAGAAGTTGAAGGATCAATTGAAAAACTTGAAAAAGAAAAGGAATGAGTAGAAGTAGCAAATATAGCAACTCAAGCAAGAACAAACAAATTTGTAGGTCAAAAGAAATTAAGCCTTAAAGTAGAAGGATGGTAAGATCTTCCAACTAAATTAGATTGCGAATAACCTAAAAGTTGATATTGAATCCATCAAATTTAAGGTCTCGACATTAAACATTATCAATGGCATTTGAGACAAGATCTTTAATTATGTTAAGTATTCCAAAATTTATGTGTAGCACTTTCAAGCATATGACGCTTTATTGTCAAAGGTTTAACATGCCATCAAATGTAGAGTTTAAACTTACCTTAAAGACAAACCACATATAAATTATGAGGTAGACAAACAATACTACCAACCAATAGCTACATCAGTTAGGGATTTCAACTAATCAGGTTATATAGGAGGAGTTCATGAATAAAGAAGCAACAACTCCTGACCATCTATAAGGCTTCCTACAATGATTTAAAGGGATTTGTAGAAAATCTCGAGGACTACATTAACCAATTGGTCCAAGGAGGAATTCCTAACCCTCTCTTCAATTAAAGAATCATTATGGTTGACTTCCTGACTATCTATAGAGCTACCTATAATGACTTAAAGGGAGTAGTAGAGAAGCTTAAGGAGTACATTACACATTTGGTCTAAGGGATGACTTCTTAACCCTCTTTTAGATTAGGGAATCATGGTTGAGAGGAATATGCCCAGCTTATTGAATAAAATAAGGTAGCGGTTTCTCAAGCAGCCAAAGCTTCTCCCATTAATACAACAACCAATATCTCCAACATTGTTACTAAGTGTGACACTTTATTGGAGGAGGTGAAGCCTATCCCTAAGTCTACGAATGAGCTACCTTAAGAATAATTTGATGATCTTATGACACCAATTACCTAGCTTAAGAGCATCAATATCATATCTCATCCAAAGTGAATTGCATTGTAGAATCTACCAATTAAGGGAATACCTATGCACAATTTTGAAGTTTTGATGACTCTACAACCCAATGGATAAATTAGTTTGAGGTTTGTCATTGACTAGTCTTCACATCCCTGCAAGTTTCCATAAATATAGTACAAGAAAACTAGACTGGACCAATACCAAGTGATTTGACAAAACATGCTAGGCATGAGAAGGAACTCTACTAATTTCTTAACATCCAAGTAGTGATGCAATAGAAGGAACTAGAATAAGGAGCTAGGTAAAATGACCAACAATTCATAGGATTTTTTATCCATCAAACTGGTGATCCATTGAAATCTAGTAAATCATTAACATAACAATTGTAGGAAGTATCAACAACCTGAAAGTAATATCTTTGTTATTTTGTTATAAATGTTGATTGTAGAAAATTGTTACTTAGGGTGAAAGGGTATATCCCTTACTTTAAATAGGAGCCTTGGGCTTATTATAAGCATCTTTTGGCCATTTTGAGAAAAATTGTATCATAATTCATCAAACCTCTCTTTGTATGAATGTGTGTGATGATGCCCCTACCTTTTGCTATTAGTCCTCTTTACCACTAAATGTATGCATGATATGGACTTAGATTATTGTTAGTCATTCTAATTTAAATGGTACAATTGATCCTCACTATGGTCTCTAGCCATATTCTTATTTTCTTGTATCTTATTTCATGTCTCACACTGTTTCCTTATATTTTTATTTTCTTGCATTTAAATAGTTAGATTAGCATAGGTAAGTGAGAAGATAATCTAAATCTAGAGTTTAATGGGATTGAAACCCTCTTTTCCATGGCATTATACACAATATCACATGTACAATCTTTCATTAGTTGGTCTCATTATCAATAGTTCCCTTTCAAGAACGATTTGGGTTGAAAGGTAGTCCTACATTTTAACAAGCTAGTTTAACAAGGCTATTTTATGCTAGTCATTATTTTTCTCCTAGATATAGTTATATCCTAAAAACCATCAAATAATAAAAATATTTGCAAACCTACCACCTTTTGTAGGATTGATCCATCAATGGTAGTGGGTAGTGGACTTTCAAAAAGGTCATGTTCAAGTTCCTAAAATCAACACCTAACCTTGTGTCTCCATTCTTCATCCTCATGGGGACTAGATTAGTGACCCAAGTGGAATGTTTTATCAAAAATATGATATGATATTGTAGTACTTTGAGGAGATATTTATTCATCACAAATCCTATATTTGGGTTCATTGGTCTTTGTTTCCATCGAATAGGTTTCAACCCTGGTTCTAGGTTAATGGTGTGTTCAATGATTTTCTTGTCATACACCTTTAGATATTTATAGATCCAAGTGATCACATCATTATACTAGCCACACAACTCCTTAAACATGTGGGCCTCTTCTTCTATGCATTCTCTTTTCATCAAGAGATTATTCCCTTTAGCCACCTAGATAGGTTGATCAGAAGATGATTTTGCTTTAATGCTAACTTTCTTAGTACTATCATCAAGGTTTAACTTTCCAATATAATTAGTCCCTTAGGTAAATTGCTAGTCTTGAGATAAATAACCCCATCATTAACATCGTCTCCATGCTCATTTTTTCCTTCAACATACTATGATCCCTTGACCAAGAATTCAATAATTTGCTTGTCATTGTTAAAAACTTTCAAAATATTTACATTATTTGGGAACACAAGTGTAAACACTACTTCTAGATCTTTGGCATACCTCACATATCTGAAGAAGAATCAAAATAGGGTTATGCATAAGGGGTTGGAACTGAAATGTACTTGTAAAAAAATGGAGAATCCTAATCAAAATCAATATGAATCCTAAGCAAATCAAATGAATCATCTTCACACCAAAATTTGAGGATGTTTGAAGCTCTAAAAAGTAAGATCATCTTTGGAATAAATTTTGACCTATTAAATCACCTTATAACTTCATAAAAATAACACCATTAGATCAAGCTCGAAAAAAGCTTTCCAATGAGTACAAGTATGCCTATGTTTGGATATATATTGTGACTAATTGATCCTAAGAAACGATTAATCCCAAGAATTTTTTGCGAATAGGCCAACGTCGAGGATCCTCATATTCACCAATTTCTAATTTTGGAAATCCTAATATTTGTCCAATTTGTGAATATTCACCACTATGCATAACCCTAGATCAAAATTTTCAATGAGTGTGGTTGTCATGTCTACTTTTTTTTTTATTTTCTTGGGTGTTGTGATAGTCTCATAAGTGTCAAAATTTCCAAGAAGTCTCAAAATTGTAGGATTTTAATTGTTGATTTTTGGCATCATATGTAAATTTTTCCTGGTTTATTACAAGCTATAAATCACCAAAAATATTTAAATTCTTGACACATAGTTTTTTAGAATTTTTTTAACCTCGTACATAGAACTTCATACTTAGCTATATTGTTGGTACAATTGAATAGAAGCCAAAAAGTATAGTTCATTTATTCACCTTAAGGACTGATAATTTAGATTCTAATGCCTATCACATTTCTCATTATTGCACCATCAAAGTACATAATCTATGTGGAATTGGACATTTGGGATTGTTGGCTTGTTAAGATTGGGGCTTTGGTAGGCTTCTCCAATAGCAAAACATTTCCTAGTTTGGCCTCTTCAAATGCCTCTTCTATTTCTTGATCATCTTCATTCTATACTATGTCATTGATCATATCTATTTTCAAAACTTGTTCTCCTTCAACTAATTCATCATCTATAAATTTGGGGAGCTCCTTGTAATTGACTACCCCATCATCAACCAACTTATATAGGAGATAATTATACATAGGCTCATGCTCAATCCAGATCATTGTCCCATCTTAGAGCACCTTCATGTGAGTATAGTCCATCATCAAATACCCATTCTTTGATAGCCTTGTAGTTCATTCTCTAGATAACAACATCCTCGAATATGGTAAGAGGTCAATTATAAACATCTCTTTGACTACCACCAATTCTACATGTTTAGTCGCTATTATTAATAGATTTTTAGTACACCAATGACATTAACCTATGTCCCATCCATCTATATTGGTCTACTAACCATTTCCATATATGCTAACTTTATTTATTTACAAATGGATTTTGGCATGACTATTGCCATTGCTCCAAAATAAATGATACAACTCCTTAAAAGATAGTTTTCAATCTTTAGAGTGATATAAAAAGAAAGTGGTTTTATCATTTCTAACTTAGGAGCATTTAAGACTTCACTTGTATGTCTGATGGATCCTGTGCTATCAAATTTTGTTGCTCAAATGTATTTGGTTGAGTTTCAAATGTCTCTTATTACAATTCTCTCT
Organism: Wollemia nobilis; assembly: GCA_028583015.1. NCBI lineage: Eukaryota > Viridiplantae > Streptophyta > Pinopsida > Araucariales > Araucariaceae > Wollemia > Wollemia nobilis. The sequence goes on along the minus strand of JAQPPZ010001036.1, from coordinate 1,578,447 downwards.
AATCAAAAAATACCAAATCTTCTAGAATACTTTCTTTAATTATTGTTTCCTTTAGTTTATCAATGATGTTGAACCCCATATTGGTTGAATTACCTCCATTACGTGATGCAAATTTCCTAAATTACCTTGTGGTTACCAACCTTCCTTCACTAGTGAATGAGGGATACTTCAAATTCCTCTCATTCTCTTTTTGTAGCCTTTCTTATTCCTTTTGCATCCTATTATTGTCATTTTCCTTTGCAACCATTGGTGCATCTATTTTCAGTGTTTCATCCCTAGAAAATTGTGGAATGGGTATTCCCTTAGGTGTTGTCTCTTGATTGGATACTATTGGGATTTCATTTTTAACATAAAAAGAAGGTCACGATATTTTAAGGATATTGGTCTTCACATTAAGGTTAAGTGATTTTGGCAGTTCAATCTAATCATACGAAGGCTCATGTTCTTCTTCTATTGCCTCTCTTTTACTTCTTATCGCAATCCCCTTTTGTGAATTGACAAGAACTGCATGATACTTGAATATTGTATCACTCTTTTCACTATCATCACCAAAATTCACCAGAATTGCATTACCTAAATTAGGCAAAATTTCAATTCATTGTTGAAAATTTCTAATGGATTTATTACATTTGGATTTTACATTGCATTTTGTTTTGCTATCGATGCAAGAGTGATTACTGCCCAGCCCATCATTTTTTCTTCATGTGATTAACTTTTGGAATGACTACTCCAACTACTCTTAAATCAACACTACAACTCCTCAAAGAATAATTTTTGACCTTTAGCGTAATATAAAAAGGAGGTTGTTTCATTGTTTTCAACTTAAGTGTATTTAAGGCATCAAAAACATTTACTTGTATGTTTGATGGATCCTGTGCTATCAAATTTTCACAACAAAGTGTATTTTGTTGGGCATCAAGGGTAGGAGTCTTGATTTTCATGTAACTTTAATGTTCCTGCTCCCTTAATACCTCTTGTAAAAAATCTCTTTGACTGGATAATGCAAAGACCTCCAACATGCTTAATTTTGTTAGCATTTTATTTAGTTCCTTAGCGATGTTGAACCCCACATTGATTGAGTTACCTTCGTTACGTGGTATAATTCTCCTAAATTGGCTTGTGGCCACCAACCTGCCTTTATTGGTCAATGATGGATAATTCATATTCCTCTCAACCTCTTTTCATGGACTTTCTTGCTCTTTTTATCCCCTATCATTATCATTTTTCTTCCCAACCATTGATGCATATGTTTTCTATGATCCATCCTTACGAATTGGTGAAGTGGTATCCCCTAGTCTTTCCTCAAGTGCTACTTTTGATTGGTTACTATTGGACTTTTATCTTTAATATACAACGGTGGTCACCCTCTTATGAGGATAGTGGTCTTCACATTAGGGTCAGGTTGTTTTGATGGTTCAGTTTGATCATTTGAAGATCTAGATTATTCTTATCTTGTCTTTCTTTTATTTATCATCGTAACTCCATTTTACTGATTGACAGTGATTGATAGTGATTGGGATTGAAACATAACAATATTATGTGTATTTTTGCTTAGAATGATAATAGTGTTTGGGGGATTGGTTTGAGGAAATGTGGGTATGTTAGGCTACATTGACACAAGTTGGACTTGAGAGAAATGGGATTAATATTAGGTAAATCCCTTAGTATTGATTGGTTAGGGGTCAAGTCGGCATACACAACGTAACTTATGAATGGAGCAGGCGATAATATTCTTACTCATATCAACACATCTTTTGCTCAAGCATCTTCCTCGAAGGCTCTAGATAAGGTATAGACATTAACAATACAATCCATTACGACCAAAATGGATTGGAGACCTTTAAAGTAATAAGGTAAAGCTTGTTCATTTGAAGATTTAATATAGGGAAGTTTCAAGTATAAGGTCCTCATAATCCTAGTGTTATAGTCATGGATGTTCTCTTTGTACGATTCATCATATTGCTATGTTTTATATTACAATATCACATGAATATATAATACATTACATACCTTGAAAAGTCATCCTATTACTATGTTTTGTATTACAATGTCACATGAATATATAATACATTACATACCCTAAAAAGTTAACTCCCTCATAATAAAATATTTCAACTGGCAAGCTAGATAAGAATTAAATAGAATATACAATTATATTAATATATTGATATTTAAATTTATTCCAATATATACCCCTAACGACTAAACTAAATACCCACAAGGTTTAATTATTACAAAGGTGTTACTATCAAACTGAAATAAACATAACAATGAGACTAAAGAAACTCAAGAACTTCTAAACCCAAAACAAAATGCTGAATTGAATTCTAGACTTTGACTAGAAGCAAGTAGTAACTAACCATGAAACATGATAAAACCAAAAGCAAACCAAACTTCAGATTCCATGATACCATTAAACACCCTTAGCAACAAACCAAGCTTACCAAAATCTCAACCAAATTCTGAGGAGGAATTGAGACCCTAGAGTGGCTTCAATGGACTTGGGAGACACATAAGGAGGAATCTGATTATGTTCCATATCCTGGCACAGGTGTTTACTCTTAACACCAAACATCTGAAGAATTATAAAATTTTGCAAGAACGAAGGTATCCCATCACTCACCGCAAATTACATAGAAGTAAGCTCCACAATCATGGGTGGCATCCAAAACGTGATCGACCTCTTCGCTCCGACTCTATTAAGCCATGGCCCCGGAGATATACCCCCACAACAAAACCGAGCAAAGTGTGGGGATGGCCTAGGGTAGGAAACCCATTCTTGGTCCTAAAATTACAAGAAACATAGGCAGAAACAAATAAAAAATCAGCCTTCCAAGGATCAAACAAATGGCTGTTGTCAACGACTGTTCTCAAGCCAGTCCTCGTTATATATCATTGAAAGATCGTAAACATTCTAGGCAAACCTGAAAATTTTCTAATAGCATTAGAATAAACATTCTTCCTGAGGTGACCATGGCTAAAGTTCTCTTCGGCCACAACTTTGGCTGCCAGGTTGCAGGATCGAACCAGAGACTTCCTAATCCCACCCCTAAATGCAACCTTCTCCTGCATCCAATCAAACATAAACAAATCTGACCTAAGACTCAAACCCGAAACATCTCCCATGTAATTTTTAGTTGATTTGTTCCTTCTTGCCTTTTGCACAGAACTCTCACGACAGGGGGAACTAAAATTTTATCATTAATTTCGTGTAACCTGTGGACGTCTCACAAGAATCCTGTATCTCCTTTTAACATTTTTTTTTAGTAATATGAAATTGAATTTAAGTCACAACACTAATATAAGTGGTCTGAGGGTAGACCATACTCAATAGAATCTTTTAACATGTTTTACTTGAACAATGATTTCATTCTAATTTTACTAGTAATATCTACTTTTAAAAAAATAATAAAACAATGCAACCATAAGTGAAAGTTTATATATATATAAAAATAACAAACATTAAGGAGTCATTGATATTCAATATTTATCACAAAAAGAATTAATATAGTAATTTTACTAGTAAATATCTAGTATCTACTTTTAAAAAATAATAAAATAATGCAACCATAAGTGAAAGTTTATATATATAAAAAAATAACAAACATTAAGGAGTCATTGATATTCAATATTTATCACAAAAAGAACTAATATAGTAATTTTACTAGTAAATATCTAGTATCTACTTTTAAAAAATAATAAAACAATGCAACCATAAGTGAAAGTTTATATATATAAAAAATAACATATATATAAAAAAAATAACAAACATTAAGGAGTTATTGATATTCAATATTTATCAGAAAAAGAACTAATTTTATTAATAAATATCTAGTATCTACTTTTAAAAAAATAATAAAACAATGCAACCATAAGTGAAAGTTTATATATATATATAAAAATAACAAACATTAAGGAGTCATTGATATTGAACATTTATCAGAAAAAGAACTAATATAGTAAGGATGATAGAAAAACAATATGGTAGATGGTATTATAAGTTATAACTTTGTATATGACTTATAAAACACATTTTCACAATTAAATCCTTTTTATTTGAAAAGAACATGTGTTTTTTTTATTATATATATATATATACTTTAAGTTTGATATTTTCAAAAACAAAATTACATTTTAAAATAGGTTTTCATTTAGAAAATATAATATAAGCATATAGTTAAAATTAATAAATGTTTTTTAATTCATATACATAAAAGATAGCTAAAAAGAAAATATTTTATTTAAACTCGCTCAAACTATTTGGGATCCACTCAAAAAATAAAAGTTCAATTTCAACAATATTAAAATTAAATAATATACAAAATTAGGATCAAGTCTAGATCCTATTTTATGAATTGCACTTTCCCTTTAAACATATAACTTATTTTTAAAAACTATTACTTGAAATTTGAAATTAAAGATCATGTATATACCATACTCATTTAAATAGTATTAATATCAATTTTTTAATTATTACATTAATATAAATATGTTTGATTTTCTTCTAATATTTAGATGGTTTTATTAAATTTTAAATGTACCTTAAAAGTGTCAAAGCATATATCACTCACTAGAATATTTTAGTGATAGACAAAGATAAGCACCCGAGAATAGATGTGAAATATAATATGGTGGTATTTTATAAATGGCTTCCTCTAGGCATTCCTATGAATATTTTGCTTAATACAAAAGAGAAACCTTTTATTGAACTCAAAAATGTTTGGCATGGATATCAACTTTAGTTATATTATTACATAATCATCCTTAAGAAATTAGTAAGCATGATATTATGGTATATAGGATTTTTAAGATTAACAAATCATAAATATCTATATTAATTTATACCAAGTAGAGTTTGGATCTTGAACTCTTGACCAAAAATTTTAGTTCTTAAATGCTAAAAATATGTTTTGTGTATTTGTATAAAAATATCAATTAAAAAGTTCAATGATTTGTATATTCTAATTCTAGGAGGTGTGACCCACTTGCTGTAGATGAGTTGGAGAGGGTAGGGAAATCCTTCAAGGGAGGTGCCTGATTGGAATCTCCATCCTACCAAACGCACATCGGGAACCAAAAACTCTAGTTGATAATGTTGGTGGGGTCACGTCCGATGTAGAACCACTTGGTTGTGCTTTCTTAGACCAAGGCACGCGGCCCCGCAAAGGCTTTTTTGTTAAATTCAAAAAAAAATTCTAGGATGCGTGAATTTCCATTACACTATTTAGGAGCTTCATTCTAATCATATTGTTGCTTCACTTCTATAAAATTTTATTTTATAGGATTGAAGTGGAACAGGATTTCAAATCAAAGATGTTTTTCTTAAGGTTGCATAAAGCCCTATCTTCTCTTTTAATTTGTGTCTCAACATCCATTTACCTTGTCTATTTTGGTTTATTTTTCTATAAAATTTTATTTTATAGGATTGAAGTGGAACAAGGATTTCAAATCAAAGATATTTTTCTTAAGGTTGCATAAAGCCCTATCTTCTCTTTTAATTTGTGTCTCAACATCTATTTACCTTGTCTATTTTGGTTTATTTTTCTAGAGCAACTATATTCCAAAGAGTAAAATCTTTGAAATATGTTATTATGAGGATGGTGTTTTACACTATTATTTTATCATTAATCGTTATAGTGATTTTAGATATAACCTAGTGTGCTCCATATCACTCTAGGTTTTGGATTCATACAGAAGCCAATTTTAGTTTTAATTCTTAGGGATATCAAATGTAGGATATGAATATTATTCTATATTTTAAATAATGTAATGGAAAAATCAATATTTTAAAATATAAGCATGGAAAAATACAAGATTATTAGCTCAAATTTTTTTAAAAGGACCTAAATTTGACCAAAATATTCATAAAACATTTCATTTAAATATTTGAATTTTAAATTTTATAAGGGAAGAAACAAACTATTATATTACATTGTCCTCTGCTTGGTTCACATGGTGTGTTGGGGTAAGTGTCAAAATTCACAATATTTTTCAAGATCATTCTAAAACATGGATTCAACAGATACAACACAATTATAACCAGAAATGCTAGACTGAATTAAAAATAACATTGATTGATGAAAGAAAAAATAAATGGAAGAGAGATAAATGACACTATTTGAGAGAAGAAATAAAGGGTGGGTGCTTGTAGGCACCCCATAATATTTTACATGTATTATAGATTGATACAAAGGATAATTCATTAGGGGTATGTATAGTGATACCAAAACTCCATTTATAGTTAACCTCAAAATGACATTAACTTATTTTTGAGGTTAAATTCCAATAAAATATAATAAATTAAACCCTTTAATCAAGCTTATTTATAAAGGTGTATTAACCAAAAATACTAAAGGTGAAATATTAAGGGCGTCCTTTAGGCTTTACATAAATGATGCCCAAAGGATTTGCATGAAGAAATCCCATAGGCTTATAGTTTTTCATTGCAACTTCATAATGAATAAGAAGCTTGAAAGGTCCATCTAGAGAAATAGGTTGCAGATCTTTGATAGTCATAGCATTCACATAAAAACCAAATGACCTGTATGAAAGGAGGAAAATTATTAGAAGTTATAGATTTGACATACTCTTCATCATCCTTTACCTTATCTCCTATCATAGCTAAGTTAGCTTTTAGGTCTTTGAAGTGAGAAATATAGTCTTTAACACTACAAAAATATGATTTTTTAAGATTGGAAAGCTCTATCCTATTCTATTAACTTCACTAGCACTTACTTTTCTATAAAGATATTCTCAAGAGGTTCATACCTCAATAGGATTAGTTTTTTTCCTGATTTAAAAAGTTACATCTAGTTGAACTAACATGAAAAAGAGTCTAAGAGCTTCCTCCTCCTCCTTACCAAGTCCATGATCACAAAGGCATCATTATTATTCATCATTGAAAATAAACCAAAGATTCTTGCTTCTAAGTAATCCTACTCTTTGAACTAACCAAGTACTATAATTTCACCCATTGAAACGAGTAAAATACCCTAGTAAATCTATTTTGAACATATTTTCATGGAGAACTATAACATATCCATAAACCAATATCACCATTGGATAAAGCTCAGCATCCAATAAGGAAAATTATGGGTTCCAAATGCTTTCATATGGCCTCTAGAAGTTTTTGGTTTATTAGCAAATAGAATCAGAAGAAAAATCAAACTATCAAACCTTAAAAAAAATATATCTAATTAGATTTGGCCACTTGGCGTAATGAGACTGGATACTACCTTCTTCGATTCAAAAATTGCAGATTGACAACTTGACCAATATGATTGGTAACAGATTCACACACACACACACAAATAGATATGTAGGTATCTATAATCATTCTCACATGTTATGTCCTATTGGTGTTGAGCTTCACTTGAGGCCATCATCTACTTTTGTATTAAATTTATTCTATATCCCTTTGGACCTTTGTACACCTTGTAAAGATAGGTTTATTGTACTATTTTGTTAATAAAATTGAAGGTGGAACCTTTAATCTTGAATTAAATGTCACTTGTAATTGGGTATTTATACCCTTTTTAATTATTGATTGGAGTACTTATTTTTTTGGTAATATTATTTTGGTGTTGATAGATACCCTTGATAATGCATATATTCTTTTTGTGAACTATTCTTATTTTTGGGTAAAGTGTTGATTTTTTTGTTTCTAGAAAGTATTATGATTTCCAACACATTATCACAGTGGTTGTCAATCTCCATTACTCGATTCTTTGCTTTTGACAATATTATGCTTATATAGCATTTCCAAATAATTTATTTGTGAGGAGTCTGTAGGAGATTTATGTGTTGTCAGCCACTTCTTAAGATGTTTTTTCAAAACCATAGTTAGACCTTAGATTGTAAGGATCTAACTATGATGTAATTTTTTTTACCATGGTAGAAATATTTATTGACAAATTCTTCCTCTCTTAACATTCAATCCAATTTGGAAAAACTAGGGCATCAGTTGGGTAGCCGAAGAGATTTCTGGTTACTGTGGATTTGAAGACAAGATTTCTGCCCCAGGAGGGTCCAATGGGGACACCTCCGGATCCTCTTCTAGAGAGACATAGTTCTTTTGCAGATTTGTTAAAGGATAAATCTCCATCAAAGACTGAAGAAGCACAAAAACTGCATTAAAAATGCTCTTTACGAGTCGCTAGAAATAGATCAACATCTCAACGAGTTAATGGATGTTTGCCACGAGTCATAATCAAGGCCAAAGATTGTCATTGAGCAAAGGATGGTTGAAGAAACGAGTTTTATATAGAGCCAATCATGATTTGATCTGTAAATTCATGGGTATTCGCCCTACGCTAATTTTTTTGCATTCTCGGGTCCGGCAAAACTAGGAGCCTCTTGGTGAGTATTCTTTATGGTTTATTAGAAATGGATATTTTATTGTTAGTTTTTCTTCACTTGCCGATAGAAATAGGGCTTTCGAATCAAAAAAGAGGAATCATGGTCCGGCAGGATTATTTGTTCAACCCTGGAGAGTGAGATTTGATCCTCGAATTGAACCCACTGTTGTCTCGGTTTGGATCCGTTTGTATGCACTTCCAATGGAGTTTTGGAGTGAGCAAGTATTGGAAATTATTGGTAATTCCCTTGGAAGACATTTGGGTGTTTCCAAAGACACAATAGAAGGAAACACAATTGTTTATGCAAGATTATGTGTGGAAATGGATCTTAGCCAGCCTCTACCAGCAGAGGTGGAACTTGAACTTGCAGGACTATCTTGGATTCAACAACTGGATTATGAGGCATTACCCTTCAGATGTAGAGTTTGCCACAAATATGGGCATTTGGCCCGATCTTGCCCAAATAATATGAACATAAAAATGGAGGCTCCTCTAGGAATGTCAAATCTTCCTAAGGAGGGTAAGTCAACAATCAACAAAGAACCAACCAATATTTCTCGGGGTAAATAAGCACAGGGAGATGGTTTTGAACAGCCCAAAAGAAGGAGAAGGCAAAAGAAAAAAGATGGTAAAGAGCAAACCCAACTCAAGCCCTCCAATAGATATGAGATATTTAAGACACTAATGGACCAAGAAGAACAATTCATGGAAGGAGTGGATGGGAATAATGAAAATAATAACATCCATGTTCAAGCTCCTCTTTCATCTCCCCCCATCATAGAGCAGGTAATTGAGTACAATGAGTTACCGCAGTCAGAGAGTGTAGGGGCATTGATAGTGCATAACCAAGAGCAGCCAATAACTAAGGATGTCAGCATCGGCATAGTAGAAAAGAACAGAGAAAGGCCAACTTTAGGGATAACTCAGGTGGAAAAGAGATCAAAAAATAGCAACTTTCAAGGAGTGGGTAGAAAATCAAATAAGGAATTGATAGCAGTTCAAGGAGACAAACTGATCACTGGAGGATCGGTGAGGCCAATAGATTTTTACTGCTCTTAAGGTAACCAATGATTATACAATCATGGAATGTTAGGGGTTTAAACAGTAGAACCCATCAATCTGTTGTTCGAAGACTCTTAGAAAAATGTAAAACATATTTTTTGCTTATCCAAGAGACAAAAATGTCGTTAGATCTTATGTGTAAAACAGTTAACAAAATTTTGAGGGGTGCTGGTCATATGGAAGTGGTTGCCCAAGGTGCCTCAAGGGGGATAGTTACTCTTTGGAACTCTCTTGAATGGACTGCAATAGAACATATAGCTTGGAGGGTTGTTCTCACATCACATTTTAGAAATAATATCACATATGAACATGTTTTAATCACAAATTTTTATGGGGCTCAAAACCTAGATGGTCAGATGCATCAATGGAATGTTGTGCATAACATGAGAGTTTCAAGGGAATATTTAGACTAGATTATTGTTGGGGATTTTAATGCTAAATTATCCTCTAGAGATCAAGAAGGGGGAACTCCAATTTTGGGCCGAAGGGATCGAATTATGATTTCCCAAGTCCAAACATTACACTTGGTGGATATTAAATTCCCTGGAACCAACTAGACCGTTTTTTCGTTTTAGAGGAGGCATTTGTAAAATGAAATATAAAATTTCAGATTTTGGAGGGTCCAGTTTCATATCACTTTCCCATTTTTTTGGAAGGAGGGATCAAGATAGTGCAGCATCACAAACCATTTAAATTTGAAAACTTTTGGTTACAAAAAGAGGAACTTCGAAAGAAAATTCCACAATGGTGGGAAGAAGGTTGCCCAACATATGGGACAACAATGTTTAGATTCCACAAACAACTTCATTATGTCAAAGATCAACTAAAACAATGGAGGCGAGCTAACAAGACAGACTTCCAGGTCCAAAGAGCTCCATTGGTGGCCAGATGGGATGAGGTTCAAAAACACTTTAGGGAAGGAACAATTACGAAGCAGCTCAAAGAAGAGGATGATGCATTGCGTAAAGCGGTTGAGGACATTGACAACCAAGAGGAAACCTACTGGAAACAAAGAGCAAGAACCACTTGGTTATTAGAAGGTGATAAAAATACCAATTTTTTCCATCAGACTGCTTGTGTTAGGAGACAGATGAACAACATGGAAGCTCTTCAAGAGGAGAACGGACACTCCTTTGATACAATTCCAGGTATGCATTTCCATTCAATGGATTATTTTTCTAAACTATTTAAGGAAAGTATGGTGCAAGATGAAGAGGCTCAAAAAGAAGTTATTGATGTCATACCCTTTGTTATCTCTGAAGAAGAAAATCAGACCCTACTTAAACCCATTGATAGAGAGGAACTAAAAAATGTAGTCTTTGGAATGAGCACCGAGAAAAACACCAGGTCCAGATGGCTTTCCAATTGAGTTTTTTCAGGCCTTTTGGGATAACTTGGAGGAGGATGTAATGGCTATTATAGAGGAGTCCAAAGGTAGTAAAAGAATGCTTAAAGCATTAAATCATACTTTCATTACCTTAATTCCAAAAGGGGAGGAGGGGGTACATATTTCAGATTATAGACCTATTGCCTTATGCAATGTCATAAATAAAATAATCACAAAGGTAATGGCTGAGCTGCTAAAACCTCTTCTACATAACATTATCTCCTCAGAGCAAGGGGGTTTTGTAGAGGGTAGGCAAATTTTGAATGGTGTGGTTCTAGCTCATGAGGCAATCCATTCAATGCAAACATCTGGTAATAGAGGAATGTTCATAAAATTAGATATGTCAAAGGCTTATGATAGGGTGGAGTGGAGCTTCTTGTCAAAGATGATGGCAGCCTTTGGTTTCTCTCGGGATTGGATAGAATGGGTCATGAGTTGTGTTTCTACTCCGACATACTCGGTGTTAATCAAGGGTCTTCCCTCGCAACCATTTGTAGCTACTCGAGGCCTTCGTCAAGGAGATCCTTGCTCTCCCTATCTTTTTTCTCATATTGGCTGAAGGATTGGGTAGACTCATCTTGAGGAGAAGACAACAAGGTTTGCTAACAGGTATCAAGGTGGGTGAGGAAGTTTTGACTCACCTACAATTTGTGGATGACACAGGATTGGTGGGAGTGGCTAGCTTCACGGAAGCAAGAATGATTAGAGATACACTTAATGTCTACCTTAGGGCTACAAACCAAGTCATCAATGATAAAAAATCCAAAGTGGTATTTTTCAATCTTGATCAAAGGCTTCAGGACAAAATTTTAGAGATATTGGGATTCACAAGGACTTATCTCCCAGTGGTATACTTGGGGGTCCCTTTGCATTTTAAAAAACTAAAAATAGATATCTGGAGGAATATTTTGGATTGTATCAAGGATAGAATTAATCATTGGTCTCACAAATGGTTAAGCTATGGGGGTAGATTAACTTTTTTACAATCGATCATTCCAGGCCATGCCAATTTATAAATTTTCTATCCTTGCTGCCCCACATACCATATGGAAAGAGTTGGACAAGATGGCTAGAAAATTTTTATGGGAAGGAGTAAAAGGAGAGAGGAAATGGGCCTTAGTAGGTTGGGATAAAGTAAGCCAACCCAAGGTAAAAGGAGGTTTGGGATTGAGAAGATCAAAGTTAAATAATAAAGCTTTGGTTGGAAAGCTTTCATCGGAGGTGGATTTCCCAACCAACTTCTTTATTCAGTAGAATATTAACTAGTAAATATTTGGGACATGTAAACCCAAATGAGGTGGGTCGTTTCCCTTTAGATGGTAATGGATCCTTAGTGTGGCAGGCTCTCAAGTTAGGATCTTAGGTAGTAAAAGATAGATTATTTTGGAAAGTGGGGAGAGGGGAGAAGGCACGATTTTGGACAGATTCATGGGATCAATACCCACCTATCATTGTTGAATTTCCTGAATTGCAACCAATAAAAATAGTCATAGAAACCAAGAGATGGGTCCAAATTGAAATTTATTTCAACACTAGTCAGATGGGGGATTATAAGTTTAAGCAGTTTAAGAAGTTGGATGAGTGGCCAATTTTAATCCCTCCGTATTTGACACCCATCATGAATAAAATCTTGGCAGAAATATTTCTCACAGGTAGAGACGAGGAGGATGAATTAGCTTGGGGCTATGGGAGCCTTGGTGTCTACACAGTGAAGGACGGATATGATAAGATCCTTCCCGAGCCTCCTCCTCATACATATCGAGGTTGAGGATTGGATAAAGATTTGGCGAGTCAAGGGTTGGCCGAAAGTAAACTTTTTGCACTGCAGTTCATGCATAATGGAATTCTTACTTTTGATAATCTCAGATGTAGGGGAATCATTGGTCCATCTCAATGTGTTTTATGCTACAAGAGCGAGGAAACAGCTAATCACTTGATGTTTGAGTGCCTATTCACGCGCCAAATTTGGGAGAGATGGTTTTTATATTATAAAATTCAAGTTAATGGTGATTTGAATCGGATTAATATTTGGGAAATATGGAAGAGGGGTAGATTTAAATCTAAAGCTCTTTGTATTGATTGGGAGCTTGGATTAAACTTTATTTGGTGGCAAGTGTGGTTGGAGAGAAATGCTAGAATTTTTAGAGAAACTTTTTCTTCTTTAGATGGAGTTTGGCAGGTCATTTGGAGCAAAGTCACAGAAACTGTAGCAGTCTATGCTAAAAAGGAAACTCATGTTATTATTGGGGCAATGGAAAAGGAAGTTGAAGTGCAAGAGGGACATGACAGAGCTAGTTGCAAACCACCCCCAGAAGGTTGGATTAAAATTAATACTCATGGAGCTACAAAAGGCAATCCGGGTACAGCAAGAATTGGAGTGGTTTGTCGAAATCATGTTGGAACAGTGCTCTATTGGGAACTGCAAGGCCTGGAAAGAGCCACAAACAATGAAGCAGAAGCCTTAGCTATCGAATATGCTTCTATTTGGGCAGTTAAACAAGGTCACAGAAGGATAATCCTAGAATCAGATTCTGAAATAATGGTTGGAGCTCTAGATTGCATGAGGAACTTTGCTTTGAAAACATGGAGGTTGAGGATTCTTGTCACTCAAATTAAGGAATTATGGAGGGAATTAGATGATGTGATTCCAGTTTATGTGAGTAGAGATCTAAATAAAGTGGTAGACTTCCTAGCTAAGATAGGTACCGAGAAGGAGGTAGGGGTTCAGTGGCACGGTGACATGGATATTGAGGATGAGATGATTAGGCGAGGTTGGTGAGCAAATACAGGTGCTTAGCTAATTTGGATAACCATTCCAGAAATACTGTTTAGGAGATTTATGTTTCAATGTAGATCTTCTTTTATAGTTGTAAACAGGTGAACAGCCATTGTAGAAATATGGTTTAAGAGATTTGGCTCCAATGCAAATCTTCTTTCATTGTTGTAAACATGTGTTCTCTCTTACTAAGGTTGGGAAAAGTCTCATCTCAACTTGTAAATGATCTTTGTTTTAATACAAGTTTTTTCAAATTATTTTTCAAAAAAAAAAACATTCAATCCAATTTATTTTTTGACTAGAGAGATGCCTAGTTGTAGGATTGGATCTTTCAAGGGAATTTAAAGGATTTTTTTTTAAATTCCATTCCCTTTTTGGCTTTGGATTTTGTGGTATCAATGCAGCATAAATGACAGGAGAGTGTGCACAATCATCCAATGAAAAATAAAATGGTCAATTAATTTTTGGAAGCCCATGTATGCTAGAGAAGTCATTGGAAGACTTTTGTGCATGGCAAAGTCCTCAAAACCGCTTGATAAAGTTATTAAAATGGTTTGATAACTTAATATTTATATTACCAAGAAAGGATGACTTCATTTGTTGCGATTCAGAAATACGTTGTGTAGAGGAACCTGACAATACAAATAGACGAACTATTTATATATTTATCAATTTGCAAAAAAATAGTGGCTTTTAGTTTAGCACATTTCATCCTATTGCTCCATATATCTTGTTTTTATGTCAAAAAATTTCCTCTTTTAACTCCAAAATTTTAAATTTTAAATTTTTTTAGCAAAATATTTTGTTAAATATTCTAACTTCTAAAGGATAAAATAAATGTGCACTCTTGAAAGTATGTGATAGAGGTTTTAAGTCCTACTTGTGAATGGATTCCATCATTGATAAACCAAGTCTAAGTGAGGATGTGAACATGAAGAAATTTGACATTCAAATCATAACACATGTTTTTTATTGATAAGAAAAAAAACCTTTAATCCAATAACTAAAAACTAAAAAATGATAATACCATGAACAAACATTTAGATACTCCTATTGTTTCATATGCTCTCACAATTTATTTTACTTTTACTTCAAAACAAATAAATAATAAAAAAAAAAATTAAAATCAAATTTCATCTAAATCATATTTAAATTGAATAATGTTTTATTTTTAATTTTATATATATATATATATATAATAGAAAGCGTTGTTTAACAGAATCTTGTTAGACGTCACCTTGGAACCTCTTCCACCATAACTAGAGGGTATGGTAGCGTTGCTTTTGCTTTTAACTGGTAGTTACTATGCCCTGCCGTGTATATATACAATTCAACTGTATTTTCGTTCTAAAACCAATTTTTTATAATTCAATAATAGGTTTCACGTTTCTAAGCATAAGGGAGCTGAATAAAGAGCCTGGTATGAAGCCTGAGGTAAAGATACTACACCTTTATTATTATTTTCTTCTATTCTCAGGTATCTATTTTAATCCATCGCTAGAATATTCATTGTTATGACCTGAGTTGTATATTCTAGTCGTTGTTTTACTCTTTCAAAAAGAATTTGATAAAACAAAAGCTTTCATTGACAGAAATGTAATTTAATAAATTAAACAAAAGCATACCTAGAAAGAAATGAAATTTAATAATTATCAGATTTCATAAAATCAAAGATTCATATGTAAAAAAGTTAGAGAGTTAATATAATTTTCAATTAGTAATTATAAAAACTACAAATATATTTGTTAACAGTTTATTTATGTTCTATATACTAGAACATTGTGGTCTCTGAAAAGATTTTTGTTTTTTTTTTCATTTATTTTAGATAAATAATTTTTTAAAAATTAATGTTATATATTTTTATAAGATGAAGATGTTTCTAAGTCCTACTTGTGAATGGATTTCATTATTGATAAATCAAGTCTAAGTGAGGATGTGAATGGATTCTATTATTGATAAACCAAGTCTAAGTGAGGATGTGAACATGAAAAAGTTTGACATTCAAATCATAACACATGTTTTTTTTATTGATAAGAAAAAAACCTTTAATCCAATAAATAAAAACTAAGAAATGATAATACCATGAATAAACTTTTAGATACTCCTATTGTTTCATATGCTCTCACAATTTATTTTACTTTTACTTCAAAACAAATAAATAATATAATTTTTTTTAAAATCAAATTTCATCTAAATCATATTTAAATTGAATAATGTTTTATTTTTAATTATATATATATAAAGCGTTGTTTAACAGAATCTTGTTAGACGTCAACTTGGAACCTCTTCCACCATAACTAGAGGGTATGGTAGCGTTGCTTTTGCTTTTAACTGGTAGTTACTATGCCCTGCTGTATATATATACAATTCAACTGTATTTTCGTTTTAAAACCAATTTTTTATAATTCAATAATAGGTTTCACCTTTCTAAGCATAAGGTAGCTGAATAAAGAGCTTGAGGTAAGATACTACACCTTTATTATTATTTTCTTTTATTCTCAGGTACCTATTTTAATCCATCGCTAGAATATTCATTGTTATGACATGAGTTGTATATGCTAGTCGTTGTTTTACTCTTTCAAAAAGAATTTGATAAAACAAAAGCTTTCATAGACAGAAATGAAATTTAATAAATTAAACAAAAGCATACCTAGAAAGAAATGAAATTTAATAAATATCAGATTTGATAAAATCAAAGATTCATATATAAAAAAAAGTTAAGAGTTAATATAATTTTCAATTAGTAATTAAAAAAACAACAAATATATTTGTTAACAGTTTATTTATGTTCTATATACTAGAACATTGTGGTCTCTGAAAAGATTTTTGTTTTTTTTTTTTCATTTATTTTAGATAAATATTTTTTTAAAAGTTAATGTTATATATTTTTATAACATGAAGAAGTTTCTAAGTCTTACTTGTGAATCGATTCCATCATTGATAAACCAAGTCTAAGTGAGGATGTGAACATGAAGAAGTTTGACATTCAAATCATAACACATGTTTTTTTATTGATAAGAAAAAACCTTTAATCTAATAAATAAAAACTAAATATAAATTTTCTTTATTATTTATAACAAAAGAAACTATAGATCATATTAACTTTTATATATCTTTCTTTTACATGTATATAATAAAATGCTGATTTTTTTTTATAATTAAATAAAAGTGACTTGCAAATCTTTGGCTTATTTTGTTCTTGAAAAACTCCTAAAAATATAGTAATACATAATTTTTAGTTGACTCCAATCAATCAACTCTAAATAAACTTATGCAATGTATACTATCCACTTAGACCTTAAGCATGCATGTGCCAATAAAAAAATTTAAATACACTCCTATTTATAATTGAACTTAATCAAAAGGATATCCAAACATCTAAAAGATGTGAGGAAATGAGGGTTGGTAGTAGTAAGAGATAGATGAGCATATGATATTGTTGGGCAAGAAGTTATAAACAATTTATGTGCATGAGAATTTTTTTGTGATTCAAAATAATAACAATCTCAGTACGGAGGAGGCTGAGAAGAGGATAGGTACAAAAGACACATAGGAGGATTAGGTGAAAACCTCGAGGGAAAAACCCTTCCCATGGTTTCATTTTTACAAAGAAATTTTGTAGCAGGAGGATCAATAAATCTACCTTGACATTAACCCAAACACGTACATTAAATTTCAAAAAATAAAGATATTAATTGAGGTCAAATACAACTTGAGCTTTGAGAAGGTAGCGACGTATGCTCAAATCAAGTACGAAATGAAAGGCCCCAAGTTAAAGAAAAAAATGGAAATAATGAAGGGGTGTTTTGATTACATAACTTCCTACATATTGGATGAGTAGCATCCTTAGGAGGTGGGGACTCGAAAGAAACAAAAATAAAGTAGAGTACAATCTTCTTTGCTCAAGTGTCTACAAGCCTAGTAACATTGGCAACAATCAACAGGGCTACATAGGCCACAATAGAGGAGCCCTACACCAAGAAAGAGACTGAATAAAAAAGGACCTTGAACCCTACTAAAGAGGAAGAGGCAAAAGATTAGGGAAAAAAGCAACAAGATCCTTGTGAGACCAAGTGTAGACTCCTTAGTTGGTATCGGAGGTAGCTCAAAAAAATGAATATTAGGGAGATAGATATTGAGGGTGCCTTAGAAATCACCGTCGTATACCCAAGTGAATAAGTGACACACACATAAGTTGTCACTTCCAAGGTTCACAAAGCTACTACCACCATCCATGCTATAATTTTTACTTTCTTTCCATAATCCGTCTTTGATTTCTCTCTTGATACTTCTTCTTAAGTTTCCCTTTCCTCTATTGTATCTTCACCTCCATTTTACATAGGCATATCCACTTTTCCAATTACAACTCCCACCATACCATCCACCATTCTACCTTCCACCATCAACATATCAATCTCTACTCCACTTGTTTCTACTCCATTTGTCCCAACTTCACCTGTCACCACCTATACCATATCTATTGGATTCTTATACCTAGTCTATTGGCATATTTTCTACCACCATCATCGCATTTTTTTCCATCTTTAGGAAAGGAGAGTGTCATAATTCTTGGTTTCTCTATCTAGGATCCCAAATCTATCATACCCTTGGATGCATTTGAAATAGAAGACCTATCACTGAAGACCCTCAAAATGATAAAGGCACCTAAGGTTATGGGGTAACCTTAACAAGAAAAAACTCAAGCAAAGACCCAAATCCACATAGTGTTTAGCTTTATACATGAAGTAGAGGTTGTAGAAGAGTAGGTTGATCCAACACATGCTATGACTCACTCACTATTACAAAAAATTATTCCAATCATGTAAGCAAGCATGGAAATTGTGAATGAGTACCTATTGAACACTCAATGATCCATTGACTAGATCTCAGTCAATGACTTTGTCACGATGAAATGGATGCTTACCTTTAATGATAGAATTCACAATGCTTTTTGAAAACGAACAAAAACAAAACACACACAAATCTTATTCAAAAAGTGAAAGAGACTAAATAGAATGGGGCACCCATAGGTATCGTAAATAATCACTATATGTAATTAATATTACACAACATTCCAAAGAGAAAATGAGGAGTATGATGGAGGTATTTATAACAATATCAAAACCCCAAATAAAATTGTAAGGCTTAACCAAAGCTGACATAACAAGTGAGCTTTAGGTTAATTAGAAATATTAAATAAGGTTTAACCATAACAAGGTTAACGATGGCCCATTGGGTTTACATAATAAATTACAATAAAATAATTAATACATTGCGTAATGAAATACCCTTAAGCCTATCTAATACATCATAGAATGTTAGCTCTTGGTCATGAATAGGATTACAAATTTAATATCCACTTATAATATAAACGTGGGGGCCAAGGAGAGAAGGCATTATTGACAATAATATCTTTACCCCCATAATGGATTCTTTAGTGGGCAATCCATATGAATCTCTCTCATCATCTAAAACATGTTCACCTTGCTTCATGAACTTATCTTCAATATTTACAACTTTAGTAAGCAATTATTTGTAGAAATTACCTCTATATTACAGTATCCACACATGGTCTTTGATTGTTTTGAAAACTTAGCCTTACCCGTGGGCGCTGAGACCTTAGCCTTGTTACATTAGAATTATTTTGCATGAGCCTGTATTTAAGGAGTTCCACCACCATAATTCCGCATTGCAACCTAAAATTGTATTAATAGAGAAAAAATGATTAAGATTAAGAGTCTTTTGGTATAGCAAGAACATCATAATCATATGAACCATTAGGTTAATATCTAAAAGGAGGGGTAGATATTATAATGGGTAATATTAACACATTTTGCATCATCTTTCTTTCTACCTCCAGAAGATGTAATATCTACCCTTAATGCCTTAAATCTCGCAATATAGTCGTCAAATTAATAAAACTCAGCTAGCTTAAGAGAAAAAAAACTCTAATTCCAAGCTACTTGCTTTAATAGTATTAACCTTTCTCTTATTTGATATGAAAAAGGTAACTTTGGTTCAATCAAGAAGGAGAGCAAACCTAGAGTGTCTTATACCTTTTGGTTTCGAGCTTCATAATCAAGAACTACTTTATCCTCCTAAACCTTAGAATAGAATCAAAAGAAAAATCAAACTATCAAACCTTACAAAATAAATTGTGGAATCAAATGCGATCACTTGGTGTAACGAGACTGGATAGTACCTTCTTTGATTCACAAATTATGGATAGACAATTTGAACAATATGATTGGTAATAGATTCTCACACACATTCATATATATATAATGTAAATTTTAATGGGTTTGTAGATAGCGAGGCTAGGAGCATGAACTAACAACCTTGCTAGTCCAAGTGTGTGGACCAATGCACCTTATGTGTTGTTTGAAAAAAAAGAGGAAGACATGAAAACATACTACTTGTTTGACTTTGAGGTTAAATTATAATAAAATAATAATAAATTATACCCTTTAATCAAGGTTATCCATAAAGGTGGATTAACCAAAAGTACTAAGGGTGAAATAATAAGTTGCACTTTAGGATTATATGAACATGCATGTAGGCTTGCATAAATGATGCCCAAAGACTTTACATGAAGAATATCCATAGGCTTACGTATACACATACCTGTAGGCTACATTAATAATGCTCGTAAGCACTTCTTCAAGATTTTGGACTTGGCCTAACAATATCATATTACACACATTTCAATGGTAAAGCCTCCATGCATACCCCTTTTTAAAGAGAACAAGATATCCCTTTAAAGGAAAACAACCCCATACCACCTCTTAATAAGGCAAGTGGGGTTCCTCGCTAATGTAGGTATCTAAAGTCATTCTCACATGTTAAACCCTATTTGTGTTAAGCTTCACTTGAGGCCATGACCTACGTTAGTATTAAATTTATTCTATATCCCTTTGGGCCTTTGTACACCTTGTAAAGATAGATTTCTTGTATTATTTCAATTCATTGAAAGACTTTTTCCATCAATAAACAAGAGGGGATTTCTCCTTTTGCAAAAAATCAAGGGATTATAAATAAAATTAACTTTTTTGGAAAATGCATTATAACTTAGATGGCTTCGACTTTCTTAAAAAATCAAGTTATAAATTTGTTTAAACAGTTTGTTTTACATTTTAAAGTAAACAAACATAAACATTATCTCAATCAATAAAAAGGTCGGTCCAAAAATTAAATACAAATGGACAATGTGTATTAATTGATATATCAAAAACAAAAAATGATAATATGATGAATAAAAATTTAGATACTCATATTGTTTCATATCATCTCTCAGAGTTTGTTTTACTTTAACTTCAAAACAATTTGTTTAGAACTAAATTTATCTAACTAATCAAGTACATCATATATATATATATATATATATATATATATATATATATATATATATATATATATATATATAGTTATTTTCAATTGTACATATATATACTTTGATAATATAGAGAATATAAAAAGTGTTCCTTAACATTATAGATTTTTGTTAGACGTCAACTTGGTTTTAATAACACAAATTTTTTAGTTGACTCCAATCAATCAACTCTAAATAAACTTATGCAATGTATACTATCCACTTAGACCTTAAGCATGAATGTGCAAATAAAATAATTAAAATACACTCCCATTTATAATTCTAAAACTCATAATTAAAGGTATGTAGTTTATTGAACTTAATCAAAGGGGTGTGCAAAGATCTAAAAGAGGTGAGAAAATGAGGGTTGGCAATAGTAAGAGATAGATGAGCATATGATAGTGTTGGGCAAGAAGTTATGAATAGTTTATGTGCATAAGAGTTTGTTTGAGATTCAAAATAATAACAATCTTAATACGAAGAATGCTGAGAACACGATAGGTACAAAAGACACATAGCAGGATCGAGGAAAAAACCCTTCCATGGTTCTATTTTTAAAAAGAAATTGTGGAGAATGAGGATCAATAAATATACCCTAATATTAACCCAAACACGTAAATTAATTATAAAAAATAAAGATATTAATTGATACCAAGTACAACTCAAGCTTAGAGAAGGTGGAGACTAATGCTCAAATTAAGTATGAAATGAAAGGCCCCAAGTTAAAGAACAAACCAAAAAAATGAAAGGATGTTATTATTAAATACCCTGGAATATATTTAACGAGTAGCATCCTCAGGAGGTGGAGACTCGAAAGAAATAAAAATAAAGCAGAGCCAAAGTGTCCATTGCTCAAGAGTCTACAAATCCAATAACATTTGCAAAAATCAACAGGGATACACAAGCTATAATAGAGGAGGCCTACACCAAGGAAGAGACTGAATAAACAAGGACCTTGAACCCTACTAAGGAGGAAGAGGCAAAAAATTAGGGAAAAGTACCAAGGACCTCGCGAAAACAAGTGTAGACTCCTTAGTTAGCATCGGAGGTAGCTCGAAAGAAATAAAGATTATAGAGATAGCTACTGAGGGTGCCTTAAAAATAACCATCGTCTACCCCAGTGAAGAAGTGACACACACATAAGTTGTCACTTCCAAGGCTCACAAAGCTATTGCCACCATTCATGCCATAATTTCTACTTTGTTTCTATCTTTTGTCTTTTATTTCTCTTGTGATATTTCTTCTCAAGTTTCCCCTTTCTCTATAGCATCTTCACCTCTATTTGACATAGGAATTTCCACCTTTCCAGTTACTACTCCCATCTTGGCATCCACCATTCTACCTTCCACCATCAACATCTCAATATCCAAGAGCCTAATATGCTCAAAGAGCAAGGAGCAAAAGAAAAAAAATAAAGAATAAGCCAAAGAGATACAAAGCTTAAAGCACTAACTTCAAATTGAAAAGACCAAGTCTTCAGGCTTCTCAAAAGCAAGGCTGAAGAAAGTAAGGAAATAATTGTTGTATGAGATTTTGGAGAAATGCTCTAAGCTACAGTCCATCATTGACTATATGGACGATGCCAGCCATCTGCTTCAGAATACCCAGGAAGATCTGGATAAATTCACTAAAGAACTGCAACCAATGGTGATTCCAGCAGAACAAATCTACAAGCTAGCAAATAGCAAAGTCAGTGAGACTGCTAAACTAATTCTCAATAAGTAATGGAATAATTCTAGATTAGCTTCCAAAGTCATAGTGAAGAAGAATAGATTGTTGTAAAAGGCTTGGTTGTTGTATGATAAAGTGGAAAATATAATTCGAGATATAATGGACATCAATCAAGAGATGGTTCAGAATGTGGCTTTAGAGGGTTATGGCTGGAGAATAACACTTTTTTATCAGAAGAGGAAATTAAAAAGAGTGTAGTTGAGAGCCTCTAAGATGAATCTGAGATTGATACCTAGAAAGAGCCAATTGATCAGGAGCAAGTTTCACAAATGATAATTGATTTAACCAGACTCCAATACTTGATGGAGGACTTGGTGAATAAGGGAAGCACTAAAAATTATGAAGATACTATTGAGTTGAAGTACATGCACAAGCAACTTAAGGAGACTTCCAACCCTTCTGAAGTAGTCTAGAAATAAGCCTTGCAAACTCTGAAGTTGATGGTCCAATTGTTTTGTGATGATGCTAAGGAAAAATATGAAGAGCAAGATTCATCAGTATAAGAAGGAGTTGAGCAAGACCAAGAAGGTAATGCTATGAAAGAAGCTCAGCAAGAAGGAGAAGAACCAAATAATGTTACTGCAAACTCTCAAGATGCACAAGCATAGAGTGTTTTTATGTGTTGTACATTTTTGTAGTCATGTAGAAGTATTTTATTTTTGCTTTATTTTGACTCTGACACTGTCATAATACAATAATAAAAGCATGAAGCCAAAAGGTAGACAATGGAAGTTTTGTGAAGGCATTCATATCATTTTTGAAAAATCATAAAAGGGAGAACATAGCTCTATTTCGTTTAACATTGGAGCAGTTTTGAAGGAGTGGCGGAGATATTTGTGTTTCCAGTATGATCTCAATATGAACCTTTATCCTCTGGGTGAATTTACAACTTTTTTAGATGGTAATGGTTGTATGGAAATTATTCTATAAATTATTGCTTGAAGATTATAATTTTTTGAAACCTGATGCCCAATAGATAAGACACTGAGTACGATGTGTTTGCAAGCAAATCCACCCGGGAGGCACCAGAATGTAGGCCCATCCTTAGAAATTTTTGAAAACTTATTCTAAGGCATGAAAAGGGCTCCAATCCACTGAAGATATAGAGTATTTCAGAATGGATCCACGCAGAATGCTTCAATCCGCTCAACACTTAGTTTTTTTTTTGCAAACATGAGCAAAGCGTTCCATGCTACCCAAAACTTAGTGTATTTTATAGTGGACTAGCATGAGAGTCCCAATCCGCAATAAAATCGAGTCTAGAGGATGCCAGCACCTTTCAAAGTGTGGATTAGTGACTTTGCTTTGTTCCACGCACTCAAGCAACTAAGTGTTGGGAATATCCCATGCCATTGAGTTCTAAGGCTATCTTGGAGTGAAATGGTGATGAGCTCTACACCATTGAGTAAGAAAGTTTTAAATGCCAAAGAAGGAGTAAAAGGTAGCAGAATAATGCAAAGATCGTTTTCCATTACTACTTGAGCGGATTGGTGACACACTCTATTCCATAGTTTATCTAAGTCAAAGCTAGTGGAGTGAATACCGAGGAGCAGATTACAATTTATGTCCTATACCATGGACATGAGAAAGGAATAAAAAAAATTTAAGACTTAGTCGAGCAGATTGGCAATGAGCTTCGTCTCACTCAGCACTTAGTGTATTTCTCACTAATTCTCGAATTTGCCTGCCAAAGCCATCTAAGTTAACGTTAGTGATATTTTTAGAGCGAATTGAAGACAAGCTATATTCCACTCAGCTAGTAGTGTATTTTTCATGAGAGCTCGAATCCGTTGGCCGAAGCCATACAAGCTAATGTCAGTGTTATTTTTAGAGTGGATTGGTGATTTCTTCCACCTTGCTAGACTATAGAGTATTGTTAAAGTTTAAATGCAGCCATTCACTAAAGGTATCAACGATAGATATTCTGCTAATATTTTAATGAGCATACAAAGGTGGATTCTTGGCAGATGAAGGCTAGTTAGTTCGAAGTGGGTAGACAAAGCGTCTATGGTGCCAAGAACCCAGAACCAAGGTAGTTGTAGATCTACGATGGTGTGAAGTCTACAAGAAATATGAGCGGTCCTAATCTGGTTTCTAACGACTTAGAGTCTAACGACCATTGTCGAACTAGCAAGTTACTGAGCCAAGCTACCATGACGTGTAGCATCTAGTGGATTTCTCAGATTTTGTGGATGAATGAAATGATGCCAGTATAGTTTTCTACTAATATATCATATTCTAATTCCTTGTAATGTCTTCACATATTCTTCTTTCATTGTAAACTATATATAGAGGTTGAACCCTCGATTTTTAGGATCGGCTCAAGAGTGTTTACTTTCCCTATTGTGTAATATCTTTTGCAAACTAATGGAAGGAGCATTACTTAGATTTTTGACTCAAGATTTGTCATCTTCAATATCTTTCATTAAGAGGTTCAAGTTGTGAATTGTATTTATGTCAATGTTGTTATGGTTAGTTCATTCTATTTGTATTGGATTACTAGTTGTAAAGCAATTGAAATATATTAATAGTTCGACCTATGCTATTGAGAAGTTTATTTCTGTGAAGTCTAAATATTGATCTATTCTGCTAATTTAGATTGTTAATATCTTAGAAATTAAAATTGTTGCTTGAAGCACATCTCTATTTTTTGTTGTTATTCTATGAAGATTATTCTGTTTTGGGTGCTGCTAATCTTGAGCGAGGGACACTGGAAATAGTTTGCCAAAGGTTTTCCCTATGGATGCCTATGTTGTTAGCCCTATCCGACCACTGATAACTCATAATTTCTTAACCCTAAATCTTTTCTAACCCTTTTCCCTAGAACCATTATTGAGCTTAATTGAGTCAAAATTTTGTTAGTTGACAAGGAACCAACCTACTCTGGAGGTTGGGATGAAGAATTCTTTGCTCCATCCAATGTTGAGTTCTAATTTGTGACTATCGGGTGCAAGCGTAGCTAAAAAATTGGAATATAGACAGTTGCAGTATCAAGTAAAACTTCATGACAATTAGGATCCCAATAATTATATGTTGTATCCCTTTCACTAATATAAAATATGTATTCACCCAACCCAAGCCAATAGGCAGTCTTGCCAGATGGATGGTCAAGTTACTGTAATACGATGTTGAATTTAAAGTAGTGAAAATAATCATAGGGTAAGGTCTGGCTAAATACCTAGCCAACAAATAATGGGAAGACATGCAAAACATTGCCATAGTCGATGACATGCATGATATCATAAGAATAGACAATGTTGAATGCAAATGGTACAATCATATTCTGTTATACCTTCAAACCCTATCATTTCCTAGAGGTATGTATGTAAATAAAATGAATTCGGTAAAATAGCAGTCTCAAAAATACTATGCTTAGGAAGGTAAGCTCTATTGGAAACATACTATGGTCAATTAATTTTTGGAAGCTCATGTATGCTAGAGAAGTCATTGGAAGACTTTTGTGCATGACAAAGTCCTCAAAACCACTTGATAAAGTTATTAAAATGGTTTGATAACTTAATATTTATATTAGCAAGAAAGGATGACTTCATTTGTTGCAATTCAAAAAAACGTTGTGTAGAGGAACCTGACAATACAAATAGACGAACTATTTATATATTTATCAATTTGCAAAAAAAAATAGTGGCTTTTAGTTTAGCACATTTCATCCTATTGCTCCATATATCTTGTTTTTATGTCAAAAAATTTCCTCTTTCAACTCCAAAATTTTAAATTTTAAATTTTTTTAGCAAAATATTTTGTTAAATATTCTAACTTCTAAAGGATAAAATAAATGTGCACTCTTGAAAGTATGTGATAGAGGTTTCTAATTCCTACTTGTGAATGGATTCCATCATTGATAAACCAAGTCTAAGTGAGGATGTGAACATGAAGAAGTTTGACATTCAAATCATAACACATGTTTTTTTATTGATAAGAAAAAAACCTTTAATCCAATAACTAAAAACTAAAAAATGATAATACCATCAACAAACATTTAGATACTGCTATTGTTTCATATGCTCTCACAATTTATTTTACTTTTACTTCAAAACAAATAAATAATATAATTTTTTTTAAAATCAAATTTCATCTAAATCATATTTAAATTGAATAATGTTTTATTTTTAATTATATATATATAAAGCGTTGTTTAACAGAATCTTGTTAGACGTCAACTTGGAACCTCTTCCACCATAACTAGAGGGTATGGTAGCGTTGCTTTTGCTTTTAACTGGTAGTTACTATGCTCTGCCGTATATATATACAATTCAACTGTATTTTCGTTCTAAAACCAATTTTTTATAATTCAATAATAGGTTTCACGTTTCTAAGCATAAGGTAGCTGAATAAAGAGCCTGAGGTAAGATACTACACTTTTATTATTATTTTCTTTTATTCTCAGGTATATATTTTAATCCATCGCTAGAATATTCATTGTTATGACATGAGTTGTATATTCTAGTCGTTGTTTTACTCTTTCAAAAAGAATTTGATAAAACAAAAGCTTTCATAGACAGAAATGAAATTTAATAAATTAAACAAAAGAATACCTAGAAAGAAATGAAATTTAATAAATATCAGATTTGATAAAATCAAAGATTCATATATAAAAAAGTTAGAGAGTTAATATAATTTTCAATTAGTAATTAAAAAAACTACAAATATATTTGTTAACCATTGTGATAATGTGTTGGAAATCATAATATTTTCTAGAAACAAAAAAATCAACTCTTTACCCAAAAATAAGAATAGTTCACAAAAAGAATATATGCATTATCAAGGGTATCTATCAACACCAAAATAATCTTACCAAAAAAATAAGTACTCCAATCAATAATTAAAAGGGGTATAAATACCCAATTACAAGTGACGTTTAATTTAAGATTAAAGGTTCCACCTTCAATTTTATTAACAAAATAGTACAATAAACCTATCTTTACAAGGTGTACAAAGGTCCAAAGGGATTTAGAATAAATTTAATACAAAAGTAGATGATGGCCTCAAGTGAATCTTAACACCAATAGGACCTAACATGTGAGAATGATTATAGATACCTACATTAGCGATGAACCCCACATGCCTTGTTAAGAGGAGATAGGGGTTGTTTTCTTTTAAAGTTGCACCTTGTTCTCTTTAGAAAAGGATATGCATGGAGGATTTATCATTGAAATGTGTGTAATCTGATCTTGCTAGGGTCTAAAAGCTTGAAGAAGTGCTTATGAGCATTATTAATGTATCCTACATGCATGTGTATAAGTAAGCCTATGGGTATTCTTCATGTAAAGCCTTTGAGCATCATATATCTAAGCCTACATGCATGTTCATATAATCCAAAAGTGCACCTTCATATTTCACCCTTAGTGATTTTGGTTAATCCACCTTTATGGATAACCTTGATTAAAGGGTGTAAATTATTATTATTTTATTGTAATTTAACCTCAAAGTCAAATAAGTAGTATGTTTTCATATCTTCCTCTTGTTTTTCAAACAACATGTAGGGTGTATTGGCCCACACACTTGGAGTGACAAGGTTGTTGGTTCAAGCCCTTAGCCTCGTTATCTACAAACCTATTAAAACTCACATTATATATATATATATATATATATATATATCTGTGTGTGTGAATCTGTTACCAATCATATTGGTCAAGTTGTCAATCCGCAATTTGTGAATCAAAGAAGGTAGTATCCAGTCTCATTACGCCAAGTGGCCAAATTTGATTAGATAATTTTTTTCTAAGGTTTGATAGTTTGATTTTTCTTCTAATTCTATTTGCTAATATACCAAAAACTTCTAGAGGCCATAACTTTTGCATATGAAAGCATTTGGAACCCATAATTTTCCATATTGGATGATATTTTGAGCTTTATCCAATGGTGATATTGGTTTATGGATATGTTATATTTCTCCATGAAAATATGTGCGAAATGGATTTACTAGGGTATTTTACTCGTTTCAATGGGTGAAATTATAGTACTTGGTTAGTTCAAAGTGCAGAATTACTTAGAAGCAAGAATCTCTGGTTTATTTTCAATGATGAATAATAATAATGCCTTTGTGATCATGAACTTGGTAAGGAGGAGGAGGAAGCTCTTAGACTCTTTTTCATGCTAGTTCAACTAGATGTAACTTTTTAAATCAGGAAGAAAACTAATCCTATTGAGGTATGAACCTCTTGAGAATATCTCTATAGAAAAGTAAGTGCTAGTGAAGTTAATAGAATAGGATAGAGCTTTCCAATCTTAAAAAATCATATTTTTGTAGTGTTAAAGACTATATTTCTCACTTCAAAGACCTAAAAGCTAACTTAGCTATGATAGGAGATAAGGTAAAGGATGATGAAGAGTATGTCAAATCTATAACTTCTAATATTTTTCCTCCTTTCATACAGGTCATTTGGTTTTTATTTGAATGCTATGACTATCAAAGATCTGCAACCTATTTCTCTAGATGGACCTTTCAAGCTTCTTATTCATTATGAAGTTGCAATGAAAAACTATAAGCTAATGGGATTTCTTCATGCAAATCCTTTGGGCATCATTTATGTAAAGCCTAAAGGACGCCCTTAATATTTCACATTATCACAGTGGTTGTCAAATATAAAGGTTCAAAATCAATAAAAATTAAAAAAAAATCAATAAAATCCAAAAAAAAACTTGGTAAAGCATAAAATTAAAAAACATTTGCATTTGCATTTGCATTATGCATTCTCATTTACACATGTATTCATTTCATCATTGCATTGCATATATGCATTCCTCATCCGTTGCATTCCGCAGTAGAATGGATTGTGTCTACTAGTCTTACAAATGACAAGGATTTCAAGGAGCTTCATTCTAATCATATTGTTGCTTCACTTCTATAAAATTTTATTTTATAGGATTGAAGTCGAACAAGGATTTCAAATCAAAGATGTTTTTCTTAAGGTTGCATAAAGCCCTATCTTCTCTTTTAATTTGTGTCTCAACATCCATTTACCTTGTCTATTTTGGTTTATTTTTCTATAAAATTTTATTTTATAGGATTGAAGTGGAACAAGGATTTCAAATCAAAGATGTTTTTCTTAAGGTTGCATAAAGCCCTATCTTCTCTTTTAATTTGTGTCTCAACATCCATTTACCTTTTCTATTTTGGTTTATTTTTCTATAAAATTTTATTTTATAGGATTGAATTGGAACAAGGATTTCAAATCAAAGATGTTTTTCTTAAGGTTCACATGGTGTGTTGGGGTAAGTGTCAAAATTCACAATACTTTTCAAGATCATTCTAAAACATGGATTCAACGGATTCAACACAATTATAACCAGAAATGCTAGACTGAATTAAAAATAACATTGATTGATGAAAGAAAAGGCATTCTATTCTTGAGAGCATAGAAAAAGGCACCAAGGGTTCCTAAAACTGCTTGGTCATGGCAGTTAAAGACTTTGAGGGTTTGCTTAAAACTGGTCGGTCAATCCCAAAAAGCTCCAAAGGTGTTCACAATCCCTTTGGTCAACCTAAAAGCCCCAAGGATTTTTTGAAAAATTGCTTGGTCAATTTAAAGGCTCCAAAGGCGTTTGTTAGCTCTTTGGTCATTCCAGAAAGGCTCCAAGGGTTCTTAAAACTGCTTGGTCAAATCCCAAAGGCTCCAAAGGCATGTACTCACCGTTTGGTCAAATATAAAGGCTCAAAATCAATAAAAATTAAAAAAAAATCAATAAAATCCAAAAAAAAAATTGGTAAAGCATAAAATCCAAAAACATTTGCATTTGCATTATGCATTCTCATTTACACATGCATTCATTTCATCATTGCATTGCATATAGGCATTCCTCATCTGTTGCATTCCACAGTAGAATGGATTGTGTCTACCAGTCTTACAAATGACACCATGTTTGTATTTTAATCATGCACCTCTGCATTTATCATAATCCATCATTCATGTGAGTAAATGTGTTTGTCAACACAACACTTGTTGCTATGAAATATATATGTACATATATACCAAAGTTTTTCGGTCACTCAGCCATACCTAGTGGGTTTCTCAGATGTCGTAGAAAGCTTCTTTTGCTTTTGTAGATGAGGTCACTAGTTGTGATAGGACTTGGCCTATCAGGATCCCGTCACTAATTGCCACATTTAAAATCCTGCTAAGATAAGGGAAGATGAAAGTTGTGAAAGTGGTCCTGGGTATTTAGAGAGATGGATTTTATTATCTGCTTATCTTGCAAATAGGTCGGTCTAGAGTGGTGAACATTGGCAAAAGGACAAGATTTCCCCTACCCATACATTCCCTTGCTTACAAATAAAGGAGCAATATCTCATAGTAACATCCTAGATCAACATCAGAGGTTGATACCCCACATCGATATCCTAAAATCGATATCCCAAATTGACATCTCAAAATTCAAAACCCCATAGTATTCAAATCAAATATCAAATGAATCAAATTCAAATCTAAAGTTACATAGTGAATCAAAAGGACTATATAAATCTCTTTCTCAAGAAAAACAAGAATAAACAATGATTTTTATCACTTAAAGTAAAACATGAAAAACTGTGTTTTTTATCACTACACATGAGCAAGTATCCCTATGAATAGAAATAAAAGAAGGGTGAGAACTTGAATCCCTGAATTGTTCATCATTTAAATCCATAGAGTGAACCCCAATTGTAGCAATGGGTTAAAAGAGTCCCACCTGCTTCTGGAGTAGTAGTTCTATTGGGTGATCCCCAATCGCAGCAATGGATTGAAAGAGTCCCGACTGTTCTTGGAGGGGTAGTCTTGATCAATTTGCAAGATGAGCTAGCTCTGGGTGCCTGGGGTTGTTTAGCATTATAGTCCAATAAAGTATGAAACAAGGATGATACAAACATAGGAGGAACCCAATCTCACATATGGGTTGGAAGAGTCCCAACTGACATCTGGGTATGTCTATGGTCTATCTAAAAATACTCACGGGCACACACAGGGGTAATGAACAGTTGGGTCATTCGTGAAAAAAGCTTTGTCGAGCAAAAGCCTTGTACAATTTGTATGTGACATGTGAGAAGTCTACTAGGGTGTTAGAGTCTCATGGAAAACCTCAAAAATTTCTCTAAGAGCAACAAAATATCAAATAGCACAAACCATATAAAATAAAGTCATTTCAAATCATCAAATTGCAAAGTATCAAATCCATGATACATCATTACATTGAGCAAAATCAAGATATAGGATAGATACCAGATGGATATCAAAAATGATATTTAGATGGCCACTAACTATATTGTGCATATTCTATCAAACTACAAAAGAAATATAGAGTGACATATCATATCATTCGCATCATACTGCTACATATCATTGCATTTCATATATGGGTGATTAATTTATTAAATTATTGTAATAAGGATTTTCCTTTACATTCATGATTTTTACACATTCTATGGTGTCATCCATTAGATTGTTAAACACATATCGCATTCATTCCTTATGTTTTAAGTGATTAAAGCATACAGTTTCATTTACATTAGATTGCCATCGTGTAAATAATGCATTACATACATTGCACCAGCATATTGTGACATCGTCATAAATTAAATGCATACAATAAAGCAAAATTAAATATGCATTTAAAAGTAGATATCACATCCATATGCATCCATCATAAGTAGCACATCTAAGCATCTAGATCACTGCATATCATCATCATAAATTCAAATAGCCATCTAGTGCATGTCATCCATACATCACATCATATAAACATAGCATCAATATAAACATCTACATCCATGTGCATACACATAAAACATATAAATGACAAGTACAAATAATGATCCAAAATGATCATATATATATGTGTGTGTGTGTGTGTGTTTCAATTACTACATAGAGGTACATCAAAATGTCTGCAGGCTACAATTGTGTAGGTCCTCGACCTTACACTCAACAAAAATGGTACAATGAATATCTTTGAAGATTTGTACTAGGGGCTTCCACCCCTAGCCTAAGAGTAACTCCCGCCATCACCCCCACAATCTTTGTGGCTCCTGTGAGAGTTGGCTCCATGTGTGCTAGAGGACCTGTGTGTCCTCCTAGTCTTGTGGGTCCGGTGGCTTGAACTAGCAGAGGACTGCCCTGTCATCCTAGTCCTGGTCCGTTGTGACCTAAAAGCATGTGGATCTTCTAACACCTACCCACCAATCAACCTAATGTTTCCCTCTAGCTAGTCTATGTAGGCTACCTTGCTAGTGTGCCTCTCATTACCCTCCTCAACGAGGGCCTGTAAGCATCATATCTCTACCATAGGGTCACGACCACCTGGCAGCAATGCAGATGGTGTGGCTAGAGGTCCCATGATAGCCTGGGAGGATGAAGGATCCCCCCTCTATACCTTGAGTAGATCTCTCTCTATAATAGCCGCACTAAATCGTGCATGTGCCAGATCACGCGCACTAGTGAGATTGTAGACCCGTATCTTCGTCGTTGTAGTCCTTACTGTGAGAGTTGTGATCTCCTCATGGGCCTGTTGTAGCTGCCTCATGCTATGAATCATTTTCACCTTCATTACGATGATAGAAGTGTCCCACTGCAACTGTTGGGTCTACAACCTCCCAACCTGACTCTAAAGATCAGCAACCTGAGATAGTAGCTGCCCCACATCACTGTCTGGAGGTGCCTCATCCTCCTCTAATATCTCCTTCTTAGCCTCAACCTGTGGAGCATCCTTTGAAGCACCCTCTATGCCCCATATACCCTCGGTCCGCTGGCGCCCATTACACCCCATTAGATCAGCCTCGGTGCCGTCATTTGTCCGACCGAGGGGTCCCAAACCCTGCTACTATAGTAGGGACCACCAAGTATCATATGTTGGGGTGGTCCCAACCCTAGCCATGTTTATCTCTTGGAAATCATCTACCAAGCAGTGTCGGCTGAATGTAGGGTAAATCTCTCTCTAGTACTAGGCGCCTATAGATGGTAAGCAACTTTGAAATATCTTGTATAAGCCCAAATTGGTGGAGGACACGTGAATAGAACTGATGCTCATGGATCTCGACCTTGTGACCGAGTAACCACCTATCCCTCCTCGCCTAGCACAATCGCTCATCAGCCTCGAGCCACACAAGACAATTCATAAACGAATACCACTCTA
Organism: Wollemia nobilis; assembly: GCA_028583015.1. Classification (NCBI taxonomy): domain Eukaryota; kingdom Viridiplantae; phylum Streptophyta; class Pinopsida; order Araucariales; family Araucariaceae; genus Wollemia; species Wollemia nobilis. Next base: position 1,544,644 of record JAQPPZ010001036.1, on the reverse strand, counting down.
TGTCGTCTGCCCGAAGATGTGCAAATCTGCAAATATAATGGTCCACATCCCCAGCATGGGACCTGCTCCAAAACCCCTCCTCCTCACGAGGCCAACATGTCACATAGCACTGGCGTATAACAGGAATAGTAGTTATAGTGAGTAGTAGGTCAGTCGACCACTCGATCCTGATATACTATAAGCCCCAGATCTGAAATAATAGGCTGCAGTTAATACCAACCCAGCTCCTACACATAGCCTGGTATAGCTGCCGGTACAATTGACATAGTAGAGTGCTCCCCCAAACTAAGAGTAGAGGCCACTGATTAGAACTTTGAGTAACTCTCCTGACGATGGCCATGAGGTTCTAGGGAATCCTCGTGCCCGAGGAGTCTAGAAGCACAATCTGAATGACCAAATGCATGAAGATCGCCTCTCAAAATGAGAAGATACCATTCTCCTACAAATATCTGATATGGACGCCTCCGTGGTCGATCCTGCCCTAGGCATCCTCACTTTGGTCACAAAATATGTCATCAAAGATGTCCTCCTTACTCCAGAAGGGAGAGGAGGTGATGGGCTCACCATCGATCGGGATCCTGAAGATTCAGTAGATGTCCTCTAATGTAATAGTCATTTCACTTATGGGAAAGTGAAATGTGTTGGTCCGCACATCCCAGTACCGGGCCAACGCAGTCATGTATGTCGGATCTACCCTGATCATAGGTAGATCGAGCACATAGCCAAAGCCAACAGCACCGAACCACGCTCACTCCTGGTCAGCGAGTTGTCTGCGGAGGGTGCGAACGATATCTAGCTCCCTGGATCTAGAGATAAATTTCTACATAGCAGAAATGTATAAGAAAATGATGACTAAAAACAACTAAAAAATAGCTAAAAAACTACCTAAAAAAGACAAACAAATCTTAAAAATTACTAAAAAATACAAAAACATGCAAAAAGTGATCAAAATTTCACAAAAATTCAAAAATTCATCTCAAAAGTGCAATAAATGGCATTAATTGGCAATAAAAATTAAAAAATTAAAAATATTGAAAAAAATTCTAAAGTTGCGAACCGCGGGTCAAATCTATGATCCGCATGCGGTCAAAAATTGACCGTTGGGATTTGAATCCCACCGCGACTGACACCTGTGGTCCCTAATCTGAAAATTGGGAACCGCATTTGCAGCTGTGGTCTAGGAATGTGACCCTTTTAGGGTCACTTCCTAGCCTGGAAAACCAAAAATTAAAATCCTAATCTAGCCTAGACTAATGTGAGGTTCATTACCAACAGTTTAGTGAGGTTAATTGGACCCATTACTTAATGTGGTTTGTTTTAAGTTGGTAAGGAGTGCGAGGACTCGATTTCGAAATGTGGGTATGTTAGGCTACATTGACACAAGTTGGACTTGAGAGAAATGGGATTAATAATAGGTAAAGCCCTTAGTATTGATTGGTTAGAGGTCAAGTTGGCATACACAACGTAAGTTATGAATGGAGCAGGCGATAATATTCTTACTCATATCAACACATCTTTTGCTCAAGCATCTTCCTCGAAGGCTCTAGATAAGATATAGGCATTAACAATACAATCCATTAAGACCAAAATGGATTGGAGACCTTTAAAGTAATAAGGTAAAGCTTGTTCATTTGAAGATTTAATATAGGGAGGTTTCAAGTATAAGGTCCTCATAATCCTAGTGTTATAGTCATGGATGTTCTCTTTGTATGATTCATCCTATTGCTATGTTTTATATTACAATATCACATGAATATATAATACATTACATACCCTGAAAAGTCATCCTATTACTATGTTTTGTATTACAATGTCACATGAATATATAATACATTACATACCCTAAAAAGTTAATTCCCTGATAATAAAATATTTCAACTGGCAAGCTAGATAAGAATTAAATCTAATACACAATTATATTAATATATTGATATTTAAATTTATTCCAATATATACCCCTAACGACTAAACTAAATACCCCGCAAGGTTTAATTATTACAAAGGTGTTACTATCAAACTGAAATAAACATAACAATGAGACTAAAGAAACTCAAAAACTTCTAAACCCAAAACAAAATGCTGAATTGAATTCTAGACTTTGATTACAAGCAAGTAGTAACTAACCATGAAACATGATAAAACCAAAAGCCAAAAGCCAAACCAAACTTGAGACTAAAGAAACTCAAAAACTTCTAGACCCAAAACAAAATGCTGAATTGAATTCTAGACTTTGACTAGAAGCAAGTAGTAACTAACCATGAAACGTGATAAAACCAAAAGCAAACCAAACTTCAGATTCCATGATACCATTAAACACCCTTAGCAACAAACCAAGCTTACCAAAATCTCAACCAAATTCTGAGGAGGAATTGAAACCCTAGAGTGGCTTCAATGGACTTGGGAGACACATAAGGAGGAATCTGATTATGTTCCATATCCTGGCACAGGTGTTTACTCTTAACACCAAACATTTGAAGAATTATAAAATTTTGCAAAGAACGAAGGTATCCCATCACTCACCGCAAATTACATAGAAGTAAGCTCCACAATCATGGGTGGCATCCAAAACGTGATCGACCTCTTCGCTCCGACTCTATTAAGCCATGGCCCCGGAGATATACCCCACAACAAAACCGAGCAAAGTGTGGGGATGGCCTAGGGTAGGAAATCCATTCTTGGTCCTAAAATTACAAGAAACATAGGCAGAAACAAATAAAAAATCAGCCTTCCAAGGATCAAACAAATGGCTGTTGTCAACGACTGTTCTCAAGCCAGTCCTCGTTATCTATCATTGAAAGATAGTAAACATAAACCTTAAAATCGCTAAGCAAACCTAAAAAATTTCTAATAGCATTAGAATAAACATTCTTCCTGAGGTGACCATGGCTAAAGTTCTCTTCGGCCACAACTTTGGCTGCCAGGTTGCAGGATCGAACCACAGACTTCCTAATCCCGCCCCTAAATGCAACCTTCTCCGGCCTCCAATCAAACATAAACAAATCTGACCTAAGACTCAAACCCGAAACATCTCCCATGTAATTTTTACTTGATTTGTTCCTTCTGGCCTCTTGCACAGAACTCTCACGACAGGGGGAACTAAAATTTTATCATTAATTTCGTGTAACCTGTGGACGTCTCACAAGAATCCTGTATCTCCTTTTAATTTTTTTTTTTTTTTTTAGTAATATGAAATTGAATTTAGGTCACATCACTAATATGAGTGATCTGAGGGTAGACCATACTCAATAGAATCTTTTAACATGTTTTACTTGAACAATGATTTCATTCTAATTTTACTAGTAGTATCTACTTTTAAAAAAATAATAAAACAACACAAGTGAAAGTTTATATACATAAAAAAAATAACAAACATTAAGGAACATTAAGGAGTAATTGATATTCAATATTTATCAAAAAAAAAAAAAAACTAATATAGTAATTTTACTAGTAAATATCTAGTATTTACTTTTAAAAACGAACATGTGTTTTTTTTATTATATATATATACTTTAAGTTTGACATTTTCAAAAACAAAATTACCTTTTAAAATAGGTTTTCATTTAGAAAATATAATATAGGCATATAGTTAAAATTAATAAATATTTTTTAATTCATATACATAAAAGATAGCTAAAAAGAAAATATTTTATTTAAACTCGCTCAAACTATTTGGGATCCACTCAAAAAATAAAAGTTCAATTTCAACAATATTAAAATTAAATAATATACAAAATTAGGATCAAGTCTAGATCCTATTTTATGAATTGCACTTTCCCTTTAAACATATAACTTATTTTTAAAAACTATTACTTGAAATTTGAAATTAAAGATCATGTATATACCATACTCATTTAAATAGTATTAATATCAATTTTTTAATTATTACATTAATATAAATATGTTTGATTTTCTTCTAATCTTTACATGGTTTTATTAAATTTTAAATGTACCTTCAAAGTGTCAAAGCATATATCACTCACTAGAATATTTTAGTGATAGACAAAGATAAGCACCCGAGAATAGATGTGAAATATAATATGGTGGTATTTTATAAATGGCTTCCTCTAGGCATTCCTATGAATATTTTGCTTAATACAAAAGAGAAACCTTTTATTGAACTCAAAAAAGTTTGGCATGAATATCAGCTTTAGTTATATTATTAGATAACCATCCTTAAGAAATTAGTAAGCATGATATTATGGTATATAGGATTTTTAAGATTAACAAATCATAAATATCTATATTACTTTATACCAAGTAGAGTTTGGATCTTGAATTCTTGACCAAAAAGTTTAGTTCTTAAATACTAAAAATATGCTTTGTGTATTTGTATAAAAATATCAATTAAAAAGTTCAATGATTTGTATATTCTAATTCTAGGAGGCGTGACCCACTTGCTGTAGATGAGTTGGAGAGGGTAGGGAAATCCTTCAAGGGAGGTGCCTGGTTCGAATCTTCGTTCTACCAAACGCACATCGGGAACCAAAAAATCTAGTTGATAATGTCGATGGGGTCACGTCCAATGTAGAACCACTTGGTTGTCGTTTCTTAGACCAAGGCAGGCGGCCCCGCAAAGGCTTTTTTGTTAAATTCAAAAAAAAAATATAGGATGCGTGAATTTCCATTACACTATTTAGGAGCTTCATTCTAATCATATTGTTGCTTCACTTCTATAAAATTTTATTTTATAGGATTGAAGTGGAACAAGGACTTCAAATGAAATATGTTTTTCTTAAGGATGCATAAAGCCTTATCTTCTCTTTTAATTTGTGTCTCAACATCCATTTACCTTGTCTATTTTGGTTTATTTTTCTATAAAATTTTATTTTATAGGATTGAAGTGGAACAAGGATTTCAAATCAAAGATGTTTTTCTTAAGGTTGCATAAAGCCCTATCTTCTCTTTTAATTTGTTTCTCAACATCCATTTACCTTGTCTATTTTGGTTTATTTTTCTATAAAATTTTATTTTATAGGATTGAAGTGGAACAAGGATTTCAAATCAAAGATGTTTTTCTTAAGGTTGCATAAAGCCCTATCTTCTCTTTTAATTTGTGTCTCAACATCCATTTACCTTATCTATTTTAGTTTATTTTTCTATACAATTTTATTTTATAGGATTGAAGTGGAACAAGGATTTCAAATCAAAGATGTTTTTCTTAAGGTTGCATAAAGCCCTATCTTCTCTTTTAATTTGTGTCTCAACATCCATTTACCTTGTCTATTTTGGTTCATTTTTCTATAAAATTTTATTTTATAGGATTGAAGTGGAACAAGGATTTCAAATCAAAGATGTTTTTCTTAAGGTTGCATAAAGCCCTATCTTCTCTTTTAATTTGTGTCTCAACATCCATTTACCTTGTCTATTTTGGTTTATTTTTCTAGAGCAACTATATTCCAAAGAGTAAAATCTTTGAAATATTTTATTATGAGGATGGTGTTTTACACTATTATTTTATCATTAATCATTATAGTGATTTTAGATATAACCTAGTGTGCTCCATATCACTCTAGGTTTTGGATTCATACAAAAGCCAATTTTAGTTTTAATTCTTAGGGATCTCAAATGTAGGATATGAATATTATTCTATATTTTAAATAATGTAATGGAAAAATCAATATTTTAAAATATAAGCATGGAAAAATACAAGATTATTAGATCAAATTTTTTTAAAAAGACCTAAATTTGACCAAAATATTCATAAAACATTTCATTTAAATATTTGAATTTTAAATTTTATGAGGGAAGAAACAAATTATTATATTACATTGTCCTCTGCTTGGTTCACATGGTGTGATGGGGTAAGTGTCAAAATTCAAAATACTTTTCAAGATCATTCTAAAACATAGATTCAACGGATTCAACACAATTATAACCAGAAATGCTAGACTGAATTAAAAATAACATTGATTGATGAAAGAAAAAATAAATGGAAGAGAGATAAATGACACTATTTGAGAGAAGAAATAAAGGGTGGGTGCTTGTAGGCACCCCATAATATTTTACATGTATTATAGATTGATACAAAGGATAAGTCATTAAGGGTATGTATAGTCATACCAAAACTCCATTTATAGTTAACCTCAAAATGACATTAACTTATTTTTTAGGTTAAATTCCAATAAAATATAATAAATTAAACCCTTTAATCAAGCTTATTTATAAAGGTGTATTAACCAAAAATACTAAAGGTGAAATATTAAGGGCATCCTTTAGGCTTTACATAAATGATGCCCAAAGGATTTGCATGAAGAAATCCCATAGGCTTATAGTTTTTCATTGCAACTTCATAATGAATAAGAAGCTTGAAAGGTCCATCTAGAGAAATAGGTTGCAGATCTTTGATAGTCATAGTATTCACATAAAAACCAAATGACCTGTATGAAAGGAGGAAAAATATTAGAAGTTATAGATTTGACATACTCTTCATCATCCTTTACCTTACCTCCTATCATAGCTAAGTTAGCTTTTAGGTCTTTGAAGTGAGAAATATAGTCTTTTACACTACAAAAATATGATTTTTTAAGATTGGAAAGCTCTATCCTATTCTATTAACTTCACTAGCACTTACTTTTCTATAGAGATATTCTCAAGAGGTTCATACCTCAATAGGATTAGTTTTCTTCCTGATTTAAAAAGTTACATCTAGTTGAACTAACATAAAAAAGAGTCTAAGAGCTTCCTCCACCTCCTTACCAAGTTCATGATCACAAAGGCATTATTATTATTCATCATTGAAAATAAACCAGATATTCTTGCTTCTAAGTAATCCTGCTCTTTGAACTAACCAAGTACTATAATTTCACCTGTTGAAACGAGTAAAATACCCTAGTAAATCCATTTCGCACATATTTTCATGGAGAACTATAACATATCCATAAACCAATATCACCATTGGATAAAGCTCAGCATCCAATAAGGAAAATTATGGGTTCCAAATGCTTTCATATGGCTTCTAGAAGTTTTTGGTATATTAGCAAATAGAATCAGAAGAAAAATCAAACTATCAAACCTTAAAAAATATATATCTAATCAGATTTGGCCACTTGACGTAATGAGACAGGATACTACCTTCTTCGATTCAAAGATTGCGGATTGACAACTTGACCAATATGATTGGTAACAGATTCACACACACACACACACAAATAGATATATATATATATATATATATATATATATAATGTGAGTTTTAATAGGTTTATATATAATGTGAGTTTTAATAGGTTTGTAGATAACGAGGCTAAGGGCTTGAACCAACAACCTTGTCACTCCAAGTGTGTGGGCCAATGCACCCTACATGTTGTTTGAAAAACAAGAGGAAGACATGAAAACATACTACTTGTTTGACTTTGAGGTTAAATTACAATAAAATAATAATAAATTACACCCTTTAATCAAGGTTATCCATAAAGGTGGATTAACCAATATCACTAAGGGTGGTATATGGAGGTGCACTTTTGGATTATATGAACATGCATGTAGGCTTAGATATATGATGCTCAAAGGCTTTACATGAAGAATACCCATAGGCTTACTTATACACATGCATGTAGGATACATTAATAATGCTCATAAGCACTTCTTCAAGCTTTTAGACCCTAGCAAGATCAGATTACACACATTTCAATGATAAATCCTCCATGCATATCCTTTTCTAAAGAGAACAAGGTGCAACTTTAAAAGAAAACAACCCCTATCTCCTCTTAATAAGGCAAGTGGGGTTCCTCGCTAATGTAGGTATCTATAATCATTCTCACATGTTATGTCCTATTGGTGTTGAGCTTCACTTGAGGCCATCATCTACTTTTGTATTAAATTTATTCTATATCCCTTTGGACCTTTGTACACCTTGTAAAGATAGGTTTATTGTACTATTTTGTTAATAAAATTGAAGGTGAAACCTTTAATCTTGAATTAAACGTCACTTGTAATTGGGTATTTATACCCCTTTTAATTATTGATTGGAGTACTTATTTTTTTGGTAAGATTATTTTGGTGTTGCTAGATACCCTCGATAATGCATATATTATTTTTGTGAACTATTCTTATTTTTGGGTAAAGTGTTGATTTTTTTGTTTCTAGAAAGTATTATGATTTCCAACACATTATCACAGTGGTTGTCAATCTCCATTACTCGATTCTTTGCTTTTCACAATATTATGCTTCTATAGCATTTCCAAATAATTATCTTATTTTTGGGTAAAGTGTTGATTTTTTTGTTTCTAGAAAGTATTATGATTTCCAACACATTATCACAGTGGTTGTCAATCTCCATTACTCGATTCTTTGCTTTTCACAATATTAAGCTTCTATAGCATTTCCAAATAATTTATTTGTGAGGAGTATGTGTTGTCAGCCACTTCTTAAGATGTTTTTTCAAAACCATAGTTAGACCTTAGATTGTAAGGATCTAACTATGATGTAAATTTTTTTTTACCATGGTAGAAATATTTATTGACAAATTCTTCCTCTCTTAACATTCAATCCATCCGCCCATGTAGAGGAGTTGGAGAGCAGGTGGGTAGTTAAACATCTCTAGTTGTTGAGAGGCCCAGGTTCAAATCTCTCGCCTCACATGTTGCGGATATGTTATGTAATGGTTCCCTCGTGGTCACAGTCTGTTTACCCCTTGTGGCCACCACCAAAAAAAAAAAAAAACATTCAATCCAATTTATTTTTTGACTAGAGAGATGCCTAGTTGTAGGATTGGATCTTTCAAGGGAATTTAAAAGTCCTACTTGTCTTTAATGGATTTTTTTTTAAAAGTCCATTCCCTTTTTGGCTTTGGATTTTGTGGTATCAATGCAGCACAAATGACAGGAGAGTGTGCACAATCATCCAATGAAAAATAAAATGGTCAATTAATTTTTGGAAGCCCATGTATGCTAGAGAAGTCATTGGAAGACTTTTGAGCATGACAAAGTCCTCAAAACCACTTGATAAAGTTATTAAAATGGTTTGATAACTTAATATTTATATTAGCAAGAAAGGATGACTTCATTTGTTGCAATTCAAAAAAACGTTGTGTAGATGAACCTGACAATACAAATAGACGAACTATTTATATATTTATCAATTTGCAAAAAAATAGTGGCTTTTAGTTTAGCACATTTCATCCTATTTCTCCATATATTTTGTTTTTATGTCAAAAAATTTCCTCTTTTAACTCCAAAATTTTAAATTTTAATTTTTTTTAGCACAATATTTTGTTAAATATTCTAACTTCTAAAGGATAAAATAAATGTGCACTCTTGAAAGTATGTGATAGAGGTTTCTAAGTCCTACTTGTGAATGGATTCCATCATTGATAAACCAAGTCTAAGTGAGGATGTAAACATGAAGAAGTTTGACATTCAAATAATAACACATGCTTTTTTATTGATAAGAAAAAAACCTTTAATTCAATAACTAAAAACTAAAAAATGATAATACCATGAATAAACATTTAGATACTCCTATTGTTTCATATGCTCTCACAATTTATTCTACTTTTACTTCAAAACAAATAAATAATATAATTTTTTTAAAAATCAAATTTCATCTAAATCATATTTAAATTGAGTAATGTTTTATTTTTAATTTTATATATATATATATATATTAGATAATATAGAAAGCGTTGTTTAACAGAATCTTGTTAGACGTCAACTTGGAACCTCTTCCACCATAACTAGAGGGTATGGTAGCGTTGCTTTTGCTTTTAACTCGTAGTTACTATGCTACTATGCCCTGCCGTATATATATACAATTCAACTGTATTTTCGTTCTAAAACCAATTTTTTATAATTCAATAATAGGTTTCACCTTTCTAAGCATAAGGTAGCTGAATAAAGAGCCTAAGGTAAGATACTACACCTTTATTATTATTTTCTTTTATTCTCTGGTACCTATTTTAATCCATCGCTAGAATATTCATTGTTATGACATGAGTTGTATATGCTAGTCGTTGTTTTACTCTTTCAAAAAGAATTTGATAAAACAAAAGCTTTCATAGACAGAAATGAAATTTAATAAATTAAACAAAAACATACCTGGAAAGAAATGAAATTTAATAAATATCAGATTAGATAAAATCAAAGATTCATACATAAAAAAGTTAGAGAGTTAATATAATTTTCAACTAGTAATTAAAAAAACTACAAATATATTTGTTAACAGTTTATTTATGTTCTATATACTAGAACATTATGGTCCTGAAAAGATTTTTGTTTTTTTTTTTCATTTATTATAGATAAATATTTTTTTAAAAATTAATGTTATATATTTTTATTAATTTTAATTTTATTTTGAAAAGATATGTTATATAATAATAATATATAATTTAAAAAGTAAAGATAAATTGCACATAAAATATTTTAAGATTTTTTTCTTTAGGATTGAATTATTATTCATGATTTGTCAAATAAATAAAATATATAGACTCAAAATAAATAATAAATTAACTTTTTTGCGCTTTCAAATCTATTGTGTAATAGGATTTTTTTTAAAAGATGTATTGCAAGGTTAGTTTCATATTTTATAAATAAAAATTAAAAAGAAAAAAAAATCTTTACATTAAAAAATATATATATATTATTTTAATAAACCTAAAACTTAAAATAAAATAATGTTAAAATGAAAATCCTAAGATTATATTTTGTGATATAAGAAAAAAGAAAGTTTTAAGAGGATGTAAGAATATTATGCTCTTGTCACTTTGATTGCAGATACAAACAAATGAACAATTAATACATTCAACAAAATTAAATAAAAATACTAAGTATAACTTTTCTGTATTATTTATAACAAAAGAAACTATAGATCATATTAACTTTTATATATCTTTCTTTTACATGTATATAATAAAATGCTGATTTTTTTTTATAATTAAATAAAAGTGACTTGCAAATCTTTGGTTTATTTTGTTCTTGACAAACTCCTAAAAATATAGTAATACATAATTTTTAGTTGACTCCAATCAATCAACTCTAAATAAACTTATGCAATGTATACTATCCACTTAGACCTTAAGCATGCATGTGCCAATAAAAAAATTTAAATACACTCCTATTTATAATTGAACTTAATCAAAGGGATATCCAAAGATCTAAAAGATGTGAGGAAATGAGGGTTGGTAGTAGTAAGAGATAGATGAGCATATGATATTGTTGGGCAAGAAGTTATAAACAATTTATGTGCATGAGAATTTTTTTGTGATTCAAAATAATAACAATCTCAGTACGGAGGAGGCTGAGAAGAGGATAGGTACAAAAGACACATAGGAGGATTAGGTGAAAACCTTGAGGGAAAAACCCTTCCCATGGTTTCATTTTTACAAAGAAATTTTGTAGCAGGAGGATCAATAAATCTACCTTGACATTAACCCAAACACGTACATTAAATTTCAAAAAATAAAGATATTAATTGAGGTCAAATACAACTTGAGCTTTGAGAAGGTAGCGACGTATGCTCAAATCAAGTACGAAATGAAAGGCCCCAAGTTAAAGAAAAAAATGGAAATAATGAAGGGGTGTTTTGATTACATACCTTCCTACATATTGGACGAGTAGCATCCTTAGGAGGTGGGGACTCGAAAGAAACAAAAATAAAGTAGAGTACAATCTTCTTTGCTCAAGGGTCTAGAAGCCTAGTAACATTGGCAACAATCAACAGGGCTACACAGGCCACAATAGAGGATCCCTACACCAAGAAAGAGACTGAATAAAAAAGGACCTTGAACCCTACTAAAGAGGAAGAGGCAAAAGATGAGGGAAAAAATCAACAAGATCCTTGTGAGACCAAGTGTAGACTCCTTAGTTGGTATCGGAGGTAGCTCAAAAAAATGAATATTAGGGAGATAGATACTGAGGGTGCCTTAGAAATCACCGTTGTATACCCAAGTGAATAAGTGACACACACATAAGTTGTCACTTCCAAGGTTCACAAAGCTACTACCACCATCCATGCTATAATTTTTACTTTCTTTCCATAATCCGTCTTTGATTTTTCTCTTGATACTTCTTCTTAAGTTTCCCCTTCCTCTATTGTATCTTCACCTCCATTTTACATAGGCATATCCACTTTTCCAATTACAACTCCCCCCTTACCATCCACCATTCTACCTTCCACCATCAACATATCAGTCTCTACTCCACTTGTTTCTACTCCATTTGTCCCAACTTCACCTGTCACCACCTATACCATATCTATTGGATTCTTCTACCTAGTTTATTGGCATATTTTCTACCACCATCATCGCATTTGTTTCCATCTTTAGGAAAGGAGAGTGTCATAATTCTTGGTTTCTCTATCTAGGATCCCAAATCTATCATACCCTTGGTTGCATTTGAAATAGAAGACCTATCACTGAAGACCCTCAAAATGATAAAGGCACCTAAGGTTATGGGGTAACCTTAACAAGAAAAAACTCAAGCAGAGACCCAAATCCACATAGTGTTTAGCTTTATACATGAAGTAGAGGTTGTAGAAGAGTAGGTTGATCCAACACATGCTATGACTCGCTTACTATTACAAAAAATTATTCCAATCATGTAAGCAAGCATGGACATTGTGAATGAGTACCTATTGAACACTCAATGATCCATTGACTAGATCTCAGTCAATGACTTTGTCACTATGAAATGGATGCTTACCTTTAATGATAGAATTCACAATGCTTTCTGAAAACGAACAAAAACAAAACACACACAAATCTTATTCAAAAAGTGAAAGAGACTAAATAGAATGGGGCACCCGTAGGTATCGTAAATAATCACTATCTGTAATTAATATTACACAACATTCCAATAAGAAAATGAGGAGTGTGATGGAGGTATTTATAACAATACCAAAACCCCAAATAAAATTGTAAGGCTTAACCAAAGTTGACATAACAAGGGAGCTTTAGGTTAATTAGAAATATTAAATAAGGTTTAACCATAACAAGGTTAACCATGGCCTATTGGGTTTACATAATAAATTACAATAAAATAATTAATACATTGCGTAATGAAATACCCTTAGGTCTATCTAATACATCATAGAATGTTAGCTCTTGGTCATGAATAGGATTACAAATTTAATATCCACTTATAATATAAACGTGGGGGCTAAGGAGAGAAGGCATTATTTACAATAATATCTTTACCCCCATAATGGATTCTTTAGTGGGTCTTTGCAGTTGACGTAGATCCATATGAATCTCTCTCATCATCTAAAACATGTTCACCTTGCTTCATGAACTTATCTTCAATATTTACAACTTTAATAAGCAATTCTTTGTAGGAATTACCTCTATATTACAGTATCCACACATGGTCTTTGATTTTTTTGAAGACTTAGCCTTACCCATGGGCCCTAAGACCTTAGCCTTGTTACATTAGAATTCTTTTGCATGAGCCTGTATTTAAGGAGTTCCACCACCATAATTCCGCATTGCAACCTAAAATTGTATTAATAGAGAAAAAATGATTAAGATTAAGAGTCTTTTGGTATAGCGAGAACATCATAATCATATGAACCATTAGGTTAATATCTAAAAGGAGGGGTAGATATTATAATGGGTAATATTAACACATTTTGCATCATCTTTCTTTCTACCTCCAGAAGATGTAATATCTACCCTTAATGCCTTAAATCTCGCAATATAGTCGTCAACTTTATAAAACTCAGCTAGCTTAAGAGAGAAAAAAACTCTAATTCCAAGCTACTTGCTTCAATAGTATTAACCTTTCTCTTCTTTGATATGAAAAAAGTAACTTTGGTTCAATCAAGAAGGAGAGCAAACCTAGAGTGTCTTCTACCTTTTGGTTTCGAGCTTCATAATCAAGAACTACTTTATCCTCCTAAACCTTAGTATAGAATCAAAAGAAAAATCAAACTATCAAACCTTAGAAAATAAATTGTCGAATCAAATGCGATCACTTGGTGTAACGAGACTGGATAGTACCTTCTTTGATTCACAAATTATGGATAGACAATTTGAACAATATGATTGGTAATAGATTCTCACACACATTCATATATATATATATATATATATATATATATATATATATATATATATATATATATATATATATAAATTTGAATTTTAATGGGTTTGTAGATAGCGAGGCTAGGAGCATGAACTAACAACCTTGCTAGTCCAAGTGTGTGGACCAATGCACCTTATGTGTTGTTTGAAAAAAAAGAGGAAGACATGAAAACATACTACTTGTTTGACTTTGAGGTTAAATTATAATAAAATAATAATAAATTATACCTTTTAATCAAGGTTATCCATAAAGGTGGATTAACCAAAATTACTAAGGGTGAAATATTAAGTTGCACTTTAGGATTATATGAACATGCATGTAGGATTGCATAAATGATGCCCAAATACTTTACATGAAGAATGTCCATAGGCTTACGTATACACATACCTGTAGGCTACATTAATAATGCTCGTAAGCACTTCTTCAAGCTTTTGGACTTGGCCTAACAATATCATATTACACACATTTCAATGGTAAAGCCTCCATGCATACCCCTTTTTAAAGAGAACAAGATATCCCTTTAAAGGAAAACAACCCCATACCACCTCTTAATAAGGCAAGTGGGGTTCCTCGCTAATGTAGGTATCTAAAGTCATTCTCACATGTTAGGCCCTATTTGTGTTAAGCTTCACTTGAGGCCATGACCTACGTTAGTATTAAATTTATTCTATATCCCTTTGGGCCTTTGTATACCTTGTAAAGATAGATTTCTTGTATTATTTCAATTCATTGAAAGACTTTTTCCATCAATAAACAAGAGGGGATTTCTCCTTTTGCACAAAATCAAGGGATTATAAATAAAATTAACTTTTTTGGAAAATGCATTATAACTTAGATGGCTTCGACTTTCTTAAAAAATCAAGTTATAATTTTTTTTAAACAGGTTGTTTTACATTTTAAAATAAACAAACATAAACATTATCTTAATCAATAAAAAGGTCGGTACAAAAATTAAATACAAATGGACAATGTGTATTAATTGATATATCAAAAACAAAAAATGATAATATGATGAATAAAAATTTAGATACTCATATTATTTCATATCATCTCTCAGAGTTTGTTTTACTTTTACTTCAAAATAATTTGTTTAGAACTAAATCTATCTAACTAATCAAGTACATCATATTTATATATATATAATGGAATAATAGAGTCAGTGAGACTGCTAAACCACAAGTGATGGGTCAACCACAAGCGATGGGTCATCATCAGCAGGGTCATTCACACCGTGTGTGACTATTAATAGAGGAAACCTTCTATGTGGACATCAATAACGATCCCACCAATCCAAAGAAGGTTAAATTTGGAGAGAGTATCACTCCATATGAGCGTGCCACCCTCATTCCTCTACTGAAAGAGAGACCTAATATTTTTGCTTGGACTTATAAAGATATGCCAGGTCTAGACCTAAAATTG
This sequence comes from Wollemia nobilis, assembly GCA_028583015.1. Classification (NCBI taxonomy): domain Eukaryota; kingdom Viridiplantae; phylum Streptophyta; class Pinopsida; order Araucariales; family Araucariaceae; genus Wollemia; species Wollemia nobilis. Next base: position 1,529,207 of record JAQPPZ010001036.1, on the reverse strand, counting down.
GTTACCCATAACCTTTCGCTAGATCTATCAAAGAAGCCAGTCAAGCAAAAGCTTAGAAAGATGCATCCAAAAGTAGCCTTAATGGTGAAGGACGAATTGCAAAAGTTGTTGGACGTAGAGTTTGTAATCTCCATCGACTATCCAGAATGGGTGTCCAATATGGTGCTCGTAGGAAAACTTGATGGAAGGATCCATATTTGTATGGATTTTAGAGACCTAAATAAGGCAACACCAAAGGATTCATTTTCGTTGTCGAATATCGATGCTCTTGTAGATGCAACTATAGGTCACGAGATGCTCTCCTTAATGGATGGTTTTTCTAGTTACAATAAAATTTGGATTAAGCCTAAAGACCAACATAAAACCATATTTATAACTCCATGGGGGACATTTTGCTATAAATTTATGCCATTTGGCCTCAAAAATACTGGTGCCACATACCAACGGGCCATGACATATATCTTTCATGACTACATACATAAGATCCTAGAGGATTATATTGATGACTTGTTGGCAAAGTCATTGCTGTGTAGTGAGCATGTTGAGGTCCTGAGGAAGGTCTTCGATCGCCTGATAGAGCACAATGTCAGGTTGAATCCTAAGAAGTGCGTATTTGGCGTAACTTCAAGTAAACTCTTAGGGTTCATCATTTCAAAATGAGGCATCGAAGTCGACCCAACAAAGGTCAAGGCTATTCTAGAGATGCGTCCTCCCTCAAACATTAAAGAGTTAAGAAGCCTACAAGGCAAAGTAGCATCTATAAAGTGATTTATCACTCAATTATCGGATAAATATTGACCCATGAATCGACTACTACACAAGGGGCTCCCATTCAACTGGGACAAGGACTATCGAGCAGCCTTTGCTAAAATTAAGCAATACCTAGTGACACTGCCAGTACTAGCTCCACCAAGGCTAGATGTGCCATTTTTGCTATATATATCGGCGACCAACTTTGCATTAGGGACCATGTTAGCCCAAAAGAATGTGCAAGGCAAAGAGCAAGCCATATATTATATTAGTCGAACCTTGGTAAGTTATGAGCTAGGATATGCATATATGGAGAAACTATGTTTAGTAGTAGTGTTCGCTACAAAGAAATTACGATACTATATGCTAAGTCATACGACATATGTAATATCAAAACAAAATCCTTTGCAGTACATGATGAGCAAGACATATCATAACACACATACTGTGAAGTGGATCATGCTACTGATAGAATTTGACTTGGAATTCATAAGCCAAAATTCCATTAAGGGACAAGTCATAGTTGATCAACTGGTTGAGGCACCACTATCAAACAGTAGACCTCTGACCATTGAGCTTCCATATGATGCGGTCTTCGTCATATCCAAAGCTCCCAAACCTGAAGAACTAGAGAATAATGCTGATATGACCTTGTTCTTCGATGGTTCAAAGTGCGAGCAAGGAGGTGGTGTAGGAATAGTGTTTATCACATCGCAAGGAGCTCCAATGCCCTTGTCATTCAAATTAGACTTTCCTTGCACCAACAACAATGTTGAATACGAGGCCCTACTGCTGGGCCTCCATACAACCATCACCATGAACATTAAAATATTAAACATATTTGGTGACTCCTTGCTCATAGTCAACCAAGTTAAGGGGCTCTTTCAATGTCGATGTCCCATGTTAAAAGCTTATAAAGATCTTGTTGTTACATATTTGGCTAAATTGGAATGGTATGACATCGAGGCAATCCCTCGTTCATCAAATAGGTTCATAGACATAATGGCATCTTTGGGATCCTTAATCCCTCAGAATCTGTCTACCAATTTCACTACCATTCATGTTAAAATGCTCTCGCATCCTACAGCGGAGCACGAAGCCTTTGATAATAAAATGTCAATCAACATGATTAGCGTGGAACCAAAAGCTGAATGGTTCTACAGAGCTGAATACTTTCTAAAGAAGGCACCCTGGGGGTCATTAACCTCTCAGAGTCCAATGGGGAGTGGTACCACCATTCTCCACAAGGTTGTTTCCTAGTCCGCATTTGCACATGTAGATACACAGGGGGAGCAAGTCATCTTGGCAGTCGAAGCCAAGGCTTACCAGATCTGGATATCGCAAATCCAAGACTTCTTAAAACTTGGTCTGATCCCAGAGGGATTTTCGCATGCCGCAAAATGCACATTCAAGAAAAAAGTGACTAAATATGTCTTGCTAGGAGATATTTTGTACCAACGAGGCTACGATGGAGTTCTCCTTCATTGTCTAGAGCCCCAAGAGGCATCTTGGGTGATTTCACAAGCTCATGATGATACATGCGATGGCCATTTCAGTGGCATGGCCATCGTCAAGTGCATCCTTTGAATGGGTTACTATTGACCCACTATGGAGAAGGAGTGCAATGTGTATGTCAAGAAATGCATCAAATGTCAGCATCATGCTAATCTTATGCACTTGCCATCGTAGGCCTTACAACCCATTCAAGCGGCTTGGCCATTTGCTCAGTGGGGATTAGATCTTATCAGTAAGATCTCTCCTCCATCATCGGGTCGACATACTTTTATTATTACGACTACTAAGTACTTTACCAAATGGGTGGAAGCAATACCCTTAACAATGATGATTGGAGCTCGCATAGCAGAGTTTATACTCGAGCATATCATATGTCATTTTGGGATTCCATCCAAGATAATTTTGGATAATGGAACATCATTTAAGAACAAAACTATGAGAGCTTTGACATCTAAGTATAGAATCAAACACAGTTTTGCAACTCCTTATTATCTGTAGGCAAATGGGCAAGCTGAGGCCTCAAACAAGATAGTGGTGGCTATCTTGAAAAATATGGTCCAAGAAAACCACAAATATTGGCATATCCAGCTGCCCCTTGCATTATGGGCTTACAGGACTAGCATTCGGATGCCCACTGGGGCAACACCATTTTCACTAGTATATGGCACTGAGGCCATTATGCCCTTAGAGTTGGAAATTCCAATGCTGCACATCGTATTGAAAGAGTTCATCGATGACGACACCGTACAACAAGCTCGACTAGATCAATTGATGTTGCTTGATGAACATCGCGTGAATGCCCTGGAGCATCTCCGCGTTTATCATGAGTGATTAAAATGAGCTTATAATAACAAAGTCCATCAGAGAGACTTTGAAGTTGGGGATCTTGTCTTGAAAGAGAACCAACATAACTCTAATTTATTGCCTGATATGCGAGACAAATTTATGGCTAATTGGCTAGGACCCTATATCATATCTAAAAATATTGGTCCGGGTACTTATCACCTAACATCGCTAGGGGGTGTTGAAGAGCCTGAACCTCTCAACATCATCCATATTAAGGCATTCTATGCTTGAGAGCATAGCAAAAGGCACCAAGGGTTCCTAAAATCGCTTGGTCATGTCAATTAAAGGCTTTGAGGGTTTGCTTAAAACCGCTCGGTCAATCCCAAAAAGCTCCAAAGGTGCTCACAATCCCTTTGGTCAACCTAAAAGCCCCAAGGGTTTTCTTAAAAATCGCTTGGTCAATTTAAAGGCTCCAAAGGCGTTTGTTAGCTCTTTGGTCAATCCAAAAAGGCTCCAAGGGTGCTCATAATCCCTTTGGTCAATCCAAAAGGCTTCAAGGGTTCTTAAAATCGCTTGGTCAAATCCCAAAGGCTCCAAAGGCATGTACTCACCGTTTGGTCAAATATAAAGGCTCAAAATCCAAAATAAAATCCAAAAAAAAAAATTGGTAAAGCATAAAATCCAAAAACATTTGCATTTGCATTATGCATTTTCATTTACACATGCATTCATTTCATCATTGCATTGCATATAGGTATTCCTCATCCGTTGCATTCCGTAGTAGAATGGATTGTGTCTATCAGTCTTACAAATGACACCACGTTTGTGTTTTAATCATGCACCTCTGCATTTATCATAATCCATCATTCATGTGAGTAAATGTGTTTGTCAACACAACACCTGTTGCTATGAAATATGTATGTATATATACCAAAGTTTTTCGGTCACTCAGCCATACCTAGTGGGTTTCTCAGATGTCGTAGAAAGCTTCTTTTGCTTTTGTAGATGAGGTCACTAGTTGTGATAGTACTTGGCATATCAGGATCCCATCACTAATTGACACATTTAAAATCCTGCTAAGATAAGGGAAGATGAAAGTTGTGAAAGTGGTCCTGGGTATTTAGAGAGATGGGTTTTATTACCTGCTTATCTTGCAAATAGGTCGGTCTAGAGTGGTGAACCTTGGCAAAAGGACAAGATTTACCCTACCCATACATTCCCTTGCTTACAAATAAAGGAGCAATATCCCAGAGTAACATCCCAGATCAACATCAGAGGTTGATACCCCACATCGATATCCTAAAATCGATATCCCAAATTGACATCTCAAAAGTCAAAACCCCCAGTATTCAAATCAAAGATCAAATGAAGATCAAAATCAAGTTCAAATTCAAATCTAAAGTTACATAGTGAATCAAAAGCACTATATAAATCCCTTGCTCAAGAAAAATGGGAATAAACAGTGATTTTTATCACTCAAAGTAAAACATGAAAAAATAGTGATTTTTATCACTACACATGAGCAAGTATCCCTATGAATAGAAAGAAAAGAAGGGTGAGAACTTGAATCCCTGAATTGTTCACCATTCAAATCCATAGAGTGAACCCCGATTGCAATGGGTTGAAAGAGTCCCGCCTGCTTCTGGAGTAGTAGTTCTATTGGGTGATCCCCAATCGCAGCAATGGGTTGAAAGAGTCCCGACTATTCTTGGAGGGGTAGTCCTGATCAATTTGCAAGATGAGCTAGCTCTGGGTGCCTGGGGTTGTCTAGCATTATAGTCCAATCAAGTCTAAAACAAGGATGATACAAACATAGGAGGAACCCGATCTCACATATGGGTTGGAAGAGTCCCGACTGACATCTGGGGTATGCCTATGGTCTATCTAAAAATACTCACGTGCACACACAGGGGTAATGAACAGTTGGGTCATTCATGACGAAAGCTTTGTCCAACAAAAGCCTTGTACAGTTAGTATGTGACATTTGAGAAGTCTACTAGGGTGTTTGAGTCTCATGGAAAACCTCAAAAATTTCTCTAATAGCAACAAAATATCAAATATCACAAACCATATAAAATAAAGTCATTTCAAATCATCAAATTGCAAAGTATCGAATCCATGATACATCATTACATTGAGCACAATCAAGATATAGGATAGATACCGGATGGATATCAAAAATGATATTTAGATGACCACTGACTATATTGTGCATATTTTTCAAACTGCAAAAGAAATATAGAGTGACATATCATATCATTCACATCATATCGCTGCATATCATTGCATTTCATATATGGGTGATTAATTGATTAAATTATTGTAATAAGGATTTTCAATTACATTCATGATTTTTACACATTCTATGGTGTCGTCCATTAGATTGTTAAACACATATCGCATTCATTCCTTATGTTTTAAGTGATTAAAGCATACAAGTTCATTTACATTAGATTACCATCATGTAAATAATGCATTACATACATTGCACCAGCATATTGTGACATCGTCATAAATTAAATGCATACAATAAAGAAAAATTAAATATGCGTTTAAAAGTAAATATCACATCCATATGCATCCATCATAAGTAGCACATCTAAGCATCTAGATCATTGCATATCATCATCATCATAAATTAAAATAGCTATCTAGTGCATGTCATCCATACATCACATCATATAAACATAGCATCAATATAAACATCTGCATCCATGTGCATAAACATAAAATATATAAATTACAAGTACACATAATGAGCCAAAATGATCATATATATATATATATATATATATATAAATTGTGTGTGTGTGTGTGTGTGTGTGTGTGTGTGTGTGTGTGTGTGTGTTTCAATGAGTACATAGAGGTACATCAAAATTCCCGTAGGCTACAATTGTGTAGGTCCTCGACCTTACACTCAAAAATGGTACAATGAATATCTTTGAAGATCTGTACTAGGGGCCTGCACCCCCAGCCTGAGAGTCACTCCTGCCATCACCCCCACCATCCCTGTGGCTCCTATGAGAGCTAGCTCCATGTGTGCTAGAGGACCTATGTGTCCTCTCAGTCTTGTGGGTCTGGTGGCTCGAACTAGCAGAGGACTGCCCTGTCATCCTGGTCCTGGTCCATTGTGACCTAAAAGCATGTGGATCCTCTAGGACCTACCCACCAATCAACCTGATGTGGCCCTCTAGCTGGTCTATGCGGGCTACCCTGCCTGTGTGCCTCTCATTGCCCTCCTCCACGAGGGCCTATAAGCATCAGATCTCTGCCATGGGGTCACGACCACCTGGCAGCAATGTAGATGGTGTGGCTAGAGGTCCCATGATAGCCTGGGAGGATGAAGGATCCCCCCTCTATACCTTGAGTAGATCTCTCTCTACAATAGCCACACTAAATCGTGCATGTGCCAGATCACGCGCACTAGTGAGATCGTAGACCTGTGTCTTCGCCATTATAGCCCATGCTGTGAGAGTTGTGATCTCCTCATGGGCCTACTATAGCTGCCTCATGCTATGAGCCAGCTTCACCTCCAGTACGATGATAGAAGTGTCCCACTACAACTGCTGGGTCTACAACCTCCCAACCTGACTCTGAAGATCAGCAACCTGAGCTAGTAGCTGCCCCACCTCACTTTCAGGAGGTGCCTCACCCTCCTCTAATGCCTCCTCCTTAACCTCAACCTGTGGAGCATCCTCTGAAGCACCCTCTATGCCCCATCCACCCTCGGTCCACTGGCACACATTACACCCCATTGGATCAGCCTCGGTGTCGTCATCTATCCGATCGAGGGGCCCCAAACCCTACCACTGTAGTAGGGACCACCAAGTGTCATACGTTGGGGTGGTCCCAACCCTAGCCATGTCTATCTCCTAGAAATCATCTACCTCATCTCCAAGCAGTGTCGGCTGAATGTAGGGCAAATCTCTCTCTAGTACTAGGCGCCTATAGATGGTAAGCAACTTTGAAATATCTTGTATGAGCCCAAATTGGTGGAGGACACGTGAATAGAACTGATGCTCACGGATCTCAACCTTGTGACCGAGTAACCACCTATCCCTCCTCGCCTAGCACAACCGCTCATCAACCTCTCGCCAAATAGGACAATCCATATACGAACACCACTCTATGTCGTCCGCCCGAAGCTGTGCAAATCTAGCAATATAATGGTCCACATCCCCAGCATGGGACCTGCTCTAGAACCCCTCCTCCTCATGAGGCCAACATACCACATAGCACTGGCGTGTAACAAGAATAGTAGTGATAGTGAGTAGTAGGTCAGTCGACCGCTCGATCCTGATATGCTACCAGCCCCAGATCTGAAGTAATAGGCTGCAGTTGATACCAACCTGGCTCCTACACATAGCCTGGTATAGCTCCCGCTACAATTGACATAGTAGAGTGCTCCCTCAAGCTAAGAGTAGAGGCCATCGAGTAGAACTCTAAGTAACTCTCTTGACGATGGCCATGAGGTTCCAGGGAATCCTCATGCCCGAGGAGTCTGGAAGCACAATCTGAATGACCAGATGCATGAAGACCACCTCTCGGACTGAGAAGATACCCTTCTCCTACCAATATATGATATGGATGCCTCTGTGGTCGATCCTGCCCTAGGCATCCTCACTATGGTCACCAAATATGTCATCAAAGATATCCTCCTTGCTCCAGAAGGGAGAGGAGGTGATGGGCTCGCCATCGATCGGGATCCTGAAGATCCGGTAGATGTCCTCCAATGTAACTAGTCATTTCACCTATGGGCAGGTGAAATGTGTTGGTTCGCACCTCCCAGTATCGGGCCAACGCAGTCATGTATGTCAGATCTACCATGATCGTAGGTAGATCGAGCACATAGCCAAAGCCAACCGCACCGAACCACGCTCACTCCTGGTCAGTGAGTTGTCTGCAAAGGGTGCGAAGGATATCTAGCTCCCTGGCTCTATTGATAAATTTCTACAGAGCAGAAATGTATAAGGAAATGATGACTAAAAACAACTAAAAAATAGCTAAAAAACTACCTAAAAAGACAAACAAATCTAAAAAATACAAAAACATGCAAAAAGTGATCAAAATTTCACAAAAATTCAAAAATGCATCTCAGAAGTGCAATAAATGGCATTAACTATCAATAAAAATTGAAAAAAATTAAAAATATTGAAAATTTTTCTAAAGTTGCGAACCGCGGGTCAAATCTACGATCCACATGTGGTCAAAATTTGACCGTTGGGATTTGAATCCCACCGCGACTGACAGCTGTGGTCCCCAATCTGACAATTGGGAACCGCATCTGCCAGTTGTGGTCTAGGAATGTGACCCTTTTAGGGTCACTTCCTAGCCTGGCAAACCAAAAATTAAAATCCTAATCTAGCCTAGACTAATGTGAGGTTCATTACCAGCAGTTTAGTGAGGTTAATTGGACCCATTACTTAATGTGGTTCATTTTAAGTTGGTAAGGAGTGCGAGGACTCGGTTTTGAGTTACCTTTCCCGCACCGATGCCTCGGTTGGATGAAGGCTGTCCAGGGTCTACCATCAGGATGTGTAGGAGGTCGTAGGTAGCATTTTTGGCAGTGTCTCGCGTCAGTAATGCTTCCTCACCTCTCAGAGCTCTCCAGTTGCAGTCGCTTTCAAGGAAAAATAATGAAATTTTCAAATGGGAAAAACTTATATACTTTTCCTAATTTCGTCGAACAGCAGCTGACAATCGCGGTCTCAAATTTAGGGTTTTGCGATCGTAGCTCTGTGTTGCGGTTCCCAAATTTGAAATTTCTAGTTGTAGGTCATAAACGTTGTTTGCAACTGACATTAAATGCACTAAAATCCCACCGTGGGAAGGTTTTAAATGACAAATTAATGATTCCTAACGGATCAAAATCTCAATAAGAGCAATCAATTTATCAAATTTGGTGATTTTTAAGCACCAGGATCAATTAAAAATTCAAATTAACCAAAAAATATTATAAAATCAAATAATAAAAGGCCAAATGCACCTCGTATTTAGTTATTTACCCTAGACACTTGGTGGTTGTAGTGACTGATGCTCCATGCAATCCGACGAGATGAGTAAATAACCATAAGGACATTTGGGGTAAAATTGTCATCGTTGATTTGATATGCTTCTTTTCAATCCCAAAGAAGGCCTTCAAGGCTGGACCACTCCACAGGAATGAGGTATTTCATGTCATTTTCCCTATGACATCCTTTCAGCAGATCATCGACAAATTGATTCAACATAAATCTAAGTGCATTTGTATCATTTTGATTCCCTAAGAAGGCTATTGCAGCCCGACTGCTCCATGGGATAGAAATGTGCAAATACTATTAACAGTTGCAATCATAATCTGAACTAAGCCTAGCCAAGTAATTAAATGCTCAAATTTTAAAGCTTGTTTAGATCATTCATAATGGTCAAGTGACCTTGTCGCTTCATTCATTGTCATTACCCTCATCGACTTGTCGCTTGAGGGGGTAGTCATAATATCATAATCATAATCAAAGTCAACAAAAGATCCCTGAAATCATAGATCCCTTGATCTTGTCAAAATTGTGTTCGTCCTTGTGAATCATTGTCAACAACTATCATAAGCTTACCCCTTTGCTTGGGAAAAATAGCATATATGATAGTTAGTTTGTAACTCTCATCCTTTCGGTTATATAGGCCTAACTCCTATTGTAGCATCAAAAGCTACCCGAATGTTTGATGACGAGTGCAAACTCTTGCAAATTTAAGCCTTTCACCCAGTTGGAAGCAATGATTCTAGGATGCACATCCTTTTGCAGGACCTGGGGCATCTAATGTTGATCATATCAATGATCATCATGGAACCTTCAGCATCATTTTAGGAGGTCTATTTTTGCTCAACGTTGTTCGATCTCACAATGCATCTCAAAAGGGGCATCTGTAGACACCTAAAACGTGTCATGTCGAGGGTGACTACTCATATGGGACATGCTACAAGACCATATGGAAGATCTTGGATAGACTCCAAGATAGAGCAGTGGTTCTAACCACTCAATTTGGGCTCCTTGGCCTAATCAGTCTGAACCATGATTGAGACCTACGGTCTATAGTCTGAACCACGACTAAGACATGTGGTCTATAGCCTAGGCCACAGCTGTCACCTGCGGTCTAAAATGAAGTTCAGTTGGCCTTCATCCAAGCCAAATCGGTTTGAACGACCATTTTTTCTAGAAGAAGGTGGTTGAAGGATGGAAGATTCTAGAGGCTTCCAATCCAACTATCCTAACCACCTCTTCTTGATCTTGGCTTCTCCATGAAGCCACCCCTAGCCCTTGGGTAATCCTATAAGTACCCCTTCCAAAATAGGGCAAAATATATAGAGCATATAGTGCATTTTGATAGCGAAGCACTATCGAAATAGATAGCATGAGAGAGAGCATTGGATATTAGAGCAGCGAAGCCCTATCGGATTGTAGACTCATTTGAGTACACTGAGAGAGCCTAGTTGCCATTCACTTGCCAATTCACCAAGCATCATGTCAATTTGTGCCATGGATGCCCTAAGGAGCTAGAATGCCAAGAAACGCTAATTCGAGCAAACAGAGGCCCAATTGTGGAATTCAACCGCCAATCCAATCATAGGACACCAAGGTGACCCTTGATCATCAATTGGACAAGGAAGATCAAGCCCACAACCCTTGATTTGGAGGGTAAAGTTACTTCATTGCTCGTTGTAGTTGATAGCTACGGTGTGTAGTGCAGACCGCTCATCTGAGCTACGGTTTGCAACAGGTGATAGATCTCCTTACTATTTCTTTTGCATTATGCTTAATTAGGCTAGATTAGGCATTTTAGCAGTTTATTTCATGTTTTAGAGACATTGACTAGTTTAATTAGGGCTTTATGTGAGTTCTTTCCATTTAAGCAACTTTACACTAATATCTTGTTTCCATGCATCATTTCACGCAATTAGTCTATTTTTTTTTTGGCAGATAAGATACTATAGCATTAATACCGGGTTTTACAGGTTGACCCAAAATCTTTTACAAATATTAGCCCAGGGTTGTTGATGAACATATCCTTACTAAGGATCCTATATATGTAAAATCTACATACCGCCAAAGCCATTACATCCGATAAGGCATATAGCCTATTATCAAAAAGAAACTTCCCATACAACATTTTGGGTATACCCCGAGAAAACACACATGCATCATAATTACAAAAAAGAAACAGACACGGATCCCTTCCTTGAGACAATGGGAAAAAAAAAAAGGTACAGACACACATAGCAGAGTGCTGAAAAAAACTCCCACAAGCTCTGTATTGATAGTTACTCTTAATAATTCTTTGGTAATTGTTTTCTTCCATATATGACATGCTTTGGTACCACATACTATCTTGGCCAATCAACCTTGGAGAAGTGAACCTGTTGGCTAGATTTATGGCGGTGGCTATTTGGTGGTCCACGTGGCTTTGGTTCGAAGTCTTATATTGTCATTTCTTTCCTTCCTTGTGATTATCAACCAACCTCAAATTACTAAGACGACTAGGAGCCATGTTATTTGACATGTGATTATCCCCATTAGTCTTTGTGGTATTTCCAAGCAGCATCCACGAAGACTGACAGCTCAAATAATTTTTATTGTGAGTCCAATTCAAAAAAGAGACGAGAATACTCCTAGCCTTCGAACTTACAGTGCCTTCCCTGTTGGTAAATTCGACTATCATTCTTGGCATTCTTGTTGAATAAACTCCTCTACTTCACTCGGGACATCGTGTTCCCATTTAAAAAGTTTGTAACCATCGACACCCAAATTGGCCAGCTTATCAGCAATTTTGTTAGCTTCCCGAAAGACATGTTGGGCTTTTCTCTCCTGTCTTCACTGGAAAAGGATCCTAGCCTCTTCAAAAATTGTTTTAATCCTCCAAGGAGGTGTTTTCTAATTATTGAGGAGATTTATAACATTCATAGAGTCTCCTTCTATGATCAAATTGCCTTCTAAGTCTTGAGTCATTTGAAGGCCTCTCCACATAGCTCTAGCTTTAGCTTCGTTGTTCGTCCTTGTTCCCAAATATTCGAAAAATGCAAGCATCATATTCCCATTATGATCTCGCACAATGCCACCAGCGCCTGCTCTGCCAGAATTTTCCTTAGTTGCTCCATCAAAATTAAGTTTAAACCAACCCATAGGAGGTGGAGACCACTTAACATTGGCTCTGGGGTTGACTACCCTAGGCGCAAACTCATCTAACAAGGTCAAGCTTAAATATTGAGCAATCGTGGTCTCCTGCCAAATGAGGTTTACTGACTATCAAAAGGGATAAGGTTCACATTCTCGTTGGCAAAGGATAGGATCCTGGCAATGATAGTTTGATGATCATGAATAGACTCATTAAAGACTCTATGGTTCCTTTCTAACCACACCTGCCAAATATAGTGATTGAGACAAATTTTCCACATGTATCTAAGTCTTTGGCATGAAAAGGGGCAAGGCCACTGGACGAACAAATCAAGTATGATGGTTGGTTTAACCCATGAAATATTGAAGGCCTGAAAAACCCTACTTAGGACAGTCAAGGAAAAAGGGCACTCAAGGAAAATGTGATAAATGGTCTCCCAATTACCAATTAGCCCTGCACAGATAACAACAATTAGTGATACAAATACCTTTACGCATCATATTATCAATGGTTAGAATTCTTCCTTGGATAACCAGCCATGAAAAGACTGCAATTTTTGGAATTAAATTTTTTATCCCAACTAAGTCCTTTTGGAGGACAAAATCCTCGACATCAAGCAGAAGCTTGTAAGCTGATTTAACAATGAACTGCCCGTTTTTCGTAGGAGCCCAGATCACTTGATCTTCCTTGGATCTCATGGGGATAAACTGTTGCCCGAAAATGTTACAAAGATCATTTGATTCCGCTTGAAATCCCTGAATTCTTATTTGTTTCCACTTCATTCTACCTCTGTCCTCAACCATATAATCGGAGACTTTTTTGCCAATGAGTTCTTCTATGATATCTCTGATTCGGGCTAAGTTAGGATATTGCGTCAGTGGTTCATCCTTAGCCCACCTGTCATTCCAGTAATTTATCCTCACACCATTGCCTAAAACCCATCTTAAACCTTTTTTGATGATTTCCTTACAATTAAGAATTGCTTTCCAAAAAGCGAGAACCTCTGATTGGAACTGAGTCACTTAGAAATTCCATATTTTGAAGATACTTTCGTTTGATGATAGCTGTCCATTCATTTTCTTCACCAGAAATGAGACGCCATGCCTACTTTGCTAGTAAAGCTAAATTTATATGAGTAATTCTCCTCAGACCTAAGCCCCCACTTTCCTTGGGTCTGCACACTTTGGTCCATCCTACAAGGTGTATCTTTTTTTTCTCCTCTGATCCAGTCCATAAAAATTCTTTTTGGAGTTTCTTAATTTTTTGGAAAACCTTCACAGGAGCTTTGAAAATGGAGAGGAAATAGACTAGAATGCTCTAAAGAGAGGCCTTAGTGAGGGTCAGCTTTCCTGCTTGAGATAGAAGATGACCTTTCCATCCAGCAAGTTTTTTTTGAATTCTTTCAATAACCCTGTCCCACATTGACTCTCTTGGAGAACCAATGAAAAGAGGGAGACCAAGATACGAAGTGGGGAGGTTTGCTATATCACACCCTAAAATTTTTGCAATCCTTCCTTACCTTTGAATGAGGGTGTTCAAGAAATATAACTTGCTTTTACTGAAATTAACTTTCTGACCAGCAAAGTCCTTTAATTTAGGGTGTTACTCTTCCAAACATTAACCAAACTTTCAAATCTCATGTTGTTCTAAATATAATTTTATTCCTATAGAATGAGAATAACATGTGTAATCCTTTGGATTTTCAATATCATGTGCCAAGTAACGGGGTCTAAGATTTTCCTTGAAAAATTAAGTAACTTGCATTTGGATTAGATGTCAGGGATAAGTTATTATCTAATAACTTGCTTATACCAAATATCTAGGCATCACATATAGACTGAATTTGATAGTCAATTACATGTGAAATTAGTTCTTGATCATTTCCCAAAAAGCTAGATAGCTAGCATAATAAATTTATTTCCTTGATTGGTCAAAATTTAAATGATCGACAAGATATCGTGGCAACACTTGTATTACCCCTAATTTTGGGTAAAACCTATAAAAATAGGTATTTGAAGTTCACTTGCATGATTCATAAATTAATTTTAAAATAAATCTTTTGATATACCCTATAATTCAAAGGCGCCAATGTGTTTAGATAAGAAAAAAAGATGCAAGTGGGAATCACTGAAATTTCTATAATTTCTAATGGAATTATTTTTCTTTATATATGATGAACCATGGAAATTTCTTTTTAGGTATCACATTAAAGTATCATATGCAAATATTATTTTAAAAATAAATTCTTAATGCTTTAAAATCTATTCAAGTTAAATATTTTCTAACTATGAGTAGTATCTATAAATATTAATAAATAGATTTAAAAAATTATCATTTAATACATCATATCTCTACTAGGTATTTTACCTTGCTTTCTTCGTCAATATTGTGGAATAAATTGGTGTTCTCTAAGCCTTTATCCCTTGCTAAGGATAAGTGAAAGAACCCTATTAAAAAAGAGATTCAAACCTTTATTATTATCCAAGATATCCACAAGAAACCATTAAAAGTATGATATGATCTTAAAAGCATGTTTTATCTCTCACCCAAAGACAAACAAGACAATAACAATTTACAATAATCAGTAGAATAAGATCTATGAGTCAAGTTGTTCATACCTATGCTTTATGAAATTTGCATAGACATGTCCTAACTAGACCATGAGTGGTTGGAACAATTATGAACTTATAAAAAAATTGCTCCCTTACTTAATAATTTCTTATAGGTTAAATATCAAGTGGAAGTGAAGGCTAAAGGAGGAACAATGATACAAGTATATTTCCTCCATAATTCATGTTGATGTCTTCAAAACGTTTAGCTTAGATCCTTTTACATTATATTTTTTCTTGCAAAGCCTTCCTAGCTAAACTAAAAATAATTGATGATAAATACAAATTCTATGGTAGAATAAAAACTTTGAAGCATTTACCATGGCAATGTAAGATTCACACATTTATTTGGTAGTCTTTAATCATTGAAATCATGGTAGGATCTTAAAAGCATGTTTTATCTCTCACCCAAAGAAAAACAAGACAATAATGTTATACAATGCTTAGTAGAATAAGATCTAGAAGTCATGTTGTTCATACCTATGCTTTGTGATATTTGAAAGGACATGTCATAACTAGACCATGAAAAAAGGTTGGATCAATTATCAACTAGAAATATTAAAAAAAATTGCTCCCTTTATTAAAGATTTTTGATAGGTTGAATAGCAAGTGGAAATGAAGACTAAAGGAGGAACAATGATACAAGTATAATTCCTCCATAACTCATGTTGATGTCTTCACAACTTTTAGTTTAGATCCTTTTACATTATAATTTTTCTTGCAAGGATTTCTTAGCCAAACTAAAAATATTTGATGACAAATACAAAATCTATGGTAGAATATAAACTTTGAAGCATTTCCCATGGAATTTTAAGATTGGCACATATATTTGGTAGTCTTTAGTGATCTCCTATCCAAGTGTATTTCTCAATTGCTTAGATTGAGTGTTGGATCCCCATGGAATCACTCATGATGAAAACATATTCTAATATATATACATTTGATTTTAAAGTATATATGTTTTTGTTTGAATTTACAATATTTTTCAGAAACATATCCAAACATACATTCACCACCATTAAGCTTAGGAAGAATTAAAGAGCAACTTCAAGATAACAATAATAAGTGAAGGAAAAGAGATAAAGAGAGATGACAAGAATTAGAAGGTGGGTATTATTGGTCATATTTTTAACCCCTACTTATTGTATTTTACTTGTTTATTTAAAATATGTTTCATTGACAATCAGATATTATTGGTCACTCAGAACATCAAATCATGTCTTTATATTCCTTTTTATTGTTTTTCTTTCTTTAGAATTTGGATATTGTATTGAATTTGTTTAATTAGGTTTTTATTATGAATTTATTAATGATATCATAAGAGGCGTGAATTTTCATCACACTATTTAGGAGCTTCATTCTAATCATATTGTTGCATCACTTCTATAATGTAACGACCCTCCTCACACAGATATTGGTAGATAAGCAAAGTTGGTAATAACTCTACCTTTTCTTGTGGATGTGGTATTGTTGATAGCTACTATGAATGCAGGACCATGTTCAAAGTCGTCGAAGAAGGGAAGTTAGTTGATAAAAAGGTAATAAGGAAAGTGATGATTCCGCTTGCGAGTACATGGACGCTCACATACTTGCATATCATGTAGATGCTAGGTTTGACTGGGTTTTGTGTTTGGTTTGAGTGGCGATGATGATGGGAGCCACTGATTACTTTAATATGCATATAGTTTAAATTAAAAAGAAATAGATATAAAATAGAAATGCAAATAAGTGGATGTATGCATGGTTTTAAAAAAGTCTGAATGCAAGTGTATTATTATGGACATCAATTACTTAATGAGTAGGTAAATATTATATTTGAGTTTTCTTTTATGTAAATGATTTGAGCTATGTTTAAGTGGTAGCAAATATGTAAAATTAAAGTAAAAGGTTTCCTTCATTGTGAAGTGGATGATCGTGGTGTGGAGTAGTGGTCAGCTTAACCGCATTGGTGCAAGGTGTTTCAAGTCATTATGATTTAACCCTCTCCATAACTGAGAATCGAGAAGGGAGGAAAATGAATTAAAAATAATATTTTTGAACGTAGTGGAAAAACCGAGATTGGAGGAAACCGGGTTAAAAGAGAAGGAAAAATTTATAGCACGGTTGGATTTGGAAAAAAAAAGAAGGAAAAAAGAATAGCGTGAACGAGATTTTGCATTGGAAGTTTTGGAAGTGTTGGGCAGCTATTGGGAGGATTAAGCGTTGCGAAGGACTTCAGGTAGAACGTTCACAACAATTTTCCCTATTTGTTTTTGGTTTAAAAGTGAAAGGACTATGTTGCACTGGAAATATTGCTTGTGTTTCCTGTGTGAAGATGAAACGGGAAAGACTTTGTTGAGAGTGCACTTGTTTGAAGTTATTGTTGGTCTGCATGAATGCTTCATAATTTCATAACTAGAATATAAGTTTTTCTTTGGTTTAAATATCATTGTTACCGGATATTGAAGGAATGTTTTATGTGAATTCACATGCATTAGAATTACAATGTTTTATGTGAACTTCTGGTAAACTTCTATAAGTATGCATGGTTGTATGTTAGGAGAAATGCATTCATGAATTGAAGAGCCAAAATTTGATCCCTTCATCCTAAAACCTCAAACCGTTAAGATAGTGAGTGAAGTTCCAACTGGTGGTGTGAGAAAGGCTATCAAGCATGACAGCAACCGAGTAGAGGATTGAAGCCACCAAGTTGTATGAAAAATAAAATATTTTGTACATTTACCTTCACACAATTGTACCCTGGTGAGAGTTGCAGTACATACATGTACAAGGCAAACCTGAACAACTGATGTATGTTTTGTTACAGTCATTGTGATGTGTGAAAACTAGTTAAGTGGTGTCATCTTGACTAGTGTTGGTGTATTTCCATGTATTCTTTTAGAACCCCAAACTCCAGACATTATAACTGCAAAAGATGCTCTTTTATATTGCAACCAACGAAATTTGAAAAGTTTGTTAAACCAGCAAAACTTTATTGTGGCTTTCTATAAATCTTGGAACGGTGTTTTCCAGGAAAAATTTTATGTGAAATTTTGGTTAAAACGTATCAAATTTATTACGCAAGTTTCGGTTGTGGCTTGTGATTTTAAGAAAGCATGTACTTAGTTTCCGTGTGAATTTTGTACAAGGTGATTATTGTATTGTTGATAAATTGATTCAATGGTTTGATCACTATGTATGATGGTTAAAGCAAGAGAACTTTTTTGTTATAATTAGTAATTTATGCATCCAACACTTGTAAAAGAGAGTTAAACCATACTTTAGGTTTTGGGATAAATTATATTGGTAAACTGTTAGGCACGTCTCGAACTTGGGTTGCCATGCTCCCAAAATATATCAAAGAAAATTGTTTATGGAAAGTTGCGTTGGGAGAGCAGCTTAAACCTTAAAGAAACCTTCTACATATTTCATATGCAGAGGGGCAAAAATAGTTAAGCAAAAGACATGGCAAGATGTGTCAAACTTTGTAACCTTTCGTTTTAAGTCATTGTTGTTTTACCTAGTTTTCTGTCAAGATGACACGAGTAGTTGGCGTGATGTCAGAATGGCTCCTTGGGTATCTTGTTTCGTAAATTCCTTTTAATACCGTCGTTTAGCAACGTGTTGTGTTGGGATCAACGTACCTTTAATGGAATGTATAATACCTTGAGTTGTGTTACAATTCTCAAGCTGAAAGCATACCGAATCCCATGGAATGTATGATTAACAATAGCTAAACTTGTATTTTATATAAAACCCTTAGCGTGTTGGGAGTTGCTTTGTTGGTACAAAGATGGAATTAAATATAGGGATATGATTTTACATAAGCAAAATATATTTTAGTTTATGATTTAGTGCATTTTATGAAAAGGATTACTTTAATATGACTTTTTTATCATATTAAAATATGAGAAATGAGATAGGTTTAATTTGATATAAGAAAAATCTATTGATGTGCTTGTGCTTTTGTTTGAAAGAACTCAAGATAGAAAGATAGGGAATTATGTTAATATTTGTTCATTTCCTTATACCTCAAAACTATTTTATAACATAGAATGGAGGAGATTGCTTACGTCATTTATTTCTTCTAAAGCAAATATATGTGTAAACCTTGGGTATCTTCCAAAGCTTATAGTTTATATATAGGTTTCCTTGAGAAGCATTTAACTATTTGAAAACTTAAACTTATTTGGATGGGTTGAAACTCTTGATATGGGGAGCTTAGTGGGACTTAAGAGCAAACACTTTTAGAACATTTAGGGTAAAAAATGCTCGGAATTCAACCAAAGATTTTTGAGGTGCGGGTATGCATGCAACAAAAATCTAGAGCAACTGTAGACTAAGAAAATTGGTCAGACAAAATGACTAGGTCAGGTCTAGTAACGAGAGGTGGTATGGGATGCCTTCTCCAGGTTGCATCTGGAATAGTACTGTGATAGGTCTTGTGTTTATTTGACCTAGTTGGTTAAGCCACGTTGTATGGAATAGGATATACGAACATGGGTTATAAAGAGCATGTGTGATTAAGACCAAGGCCAGGGTATTGGTATGGCTTTAACTGGCTCTAAGAAGAGGATAATCAACTAGACACTGGGTATAAGTATGTTATTTCTCTTTCATTCAATATTAGAACATGGTCGACGTATAGTCGAAGGTTCAAAATGGCAAGGGATAGGGAAGCAAGCGTCCACCCTCTAGGTGTTAGGGGCCCTAGAGGATAACCTCTATCATGGATTGACCCTCATGCCAGATCACGAGGATGTTAAATGAGATAATTTAATTCCACTAATGACACATTTACGAGACTTGGTCGATCTCGTACACTTGGGTGACTGTCTACAGCAGTCTTGAACCCAAAAGTGGTGTAACATGCCTGTACTAAATTAAGCTTATACTAATGAATATTTGGGTGAAGATAGTTTGCTATGAACTTGAAAGCAATCTTATGAGTAAAACTGTAGTATTGAAAAGAAAAAAAAAATACCTAGTGATTTGCTTATGAAACTTTGTGTGGTACAACCAAGTGAGTAGATTTGGGTTGTTACATATGGTATCACAACAAAAGTGATTCTGAGTTGTGGACTTTGATTGTGAATTTGTATTAAACTAATAGATTACCTCTTTCACCTAAATTTCAAATGACACGAATGCTACGAGGTGGATCTTCTAGAAATCCTATGGGAGGCAAGGAGGAAGAAACCATCGAAGGATCTATTATGGGACCAAGGTTAGGATTAAGACGAGAAGGCCCTCAATGCGAAAGAATGATGAAAATATTGAATGAATCTCCTCCTAATGAACCTATCAGAGAAGGGAAAAATATTGCAAAAGTTGTTCAATTTTTGCAAACTCACATGGAATAACAGAGGGAAGAGATGGCCCAATACAAAACTCATATGGCCTAGCAACAAGAATTTATTACCCAACAACAGAGGGTCATAGAAGAATTAGCTAGGAAAAGAGACACTGGATTAGGCACGACTGAGGAAGTATCAAGAGAACCTAAGGAATCCAATGTTGGAAGGGTGAGGGTGAGTAAAGAGTTGGACAAGACCCTGAGAAAGGTTGTAATATCCAAGTTTAATCGAAAAGGTGATGGTGATTCAACAAAAAACTGGCTAAGTGAACTAGAGTTGTATTTTTGTCTAGTAGTTCTATTCTTTGAATCTAAGACTGCTTTAGCAATTATGAACATGACTGAGGTAGCCCTTGATTGGTGGAAATCATATAAGAAAGGGCATAAAATAGAAGCTTCAAACCTCAAATGGGAGGAGTTTGACAAAGAATTCAGGGATAGATTTCTAACTAAGCAATATTATATGGAAAAATTTGAGGAGTTTTCTAATTTGCATCAGAAAAATGTGTCAATGTGCGAATACCACCAAAAGTTCATTCAGTTATTGAAATATGCATCTCAATACGAAAGTAATGAAGAAATGAAGACTCAAAAATTCATTCTGGAATTACATCCTAAAATCATGATGGTGGTAAATATGTACAACCCTGATAATCTGCGTATTACCTTTGATTTGACAAGAAAATAGGAAGCCAATCAGGAAACTGGAAAGGCATATTTTAACTATCAAAAGTTGTCTGAGAAAGAAAAATATGAACTTGGAAAGCGAAAAAGTGTTGGGTTTATGAGATGGGAGAAAGAACAAAATAAGAAATCCAAAGGTGGAGAGAAAAGTAGGCAAGGTGGCAAAAATAAACCTAACTACCAAGGTGGTAAGTCTAAGTGGGATGGTAGAGAATTTTCCAAAAGACAGGATCAAACCAGTAGGACAAGATAGGACTAAACAAACTGCGTCTCTGGATAGAAATTAAAATAGTAACCAATTGAATAAAGCTTCACCAAACGGATGTTATATATGTCAAGGAGCTCATTATGTCAATAAATGTCCCCATAGAGTCGATCGATGTTAGAAATCCCTAAATGAAGCAGCTCACAAGATCTTTGTAGCCACATGTAATTCTAAATTTGATGGTCAAATTACCCCTTTCTTATTAAATGAAAAATATTTTGGCAAGGATGTGCAAATTTTGATAGATAGTGGATCAACAGACAGCTTTATATCTACTAAGTTAGTGAGGATATAAATGTTAGACCTGGATTTTTGGACAATGGTTAGAAGGTAGAGTATGGGTCAGGGTAAACTTACCAAGTTAACCAATGTCTGTTTGATCCTCACATTACTTTACCACAAGGAAAAACTAATTGGCATCTATATGTGGCATCTTTGCATGCATTTGATATCATTCTAGAAGTTGACTGGTTAAAGGCACATAAGGCTCTTCTAAATTTTGAAGAGAGATGGGTAGAATTTATGGATGAGTCTAATCTAAGGGTTAGGATTTGTTGTGGTCAAAGTGAAGTTAAACCACATTTACTATCTACAATGCAGATAAAAAAAGTTATTAGGAAGAAGGGGATGGTCTTCATAGTTAAGATGAATAAGAAAGAAGAGACAAAAGTGGAATCTGATCTCTTCCAAAAGCATCCAATACTGGGAGAATTCAAGGATGTGTTTCCTGAGGATCTACCTGGGTTACCTCCTCAGAGGGGATTTAATTTTTTAATAGAGTTGTTATTTGGAGCAACACCTATTGCAAGGGCACCGTATAGGATGACTCCTATAGAGCTACAAGAGCTCAAAATGCAGCTTCAATATTTGCTAGAAAAATGACTAATCAAGCCAAGTGTATCGCCTTGGGGAGCTCCTATTCTATTTGTTAAGAAGAAATATGGTACCTTGAGGACGTGCATCAATTATTGGATGTTGAATAAGGTAAGTGTCAAAAATAGGTATTCGTTACCTAGAATTGACGATTTGTTTGACCAATTGAGAGGAGCAACCATCTTCTCAAAGATAGACTTGAGATTTGGCTATCATCAGTTGCGAATACGAGAAGAAGACACTTGCCAAACGATATTTAGAACAAGGTATGGACATTTTGAATTTACTGTTCTACCTTTTGGGCTAACTAATGCCCCAACTGCATCTATAAATCTCATGAATAGTGTTTTTAGAGAGCATCTGGATCAGTTTGTGCTCGTATTTTTGGATGAGATCTATTCCAAGAATAAGGAGAAATATGATCAACATATGAGAACTATACTTGAGATTATGAGAAAGAATCGACTTTATGGAAAGTTATCAAAATGTGAGTTTTAAACTCCGCAAGTACAGTATTTAGGACATATTATCTCTGTAGAAGGGATTGCAGTAGAAGGGATTCAAGCAATAATTGATTGGCCAACACCTACTAATGTGATAGAGGTGCAAATTTTTATGGGTATCATAGGTGATTCGTCAAAGGAATTTCAAGAATTGCCCAACCTATTAGAAATCTCCAAAGGAAAGGTAAAGATTTTAAGTGGACAGAACAATGTGAAGAAGCTTTTCAAGTTTTGAATACTAATCCTAATAAGCAGTTTACAATGTGCACGAACGGATCAATTGAAGGTTAGGTGAAGTTTTGACCCAAGATGATGTGGTTATTGCTTATGATTCCAAGAAACTTAAGAGGCATGAGGTAAATTATGCCACTCATGATTTGGAGTTGGCAGCGGTTGTTCATGCCCTAAAAATTTAAAGACATCATTTATTGGAAAAACCATTTAAATTGAAAATAGATCATCAAAGTCTGAGGTACATATTCACTCAACCCTTATTGAATGTCAAACAAAGATGTTGGATGGAATTTTTAGTTGAGTACGACTTTGGCATTGAGTATATTAAGGATAAGGAGAATAAGGTAGCAGATGCTCTGAGTAGGAGAGGGTGCATCACTGCAATGACAAAATATCAATATGATATGTTAGACCAAATTAAAGTATTACAAACAAAGGATGGATTTTGTCAATCTTTTAATGTTCAGGTTGAGCAAGAACCTGGAAATTCTTGGAAAAGGATACATATTTTATGATCATGGATGATCTATTTTATAAGAATAGGTTAGTAGTTCCAAGCTTAGGAGGGTTAAAGGAAACAATCCTTAAGGAGGCGCATAATACACCTTATTCGGTGCACCTAAGAGGGATAAAAATGCATGAGAATTTGAGAGAAACTTATTTTTGACCAGGTATGAAAAAATATTTCACTAATTATGTGGCTAGATGTTTAGAGTGTCAAAAAGTGAAAGTTGAATATCTACATCCAGCTGGAAAGCTATACCCACATGAGATACCTACGCAAAAATGACAAGCAAAAACAATGAATTTAATAGTGGGATTGTCTAAAATAAGGTTTAGGCATGACCCAATCTTGGTAATTGTGGATAAGCTAACCAATGTAGCACACTTTATACCAGGCAATATGCAAGATGATGCTCCTACAGTAGCAAGTAAGTTTTCTAGGGAAGTGGTAAGGCTGCACGGTTTTCCATAGGTCATAATCTTTGATAGAGACTCTCGTTTTACCTTTTAATTTTGGTAAGTAATGCATAAAGTATTGGAAACCAAATTGAATATTAAAACTTCTTATCACCCTAAATTCGTCAATCAAAAAATGAACAGAAAATAGGTCGTACGCAGAAATTAAAACCCTAGCAACTAAGTTCGTGAATAAACCCTAACCCTAAATTTTCCATGTTATATTTTGATTTTTTTCGAGCTCTTAAACCTTGGAGAAAATATTTAACTTTGTGCGCAGCTGCTAAAGAACGGGTTGAGAAAAAGACTACCTAATCTGCCCGCTCCAAAGAATCAGACAAATACATGGGACGGAGTTGTATGATCACATAAGGAGAGGGAATCACAGCAGCAATCAATCGCAGTTCCCATTCATTAGACTGATTCCCTTCTTTCAAAAAAATATATCAATAAAAACATTAGTTTCGTTACAGGTTTAAATCCATCGGTTCACAATAAAATAAGAGGTAGAGTTATATAAGCGTCAATATGTTTAATATGACAATTATAGGAGTCCATTTAAACATTTTTAATGAATTTAAATTTTTAGGTTTTGCTCCGTAGGTTCGTGTGGAAAGCAATGAATAGGTTTGGTTTTCGAGAAGCCTATCTATGATCAAATTGTGTGGGCTTCAAATGGCACTACAGTTGTATGAAAGCCACTTTCACTGAACAATGGCTCATTGGTTTTTTATTAATAAAAAAAATTAGGAGAGACGTTTTTAATAAATTGAAAGTGTTGAGCAAGGTAGAATTTAATTAATATTTGTTTACTTTATAACAACATGAACATTATGATTTTCTTATTTACTAATTTATTTAAAAGATATGTATATTTATAAGTCGAATTTTATTTCGAATTTTTAAACATGTCGAATTTTTTTCGAACTTCAAAAGTGTTGAACTCGAACTTGATAACTACGCTTATACCTAGTGGAGTTTACATATAATAACAGTTATCATGTGTCACTGGGTATGGCACCTTTCGAAGCCCTATATGGAAGAATGTGTCGAACTCCTTTGTCCTGGGATAATCTGGAGGATTGGGTATTTATTGGACCGAAAATGATAAAAGAAATGGAAGAACAATTGAAAAGAATTTAGTAGAAGTTGAAAGAGGTCGCAGATCACTAAAAGAGCTACGCATACCTAAAAAGGACATTGAGGGAATATTCTATGGGAGATAGTGTATTATTAAGGGTGAAACCAACTAAAAGTTCTATAAAATCTTCTAAACTGGACTCTAGATATATAGGTCCATTTGAAATTGTGGCTTATAGACTTGTTCTACCACCAAGCATGTCCAAAATTCACAATGTCTTCCATGTGTCCCTTTTTAGGAAATATATTTTTGATCCCACTCATGTCTTGTATGTGTCCAAATTGCAGATGATCGACCCACTCAAAATTAAAATTCGACCTGTTTGCATACTTGGTTTTAGAACCAAGAACCTGAGGAAGAGAAATATGGAGTAATGTCGGATCCAATGGGACCACTACTTAGATAGAAATGCCATGTGGGAAGACGTGAAAGTTATGCAACAACAGTTTCCTTATCTGTTTGACTAGATTTAGACTGTTTAAAACTCATGTGGTTTGATGATATATGTATATTTACAAACAGATATGAGATTGGATACTGAGTAGAGTAGCTTATATGTGATTTAAAAGTGAGTGAGTAGTTCAAAACAATTTTTCAATGTTTGTTTTTTGTTTAAAAATGAAAGGATTGTGTTGCACTGGAAATATTGCTTGTGTTTCTTGTGTGAAGATGAAACGGGAAAGACTTTGTTGAAAGTGCACTTGTTTGAAGTTATTTTTGGTCTACATGAATAATTCATAATTTCATAACTAGAATATAAGCTTTGCTTTGGTTTGAATATTGTTGTTACTCAGGATTGAAGGAATGTTTTATGTGAATTCATATGCATTAGAATTATAGTGTGTTATGTGAACTCTTGGTAAACTTCTGCAAGTATGTTTGGTTGTATGTAAGTAGAAATGCATTCATGAATTAAAGCACCGAAATCTGATCCCTTCATCCTAAAACCTCAAACTGTCAAGATAGTGAGTGAAGTTCCAGTTGGCGATGTGAGAAAGGCTATCGAGCATGACAGCAATCGAGTAGAGGACTGAAACCGTCAAGTTGTATGAAAAATAAAATGTTTTGTACATTTACCTTAACACAATTGTACCCTGGCAAGAGTTGCAGTTCATACATGTACAAGGCAGACCTAAACAACTAATGTGTTAGTTTTTGATGTAGCAAGCATGGAGAGATAGCAATCACAAGATATTGAATAATATGAAATAAAGTAAATTTGCTAGATAACTGAAATATGCAATAAATAGAAATGATATAAAATATTACAATGTAGCTATGGAGGAAATGAACACTCCAATATAAAGCTACTGAACTACATTGCGCCCATCACCAATGGATGGTGTCACACACTAAGCTACACATTGCCCCCGACTCTCTATGTTGTAATACTCTATATGATTATATCTATCTATGAGGTCAACCTTATATAGGTAAAATAGGATACTTGGCCAACACTCTATCTAACTGTGCAAGGGATAACTTGCACATGTACAACTTGCACAGTGACATTTGTGCATTTATTACATTGCATGAAGTAACTAGATAACTTGCCCCTAAAGTAATCTAAGTATGTACCTTGGAAGATACATTTACATAACCCAAATAATGGAATAGACTCTATTTCTAACATGATGTATGTTGTGTTGCAGTCGCTGTGTGGAAATTATTTAAGTGGTGTCACCTTGACCGGTGTTAGTGTATTTCCATGTATTCTTTCAAAACCCCAAACTCCAACCATTATATATGTAAAAGATGCTCTTTTATTACAGCAAACGAATTTTGGAAAGTTTGTTAAACCAACAAAATTTTATTATGGCTTTCTATAAATCTTGGAACGGTGTTTTCAAGGAAAATTTTTATGTGAAAGTTTGGTTAGAACATCTTAAATCAATTACGCAAGTTTCGGTTGTGGCTTGTGATTTTAAGAAAACATGTACTTAGTTTCCGTGTGAATTTTGTACAGGGTGATTATTGTATTGTTGATGAATTGATTCAATGGTTTGATCACTGTTTATGATGGTTAAAGCAATGAGAACTCTTTTGTCTTAATTAGTAATTTATGCATCCAAAACCTGTAAAATATATTTAAACCATACTTTAGGTGTTTCAATAAATTATATTGGAAAATTGTTGGGTACGTCTTGAACTTGGGTTGCCATGCTCCCAAAATATATTAAAGGAAATTGTTTATGGAAAGTTGTGTTGGGAGAGCAGCTTAAACCTTAAAGAAACCTTTTGCATATTTTGTATGCAAATGGGCAAAACTAGTTAAGCAAAAGGTGTGGAAAAATGTGTCAAACTTGTAACCTTTTGTTTTAAGTTATTGTTGTTTTACCCAATTTTTTGTCAAGATGACTCGAGTAGCTGGTGTGAGGTCAGAATGGCTCCTACGGTATCCTGTTTGGTTAATTCCTTTTAATACCTTTGTTTAGCAATGTGGTGTGTTGGGTTCAACATCCCTTTAATGGAATTTCTAATACCTTGAGTTGTGTTACAATTCTCAAGCTGAAAGCATACTGAATCCCATGGAATGTATGATTAACAAAGGCTAAACTTGTATTTTATATAAAACCCTTAGCGTGTTGGGAGTTGCTTTGCTGGCAACAAGGAATTAAATATAGGGATATGATTTTACATAAGCAAAATAAATTTGATTTTATGATTTAGTGCATTTTATGAAAAGGATTACTTTAATCTAAATTCTTTATAATATTAAAATATGAGAAATGAGATAGATTTAATTTGATAGAAGAAAAGTCTATTGATGTGCTTGTGCTTTTGTTTGAAAGAACTCAAGATAGAAAGATAGGGAATTATGTTAAAATCTATTCATTCCCTTAAACCTCAAAACTATTTTATAACCATAGAATGGAGGAGTTTGCTTACATCATTTATTTATTTTAAAGCAAATATAAGTGTAAACCTTTGGTATCTTCCAAAGCTTATAGTTATATATAGGTTTCCTTGAGAAGCATCCAAGGATCGACGTTCAGAATGGCAAGGGATAGGAAAGCAAGCATACACCCTCTAGGTGTTATGGACCCTAGAGGATAACCCCCACCGTGGATTAACCCTCATGCCAGATCACGAGGACATTAAATGAGACAAGTCATTCCACTACTGGCACCTTTACGGGACTTGGCCGATCTCGTCCACTTGGGTGACTGTCTGCAGCAGTCTTGAACCCAAAAGTGGTGTAACATGCCTATACTAAATTAAGCTTATGATAATGAATATTTGGGTGAAGCTAGTTTGCTATGAACTTGAAAGCAATCTTATGAGTAAAACTGTAGTATTGAAACGAAAAAAAATACCTAGTGATTTGCTTATGAAATTTTGTGTGGTACAACCAAGTGAGTAGATATGGGTTGTTACATTTAAGACTCTATTTTATAGGATTGAAGTAGAACAATGATTTCAAATCAAGGATGTATTTCTTAAGGTTGTGTAAAGCCCTATCTTCTCTTTTAATTTATTTCTAAACATCTATTTACCTTGTCTGTTTTGGTTTATTTTTCTAAAGCAACTATATTCCAAGGAGTAAAATCTTTAGGATCTTTTATTTTGAGGATGGTGGTGCACACTATTAGATTATCATTAATAATTATAGTGCTTTTAGATATAACCTAGTGTGTTCCATATTACTCTAGGTTTTGGATTCATACAACAACCAATTTTAGTTTTAATTCTTAGTGATTTCAAATGTAGAATATGAATATTATTCTAGATTTTAAAGAATGTCATGAAAAAATCAACATTTTTTAAACATAAGCACGAAAAAATACGAATATATTAACTCCACATTTTTAAAATATACTCTAATTTGGCCAAATATTCATAAAACATTTAGTTTAAATATTTGAACTTGAAATTTTATGAGGGAAGAAACAAACTATTATGTTACATTATCCTGCTGCTTGGTTCGCATGGTGTGTTGGGGTAAGTGTTAAAATTTACAATACTTTCCAAGATCATTCCAAAACATGGATTCAAGACAATCATAACCAAAATAGATGCTAGACTATATTAAAGATAACATTGATTGATGAAAGAATAGAAAAAAAAAAGGAGATAAATGACACGAATTGAGAGATGGAATAAAGGGTGGGTGCTTGTAGGCACACCATAATATTTCACACGGATTATAGACTAATACAATGGATAAGTCATAGGGGGTATGTATAGTGATACCAAAACCCCAATTAGAGTTAATCTCAAGATGACATTAACTTAACTTTGAGGTTAAACTACAATAAAATATAATAAATTGCACCCTTTAATAAAGCTTATTTATAAAGGTGGATTAACCAAAAACACTAAGGGTGAAATATGAAGGGTGTTCTTTAGGTTTACATGAACATGCATGTAGGCTTACATAAATGATGCTCGAAGGCTTTACATGAAAAAATACCATAGGCTTATAGTTTTTTTAATTGCAACTTCATAATGAATAAGAAGCTTGAAAGGTCCATCTAGAGAAATAGGTTGTGAATGTTTGATAGTCATAGCATTCAGATAAAGAACCAAGCCACCTATATGAAAAGAGGAGAAATACTAGAAGTAATAGATTTTACATACTCTTCATCACCCTTTACCTTGCCTCCTATCGTATCTAAGTTAGCTTTTAGGTCTTTGAAGTGAGAAATATAGTCTTTAACACTACTAAAATATGAAATTTTGAGATTGAAAAGCTCTATCCTATTCTATTAACTTCACTAGCACTTACTTTTCTATTGAGATATTTTCAAGTGGTTCATACGTCAATAGGATCAATTTTCTTCCTGATTGGGAAAAGTACATCTAGTTGAACTAACATGGAAAAAATTCTAAGAGCTTCCTCCTCTTCCTTACCAGGTTCATGATCATTGAGCCATTATTATGATTCATCATTGAAAAAAACCATAGATTCTTGCTTCTAAGTAATCTTGTTCTTTGAACTAACCAAGTGCTATAATTTCACCCATTGAGACGAGTAAAATACCCTAGCAAATCCATTTCACGCATAATCCCATGGAGAACTATAACCTGTCCATAAACCAATGCCACCATTGCATAAAAATCAAAACATCATGCAATATGAAAAACAAAAGGGTGAATGCTTTCATATGCAAAAGTTATGGCCTCTAGAAGTTTTCAGTATATTAGTAATAGAATAAAAAGAAAAATCAATCAAACCTTGGAAAACAATTTTTCAAATCAAATGTGACCACTTGGCATAACAAGACTAGATGCTACCTTCTTCCATTCACAAATTGTGGATTGACAATTTGACCAATATGATTGGCAATAAATTCTCACACACACACACACACACACACATATATATATATATATATATATATATATATATATATATATATATATATATATATATATATATAATGTGAATTTTAATGGGTTTGTAGATAACGAGGCTAGGGGCTTGAACCAACAACCTTGTCACTCCAAGTGTGTGGACCACCAATGCACCCTGCATATTGTTTGAAAAACAAGAGGAAGACATGAAAGCATACTACTTGTTTGCTTTTGACGTTAATTTACAATAAAATAATAATAAATTACACCCTTTAATATCCATAAAGGTGCATTAACCAAAATCAATAAGGGTGAAATATGAAGTGCACTTAAGGATTACATGAACATGCATGTAGGCTTACATAAATGATGTCCAAAGCCTTTAGATGAAGAATGCACATAGGCTTACATATACACATACCCGTAGGCTACATTAATAGTGCTCATAAGCACTTCTTTAATCTTTTGGACTTGGCCTAGCAAGATAAAATTACACACATTTCAATGGTAAAGCCTCCATGCATACCCTTGTCTAAAGAGAACAAGGTACCCCTTTAAAGGGAAACAATCCCATGCCTCCTCTTAATAAGGCAAGTGAGGTTCCTCGCTAATGTAGGTATCTAAAATAATTCTCACATGTTAGGTCCTTTTGGTGTTAAGCTTCACTTGAGGCCATGACCTACCTTTGTACTAAATTTATTCTATATCCCTTTGGGCCTTTGTACACCTTGTAAAGATAGGTTTATTGTACTATTTTGTTAATAAAATTGAAGGTTAAATCTTTTATCTTGAATTAAACGTCACTTGTAATTGGGTATTTATACCCCTTTTAATTATTGATTTGAGTGCTTATATTTTCTTTTAGTAAGATTATTTTGGTGTTGATGGATACCCTTCATAATGCATATATTCTTTTTGTTAACTCTTCTTATTTTTTGGTAAAGTGTTGATTTGTTTGTTTCTAGAAAGTATTATAAAATCCAACACATTATCACAGTGGTTGTCAATTTCAATTACTCGATTCTTGGCTTTTGACAATCTTATGCTTCTATATCATTTCCAAACAATTTATTTGTGAGGATTTGTAGGAGGTTTATGTGTAGTTGGCAACTTCGTAAGATGTTTTTTTTAAAACCCTAGGTAGACCTAGATTGTAAGGATCTCACTATGTTGCAACTTTTTTTACCCTAGTAGAAATATTCATTGACAAGTTCTTTCTCTCTTGACATTCAATCCAATTTATTTATAGGGATGCCCTAATTGTAGGATTGGATCTTTCAAGGACATTTAAAAGCCTCATTTGTCTTTAATAGATTTTTTAAAAAACCCATTCTTTTTTTTGCTTTAGATTTTGTGGTATCAATGCATCACAAATGGTAGGATAGTGTGCATGATCATAAAAGCAAAAAAGAAAAGGTCAACTAATTTAAGGAAGCCCATGTATGCTAGAGAAGCCATGGTAAGACTTTTGTGCATGGCAGAGTCCTCAAAACCACTTGATAAAGTTATTAAAATGGTATGATAACTTTACATTTACATTGGCAAGAAAGTATGGCTTGATTGGTTGCAATTGAAAAAAAGTGTGTAGAGGAACCTGCAATACAAATTACGAACTATCTATATTTTTATTAGTTTGCAAAAAACTAGGGGCTTTCAATTTAGCACATTGCGTCCTCTTGCTGCATATATCTTGTTTTTATGTCAATAAATTTCCTCTTTGGCTCCAAAATTTTAAATTTTTATTTTTAAAGTAAAATATTTTGTTAAATATTCTGACTTCTAGAGGGAAAAAATAAGTGTGCACTCTTGGAGGTATTGGAGATAGTTGGTGGAGGTTTCTAAGGTATGCTTGTGGATGGATTCCATCACAAGAGTTGTCTCATTGGTAAGCAAAGTCTAAGCGAGGATGTGGACATGAAGAGGATTGGCATTCGAGTCATAATACATATTTTTGGTAAGAAGAAAAGCCTTCGGTAGGGTATGTGCTCAAAACTTTTAGAGTGGCATAATATTCCTTGTTGCTTTCCTCTTCATTCTTATTCTAAATATGTCATATGGTGTGGTGGCTAGGTAATTTGTGTTGAGGCTTCTCCACCCTTTAGTCATAGCTTTGAAACTTATCCTTTTGAGAAGAGCACTTGTGAGCATGTTATGCCAAGCCTTCTATAAGAGTGCCTTATTGTTAAGGCATTATTGTAGCCCTTGGGCTAGGGGAGAAGGCACTAAGACTTGGCTTCCTAAAGGTCCATCAACAAAGAAGACAATAAATATTTTAACCAATGTTATCCTTGCGATGTCTTTTGTGTGATTGTAGGAGCGTCTTACAATAGGAGAGTGTCTCTTAAGAGGGGATGATTGATAGGGTATCTCTCTATGTCATCCATTTAGCTTAAGGGATAATTTTAGAATACATGATGCTAAAATTCACTTGAGGCCACGACTAGCTTTTGTATTATATTTATTGTATAGCCCTTTGGTCCTTTGTACACCTTGTATAGCTAGGCTTATTACAATATTTATTAATAAACCTAAAGGTTATTTTTTTTAACTTGACCTAAAGATCGCTTCTAGTTAGGTATTTATATCCCTTGAGACCAACCATTCGATTATTGGTTTGAGTGCTTATTCCTTCTTTCATTGATATTAAATTGGTGTCTATAAACACCCTCCATATCGTCTAATTTCTTTCTATAAACTATTCTTGTTTCCAGATAATATATTAATTCTTTAAATTGTATTAGCATATGATGACTATAAAATTGAACCATTACAAATAAAACCAAGTTTATAACATCTTTCAAAAACTTGGTTGATGGTGACATCTTTGGGTATGGTTTATCTTAAATTTTGTTTATATATGATAGCTCACCCTTTTGTATTTCTCCCTTTTTAGTTCACTTTAAAATGCAACACTCTTGAATCATTACAAATAAAACCAAGTTTATAACATCTTTCAAAAACTTGGTTGATGGTGACATCTTTAGGTATAATTTATCTTAAGTTTTGTTTATATATCATGGCTCACCTTTTTTTATTTCTCCCTTTTTAGTTCACTTTAAAAAGCAACACTCACAGTGTTACAAGTGCAAGTGGATCTTCCTTCTAATTAGGTCTAGACCTCTTAGACATAATTCTTGATTCAGTGGTAATGACCAACAATCCACAAATTAATTTTTATTATTGATAGCATCATCTTAATATAATCAAATTTTTGGAGTTTTATCTTGTTCCACATTTTTTTATGATGGTAGAAACTTAATTTATTAGTTTCCATTCTTATGTGCTTAGATGATAATATAATTCATACGAGTGATCACAATCTGTATATTGTAAAACTTTGTTTTTAATAAAATGTTAGAGAAGATATTCTCACAAATACTTGTACTATACCATAACCAAAATTTTGTTTCTTGTTCTTCTATCAATATATGATTACTTGGAAATAATTAGATGTATGCCCACTAGATCTTATCCTCCTCAAACATATTTCATAGATTTACTTATTGGTAATATTTTCTTTCCTTTTACTCATGCCACTGATGGGACTAAACAAAAGGCTTATTATATTTACAAGTTATCTTACAAACATATTTCATAGATTTACTTATTGGTAATATTTTCTTTCCTTTTACTCATGCCACTGATGGGACTAAACAAAAGGCTTATTATATTTACAAGTTATCTTACAATATATAAGCATCAAGCTTAGGAGGGAGATATGACAAGTGTCATAAGCTCCACTCCAAATGTCTTTCAGAAGACACCACTCCAACTCAAACTGAAGACAAGGACAAGTGGCAGAAGACAAATGTCAACCTATCAATCATAGGCATAGTGCACATTATAATAATATTCTAACAGCCATAATGACATATATTTAAGGAGTTTCAAATGCAATATCAAAAAAGATCCACTACTGATTATCATGAATATTTGAACAATAGATGTTAACTTTTCAAGAGCTATATCATTGTTTAAGATCTTGTAAACGGAGATGTTTCTCATGTAAAAAAATGTTTTCACTCAACTATAAACTCTTTACCCATCATATTGCTTAGAAACATAATCTTGTAGCTTTATAAACTAAATATAATGTCAAGCCATAAATAATGTTTCTCATAATGCAAATAATTATGTAATTCAATTATTCAAAAGAATGTCAATCATTGTTAGTGTGTTACTACAAGATGATCCTAGCAATGACTTATCTTTTTACAAGATTGATCTAGAAGTATATGAAAGAATAATAAATGAATGACACTATTTTATAGGAAAAAACTTTATTATGAATTTCCACAAGTAATTAAATCAAGATCAATTTCTAGATCCTAATCAAATACCTAATGGTATGGATTCGTAACAATGTTTAGCTCCATTATGAGATGGCATTCCCTACGATTGAGCCCAATTGTGCTCCTATAACCTAGGCAAAATAACATATTTAGATAAAGGACTTGTATTTTTAAATTAATTAAAAGTTAGGCCTTTACATTCATAAAAAAAAAAAACATTATTGTAGGTTCTTTGTAGTAAAAGCTTTGGATTACTAAATATATACAAGGTTTGCATAATGGAGAAAAGATGTCAAAATATAATAATATAAAGGGAGAATATTTTTATGTATTATTTTGTTTACTTTACCTATAATATCTAAAAGGTAATGATTATATTAAATTTAAATATTTTTTATTTGAAAGATAAATTGGTTGCAACTAGGAAATAAGTGTGTGAATATCATTCATAAGCTACAACCATATGTTAAATGTTTAAATAGCATGAGTAGAATATAAGGCCATATAAGGCCCATGTTTGCATTACCACGGAACTAAAAAACTTATATTTTTTTATCACCTCTACAATCAAGTTACTTTATTTGAAAAATATATATTATTAATATTCATTTTGCAATTACCATGTCTTTCACATATATTATAAATATATGGAATGATTATACTTTCAAGAGATACTATTGATAATAAATGCTCAAGAAAACATAATCAATTATACTTAGCTAATTTGATTCTCATTCTTTCTAATAAAACAAAGAATTAACATATTCCAACACTGCATTAACAATTTTCTATATTTGTAATATCACTATAATATGAAACTATAATTCTAAAACTTTTGGACTCTAATCGTGTTTATTACTCATATTTTATGTTTGAACTATAAAGATGCATTTGCTTAGTATAATGCAATTGAAAATATAGTAGTGCTTTCTAACAACCTATTCATTATTCACTAGCCTATTGATATTTTTTTACACATTTTAAAGAGAAATCTTTTTGTTAATAACAAAACAACACTATTACATCTAAATTACTGAACATATTAAATAAGATCACATAACATAATATAAATTTAAGCTCACAAAACTCTTAAATTTAAGCTTACATTAACCTTCAGCCATACTTTGAAATTTGATGCTGATATCCTGCAAGAATATATTAGAGTTGACTTAGGTAGCGGTTTTTCATTTGTTCATTCTACATAATAATCATCTTACACACTAATAAATGGCATACTTTACTTTTGATTATCTACTATGATTTGATTTGCTAAAGAGAAATAATCAGTACAATTATTTTTGGATGTAATTAAAATTTGAAGGATACAATGCTATAGATTAATTACTCTAATATGTATGATATTTTAACTAAATAATCTAGACATCGCATTTAAAGCCATTAAAATTTTATATTATAACCTATTATCACATAATTACAATAATTAACTAGAAATAAATCTTGTAATAAATAAGTGCCACACTAATAAAATTGCCAATTTTAAATAAGACTAAATAAATCAAACACAGCGATGTTTCACATTATTCTAATACTACAGGAAAAATAATTAACTAAAAATAAATCTTGTAATAAATAAGTGCCACACTAAAAAAATTGCCAATTTTATATAAATCTAAATAAATTAAACACAATGATGTTTCACATTATTCTAATACTACAAGAAAAGAATGTACATATTATTCAACAATAAGAATTACCATAAATATTTAAAAAAAATAATAAAAATATATTAAAAATGCAATAAAAATAAGAGGAATTATTACATCTAGACTTATGCTAATAATGGTTTTCACACCAGTGGAAACATAAAATGGTGAAAAAAAGTGAGGATGAATTACTAAAACCTCAATTTGTAGTAGCATGAATACAATATCTCTTAGCAAATTTGAATAAGATGTGGTATTTAGAGGAATTATTATACCTAGATTTATGCTAATAATGATTTTCTCATTAGTGGAAACATAAAATGGTAGGGGAAAAAAAGTGTCAATATGAATTATTAAAACCTCAATTTGTAGTAGCATGAGTACAATATCTCTTAGCAAATTTGAATAATATGTGGCATTTAGTTATAAATAGAACAAGAATGTGAAAGTAGAGAGGAAATAAATTGTAAACATTTATGGTGAAAATAAATACAATTTATTTTCTTATTACGTCTATATTTTTTATAGTGCATTGTTATTATTTTTAGTGCATGAAAAATTAAATTGAAGCACCAAAGTATATGGAATTATATGTTTTTTGTTTTCTAAACTTTAGTCTCTTAAAACATTGTATCCAAGTGATAGTTTTTTTTTTTTTAATTTAGCGAAAATCCTCTTGCAGTGCCGCCTTGGTCTGAGAAACCACGACCAAGGAGTTCTACACCGTCAAAATCACCCGAGAGTCGCACCCGACCCTGACCCTACCAGCTTTATCAACTGGATTTTGGGTACCTGATGTATTTTTGGTAGGGTGGAGATTCAAACCAATGACCTCCCTTGGAGGATTGCCCTACTCTCTCCAACTCACCGACAGCACATGGGTAGTGTATCCAAGTGATTTCTCCTAGTTGAATAACTTGTTTTATTTGAGTAGACCTAATAATAAAGTAACTTGAAATATGAGGTCCACGGTTCAAATCCTACAGGTGGTAGATTTCTACACCATGCCTTGTTGAGCTCCAACAAAAAATCTTTTGCAATATATATTTTAATTAGTTATAATGGGTTAAAAGAGGTGCCACACATATTATATTGTAACCACATTACAATGGTATTTTAACAAATCACATGACAATATTAAAATATCAACGACAATAATTCATACGTTACCTCTTAGCAAGATTTTAACATAGGTCTCCTGCTTGGAAGTCCATGCTTTTAACAACTTCAGCTCATGCCTTTTGATAAACATGTTAAGAATCAACCATGGGTTTGAACCTTGTTTATAGAATGAAACTCTTTACACCTAACCACTTACCCTAAATCCCATGGGATTAAATGTTAAGGTTTGTAACCCTAGCTTATGGAGTGAAACTCTTCACTCGCACCACTTGCACCAAACTCCATAAGCTTTATCTTTAATAATGGTAATCATGTCAAACCCACTATTTATGCCTCTCATGTCAATGTTTAAATTAATTGTCACAAGCATTGGCGTTTTAGTATAAGTTTAATTACTTTTAATTTTAGTATACATTTTTGTTATTTTTAATTGAGATAATTATTTACTTCTCAACTATCCAATAAAGATATGTTAGTTGCTTACAAATCAAATAAAACTTGAACTTGATCATACTAATATTGTTATTAGTTTGACACTTGTAAATTTGCAACTATCTACTTTTACTTACCAAGACAAGCTCCAACAACTTATGACAAGTGTTGTGTTATTTTATTCATTGTCAGCTATGTATTTTGTATAATTATATCTTGTAGTATATATCTAATAATTTTGTCCATGTAGAAATGTCAAATGACAAAGAATAAAATTTAATAAAAATAATGACATGACGAAGTATGTGAAGAAGGAGAATACAGCCAAGGGATTCAATACCTACTTGATATGGTATAAGACAAGTTTTGGAAGATATTTTATGTGAATAACATAATTCATATATTGTTGGAACATGTAGTAAGCTTCACTTCGGCCATAATCAACTTTTATATTGTATTTATTTATAAAGCCCCTTGGGCCTTTCTACACCTTGCATAGGTTAATTTATTATAATACTTGATAATAAACCCAAATATTGATTCTTTAACCTTGATCTAAGGTCACATGTAATTTGGGTATCTATGTCATTTGAAACCAACCATTTTATCATAAATTGGAGTGTTTATTCTTTCCTTTAATGAGATTACTTTGGTGTCTACCAACACCCTTCATACTACATTGTGTTTAATTATGAGATATTCTCCTTTTTTTTGTTAATGTGTTGTTTTCGTTTATTTTTGAAAAGTGTTGATAACTTTGATATGCTTCTATAGTAGATGGGAATCTCTATTACTCAATCTCAGAATTTTGGCAAATTCTATTCTAAAACTGCTCCAAAAGTAACAAGGTTTTCTGGAAGCAGTTTGTGGAAGCTTCATGAGTTGCCAATATTTTTTAAGGTTTTGTGTCAAAAACCTAGTTGAACGCAGATTACAAGGATCTCTCTATGTTATGATAAATATGTTGCTTTAACAGAAATATTAAGTGACTAGTTCTCTTTCTATTTCCCTCTCTTGATATTCAATTTGTTTTATTTTTTGAGTAGCAAGATTGATGCCCTAGCTGTGTTGGAATATACGTAACCTGACCTTATTAGGCCAAGGTTAACAATGATGAAGTGCATATGGGTGCTTTTGATGTGGTCTATAGGCAAGTGCCATGTAATCCTACAAGTGCCTTCTAAGTAAGCCTACAGGCATTCTATATTTACACCTATAAGCAATTTTCTATGTAAGACTCTGTTTTACAGACATCTTTATGTAAGCCCATAGACAATTTTGATGTATTCACCCTTTTAACAATATTAGTTAAACCCACTCTGTAATTAACCTTGATTAAAGGGTTTAATACATTTATTATATTGTGATTTAAAATTTAAGTCAAGTTAGTTGGCTTAGGGTTAGCATTTAGTAAGATATTAGGTATCACTACAAATACCCCTAATGGTTGATCCATTGTATCAGTTTGTGATGTCCCTAGGAGAGATATTTAGTGACTAGTTGCCTTTTTGTTTCCCTCTCTTGACATATATTGACTGTAGTTGGCTCATGGGCAGAATATGAATCTCATAATGGGATCGCTGACACATTTGACTGACCATAGCATCTTGAACACTACACCCTATGACAGTAACAACAATTGTGTATGTACAGATAGATAGTTGCAATCATAACATGGTGTAAAAAGATCATATTGAATTGTGATGTTCCTTACAGAATAGCATATATAACCAAAATTTAAGGATTCCCAACTGTACAACCTAATAACTAGTTGTAGGCCTCTAAGTTCTTGGCATTACCTATGACCCCATTGCTCCAAATCCATTCTATTTGTCTGTTTGTGTCCATCCTAGATAAAGAGTATGCAATTGCAAAAAGTAGGGACACTCCAAATTGAAGCACCCAATCTCCCTGATACAAGTTTGGACTAACAGGAGCAATCCAGTTATGAAAAATCATCTTTAGATCCTAAGTGACAGAAAAAAACATTTCTTTGCAACCATGCTCTAATACCAAATGGTAGTAATGAACACGCTACAATTTTTCTAGAGCTATGTCATACTACCACATGTAGATCATCTTTAGATCCTGAGTGACAGAAATAAACATACTGCAATTTCTTTGCAACCATGCTCTAATAACAAATGGTAGTAATGAACACGCTGCAATTTTTCCGCAGCTCTGCCATATTACCACGTGTAGAATTAATATTTTGTTGCCAAATTTCTGGGAAACCAAATGCTGCAGAACCACAGAAATTTACAAGCATCTTCGCTATTACTATAACATGAAACATACACATAAAACTTTATGCCATACAATTTAATATACTCAATGTGGGTACAAATGCACAGGGTGAAATACGTGAATATATATAGTATTACAATGCTAATAAAAGGTTTTCTTAACTGTTTTGTTTTCAAAAACCTTACACCCACAAGTATGAGTGTCTGAGTTTCAGCCCCTTCCCATTAAAGAAAAAACTCAATACAATGCGATATAAATGATTTGAATCAAACTTCACAAAAAACCATAATCGTATAAACAAATTATTTAAAACAAAAAACCTTAAACCCTAGAAGCTTTTCAAACACATGTAGCTATAGAATCCAATTTACAAATGTAAAATACGTTTTTTCAAAAAACACAATGAAAAAACCCTAAAAAATTAATAGATTTTTTTTCCTTAAAAAAAACACATATCTAGCAAAATACGTTGATTAAATGCAACCAACTTACCATGATGGGAATAGAAATGTTAGTAGATGTAACAGGACCTGCATTCTGGCTCTTCTCAGTATTTGCAATGCACATACAGGTGAAACTCCTCTTCGTAGTTACTGAAGATGGAAACACTGCCACCGAAGATGCCAGAGGGCATCCGATGACTATGCAATACTGCATTAGACGAATCTCCTTTTTGCAGTCGAGGAAGGGAACATTGAGGAACACTCACAGTCTTCGCCAGCATTGTTCACATTCAGAATGTATATGGCCGAGGAGGGGTTGCCTGCAGAATTTCAGTGGTCGGTCTATCAGGTCTCGTGGGAGTTTTAGTCTATAAATGAGACAAATTTACATGTATCTTCGCCATTAATATAATATTAAACATCAATATCATACAATTTTATATAAATGTCGGTGCAAATGCACATTGAATCATTTTTGCAATATTTTTAACAGTGGATTAAAAATAGATAATTAACT
Organism: Wollemia nobilis; assembly: GCA_028583015.1. Classification (NCBI taxonomy): domain Eukaryota; kingdom Viridiplantae; phylum Streptophyta; class Pinopsida; order Araucariales; family Araucariaceae; genus Wollemia; species Wollemia nobilis. Next base: position 1,488,396 of record JAQPPZ010001036.1, on the reverse strand, counting down.
AATGAAATATATTAATATATAAAATTATTATTAAGGTTTATTTACTGTTTTATTTTAAAAACCTTACACTTACAAGTATGAGTGTCTCAGTTTAAGGCCCTTTCAATTAAAAAAAAACAATACAATACATTATACATGATTTGAATGAAACTTCTTAAAAACCAAAATCATATAAATAAATTATTTTAAAATAAAAAAATAAACCCTAAACCCTAGAAGCTTTCCAAACACATGTAAGGATAGAATGCAATTTACGAAGGTGAAATATGTTTTTTTCAAGAATCACAATGAAAAAAAACCTAAAAAATTTAAAAAAAAAAACACATATCTAGCAACCAACTTACCATGATGGGAATAGAAATGATAGCAGATGTGACCTGCCTTCTGACTCTTCTCAGTATTTCCAATGCACATACAGGTGAAACCCCTCAACACTGTTGCCGAAGATCCCAGAGGGCAGGCACTTCGACCCAGATGACTATGCAATACTGCATTAGACGAATCTCCTTTTTGCAGTCGAGGAAGGGAACATTGAGGAACACTCACAGTCTTCGCCAGCATTGTTCACATTCAGAATGTATATGGCCGAGGAGGGGTTGCCTGCAGAATTTCAGTGGTGGGTTTGTCAGTGGGAGTTTTAGTCTACAACAATAAAATTGAAATCTCGTTTGAATACATACAGGAGAAGAAAACACACGTGCCATGGAGAGTAATAATTCAGCTAAGAAAAGAAGATAGTGCGGAGCCTAGGTTTAAACGTTTTTGAAAATAAAATAAATTGAATTAGCGTTTTTATTTTTATTTTTTTTAGATTTTTATTAGTGAGAATTTATTTTCAGGATTCAGATTTTATGTTTTAAGGTTTTTTTTTTCAATTTAAGTAAAAATTTTTCTGTGTATAATTTTAGTTTTAAATTTTACATGGTATGTTTTGTTAAATATTTTACTATTTTAGAACTTTTTGATGTTATAAATGATATAAAAATCTGGCATGTAACCAAGATATAATCTCCACCCGCTCTTCTCAACCCCTTTTTTTACCTGTAGAATTTATATCTAGGTATGCATGAATTTTAAACACCCCTCCCTTATAAGATACTTACCAATATACGGATGGGTCAACTTGATATTAAAAATACCTCCTATATGCATTCACATCATATTCACCATTTCCTCCGTAGGACTATTTGGTGTTATAAATGATATAAATATTTGCCATGCAACCGAAATTGAACCCCCACAGTCTCTTCTTAGTCCCTTTTTTTTAACCGGTAGAATCTATATCTAAGTATACATGAATTTTAAACACCCCTCCCCTATAAGATACTTACCAATATATGGATAGATCCACTTGATATTAAAAATACCCCTGTATACATTCACATGGTATTTACCCGTTGGGCATACACATAGTTGAGAAAATCTGCAGAAAAAACCCTTTTCGAGCCATTTTTTTCCGATTCACAGCCTGGCCCCTTTTTTTAACAAAAATTTGTGATATGGATGAAAAAAGTTTTTCTTAAATGAAAATTTGCATTTTTCAATAAAAAATTATCCATTTTTGTCGATTTTTTTATTCTTTTTCCATGTTGATTCCTATCTGAGTTTTTCAACTATGCATACACATATTTATGCAGAAACACATCTGTATCCACTGTTATTGGACCCGACAAATTTTAGCAACAATGCCCAAACATAAATGATTTTCTACCTTACACAAACAGATTAAACAAACATTAGTTAATGAAAATAAACTTCAAGAAAGGGGAAAAAAAAAATTTTAAAAAAAAGCTAAAAGTTATCCCATTTCTATCTTCGTTCCCACATCTACTTGAATCAATTTTAGATTTAAAAAAATAAAAGTTGAAAAAAATCAAAAAATTAAAACCAAAGAAAAAATTAAAATGATTTTAACAGGTCAAAATGATCTTAGGGCAACTTATTTATAGAGACATGTCCAAGTCGATCTCATTCTTGTACGAAATATTTAGTTTTTTTGTCGTTTACTTTAATAAAAATATTTATGTCCTTTATCAAACTTCATGGCAAATTTTATCTCTAAATTTTTTAATAATTTTTTTCAATTTTTATTTTTGGCAAACTCAAACACGAATAAAAACCTAGTAACTTAATCTGTATCTGTTGTTTTAGTTAACCTCGAGATTGTTGGCAATTTGTCCTGATATTGTTATTCTCATCAGGTACATAATGTAGGATTCGTGAAATTGCTCTATATGTTGATGCATGTCCACAATTAAGTATGCGAAAACGTAGACTAAGTCGTAGCAGTGTTATCTCCTGAATGCATTCAGTAAGCTATAGAGGCATAATCTTGTACAAATGATTTTATAAAATGAGCATGAATGTGCTATATCAGTTCCATTACATTGCTGAAAATATTATATTCAGTAAGTAAGATAATCAATTTTATCTTCAGCATGAATATTGATATTGCAAGAATGTATTGTAAGACAGTTTTATAAGTTGTATTGAAACATAAACACTAAACAATAATCATGTCTGTGCTTATAAATACCATGGTAGTACCCAGACAAGGGTTCTATATATGCTTATAAATAACATTTTTCATTTTAAGGCGTGCTGTGCAGTTCTGCTACACCACTTATGAGTTGTTTACCTCATAATGTTATAGTGTGATCACTATAGAAGGACTTGATTATCTTACACTTATCCATCCAAGCATAAACCCTTTTTGGATACACTAAAGCAACAAACATTGGATAAATTGTGTGGAATTAGCAAAGATGTTGTTGGTAGTTGATTATAACATCTAATCTGGAAGACGTAAGTATCTTATAAGAAGTATAATTTGTCATCAATGTGGCATCATAATGAAACCACTCTTGTCCATTAAACAACTCACAACTGCACCATCACTTTCTATGTGCAAAAGGGTGTCAACTAATGAATATATTTGTGTCCCCTGCACTTTCCCCTCTTTCAAGTTTGACAACACCTTTATGAACTGAAGGTAAAGAATCACTGCTCATTGCATGGTGACAAATGGAAATCAATGACTTGTATTGATCTAAATCAAAGTCCTCATAACAAGATAGTATTTGGCTTCATAAATTTAATACCACATCTCCTTGCTGAACATGATCTTGACATTAGTAATATGATTTTCACCTGTGAACAGTATTTTGAGGTCTACACTGTCTACTGTTCGATCTTCAGCCATTTGACTTCCATGGGTACCATTGGACATATATTGACTTAGTTGGCTCATGGGCAGAATATGAAGCTCATAATACTGACCATAGCATCTTGAACACTACACCCTATTACAGTAACAACAATTGTGTATGTACACATAGATAATTGCAATCATAACATGGTTTAAAAAGATCATATTGATTGCGGTGTTCCTTACCGAATAGCATATATAATCAAAATTGAAGGATTCCCAGCTATACAACCTAATGACTAGTTGTAGGCCTCTAAGTTCTTGGCATTACCTATGACCCCATTGCTCCAAATCCATTCTATTTGTCTGTCTGTGTCCATCCTAGATAAAGAGTATGCAATTGCAAAAAGTAGGGACACTCCAAATTGAAGCACCCACTCTCCCTGATACAAGTTTGGACTAAAGGAGCAATCCAAATATGAAAGATCATCTTTAGATCCTGAGTGACAAAAATAAACATACTGCAATTTCTAATAACAAATGGTAGTATTGAACAAGCTGCAATTTTTTTGTAGCTATGCCATACTACCACATGTAGAATTAACAATTTGTTACCAAATTTCTGGGAAACCAAATGCTGCAGAACCATACAAATTTACATGCATCTTCAATATTACTATAACATGAAACATACACATAAAACTTTGTGCCATACAATTTCATATACTCAATGTGGGTGCAAATGCACATCGAATCATAACACAATTTTACTGTAACTTTATGCAATATAATCAACAGTAGATGAAAGATGGATAATTTATAATTAACTGACGAAATACACGAATATATAAAATTATTACATGAATATATAAAATTGTTACAATGCTAATAAAAGGTTTTCTTAACTGTTTTATTTTCGAAAACCCTACACCCACAAGTATGAGTGTCTGAGTTTGAGGCCCTTCCCATTAAAGAAGAAACCCAATACAATACAATATACATGATTTGAATCAAACTTCAAAAAAACCAAAATCGTAAAATAATTTATTTAAAAAAACAAAAAACATTAAACCCTAAACCCTAGAAGCTTGCAAAAGAAACCAAAATCATATAGATAATTTATTTAAAAAACAAAAAAACATTAAACCCTAAACCCTAGAAGCTTTCCAAACACATGTAATGATAGAATCCAATTTAAGAAGATGAAATGTGTTTTTTCAAAAATCACAATGAAAAAAAAAACAGATTTCAATTTCCTTTAAAAAAACACATATCTAGCAAAATACGCTGATTAAATGCAACCAACTTACCATGATGGGAATAGAAATGTTAGTAGATGTAACAGGACCTGCATTCTGGCTCTTCTCAGTATTTGCAATGCACATACAGGTGAAACTCCTCTTCGTAGTTACTGAAGATGGAAACACTCCTGCCGAAGATGCCAGAGGGCAGGCACTTCGACTCCGATGACTATGAAATACTGTATTAGACGAATCTCCTTTTTGCAGTCGAGGAAGGGAACATTAAGGAACATTCAGAGTCTTCGCCAGCATTGTTCACATTCAGAATGTATAGCCCAAGAGGGTTTGCCTACAGAATTTCAGTGGTCAATTTGTTAGTGGGAATTTAGTCTGATACAAATTTACATGCATCTAAATATAAACATAAAATTTTATACATACAATTTTATTACTATAATATTAAATATAAACATAAAATTTTATACATACAATTTTATTACTATAATATTAAATTTAAACATAAAATTTTATACCATACAATTTTATATACTTAATGTGGATGTAAATGCACATCGAATCATAACACAATTTTATTGTAACTTAATCAACATTGAGTGAAATATGAATAATTAATTGGTGAAATATGAATATATAAAATTGTTATAAAGGTTTCAGTTTTATTTTCTAAAACCCTACACACATAAATATATTTTATTTTCGAAAACTGAGTTTAAAACCCTTCCCATTAAACAAGAAACCCAATACATTGTACATAATTTAAATCAAACTTTAAAAAAAAAAAAAAAACTAATATTATATAAATAAATTATTTTAAAAAAATAATAAACCTCAAACCTCAGAAGCTTTCCATATAAGCATTTTAGAAAAAATTAAACCCTAAACCCTAGAAGCTTTCCAAACACATAGCGATAGAATCCAATTTATGAAGGTGAAATATGTTTTTTAAAAAAAACACAATGAAAAAAACCCTAAAAAATTAACAGAGTTTTTTCAAAAAAACACATATCTAGCAAAAAAACGCTGATTAAATGCAACCAACTTACCATGATGAGAATAGAAATGTTAGTAGATGTAAGAGGACCTGCTTATGCTCTTCTCAGGACTTGCAATGCACATACAGGTGAAACCCCTCTTTGTAGTTACTGAAGATGGAAACACTGCTGCCGAAGATGGCACTTCGACCCCGATGACTATGCAAATCTCCTTTTTTGCAGTCGAGGAAGGGAACATTGAGGAACACTCACACTCTTTATCAGCTTTGTTTACATTCAGAATGTTTATAGCCGAGGTTGCCTGCAGAAATTCAGTGGTCAGTCTTCTGGGAGTTTTAGTCTAACAAATGAGTAAAATCGAAATCTCTTCTGAATACGGAAGGAGAATACACACTTTTTTTTTTTTTTTTTGGTATATAGAAGCAATGGTTACAATCACGATTTTTAGTAACTACCAGCGGGTAGGGTTCAAACTATCTATGAAGGCTCCCAGGACTTCCACCGTCTCGGTACATGGTAACCCGGCGTGAGATGGGGACCGTCGGACGCACAGGGGTTGCACCGTCGTCATCAATCTGGCGCACCACTCAGAGGAATCAGATCTGGGCTACTGTCTGTGCATGGGCAAGCCCGTGGGATTGGAACCTAGGTCTCCTCTCGGTAAGCGCCCCAACTTACCAATCCACCTAGACCCACGGACAGGAGAATACACACTTTGACCACGGGGGAGCAATAATTCAGCTAAGAAAAAAATAGTGTGCCGCCTAGGTTTACAAGTTTTTTTTTGCAAAAGTTTTTAAAATTATATTTTTTGGAGTTACATAGTACAGCTGGTCACAACCAAAAATAGTAAGATAAGGGTAGGTTTAACAGTTTTATTTTGCAAAAGTTTTTAAAATTATATTTTTTGGGGTTATAAAGGATAGCTGGTCATAACCACGTTGTTTTTAGTAAGATAGGTGTAGGGTTCAAAGGAGAGGGGCTGCTCCCACCAAACCTATTATGCCTTGTTATTATTGACCCGGCTTGAAAAGGACCACCCCGGAATCGTGCGATTGTCACGCACTCAAAAGATTCAGATCAGATTACTATTTTTTTTATTATATTTATATTAATAGAAATAAAATAAATTGAATTAGCTGCAAGCTTAGTGTAGTGGTAAGGGTTTTAGCCTCAAAGCTCTTTGAAAGGTCTAAGGTTCAAACCCCACTCAATATGAGAGGATTGGGACCCCTCATCAAAAACCTATACAAACTCATTGAGTCCTCAAGGCCTAGGTGGATTGGTACGACGTTGGGCACTTACCAAAAGGAGACCTAGGTTTAAACCTCGAGGGCATGCTCAATTTGAACAAAGGTAGTAGTTTGACCTGAGTCTGTTGAGTGTGCGTTAGTTTGATGACGGGGGTACCAACGAGCCATCGGGGTATCGAGGCGAGATAGGGGTTATAGCAATAGCACACGATACGGAAGGCAATATGACTTGACCTTGTGACCAGTTGTTCAAAAAGGAAAGGTAGTTGTCGATTTCTTTGTGTATCCAAAAATTAATTAATTAATTAATTGAATTAGTGTTTTTTTTAGGTTCATTTATGAAAATGTATTATGTGGAATTAGATTCCATGTCTGAGGGATTCTCTTTCTTCAAATTTACATAGAGTCGGGCCTATCCACGCTAGCAAGCTTAATCAACCTTTAACTAAATTTTAGTTATCACCTACATGTGAGGAGTGGAGATTTGAAACCAAATCTCTCTTTTCATCTTTTGAAAGTTTTCATAAACACTTGTTTGCAAGCCTAATCAACCTTCAACTAAATTTTACATATCACCTACTTGTGAGGAGCAAGATTTGAAACCTAATCTCTCTTTTCATGTTTTGAAAGTTTTTATACCCACTTGTTCTCCAAATTCCCTAACATGAGTTGATGTGTTTTTTATATTTAACTTATATATCTACATTTTCTTGTGTTTTTTATTTACATGATTTTTATGGTCTATTTTGTGTGTGAGTATGTTCACTCAATTCATTGCAATGATATTTAATTTTTTCAATGAAATAAGGATAGATGACTTCGTATTTTAATTTGATTGTTTATTCACTTGATTATTTTACATTTAATAGGATTAACTACATATAATTAAGTTGTATTCTTGAAAGTAAATCAATGTGATTATTTTTACTATTTTAAATAAAAGGTGAATCAATTAAATCATATATATTGAAGTAGTTTTATTATATTTGACTAGTATATTGAACCATTTATATTTATCTTTGGACAAACTTTGATAGGTCCTACAAACCATTGAGTGTAAGGGACATTAAAAGAAATCATTCATTCATATTGATTCACCTTTTATGAAGTTACTTAGGAGTGTTAATTGTCAAGTATTTATCAATAAGAGGTAAATATAAGTACATGATATTTGATGATGAATGTGAATGAATAATTTTCTCTCTATTTATTATATTCTAGTGAAAGAGCACATTCCTTATGAAAAGTTATACCTTTGTAATTAATAGTTGATTATAATCAATTAAAGGGTCATATTCTAGTATTATTATTTAAATTCAAGGTTTAATATATGGTTTTAAAAAATTAAGTAAAATTTTCCTCTTTATGTAATTTTAGTTTCAAATTTTACATGGTTTGTTTTATTATATATTTTTACTATTTTAGAACTATTTGATGTTATAAATGATATAAATATTTGGCATGCAACTCAAATATAACCCCCATCCTCTCTTCTCATCCATTTTTTATAGGTGGAATCTATATTTAGGTATGCATGAATTTTAAATATCCCTCCCCTATAAGATACTTACAAATATACCGATGGTTCAACTTGATATTAAAAATACCTCTATATGCACTCATGTGGTATTTATCATTTCCTTAGAGTGACCCCCCGTGGTGTGAATTCCCTTGAGCACACGTGACCTTTTAACAAACCAACAAATCTTATTCAAAGGCAACATTGTTCTCTTTTGACCTTAGCATGCTTATTGGCACAATGGTTAGATGTGGTACTATTGGGTTGTTATTAGAAGGGAATGACTTCGATCTCAACCCTATATTTTTATGCAAACTCTGTGAGGATGTTATGTTGTGATATGTGGGGGATGGTAACCACAAACCCAACGAACCCCTAACATGGCCTATTAGATCCTTCAAAAGGAGCAATGACATTTTTTTATTTTAACAACCCCCAAGGGCATGTGGCGAGCACAATGTGTGTAGAGACTTGGTGCCTGCAAGATCATGTGTTCAACTCCCTTGCTAGTCATTTTGACTTTGTTGTTAGATAGTTGACATGTTTTGTAGATAATGTAGCCTTGATGTTCAATGTGGCATATTATGAGGAGTGTGCAATCAATGTTTTAACCTATATAAAAGGGATTAACTAATGGTATAAAGCCTCAATGCACAACACTCCTTATCTTTGACTAATGAGCAACAAACTCGGTACTCGAGTGCCATTTCCTGTTTCAAACCAATGGAACTTAGGAACGATTGGTTTACCAAATTCATAGTTAGTAACCAAGATGCATCCCTTTTACATGTAGCAATATTACATTGACTCAAGGTAATTTTTATTTTTTGAAAAGTTTTGGTGGAATTTTTTATATTTGTTTTTGGTATATTTGCTATTTTTTGTTTGAACTTTCAAGGGTATCCAAGTGATTTGTCCTAGTTGAATAACTTGTTTTATTTGAGTGGGCCTAATGATGAAGGAACTCCAAATATGAGGTCCAAGGTTCGAATCCTCCAGGTGGTAAATTTGTACACCATGCCTTGTTGAGCTCCAACAAAAATCCAATATAGAAGTGACAATGTGTCCATACTAAAATTCATCGCGCTATGTGGTCTACGGTACCATATGTGTTAAAAACTACTTTTCACTTTCCACTTTTTTAGATTAAGAGATATTTCTTAAAAATATCAAATTATACAAAAACACATATTATAGGACATTAGAAAGGAACTTTTATATATTTAATCACACCTCATTCATCTTTTGCAATATATATTTTAACTAGGTTATAATGGGTTAAAATAGGTCCCACACATTATATTGTAACCACATTACCCTGGCATTTTAACAAATCACATGGTAGTATTACAATATCAACTTGACAATAATTCATACATCACCTCTTAGCAAGATTTGAACATAGGTCTCTTCCTTGGAAGTCCATGGTTTTAACAACTTCAACTCATACCTTTTGATAAACATGTTAAGAATTATCCATGGGTTTGAACTTTGTTTATAGAATGAAAATCTTTACACCTAACCACTTACCCTAAATATTGTGGGATTAAATGTTAAGGTTTGGAACCCTGGCTTATGGATTGAAACTCTTCACTCACACCACTTGCACAAAAATCCATAAGTTTTATCTTTAATAATGTTAATCATGTCAAAACCAATATCTATGTCTCTCATGTCAATGTTAAAATTAATTGTCACAAGCATTGGCGTTTTAGTATAAGTCTAATTACTTCTAATTTTAGTATACATTTTGTTAATTTAATATGAAAGAAATTTCAAAAGCAATTCTAGTGAGATAATTATTTGCTTCTCAACTATCTAATGAATACTAAGGATATGTTTGTTGCTTACAATTCAAATAAAAATTGAACTTGATCATACTAATATTGTTATTAGTTTGACACTTGTAAATGTGCATCTTTCTACTTTTACTTGAACGAATTCACCAAGATAAGCTCCAACATCTTATAACAAGTGTTGTGTTATTTTGTTCATTACCAACTATGTATTTTGTATAATTATATCATGTAGTATATATCTAATAATTTTGTCCATGTAGTAATATCAAATGAAAAAGAATAAGATTTAATAAAAACAATGACATTACAAAATATGTGGAGAAAGAGGATACAACCAAGGGATTCAATATATCTATGGCTATGGTATAAGAATATTTTGAAAGATATTTTATGTGAATAACATAATTCATCTACTCTTGGAACATGTGGTAAGTTTCACTTGAGGCCATGATCAACTTTTGGATTGTATTCATTTATGAAGCCCTATGGGCCTTATACACCTTGCATAGGTTAATTTATTGCAATACTTAATAATAAACCCAAATGTTGATTCTTTAACCTTGATCTAAGGTCACATGTAATTTGGGTATTTATGCCATTTGAAACCAACCATTTTTATCATAAATTGGAGTGCTTATTCTTTCCTTTAACGATATTACTTTGGTATTTACGAACGCCCTTCATACTGCATTGTGTTTAATTGTGAGATATTCTCTCTTTTTTGTTAATGTGTTGATTTCATTTATTTTTGAAAAGTGTTGATAACTTTGATATGCTACTATAGTAGGTGTGCATCTCTATTACTCAATCTCAAAATTTTGTTAATGTATTGATTTCATTTATTTTTGAAAAGTGTTGATAACTTTGATATGCTACTATAGTAGGTGTGGATCTCTATTACTCAATCTCAAAATTTTGACAATTCTATTCTAAGACTACTCTAAAAGTAATGAGGTTTTCTGTAAGTAGTTTGTGAAAGCTTTATGAGTTGCGAGTATTTTTAAGGTTTTGTATCAAAAACCTAGTTGAACGTAGATTACAAGGATCTCTCTATATTATAATAAATATGTTGCTCTGACAATTATTAAGTAACTAGTTCTCTTTTTGTTTCTATCTCTTGACATTCAATTTGTTTTATTTTTGAGTGGCAAAATTGATACCCTAGTTGTGTTGAAATATACGTAACTTTACCTTATTAGGTGAAGGTTAACAATGATGAAGTGCATATGGGTGCTTTCGATGAAACCTATAGGCAAGTGCTATGTAATCCTACGAGTGTTGTCTAAGTAAACCTACACGCATTCTATATTTAAGCCTATAAGCATTTATCTATGTAAGACTGTGTTTAATAGACATATTTATGTAAGCTTATAGGTAATTTTGATGCACTTACCCTTAACAATATTGGTTAAACCACCTCTATAATTAACCTTTATGAAAGGGTTTAATACATTTATTATATTGTAATTTAAAATTAAATGCAAGTTAGTTGGCTTAGAGCTAGCTTTAATAGGATATTAGGTATCATTACAAATACCTGTTGGTGCGAAAATAGGCACTAGACGAGTGGGGGCATGCTTGGCGATCCTCGACTAGCATTGAACAATTGCCAGGCCCGAGAGAGGCAAGGGCGGTCAATCTCTAGAGAAGGTCAGCTTATTTGGTTCTAGCTACCTATATCGCAAAGGGGAAAAGGGGGAAAGGGAATGAGAGAGAAAGCAAAGGGAGTTCATAGTCAAAACTAACAAGGACGGGATATGGTCGGATCAAGACAGGATCATTCAATTTTTTCGATGCAAACAACAGTGGACCACCTAACAAATCAGCTTGCCTCGTCCTCACTTATCGATCGACACAGCAAGAAAGGACAAATTCCAAAACCAACGATAGGGTATATGAAATCCAGGCAGTAAAATTAGAGTGCTCCTGCCCAACCTGATTTAGCAAAAATAAACCTTAACACCCAGGGATGGATGTGAATTCTAGAATCGACCAGTAAGACCCAAGAAATCTAGACAACAAAATTAAGTGAACAAGCTCAAACAACCATCACAGAAATAAACATCCATATTCAAGAAATAGAAGTGAAGAAGGATTGAGAGACCAAACAATGATGTACTATTATTTACAAGGCAAAGAGGAATTACATATGAATTGTAAAGGCCATAGAGCCAACAAAAATTGTTGGTGTAAAAATAGGCACCGGACAAGCGGGGGCATGCTCGACAGTCCTCGACCAGCATTGAACGACTACTAGGCTTGGGAGAGGTAGGGGTGGTTGATCTCTAGAGAAGGTCGAATCCTTTGATTTTAGCTACTTACATCGCAAAGGGGGAAAGGAGAAAAGGGAACGAGAGAGAAAGCAAAGGGAGGTCGTAGCTTGATTGGATCTGCACCACTTTGTGTTCTAGCTTTAAGTTTTCTTTAGTCTCTTTCCCTTTCCTTTTCCCAAGAATTTAGTTAGAACTTGCAAGGAGCCAACCTTCTCCAAATATTGATCCTGAGATTTGTGGTCTTAGGGCCATTCAAAGTTGGTCGAAGTCTGTGGACGCAGAACCCTTACCATTAGATATTCTTTCGACCAAAAAATTTTGGCACGCCATCTATGGTCATTACAACCTCCATGTACTGTTTGATGCATACAATAATATGTGGATTATTGTTTGACCTTCTATTATTTTCATGTATGTATGATCTCGCTCTACTGATTATTTTTTCTATAGTTAGGTGAATGAACTAGCTTTAATTATAATATCTGGATTTCATGCTACTTGTTCCTTAATTCAAGAATTCTTAGCGGGGTTATGTGTGTAAATGATTAATGAAATCAATGGCTAGTCTGTTAGGTAGTCCATGAATGTTTTTTATGTTTCAAACTTGTTAGGCATGTATTATGTTGTGATTGGATTTGCACCACTTTGTATTTTAGCTTTGTATTTTCTTTAGTCTCTTTCTCTTTCCTTTTCCCAAGAGTTTAGTTAGAACTTGCAAAGAGTCGACCTTCTTCGAAGATTGACCTTGAGATTTATGGTCTCGGGGCCATTCAAAGTTGGTTGAGGTCTGTGGGTGCAAAATCCTTACCATTAGACATACTTTCGATCAACAATACCCCTAATGGTTAATCCATTGTATCAATTTATGGTGTCTCTAGGAGTTGATCCATTGTATCAGTTGTGATGTATCTAGGAGAGATATTCAATGACTAGTTGCCTTTTTGTTTCTCTCTTGACATTCAATTTATTTTATTTTTAAGTTATTATATTGATGCCTTAGCTGTGTCAGAATATATGTTATCTGATCTTATTAGGTCAAATTTGACATTGATGAAGTTCCTATGGATGCTCTCTTTGTAGCCTATGTGCAAGTGCTAAGTAATCCTACGAGTGCCTTCTATGTAAGCCACTAGTCATTCTATACGTAAACCTACGAGAATCTATCTATGTAAGCCTATGGGTATTATAGGCATCTTTATGTAAGCCTATAAGAATTTTTTATGTATTCACCCTTAGCAATATTGGTTAAACCACCTCTTTAGCTAACCTTGATTAAGGGCTTAAATACATTTATTATATTTTAATTTAAAATTCAAGTTAGTTTATTTTTTCAATTAGTTATATGGGATTGAAACCGGCCCCACTCATATTACATCATCACCATAGTGGTATTATAACAAATATTGGATATTATTCATGTATTAATTTGCAAGATTTGAACCTGGATCTCCTCCTTGAATGTTGAGGAATCTAACCGATTGAGGTAATGTCATTTCATAACATTCAAGTCAAGTTATATTGGCTTAGGGTTAGCATTTAATTGGATATTAGGTATCACTATAAATACCCCAAATGGCTAATCTATTGCATCAGTTTGTGATGTGATATCATGGGGTGTCTATTGTAACCTACTTCTCTCTCTCTCTCTCTCTCTCTCTCTCTCTCTCTCTCTCTCTCTCTCTCTCTCTCCCTTTAATTTCATATATATGTGCTTTTATTTCACTCTTCTACCTTTTCATGTATATTGTTGGTTTTAAAGAGAACCAATAAACAAAACAAAGCATGCAACTAGGGTTTTAAAAAAAGTAGAGTATAAAACAGGGGCACTTTAATTATTGCTACAATTTAACTATTCATTACTTTGCACCCATTACATTACATTCCTCACATCTTGAACATAGGAGGATCACCACCATCATTCAAGAGAAAAGGTCTATATTTATAGACCTAATATGATAGGTACAAGATGCTTCTGGATGAATATTCTACAAATTTGGCTATGAGAACAATCTGGAAATTTGGTTGTGCCTAAATATTTTGGAAAGTTTTGTTATGAGAACAATCTAGAAATTTAGCTTTGCTTGAACATTCTGGAAAGTCAACTATCATTGACTATCCTCTATTGCAAGTGGTCAATAAAATGAATTTATTTTTCCAACACTCCCCATCAATTCATTTTGTCTAATCCCTCTAAAAGAAAATATCACAAAGGAAATATGGCTCTCGCTTGCCTCTTGAATATATATGGTTGATTAGCTACCCATTTACAATAAGGCTTTTATAAACTATAACCATTGTTATGGTCTCTCTCAACTACTCAACCAAACATACACATGAGACTTTATAGTCATTATCAATCAATACAATGCAATGTTGCTTTTACATCTTATCCTACTCTTTTGAGAACAAGACATCTTCCTATAAAATCCACTCAAAATTTGGTTTATTTTGCTCCTTTTTATCACATCTAACCATCCACAATCAATATATACTTTGTTGGTTATTTCATCTTTGTGCCGACAATAATTCTTAGTGTGATTATTTGCACCATAAATTTCACATGGATGCAAATCCCAACACCGAGCTACCTCATGTCTTGACCGACCACAATGACTACAGTGAATTATTCTAAAAGGATCATTTGCCTCATAGGTTTCTCCTTTCACAAACTTGGTTTCACCACTTTTGGTTTGACCAACATAACCAAGGCCTTCATGTTTTGGCCTTACGATTGGCTCTATGGGTTTTCTTATGTCTTGTCCATTCTTTCCCAAGCCTTTGCCATCATATCCCATTTTTCATTTCTTCAAAGCTTATACCTTTGGTGTGCTTTCCAAAGCATCCAATCTCTTCATCTGCTAACTTTGGATTAAAATTCTCTTGCTATTGCAATTTTTTCTTTGCCTTTTTAACACCATTAAGCTTTTTTTATGTATATGGGTTGTGGTGTTCCAATAGGGTTTTTTGGAATGCCTCAATTGCTAGCTTAAAGTATTTAGAGCACTTGGCCATCTTAACATATGTAGTTCCTTTTCTAATCAATGCTTGAGCAACAAATTTATAATCTAAATGGAGTTATCTTCCTCTTTCAACAACTTTGTCACAATCATTGACGCATTCATCATATTTTTCCATTTCCAAGTAAACAACTGCTCTGTTTGTGAGGTAGGAAATATCCTCTTCATCTAGATCCAATGCTCTTGTATAATGCTCAATGGTAGTCTCAAAATATTTCTTCTAGTAAGCTGTATTTTCAACTTCTTTTTCCTTCTATGCTTTAGCCTTATAGGCTTGTTTCTCTTTCTCTTCGAGCAAATATTCGAACATATTTCACTCAATAATTTTTTCATAAATTTCCATTGCTAAAACCCTAAAGGAAGCCAAGGAGCAAAAAATCCCTAAAAAAGCTCAGAATTATCAGCCCTCTTTACCAATCCATCGACACATCCTTCATGACTCTCCCCCAAATGTCTTTAATACATTTATTTTGTGCACAAATAAAAATAAATAAAATAATTTGATAAACTCCTCAGACTTGCACCAAAAACAAACGGTCCTATCTGTAGATCCACAACACAATAAATCAACCATGATTGTGGGTCGAATTGCACACGAGATCCATATAATAATGTTCCCCTCAAACCCAAACCCTCTTTTCAACCTGTAGGTTTCCCTTTCTCACAATAGATCTTTCAGATAAAAAAAAGATTCACTTCAACCATCGCTCTATCATGTCACTCAGACACTAGGGTACTCTTGCAAAAAATATCCCTACTCCCAGCACGTGAAACAACCTCTACCATCACCTCCTCTACTATTACACTCATATGGAATTCGACCTTCTTTAGACAGGGAATGATAAAGTAAATCACAACAACAAGAGAAGCTCTAGGTAGTTTCTACAACTCTAGCTACAATCATACTAATTCCTTCACAAGCTCACACACGATGAACAGTTTGACACAACAAATATATCCATACCCAAGTAACCATGGGCTCTGATACCAAATGTTGGTTTTCAAAGAAAACCAATAAACAAAACAGAGCATGCAACTAGGGTTTTAAGAAAAACAAAGTATAAAAATAGGGGCACTTTAATTATTGTTGCAATTTAACTATTCATTACTTTACACCCATTACAATACATTTCTCACATCTTGAATAGAGAAGGACCACCACCATCATACAAGAGGAAAGGTCTATATTTATAGATCCAATATGATAGGTACAAGATGCTTCTGGATGGTCAAAAGTGCCAAAATATTCTAGAAAGTCAGCCATGAGAACAATTTGGAAATCTGGTTGTGCTTGAACATTTTGAAAAGTTTCACTATGAGAACGATTTGGAATTTCAGCTTTGCTTGAACATTTTGGAAAGTCAGCTATCAGTAACTATTCTTTATTGCAAGAGGTCAATAAAATGAATTTATTTTTCCAACATATATGATTGTTGTAAATGTATGTTTTAGAATGTTTTTGGAAAGTATTATAAATTACAAAGCAAATTTTCTCATTCATACAAAAATATTGTATAAGGAAAAACCTGGTAGATATAGAGGAATTCTCAATTATGTTAGATTCCTTACAAAATTTTAGGATGGATCCCAATTCAACACTTTTCAAGGTTTTTTTGTCTCGATATATGTTTTTATCATTTAAAGTTTCCCTCCAAATTTTAAAATTTCAAATTTCAGTCAAGAATATTCCAAAGATTGTCCCATTCAAAAGTGAGAAAGGGCACACATCAATTTTTTGGCATGGATGCATGACTTCAGTATACAAAAATATAATGGAAAAATTTAGTATGGATAAAATGGTGGTAGTATAGTCATAAGACATACCCTTGTTATTTGGTTGGTCATAAGCTTGATTCTTGACCAAGCATATATTTTGTTTTGTGTTGGTGGCTATTGACATACAATTGCTAGTGTGGCATTGAATGTCATGCAAAACATATTATGCTTTGGTTGTAACTATATTTCATCTACTAGTGACATTGTAGTGATAAGACACTCCTTTGTTATGGTAGAGGTCCTACATTTAAGATATAGTGGCATACCTTCTGCAAACTATATGTTTGTTTTCTTGCACGCTTTTGTAAAGTGCACTTCCATTTTTGGAATGATGTAATGTTAAATTCAAGTCAACATGCATTGTGCCTGTTGGTAAACATCTTTTCTCACATGACATCCTAGGTTTGAATTGCATTATGAAATTATTGTTTTGCACTTATCAACATTACCTACTCTTCTACTTTTGGAAGGCATACCCCCAACACATGCTATAGTGTTGTTGTTGATAAGTTGATTTGGTGACAAGACTATTCATGATCAAAATGCATTTGTGACAATTTTTATGGGAACCATGAGTAAGGCATGGTAGTGAAATATTTTCTATTATTAATTTTTCCTATGTTGCTTTGCATTGGTGGCATAGCAAAAGGATAGATCTATAGCACCTAATTAGTTGAAGGTTTGAAATTTAGGTATTTTTAAGTCCTTTTTACTATTGTTGTTACCACGTATAAAGAGATCATTTTTATTGGAAAGATCTTATGTTCCAAGTGAAGTATGTGGGCATGTGAATTTCCCACCTAAGCTATAATGTTCAATTCCCATCGATTCATCAATTTAAAGGGATATATTTTTAGTACACTGTCAATAATTTTATACCACATATTAACCCCCTATTTGGCTATCAAATTTAGCTAGTAGCATAATCAACCAAGTGGTGATATCAACATTATAGGCATTTTGGATGGCATGTGATAGTATTCTAGTGGTAAAAATTTCCAAAAACTTTTGAAGACCATAATGTTTGTATACATAAGTGATTTGGACCCATTTATTTTAGATTGTACAAGTTTTTAATCTCTATGGGTTTGTGACACGAGTTCAAGGACTTGTTATAGTTTTGAGGGACTTTTTGTGCAAAAGAAATCCAATTGGTATTTACCTTTTTAGTTTAGTATAATCTTAACTTGAATAGGTCCATTAGCATGGTAGTTGGAAAGTTCAATTGTATCTAGAAGATTTATAGTTCAAATTCGCACATGAAATAAGGTTGAATTTGGCTAGTATTTCCTTTTTCTAGTTGTATCACTCATAGAATTTTTAGATTGATCATGCATAATAGACTCAACATCATCTCCTACTACCCCACCCAACGTAAATATTTTAAAAGCCCTCTTTAGCAAGAAGGTCATAGGTTCAAAATTTATTTCCTCTCAATTCTTTTATCATAGTACTCAAATTTTGATGTCTTAGAGGAGCACCAAATATCTAACTCCAATTGAGCTTATTGGTAAAGCAATTGGTTAGTTATATTGTATCCTAGAGATTAAAACTTCATTTCACTATGTTTATCTCTTTATACACTACATTTTTCCCATGTACAAGATATGGTGTACTCTCTAAATCCAACAGACTGTTGATGTCACAATTGGTAATCTTTTAGATATATGAGGAGTAGGTTTTGGATGGTTAGCTAAAGGTAGGCCTTATTATTGTTGATCCCTTTTTACCCTTCATGGTTGATTATTCAAAGACCTAATTATTGCTTGAAGATTCAACTCCTTCGTTTTCAATTTGGAGGGTAGATTATGATTGCCATATTATATGCCAAGGATCTTCTAATGGTATTACTCGATATATTGGATCTAGAGGGTGTAGTCACAACTTTATGTTTGCAGAGGTTGATCCAATTCATTTACCTTTAGAAAGAGAAGATAGCAAGATTCATTTGCTCATTTGAGAATTCACTATGGGGGAGGTACCATCTCTAAGGTCATCTCTCCTTGGGCCCTTAATTCAAATTAGCGGGGGGGGGGGGGTATGGAACATCTATAATCTAACCTTATTAAGATAAGGCTGATAGCGATGAAGTGCCTAAGGGTGCTCTTTATGTAACCTACATGTAAGTGTTATGTAATCCTTCAAGCATTCTTTATGTAAGCCTATAGGTGCCTTTTATATATTCCAATGAGCATTCTACAAGTAAGCTACAAGCATATTTCTATATAAGCCTATGTGCATTCTTTTATTTAATCATACCATGGGGGGTTCACTTAGTTGAAAGCCTGTAAAACACGTGTTCACGAGCTTCTTAAAAAAACCCCATTTTTATAATTTACCACCTCCCCTTTTAATTTTATTGAACCCCTGGTGGTAAACACCTATATAATAAATAATAACCCCTTTTCAAAACTTACCATTTTACCGAAAATAATTTGAATCATTTTTTTATATCCCTTGATAGTTTTACTGTTTTATCAATGTATACCCATTGAGCATGTTTGACTCCATAGAACTATCAAGTCTTTATGAGCATAGCAAAAATTAGTGGTTTGAGCTCTAACTTGAAATGAAGACATCTTCATCCATTTTATTTAACCAATAATATAAGAGCAAGTTTTGATTATAATAATTATGAAAAAGAAAATTACATAGATATAAATTGAAATATTTTTATAAAATTGTTCAACTACTCTGACTCCCAATCTATGTTACACGAAGTTCTAGGATGAACATGGCGAGACAACTTTTTGGGATGGCAAGACATGTTTCCAGGATAATAGGATAAGGTTTTTGGGATGTCAATATGCGCCTCTGAGATGGCCTCAAAATCCCAAGACAAGTCCCCATGGAACGTAAATCCCAATGACTCCACTTAAAAAATCTCACAAAAATCTAATTTGTTTAAATTTTTTACTAGTACAATTAAAAAGTAATAAATCATTAAAACTTTATCTCATTCCTTGAAAGAACAATTTTCTATTAATATTAATTAACATTTATCATGCAAATTATTCTATAAAAATGTTTACATGCTTGTGTACACCATGTGTAATAAATAATTTTTAGTTGATGTTAGATCATTCAACTTGGCAGGTCACAAGAATCAAGATTTCAACCTAGTAATTGATTTTCAAGAAAATGTGTCTTAATGGTACATAAGAACAAAACCACGCCAAGGGTAGCAACCTAGTTTTAAATGTAATCTTCAACAATACCAGTTTACAAGAGGTAACTTCTATTCCAAACAAAGTCTAACTAGTAGAATTGAAGGTTCAAGCCAACTCTACAATCCATACCATAATAACTCTACTTGTTAATATGCAATAATAAACAATTCATAACACATTATGATTGTGGACAAGCATAGTATTAGTCATTACTTGGTATATGTCGAGACAGGACTAGACCCCTGATATTCAAGGAGGTTGCTCTATAATCACATTTATGGTAAATCACAATATATAATATTTGCCAAATCAGAGTTTCATTCCCTAGTTTTTATTTTGAGGTTATCATGATTTTTGATTTCCTAGGTGTTGTAGGTGAGTTGGAGAGGAGAGGGCAATCCTCCAAGGGAGGTCCCAGGTTCGAATCTCCACCCTACCAAAAATTTGAATTGGGCAACCAAAATCCAATTGATAATGTTGGTGTAGGCAGGACCGGGCGTGACTCCCGGGTGACTTTGACGGTGTAGAACCCCCTGGTCGTGGTCTCTCAGACCAAGGCAGCCCCACAAGGGATTTTTTGCTTAAAAAAAAATCATGATTTCTGATTAAAAATAAAGTTATACTTGAAATATTAGGATGGACAATGCAAAACCATTTAGAGATGCAAATTTGCATTTACAGACTGCTTTCATAAACCCATTTTCTATGCTTTGATAAGCCCTTGATTTCACTCTATTATAAATTAAATATTAAAGATAAAGGTCCAACATAAGAAGGAATGCACACTAGATTAAGGATAAAATGTTTAATGTGAGAATATGTGTAAGAGATAAGTGTTTAAGTGAGAAATAGTGTCACATAAACTATGATCAATGCCAAAATTAAGGATAGAATATTTAATGTGTGAATATGTAAGAGATAGATGTTTAGGTGATAAATGGTGTTACACAAACTGTGAACAATTCCAAAGAAGTAAATAGATGCAAAGTTAAAATAGAAGGTAAAAATGCTTATCACTCAATTAAGATCTAGTTCATGCCAACTTAAATGTAAAACTAGACTATGAACAACACCTAAAGAGACGTGTCTTTGCACAGACTATATGGACATCAAAAATAGATATGAAGACACTTTAAAAGTGAACTTGTTGATGGAGCTTTATGAACAATTAAAAATAAGAAAAATAAGTGAACTTCCTCATTTTTCTTTATCCTAATCCTCTATCACTCCTTCACTTCTCTACATCGCCCTCTATCCTAACACGAGTCTCATCGAGACCCTAACTTTATCCTTTTTCTTTACCCTTTTAGCTTCCTCCTTTGATTTCACAAAAATCTACACAACCCGCATATACCAAAAACAACAACAATCACTACAAACCCTACATATTTCCCCAAACTCTACAAATTAACAATTATTTTGGCTTCTTCTCTTAATCCAAATTTTTTTTTTTGGTAATTATAATAATAGATTAATTGTAGGTTTTTATAAAGGATCCCAAAACCTTATGTACAAAATCAGCCTTGCTAAAAGATATTTCATGCCGGATGGCTGGGTAAATAGAGCAGTTCATAAAAAAGACTAGGGAAATACAAAATGCCCGAGGGCCCCAGAAGACGCGGACAGTCCTAGAAATCTTGATCTTGAAATACATTAAAATAGAATAATAGTCGAAGACAATATATCAACAAACTTTGGGAGAAGACCTATGATACAAATTCTTCATCATGAGGGAATATTTGCCTTGGCCAAACTGTCCACCTCGGTTGGGAAACGAGAACGCCAAACAACCGGGCACGTGGTCATCAGTATTTTGTTGGCCAAGTGATCCGCCACCCGGTTACCTTCTCTGTAGATGTGCCCCGCCTCCCACCTGGCGCACCGAGAGAGGAGCATCCTAGCCTCGGGGATGATATTCAGGACCCGCCACGACGGGTCTTTGGAGCCACGAAGGTAGTTGATAATGTTTAGAGAATCGCCTTCAATAATTAAAGGCCTAGGATCATTTGATATGACCTGCAACCCTTTCAACACACCATGAGCTTCGGCAAAATGATTGGTCTAAGGGCCCAGATTTTCATAGTAGGCCAAGATCAACTTCCCATTATGGTCCCTGACAAGCCCCCCGGAACCAGCGGGCCCCGGGTTGCCTTTAGCAGCCCCGTCAAAATTAAGTTTGATCCACCCCAAAGGAGTTTTGGTCCAAGTGACCTCCCTGCGGCCATTCACTGAGTCAACTCTGGAAGAGGAGCCAAGGTCCAGTCTTTTGAAAATAATTGTCTCCCAAGGATTGTGAGGGCAGGAGCTGGGAATAGTTTTTGAATTCTCGACAGCAAAGGATAAGGCCTGCTGGGCAATAGAGGGAGCCATTCTAGGGATCTTGCCGAAGACTCTAGCATTACGCTCTAGCCAAATTTTCCAGATGGAATGGTGAAAGGCAGCCTCACAAAGGAATCAGAGCTTAGAATTCTTAAAGGGCTTGGGCAATTGGAGGAAGGCGTCTTTAAGGGAGCGAGGGGAGCACCATAGTACTTGTAAGGAAGACAACACACAGCTTAGGACCGAATGGGAAAAGGGGCAATGCAAAAATAAGTGATCGAATGTTTCACAGTCAGCTAAGCAAAGATAGCACCTGTTGGGAATTGCAAGGCCTCTCTTGTGGAGATTGTCTATGGTAAGGGCTTTGTTATAAAAGGCAATCCAAGCAAAGTAATTTATCTTAGGAATAATCCCTTTCCTCCAAATTGCTTTCCATCGAGGGTCCACAGCAGCCTCACACGACAGAAGATCATAAGCGGACTTAACAGAAAACCGTCCATCCTGCATGTTACTCCAAATAATTCTATCGTCTCTTATGACCAAAGGAATTAACACCGATTAGAGGACACTGTATAAGAAATTCACCTCATTATCAAACCCATCCACCGTCGAAAGTTTCCACCGAGGGGGAAGGGGACTCCGATCAATGCAATCCAAAACCTTGAGATGACTGTTTGGATCAATCTGGGCCCTCAAGCCAGCCAAGTTTTGATTTATAGCGAGAGCTTCATCTATAGCCCACCTGTCTCTCCAAAAAAGGATCATGGATCCATCCCCCAAGATCCAACGAGCACCCCTGTTAATCACCGAACGACCCTGAAGCATCGTCTTACAGAAAGCCAAAGCTTCATGATGAGACTCAGCTTCCAGGAGAGAATTTTCCCCAAGATACTTTCTTTTAACTATATTGACCCATTCCGTCGGTGCATTAATAAGAATTCTCCAAGCATGTTTGGCAATTAAGGCAGTGTTCATGAGCCTGGATCTTCTCAATCCCATGGCCCCTTGGTCCTTTCGAAGGCAAACCTTATCCCACGCCACCAGAGGAATTCTGGATTTTTCTTCACTATCGGACCAGAGAAAATTCCTTTGAATCTGCTCGATTTTGGAATGGATAAACATAGGAAGCATAAAAACATACATGAAATAGGTGGGAATTCCTTGAAGACAGGCTTTGGTGAGGGTTGCCTTCCCAGATTGAGATAGCAATTTGCCTTTCCAAGTGCTGAGTTTCTTATGAAGCCGTTCCAAAATCGAATTCCAGACGTTCCCACTGCCTCGCCCATTGCAAACTAGTGGCAACCCCAAATAAGTTGCAGGCAGGGAATCAATAGTGCATTCAAGGATTCTGGCAATGCGAATTTGCCTACGTAGAGGGGTATTAACAAAATAAATTTTGCTCTTCAAATAATTAACTTTTTGGCCAGAAGCCTTCTCATACCGGGACAGAATGCGCTTGATAGATTTGGCCTGAGTGACAGACGCTCCAGTGGACATGAGCGTGTCATATACAAACTGTTGGTGAGAGACAGGATCAACTCTGGAAGTAGGCAGAATGCCAAAAATCTTGCTTCGATGGAGGGCTTCATTCAAAGACTAGCTAAGGACCTCTGCCAAAAGAATGAATAAAATAGGAGACAGAGGATCACCTTGTACCGAGGCCGCAAGCACTACGGAAGAATCCAGCAGGGGACCCGTTGATTAGCACGAAAAGGATGGAGTGGAAATGCAAGCTGTTCACAAGGTCAATCCAGGTGATGATGGAAGCCCAACTTGCAAAGGACAACACAGAGGAACCTCCTGTCCACTCTGTCAAAAGCTTTATTCATGTCTAGTTTAAGGAAAAACGCAACATTCTTGGAACATTGGGTAGTATGGAGGGTTTCGTGAATAGTAATGACATCGTCAAGGATGTTTCTACCCTTAACGATGCTCCCCTGAGCTGAACCTACCAAAGAGGGGAGGAGGGATATCAGACGATTGACAATGGTCTTGGTAAGAATCTTGTAGAAAACATTGCAGAGGCTTATGGGACGATAGTCAGAAAAACTTTTGTAGGCGGGCGACTTAGGAATGAGAGCTAGGAAGGTAGAGTTGAGCTTCGGATGGATGGATCTTGATGCTTGGATTTCTAAGATAGCCTCACAGACATCAGGCCCCATAACATCCCACATAACTTGAAAGAATGGGGGGGGGGGAACCTATCAGGCCCGGGGGCCTTATCTGGTTGCATGGAAAAAAGAGCATCCTTAATCTCGAAATGGAAAAAAGGTTCCAGGAGTTTAATACTTGCCTCATGGGGGACTTTGGTAGGGAAATTAGCAAGCAAGGATTTTTGAACTTGGAGGACGCTATCAGGAGGAGCACCCAGCAAATCCTATAAGAAATTGACTGCTTCGCTTCGAATTTCCTCAATCTCCCTAGTAGTGCGCCCATCCTTACACAACACCTGTCTAATCTTGTTGGCCCCCCTATGTCTTATGGTAGACGTGTGGAAAAACTTCGAATTTGAATCACCGCTCTTCAGCCAGAGATCCCTGGACTTCTGATGCCAAAACATTTCCTCATTGGCAAGAATGGAATGATAGCCCACCAGGAGGCTCTGTTCCTCCTCTCTGAGGCCTTCAGAATACCCTTCGACCTCCATCTTTTCCTCTAAACTCTTCAAGCGCTCAGAGATGGACCTTTTAGACTAAAAAATGTTGCCAAAAACCTCCTTATTCCATGCCTTTAAGTTATTTTTAATCATCTTAAGTTTTAGGGCCAGTCTTTTGGACGCTGAACCAACCACCGTCACCCGCCACCATTCCGAAACCAACTGTTTGAAATCCTTGTGGGAAATCCACATGGACTCAAATTTGAAAGGGATCTTAAACCTAGGCCCGCCAGTGGCCTCTAACAGAATGGGATTATGGTCCGACCCAATTCTTGGCAAAGTTGAGAGAGTTGCAGTGCCGAGGAAGGGAATAGCTTCATGGGAAATGAGGAACCGGTCGAGCTTGACCTGGATGAGATTGCTTCCAATCCTCCTGTTGCTCCAGGTGAAGGACGCCCCCTTAAGTTTGATGTCTAGCAGATTATTGGACAAAACAAAATCTCTGAAATCCTCCATGCTATGGCTGGCCAGCTCAACGCCTCCCTTCTTTTCAGAGGGATGAAGAGGGCAATTGAAATCCCCTCCCACAACCCACGGGAAGTCACTAAAACTTTCCCTCATCAGAGAGATGGTTTTCCACAACTCAGCTCGCTCCGAAGTAGAGTTCGAGGCATAAACATTGGTCAAAATCCATGAAAAATTATCAACCTTGGAGTGAAACAGGACATTGATAGTCCTGCTAGAAGCCGATAGAAGACTACCCTCGACCTTGTCAGAGTCCCACAACACCATGAGACTGCCTTTAGAACCTATTGCAGGGCTAGAAAGGAATTTGGCCTTGGCCCAAATGGCCCTGGCAACCTTGATAGAGGTAGAGGCATCAGACTTAGTCTCCTGCAAAATGAGGATGGATGGGTTAGACTTCTTTCGGAGATCGGCCACCACCCTATGTTTGGTCGCTCCGTTAAGACCTCTCACATTCCATGAGAGGATTTTCATCTAGACATTTTTAAGAATTTCTTGCCTCCCTTTCCCTGCTGGATGGGAGGTTTTGGGACAGGCGAATCACCCACCAGGGAGTCGGAATCTTCTTGAAAAATCAACAGTTGGGATCCATTTGCAATGTCTTCTGCCGTTTCCTTATCCCTTCTTTCTTTGTTAGGAGGTCGCCCCTGTTTTCTTTCACAGCCAAAATCCACCCCTTGCTTTCGGCTTCTAGTGTTTCATGGACTAATGTTGCCATGCTATTCGTCCCTCTTGCCCAGCAGATACTCTTCCAGCAGGGACTCGGGAGGTTTCTGGTTTTGACAATAGGGGAATCAGCTTGAGCAGACATACGTGAAGGAGACTCATCCTTTTCCACTTGAGGTTCTGGTTGGTAACTTGCATTGCACAGGTCGACGTTCGACTCGAGGAGAACCCCAGAAGGATCTGGAGACTCAGGCACTGTCGCTACAGGGTGTTTCGATTGTTTTCCTTCTTGCTTTGGGGGGTTGCCAGAAGCCCCACCCTTCATCCTCGGATTTTGAGGAGGACAATTTGATTGAAGATGCCCATGGGAACTGCATCAGGGGCAAAAGGCCGGTCTATTTTCATAGTTAATGACTTGCTTATGAATAACGGAGCCTCCAGACCGAAGAGTGATGGAGGATGGAAGGTTCGCCTCCAAATCCGCCAGGACACAGAAGCGAGCTTGGAAAAATCTGGTTCGGGCCCGAGTGGGAAGGTCAATGGTGACCAACTCACCAAAGGAACAGGTGATACCCCTGATAACATTTTCATGCCAACATAAATGGGGAAGGTTCGGTAGCCTAACCCATATTGGGGCAATATTAATACTCTGGGTTTTGGGGTTAAAATCCATCCCCCACTTCCTGAGAAAGAGAATCCTGCGTCCCAGAAACCAAGGGCCCCCAGCCAAAATTTTATAGTAATCCTCCGCATTATTTAGCCTAATTGCGAAAAAACCTCGGGATAGGGCAGCCATCTCCATATGACCCGAGGTCCGCCATTTTCCTATCGCCCACCTGCGGATGGTCTCCATATCGGGACACCCTCCAATAAACTTCCCGATTAGGGTAAATTTTTCAAATTCGACAAAACTTGATAGGATTTCCTTCAAGATGTCCAGTTCATCCCCGGACGGAAAGAGGTCCTTAGTGAAAATACCATTTGGGGTTTCAGAAGCCGCTACCTCTGCATACGATTTCTATTGGCAGTCTCTCCCTTTGTCAGGCAGATCCTTCCCACGTCTGCCTCCATCTTCAGGTAACTCCGTCGAGCCTCCATTCTCTGACTGCCCTCCCTTTGCCTTATTGCGGCCCTCCAACTTGTCGGTGCCCAGGTTCACAGTGCTTGCGCTCCTGCTCCCGTGCCCTCCCGTCGCTACCTTCCCGCTCATCGCTGCTCCACCCCCACTCCAGAACCCTCTTAATCCAAAATTAATAACAATAATAAAATATTCATATTCTTACAAACTCAAGTCCCAAAAAATCCAGGCAAGGGCATTATGAATTTTAATAATAATATTTTTATCGATTGTTCGCATCTAATGGCAGGGACTATACACAAGTAAATGTAAAATTCTCTAAATTTGTAGAGCATAACCGAGGGCTTTTAAAAATTCAGAGCAGAGAAATATTTAGAAGATTTTGAAGTCTTCAAGTCTTTAATGGATTTGTACACAAAAGCCATAAATT
Source organism: Wollemia nobilis (assembly GCA_028583015.1). Lineage (NCBI taxonomy): Eukaryota > Viridiplantae > Streptophyta > Pinopsida > Araucariales > Araucariaceae > Wollemia > Wollemia nobilis. Next base: position 1,460,573 of record JAQPPZ010001036.1, on the reverse strand, counting down.
AGCAGATAAAACTCATTATAGAGTCACATAAAAATGATAAATAATACATACACAATATTAAAACCATTAAGTGTAAGGGACATTAAAAGACATGATTCATTCATATTGATTCACCTTTTATGAAGTTATTTAGGGTGTTAACTATCAAATATTTATTAATAAGAGTTAAATATAAGTACATGATAGTCCTAGGTGGGACAACACAACGATTTGGGCTTTGGCTCTTTTTTGGGAGGTCCAAAGATCAAACCATGGTGTGTGTGGTTGTGTTAAATTTCCTATTTATAAGCTCAAATCTCCCCATTATGAGAGGTCATGGTAGGATGGGGATGCCCATCCATTACCATCAATCATAGAGGTTTCTCACACTAACCAAATCTTTAAGTCTAGGGGGATAGAATAATGGTTCGGTCCTTGGTTCTTCTTCGGAAGGTCTAAGGTTCAAACTGTGATGTGTGTGTGTGTGTGTGGTTATGTATTAAATTCTCTATTGATAAGCTCAACTCTCCCCCTTATGAGAGGTCATGATGGGATGAGGATGCCTTACCTTGAGCATTAATCGTAGGGGTTTCTCACACTAACCAAATAAAAAGAAATAAATGATATTTGATGATGAATGTGAATGAATAATTTTCTCTCTATTTATTATATTCTAGTGAAAGAGCACATTCCTTATGAAAAGTTATACCTTTGTAATTAATAGTTGATTATAATCAATTAAAGGGTCATATTCTAGTATTATTATTTAAATTCAAGGTTCAATATCTAGTTTTTAAAAGTTAAGTAAAATTTTCCTCTTTGTGTAATTTTAGTTTCAAATTTTACATGGTTTGTTTTGTTAAATATTTTACTATTATAGAACTATTTCATGTTATAAATGTGTAGACACCAAAACCTAGCCACTTGTCCTCCATCCGTGTTTTCTCGCCATTTTCACCAACTATTCATATATATATATATATATAATATATTTTTTAAATAATAATATTTTTATATTATATTTTATATATATTTACTAAATATACTTATATAATTGAATTAATCCTAGCCATCCGATTTCTTTTAAATTTGTTTCTCCATCTGATTTTATAGTTGATCGATGCACATTCTTAGATGTTCTCAACAAGGGATAAGAAATTACATGTTCTTATTGATACCTCAAACTTCATAGTTGGGTTCATGTTGGCACATGATATATTGCATAGCCTAGACTAAGCATATATACTTTGCTAGATAAAGTTTATGACATGTTAGAAAGAACTATGATATGATTAAACATAAAGGATTCAAGATGGTCTATGCAGTGTAGACATTTTCTATTATCTACTTATAAATCTATTTATGGTATATGTTGATCATCTAATGGCATATTTCTTAATGCTCATCCACTCATAATTATACCATTATCATCTTAGTTTAAGTACACCAAGTTATATTTATCCATTACAAACCTACTAAGAGGACTTTTGGTCAAACGATGAAAAAGATATAAACCCGATAAATTATAGTTGACCAGCAAAATATTACATAGAATAGAATCCAACATTATATTGTGATGTTATGTCATGAGCGATAAATTATTATATTATATATTTTATTAAATAATAATATATTTATATTATATTTTATATATATTTACTAAATATATTTATATAAGTGAATTAATCCCAACCATCCAATTTCATTTAAATATGTCTGTCCATCCACATCAATCCATGCCACACCCTAAAATCAATATCCACCTTCAATGTGCTTTTATCTCAACCACACAATTAGTGTCGTTGAAACCCTAAGTATGCCCTAGGTTGGATTATTAATAGGAGCTATTTTGATGGCTCAACCCCTAAGTTTTTGGAATACCTGAGTCTTCTGCCTAAGTTCTTGAATTCCTTGAGTTTCTTCTCCACTTAGAGTACCCGAGTACTTCTACCTCCATCTTCGCTCACTATAACCCCTGCAGTCGTTGCCATTCATTTTCCCTCGCTAGATCTGCTTCTGTAGACTCTTTCCTCAACTACCAAACATCTCTGATCACTTTTTATCACCATCGAGCACCTCTGGGTGCTTCCTTCCTCGCCGCCAAGTGCCTCTAGGTGCCTTCCACCATCACCAAGTGCCCATGGGTGTTTTCTGCAGTCACCATGTACATGTGGGTATTTTATGCCAGAGATTTTGAAGTCTCCCTAGTCTTCGAGCGATGCTAGGGCATCGTCGCATCGATTCACTGCAACAGAGTACATCAGATTAGAAGACAATAAATATGTAAGGTAAATCCTTTTGTTTGTTATTTTATTTATGCACTTTTAGATTTTATTCACTGATTCATATTGTATAGCTAGGATTTGTATTTGCTTTCTAAGGGTCTCACATTGTGGAGCCCTCACAATTGCTACTAACTCTTTTTATATTTTATTATGTGCAGATCTAAAGGTGTTACATCAACATTAGACAACTACTTAAGCTGGAGTGGCCTGACATTGGATAACTAAAAGCCCACTCACTTCTGTTGGGATAAAGGACGTGCCTGAAGACACCACCAACCTTGTTTGCTAGGGTTTTGGGGAACCCTAGCCATTGTAAATCTGTATCAAAAGGATTTAAATATCCACATTATAACAATGGAGTTTTTAGGCTCCCCCCATTAATATAAGATCATCTATTGTGCAATTCTGGATTCTTTGTGTTCAATTTATTTAGCATTGTTTGGTGTTGCATTTTTGCATCTTCAAAATTATATTAATATTTGGTATGCAACTTAAATATAACCCCCACTCCATCTTCTCCAACCCCTTTTTTTACCAGTAGAATCTATATCTAGGTATGCATGAATTTTAAATACCCCTCCCCTATAAGATACTTACCAATATACCAATTATTCAACTTGATATTAAAAATACACCCTGTATGCACTCGCATGGTATTTACCATTTCCTAAGAGTAACCCCCTCATAAATCATACAAGCATCTTTATGTAAGCTTACAAGTAATCTTGATGTATTATCCCTTAACAATATTGGATAAATAATCTCTATGGTTAATGATGGTTAAAGGGTTTAGTATGTTTATTATATTGTAATTTCACCTTAAAGTCAAGTTATGTAAGTATCTTTTACTTTGTTAATTGTGCCATCAAGGAATTTTCTACCCTTAAACAAATCACTTATCAATATTTTATCATGGGTTGCCTCTGTTATGCTAGTATTGAGCCTTTGGAAACTAAATACCCATACCAAGATTTGTGTGAGTTCCATTGTCCTTCACGTGGCTTCCCTTTGGCATCATAATCTTGAGTGGGGTGGCATGGGAATATGGAATATCTATATCCACATTATTTGTTTTTCTAGAGTCATTCCAATCCAGTTGAGTGTAGACACAATTAGAGCTCTCTTCCCTATTTCCCTTGGTAGGTACATTCCTTCTGGGTGTCCAAAGCAATCAACTCTCATTATGGTGGCAGCAGTGAAGAGGCAAATTTTTAATCCTGATCAGATGGTGTAAGTCACCTGGATCTTGCTTTCAAGTTTATATCTTTTAATATCTATTTAGTTTTTGGATATTTATCTTCTCGAGAGGTGTGTTAGGAGTGTTTTCCTCTTGTTCATTTGTTGCTCGACTGAGCTGGGTTTTCAACCTTTTGATTTTTGTTCCCTTTGGTGGTCCTTGTTGGATTCCCGATCTTGCTCTGTAAAAGGTTTTGGGTCCTTTCAAAACCCCTCCATCAATAATAAAAAAAAGTTATGTAAGCTTGGGGTTAGCATTTAATTGAAAATTAGGTATCATTATAAATACCCACTAATGACTAATCCATTGTATTAGTTCATGATGTGAGATCAAGGAGATGAACATTGAAACCCACCCCTTATTCCTCTTATGCGATCATTTGTCTTTGTCTCTCTAATTTTGTCTATTATTTGGCCCTTCTTACTGTTTTTACATATGATTGCGGTGAATCTATGTTCCAAAATATTTTTGGAAAATATTGTGAATTCCAACAAGTTGTTGCATTGAATTTTTTGAGATTGTTTGAAACTCGTATTTGTCTTTTATGGATTTTTCAAAAAAATAAAATATTTCCTTGTCTACTTCAAATAATTTGGCTTTGGTGTAGCACAAATAAGAGTATCACCTATATAATTTTTAAAAGAGAGGTGAAGAGATTAAACATTTTTTTATCATCCCCAAATATCAAATAAGTCATGGGCAGACTTCTATGCATGGTGAAGACCTCCAAGCTACTTGACAAATTTGTAAAAATAGGCCAACAACTTTCATACCTCTTTGGTGGGAGACAATCACTTGATTGGTTGTATTTGAAAAATGGTTGTATAGGGAAATTTGGAGATATAGGTGAATTGTAAGCATTTTTTATTCTTTTATGAAATTCCAAGAAGATCCTAGTTCAATGTTTTCGATTATTTTTCCATTAGATGTTATATTTTTTTACATAAAAAAACAATGTTTTGCCTTCAGTTTTTAAAATTTACAAGTTAGAAAGGGAAATATTCTAAAGAATATTCTCCTCCGCTGGCAAGTTTACACATGAAACGAGAGGAAATTTTCTTGGTTTAGTGGCATATGAATTGGATGTGGGTATTGTTTTTTGCAAGAGGTTTGAACCCAAATGTGAGTTCTGGATCAATGACACCCCTTTGGCTTGTATGACTCTTCCAAGTGCTAGGTCATAGGTTTAATTCATAGTGTGGGCATTTAACATCTATGTCATTGGCATGTATGTGGATGTGCATTAAAATGAGCTTATGTAAATTACCTTGAGCACACATGACCTTTGAACTAACCAACAAATCTTATTCAAAGGCACCATTGTTCTCTTTTGACCTTGGCATGACTATTGGAACAATGGTTAGATGTGGTACTATTGGGTTGTTATTAGAAGGGAATGGCTTCGATCTCAACCCTAGATTTTTTATATAGACTCTATGAGGATGTTATGTTGTGATGTCTAGGGGATGGTAACCACGAACCCAACGAACCCCTAACATGGCCTATTAGATATTTCAAAATGAGCAAGGACATTTTTCATTTTAACAACCCCCAAGGGCATGTGGCTAGCACAATGTGTGTAGACACTTGGTGCCTACAAGGTCATGTGTTCAACTCCCTTGCTAGTCATTTTGGCTTTGTTGTTAGATAGTTGACATGTTTTATAGATGATGTAGCATTGATGTTCAATGTGGCATACTATAAGCACTATGCAATACATTTTTTCATCCATATAAAAGGGATCAACCAATGGTGTAAAGCCACAATGCATAACACTCCTTACTTAACCTTAACTAATGAGCAACAAACTTGGTACTCAAATAACATTCTTGTTTCAAACCAATGACACTTGGCAATGGTTGGTTTGCTAAATTCCTCCATGGTTGGTAACCATGATGCATCCCTTTTACATGTAGCCATATTACGTTGACTCAAGGTAATTTTTATTTTTCGAAAGGTATTTGGTGGTATTTTTGTAATTTTTTAGCATATTTTATATTTTTTGGTTTGAACTTTCGAGGGTCATGATGTTTACATAGGTAAGTATTTTGAGCCCATATTTTTTTTCAAAATGTATGATTTTTTGAGTTATTTGTATTGGAATTATTATTTATAGTCATAAGTACATTTAGAAGATTGTATTTTTATAGGAACTCGATGGATCAACATGTGCCCCTATATAATGGACCTAACAATGCCACCTAAAAAATCAAGATAGAATCTATATTGTAGAGTAAGGGACGTATCAAATATATGAGTGAGGACTCTAAAGATAATGATTCTAAAGAATAAAAAGTAGTTGTAAAGGATAGTATACAGTGTGACTATGTTACATATTGATAAGATATATGACAACCACATCAACAATATCCCTATTCCACATAAGCTATTGAAGGTTTTTTTTATAGATGTGTGAATGCATTGATTCTACATAAATTAATAGTTAGAGGTAAAGCTTGCTATATTGGACATGGATAGTTTTGAATTCACTGCTGAGTGCATCAATCACTTAAAAAAAACTATAAGGAAACTATATTACCATATGGAGTACCAATGATAACACAATGCTTGAATTTCTTAAGATGATGCTCAATAATATTTTAGAAACCTATACGATAGTGGCCATTATCTTTAGAATACTTCAATTATATTTCCATAAAAACTCTACCCTATCCCTTAATGATGTGTTTAAGTGTCTTCTTCACCATTAGGCTAGGCGACAATAGAAAAATATTTTTTTTTCATCATCAAGGATAATGCAAAGGAAGTGGCTAAACTAAACATTGAAAAGAATCCAAAACAAGGAGAGACAAAAGCTAAGAATCCATTTAAGAAGATGGTTTATGGTTTTGGTAAGAAGGAATATCACAAAGTTGAGTTATGTAAGTAGTGAATTAAGAATCTTTAATATGTAGCCAAAATGGGGTGTTGATGCTGCTCTATTCTTTTCCTAAGGTGAGGATGACCAAGATGACAAGACCTCACATATATATAGTTGTTAATTCAACATATTAAAGATCCACTTATTGAGAAAAGTGGATTGTAAACTTAGGGACAAATTGACACATGATTAAGCATTTTTATCTCTTGAATGGCTATAATGGACAACATCATGGTGATTTTGTGGTCATTGGTAATGATATCTTTTTATAGGTAGCTGGATGTCATGAGTTAATGGTTCCTCCTCATTTGGTGAAGCCATTCATTTGGTTATTAAGGACATTGATGATGTATTTAAAAAAAATTCTTAAGATATTACAATGAGTTCAATCAAATGTATAAGGTTGGTGAATGCCTTTCATCTTCTTCTTGCTCGAAGAAGAAACACTTTGTGGCTATGGTAGTTTAGATAGATGACACTAGTAAGTGCTTCTACCATAGGATTGGATACATTAGTTATGAATCCTTGAGGTATATAACCTGAAATCAGATGATTTATGGTCTTTCTGATAATATTTCTCCTAATGGTGTTTGGGAGGTGTGTATTTTGGAAAGCATCATCAAGAGTCTTTTATAAGAGAGATATCTAGGCATGCTATAAATCCATTGGAGCCCATTCATAGTAGTATTTGTGGACCAATGAGATGTCTATCTCTCTCTAGAAATAAATAATTCCTCACATTTATTGATGATGTATCCAATAATGCTTGACTTTACATTATTCACAAAAAATATGAAGCTTTTAGTAAGTTCAAGGACTTCAAAGCTTTGTGGAGAACCATTTTGAGAGGAACATCAAGTATTTGCATACTGATGGAAGAGTGAAGTATGTTTGCCATGACACTAGTGACATTTTGGCTCTTCATTTGACTTCTTTTCATAAGACTTCCCATTATACCCTAGAGCAAAATGGGATGGTTGATCAAATATGGAGATGGATAGAAGTATCTTATATGCTAAGCAAATAAAGCCTAAATTTTGGGGTAAAATAATGCTTTGTGTAGCATAAATCATCAATAGGATTTCTATGCAGGTAATTTAGGATATAACTCCTCTTGAGAGATTGATAGGAGATAAATGTGATGTCTCTAAGATCCATATCTTTAGATCCACTACATGGGTTCACATTCTTAGAGATAAATGGAATAAGGTTTATTTCAAACTCCATCATTTTATTATGATACCTCTAAGGCTTATTACCTTTATGATCCCATGAAATAGGATGTTATTATTAATATGGATATGATTTTTAATGAGATACTTCCATCCACTTCTTAGGGACCTCTTCCCATTCTTTTGAAAGATGTTTTTCTTCTCATAACCCAATAGCAATGCTTTAATTACATGTTCTTCTCTATCACTTACTTTATTATTAGATCTGCATTTGATGAGCTCTATCCTACCATGCATATTATAAGAGTGTTGCATGTTGAGATCAATGGTGAGCATGTGATTAACACTCCAACATTGAATTCTGATGATACTTCTATGTAAGATATCCCCTCGTCTTCTATAGATCACCTGATGCCCAAGTGGGTGTAGACCCTCCTTCAATATGCTTCTCCCATTCTCACTCAAGAGTGTCATTTGGAAGTCCCATCTTAGGCCTTAGTCTCAAGAGTTGAAGGTTTTGGAGATACAATTACTTTTTCTTAGACCAAGCATTGTTTGAAGTAGGAGATGCTATGTTGGTAGAGAATGAGTAATCAATGAAGAATCACACATGTGAGCTTTCTCCTCTTCTTGAGGGGGATAATATCATTGGATACAAGTGGATCTATAAAACCAAGTATACTTCCAATGGTTAGGTGGATAAGCAAAAGTCAATCCTTGTTATTAAGGGATTATACCAAAATAAAGGAGTTGACTATTTGAATACTTTTTCTCTTATTGCATGGATGGACTCTAATTGAATTATTCTCTCCATTGCCACTTACTGTGAATGATAAGTATATCAAATGGATATGAAGAGTATCTTACACCATGATGAGCTTCAAGAGGATAATTATATGAGACATACGATAAATCTTGAGCTTTATGGGACACCCCTTGGTATGCAAACTTAAGAGATCCTTGTATGCCCTTAAGCAAGCTCATTATTTTTGGTATGAGAAGATTCATTATTTTTTCTTAGATATGGTTTTTATATGATGTGAGGCAGAGCATGATGTCTACATCAAATATCCATATGATCATATTTTAGTGATTTTGTTATATGTTGATGATATTCTTATCATGAAAACCTCAATATCATTAATATAGGATATGGAATCAAAATTGCTTAACACTTTTGAGATTGCAAGTTTGAGCCTCCACTATTTTTCAGGTTTCAAATCAATCGGTCATCTTTTATGATCACTATTTCCCATTCCATGTATACCTTGGATATTTGGCATTGGTTTAGGATGAATAAGTGCAAGCTCGCTCACACTCCCTTTGCTTTTGGTTTGAAGCTTAAAGCCTAATGTACTTCCCCTTTGGTGGATGTAAACCTATATTGATCACTTGTTGGACTTCTCTAACTCACCCAACACTAGCAAATATATTGCATTTGATGTTTGTCATTTTTCAAGTATATACAGGCATACATGAGAGCCAATGAATAACAATCAAGTGAATCTTTGGTACATCAAAGGTACCTACTATATGGGTACTAATTATTCAGTTGGAGCAACTATGATTTTGACAAGGTTCTCTTATGTAGATTGGATCAAAACCAACAACTACAATTAGGTTTATCTTTTATCTTGGTTCTAGCCCACTCTCTTGGTATTCTAAATGGTAGTCCATTATATCCAATATTCTACAAAATTTGAGCATTGTGTTGTCAATGAGGTTGCCAAAAAAATCTAATAGATGCTCTAGATTTTGAAGCAATTGGGTGTCTCTTAATAGTTTCTAATGATACTTTATTATATAAATCAAAGCTTCATCAAGCTAGTATGTAGTCTAGTGTTTCATTAGTGGACTAAGCACATTAGGATTTAGATACACTATGTCCAATGACTTCATGCATGTGGAATGCTCGATCCAACCTATGTATCATCAATAAAATAGATAGCAAATATCCTAAACAAGGTCATGCACGAAGTGCTATTCATGTAGTTATGAGAGCGTCTTGGAGTAGGAGAGTGTCCCCTAAAAGGGGATGCCTAATAAGGATCTCTCTCTACATCCCTCATTTAGAGTAGGAGCGATGTTGGACTATGTGGTATTAAGCTTCACTTGAGGCAAATATTGGCATTTATCTTGTATTCATTTTTGTGGCCTTATGAGCCCTCAAACACCTTGTATAGATGAACTTATTTTAGTATTTTAATAATAAACCCTAATTTCATCCATATAAGACCCTCTAGGATCTATGGGATATAAAAGAAATTGAAAAAATAATTTTGAAAAAATGGATTACATAAATATACATATCCTGTAGCTCTCAATCACAATTCACTTTACTGATGTTGATACACAAGTATTTTAGTATTTATGTTGTAAAAATTAGTCAAAGTTATCCATGATATTTTATGGTAAACTTAATAGCTTATAATATTATAATGAATGTTGTATCTTGGTTGTTCATGTTGATTGTATAACATCATGTCTCTTATCCTCAAATTTCTTATAAAGTAAAAAAATTAATACATGTAAATTATGTTTAATTTTATCCTAAGTTTACTATGTAAATATTATATATAAATATGCAAATATATGAAGAAATTAGCCATAACTCACCTAATAACAAACATATCAAGAAAGGGTTTCAGAAGTTTGGAGGTGCTTGAGAGGAGATCTGAGGAATCAAACTGAGGTTTCAGAAGCTAGGGCAGAGGTCTATCAATAGTAAGGATCATGGCCAAGAATGGGGGACATAGGTACTTCGGTACCAAATCCTCCAAATGAAGGAATCTCATTTCGGTATAAGCTATGTGGAGCCCAAGATAGCTTTAACAACTGTAAAAAATAAGCAAAGAAAATCATAAACACCATAGGGAAGCAATAAAAGGAGGATTCTCTTCTTGGGAGGGTGAATGGATGTCTACCACAAGCAAAATAAATACCAGTATTGGAAATAGCTGAGGACTGGATAGCTAAGGATATTGTTTATAAGTCAAAACACAACCTGATAGGTAAATTCGTGGGTTTCAGACCATCTGTGCACTTCCTCCACACGTGGATAAGGAAACAATGGCATCTAGAAGGAGAATACAAAATTCTAACTCTCCCAAATGGGTATTTTTTGTAGAGTTCACATCTATGGCATATCGACAAAAAGTATTTGAGGGAGGGTTCTATCATCATGGGCCATCGAGACTATTCTTGCAACCATGGAATATGGGATTCGACTCGAGGGTGGAATTTATTGTAGTACCAATATGGATAAGATAATTTATCCTTTCCCTTGAATTTTAGAAATAGGAGGTACTCGAGGCAATAGGCAACTTACTAGGGCATTATCAAGGTAGATCAAGAGAAACAATTTTAGGAGGATCAACAATGTTTGCTAGGGTTTGTGTAGAAATGGACCTCAATAAACCTCTTCCAATATATATAGACCTAAAAATAGGGTATTTTGTCTAGCACCAACAACTGGATTATGAGGTTATTCCATTCATATGTTGGGTGTGCCATGCTCATGGACATCTGGCTAGAATGTGCCCAACAGTTAAGGATCATCAATCTAAACAAGAGGGGACAAAAGCAAATATTAACATGGTGGGTCAATATCTTTAGCAAAAGAGAAATCATAAGGAAGGGAAAGATCCAACAAACTTTGAGAGCTTTCAAAAAGTAATGAGAAGGCTAAACAAAAGAAATCAAAATAGTAACCAGAGATAAGGAGAAAGAGCAGTAAGAACAAACAACAAATATGAGATATTCAAACAACTAAGAAACTTGGAAACATAAGGGGATTTTAAAATGGAAGGGTTAGAGGAGGATACTCAACAAGTCACACCAATTGATCAGGAACAATATTCCAATATAGTGTCATGGAACAAGTAAGGAGCAAAACCAGACACAACCTCTCTCATGGAAGAGGAGATTCAATCCACGAGGGATACCATAGGAGGGGAAATAGATTAGAGGATAATTTTGACACAAGAAATAGAGATGAAAGAAGGAAATAAGAACAAAGAAAGCCCCACTCTAGGGATTCATCAAGTGGAGAAGAAACAAAAAATGGAATCAATCTACAGGGAGGAAGTCAAAAAAGAAAAATATGGAGAAATACGAAAGAGATTTGAGCCAGAACAAAAAGGTAGAATCAATGGATTTTTTTCTCTTCTAATCTAAATTATATTAATTACTTGGAATGTGAGGGGTTTAGGCAGTCACCCTGTTGGTCCGGCTTTCATGCACACCCCGGGAAAGGATGAAGCAAGGAAGCTCCGGAGACACCCACGGGACGGATCCCACTCATCTTTAGGATCTAGCTGGTTATCCAAGGTGCGAGTTACCGAGTTGGGTCGAATGGCAATTCACTCTTTTCCACTTCTGGAATAGATTTCAATATGGATCGCTCTGTTACCTTACGAGGGGGTTCTTGAACTTGTTCGATAGTTGCAAAAGTTGTTTAATCGGATTTAACTTGAATTCTTGATCTAGCTCTCATGGGTCGGCGGATTTAAATAAAAGACAAACAAAGAAAATAAAAATGGATCATTCACCGAAAACAAAGAGAGGGTAGGGTAGGGCAAAAAGAGAAGTTTATCAAACATCAACTGTAAAACCCTAAACTATCAATCTTATCTATGCTACTAGCTTCACAACAGAACAAATCAAAGAAGAAAGTGTCCAGTCAGTCTAAGATCACTTTCAACTAAGAGCACAAGGCAGAGTGAAACAGATCTAGCAGAAAATTATAAATCCAAGGGCAACTGGTTAAAACTGGTATCTTTCACCGGCAGCCTAGCTCACACAGTGAAGACAGAGCAATTAGAACAAACTTAACCTCAAATCTGTAATTTCCCCTAGCAGACAAGAGAACAACTGAAGCCTAACAACATATTTAAACTTGATAACTTAGATTTACAACATATATCTAACAAACTTTAAATGGAACGGATAACAAAAGAAGATACACTTATCACACTCTGCAAAATATTAGGCTCCTGGCCATGCTATCACAGAAAAGCTAAAGCACATCAACTCCAAGTCCAGAAACAAAGGATTTCACAAGATTTGCAAGAAATTGCTTATAAGCCTTTTATTTCTAAGTCTCCGCCTCCCGCGATTACATTTAGAAGAAGTATTTATAGACTCAGGACAGACCCTGATCTTTTCAAAATATCTTCTTCAAACCCTAAATCTTATCGCACTTAAACCCTAGGACCCGGGTTTTACAATAAAAATCCATTTAAAATCAAAGTCCGGATAGAACTTAACCCTTCGGCAAATCAGTGCAGTCAATTGCCATAAATGGAGAAGATAAAATCAAATGCAACTTGCATTCATCCGCAGCTGCAAATAAATGCCTCCATTAATTCTGCTGGTGAGCCGGATGAGTCACCACTTCTCCTCAGATCTGATCTCCGTAAAGCCATCCCTGTGTTGAAATTGTCTTCATGCTATCAAGTCTGCAATAAATTTGTCATTGAATGCTCTCACTGGCAGCTTCTCTCCTAGCATGGCGGTCCTTGACTAAATCCGCACTTTAACTTTGCCTTTATGGTCTTTCCCGGTTGTCCCGCAAGTGCCAGATGGAATCCTGCATGAAAGACAAAAATATTATATTAGCACTTTAAAATCATTAAATCAGAAGCTTTAAAGGTTAAAACAGATTAAAAATCGCAAAATAAGCTTGCATGTCGGCCCTCATTCACGCTTTGACACGTGTCGCTACCCCAGGATGCCTTCTGTTTCCCGCTGGAATGCACTTTCAGGCCAACTGAGGACTTTCTCTCTCATGCCGCGATTATGCGACATGTCGCGATTTCGCGACATGTCGCGAAATCGCGACGTCCCCAACGCATCGGCAACTTGTCTCCCCTCAGGCCGCGAAAACGTGACATGTCGCGAAATCGCGACCCTTCTCCGCTGTCGCACAACTTTCTCTCTCCTACCGCGAAAATGCGACATGTCGCGATTTCGCGACAGTTTCCGTACCTGCATGCGTTGACCGCGTTGACCGCGATTTTGTGACACATTTGCGACTTAGCCGATTTTCATCCTACAGCCCACTTTCTCTCTCCGTCGCGAAAATGCGACATGTCACGATTTCGCGACATGTCGCAAAATTGCGCCTTCGTAGATTTCTTCTCTCCTTCGAGGACGATTTTGCGACACTTTCAAAAAATGGAAATGTCGCGATATCGTGACACTTCAAAAATGGAAAGTGTCGTGATTTCGCTACAAAAAAATGACTTGGCGGATTTTTGATTCTTCAGCCCACTTTCTCTCTCCTATCGCGAAAATGCGACATGTCGCAAAATCGCGCCCTTTCGTACAACTTGCTTCTCTCTCCAAAAGCTGTCGCGATTTCGCGACATGTCGCGAAATCGCGACCTTTCTGGCACTTAGCCGATTTTCATGCATTTTCTCTCTCTTGCCGTGAAAATGCGACATGTCACGATTTCGCGACATGTTAATCTCCGCGCTTTCTTTCTCCTCATCTCGGCAGCGATTTTGCGACACTTTCAAAAATGGAAACGTCGCGATATCGCGACACTTCCAAAAATGGAAAGTGTCGCGATTTCGCTACACTTTTCCGACTTAGCTGCATTTTGATTTTCCTGTCGCGATATCGCGACATTTTCAAAATGGAAGTGTCGCGATATCGCGACACTACCAAAAATGGAAAGTTTGATTTTTCATGAATTTATGCAACTGTTTTCTGGATTTTCTCGGTACCGGTGCAAGATTTTCTTTGTGCATGAATGATTCTAGCATGTAAAAAGTGAATTCTTGGATAACACAGCTAGAATGCAAGAAAAAGCACAACTTTAAAAAGGAGGCAAGCAAATTTGGATTTAAAACTGGAAAAGATCAAGAGGGTCCCTACTGCAAAAATGGAATTTCAGAGTTTTCAAGAGGATGGAATCTCATTTTTCAGTGGGGGTGTGTTGCTTCTCAACAAATGGCGATATCTGCGGGTAAAATAGTAGCACTATTTTAGAACCCAAGACTCTGGTTTCAAAACAAAAAGACCATGCATCATGCCTTGCCACAGACATTCTTCACAATAAATTGACTGCTAACTGCAAGCTGTTAAAAATTTCCCAAGGACATACTGGGCTGGATTACTTCAAGGAAGATTTCTGATGTGCAATTTCAAAGGGTATAAAACTTTCTTCAAGGATGACTGAATTGAATGATAAACTTGGACTGATCAACTTTTCTAGATTGTAAAAGGGGAAACCGAGTAGAGCTCTGTTTACTAGTTTAGCCTTTTACAGCCTAGACAGAGTTACCCTTTAGATTTACACGACCCAATTTACAACTGTAGGGCAGAATCTAATATTGGCTGCCTCTTTTAATTGTTCAACTCTTTTTTTTTTTTTTTTTTTTCTTTATCTCTCTCTCTTTGAAATATATCAATATCTGGAAGACCTTAGAGAAATTACAATTTTCTTTTATCATTTGATCAATCGGAAGCTGTTTCGGCCTAGGCATCGATAGCCTCTATGGATACCCAAATAATTGCATGAACCATAGTCCCCTCTCATAACCGACTTTTCTTGGATTCCTCGGGAGTTCCTCCAACTAAACAGCATAGCGATTTTTCTATCATTAAAACAACTATGGCAAGTAAGACACAAGATCCAATCATCTCTCTACCTTTGTCCTGAATAACAAAATAGTTCTACTGTTCAGAGTAAGCAGACTATCTCAATTAGAATGGTGAACAGCATGGGCATTGGATGGAAACTGGATTGATCAGCTTAGAATAAACAATTTTTAGCAGGCTGACTTTTCATTGATTGCTCAGGCAAAGGTTAAAGGACAAAATTTTAAGAGCTGAAGGACTTTGTACAGGCTTTAAAGCAAAACAGAATAAAAAAACTGCACAAACTAAAGCACAGAACTGGAATAAAACAAACTGCAAGGCTATTTACAAAGGATGCAAAGCACAGCTGTACAGGTAGAAAAATTAAGCTAAAACAAATAAACTAAGAACTGAAGCAAATAAATTAAAACTGTACAGACAAAAAAAGAATCAAAGAACACTGCACAAAGAGCAAGGATTAATCTAACAAACAAAACTATACAGACAGCACCCAATTAAAACTAAAAAGAAGCAACTAAAGCAACTGTACAGAGCTATAAAATTAAACTAAAACAGATTAAACTGTACAGACATTTAAAAATAAAACTGCACTGACAAAGAAATAAACTGAAAAACTTCAAAGATTATTTACAATGCATACATATGTTACAACTTCCCTTCATACTCAAAAAATGCAGCAGTTGGGAAAGCAGAGAAATGGTGCCTTAAAAAAATTTGACCATGTGCAAGTAATTTAGAAAAATTACCTTTCAGGTCCTGTTGACGAAATGCACTCCAGACTGTGCTTCAAAAATTTGCTATCTGGGAAAGACTTGGGTTTACTGTCTTCCCTGTCCCATTTGAAAAACAAATCTGCAACTCCTTCAAATTAAACAAATCATATAATAACAAATCATATGATAACATGTTTATGCTTCTACTTGAAGGGTTTGCGAATTCTTTCAAAAGGACCGAATGTAAAAAACCCCCAGGATCAAATACCTTAAAATCTTGACAGACCCAGACCACCACATCTTCAAAATTATGTGACAACCGAAAGAAATCATGTTTTATCCGTATGCCCTGGTTCTTAACAACTTGAACATTTTGTGGTTGCTCTACCGCTTCAATATCCAGGACTTCAATTTTTATCCCTCTAGAAGAATGTTTACAATTTTCCTTTTCACCTGAGCCTTGCTTAGATTTAACCTCATCAATGTGCAATGTCCAAACATCATGGTTGTGATGGTTTAAATCTGCAACTGTTCTCACCTTCTCAGTTGCCAAATTATAAACTCCAATATCTGCATCAACACAGTTTATAGCCTTATCTTTGATATTATGTTCAGAAGTTGCGAGGCTTATGTTGAGACAGTTCATCAATTCCAAGTTGGCTGACCACATTCATATTTACTATCTTTTCCTCCTTTTCTTGAAATCCAACAGGTGGTCCAGAGTAAGCCTCAATCAAGTTAACCTTTTGTTCAACAATCTGAGGCAGTTCATAGAGGGTGATGTCAGCTTTAAGTTCCCTCATATCCTCAATGATGTTATCCTCCTCAGTTACTTCTGCATAGTGATATTGAATCTCACTTTCATCATCCTCTGATGAGGAAGGATCATTGTTAAGTTCTGGACTCTGACATCTCAAGTCATAACTGTCTCTTTTGAACTGTTGAAAATCTTGTATTTCATCCACAGGAGTCTATACAAGACTTTCTGTCTCTTCAGGAAAAGTGAAAGAATCTGAAACCCTGGTTGTACTGTTTTTGGGTGAACTAGAAATATCAATATTTCTTTGATCTCTAGGAAAATTTAACTCACCAAGAAAAACTTCAGATTTGGGTGGTGCTAGATCACAACTGTTCGGTTCAAGCACTCGCACTTTGAACTTGTAGAACTTTTCTCTGTATTTTGCACATGCTGAGTGGATGTCACAGTTAACGGAGTCTCCTTGGGTAGAGCATGACATGTTGGCACTAACTCATGATGTGGAATGGGGTCTGGAATAGGCATGTTCTGTGTAACATAGGATATCAAAGGACTGCTCAGAATTTGAGGCCCTAACTGTCTCTCAAGAATTAAGGCTTCTTTATAAGCCCCTGCCAGGGTTGTGATATTGATGTCTCTCTTGAGGAAAATAGAGGTCACCGAATCCAATGCATTCTTGTAGATTTCTAAGGCCAGATTTGCATTTGGGATGTAATGGCCGATCATTCTACCGTAAGCTCTTTGGAACCTCATATTGAAAGACCTGACGAGTTTCTCCCGACTCTCTCTTGATGCTTGGAAAATTGTTGGTATAACACACTGGGGTCTATCACTTCCCCAAATTGTGATATAAAAGCTTTCTCTAGATCATCCCAGCTAGTAATGGAATTGCTGGTGAGGTTTAAAAACTAGTCATAAGCTCCCTCCTGGAGAGTGAACGGGAACAATCTGCAGGCAACATCTTCATGTTGTATATTCAACAATTTTAAAGCATTTTTGAAAGCTAGCAGATGTTCTTCTGTAGTTCTTGTCCCATCATGTTTATACCTAGGGAGATATCTTTCTGGACTTCTGGGCAGGTCATGGGCTATACCCGGGATATTCAAAGCAGTGGGGCCCAACCAATTTGCCATTATTACTTGGTTGACAGTGATGTTCTGAGTTGTAATTGGATAACTGCAAGTGAAGATAGAACTGTTCTTAACAAACCACTGAACTTAAGGCCTTCTCTGGCAATTTTAAATACTGCACTGACAACTTTCAAAAACTGTACTGACAATTTAAAAACTGCACTGACAATTTAGAAAACTGTATTGACAATTTACAAAATTGTCCGGAGTTCACTGTGGGTCCTTCAAATGTTGTTGTTATGCCCTTACAATACTTGAACTGAGTTCAAGCCCTCCTTCTAGCGCCAATTAGTTGTTGGGGGGAATTGTGTTTTTTGTGATGTTCGGCCCTCCTTCTAGCGCCAATTAGGTTGTTGGTTGAGGAGGAGGGGAAAATTGGCTACCAGACTTTGGATAAAATACAGTATTTGTCAAGTTCCACATACAGTCAGATTTCTCAACTCAAGTGCACTAAGAACAGATGTTCTGTGGCCCTCCTTCTAGCGCCAATTAGGTTGTTGGTCCGGCTTTCATGCACACCCCGGGAAAGGATGAAGCAAGGAAGCTCCGGAGACACCCACGGGACGGATCCCACTCATCTTTAGGATCTAGCTGGTTATCCAAGGTGCGAGTTACCGAGTTGGGTCGAATGGCAATTCACTCTTTTCCACTTCGGAATAGATTTCAATATGGACTGCTCTATTACCTTACGGGGGTTCTTGAACTTGTTCAGTAGTTACAAAAGTTGTTTATCAGATTTAACTTGAATCCTTGATCTAGCTCTCATGGGTCAACAGATTTAAATAAAAGACAAACAAAGAAAATAAAAATGGATCATTCACTGAAAACAAAGAGAGGGTAGGGTAGGGCAGAAAGAGAAGTTTATCAGACTTTAAACTGTAAAACCCTAAACTATCAATCTTATCTATGCTACTAGCTTCACAACAGAACAAATCAAAGAAGAAAGTGTCCAGTCAGTCTAAGATCACTTTCAACTAAGAGCACAAGGCGAGTGAAACAGATCTAGCAAGAAAATTATAAATCCAAGGGCAGCTAGTTAAAAGCGGTATCTTTCACCGACGACCCTAGCTCACACAGTGAAGACAGAGCAATTAGAACAAACTTAACCTCAAATCTGTAATTTCCCCTAGCAGACAAGAGAACAACTGAAGCCTAACAACATATTTAAACTTGATAACGTCAGATTTACAGCATATATCTAACAAACTTTAAATGGAACGGATAACAAAAGAAGATACACTTATCACACTCTGCAAAAGATTAGGCTCCTGGCCATGCTATCACAGAAAAGCTAAAGCACATCAACTCCAAGTCCAGAAACAAAGGATTTCACAAGATTTGCAAGAAATTGCTTATAAGCCTTTTATTTCTAAGTCTCCGCCTCCCGCGATTACATTTAGAATATGTATTTATAGACTCAGGACAGACCCTGATCTTTTCAAAATATCTTCTTCTCATAACCCTAAATCTTATCGCACTTAAACCCTAGGACCCGGGTTTTACAATAAAAATCCATTTAAAATCAAAGTCCGAGATAGAACTTAACCCTTCGGCAAATCAGTGCAATCAATTGCCATAAATGGAGAAGATAAAATCTAAATGCAACTTGCATTCATCCGCATTGCAAATAAATGCCTCCATTAATTCTCGTTGGTGAGCCGGATGAGTCACCACTTCTCTCAGATCTGGTCTCCGTAAAGCCATCCCTATGTTGAAATTGTCTTCATGCTATCAAGTCTGCAATAAATTTGTCATTGAATGCTCTCACCGGCATCTTCTCTCCTAGCATGGCGGTCCTTGACTAAATCCGCACTTTAAATTTGCCTTTATGGTCTTTCCCGGTTGTCCCGCAAGTGCCGAGATGGAATCCTCGCATGAAAGACAAAAATGCATTATATTAGCACTTTAAAAACATTAAATCAAAGCTTTAAAGATTAAAAGCAGATTAAAATCGGCAAAATAAGCTTGCATGTCGGCCTCTGCTTTTGTCTCATTCACGCTTTGACACGTGTCGCTACCCCAGGATGCCTTCTGTTTTCCGCTGGAATGCACTTTCAGGCCTTTAGAGGACTTTCTCTCTCATACCGCGATTCTGCGACATGTCGCGATTTCGCGACATGTCGCGAAATCACGACGTCCCCAGCGCATCGGCAACTTGTCTCCCCTCAGGCCGCGAAAATGCGACATGTCACGATTTCGCGACATGTCGCGAAATCGCGACCCTTCTCCGCTGTCGCACAACTTTCTCTCTCCTATCGTGAAAATGCGACATGTCGCGATTTCGCGACAGTTTTCGTACCTGCATGCGTTGACCGCGATTTTGCGACACATTTGCGACTTAGCCGATTTTCATCCTGGACCCACTTTTTCTCCTCCGGAAAATGCGACATGTCACGATTTCGCGACATGTCGCAAATCGCGCTTCGTGCGATTCTTTCTCTCTCCTCCGGCAGACAGCGATTTTGTGACACTTTCCAAAAATGGAAATGTCGCGATATCGCGACACTTCCAAAAATGGAAAGTGTCGCGATTTCGCTACACAAAAATGACTTGGCGGATTTTTGATTCTTCAGCCCACTTTCTCTCTCCTATCGTGAAAATGCGACATGTCGCGATTTCGCGACATGTCGCAAAATCGCGCCCTCCGTACAGCTTGCTTCTCTCTCCAAAAAACTGTCGCGATTTCGCGACATGTCGCGAAATCGCGACCTTTCTGGCACTTAGCCGATTTTCATGCATTTTCTCTCTCTTGCCGCGAAAATGCGACATGTCGCGATTTCGCGACATGTCGCAAAATCGCGCCCTCCGTACGCTTTCTTTCTCTCCTCCGTCGACAACGATTTTGCGACACTTTCCAAAAATGGAAACGTCGCGATATCGCGACACTTCCAAAAATGGAAAGTGTCGCGATTTCGCTACACTTTTCCGACTTAGCTGCATTTTGATTTACCCGTCGCGATATCGCGACATTTCCGAAAATGGAAGTGTCGCGATATCGCGACACTACCAAAAATGGAAAGTTTGATTTTTCATGAATTTATGCAACTGTTTTCTGGATTTTCTCGGTACCGGTGCAAGATTTTCTTGTGCATGAATGATTCTAGCATGTAAAAAGTGAATTCTTGGATAACACAGCTAGAATGCAAGAAAAAGCACAACTTTAAAAAGGAGGCAAGCAAATTTGGATTTAAAACCCGAAAAGATCAAGAGGGTCCCTGCTGCAAAATGGAATTTCAAAGTTTTCAAGAGGATGGAATCTCATTTTTCAGTGGGGGTGTGTTGCTTCTCAACAAATGGCGATATCTACGGGTAAAATAGTAGCACTATTTTAGAACCCAAGACTCTGGTTTCAAAACAAAAAGACCATGCATCATGCCTTGCCACAGACATTCTTCACAATAAATTGACTGCTAACTGCAAGCTGTTAAAAATTTCCCAAGGACATACTGGGCTGGATTACTTCAAGGAAGATTTCTGATGTGCAATTTCAAAGGGTATAAACTTTCTTCAAGGATGACCTGAATTGAATGATAAACTTGGATTGATCAACTTTTCTAGATTGTAAAAGGGGAAACCGAGTAGAGCTCTGTTTACTAGTTTAGCCTTTTACGACCTAGACAGAGTTACCCTTTAGATTTACACGACCCAATTTACAAGCCGTAGGGCGAGAATCTAATATTGGTCGCCTCTTTTAATTGTTCAACTCTTTTTCTTTTTTCTTTTTTTTTTTTTTTATATCTCTCCCCCTGAAATATATCAATATCCGGAAGGCTTTTAGGGAAATCACAATTTTCTTTTAACATTTGATCAATCTGAAACTTTGATCAATCCGAAGCTATTTCAGTCTAGGCATTGATAGCCTCTGTGGATACCCAAATAATTGCATGAACCATAGTCCCCTCTTATAACCAGACTTTTCTTGGATTCCCTGGGAGTTCCTCCAACTAAACAACATAGCAGTTTTTCTATCATTAAAACAACTGTGGCAAGTAAGACACAAGATCCAATCATCTCTCTACCTTTGTCTTGAATAACAAAATAGTTCTACTGTTCAGAGTAAGCAGACTATCTCAATTAGAATGATGAACAACATGGGCATTGGATGGAAACTGGATTGATCAGCTTAGAATAAACAATTTTCAGCAGGTCGACTTTTCATTGATTGCTCAGGCAGAGGTTAAAGGACAGAATATTAAGAGCTGAAGGACTTTGCACAGGCTTTAAAGCAAAACAGAATAAAAAAAACTGCATAAACTAAAGCACAGAACTGGAATTAAAACAAACTGCAAGGCTATTTACAAAGGATGCAAAGCACAGCTGTACAGGCAGCAAAATTAAGCTAGAACAAATAAACTAAGAACTAAAGCAAATAAATTAAAACTGCACAGACAACAAAAGAATCAAAGAACACTGCACAAAGAGCAAGGATTAATAAAAGCGAAACAAACAACGTACGAATGACAACAAAGATTAAAGACATAAAAAGAGAAGCAACTAAAACTGAACTGAGCAATAAAATTAAACCGAAAGCAGTTAAACGTACGAGACATTTAAGAAATAAAACTGCACCGACAAAGAAATAAAGCGAAAAACTTCAAAGCTTATTTACAATGTATACATATGTTACAACTTCCCTTCATACTCAAAAAATGCAGCAATTGGGAAAGCAGAGAAATGGTGCCTTAAAAAAATTTGACCATGTGCAAGTAATTTAAAAAAATTACCTTTCAGGTCCTGTTGACGAAATGCACTCCAGACTGTGCTTCAAAAATTTGCTATCTGGGAAAGACTTGGGTTTACTGTCTTCCCTGTCCCATTTGAAAAACAAATCTGCAACTCCTTCAAATTAAACAAATCATATAATAACAAATCATATGATAACATGTTTATGCTTCTAATTGAAAGGTTTGCAGAGTTCTTTCAAAATGACTGAATGTAAAAAACCCCAGGATCAAATACCTTAAAATCTTGACAGACCCAGACCACCACATCTTCAAAATTATGTGACAACTGAAAGAAATCATGTTTTATCTGTATGCCCTGGTTCTTAACAACTTGAACATTTTGTGGTTGCTGCACTGCTTCAATATCCAGGACTTCAATTTTTATCCCTCTAGCAGAATGTTTACAATTTTCCTTTTCACCTGAGCCTTGCTTAGATTTAACCTCATCAATGTGCAATGTCCAAACATCATGGTTGTGATGGTTTAGAGTCATGAATCGTTCTCACCTTCTCGGTTGCCAAATTATAAACTCCAATATCTCGCATCAACACGGTTTATAGCCTTTTCTTTGACATTATGTTCGAAGTTGCGAGGCTTATGTTGAGACAGTTCATCAATTCCAAGTTGGTCGACCACATTCATATTTACCATCTTTTCCTCCTTTTCTTGAAATCCAACAGGTGGTCCAGAGTAAGCCTCAATCAAGTTAACCTTTTGTTCAACAATCTGAGGGAGTTCATAGAGGGTGATGTCACCTTTAAGTTCCCTCATATCCTCAATGATGTTATCCTCCTTCCTAGTTACTTTCGCATAGTGATATTGAATCTCACTTTCATCATCCTCTGATGAGGAAGGATCATTGTTAAGTTCCGGACTCTCACATCTCAAGTCATAACTGTCCATTTTGAACTGTTGAAAATCTTGCATTTCATCCACAGGAGTCTCTACAAGACTTTCTGTCTCTTCGGGAAAAGTGAAAGAATCCGAAACCCCGGTTGTACTTGTTTTTGGGTGAACTAGAAATATCAATATTTCTTTGATCTCTAGGAAAATTTAACTCACCAGGAAAAACTTCAGATTTGGGTGGTGCCAGATCACAACTGTTCAGTTCAAGCACTTGCACTTTGAGCTTGTCAGAACTTTTCTCTGTATTTTGCACATGCTGAGTGGATGTCACAGTTAACGGAGTCTCCTTGGGTAGAGCATGACATGTTGGCACTAACTCATGATGTGGAATGGGGTCCAAAATAGGCATGTTCTGTGTAACATAGGATATCAAAGGACTGCTTAGAATTTGAGGCCCTAACTGTCTCTCAAGAATTAAGGCTTCTTTATAAGCCCCTGCCAGGGTTGTGATATTAATGTCTCTCTTGAGGAAAATAGAGGTCACCGAATCCAATGCATTCTTGTAGATTTCTAAGGCCGATTTGCATTTGGGATGTAATGGCCGATCATTCTACCGTAAGCTCTTTGGAACCTCATATTGAAAGACCTGAAAGTTTCTCCGGCTCTCTCTTGATGCTGGAAAATTGTTGGTATAACACACTGGGGTCTATCACTTCCCCAAATTGTGATATAAAAGCTTTCTCTAGATCATCCCAGCTAGTAATGGAATTGCTGGTGAGGTTTAAAAACCAGTCATAAGCTCCCTCCTGGAGAGTGAACGGGAACAATCTGCAGGCAACATCTTCATGCTGTATATTCAACAATTTTAAAGCATTTTTAAAAGCTAGCAGGTGTTCTTCTGCAGTTCTTGTCCCATCATGTTTATACCTAGGGAGATATCTTTCTGGACTTCTGGGCAAGTCATGGGCTATACCCGGGATATTCAAAGCAGTGGGGCCCAACCAATTTGCCATTATTACTTGGCTGACAGTGATGTTCTGAGTTGTAATTGGATAAGCGCAAGTGATGATAGAACTGTTCTTAACAAACCACTGAACTTAAGGCCTTCTTTGGCAATTTTAAATACTGCACTGACAACTTTCAAAAACTGTACTGACAATTTAAAACCTGCATTGACAATTTAGAAAATTGTATTGACAATTTACAAAATTGTCCGGAGTTCACTGTGGGTCCTTCAAATGTTGTTGTTATGCCCTTACAATACTTGAACTGAGTTCAGCCCTCCTTCTAGCGCCAATTGGTTTGCTTCTAGCGCCAATTAGGTGTTGGCTGAGGAGGAGGGGAAAATTGGCTACCAGAATTTGGATAAAATACAGCTTTACAGTTCCACATACAGTCGGATTTCTCAACTCAAGTGCACTAAGAACAGATGTTCTTGGCCCTCCTTCTAGCGCCAATTAGGTTGTTGGTCCGGCTTTCATGCACACCCCGGGAAAGGATGAAGCAAGGAAGCTCCGGAGACACCCACGGGACGGATCCCACTCATCTTTAGGATCTAGTCGGTTATCCAAGGTGCGAGTTACCGAGTTGGGTCGAATGGCAATTCACTCTTTTCCACTTCGGAATAGATTTCAATATGGATCGCTCTTGTTACCTTACAGGGGGTTCTTGAACTTGTTCAGTAGTTGCAAAAGTTGTTTATCAGATTTAACTTGAATTCTTGATCTAGCTCTCATGGGTCGACAGATTTAAATAAAAGACAAACAAAGAAAATAAAAATGGATCATTCACCGAAAACAAAGAGAGGGTAGGGTAGGGAAAAAAAGAGAAGTTTATCAAACATCAACTGTAAAACCCTAAACTGTCAATCTTATCTATGCTACTAGCTTCACAACAGAACAAATCAAAGAAGAAAGTGTCCAGTCGGTCTAAGATCACTTTCAACTAAGAGCACAAGGCAGAGTGAAACAGATCTAGCAAAAAATTATAAATCCAAGGGCAGCTGGTTAAAACTGGTATCTTTCACCGGCAACCTAGCTCACACAGTGAAGACAGAGCAATTAGAACAAACTTAACCTCAAATCTGTAATTTCCCCTAGCAGACAAGAGAACAACTGAAGCCTAACAACATATTTAAACTTGATAACTTAGATTTACAGCATATATCTAACAAACTTTAAATGGAACGGATAACAAAAGAAGATACACTTATCACACTCTGCAAAAGATTAGGCTCCTGGCCATGCTATCACAGAAAAGCTAAAGCACATCAACTCCAAGTCCAGAAACAAAGGATTTCACAAGATTTGCAAGAAATTGCTTATAAGCCTTTTATTTCTAAGTCTCCGCCTCCCGCGATTACATTGAGAAGAAGTATTTATAGACTCAGGACAGACCCTGATCTTTTCAAAATATCTTCTTCTCAAACCCTAAATCTTATCGCACTTAAACCCTAGGACCCGGGTTTTACAATAAAAATCCATTTAAAATCAAAGTCCAGATAGAACTTAACCCTTCGGCAAATCAATGCAGTCAATTGCCATAAATGGAGAAGATAAAATCAAATGCAACTTGCATTCATCCGCAGCTACAAATAAATGCCTCCATTAATTCTGCTGGTGAGCCGGATGAGTCACCACTTCTCTCAGATCTGATCTCCGTAAAGCCATCCCTGAGTTGAAATTGTCTTCATGCTATCAAGTCTGCAATAAATTTGTCATTGAATGCTCTCACCGACAGCTTCTCTCCTAGCATGGCGGTCCTTGACTAAATCCGCACTTTAACTTTGCCTTTATGGTCTTTCTCGGTTGTCCCGCAAGTGCCAGATGGAATCCTGCATGAAAGACAAAAAGATTTATATTAGCACTTTAAAAACATTAAATCGAAGCTTTAAAGGTTAAAAATAGATTAAAATCCGCAAAATAAGCTTGCATGTCGGCCTCTGCTTGTCTCATTCACGCTTTGACACGTGTCGCTACCCCAGGATGCCTTCTGTTTCCCGCTGGAATGCACTTCTGGTCAACTGAGGACTTTCTCTCTCCTATCGCGATTCTGCGACATGTCGCGATTTCGCGACATGTCGCGAAATCGCGACGTCCCCAGCGCATCGGCAACTTCTCTCCCCTCGAGCCGCGAAATTGCGACATGTCGCGATTTCGCGACATGTCGCGAAATCGCGACCCTTCTTCGCTGTCGCACATGTCGCAAAATCGCGACCCTTCTCCGCTGTCGCACAACTTTCTCTCTCCTACCGTGAAAATGCGACATGTCGCGATTTCGCGACAGTTTCCGTACCTGCATGCGTTGACCGCGATTTTGCGACACATTTGCGACTTAGCCGATTTTTCATTCTGCAGCCACTTTCTCTCTCCTACCGCGAAAATGCGACATGTCACGATTTCGCGACATGTCGCAAAATCGCGCCCTTCCGTATGACTTCTTTCTCTCTCCTCCGGTCGGCAGCGATTTTGCGACACTTTCCAAAAATGGAAATGTCGTGATATCGCGACACTTCCAAAAATGGAAAGTGTCGCGATTTCGCTACACAAAAATGACTTGGCGGATTTTTGATTCTTCAGCCCACTTTCTCTCTCCTGCCACGAAAATGCGACATGTCGCGATTTCGCGACATGTCGCAAAATCGCGCCCTTCCGTACAGCTTGCTTCTCTCTCCAAAAACTATCGCGATTTCGTGACATGTCGCGAAATCGCGAAAATGCAACATGTCGCGATTTCGCGACATGTCGCAAAATCGCGCCCTCCGTACGCTTTCTTTCTCTCTCCTCCGTCGGCAGCGATTTTGCGACACTTTCCAAAAATGGAAACGTCGCGATATCGCGACACTTCCAAAAATGGAAAGTGTCGCGATTTCGCTACACTTTTCCGACTTAGCTGCATTTTTATTTACCCGTCGCGATATCGCGACATTTCCGAAAATGGAAGTGTCGCGATATCGCGACACTACCAAAAATGGAAAGTTTGATTTTTCATGAATTTATGCAACTGTTTTCTGGATTTTTCTCGGTACCGGTGCAAGATTTTGCTTGTGCATGAATGATTTCTAGCATGTAAAAAGTGAATTCTTGGATAACACAGCTAGAATGCAAGAAAAAGCACAACTTTAAAAAGGAGGCAAGCAAATTTGGATTTAAAACTTGAAAAGATCAAGAGGGTCCCTGCTGCAAAAATGGAATTTCAGAGTTTTCAAGAGGATGGAATCTCATTTTTCAGTGGGGGTGTGTTGCTTCTCAACACACCCCAGACAAAAGGCAGTCAAAAATATTATCTTAGATATGAGTCCAGATATAATTTTGTTATAGGAAACTAAAATGCAAGGTGAAGACTTACAAAAAATAAATAGGAGGACATGGCAAGAAGGAGGGATCCTTACTCAATCGACATAGGGGAAATCGGGTGGATTGGTCACTATGTGGAATCACCAACTATTCCTAGAGATAGGGGGAGCTTCTATGAGAGGGGTGTTGATGGTCTGATTAAAAAATAGGAAAACAGGAAAGAATTGGACTATAGTTAAATATTTATGGAGCACAAACAATTAGATTACAGAGATATCAATGGGCATCCATCCAGACTTTTAGAGATAACTTTTCGAAGGACCAATGGATTATGGGAGGAGACTTCAATACAAATCTTAGAATAGAGGAACAATAAGGAGGTAGAGCCATGTTGGAGGAAAATGACAGGTTTTTTTTAGCAATAACATGTGAAATGAATCTAATAGAT
The DNA here is from genome assembly GCA_028583015.1 of Wollemia nobilis. Classification (NCBI taxonomy): domain Eukaryota; kingdom Viridiplantae; phylum Streptophyta; class Pinopsida; order Araucariales; family Araucariaceae; genus Wollemia; species Wollemia nobilis. The sequence continues at coordinate 1,432,497 of JAQPPZ010001036.1, read as the reverse complement.
ATTCCAACTGTGGATAGCTCCATGAATTGGAAAAATAGAAGAAAGGAAGGGGAGATGATCAAATATTGCTTGGATCGTTTCTTCATGGAGGAGGAATTATATTTGCATACCAAGCATCAAGCGAGGGTCATGGATAGGCTTTCTTCAGATCATTTTCTAGTAAGCCTAACCATAGAAGAAGATAATCATAAAGTTGCAGGAAATTTGAAATTTGAGCTATGGTGGCTAAAATATGAGGAGTTAGTGGACCGCATAAAGGAATAGTGGAAATTATGGAAACCAAGATTTGGGATAGTCCAATTCAAACTCTACAAACAACTGAAATATGTAAAGACCCAACTAAAGGAGTGAAGTAAATAGAAGAAGGAAATAACTAAAATCCAAAAGGACGAAATCAAAGATCAAAAGGAAAAGATTGCTCAGGAGATAAGATAAGGAATTATTACGAAAGAATTGTTGCAACTGAGGCAAAAATTATTAGGAGAGAGGAAGCTTTGGAGGAACAAGAAGAGATCTATTGGAGGCAAAGGACCAGAGTTACATGGTTAAAGGAGGGGGACCAAAACACAACATTCTTTCATAAGACAATAATAGCCAGGAGACAACAAAATAGAATTACAGGTCTTACAGATATGATGGGTCAAGTAAAAACTAGTGGAAGTTAAATAAAAATTATAGCAAATTAGTACTTCCATACTATTTTTAGCAACAATGAAAATTTGAATGCAATATGGCAGGAGAAAATACTAGAGGTAATTCTGCAATTAGTCAAACCTGAACACAATAAATTATTAATGGAGGAATTTATTTGGAAGAAACCTTGTAGATCATACAAAAAATGCAAACAGGAAAGACTCCATGACCAGATGGCTTCCCCAATTAATTTTATCAAAATTTTTGGAAAATTGTGGGCCAAGCAGTGGTGGAGGCATTGGAGGAAATCAGACAGAGTAAGCAAATGTTAAAAGCCTTGAATTATGCTTTTATCACTTTGATTCCTAAGGGCCCACCTTGTGAGATAGTTGATAATTATAGGCCTAATTCACTATGTAATGTAGTATACAAGATATTAACAAAGCTTATGGAAGAAAGGTCAAAACATTTTTTATCAAATATGATTTCAAGTGAGCAAGGTGGTTATGTTAAAGGTAAACAAATTCTATATGGAATAGTAGTGGCCTAGGAGGTGATACACACAATGTAAAAATAAAATGACCTAGGTATGTTTATTAAATTAGATCTTTCTAAAGCCTATGATAGAGTAGACTGGTCCTTTATGCAAAGGATTTTAGAAAAAATGGGCTTTGCAGAGGGGTGGAGAGATTGGGTAAAATCCTATACACAAACTACATCATTCTCAGTTCTTGTAAATGGCAATCCCTATCCCATGTTCACAGTAGAAAGGGGGTTGAGGCAAGGGGACCCTCTCTCTCCTTACCTTTTTATCCTTTACGTAGAGGGTCTTAGGAGACTATTGAAAAAAGGGAGACAAGAGGGGAGGATAAGGGGCATGAAAATAATTTTTCAAATTAAGATAAATCACCTCCAGTTTGTGGATGATATTGCTCTTATTAGTCAAGCCAATATCATAGTAGCAAAAACCTAATAGAATTTTTAGATGGGTATCCTCAAGCTATTGGGTAAACTTATAATGAAAAAATCTCGAATAATTTTTTTCAATACAACAAAGAGGGTGAGAGATAAAATTATACAATTGTTGAAATTCATGGAAAATCCTTTACCCATATAGTATTTAGGAGTACCTTTATTTGCAAAGAAAACAAAAACTAGGAGTGGAAAGGTTTGATGGACAAATTTCAAGCCAAGATGAGCAACTGGACTCACAAATGACTAAGCTTGTGAGAAAGGCTTACAATGATTAAAGATGTGCTACAAGCTCTCCCAATTTATAATTTTTTCATACATCAATCTCCAAAGAGAATTCTAAAAGATATTGATAAACACACAAGAAAGTTTTTATTGTCAAGTGCAAGGGAAGAACAAAACATAGCACTAGTGGGTTGGGAGAAGATATGCCAACCAAAAAAACAAGGAGGATTGGGGATAAGATCAACATTCCACAACAACAAGGTACTATTGGAAATAGAGTCTATTCCATCATTTGGGTTATGTAAATGTATCCTCCAAGATACATACCTAGATTACTTCATGTGCAAGTTATCTAGTTACTTCATGCAATGTAATAAATGCACAAGTGTCAATGTGCAAGTTGTACATGTGCAAGTTATCCCTTGCACAACTAGATAGAGTGTTGGCCAAGTATCCTATTTTACCTATATAAGGATGGCCTCTTAGATAGGTAGATAAGAGAGTCGAGGGACATAGTCAGATAGCGTAGCTTAGTGGATAGTGTAGTTCTGTGTGCCTCACCATTCATTGGTGATGGATACAATGTAGATCAGTAGCTTTGTTAATGGAGTGCTCATTTCCTCCATAGCTACATTGTAATATTTTATATGATTTATATTTATAGCATACTTCAGTCATCTAGCAGATTTACTTTCTTTCATGTTATTCTGCATCTTGTGATTGTTATCTCCCAAGGCTCATTCATCAAAAGCTAACAGTGGTATCAGAGCCACGGTAGATCTAGTCTATGTAGGTCAATAGGGAAACCACCATTATTGGTTAGCCTAAGAGTTTTGTCAAACTAACACACCATTGGACCAACCACTATCAAAATATCTCAGAAGAATCTAGGTGGTAGATTTTGGGAGAGTCACAAAGATAGGATTGAAAGGAATCTCAGTTTCAGAAAATACTGAGATCATTTTTGTCTAGAGTCTTTTCCACAGAGTTGTTAGGAAAACTCGTGAAGACTAGGACTCAACACTCAATCCACTAGATTGACAAATCATCTAGTGAAGATCATCCAGGTTATCTGGAATTTACTAACTAGTGCCTAAAGTTTCTTTTGTTGCAGGAAATTAATTCTCAGAGGATTGGGACTCCTCCTATGATAGAAATCTAGGAGACTCCAACTTCATTGCCCGAAGGTCGGCGTGCCCTCATAGTGCAGAGGTTAGTTCATTGTGCAAGAGGAGAATACTATGGAAGAAGACTTCTAGTGAAGGATCATGGTGAAGATAGGAGACTAAATATCTCCATTGTTGGATTACAGAATTCCATAGTTGAAGAACAAGCCATAGAAGCCTTGATACTTAAAATGCCATAGAAGCCTTGATACTAAAAAGGCCATAGAAGCCTTGATACTAAAAAGGCCATAGAAGCCTTGATATTAAAAAGGCCATAGAAGCCTTGGTACTAAAAAAGGCCATAAGAGCCTTGATATTGAAATAGGCCATAGAAGCCTTGATCCTAAAGAAGAATTCGAGAAGAATATCTGATTCAGAAGTAGACTAAATATTTTAGTACTAATATCTTTGTTGTAGGAATAAAAGATTCAGTGAGTTGGGAGACTTCCTACAAGAAATTTAGGAAGAGTATCTTCTTCAGAATCAACTCAACCCTGAAGCAAAAGTGAAGAGATTAGGAGAAGATCTCATTGAAGAACTTCTAGTCTTGGAAGAAGAAGGACTAGGAGAGTCCTTCTCGAAGCTAGAGTAGTAGAATCAGAATATCCAAGAGAAGATCTCACCACCAACACTTCCAGGAGTAGAAGGTTGAAGAAAAGGTCTCAAGGAAGACCATCAGAAGCTTCCAGATCAAAGACCTTGTGAAGGTCTCATCGAGCATCCAAGAAAGGCTAGGAGAGCCTTGTTGAAGATCAAGAGAGTTCTTTGGAGAACTCATTGGAGAAATCCACTACCTAGGTGAAGTCCCTGATAGTGAAGGACTTGGGACAATTATCACCATCCGACAACAAGCCCAAGAGGAGAATTTGGCAAGGAGTGCCAAATATGTGAAGAAGAATTTGGCAAGGAGTGCCAAATATATGAAGAATAATTTGGCAAGGAGTGCCAAACCCTAGAAGAAGATCCTGCTTGAAGTTAAAATTTGACAAGAAGACTTGAAGATAGAAGAAGCTCACCAAATCTTGGAGATTTGAAGATTACCTCTCACAGCAAGAAGGCACCACTTTAGAGACATAGACTTCTCCAAATCTATAGCATAAGGAGGAGAACACAAGAGGAGAACAAGCCACCAAATCCTAGGCTCATGAAAGAAAGTTTGAGACCATCATTTGGTGAAGAAGGAGTTGTTCAGGACATCCTACTTGAAGCAACAACTTGGTGTTTTTAGACACCAAGGTCTACATCCTCTACAAAGGTAGGAGAAGAGCTACAGAAAAAAGGTATGCAACTTATGGTGCAAAAAGATTCATTAATTGGATTACTTATCAGATTTATTAGAGCACCTGAATTTGGATTAAAGTTGCAAGAAGAAAATTAGATTACAGTCTTCTAAAGTGCAAAAGGAAACAAATTCTTTTTAAGGATTTATTTGCACATTTATTAGGAGTTGATTAGATTTCATATTAGCTTCTATCAACTACCTATTATCTACTTTTGAAAAAGAAGACTAAGTCCTACAACATTGATTGTAGTGAAATTGCAGAATAACTCTTAAAGATTCATTTTAGGTTATTCTTGATTAGTTGTAGAAAATTATTAGTGCATGACTTTGAGAGTTGATTGGAGTGATAAGGTGTAATATTAGTGCATTAAAAGTGAAGGACTTGTACTATTATACCACTCTCAAAAAAAAATTTAGTTTTGTGTTTCTTGAAAGGCACAAAATCTGATTTGTATCAAGTGTCTAAAGACACTATTGAAGCACAAAAATCTGCAACTTGAAGTGGCCAATAGAAGCCACCAAAAAGGGTTAGAATCCTCCAAATTTGGAGAAGAACTTAACTAACCAAAAACAGAAATAGAAGCTTATGAAAGTGAGACTTGGTGAGTCTCAAAATCAAAAAGCATTACAAAGTTGAATGCAAGGAAAGAAAGTGCAGAAAATTGCATCAATTGAAAAGCTTCTATCTACTATTATTGAAGCTTGGATTTGTTATCAAAAGTGTCCAAGCAAAAAGGGAAAGGTGTGTCTACTCTTTAAAGACAACCTCAAACCCTTGTATTGCAGGAAAAATCTGCCACAAAACCAGAATTTCAGATCTGGAAATAGAGTGCAAAAGAAGGTATATTAAAAAGCCTTATTATACAACATTATAATACATTATATGCACTACTCTAATCTGGTTTTTGATAGCATAAGAGCAGATTTGGAAGTGCCACAAAAGGGCACATTTACTACAGGGAAAAACAGCCAACAAAGGCCGGACGTCAACACTCTTCTTCCCAAGCTAGAAGGAGCCACTCAAGGGCTCATCTTGGACGTACGTACCTACAGAATCAAAGCTCATTTCAGATCATTCAAGAGCTACATTTACGTAGACAAGCGAGTGCATATCTATTTCTAAAAGACATCAAAAAAATCTACAAGGGATTCAACATGATTGGAGGCATAAAAGGAAGAGGCAAAGGTGTTACATTCATGGTCTCTAACTTGGAGAAGACCATCCACCGAAGGAAGCTCCAAATCATCATCCAAGCTCCATAGCGCATCGTCTATCCACCTACAGGAAAATAGCTTGCTTGCTGCCCAAGCAACGTAGCAAAGCAAAGGGATTGAGGAGTTATAATCTCCATATTCGAAGATGTTACAAGAATGGACTCCATGCAAAAATAACACTTGGCATTATAGACATCATTCCTCTCTCAACATTCTAGAAACTCCCATGTAGGAGTTACAAGCAAAGCAATGACACTTGGTATTCTCCACCAGCTTCACATGAGTGCCCATACATTTTTGAATTTCTTCAAGAGCATTGAACAAAGGACTTGGAGCGTTACATAAATAAGGGAGCACTCACTTGTAATGGATGTGACACATGTCACAATGTCCATGATCAATTATCCTTAAAAGGTATTCGAAGTCCAAGTTCAATATGTGTGAGTGAAGTGCAATCAAAGACATCCAAAGAGGGAGTGAAGCATAGTCAAGGAAGGAGTGAAGCACAACAAAAATGTTTGAAGTGCAATATGGAAGATAGGGGAAAGGAGCATTAAAGGCTCCTCCATTTTTGAAGGTCAAACCTTCAGTGCCTACGTACCAGCATTCAAGACTAGCTACTCCAAGGAATCTCCATTGATTCAAGTGCCTAAGGTACCACTTATATGTTGTTATACTCAACCATAGAAAGCATCGAATATTGAGGAGATATTGCATCTAAAAAGGTAAGGTCTAAATCCCATTTATTATTGCTTTCATAAGTTGGAGATATAAGGGTTATAAACTAAGGTTAAAACTTAGATTTTGAAAGCAAAAGGGGTAACTTATCTTATTAATTTAATATTTGCAATATTACTTAGGAGGAATAAGGAATTCAACTTGGATTAAATTATTTTGCAAATATTATTATCATTTCTCTAATTTTCCAAACTTGGGAGCCACAAGGATTACTCCATCAAATTTATTTTATTGGAAATTAGAAATAATCCAAGGGATATAAAAGAGGTTATTAGGGTTTCTATTAAGGTTGGATAAATATATTTTTACTTGTCTCAAATCTTCAAAAAGGGACAAAATAATTCCAACATCAAAACCTCTTCAAAAATTGAAAAAGTGCTTAGTTCAATTAGGAGTAATAAGGTGTTAAGAAGTTGATTTTTGATTCTTACAAAACTTGTACAAAATCAACCAAAATTGAACTATATTTTTACAAAAAGCACTATAACATACTAGGGAGACATAAGGAAGTCTACAAATCTAAGGCTTGATATTAGGAAGATTTAAAATGGCATCTAACAAATTCTTCCTAGCAGAATCTCAACTTCTCAAGGGTCCTAATTATTTTTCTTGGAAAAATAAAGTGAAAGCAATTTTAGTATATGAAAAACTTTGGGATGTTGTCAAAGGTAAAACACAGAAACCTACCACAGGTGAAACAGAAATCCTAAAGTTTGAAGAAAATGATTCAAAGGCCTTAATGATAATAACTTTTGCTATCACTGATGAGATTCAACCATATATCAGTTCAGCCAAAACATCTTCAGATGCATGGATAAGCCTAGAAAAAATATTTGAAGGAAAGAATAAGGTAACTATTCTTCATTTGCAAACTCAACTTCACTCATTGAAAATGAATAGTGGAGAAAGTATAGAACTGTTCCTAAGGAAGGTAGCAGATATTAAAGGGAAATTGTTAACCTTAGGTGAAACAATTAAAGATGAACTTCTTACTCAAGTAACCATGAGAGCACTTCCAGACAACTATAAGCATTTGGTAACATCTTTGCAGGTCCTAAGTAAAGATACTTCTTTTGATGATTTAGTCAATATACTTCAAGAATATGAAGTAGAAAATACTGTGAAAGATGAGATGACTAACACTGCATTGGCCTCAAAAGATAATCCACAGGGAAATATTGCTTCTTCAACAAGAGGACAAAAAACATGGTATTGTCAGATCTGCAGAAAGAAAGGACACAATACCAACTATTGCAGATATAATCCCAGAAACCAGAACCAAAGAAATCAGATAAATCATGGGAATCAGTTTGAGCCACGACAATACCAAAGGAACCCTCATCAACAGCAATTTCAGTGACCTACCAATTATCCTCAACTTGAATATCAGAAGAAAAATCAGAAAGGTCACCTGGTTCAGAGGATAGAAGAATTTGAAGAACTGGAAGAACCCACAGAGGATTTTGAAGTGAAAGCTCTATCAACAAATGTAACATACTACAGAGACACTAACTATTTGCTTGAACAGGTTACAAAGAATGCAGAGGAAGAAGACTACGAAGATCAAGCAGAAGAAGATGAAGAAGATCCATATTGAAGACTAAAGTCTTCAATACCCAAATAATGTAATACAGGGGGGTGTTGGAAATAGAGTCTATTCCATCATTTGGGTTATGTAAATGTATCCTCCAAGATACATACCTAGATTACTTCCTGTGCAAGTTATCTAGTTACTTCATGCAATGTAATAAATGCACAAGTGTCAATGTGCAAGTTGTACATGTGCAAGTTGTCCCTTGCACAACTAGATAGAGTGTTGGCCAAGTATCCTATTTTACCTATATAAGGATGGCCTCTTAGATAGATAGATATAGAGATTCGAGGGACATAGTCAGATAGCGTAGCTTAGTGGATAGTGTAGTTCTGTGTGCCTCACCATTCATTGGTGATGGATACAATGTAGATCAGTAGCTTTGTTAATGGAGTGCTCATTTCCTCCATAGCTACATTGTAATATTTTATATGATTTATATTTACAGCATACTTCAGTCATCTAGCAGATTTACTTTCTTTCATGTTATTCTGCATCTTGTGATTGTTATCTCCCAAGGCTCATTCATCAAAAGCTAATAGGTACTAGTTGGGAAGCTATATTAGAGATGGATTACAACTATCGGGGGTTTATGGAGTAGACTCTTACAAGCCAAATATTACCTAGGAGTGGTTGAGAAAAACATTCCAAGACATAGAGTGGAAGGAGAGGGATCTACAGAATGAAGGATAATGTTAGTAGGCCAGGAGTTAATAAAGCTATACCTATATTGGTAGTTAGAGGATGGAAAGGATGCTCTATTTTGGGAGGATTCATGGAATCAATCTCAACTGATTATTCAAATATTCCTAGAGATGGATATTTGGAAAGCAAAGCTCCAAAAAGTAGGGTGGTAGAAATCCTCTTACTATATGAAATCATGGAATCAACATGTGCTAGACTTACTACAGTGGAAACATCCCCGAGAATGGCTAGTGAGGGGGATAGAGGAACTAACAAAAAAATTATGGAGACATCTCCAAAGACACCCAATTCAGGATGGTTCTATGAGAGATATACTTGGAAGAGGAGGAAGTAAGTTGGGAATGTATAAGGTAAAGGAGGGATACAAGGTAGTTTGTGGATATAATATTACCCCAACACCACTTCCATGGAAATTTGTTTGGCAAAAGGAAGGATGGACAAAAATTAACATTTTCTCATGGCTGATTAACCACAGAAAGTGCTTGACATTTGATAATTTGAGAAAAATAGGTTTCTTTGAGCCTTCCAAATGTGTTTTGTGTGGAAAGGTAGAGGAGACCTTGAATCACCTCTTTTTTGGGTGTTCCTTTGCTAAAGACATATGGATCAATTGGTGGAGGCAAATGAGACAACATTTGAAAGTTTTTGAGATCCAGAAAAGCTTTTATGAGAAATGGAAATAGTGTAGCTTTAAGACTAAAACAATGAAAATGACATAGAAATTGGGACCTAGCTTCATATGGTGGCAATTATGGCTAGAACGAAATGCACACATATTTATATCAGAGTACAGAACAAGGGAGAAAGTATGGGAGATAATTATGAGCAAGGTAATAGAAACACTATCTATCAGATTATAGGAGGAAACAAACATAAAAATGGAGGAAGGGATTATTCTACGGAGCCTTGGAATAACTGTAACAAAGAAATAACTTAGGGATGGATACACAAGTGAGATCCCATCGAATAACATAGAGTGGAGGCCACCTCCCAAAGAGTGGGTGAAGGCAAACATAGATGGGGCTTCTACTAAAAATCTTGGGAAAGCTAGTTTTGGTATTATCATGCAAAATTGGAAAGGAGAACAGGTGTACTGAAGAGCAGAAGGTATGAGGGAGGCAACAAATAATGAAGCAAAAGGATAGACGATTTTTTCAACATTAGTGATAGCTACAAATCTACAGTTACATAAGTTGTGGATAGAGGCAGACTCTCAGGTATGGGCTAGAATCTTGGATTCGATAAGGCCCTTTCAAGTGCTGGAAATTGGAGAGAGAAGGAAGGTGGAAGTAGTTTAGAAGATCTGGTAGGTTTTTTAAGATGTTTTTATTACACATATCAAGCAAGAGGAATATAGGATGACAAATTATTTAGCAAAATAGGGAAAAGATCTGGAGGAAGGGCAATATGTGGACTCTAAGTGGAAAATCAAATAAGCTGGTACCAAATAATCCAAGGGATGTGGGAGGTGATACAAGCAGATAGCCAAACAGGAAGAGTAGATAGTGAGTCTAATGAATCTCTCACAATTAGATCACAAAGCAACACAACATAAAGATAAATGGATGGTTTACGAAATTCATATATATTTTATAAATTAGAATTCAACTATGGTAGTGCTGAGGTGTATAAATATCTACATTATGTATGGCAATGTTTTATAGATAATTATTGAGCCAGAAGGGTTTGGAAGAAGATTTTCTTTCTCCCTTGATGTTTGTCTAGCTCATTTTACCTTGTAATACAACTTCTATAAATATAACATATTTTTTATTTTAAAAAAAAACAAACATCACAAAAAACTAAAACAAACAAAATAAAGAAATAAGAAACATGAATAAAATGTGTCATAACACAAATAATTTAAAATTTTGCTACATCTTTAAAGTTAAAATTTTATTTTTGTTATTTCAATAAAAAAAATTATTTTTACTTTTTGACATACCTTTAATAATAAATAAATTAAAAAAAAAAAACTAAATAAACATTTATAATCTACATTTCAACAACTATATATACATATGAAGAAGACGGGCTCGGCTCTGGCGATTTGGCTTTTGGCGGGAAATTTTCTGTGACGGCGTCTGGTGTTGCTCGAGGGACTCTGGCCCGAAGATCTTGCCTAGGGCTCTAGGGGGTTGTTTACGCTTTCGCTTTGAAGGTTACGTAGTGGTCCGGGAGGGCCTGATGGGGTCTCCTCCTGTTTCTCCTGCTGGGAGAAAGACCTCATATGCCGAGAAGTTGAAAGATTTTCCCTCGCCTTCCACGGACGGAGCTCAGCGGAATGCTTTTCAATCGATACTCAAGACTGTTGCCAATGGCCCAAATGCTCACCGCGTTAATGGATGCCTCCCACAATCTTCCTCCAGGCCTAAGATTGTAATAGAACCAATGTTTGGTCGAAGATACAATCGTCTACAGAGCTAATCACGACTTGATCTGCAAATTCATGGGCATCCGGCCCACCCTGAATTTTCTGCATACAGGTTCGTCGGAGGCCGGGAGCCACACGGTGAGTACTCTCTATGGCCTATAAGCAATGGGTATTTCATCATAAGTTTCTCTTCTTTAGCAGATAGAATCAGAGCATTTGAATCAGAGAAGAGAAACCATGGACCAGCAGGGTTATTTGTCCAACCCTGGAGAGTGGGTTTCGACCCCCGCATCGAACCCACGGCTGTCCCGGTCCGGATCCGGTTGTACGCTCTCCCGATGGAGTTTTGGGGTGAGCAGGTTTTGGAATTAATAGGTAATTCCCTAGGCAGATTTCTAGGAGTCTCCAAAGATACCATAGAGGGCAATTCTGCTGTCTTTTCTAGAATATGTGTAGAGATGGACATTAGTCAGCCTCTACCAGCTGAGGTGGAACTTGAGCTTGCGGGAGTACCCTGGATCCAGCAGTTAGACTATGAGGCCCTACCTTTCAGGTGCCGAGTATGCCATAAGCATGGACATTTGGCAAGGTTACGCCCAAACGTAGTGAGCACAAAAACGGAGGCTCTGAGTGGAATGTCAAACCGCCCTAGAGAGGGTAAGTCCAGTCCGGTCAATGAACCCTCTAGCAATTCTCCAGGTCCTGATGCTCAGCAGGATGGCTTTGAACAGGTGAAACGAAAGAGAAACAAAAAGAAAAATGGCAAGGAGCGAGTACGGACTCAAGCCAAACAATCGGTATGAAATTTTTAAGTCATTAGTGGATACGGAGGACCAATCTATGGAAGGAGTGGTTGGGAATGGTGAGAATGTCAACACTCCACCTCTTGTTTCTCCTTCCTTCACTCCCGTAGTAGAGCAGTGGTTGTGCCGGTGAGTACCTGCGATCGAGGAGAATCCGGGGGCTTTGGTTATACACTCCCCAGCCACGGTAGGCTATAAAAGATGTTACCATGGGAAATGCGAGATAAAAACAGAGAAAGGCCTGCTTTAGGGATTTCCCAGGTGGAAAAGAGATCAAGAAACAATAACTCTCAAGGAGCGGGAAGAAAATCCAATAAGGAACTACTAACAGCCCAAGGAGATAAGTTAATCAATGAAGGATTGGTGAGGACCATTGATTCTTACTGCTCTCAAGGTTTTCAATGATTATTCAATCTTGGAATATTAGGGGTTTAAACGAGTAGAACCCATCAATCTGCTTGTTCAAAGACTCTTAGAAAACCGTAAAACAGATTTTTGCTTCTTCGGGAGACCAAAATGTCTTTAGATATTATGAGTAAAACCGCTACTAAAATGCGGCGGGGAGGCTGGGTATATGGACGTGGCTGCCCAAGGAGCTTCGAGGTGGAATTGTTACCCTTTGGAACCCTACGAGTGCAGACTGCTTTAGAACATGTAGCTTGTAGGGGTGTTCTTACTTCTCTCTTCAGAAATAACTTCAATTACGAAGTTGGTCCTTATAACCAACTTTTATGGGGCCCAAGATCTTGATGGCCGGAGGCTCCAATGGGACGCTGTTCACAACATGAGAGCATACGGGGAGTGTTATGGCTGGATTATTGCGGGGGATTTTAATGCAAAATTATACGTTCGGGACCGGGGAAGGTGGCTCCCCTACTTTGGATCCGGGGGATCGGCTTCGATTGCCCAAGTTCGGGCCTTTAATCTAGTGGACGTTCAAGGCCCTAGTGTTTTTTTCACTTGGACAAACAAGAGAAAGGAGCCACATAGCGAGGAAGGTCAAGTTAGATCGCTTTTTGGTCTCGGAGGAGGCTTTTGTTAAATGGACTTTTAAGTTCCAGATTTTGGAGGGCCCTATTTCGGATCATTTTCCCATCTTGCTTGAGGGAGGGACTTCGAGAGGACAGCACCATAGGCCTTTTAAATTTGAGAATTTTTGGTTACAAAAGGAGGACCTTCGACAAAAAATTTCTCATTGGTGGACAGAAGGCCGTCCACCTTTTGGGACAACAATGTTCAAATTTCATAAACAGCTTCAATTTGTCAAATTTCAATTGAAACAGTGGAGGAAAGGAAACAAGTCGGATTTCCAGTCCCAAAGGGCCCCCTTGGTGGCTAGATGGGAGGAGGTTCGAAACTTTTTAGGGAAGGATCAATTCTTGAGCAACTCAAATCCGAAGATGACGAAGCTGCGTAAAGCGGTTGAGGACATTGACAACCAAGAGGAGTTATCTTTGGAAGCCAGAGGGCTAGAAATACTTGGTTATTAGAGGGGGACAGAAATACCAAATTTTTTCATCGGTCAGCTTGTGCTAGGAGACAGATGAACAATATGGAAGTTCTCAAAGATGAACAGGGAAATGTCTTCGATACTATTCCTGGTATGCACTCCCATGCTATCGATTACTTTTCTAAACTTTTTAAGGAAAGTATGCAGCAAGATATTGAGGCTCAGAACGAAGTTCTTAATGTTATTCCTCCTATTATCTCCGAAGAGGACAATCGGACCACTGCTTAGACCCATTGAAAGGGATGAGCGAGAAATGTGGTCTTTGGTATGAGATCTTGGAAAATCTCCTGGTCCGAGATGGCTTTCCTATTGAATTTTTCGAGGCTTTACGGGATACCTTGGAGGAGGATGTTACAGGTCATTCTTGAGGAATCCGGATCCAATCGAAGAATGCTCGGGGCGATCAATCACACCTTCATTGCTTTAATTCCGAAAGGGGAAGCGGGGACTCATATCTACGATTTCGAGGCCTATTGCTTTATGCAATGTGATTTACAAAATCATCACTAAGATAATGGGTGAGAGGCTTAAACCCCTTCTTCATAGCATCATTTCTCCTGAACAGGGGGCTTTGTTGAGGGAAGACAAATATTGGATGGGGTGATTTTGGCCCAGGAGGCCATCCATTCAATGCAAACTTCGGGCAACAAAGGCATGTTCATTAAATTGGATATGTCCAAGGCTTATGACCGGGTGGAGTGGTGCTTCTTGTCGAAAATGCTTGGCTGCCTTTGGCTTCTCTCAGGGAATGGATTGATTGGGTTATGAGTTGTGTTTCTTCTCCCTCTTTTCTGTTCTCATTAAGGGCCTTCCCTCGCTTCCTTTCGGCGCCTCCCGTGGGCTCCGCCGGGAGACCCTTGTTCTCCCTATCTCTTCCTTCTCTTGGGTGAAGGTTTGGGCGGTTGTTTTTGAGGAGAAGGCAACAAGGTCTGCTTTCTGGTATCAAGGTTGGGGAGGAAACTCTGACTCACTTGCAATTTGTGGATGATACGGGTCTGGTTGGTGCGGCCACTCTTCGGGAAGCTAGAGGAATCAGAGATACTTTGAATTTCTACCTAAGGGCTTCAAATCAGGTTCTAAATGACAGGAAGTCCAAAGTGGTCTTTTTCAATCTCGACCAACGGCTTCAGGAGCGCGTTATTGAGATCCTGGGCTTCACAAGGACCTCTCTTCCAATTGTTTACACGGGGTTCCCCTTCATTTCAAAAAGTTAAATATTGATATTTGGAAGAACACGTTAGCGAGGCATCAAAGACGAGAATGAATCATTGGGCCCATAAATGGCTAAGCTACGGGGGTAGATTAACCTTCTTGAAATCGATTATTCGGGCTTTGCCGATCTATAAATTCTCAATCTTGTTGCCCCTCATACCATACGGAAAGAAGCTGGACAAAATGGCTAGAAGATTTTTATGGGAAGGCGCAAAAGGGAAGAAAAAATGGGCCTTGGTTGGGTGGGACAAAGTTACCCGGCCTAAGGATAAAGGAGAGGTTGGGCTTGAGATGTTCTATGCTTAATAACGGGGCTTTGGGTGGAAAAGCTGTATTGGAGGTGGGTTTCTCAGCCATCCTCTCTCTTCAACGGAATTCTTTCCAGTAAATATTTGGGGCATGTCCACCCCAATGAGGTGGGTCGCTTTCCCTTGGAAGGTCCTGGTTCCTTAGTGTGGCAGACTCTCAAGCTTGGGTCCCAGTTATCAAAGATCAATTATTATGGAAAGTGGGGAAAGGAGACAAGGCTCGTTTCTGGACAGACTCTTGGGACCAGCATCCGCCCATTATTGTTATGTTCCCCGAGCTACAACCTATCATGACCGCCTTAGAAGCCCAGGGTTGGATCCTTATTGATAAGTATCTTCTTACCAGTCATTTGGGGGGGTATACTTTTAAAAAGTTTAAGCGATGGGAGGAGTGGCCAATTACTGTCTCTCCGGAGTTGGCGCCTATCCTGCAAAAAATATTGTCAGAAAGGTTCCTCACGGGGAAGGATGAGGAAGATGAATTAGCCTGGGGCTATGGAAGCCTTGGGGTCTACTCAGTTAAGAGTTTGGATATGAAGAGATCCTCCCTGAGCCTCCCCCACACTCTTTTCCGGTTCAGCATTGGAGAAGGATTTGGCATTCAAAGGGTTGGCCGAAAGTGAACTTCTTCGCTTGGCAACTTATGCATAATGGTCTTCTCACCTTTGACAATCTCAGACGTAGGGGTTTCAATGGCCCCTCTCAATGTGCTTTATGCCTCCAACATGAGGAAGCTGAGACCATTTGTTTTTTGAGTGTCCTTTTACTCATCGGATTTGGGAGCAGTTGGTTCTCTCAATTTAAACTCCGAGGCTAATGGTGTTCTCAATCGTACCAATATTTGGGAAAAATGGAAATGGGGCGAGGTTCAATTCCATAGCTCTCCGGCCAGGTGGCGGTTAGGCTTTCTCTTCATTTGGTGGCAAGTTTGGTTGGAGAGAAACGCCGGATCTTTAGAAACACTTTCTCCTCGATTGACGGCGTTTGGCGGGTCATACGGAGCAAAGTCACGAAGCTGTTGCTACTTTTGTCAATGAAAAGAATCGGGCTACTCTTGGGCATCCTGAAGAGGGGGTTGA
Source organism: Wollemia nobilis (assembly GCA_028583015.1). Lineage (NCBI taxonomy): Eukaryota > Viridiplantae > Streptophyta > Pinopsida > Araucariales > Araucariaceae > Wollemia > Wollemia nobilis. The sequence continues at coordinate 1,416,684 of JAQPPZ010001036.1, read as the reverse complement.
GGGTCTTGAGAGGCAAGACGGATCATCTTTGAAACCTCCCCACGAAGGCTGGATCAAGATCAATGCGATGGGGCTGCAAAAGGCAACCGGGCAACGCGAGGAATTGGTGTTGTTTGTCGGGATCACTCGAGTGCGGTTCTTTCTTGGGAATTGCGGGGATTGGGCGAGCCACGAACAATGAAGCCGAAGCCTTGGCCATTAAGTCGGCGTCTATACGAGGTACATTAAGCGGGGTTACGGAGGATAATTCTTGAATACGATTCTCAAGTCTTGATCGGCGCTCTAGATTGCTTGCGGAATTTCTCTTTAAAAGCATGGAGGCTGCGGATGTTGATATCTCAAATCAAGGAGTTATGGAGGGAGTTAGATGATGTCATCCCTGTGTATGTGAGTAGAAATCCGAACACGGTAGGTGACTTCCTTGCGAAGATGGGTGTTGAGAAAGAGGTAGGTGTTCGAGTGCACGGTGATATGCCTATGATAGATGAAGAGATTCGGAGTGGTCTGGAACGATCCCTACATCCATGAGCTCAAAAATGACTAAGGTTAGTTTCTGTCGCGATATCGCGACATATTGCGTCGTCGCGACCCTGTTTGGTTTTCTGTCGCGATTTCGCGACATGTTGCTCTGTCGCGACATGTCGCTCTGTCGCGACATGTTGCTCTGTCGCGACCTATCCTGGAAAACTGTAGCGATTTCGCTACCCTTCTGGTTGTTGCGGCTTTGGGAGGAATATTGTAGCGATTTCGCGACATGTTGCGTCGTCGCGGTCGTTGATGAGAAGGTGTCGCGATGTCGCGACCTTTTTGGTTGGTTTCTTCTTTGGAGGAAAAGTGTCGCGATATCGCGACGCTTTGAAAAAATTGCATGAAAGGGAAAAACCGTCGCGATATCGCGACAATTTGTGTGAAAAGCTACTCTAAGGAAAATTCGTCGCGATTTCGTGCCTTTTTTGAGGAAAGGACTCAAAGGGGCATTCTTGTTGCGATTTTGAGATGTTTTGAGCAAAATTTAGTTAAGGGGGAAAAACCGACGCGATATCGCGACCTTTTTGAGAAAAGCCTCCCAATGGATAACTTTGTCGCGATTTCGCGACATGTTTATGGAAAGGAAGCACGGGGGCAAACACAGTGGCGATTTCGCTACAGTTTTGGAGAAAAACTGCTTGCAGGAAAAACGTCGCGATATCGCGACTTGTTTTGGTAATGGGCACCTCGGGGGTGAACATGTCGCGATTTCGCGACACTTTTGCGGATGGGGCGCCCATTGGTTTTCTTGTCGCGATTTCGCTACACTTCCGGCCAAGTGGGGCTCCAAGGAAAAGTCGTCGCGATGTCGCGACACTTTCTCAAAGTTGCTGATCAAAGGGGTCCTCGTCGCGATTTCGCGACAGTTTCGGGGGCGAGTGCCTTCGAGGCTTTCTCATCGCGATTTCGCGACGCTTTTGGCGTTTGGGTGATTTGGTCTTTGTCTTTGTCGCGATTTCGCGACTTTTTCGTGTGTTGTGGTTCCGGCGCTTTTTGTCGCGATATCGCGACATGTCGCGATATCGCGACTTGTCGCGTTATCGCGACTTGTCGCGTTATCGCGAGGTTGTTGTGGCGCGGCGGTTGTTTGGTTTGGTGTCGCGATTTCGCGACATGTCGCGTTTTCGCGACATGTCGCGTTTTCGCGCCCTTTGTACTTCTGGTCTCTTTGCGCTTGGTTGGGATGCCCTTTCTCCCTCTTGTAACTGTCTTTTGTTTTAATACAAGTTTTTTCATTTTTTTCAAAAAAAAACAACTATATTTACATAAATTCCATTTCAAAGTTACATGATTGAACTCGTATGAAATCTCCAAAATTATTTTAGTGATCCTATCAACTATAAATACAAATATATTTATTTTAACACAACTAAAGTTTATAATTTTAAAAAACAACCAACCAAGTGAAATTTTATCTCTGAATGAAAATGGTGTCAAAGGAGCTAAATGTGTAAACATGTTTTCATTCAAAGGAGCTAAATGTGTAATCATGGCAATTCGAGGAAGATGAAAAAAAATTGAGAAAAAAAGGAGACGAAGCATATCTTTGGTAAAATCAAAAGTGGTTTCTCCTATCTTTGGGAGGACATCGCAATGGTTTGGATTTTGGCACTTCTTCAGGAGATCCAAGGTTCAAACTGTGACGTGTGTGATTGTGTATTAATCCTCTATTGACGTGTGATTGTGTTTTAATCCTCTATTGATAAGTTTAGCTCTCAATTTTATGAGAGGTCATCGATGCTCAACCCTAAGCATTGGTTGTAAGGGTTTTTCACATTAACCAAATAATAAAATAAAAAAATCAAGGCCATCGCTGCTCAACCCTAAGCATCGGTTGCAGGGTTTTTTCACATTATCCAAATAATAAAATAAAAAAAAAGTAAAAGTGTTATCATCTCCAAAGGTCCAAACCGTGACTGTGTATTAATTCTTTATTGATAAGTTTAGCTCTCGATATTATGAAAGGCTTAGTTGTAAGGGTTTCTCACATTAACCAAATAATAAAATAAAATAATAAATTTAGCTCTCAGTCTTATGAGAGGTCATGGTTGCTTAGCCTAAGCGTCTGTTGTAGGGGTTTCTCACATTAACCAAATATTAAAATAAAAAAATCCAAAGTGTTATATCGTTTAATTAACCTCACAACAAACATAATATTATGGTCTTGTAATAGGAGTAGCCCTAATAGAAACAACATATAATTTATTAAAAATAAATAAAATAATTAAATAACATTAACTCAGTCATTTAATTTTTTTTTTAATTTTAAAAAGGAAACAAACATAATATTATGGTCCTGTAATAGGAGTAGCCCTAATAGAAACAACATATAATTTATTAAAAATAAATAAAATAATTAAATAACATTAACTCGGTCATTTAGTTTTTTTTTTTTTAATTTTAAAAAGAAAACTCTTGTAATACGAGTAGCCCTAATAAAAAAAACATATAATTTATTAAAAATAAATAAAATAATTATATAGCATTAACTCAATCAATTAGATTTTTTTATTTCAAAAAGAAACTTAGGTTCAAAACTTATCACATGATGCATGTATGGTTTAATTGACCTCACAACAAACATAGTATTATGGTCCTTTAATAGGAGTAGCCTAATAGAAACAACATATAACTTATAATAAATAAATAAAATAATTAAATTACATTAACTCAACCATTTAAATTTTTTGATTTCAAAAAGGAAACTTAGGTTCAAAAAATGTCACATGACACATGTATAATACCTAACCTATTGTAATACCTCTATGTGGTCATGTTCTTGGTGTAATATATCCTTTAATAGGAGTAGCCCTTATAGAAACAACATATAACTTATTAAAAATAAATAAAATAATCAAATGACATTAACTCAACCAATTAGATTTTTTGATTTCAAAAAGGAAACTTAGATTCAAATCTTGTCACATGATACATGTATAATAGCTAACCTAATGTAATACCTCTATGCGGTCATGGTCATGAAGTAATGTGGGTGAGACACCTTTCAATTTCATATAACCAAATAAAGAAAAACAAATAGTTGTAAGATTAGCTTATATATAAAGGATATATATTTAAAAACGCCGAGAGTTATCAATCCCGATGCACCTAATGTTTTTTTTTAATGTTAGTTTTTTTAATAAAAAAAAAATTGTTTACGGCGTGACATGTATGACCTCTTTGCCTTCCATGCCCTGTCTGCCATTGTAGGAACGCCTCTCGACGTAATAATCAAATGATATTAACTTAGTCAATTAAACTTTTTAATTTCAAAAAAGAAACTTAGGTTGAAATATTGTCACTTATACATGTATAATAATCAACCTATTATTATACCTCTATGTGATCTTGGTCATGACGTAATGTGGTTAAAGCACCTTTCAATTCCATATAACCAATTAAAGAAAAATAAATAGTTGTAAGATGAGGTGGGCTTATAAAACATTACACATTGTAAATATTGTACGAGATAAATACTTTCAATTTATTTTGAAATAAAAGTGAGATAAAAAAACATATGCTTATAAAATCCATGTATTTTACATATATAAACTAAATATTCATTGTCCCAAGGAGGACAACACAATGGTTTGTGCTTTGGCTCTTCTTCGGGAGGTCCAAGGTTCAAACCATTGCGTGTGATAGGGATTGATATTCCATATCATCCCTATTCACACGGATCAAGTGTAAAAAAATTTAATAAGCATACGGATTGGTGCATTTAATTTCACTTTGTAAGGGCAGACATGCCTATAAATATGTTTTTGGTATGCAATACAAATCAGTTTTTCATTGTACTCATTTTTGCTTCGAGTTTTCGAGTGTTGTTTCAACATCAGTGGTATCAGAGCCGCATGTTGATTGGCAAGAATCCTCTTCCCCTAGTCCAAGTTCACAGGGGGAATGAGAAAACCAGCAACAGGTCTTGGATTGGAAAGAACACTCTTTTCCTTATAGAAGCATTCGAGCACACCGTTTTCTTTCAAAAAACTTTGCTGGAGTCCTCTACATCCTCGAATCACAGCTAGCTGGGTGCTTCTGACCTTGACCTTAGCTATCAATACTGCCATTGGATTTGTCATTATTTTGATAGTTTCTTGTGTAGTTTTCGATTTGTCATAGCCACTACTACCCTTACTACGTAACACCTACCATCGCATCTCCTTGCAGATCTGCTCTCAATGATCTGATCGAGGTGCTCTTCTGGCACATGCCCTGTTAGTCTTACAATGACACTGAGAGGGGGGGTGAATCAGTGTAGCTCTTTAAACTTGAATTTATAGCTCTTAAAACCATAGTAATTAAAACTTATTACTAGATACAGCTAGTATAACACAAGAGCATCACACAACACAAGATTTAACGAGGTTCACCAATGTGGCTACTCCTCAAAAATTGATTGCTTGGACTACCATCCAAATCCAGCCTTTTCAAAGCACCAACTTTACAATCAATTTACCAGCACCCTCCTGGAAGGAGCACCAACCCCTGATGCCAAGCATCAACTTGGACTTCAATTCTGAATCTATAAGTTTGACAGTAAGATACCTTTGCTTTTGTAAGACCCTGACTGGTCTTTTTCACCTTTGCGTTCTCTGAGCACTCTGCTTTCTCTACGCAATCACAACAGCACCTGGTCGAGCTTCAACCTCTTTCGCTCTCTGCGCACTCTGCACTCTCTGTGCAATCACTTCGCACACTCTGCTTCGTTACAGTCGAACTTCACGACCGTCTTCTCCCTTCTTCGCACTCTGCTTTCTCTGCGAATTTTGCACTTAGCACGATTCGACACAACTTGCTCTCTGCGCACAACGACCGCATTCCACACACATTCCACATACCCCAATTCTCCAAACAGCCCTCCTTTTATAACAACATTTTCATGATGAAAACCCTAATCTTAGTCGACTGTAAACCCTAATCTTAGTCGGCTTTCATAACAACTGTAAACCCTAATTTTAGTCGGTTGTCATCGGACTTCGTCGGCTTCAACTTAACCGTGAAAATGCAACATGTCGCGATATCGCGACACTTTTTCTTTCTCTCTCTTTTTCCTTGCTTTGGCCCCCGAAAATACATGTCGCGATATCGTGACACTTTTTCTTTCTCTCTCTTTCTCTTTGCATCGGACCGCGAAAATGCTACATGTCGCGATATCGCGACACTTTTTCTCCTTACGCTTTCTCTTTGCTTCGGCCCCCGAAAATACAACATGTCGCGATATCGCGACACTTTTTCTCCTTACGCTTTTTCTTTGCTTCGGCCCCCGAAAATACATGTCGCGATATCGCGACACTTTTTCTCCTTACGCTTTCTCTTTGCTTCTGGCCCCGAAAATACATGTCGCGATATCGCGACACTTTTCTCCTTGCGCTTTCTCTTTGCTTGGCCGCGAAAATACAACATGTCGCGATATCGCGACACTTTTCTCCTTGCATTTTCTCTTCTCTTTGGCGGAAAATGCAACATGTCGCGATATCGCGACACTTTTTCTCCTTGCATTTTCTCTTCTCTTCTGGCCGCAAAAATGCAACATGTCGCGAAATCGTGACACTTTTCCAACTTACTTTCTCTCTCCTATTTTAGTCATGAAAATGCGACATGTCGCGAAATCGTGACACTTTTTTCTTGCTCTTCCAACATGTCACGAAATCGTGACAGTTTTTCCACTTGCCTTTTTCTCTTCCAACATGTCGTGAAATCGTGATAGTTTTTCTTGCTCTTTCTCTCTCTTCCAACATGTCGTGAAATCATGATAGTTTTTCTTGCTTGTTGTATATGTCGCGATATCGCGACACTTTTCTTACTTGTCTTTTTCTTTGATCTTTTGCATATGGGCCACTTCGGTCTTCTTGGAAAATCACTTGTACATACTCTGAATGACCTTTGAACTCCTGTCTTCTGCATCTGAATAGCTTTTGAACTTCCTGTCCACTTGCATCAATAGATCTATCCGACTGTGTTGACAACAATGACAATATTGTTGTTGCACCTTGCTCAACAATCTCCCCCTTTGGAATTGTTGGCAACACATGTGCAATTTTCTGTAACTCTTCTCCCCCTTTGACAATAATACCAAAGGGCTACCGTAGACTCCCCACGAGTCCATGCACAACATTCTTAGGCAAAATTTATTACACTTAGCAAAAATCATGAACATGAGCAAAAAGATAATCAAATACTTAAATGCTCCCCCCGAGAATGTGATCCCTATAGCTAGTCAATTCTTGGGAAGTGTGACCACTCCCAATTTGTTGCGAAGGTACTCAAAAACTTCCTTGGGCAATGGTTTTGTGAAGATATCTGCTACTTGCTCTGTAGTTGGAACAAAATCCAACTTAACCTCACCTTCCGCAACTTTCTCCTTCAAAAAGTGATACTGATAGCAATGTGTTTTGTACGTGAATGCATAACCGGATTCTTGGAGATGTTAATGGCATTGGTGTTATCACACTTAACTGATATTGGCTCATTGAAGCTAATACCAAGATCTTTCAGGGTTTGTTTCATCCACAATACCTACGTACAACATGTTGTCACTACAATATATTCTGCCTCTACTGTCGATAAAGAAACGACTCTTGTTTCTTACTGTGCCACGTGACCAATCTGTCTCCAAGATAGAATGCACCTCCATTGGTACTCTTTCTGTCATCGACACATCCTGCCCAATCTGCATCTGAATACGAAATAAGGGTGAAGTCTTTACCTTTCGGATACCATAACCCATACTCCATAGTACCCTTGAGGTATCGAAGAATCCTCTTCACTGCTATCACATGAGTCTCCTTGGGATTAGCCTGAAATCATGCTACCATGCATACTGCCTGCAAAATATCTGGTCTAGTAGGCTGTCGAGTACAGTAAGCTCCCAATCATAGATCTGTACATGGTTTGATCAATAGGTGGAGATTTGTCATCCTTGCTCAACTTGCGACCTGTCGTCATGGGAGTGCTAAATGGCTTACAATCCTCCATTGTGAACCTTTTTAACATCTCTTTCACATATTTAACTTGAGAAATAAATATGCCCTTCTTATTTTGATTAACTTGCAACTCGAGGAAATACGAAAGTTCACCAATCATTGACATTTCAAATTCTTTCTGCATCTTATTTGCTAAATCTTTACACGACTCATCTTTTTTGCTTGCCAAATATGATATCATCTACGTATACAACAAGAACAATAAGCTGCCCATTTTCTGTTTTGACATACAAATTACTATCCACCATGCCTTTCTTAAACCCTTGTTGAGTGAGATAGTTGTCTAGCCTTGCATACCATGCTCGGGGTGCCTGTTTTAAGCCATATAATGCCTTCTTCAACTTGCAAACCAAGTTGGGATCATCACCAAGTTCGAAACCATCTGGTTGCTCAATATAAACCTCTTCTTCAAGTTTCCCATTCAAAAATGTTGATTTCACATCCATTTGATAAACTTTGAAGTTCTTGTAGACTGCTAAAGCCAGAAACATTCTAATTGCCTCTAGTCTAGCTTATTTGGTGCAAAAGTTTCCTCAAAGTCAATGCCTTCAACTTGTGCATAACCCTTACATACCAATCTTGCTTTATTTCCGACTACCTGTCCGTCTTCATTCAATTTGTTTCAAAAAATCCATTTAGTCCCGATTATATTTTTATTTGCGAGGTCTAGGTACTAACTCCCAAGTTTCATTTTTCTCGATCTGATCTAATTCTTCATTTATTGCCTTCATCCAACTTTCATCTTTACTTGCGTCAACAACATTTTTGGGCTCAATTCTGGATAATAGAGAGTAGTTACTTACTACTCTTCTTCTTGTCTGAACACCAACATTGGGGTCTCCAATTATTTGCTCTCTAGGATGATTTTTCTGCAATTTGCCTGTTTTGAATTTCTTATTTTCTTCCACTTCTGAATCACAACTTAAATCATCTGAGTCAATTTTTTGTATCTTTTCCGTTTCATTTTCCTCATCTCCTTCAATGACCTCTTCATAAATTGGGTAGTTCATTTCATAGCTAATTACTCGTTCTCTACCTTCATCAAATTTAACATCGACACTGTCCACAATTTTCTTTAGCCTCTTGTTGTAGCATTTGTAAGCTTTGCTTTTTGATGAATAACCAACAAAAATACCTTCATCTGCTCTATCTTCAAACTTACCAAGATTATCTTCGAGTTCTTTTGATGTAGCACTTGCTGCCAAAAATTTTGAGGTATTTTGTTGTTGCCCTTTTACCGAACCACAACTCATAAGGAGTTTTGCTTTCATGTGTTCTCAGCATGTACCTATTTTGGATATATACCGTAGTATGGACTGCTTCTTTCCAAAATCTATGCTGCTACTCTGCTTTCAGCCAACATAGTCCGTGCCATTTCCTGCATTGTCTTGTTCTTTCTTTCTACCACTCCATTCTGTTGAGGTGTCTTGGCTGCTGAAAACTGTCTCCTAATACCGTATTTTTCACAGTACTCTGTAAACTCCTCTGAAATGAATTCTCCTCCTCTATCTGATCTTAAACATTTGATCCTTTTTCCTGTTTCATTCTCAACTTGGTTTTTGAAAATCTTGAACATTTGAAAAGCTTCTGATTTATGCTTCAAGAAAAATATCCATGTCATTCTAGAATAGTCATCAATGCACAACATAAAATATTTGTCACCATTTATGCTTTGTGTTCTCATGGGTCCACATAAATCGGTGTGTATTAGTTCCAAAGGTTTGCTTGTGTAGTACTCTTTTGTTTTGAATGTGACTCTAGTTTGCTTCCCCTTTTGGCATGAAGCACAAATGTTGTTTGCGGGTTTGTTGATGGTGGGAATATCTCTCACTGCCCTTTTTGAGATGATTTTTACTAGATTATCAAAAGCTGATATGACCGAGTCTCTTGTGCCACAACCAATTTTCTTCTTCTGTCCAATAAAACAAGCTCCTTCTGAAGTCTCTAAGAGCGTGTACGAGGTTGCCAGATGTCCTTGATCCAGTTGCTATCAATTTTCCATTGTTTGTTTTTTGACTTCACAACCCTGCTTCTTAAAAACTACTTCATGACCTTTATCACAAATCTGACTTACGCTCAACAAGTTATGTTTCAAACCATCCACAAACAAAACTTCTTCTGACTTAATTTTTCGATTACTAAGTTTAACTGAACCTTTGCCAACTATCTTAGCTCCATCATTATTTCCAAACTTTACTGAACCACCTTCATATTTCTGTAACTTCTCAAATTTCTGTTTGTCACCTGTCATATGATTGGAACATCCACTATCAAGTATCCATGGTACACATTTATTACTGTGCTTTAAATGTTGTTTGTACGATTAAGGATTCCTTTTCTTCCTTAAGTCGCTCTTTTTCTTTCAACTCCATTTTGATAGTAGTTTTGGGCTCTTGTTTTGCCTTTCCCTTATCAATAGCTTGTGCATGTTTTCTAGGAAGTTTTATATTTTGTCTCATCCTAATTGGTTGAAATTTTCTTCCCTAAAACTGATTTGATGCAAATGTACTTCTACGAGTTTCTTGCAATGTGCCCAAAATTATGACGAGATATAGCATTCTACTTGTATAATTCATCGAGAGGAGAAAAAGCATTTCTACTTGGTGAAATTCCTTGGTCTTACATTATATTTGCGGTCTGAGATTTTATGTCCATAGCCATTGCATTTAAAACAGAAACCAAAAAAGGGATAATTGAACCTGGGTGATGGTCTTTGCCATGTTGTCGTAGGAGCCATAGGTCTTCTTCTCCTTTGATGTGTGACATTGGTGAATCCATCATTGTCAATTCTCCTTTCGTGCTTGACATTATTGCTTTCTTTTGTATGAGACGTTTTTCCTTGATCAACCTGTTTCTTATCTTCATTCTTTATGGATTCTACATTTCTGGCCTTTGATCCATTTGATGATTCTCCTTTGATGAAACCCAGACCAAATTTGATGCCTGCAGGCCTTTGGTCATTTATAATCTTATCCAGCTTCATAGAACTTTCTTCGCGTTTGTGATAGCAACTAATTTTGTGATTCATCCCTTCTATCTGCGTCCATAAACCAACATTCTCTTCTTCTAGTTTGCAGCAATAATCTATTTTCATGGTAATTTGTACTTCGAGATCTTCAGATATTTTCTTGTATTCTTCTATCTGTACTTTTAGACTGGTTATGATTTCATCTGCATCCTCAAGCCTTTTTGAAATTTTCTTATTCTTTTTCCTCTCTATTTTCAACTCTTCAAGTGCAGAGATCAACTCACCTTCTAGATCTACTTCAGCCTCGGGTTTTTCACCACATACTTTAGAATTCACTCCTTCTTCCTTTTCTGATTTTACTTCTTCAAAAGCCATGAAAAGAGCTTCACTTGTTTCCTCTTCAGAATCCTCATCGGAGCTGTCTTCTGATGAACTGGCATTCCTGGAGATGAAACTTCTCTTCTTGAAGTTGCTTTTTCTGAAATTCGTTTTCTTCTTCCAGTCACTTCTTTCTTGGTGCGATCCTTCATCATTTTTGTTCTTCTTATTAAGAGGACATTTAGACGCAAAATGCCCAACGTCTCCATAGTTGAAACATTTAAACGGTAGCTTTCCTCTGTATTTTCTGTTTCCCATTTTTAGTTTTTTAACAAAGTTTACTTCCGTTTCATCTGATGTCTCTTCTTCCTCGGACTCTTGTTTTGCATTTTTATTTTTAAGGGCTTTAAAAGCCGCTTCTCTGTCTGTGGGTTTAGATCTTCCTATCCTCATCTCATATGCAGTCAAAGAACCATACATCTCATCTATACTAAAATAATTTAGATTTTTAGCTTCTTCTATCGTTGAGACTTTAGAATCAAACCTTTGAGGAAGAGATCTTAATACCTTTTTCACGATGGCAGAGTCTTCAATATCCTCGTCGAGTCCTCTGATCGCATTAATGATTCCATTAACTCTCAGCATATATGCCTCAATGTTTTCATCGTCATTCATCTTTAAAGCTTCGAACTGAGCTCGATGTGTTTGTAGCTTGGCCTCTTTGATCTTATCGTCTCCTTCATGAATATTCCTTAGTTTGTCCCATATTTCTTTTGCCATTTTACAGCTCATGATCTTTACCAGTTCACTGTCTGCTAATCCGCACATGAGAGCATTCTTTGCTTTTGAGTTATTTTCAAACAGTTTCTTTTTGTCAGCCTCTTTTGGAGGATTGATGGGTATTGTGTATCCACTAACTACTGAATCCCAGATGTCGTATCCCAAAGCACAGAGATATGTCTGCATCCTGATTCTCTAGAACGCGTAATTAGATCCATCAAACAATGGTGCTTTGTTCGATGAGAAGCCTTCACCACCTGCCATTGTGTTACTTCCAAGATCACCCTAGCCGGTTAAGCTTGTACAGGAACTTAGCTCTGATACCAATTGTTAGTCTTACAATGACATTGAGAGGGGGGGTGAATCAGTGTAGCTCTTTAAACTTGAATTTACAGCTCTTAAAACCGTAGTAATTAAAACTTATTACTAGATACAGCTAGTATAACACAAGAGCATCACACAACACAAGATTTAACGAGGTTCACCAATGTGGCTACTCCTCAAAAATTGACTGCTTGGACTACCATCCAAATCTAGCCTTTTCAAAGCACCAACTTTACAATCAATTTACCAGCACCCTACTGGAAGGAGCACCAACCCCTGATGCCAAGCATCAACTTGGACTTCAATTCTGAATCTATAAGTTTGATAGTAAGATACCTTTGCTTTTGTAAGACCCTGACTGGTCTTTTTCACCTTTGCATTCTCTGAGCACTCTGCTTTCTCTGCACAATCACAGCAGCACCTGGTCGAGCTTCAACCTCTTTCACTCTCTGCACACTCTACACTCTCTATGCAATCACTTCGCACACTCTGCTTCGTTACAGTCGAACTTCACGACCGTCTTCTCCCTTCTTCGCACTCTGCTTTCTCTACGAATTTTGCACTTAGCACGATTCGACACAACTTGCTCTCTGCGCACAATGACCGCATTCCACACACATTCCACATACCCAATTCTCCAAACAACCCTCCTTTTATAACAACATTTTCATGATGAAAACCCTAATCTTAGTCGGTTGTAAACCCTAATCTTAGTCGGCTTTCATAACAACTGTAAACCCTAATTTTAGTCGGCTGTCATCGGACTTCGTCGGCTTCAACTTAACCATGAAAATGCAACATGTCGCGATATCGCGACACTTTTTCTTTCTCTCTCTTTTTCCTTGCTTTGGCCCCCAAAAATACATGTCGCGATATCGCGACACTTTTTCTTTCTCTCTCTTTCTCTTTGCATCGGACCGCGAAAATGCTACATGTCGCGATATCGTGACACTTTTTCTCCTTACGCTTTCTCTTTGCTTTGGCCCCCAAAAATACAACATGTCACGATATCGTGACACTTTTTCTCCTTACGCTTTTTCTTTGCTTCGGCCCCGAAAATACATGTCGCGATATCGTGACACTTTTCTCCTTACGCTTTCTCTTTGCTTCGGCCCCGAAAATACAACATGTCGTGATATCGTGACACTTTTCTCCTTGCACTTTCTCTTTGCTTCGGTCATGAAAATACAACATGTCGCGATATCGCGACACTTTTTCTCCTTGCATTTTCTCTTCTCTTTGGCCGTGAAAATGCAACATGTCGCGATATCGCGACACTTTTTCTCCTTGCATTTTCTCTTCTCTTCTGGCCGTGAAAATGCAACATGTCGTGAAATCGTGACACTTTTCCAACTTACTTTCTCTCTCCTATTTTAGTCGTGAAAATGCGACATGTCGTGAAATCGTGACACTTTTCTTACTTGTTCTCTTTCTTCAAATTTGTCATGAAATCGTGACACTTTTTCTTGCTCTTCCAACATGTCATGAAATCGTGACAGTTTTTCCACTTGCCTTTTTCTCTTCCAACATGTCACGAAATCGTGACAGTTTTTCCTGCTCTTTCTCTCTCTTCCAATATGTCGTGAAATCGTGACAATTTTTCTTGTTTGCTGTATATGTCGCGATATCGCGACACTTTTCTTACTTGTCTTTTTCTTTGATCTTTTGCATATGGGCCACTTCGGTCTTCTTGGAAAATCACTGTACATACTCCGAATAACCTTTGAACTCCTATCTTTTGCATCTGAATAGCTTTTGAACTTTCTGTCCACTGCATCAACAGATCTATCTGACTGTGTTGACAACAATGAAAATACTGTTGCTGCACCTTGCTCAACATGCCCTAGATTTGACCTTTCAACATCGAGATCCACAACGTCTTCCTCCATTCAGTGGTATCACGAAGTGTTTAATTCGGCGTTGCTACACTGCTGCTCCATTCCTTCCTTGCTTTCTGCATGCTGACGTATGCTCCATCTCATGTTGTTTGTGTTGTTGATGTGTTGTGCTTCTCCCATGCTGTCAGTCATCCGAACAAGTCAGACATTGTATTCTCCTCCCACACTAACATGTGCTCCTCCCATGCTGTCTGCTGTCATTCGATCAAGTCAGGCTGTATTGTCCACCTTGATTTGGGAGTGATTGTGCTAGTCCGCCTTTCCTAGCCATTGGGGCATTTGATCGTTGGTCAAAATAACGACCTCTCATGATGAACAACGGGCAACACAACAAGAACAAATGGCAGCACAACAAGAACAAATGGCAGCACAACAAGCACAAATGGCACAAATGGCTGCCATATTGCAAAATCTACAAGGTTCTTCAAATTCTTCCCGTTCGAAGTGTGATGTGAAATTATATGAAGGCTCACGAGATCCTGATGTCCTCCAAAGCTGGATTCTTGACATGGAGACTTGGTTCGAGTACCATCAGACATCGGATACAACAAAAGTTCCAATTGCAAAGTGCATAATTTCTAACATAGCCAAGGTTCTCATAGCCAATAGAAAAATTGGTACATGGGAGGAGATGGTAAAAATTTTAAAGGCTTATTTTTATCCATCAAATTATGAGGATGACTTACTGAATCAATGGCTACGCCTTCATCAAGGAAAGAAAGAATCAATGCAGGATTTTATCCATCACTTCAATCGCCTTCGAGTTTTACTTGGGATCTTCGATTCTGATGCGGTCTTGATTGCCAAGTTTAAAAGTGGTCTTCTAGCCCACTTTTACAGGGAAGTCAAATACACTGTTTGCATTACATTGGACGATGTTTTCAAACATGCCCTTTTAGCCGAAGAGAAGTTCATTGCACAACATCGGGAGTCTCGCTACTCGGGTGCATCTATAGAGGATGGGTACAAGAATCAGGTTGATAGAAAGAGATCTCCTAATTTTTCTTCTTCTGTTAATCCCACTTCTTATGCATCCCTTGCTTCTAAAAATTCTTCTTCTTCTTCTTCATTTTCTCATGCTCCAAACAAGAAATTTTGTAACTATTGTAAGAGGCAAGGCCATGATAAAACTCAATGCCCACAATTACAGAAAAAGAAGAATATTTTTGTATAGTCCGATGAGGGGACTTGTGATAACCCCATCGAGACTTCTGGTGAAGAAGAAATTTATGAAGAGTTGAGAGGGCAACTCAATAATGTAACACTCATGAATCACCATTCTCGAGTTGGTGACCATGACCACTTGTTCGTCACTCGGGCTCACTTGCTCCATAACTTTGCAGTTGATTGTATAATCGACAATGGATCGCAGAAGAATCTGATTGCGCAGTCCATTGTCGATAAGCTTAAGCTCCCTACTTCAAAACATCCTCGCCCATACTCTCTTGGGTGGAAGGACAACACAAACACATCAAAAATAACACACACATGCACCCTGGCTTTTGCATTTGGTACCAAATTTAGAGATGCAGTAACATGTGATGTCACACCGATGGATTGCTGTGGGTTACTTCTCGACAAACCATATCAATATGATAGGAGAGCAACATATGATGCATATAAAAATACATATACACTGCAAAAATATCACAAACATTTTCTCATTAAAAGCACTCCAATATCTGCAAAGCAATCAAACAATCTTTTGCTTACTTGCCGCCAAGCTAGAAAATCCAGTAATAATGCTCAAGCACTTGCACTTATTTTCATTCGTCCAAAAGAACAACAAGCAACAGATAAAGGGCAAAAACACACCATTTCTTTTCAAGTCAACAATTCCAAAGTAAAAAGAATACTACAGAAATATGAAAGTGTGTTTCAGGAACCCACTTCTTTACCACCGAAAAGAACAATTAATCATGCAATTGAGATCATTCCAGCAACACCTCTTCCAAATGTTCCAATGTACAGGCAATCCATTATACAATATGATGAAATTAAAAAACAATTGCAAGAATTATTGGATAAGGGATTCATAAAGCACAACACCTCTCCTTGTGCCTCACCAATTCTGCTTGTTCTAAAAAAAGATGGTACTTGGAGATTCTGCATTGATTTTAGGGCACTCAATAAAATAACAATAAAAAACAGGTATCCACTTCCTCGGATTGATGACTTATTAGATCAACTACAAGGGGCTAAATTCTTCAGCAAACTTGATCTTAAGAGTGGCTATCATCAAGTTCGAATTCAAGCAGAGGATACATGGAAAACAACTTTCAAAACAAATATGGGACTGTTTGAATGGTTAGTTATGCCATTCGGTCTCACCAATGCTCCAACTACATTTATGAGGCTCATGAATGAAGTATTCCATGATTGTCTTGATCAATATGTAATAATTTATCTTGATGATATCTTGATATTTTCCAAGACTTGGGCCGAACATTTACAACATTTGGAGCATGTTCTAGCCACCCTTCGCAAGAACCAGTTATTTGCCAGCTTGAACAAGTGCTCATTTGCCCAAACATCAATTTCATACCTTGGTTTCATCATAAATCCTGACGGTATCCAGGTTGACCCTGTCAAAGTAGAAGTATTACTCAAATGGCCTGCTCCCACAAATATCACTGAACTCAAAAGTTTTCTTGGCCTTGCTAACTTCTACCGTAAATTTATTTTAGGGTACTCAAACATTGTTGCTCCATTGCATTCATTGACGAAAGCCAAATCTATTTTTCATTGGACAAATACCCACAATCAAGCTTTTGCCGATCTCAAAGATAAGCTTTGCTCCGCTCCTATCTTAGCCATTCCTGATCTTCGACAACCCTTCGAAATAGAAACTGATGCCTCTCAATTTGCTCTCGATGCTGTTCTCAAACAAAATGGACATCCCGTTGCTTATCATTCTGAGTCATTCTCTACAACAAAACAAAATTACTCCACTTATGATAAGGAACTCTATGCCTTAGTCCAAGCTATAAAATATTGGTGTCACTACCTTCTTGGTAAAGAAACTATTGTTCACACAGATCATTTACCCTTGCAGTTTCTTCAATCACAAACAAAAATCCAAGAAGCACGCCACATGAAATGGGCCTCCTATCTACAACAGTTTCATATAGTCATCAAATACAAGAAGGGTAGTCAAAATTTTATTGCCGATTGCCTCAGCCGTCCTCCATCAGCCACAACCCTAACCATTGTCACCCCTCTCCCTTTAGCTTTCCCTTGGCCCCCGAGCCCCCTTTTTCCCTAGTTTATCACAAATTACCACCTCCCTCCCCCTCCAATTTAAGTCCCTTTGAGGATTTCCATCTCAAGGAGGGGTTGCTTTACCGTCTTGATAAGCTTTGTGTCCCTACTCCGAGCAGACCATCCCTTCTAAGAGAGGCTCATTCCACACTCTATGGTGGTCATTTCGGCAAACATAAGACACTTCACCATCTGCAACGATTCTTTTATTGGCCTCACATGCAGAGAGATGTTCTCAAGTATTTAAAACAATGTGTCCCATGTAGTCGGTCTAAGTCATCCAACCGTAGGCTTGGTCTCAGTATGCCCTTACCTATCGCCTCCCATCCTTGGGAAAGTATATCTATGGATCTTGTCAGTGGTTTTCCCATGACCGTCTATCAACATGATTGTGTCTTTGTCATAGTCGATCATTTTAGTAAGATGGCTAAGTTCATTCCATGTCGAAAAACAAGTTCTGCTGCAGACTTAGCCAAATTGTTCTTTGATGTCATCTGGTGATATTTTGGTCTTCCCACAAGTATTGTGTCCGATCGTGATTCCCGTTTTGTCGGTCATTTTTGGAGGTCCTTGTGGAAACTATTAGGTGTGTCCCTTAATTTTTCCACAACATTTCATCCTCAGTCTGATGGTCAAACATAAGTCATCAATCGTACACTTGTCCAGAGTCTTCGAGTCTACCACCATACGTCACCAGCCAAGTGGGATCTCAGTCTAACTCATATTGAGCATGCATATAATAGAGCAGTCCATACGTCCACTGGTCATAGTCCTTTTGAGGTATGTCTAGGGTTTCAACCTGTCGCTCCATATGAGTTACCCTTGGCTCTTCCATCTCCAATCACAGTACACATGCAACATGAACAAGAGAAAGCACAATCCTTCATCCAGCATCTGCAACAACTATAGTCCAAGGTTGTACACATCCTGCAACAGACACAGAAGCAACAAAAATAGGCTATGGATCGCCACCATGTTCCACACTCCTTTTAGATAGGTGATCGAGTTTGGTTGTACCTTGATCGTAAGAGATTTCCAGAGAAGGCACACAACAAGATCAAACCTCTCCGCTATGGGCCTTACACAATCATTCAACAACTATCCAAGAATGCATTCAGATTGGATCTTCCAACACACCTGGGTATTCATGATGTTGTCAATGTTGATCTACTCCATCCATATCATGAGTCCACGCTAGAGAGCCCACCGACCATTAGTCATCCATCAAATGTTGTTCCTGATTTCCAACTTCCATTGGAGGAGGACCGTCTATTCGACACCAGGACTCGCCACACTCGACAGGGTTCTTCAACTTCGTATCTGGTTGCACGACGTGGAGAGCTTCCTCACCAGGCTAAGTGGATCACTTCAGCATAGTTGGCTCAAGATTTTCCATCCCTTTTAGATGCATTGGAGACCAATGCTTCTAGGGTGGGGAGGAATGATAGGGATTGATATTCCATATCATCCCTATTCACACGGATCAAGTGTAACAACATTTAATAAGCACACGGATTGGTGCATTTAATTCCACTTTGTAAAGGTAGACATGCCTATAAATATGTTTTTGGTATGCAATACAAATCAGTTTTTCATTGTGCTCATTCTTGCTTCGAGTTTTTGAGTGTTGTTTCCACATCAGCGTGGGACTGTGTGAAGGGCTGGGTGTGTGGTGGTTGTGTGTTAAATTCCCTATTGATAAGCATAGCTCTCGAATTTAAGAGGGGTCATTGTTGGGAGGAGATTGCTCAGCCCTGTGCGTTGGTGGTAGGGGTAATCAAATAAAAAAATATTTACTAACTAATTTATAAAGTATTTTTAATTAGTTTTATGGAATTTTGCCCACTTTCACTTGTATTATAGTATAATCCCATGGATTATGGTATTATAATTGATAGGTGTATATATGTCTTCAAATATTTGAATTAAATTTACTTATAACCCTTAATAATTAATTTATAAATTATTTCTTAGAAATTAAAAATTCACTTTTTATTCTTTAATTATCAAAATTTATGGTATTATAATTGATAGGTGTATATATATGGCTGTGAAGTTTGGGGCCCTAGCCTCAGACAGTTGGTTTGGTCTCATATCGAAAGGGTCCTCATCTCAATGTTGTCCAAGTTCATTCGTTCCAAAATAATTGTTCCACGTACCATCATTCTAGCTGAGTTTGGTGCTCGTCCATTGCTTACAACAACAATATTTCTTGTTGTCTCTTTACTGCGTAGATTTCATTAGATGCCGGACAAGAGAAGATATCCATATTTAGCACTACAATCCTCAAGACAGTTGGCAAATCAAGGGGTCAAGAATTGCTGGTATGCTCAAACTACTACTTTACTTCAATCTCTTGGCCTAGACATCATGAGACCTCGTCCTACTAAAGCATCAATCAATGCACCATACTCCAATAAGGATATTCGAGATGAGATTTACTCAGCATATATTAAAACTACTTGGAATGATCCAAAGGAACCTCTTTCACCAAAACTGCTCCATTACTCTCACTTTTATCTCCAACTAGAGAATGGATTGATCACTACAAAATATAACTTGATACATATGTCACACAACCTCAGGTTTCCTCTAGCTCAGCTACGAGTTTACTACCACCAACTACGTATTAAGACAGATCATCACCTTCCTAGAGATCAACGTATTTGTAGATTGTGCAGTCTTGATGTGGAATCCCAAGAGCATTGTATTTTCACCTATCCTGTCTACTACGAGATACGAGGTAGATATTATTGCTTATTCAGAGACACCCATACACTAAAATCTTGGATTAATTATGAAGAGCAGAGATGCATTGCCCTTTTCATCCGAGAATTATTCAATCTCAGGAAAGTACTACTTAGTAACAATTTGTAAAAGATAACAGGATCCCGACTTATCACTTCATTCTTCCAGCCTCCAAAGGCCACGACCAAGAAGTGCCAGGGTGATCACAAAGATACAACAAGATCAACTCGTCATCGACTCCAACAAAGAACATCTACGACCACATCCAACTCTTATATCACTCACTTCTCTTCAGCCTTGAATGTTGGGAGTACTCCTTGATCCACAGATCTTGTATATCATATGTCATTCTGTTTACTATTTTCTTACTTTATTTTCTCTGGAGCTGCATTAGGCACTCCCGTTGCTTTGTATATGTCTTACTTTACAGTCCTATTGACCTCTTTTGGTCATCGATGGACATTAATACAAATTCAAATTCAAATTTATAACCCTTAATAATTAATTTATAAATTATTTCTTAGATATTAAAATTTTCAATTTTTATTCTTTAATTATCAAAATTTGTAAGCTTTTATGGAATTTTGCCCACTTTCACTTGTATTATATCATAATCCCATAATAAGTGTGTATATATGTCTTGAAATATTTAAATTATTATTATTTTTAAGCGAAAAACCCTTGCGGGGCCGTCGTCTTGGTCTGAGAGACCACGAACAAGGGTTCTACACCGTCAAAGTCACTCGGGAGTCGCACCCGACCCTACCGGCACCAACATTATCAATTGGATTTTAAATACCCAATTCAGCTTTTTGATAGGGTGGAGATTTGAACTTGGACTTTCCTTGGAGGATTGCCCTCTCCTCTCCAACTCACCTACAACACGAGTGATTTAAATTAAATCTACTTATAACCTTTAATAATTAATTTATAAATTATTTCTTAGATTTTTTTATTTTTATTTTTTTAATTTTTTGATACATAGAGGAATTGACAACTACTTTTCCTTTTTAAATAACTGGTCACAAAATTAAATCACATTGCCTCTCTTTTATTTTTCTTATTAAAAAATATTTAACCTGTTAAAAGTAAAAATAAAATATTTTTCAGGCTGAGTTGAGAGGTACTTCGACGGCAGGGCGACGTTTTACTATTTTCTCTCATTTTCTTTAATATATATTTTGAATTACACGTACATGTAGACTTGAGACTGAAGGAAACTGTCACGTATGTATCATCGGACTCGAATCTTTAATCTTGTTACAGGAGCGTTGACTTTCTATATCTTTACAGTAGCCATGAATCTTTAGAACTCTTTACCGAGTGTATTGAAGGGACTTTGAATTCTTATTTTTAATTTTAAAATAAAATAAATTAAAGAAAATTGAATATTGAAAAAGTCTTATTTTTAATTTTAAAATAAAATAAATTAAAGAAAATTGAATATTGAAAAGATATTAAAAAAAATTAATTAAAAGAGAGTCGAACCTTAATATTTAATTGATGTTGTAGCATACAGGTGTTCAACCCTGTGAGTTGGTGATAGGGGTAACCAAATAAAAAAATATTTACTAACTAATTTATAAAGTATTTTTAGTTAGTTATATGGAATTTCACCCACTTTCACTTGTATTATATTGTCTTGAAAGATTTAAATTAAATCTACTTATAGCTTTTAATAATCAATTTATAAATTACTTTTTAGAAATAAAAAATTTCACTTTTTATTCTTTAATTATCAAAATTTGTAAGCTTTTATGAATTTTGCCCACTTGTATTATATCATAATATTATATCATAATCCCATGCATTAGGGTATTATAATTGATAGGTGTATATATGTTTTCAAAAATTTGAATTAAATCTACTTATAACCTTTAATAATTAATTTATAAATTATTTCTTAGAAATTAAAAAATTCACTTTTTATTCTTTAATTATCAAAATTTATAAGCTTTTATTAAAAAATATTTAACCTTTTAAAGTAAAAAAATATATTCACTAACTAATTTATAAAGTATTTTTAATTAGTTCTACGGAATTTTATCCACTTTCACTTGTATTATATCATAATCCCATGCATTATGGTATTATAATTGATAGGTGTGCATATATTGTCTTGAAAGATTTGAATTAAATCTACTTAAAACCTTTTTAAATTAATTTATAACTTTTTTCAAGGTTCAAACTATGGGCGTGGGTGTGAGGGGGTGGGTGGGGAATATGGTATTATAATTGATAGGTGTGCATATATTGTCTTGAAAGATTTGAATTAAATCTTTTTTTTTAAATAAAGGGGTAAAAATTTATTGATAAAAAGTCTGGATTACAAAGTACAGATGAGCCCCCACCCAGGACTCAAATAAGCAACAAGACAGGCTAAATCACCAGACAAGGTCCACTCCCAAAGAAAACAAAAAAAAAACAAACCACATTAAGTCTGAACATCCTTATGGATCAACTCCCGTAGGTGTTGAGAATCCCCAGACGGGAGACTCTCCCAGTTATCAATACTCTGTCCTGAATAAAAACCACATCCGGAGAATGAACACGAATCAAATCACAAACAACTTTTTGTCTGGGGATGTTGTTCAACCCCCTTACATTCCATGAAAGTATAATCATTTTTGGGGGTTATAAAAATGGAAGTCCAATGTTCTCACCAAACCTGACTCTACCAAAGTCTCCCCCATTAACTTAATTTTATCCTGGTCTTTCTTCCGACCCACCTTCATATTCTTATCTGAAGCATTTTTTTAAATTATTTTATGCTGCAATCCAAGCACCGTAGGAGTTTTACGATCAATGGATGATCGCATCGGTTACTGGGTAGGAGAGGGCACATCTAAATCTGTGCCATTTTTTAAGATAACTTCACTTCCGGGGCTAGGGCCAACCATATCACCTATACTCGAAACCAAAGCCCTTTGTTCTTCATTTAAACCCACATGTCTGGTTCCCTTGGTTCCACCTAATGAAGAGACAAGCCGATTTGGTCCTATTATATCTATAACGAGTAGCGATGTTTCAGGTATCTCCACGCACTGATCAAGATTCTCTAGAATTTCAAAACGATTGAGCTGAGCATCTGGTTGGTTATCCTTAATGTCTCTTTTTGCCTTTCTTCCTTTATTTCAAGGTTTTACCATAAAAAAGCCTTCCTTATCCTGATCCCCCTCCTTTATCGGGGCTTTTCCTTTATCCATATTTTGTACGACTTGAGAGGGCCCGGGATTTGAATCCACGGGTAGGACAAACTTAGGGCATTTTCTTTGTAAGTGGCCATATTCATGGCAAATCCGGCAACGAAATGGAAGAGCTTCATAGTCAAGTTTTTGAACCCATGTGGTTGATCCGAATCGTATTTCAATAGAATCCGGAATAGGATTGTTTAAATCAATTTCAACACAGATACGGGCAACAAAGATTACCTTTTTATCCAGCGTACGTCCTGACGGCCCAACCGGCTTCCCAAGTAGAAGGGCAATCATATGCAAGATGTCATTTCTCCAAAATCCCAAGGGGAGCCACGAAAGCCGAACCCACACCGAAACCCGTGACAACCGCTCCTCTGATGGGTTGAAACCCACATGCCAGGGTTTAAGAAAGAGTCCCGCTTGGTTACAGAAATAGGGACCTCCTTCAAATGCTTTGTTACGATCCGCAAGACAAGAAAAAACCACCATAAAATAGTTGTTTGCACTCAGCATCACCTCCACATCACCTTCAGGGTTCCAAGTCTTCCTAATATTTAAATATATATATATATATATATATATATATATATATATATATATATTTTTTTTTTTAATTTTGTTTACACTCTAATAAAAAGTCGTTATATGGTGAAAACTTGAAGATAAACTTAAGACATACAAATATATGTAGCATAATTTTGGATGTCGTTTAATACAAGTCACAACTCGAAGGGATTTGCTCTGCTTTCACTCTGCCACGCAAGGACATATTTAATTTAATTTAATTTATAGGAGAATCAAAGTAGGCTTTTTTAAGTGTAATATTTTAAATCAAGTAAATGAAAATTTAGTTATATACAACTCAAAAGATTTATAAAAATTGAAAATTTAATTTTTTTCATCAAAACTAAAACAATTTCCCTTGATTGTTGCTACATAATTAACCAACGTTCCACTTTAATTTTTTATTTTAAATTTAATTTAAGGCTGTTATGAAGCCTACTTGTATTCTTACGTGTATATAATTATAATAATTTAATTAACATATAAAATAATGTTAAATCTAATAAATCTAACTTGAAAGCTAACTATCCATCATTCAATTAAATACCAAATAATTAGTGTATATATAAAATAATTATAAATAATATATAATTTATAATCTATAATTTGTGTATGAAAAATGTTGGTGTTAAATCTAGCTGAAACTGACAAATGATAGATGGCCTAGGGCAGCTAGGGACGAAGAGTTGCATAGGCGAAAGAATACATAGATGAAACAAAATCAGAAATGGATGAAACGTTGGGAAATCAACATAAATGAATGCCCAAATGTCAACAAAGACATAAAAAATTATGTGAATGAAAAGTTCGAAATGGAATGTGGAAAAATGCAAGCAGGAAAAGATAATATTATATTGTAAATTTTAACCCAACGTATGACCACAAGGAAAAAGCGTATATAGGTGCTGAAATCAAGTGGAAGGAAAAAATACTCATTGCTCAGATATGGACTAGCTCTCATAGGCTTAGATGTGAAACATGAAGATGGACAACGCCCAAAGAACAATGAGAAGAAAGGATATGTACTCTATGCAGCACAGGGGCAGTAGAGACAAAGGAACACTTCATTTATAAATGCCCTAGTTTTTCAGATATCCGTGACAAATACAAAAAAAACACTTAGGAACGATTTTATGACAGATTTATTTGAAGACAGTAAAATAAAAAAAGTTGGGGAATTGCTAACACAAATCAGCAGGAGAAGGAACAACCTTCTCAAAGATACTAAAGATCATATGATATGATTTGAGTAATTGTACTTCCATATTTAAAATCCCAAAGACCATATTTAAATGTCGGCAAACATAATTAAAATCTTTCATTTCATTTCATCACTTTGGCATAATCATGGGTTAAAGGAGCCCCTCCACCCCCAAACGAAACAAATAGTTTTTGCATGAGAAACACTCAAGCCGTCCTCCGCACCCACCAAAAGTAAATAATATTGAATTTTTTCCTATTATTTTTTTTATTAGTAAAATACAAGAGGTATAAAATCATTAATTAAAATAGTAAAGTTATGTATACAAAAATTATCTATGTGAAATATAGTTAGCTATAAGGATATTATAATTAATTTTTTTATTTTTTTTTCAAAAATAATTATTTTAGATTATTATATAGATCATATTTTATTTAAAAATATATATTTTTATACCTTTAAGTTATAAAGATAACAATTTAATATAGATTACAAATATATAACAAAATAACATTTTTAGTAGACAACCATATTACCCAACATAAACAAGAATACATTAATAATATAATAAAACTAGAAAGTGGAAATAATAAACAGAAAGTAGATTGCGAAATTCCAATGTCATATAGCTCTATAGTAGCACGAGGAAGGAATGCCGTTTGTTGTATGAGAAATAATGATTTTCCATCATGAATGTATCTTATCATGTGATTGTTCCTATGAATGAGCCATGTAATAACTTCAAAGATTGAAAGTGCTATCATAGAAGAAAACATATATATACTATGGATTTAGACAATCAAGGTGCATATTGCTTGGCAACCTTGGATGGGATAAGGTTAACCTTGAGGCGAGTTAGTCTTAGAAGCCCTTAAAACTCCTTTCCTATCTCTCATCAACCTTAAATATCTACATTTTCTTTTTTATACCTTTATTATAGCTCATGATTGTAAACTCACTAAAACTCCTTGTAAAAATGCTATCATCAAAACTAAGACAAAGTGGCCCAATAACTCAAAATAAAAAATTATTGGGTCCAATTAAACAATTTCTTGTATTTTACTCATTTTTTACTTTTGACCACCACATGCGCATCTATATTAGGTTAACACTATCATCCAAAATGAGTTTAAATGTCAAATGAGAATAAACAGAGTAACTTGAGGTCATTAACATCATGTTGAAATTTGTGTAATCTGATCTAATTGAGGCAAAGGCCAAAGGTGTGACGTGGATCTTATGAGCATCATTTATATAACTTAAAGGCATATGATTATGTAAGCCTATGGGCATTCTTCATTTATGCAAGCCTACGAGCCTCTTTCATATTTCACTTTTAGTGATGTTAGTTAATCCATCTTTATGGATAACCTCATTTAAAGGGTAATTTATTATTTTTTTATTGTAAGGTTAACCTCAAGGTTAATTTAATGACAACCTGAGGTTAACCTCTCATTGAGGATTTGGTATCACTATAAATACCCTTCAAAGAGGATCCATTTGTATTATAAGGATGAATAAAATATGGTATATTATGGTATGAATCATGAGCGACCGATGGTTCCCTTCACATCGGGTCAACAATAAGGAGTCAAACTAGGTTTGGTGGGAGAAACCCTTGTGGTTTGAACCTTGTGCTTGCCAGTTACTAAAAATAGTGTGGTTGTGACCAACTATCCTATGTAACAAAAAAATGGTATATTGTGGTGCCCTGGGCAACCATCTTCCAATTCTTATCGTCTCCTTTCGTCTATTTTTTGTCATTTACTATTGTTATCATATAATAGCCTCTTCTACTTTTTGATATATGATTGCGATGAATGCATGTTTTGGAAGGTTTGGAAAATATTACAAATTCATACACATCAATCCAGTCCAATTAGCTCGTAAATCTAGATTATGTAGTCAAATAGCACATAGGATTTCTTCTACCAAAATCCCCTTTCACCCATGTGCTAGTTTTTCCTTCCAATTTTATGCACTAATTCCAGTTTTCCACTTGGAGTCCTTTACAAATTCCCTATACTTCTCTTCCATATGAACATCCTTCTTTCCATTAAGTTCTCACTTTCTTTAAGGTCAAGATGGGGCTCAATACCAAGCATCTAAGGGATCATTTCATCAAAATATTTTAGGGAGAAAATATGGATTCGAATCACCAAGGTAAGCATAAACATCATAAATATAAATATCTCAAGGTTAGTATCCCAGAGGTTTCTATAAATCTCTCTCACCTTTTTAATTAATTTATATTACAAGTATTCTTTTTTTTGTGGAAAACATCCCAGAAGGGATGCCACTTTTGGGTAAGACCCAAGGAGGCAGGGGTATCTATTCCGCAAAAATCGTCCAGGGCTCGCACCTGGTCTACCACCTTTGACATACTCAAGGAGCAAACAAACACACAATAAGATTTAAAAAATAAAAATAAATAAAAATAAAAATAAAAATAATAAAATAAAATAAAAAACATGCTCCTTGAGTGTGTCGAAAAGATAAAGCACAACCAAACACACACACACAATAAGATAAAAAAACACAACACAAACCACATAGAAAAAACACAAGAACAACATAACAAAACACAAACAAGACAAAAACAACAGAACTCTACAAAGACATAACCAACAAAAACATGAAAACCAAAAACAACCAAATCTTAAAAAATTAAAAAATAAAAATAAAAACAAACAATAAACAATAAACAAAAACAAAAAATATAGAAAACACTCACACACAAAAAAACGAATTAACACAAACATACATAAACACAATAACAAGAACAACAAAAACACAAGGACAATAACAAAAAATATAAAACAACACAAAACAAAAACATAAGAACAACAAAAAGCAACACAAAAAACACAAAAACAAAACAAAACAAAAAAACACACACACCTCAAAAAACTAAACAAAAAAATAAAAAAGAAAAAAGAAAAAAATTGAACACAACAATGACCTTTCTAGACCAAAATACTTTTAAGGCAAGAATCAACAGAGGAAACAAAAGAAAGAATAGTTTGATCTAGGGAACTAAAATACCCTGATCGAACCAAAGAGAAGCAAAAAAAAACAAGAAGAAACTAGGTACCTCTAGAACTGAAGCCATCTAAAGAAATGATAGAAATAAGAGTTTCCCTTATTTGTGAAGCCCACCATCAAGGAGGGTGGCCATAGCAAGTAAGATCACTTTTGTCCAAAGCCCAATTAGCTAAAGCATCAACACTCTTGTTTTGATCTTTGACCACATGATTGTAATCATCTTTCAAAAATCCCATCTGGATTAATTCAATCTTCTCAATAATTCTTTTTATTCTCCAATCAATCTTATAATTCTTAGGAGTCTTCAAAAGATTAATCATGAGTTGAGATTCGGACTCAACTAGCACCTTTTCCCATCCAACCTTAGTAGCCTCTTGAAGGCCTTTGAGGATACCATACCCCTCAACAAGGTTATTGGAAAGAATACTCAAATTCTCAACAAAAGTAAAAACCAGGGAGCCATATGAAAGTCTACCAATTCCTCCTGCACTAGCTTTTCTAGGGTTCCCTCTAGAGGCTGCATCAGTATTGACTTTTCCAAAATCCTTAGGAGGAGGTTGCCAATTTCTTGTCCTATCCATTTTACAATTACTCACATTCCCTTTAAGTTGGTTACCCTTAGAAGATTTAATCTTCAATCTTTGCATCACTTGATCTCATCTTTGGTGGGAGTTTTGGGGGTGATTAAGGAGTTGTTGGACTAATTCAACTAAGTTGGCAATGGTCTTTTGCCAAATATAGTGAATATCCTTCCTATCTTGATTAAAAATTTGGTTGTTCCTTTCATTTTAGATATTCCAAAGTAGAATGGTAGAAACCATCCAAACTATCTGTCTACTAAAATGTTCAATACCCTCTTGATTATGCCAATCCCTCCAAAGTTGATCAAAAGTAAAAAAATTGGACCATTGTAAGCCAAGTAAAGTGGCCATTCTCCTCCATAGCTCAGAGGCTAAAGTACACTCAATAAAAATATGGCTGAGATTTTCTACATTCTCTCCATATATTTTACATCTAAAAGGGCCATGAAAACCATGCTTCATAAGTTGCTCACTAGTAAGCATCCTACAATGCAATAAAAACCAAGTAAAGAACCTCACCTTAGGCTAGAGCTTTTGAGCCCACAACTGAGAAAATATGTTAGATGATTGGTTGGGATTATTATGGCATAAGGTCAAATAACCTTGAGCAACTGAATACTCACCCTTAGTAGTGTTGTTCCATCCAAAACAATATTTTTCATGGGACCAAGAGAGAGATCTCATATGAAGGATGCCTTGGATAGCTTGTCTTTGCCTTTATAGGATTTGAATAGGTGACGGGGACCCGAGAAAATCACACGTAAAGCCTCACACGTCAACACTTGCTCATCTCGAAGCTTTCTTCATTAAAATCTAGAAATTACATGAAAACAGCCCGTAGGCTTACATTAACCAGCGCTCGGCTTGGTTCTTCTTCACTCACACTCTGCATGCAATCTTACCCGAATCCACCATCTCGACTAAAACATCAAACTGGGTTTTTATAGAGGCCCCGATCCTCTAAAGCATCAACTCCCATGCAAATGGGTTCACCAACCAGATTAATTACATTCACACAAAAATCGGGACACCAACCTGATTAAATTCCCGCACTCCGCACGGTCCCTGCCACTGCTGACTCGGTCAGAATACCCTGCACGTCCATCCTTTTCGTCTTTCGTGCTTCTTGGTATTTGTCCACCATTTACTGCACCCTGGGTGCCACGTGTCATCTTTGAACAGTCCCCAAAAATGCCGTTCTCGCCATCGCTTTCTCCTCCCGCGCCTTTTTCTCTCTCCGTCGTGATATCGCGACGTTCTGGCTTCTCTATGCCCTTTTTAATTTTTGGTCGCGATATCGCGACATGTCGCGATATCGCGACCGTTTCGCCGCTCACACCCCTGCTCTGAAAAATTGTCGCGACATCGCAACGTCGCGATATCGCGACCGTTCTGCCTTCCAGCCTCCCGCTTCGGTTTCTGTCGCGATATCATGATAGGTCGTGATATCGCGACCTTTGCCTTTGGTTGCCCTTCTTCCGCCTGTGCTGGTCGCGATTTCGTGACACTTTCGCTGCTCTGCTCCAACTCCGTCTTGACGTCGCAATTTCACGACGTCACGATTTCGCTACACAAACCTCCGCCTTCACCTTCGCCCTTCTGACGTCGCGATTTCATGACGTCGCGAAATCGCGACGTCATGATTTTGCTGCAACTTTTCTCCTCCGCTTTCGCCTCGCTGAGACGTCGCGATTTCGCAATGTCGCAAAATTGTGACGTCATGATTTCGCTACTATTTTTTGCCCCCGCATCTACCTTTGCTCTGTTGTCGCGATTTTGCGACAGTCGCGATTTCGCGACATGTCACAAAATCGCGGCCCCTTCTCTTGTAATTTCTCTCTCCTGAAAGCTGTGAACTTCCTCCTTGCCTTCTGCTTTCTCTTCTTCCGACTCTTCAGCACTGACTTTCCCGAATCTTGATGCCTCTGCATCAGATGCTGCTGGATGCTCCTACATCAGACACCCGACGTAAGTGGAGAAGTGATCTTCACTTTTGCTTGGTTTGGTTGCTGCCTCCTGCAACACTTCCAGACTTTTCTCTGCCTCAGCAGACTGTCCCAACCCCGTCTCCTGGTCCACACAACTTTTATCTTCTTTCAGATAGATTTTCTCATTGCTGCAAACTTCTGCTGCAGCCAGCTTCAACTCCTCCCCTTGCACAGAAAAATTTGTGCCTTCTTTCGGGCAGGTCCCGGTACTGCTGCACTCTTCTGCAGCCTTCTTCAACTTCTCCTCTTTCTTTCTCTGTCTTTCTTCCCACCTTCTTTGCCGCTCCTCTTGCTCCCGCAACTTTATTGCGAGCCATTCCTTTTGCAAGGCCTTCAACTGTTTTTGTAAAGCTAAAAATTCTTCCTCCGACACCATATCTTCCTTGCTGTCCCGTCTTCTTCGAGAATGCATTTTTCTTTCTCAGCTTTTCTCACAAAGCTCAACTGATCCCGGTGTAGCTGCCTCACGTCCGACGATCTGCTAACATGCTCAGGGATCCCAAAATCTCTCTTAGAACCCTCCCGCAGATCTTGGTGCAAACTGCCTCACGGCTGGCGATATGTTCACGCACTCAGGAACATTGGCTTTGATACCACTGATAGGGACTCAAGAAAATCACACGTAAAGCCTCACACGTCAACACTTGCTCATCTCGAAGCTTTCTTCATTAAAATCTAGAAATTACATGAAAACAGCCCACAGGCTTACATTAACCAGCGCTCGGCTTGGTTCTTCTTCACTCACACTCTGCGTGCAATCTTACCCGAATCCACCATCTCGACTAAAACATCAAACTGGGTTTTTATAGAGGCCTCGATCCTCTGAAGCATCAACTCCCGCGCAAATGGGTTCACCAACCCGATTAATTACATTCACACAAAAATCGGGACACCAACCCGATTAAATTTCCGCACTCCACACGGTCCCTGCCACTGCTGACTCGATCAGAATACCCTACGCGTCCCTCCTTTTCATCTTTCGCGCTTCTTGGTATTTGTCCGCAATTTACTGCACCCTGGGTGCCATGTGTCATCTTTGAACGGTCCTCGAAAATGCCGTTCCCGCCATCTCTTTCTCCTCCCGCGCCTTTTTCTCTCTCCGTCGCGATATCGCGACATGTCGTGATATCGCGATGTTCTGGCTTCTCTGCGCCCTTTTTCATTTTTGGTCGCGATATCGCGACATGTCGCGATATTGCGACCGTTTCGCCGCTCACACCCCTGCTCTAAAAATTATCGTGACATCGCGACGTCGCGACCGTTCTGCCTTCCAGCCTCCCGCTTCAGTTTCTGTAGCGATATTGCGATAGGTCGCGATATCGCGACCTTTGCCTTCAGCTGCCCTTCTTTCGCCTGCACTGGTCGCGATTTCATGACGTGTCACGAAATCATGACACTTCCGCTGCTCTGCTCCAACTCCGTCTTGACGTCACGATTTCGCGACATCGCAAAATCGCGACGTCGCGATTTCGCTACACAAACCTCCGCCTTCACCTTCGCCCTTCTGACGTCGCGATTTTGCGACGTCGCAAAATCGTGACGTCACGATTTTACGACGTCGCAAAATCATGACGTCACGATTTCATTGCAACTTTTCTCCTCCGCTTCCACCTCGCTAAGACATCGCGATTTTGCGACGTCGCGAAATCGCAACGTCGTGATTTCGCTACTGTTTTCTGCCCCCGCCTCTGCCTTTGCTCTGCTGTCGCGATTTCACGACATGTCGCGAAATCACGGCCCCTTCTCTTACATTTTCTCTCTCCTGCAAACTGTCTTCTGCTTTCTCTTCTTCCGACTCTTCAGCACTGACTTTCCCGAATCTTGATGCCTCTGCATCAGATGCTGCTGGATGCTCCTGCATCAATAGGCCAGTCCTCAATAGAGATTCAATATCTACCAACCTTTGAATTACCACTATCGTATCGACGATAATTAGCCACCTTTATCCAATTAGCTTGGTGAAGCTCCTCCATCCAAGGCCTCCAATCAAGAATTGTTCTCAGTATATTTAACACGAAAATTATTGGCCCAAAGAGCATTGGAATTATGCAACATCCTCTAATATAATTTGGCACCTAAAGCTTTGTTGTTATTAATAGAATATCAAAATCCTAACCCCCCTTCACTCTTAGGAAGACATAAAGTGTCCCATTTCACCAAGGCCCATTTTCTTTTCTCCTTAGTACCACTCCAGAGGAATCGATGATTGATTTGATCCAGTTTAGGAAGAACAACCTTTGGGATATTCAACACAGAAGAAACATAAATAGGAATAGCTTGAAGGACTGATTTTACCAAGGTGATTCTACCCCCAGAAGAAAGCCACTTGTTGGTTCACTTTCCATTTTTCTTCTTGACTTTGTCTAGCAAACAATTCCAATATATTTTTTTTTGCCTTTGAATATTGATGGGAATACCTAAATAAGTGATCAGAAGGGAGGTCTTATTATATCTTAATTTATCCAAGACCATGGATTCCTGCCTGGCAGAGCAGTGAAAGAAAATAACTTTAGATTTGTCTTCATTGATAAATTGCCTAGTATCCTTAGAAAAATAGCTAATGATTTGCTTAATATTAGAATCTTCCTTAACTGTAGCTTTACCTAAAAGAGCAGAGTTATCAAAAAATTAAAGATGAGAGATAGGTCTAGCTCCATGAGCAATGGTAACGCCCTCAAGGATTTTGTTTTCTCTCTTCTTGGTTATAGTCCTACCCAAGTATTCAACAAGAATGATGAATAAATAAGGGGATAACGGGTCACCTTGCCTAATACCTCTGGAAGCTGGGAACAACTGAGAAGGCCTGCCATTGATAAGAACTAAGTAGAAAACTAAAGAGATACATCCCATAA
Organism: Wollemia nobilis; assembly: GCA_028583015.1. NCBI lineage: Eukaryota > Viridiplantae > Streptophyta > Pinopsida > Araucariales > Araucariaceae > Wollemia > Wollemia nobilis. The sequence goes on along the minus strand of JAQPPZ010001036.1, from coordinate 1,383,445 downwards.
TCCAATCCATTCAATTATGAGAGAAACCAAATTGCCTCAAAACTTTGTTTAAGGAAGTGCCAATCCACTCTGTCATAAGCTTTGGATAAGTCTAACCGAATGAACATGGAAGGATATTTTTGAATATCCGTGGAATGGATGGCTTCCTGAGCAAGAACTATCTCATCTACTATTTGATGCCCTTCCACATAACCCCCTTGTTCAGGGAAATAATATTATGCAAAAGAGGCTTCAACCTTTCTACCATGATCTTAGTAATGATTTTGAGAAGAATATTACATAAAGAAATAGGTCTAAAAGCTGAGATATGATAAACCTATTGAGCTTTTGGAACAAGCGTAATATAAGTTTTATTGATAACATTCAAAATTTATTTGGCTTTCCTGGATTCTTCCACTATCTCTAATAAATCAGCATGAAGAATATCCCAGAACTCTTGGTAGAACTCAATGGGAAAACCATCAGGACCTGGGGTTTTCTATTTTTGCATTTAAAAAACTACTTGTTGAAGCTCATTGATAGTAACAGGAGCAGTCGAAATAGAGTTCTCCTCAGAAATGATAAGAGAAGGTATTGTTTGAAGAACATTTTGTTGAGAAGTCGAGTCAAGAGGAGTAGCAACAAAAATATTGGAAAAGTAATCGATAATAATAGAGTTCATGCTATCCCAAGTGTAGACAACATCTCTAGAATCTGATTTCAGGTAAGAAATAAAGTTATGATATCTTCGAGCTAGAAGATATTTATGGAAGAAATTTGTGTTTTGATCTCCTTCTTTGAGCCATTGAATTCTAGATTTTTGCTTCCATAAGAGTTCTCTTTTTCCCATTCCTCTAACTGAGTTGTGAGTTTAATTTCATCTGCACTTGTACTCTCTCTGAGGCCATCTAAATGGATTTTCTTATTCAAATTTTCAAGTTGAGCAATAACTTCATGTTTTTTTATGAACATCCCCAAACTCCTTCCAGTTCCAAATCTTGATTTTGGATTTAATGTATTGCAATATTTTGGCAAAATAGAAAATCTTAGTCCCATACCTAGGCTTACCTTCCTTCCATCATCGTTGCACGCGAGGTCTAAAGGAACTGTCTCTGAGTCACATTAATTGAAAATGAAAAAGAGAGAAACTCACATTGGTTTTCCACATTTCCACCATGATTGGCTAGTGATCCAAACCAATATTGTTAAGAGTCTTCATTTTAGGAATGTGACCATGGATTAAGAAATTTTTAGAGAGCAAAAACCTATCTAATCTTTTCATAATACAAACTAAGCCTTGCCTTCTGTTAGACCAAGTCATAAGGCCATTATCTGGTTGGATGTCCACAAGATGGAGGTTTACAATATATTCACTCATGAGATCAGTGCTTTTGTCCAAATTTCTATTTCCCCCCATTTTCTCATCCAGAGAGAGGATGGTATTGAAATATCCTCCGATCAAGATCCAAGCTTCAAGAAAATGAGAGATAATATAAGTTATATCCTTCCACTATCTTCTTTTTTCCTCCAAAGTAGTCGGAGCATAAACAGTGATGTAGAGCATAATTTGGTTGGAATGTCTACTTTGAATAGTTATAGCTAAAAGACCCCAACTGCCAACCATATGGTGATTAACTACCTCTTTTGGGTCCCAAAGACAAGCAATGCCACCAGAAGTCCCCTAGGAATTGAGGGAAACCACTTTTCCAGTTGGCCAAATTTTACTGGTAATTGAGTCCATATCCTCTATTGACATCTTTGTTTCTTGAAGGAGAATAAGATGTGGATGATTTATCTGAATCATTCTTCTAATTTCATTTTTTTTTGAAAGACTCCCTTTGAGTCCTCTAATGTTCCAAGTGATGATCTTCATTAATACCAGGGCTAAAAAAGTTGGGAAGGGCGTTAGTCTTACCTTCCTCTACAAGCTTTTCACCTTCCCTTACCAAATGAAATTGATTGGTCTTGCGACCTGCCTTTTGATTAGAATCCATCTTTAGTTTTTTTTTCCTATTTCTTGACTTACTCCAATTGAATCTAAGATGGATTCTAACCTTGAAGAATGCTCGTACACAACCAAAATTTTACTAGAGGATTCAAAAGAGTCTATATTGGGACCTGTATTATTTGAAGTTTTGACATTTAAAATACTGTTTTTCTTGTGTAAATTTTCTCCATTTTTTTTGTTGAAAACCTTTTATTTGTTGTTTTATCTCTGAGTTCTTCCCTTCATCTTTAAATTGTATTTCTAAGATTTATATTTCCATTATTTCCTCTTCCTCACTTGGGACATCATTTGTGGAAAGGATTTCAAACATATTAGCAGATGACTTTGATTGATCCTTCATAAATGGTTTTTTCTGAGTGTTCTTCTTAGGCATTTGGAAACCTTCTGAGTTTATATCTTATTTCTTTTGATTAGGAATTTTATTTGGGCAAGCACCAGCCAAATGACCATACTCGTGGTAAATTCTAAAATGAAAAGGAATCTTCTCATAGTCTACTACTTGCTCCCAAGTGTCTTCCCCAAATTGTAAAGTGATATTTTTAGGTAGGGGTTTGTCAAAATCCATTAAAATACAAATCCGAGCATAAATAATATGTTCAAAATTTTGAGTACAATCAGTATTCATCATAAAAGTTCCTAAAGAGTTTCCAATTGAAGAAAAAATAGTAGGATTCCAAAATTCAATAGGGAGGCCAAATAGTCTAACCCACATGGGAGCTGTAGAAGGCATCTCTTATTTGGATTTAAATTTAGTATGCCAAGGCTTCATGAAAAGCCCTGCCCTTCCAAAGAACCAGGGATCCCCTTGAAATTTTTTTTCTCTATCTTCATTATTAGCAAAAACAAGAAAATAACCATTTGGATAAATAGAGATTTGTAACTCACCTTTAGTTTTCCAGCTTTTTGCAACCCAGACTTTGAAAGCAGATAGGCTCGAACAAAAACCCATGAACTGACAGATTAGTCCTCTTTTTTCCAGATCTTCAATGCCAGTCTGAATGTTACCCATATCAAGCTTAAAAATAGGAGTTCCATCAACTGCTTTAAGACATCCTGACTCTATTTTCCTAGGATCAATCTTAGGCATTCTTAGAGGTTTATGGGAAGCCCTAAGATTAATATTAGCATTGGTTTGGGGCTGTCCACTATGGAGGACATACCTAAAATTCATTTTTGGTACCGAGTCTTTATAATTTTTATCCTTGATAGGGGTTTTCATAGTAGATTTATTTTGTGGGTGCACCTTAGCTAGATGAAACCCTCGCACAGTTGCTTGCCAAAAATATCGTTCACACATAGGGATGCACTAGGATTTTTATTGCTCCAAATAATCTAAAAATTGGTGGAGATGTTCTAGGGTTTTTTAGGCATCTACCCTCAAAATTTCATCTCAATTCGAGTCCGTATGAGTGAAATATGGCCGAAACAAGTTTGATAGTTTGGGTAGTCCTACGAAAAACGTCCCTCCTCCAATCCAAAAGAGTTTATTTATATGGGATATTGTTTTATTAACACAACCTCTTACAAGTATTCTTATTATATAGTTAGTGTATGTATATCATAATACTTGTAAGGTTTTTTTATTTTCAAATATTTTAGGCTTTTATTTAGAAAAATTAAAGTATTTAAAAACTTAATAACATGTTATGTTTAAAAAGTGTAATGTTGCTCTTGGGAGACTTTAGTTTGTTAGAGGCATCTCTTTAAGTCTTTATTTCAAAATTAAAAATGCATAAAATTACATGAAAAATACTAGAAAATTATAAACTTTTAAAAAAATTAACAAGAAAAGTTACCCATGTATTGTAGGTGAGTTGGAGAGGGTAGGGCAATCATCCAAGGGAGGTACCTAATTCGAATCTACACCCTACCAAATGCACATTGGGTACCCAAAATCCAGTTGATAATGTTGGTGCGGTTAGGGCTAGGTGCGACTCCCATGTGATTTTGACGAGTAGAACCTCCTAGTCGTGGTTTCTCAGACCAATGCAAGCTCGTAAAGGATTTTTTGCTAAATTAAAAAAAGCTAACAAGAGAAGGAATTGTATTAGGAATATCGTAAGTTGTTAATACAAATTAATACATACATATTTATCATGAAAGGAAAGAAATCTAATAAGACTATTGACAATAACCATAATATATATACACACACAGACACACATGCACACTCGTGTGTACGCATACCTCATTTAATTTTGAGAAGACATGTGGATCTCAGACCATCCTCTCATCAATTATCCTAAGCTTTGTCTCCTAAAGCCTCTTATTGATCGGTCTGTTGGGAAATTTGTTTTCATATTTATTTCCTATGACAACAACCAACATTTTTCATGGAAAAATATTCCTCCATTTGATGATATACTTGGTTCTGCTGAAGCTGCCAAAGCCCTCTCAGACTTGCTTAGAACCTTCAATATCCTATCTAAAAATCTCAGGATTCTGTCCTTTAGGAAGCCACTGATCACAACATTTTTATGAAAAATCTGCCTACTTTCTCCAGGAAGAGCCTTTGCAAAACTGGTTTCCAGCTGATCTCATCTGGCTTCGCCACCTCATTTCCAAAATTACCTTTTTTTTTGGCTTGTTGTGTAGAATAGAGTCCTAACCTTAGACAATATGTCTCACTGTGGCTTAGTCCTTGCCAACATATGCTATATGTACTATTCTAATTGGGAATCGATCCTCCACCTCTTCCTGGGTTACCCGTTTGCCTCAACTGTCATCTCCTCCCTTATGTCAAAGTTCAGTATTTCCTGGGATCCTCCTAATACCATAATGGACCTTTTCTCCCAATGGCCCAATACCTTCCACCACATTCACCTTCACTCCTTGTGGTATTTCTATCTTTCTTATTTCCTATGGCAAGTGTGTCTCGAGAGGAATAACAGGGTTTTCAATGACTCTTCCTGTAGCCCTGCTTTTGTTATTTCTAAAATTCTCACCTTGGCTCGGGAGAATGCTAGTCTTGTTCCTTGCCATGAAATTCAAGGTCATGGCACTGAGACCTGTCTTATTTCTTCATTCAATCTCCTTGCTGCACCTTCCAAGCCTCAATTCTCTAAAGTTGATAGATCCTCAGTTCGTTGGGTCCCACCTCCTTTGGGTTGGTTCAAACTCAACTTCGACAGAGCTACTAAAGGCAACCCTGGAAAAGCTGATGTGAGAGGTCTCATCAGGGATGACCAAGACATAATTATTCTTGCCTTAATCAAGGTAATTGGTGTCCAGTCCAACAACTTTGTTGAAGCTCGAGCTTTGTTCTAAGGTCTCACCTTGGCTACCAACATACATTTCCACAATCTTATTGTCAAAGGAGATTCGTTGAATACCATCAACTTTATCAAGGGCTCCTCTCCTCCTATGTGGTCTGTTGCTATTGCTATCGATGAGTCAAAAAGGATTCTCAGACTCTTTGATCACTCCTTAGTTCAACACATTTACAGAGAGGGAAACAAAGTTGCTGATCTGATGGTAAACCTAGGCTTGAACTAGATAGGCCTCCGAGTTTGGAATAACGATTTTCCAGTGAAATCATCGACTTTTACCTCCATCATGATGTTTCAAATCAGTAATTGTTTTCAATGAACTTTAGTCATGGTGAGGTGGCGCCATCGTGGCCTGCAAATTTCTATTCCCTTGTGGCCATTTAATTTTGATAGGGTTCCTCTCATGAATGGTTGTGGAAAGTCGTGTCTCTAGTCTCCCAATCCGGATCTCTAATGAAGACAAGAAGATAGATCTTGAAGTCCAGATATGATCCTGCTCACATCCTGGTTTGATTCGGTTTCCTAGTTTCTACTAGGTTTTCCTTTCCCTTCTGTCTTTGCTTGTGTTTAAGGATTGCTATGTCAGTCCCATCTCTCTTTTTGGTTTCCCTCTTTTCTATATCTTTGCGATATCCCTGTATGGGAATTCCCTTTTTGACTTGAAATTGTAAAAGGTTCGGGGACCTTTCAAAACCCCCTTTCCATAAAAAAAAATAATGCTAAGAAAACTATTAACAATGACAATAAACCACACAGATGTACATGCACATATTTACTTAAAAGGAAAGAAAGCTAAGAAGACTATTGAAAATGACCATAACTAACTCTCACATTTTTTATCTTGAAAGGAAAGAAAATAAAACAAAAACCTAACAATGACCACATTAGTTAGTAACTCTCAAAAGAACACAATAAATTTTTTTTTTTTGAAAGTCTATTCAAGCATCTTTATTGCTTCTAGTGAAGATGATGAATTTTAAAACAATAGGTTTATTTGTTGTAAGGTTAGTGCCACAAATTCTCCTCCTTTGATGATTACATCATGGATGAACCTCTTCTTCTCGTATAATTAAATCTTTCCAAGAAGTATGAAAATGAAAAAGCTTACGCATTAAACAAACTTTAGTTGAATTTTGTAACTTAGTAAACATTAGATTTTTCAATCGAGAGATTTTTAAATCATATACATAAAAAATTAACTTGGGCATATTCATCTCAAACATGTCAAAATAATCATATAGAACTAATATCTTGCCTAAGGTTTTAGCTTGTATGATTGATAAAATCTTTCTCAGGATTATACTACTTATAAATGCATAAAAGGTAGATTCATTTTGAATATTTTTTTCTTAACTTGAAAACGTATGTATTGGGGCCAAGATGTTTATGACCTTGATTTATTTTCAAAAGGCATATACGCTAATGGAATGGAACTTTATAGAATTGATGATGAAATCTTTAGGCTTTAATAATAAATTTATTAAAATGGTAATAGTTTTATTTTATGATAATTTAGTTAGAGTAGTTCTTAATCATAATTTGTTCAAGCCTAATACATAGTGGATGTCTATAAGATAATAATATTTTTTTTTGCACCTTTTGATTTGTTTTGGTTGTTAAAGCTATACATTGATGTTTGAAAGATTCTTCAATTTTAAAAATCTTTAAAGGTATTACTTTTCAAAATAGGATGAAGTTGATAGAATCCTACTTAATTTTCTATTTTGGAAAACATAATTTTCTATAATATTTAATAAGTTAAAGATTTATTATTTTACTTCATGCTCCATGTTATTTATTTCTACAATATTTAGTAGGTTTTAGTTCTATAATATTCCCTTTCTCCTTTCACCCTTTTTTAAGGAGATATGGAACTAGGTGATGAAGAAATTATCTGAAGTGTTTCTAAATTTGAGAAGAATTTTTTACTATTTTAGATTTTTTTCAAGTTCCTTATAAATATTTGTCCTCTTATAGTCTTTACTATTCTTCACTTTGGTTTTTAAATATTTTCAATCTAACAACCTTAGAAAGATAATTGGAGATTTAATTTATTTTTATTATGAAATTCTAAGATCCATATTATGAGTTAGAAGATTGCAATCCCCTTCTCTCCAATTAAAAACTATAACCTTTGTTAAGGAATCAACTAAGGTGTGAAAGATTATCTTCTTAGTCACAATATGAAAATAAGTTACAAATTTACAAGTGTAAATTACATGGTATGTTAATGTATCTGAGGTTGGATATCTCAAAGTTAATTGAAGAATTGATATCTTTGCACAATGCATATATTTTTCTCCAAAAGACTAATTTTTTTTTTTAGAATTTACATGGTGTAATCGGTAGCCGCCATGAATCCGGGCAGGCTGTCCAGCTTTTATGGCCGCCACAGTATTCTGCGCTGTTCGCCCTAGAAGCCGCAACACAGATCTTCGCGCAGTCCGCCCCTATAACCACCATGCCACAATCATTTTAAACCTTTTATGCTGCTGAAAGCACCAGGAAAAGGACAAGCGTTCAGTCCGACAAAAAGACTAATTTTATACTTTAGAGTTCTATCAATAATTTCTACTCAGAAAAAGTGGGCACCATCTCCATGTTTTTAGTTTAACCAAGTAAGATATATTAGATGCAAGGGATCCACACTTAGGGCAAAAATTTATTTTAGTTAGTTTAAGATATTCTCCTCTAGATAATATCTAATGAAACATGTGGATAAAGAGAAAACACAAGGTATATGTCCAAATTGCTCTTCTATTCAAATGGAAAGTTGATCTATTCTTGGATAATATGATATGATGAAAAAAATGAAAAGATGAATCACTTGATTACTAATAAATATAGTGCTCAAATTATTTTAGGTGAAATATTAATCCCTCTTATGCATCTATATTAGACTCTTGCTTCTCTGTACAAATCTCATTTTTCTCAAACTAATTTTGGTTCTATCTACCCTTTGATTGAATTCTAGGAGTTTTTTCCAAGAACAAGGCCTTTCAATATCAATTCAATGTATTCCTAAGTTTTTAGTATTGTGTGCTTAGATCCTCGATGATGGTGAAGAATAAAAATAATCTTAAGACACTTGATTCGTGTATAAATGAAATAACTAGTAAGAGAAATGTCTTAGTAGTCCCAAGAAAACTTCTAGACAAAACCAATTTTGGTCCATGTGCCTTTTATGAGCAAGATTATAACTATGGTTTTGTACAATATTTTGGTCATAAAGTTTGTTCTTATCTAGTATTGAAACAAGGCCCATGTAGTGCTCAATACATGTTGTAAAGTTGTGAATTTAACATTATAACATTAATTATAATTTGCTTACTTAATATTGTATTGGTATTACATGAGCCTCAATGATTTTTTGTAATCAAATCTATATTTTTTAAACTGGTTATACGGGCCCCATGGTGTCACCATGTATTAAAATAGGCAATATGTATTAGAACCTAATGATGTCACCATGACATTTCAATAAATCATATAGCAATATTACTAAAAAGCATGTTATCATGGCATCACATATTGCCTAGCAAAATTTGAACCGCATTCTCCTCAAATAGAAGCCCAACATTCTGGTCACTTTCTCTCATGCCATTTGATTAAAATGTTAAGGTTAAACAATAGTATTAGAATATTGGTCTACAATGTAAAATACCTCGCTTCCAATCACTTGCTCCAAACCCATTGAGTAATGTTAACTTTCACCCAAGGGATTAGAATATTGGCTTACTATATGAAACTCATCATTTTCAACCACATTGCAAATGTTAATGCTCATCCATTGAATTTGAACATTAGCTTAAGTTGTGAAACTCCTTGCTCCCCATCTCTTTTCCTAAACATCTTGGGTGAAGGTAAGGTTTACCCATAGGATTGGAACTTCAGTATATAGTATGAAACTCGTTATTCCCTACACTAATGCCACGTCCATGGACAATAATATTACTTTTAATTTTTAAGTGAGATACTAGATTTTGTTTATAACAAGGCCAAGACGACACACTTGAGGTCAATCACCCATTATTAACACACAAAGTCTCTATATCGATTGAGACTCAAACTTGAGCCTTCTCCATAGCATACCATCATCTCAACCACTTGATCTCAACTCCATAAACATATATTCACCCATGGGATTGGAAAATTGGTTAGTAATATGAATCTCATTGCTACCCATAATTTTCTCCATAACCCTTGGTGTTTTTTAATTGGTTATATGGCATTGAAACATTCCCCACTTATATTGCTTCATGAACACATTACTCTCATACTACAACAAACCACCTAATGGTATTCATTTGATAATTATGCATATATCACTTGGAAAAATTTGAATACAAGTTTTCATCAAGGTTACACGGGGAGGCGTCCTCCACCCTACTGTTCCTCAAATAGAGGGATGATAATGAGGACATTTCCCATCATCCTCCTTTGGTAAGGGATGAGCAGGGTATCCTCGAGATGCCACACACCCACAAGGAGTCATCCTCAAGGATGTATCATAAATGGGTAAGGCATCATTGGGATGCAACCAACCTACAAGGACCATCCTCGAGGACTCTTAGGGGATGCCTAGGCATCCCCCAATCATCTCCAAAGATGCCCAACCATCCCCAATTACTGGACATCTCATCACTAATTTTTTTTTTAAATTGTATTTTTTTAACTTAAAAAATACATATGAGTGGGGTGAGACCCATGAAAGTATCTACTTCCCAAAACCTAAAAAAGAGACTCTATAAATCCCTTGCTACATGTTAAAAATAAAAACACACTCATTCAAAAAACTAAAAAATTAAGAGTAGCAATAAATAAGAGTACACACTCCCACCCAAAATGAAGCTAACAATGTTGAAGAAGATCAACAACAACAATAGTGAAGAAGAGTAGCAACAATAGTAGTGAATAAGTCAACATGAAAGCAACAACAACAATAGTGCAATAACAACAGGAGAGCAACAAGAGAGCATCAAGGAGGAGAAAAGAAGTCACACAACAATTATTAACAAGAGAAAGGAGGAGCAAATCAAGATCCAAGTTTGCTTTCCTATTCTCATTACCTCATCCAAGTCTTTTTTGAATTTTTCATATTTTTATTTCAAGTTTCAACATGAGAAGCAATGAAGGATATGAATCAACCCATGTGATATTCAAATGGAGGGGAAATCAAAATATTCATATTGTTAAGGATTCTACCTCTACTATGCAACTTTCTCAAAAATTCAAAGAGGACAATTCTACTTCTAGTTTTTATTCTCCATCATCACTGTTAAAAAAATATGCCAAGGGTCCATTTAATATTAAAAAACCTTTGTTGCAATTTGTAACCAACCGTGACCAAGGAAAAACAATTTGGGGGCTCAAGAATATGGTTGCACATTTTTTTATCAAATCGAGTTTAAGGGTAACTATACTAGGGTTGAATTTCATCTTATTGATAAAGCAAGAACAGAGGTTAGGTGTTACAAAAAATGAACCAGCTACAAGTGGTTGAAGCCAGTAGGCTTGTGCAAGAGGCAAAACTTAGAGATTTAGGTATACCTTTCCCTAAACCTGGCCAATCATCTAGAACTAGAAGTGACTTTGGAGCCTCCTAAAGACAACCACAAGAAACCCAAACCTCTGGTACGCCATTGTTGCCGTCAAAGAAAAAAGAACTATAAATGACATGCTTAACGCACAAGCAAGGGAGGAAGAATATGATGCTATAGCATAATATTTTTTGCACATGGGATTCCTCTCCATATTGCACATTTTCCCTATTTCAAAGAAATATTCAAAAAAGCAACCAAGACAGGACCTTTATATGCACTGCCTAGAGAGCATAGGCTTTGTACCTCTCTCTTGGACAAACAATATTCAATATGTAGTTTGGTTATGGAGTAGATGAGGGACACATGGTTGATGAGTGGATGTTCTATTGTCATGGATGGATGGACATACATTCATCAACGTCCACTCATCAATATTATTGTCACATATTCAACAGATCCCTATTTTCTTTGAGCCAATTAATTGCATGGAAAAAATAAAGGATGCTAAGTACCCGTACATTCTATTGAAGGAGGCTATTTAGGAGGTTGGAACCTCCAATGGTTTATAGGTAATCAATTTTTGTTTTTCTTATGAAAATCTATATGATTGTGTAAATGAGACTACTTTTGCTATGTAAATTATTTTAAATATTTTTGTTGTACACTACAGTTAATTACATATATAACCCCTATTTGCCAACATGTAGGGCAAATGATAGAGCAATCATATAGACATATTTTTTGAGCCCCGTGTTGTGTTTATGCATTGAACAATGCATTGAAGGACATTGGGAGGATATATTAGGTGAGGGCTATGGTTGTACAAGCATAAGACACACAAATGTTTATTTGCAACCATCACACTTAGCCCTCTTTCGGTCCTTATCAAAGGAGTTCATCAAGATAGGAGATACTAGATATACCATTTACTTTATTTTATTAGAGAGGATGATTGAGGTGCAAGATGCTTTATAGTCCATGGTAGTATGCATGGAGTGGAAGAGGTGGATGGAATCAAAGACGAAGGAGGGAAAAAAATTAGAGAAAAAGTATTGGATGAGAGTTGGTGGACTCAAGCCAAGTAAGAAATATTGAAGTTAAGATTTGGTTCATGTTTATTTTTTTTTATGATTTATGATTTATATCTTTATGATTTATCATTTTTAGTTTCAAACTGGATTTCTTATATAAGTTTTTTTATTTTTTACTTTTAATTTCTTGTAGGTACATTGTGTCTTTTATTGCCTCAATTGTTACAATCATCAGATATACTGATACAGATGCTCCTAATATAGGAGATATCTATGAGACTTTTGATAGCATGCTAGGGGAGATGAAAATAATCATTTGTTCTAGAGATATAGCATTATTATTCTATGAGGCTTACATTAGACCTATTAATAAAGGATGTGGGATAGGATGAACACCCTTTTTCATATGGTAGTATATGCGGTAAACCCAAAGTGGTACGAGCCTAGGCCTTGGAGAGTGTCTTTCTATAAATATCCAAAGATGAGACAAGGATTTTGAATGCCCTTAAAAAGATGTATGGGAGGGAGGAGGGCTCAAAACTTAGAGATGAGTGACTCAAATTTGTAAATCTTAGGGGCCCTTGCTTCAACCAACCAAAGTGTAAAGACGATAGGGCTACCATTGCCTAATCAAATCCCATTGGATGGTGGTAACTATATGGGGATGATACACCTAACTTGCGAAATTTTGAATTAGGCTTCTTTCCCAGGTTGCTAGTTCCTTTGTTGCTGAGAGGAATTGGTCCATATACAACTTTATCCATAATGTGAGGAGAAACATGCTTACATCTTGTAGAGCAAATAAGTTAGTTGCAGCACATAGCTCTCTTCGCCTTCATGAGAGAGTTAAGCCAGAGTACAAGGAATATCTAGCTATACGATGGGATGTTGATCCAAAGGATGCGGGATAGATTGATAAGGATGAGGATCAAAAGAGATTGGTTGGAGTTCTATTGGAGTCTCTTCACTCAGATGATGAGGGCAACTCATCAGATACATATACTGATAGTGATAGCCCAACATAAGTTCATATATAATGAATCTATTTTTTTTGTAAATGAGATTATTAGTATTTTTTACATTTGTTGTATAATTTAAATTATTCTAATGGTTTCTAAAAATTTTTGTTGTAAACTATTAGTATTTAATATTTTTCATTTTTTTTGTGTAAATTATTCTAAATTTCTAAAAAAATTAATACTATTATACTTGTTGTCTTCCTGTTTTCCTAAAATCGACTTGTCGTCCCCCGATGTCCCCGAAAACTATCCCCTGGTCCTCTAGCCTTGTGTAACCTTGGTTTTCATATAGTGATCCTATTTTTTTTAACTAATTAAAGCTCATATCAATTTATTTCAATATAATTTATTATAATTTGTAAAGTTTCATGTTTAATTATGAGCTCAACTCCATAGATATATTTCACCCACAAGGGGGTCACTTTGTTGAAATCCTTCAAGACACATTCATTCAAGGGCTTCTTAAAATCCCCCTATTTTTTAAATTTACCACCCCCCTTTTAATTTATTAAATCCCTGGTGGTAAACCCCTATATAATAAATAATAATCTATTTTAAAAACTTATTGTTTTACCAAAATTAATTTGAATCAATTTTTAATATCTCTTAGTAGTTTTACCATTTTATAAATGTATATCCACTGAGAATGATTGACTCCATCTAACTATCAATGAGCATAACAAAAATTAGTGGTTTAAGCTCTAACTTGAAATGAAAATATGTATATTCTTGGTCTTCACAAATGTCATTTAACTAATAATATACAAAAGCAAGTTTTGATTATAATAATTATGAAAAAAGAAAATTACATATATATAAATTGGCTCATTTATATAAAATTATTCAACTGCTTTGATGCTTGAAATTTATCAATTTATTTTTCTTCATTAAGAAATATAACAAAAGACTTCAAATACATACACAAATATCTTAAATTTCAAGTCCCTGTATTCACGGATGGTGGCAATCTTATGTATCTAGACATTATATAAATGCATAATGTTTTTTTACATTTTTTAAACCCATTGGTAATATGCAAATAGTTGTCATAGAATGTAACATTCTGATTGGTTTTTAAATTGAAACAATGTCAGAAGAAAGAAGAAATTAATATTGATTTCACGAGTGACAAAAGCATATCACTAGCACTTTATAATATGGATTTTGAAAACATGGGTGATATAAAGCTAATAGAAATACAAGAGATCCAACAAAGACAACCTGATTCTAATTATAATTGAAAGGAAGATACATATTTATATGGGTTTAAGTAAACACTTGGATATATAAGTATCAAAAAAGTTAAACAAAACCTATGTTTGCTTGACCAAGTTTTGGCTCATCATCCATGAGTTGGATGTCACATGAACATAAAATAAGAGGAGTTATAAGCTAATTCTCTGACCCCCATGTTTACTACAATAAAGTAAAGATACTACAATCATTGATTTTGTATCTTGTAATTGGGTGCATCTATAAGTGGGATGGTCCATCATGATGGTATACAGAGAATCCATGTTTTTCCATCCATATGCAGAAAGATGAATAATAATCAATTTTACAACAAACAACTCCTGCAAACTTATTTCAAGTAGTAAAAATATAAGTGGAAAATATACAAAGACTACCAAATGGCTAGGAAGCAAGACAATCCAATTATATGGATTAATGATTGAGACAAATGGAGAGAAAAGTAAGAGAATACAAGAGAACATAAAGACATTCCCATACTCTCACTCTAGTAAAAGATCTCAAGAAGTTCACAAATCAGACTTTTGATTCCACAAGCCATGTGGCTCATGAAGCATGATTCAAGTTCAATGATAATTTCTTTTGAATATTTGAGATTATAGCAAAAGATAAGGCTCTTAATATCATTTTGCATCTCGAAGAAAAAACACTTGAATGGTACAATAGTATTCAAAAATACATATGGATAAAGAAATTGTACACATTTGGTCCAATATTAAAACCTTAATGGTCAAAAGGATAAGCTTTGAAAATAATCAGACACCTTTACAAAATAGGTAGAACTTAAACAATTGGAATCAAGAACAAAGTAAAATCACCAAAAACATAATGACAAGACTTAATTACTTCTATAAAAATATATCAAATCCTTAGGTATAGAGAAGGAAATTACCATAACAACTAATATTAAATAAATTCCAAAGAGATAAAAATAATACATGAAGTCGTATCACCAGCCTTTGAAAAAAATAACTATAAATAAAAATGCAAACCACCCTTATAAGCACTCATCAAATAAAGATAATAAAAATAATCTAAAATTTACTGTCATAGAAAAAATACAGTCCAACACAAGAACTAGGGAGCCATGTCCAAAGTGTGTAAAATATCACTACAACAAGTAGCAAAAGAACACGGAAGAAAAATAATATAGTAACATAATATTTATATTATTTATCTGGCTTAATATAATATAACAATATTTTTGCCAGAAAAAAGTGATAGTGATGTAGGTAATATGCAAATAGTTGTCATGGAGTTGAACCTTCTGATTGCTTTTTAAATTGAATCAAACTTAGAAGAAAGAAATAAATTATATTGATTTCACGAGTGACACAAGAAAATCACTGGAACTTTATAATATGGATTATGAAAACATAGGTGAGGGTGATATAGAGCTAATAGAAATACAAGAGATCCAACAAAGATAGCCTGATTCTAATAATTATTGAAAGGAATATACATATCTAGATGGTTTGAAGGAGACACTTGGATATATAAGCATCAACAAAGTAACCGAAACCTATGCTTGCTTGACCAAATTTTGGTTCATCATCCATGAGTTGGATGCTACATGAACATGAAATAAGAGAAGTCGTAAGTTACTTCTTTGACCCCATGTTTACTACAATAAAGTGAAGAAACTACAATCACCTTAGGCATTCCAAAATTAATTATTTAGTTTTAAGCCTTTATCTGAACGCAACACCTTGGGCATGTTGGGATTTTTTATTTAGCTTTAAGCCTTCATATGAACCCAACACCTTCCCCCTTGCCAGTTGACATTCCAACATTTCTAGGATTATAATGGACTATCTAACATAGAGTGAAAATATGGATGCAAAATTGTAAATAGATGCACTAAGGATATAGTGGGGGAATATTTGAGCAGAAAAAAGAATACATGGATAAAATAAATCAACATGTTCAAGATCAAGTATAAATATTGAGGGCATCAACTTGTTCATCCTTCTTTTTTGGCTTCTATTGTTGCTAGGCAAACATATCAAATTAAGGATTACCTGCTATTGACATGACCTAGCTTGCTATCATCGTTAGATAGATTTGGTGTTTTCCATGAGGCCAATAGAATGTCATGCAATAAGGAAATACAATGTTTAACCAAGGTGGGCATATGATGCACCCTTGGTGAAAGTTATATGTCAATATTTTTATCTAAATGATGACAGTTGCAACCCCCTCTCCTCACCATTGACAAGCACAATCATCCACAAGAAATATATATAATGGATATCATAGGGTGAGCTTTGAGAAGGGGATATAACATGTAGTATCAAAGCCTGATTCCCACTCTCTTGGCTCTCATGTATATCATAGGGTGGGATTTGATGCATGATATGTTATGACTGCTATAACAAGTGACCCTCCCTTTGCCTCACTATATTAACAAGGAAGAATGGTAGACACTATGGGCATGTCGAGACTTATTATTTAGCTTTAAGCCTTTATTTGAACCCAAGACCTTACCCCTCGCTAATTGATATTCCAAAAATACTAGGATTATCATGGACTATCTGAGATAGATTGAAAAGATAGATACAAAAATACAAATAAATGCATGAAGACTTATAGTGGGGGAATATTTGAGTAGATAAAAGAATACATGGTTAAAACAAATCAACAAATTGATGAACAAATGGATTATCAACTTAACTTAATGTCCTAATAATAACGAGGATTTAAAAATTTATGTCAAGAAACAATTCAAGACAACAATGTGGAGAAATAATCTAGGTAGGAAGAGAGAACACTAACTTGTTGAATTCAACCCCACATATGAACACAATTGAACGACAAATAGAGGGGTAAAAATCAAGTGAAGAGCCAAAGAGAAATCATAGGAGAAGATATGTACCTTTTATACATCACAAGCAGTGGAATCCAAAAAGCATTTTGATCCAAGTGGATCCACCCTATTCCAAGTTCAAGAATGACCCCCCACTAAAAAAAAAGAAATAAATAAATAAATAAATAAATATATATATCCAAGAATTCAAGTAGCCTCATGAAAAGTAGTTTTTGAAAAAGTAGTTCTCAAAAACTACTATTGCTCGCAATAGTAGTTTTTGAGAACTATTGGAAATTTGCTTTTTGCGAAATTTCATTTCTCCTATATTTGTTAATAAATATTTCTAGGTAATGTAATAAGCTATAGAGATTGCGAGCAATATATGCTGGCCTCATGTCTCTTCCATAGAAATTGCCAATAGTTCTCGGTGGATTTTTTTTATTTTAATAAAAATTCAGTTTGATTCCTTCAATTAGACAAATTGTAGTCCCTTTGTAATGCTTTAACCTCAGTGTAAAATGTTATCTCACTTTATTTTTGTCCTAATATACTCTCATTATTTGATTCCTTATTCTATTCTATCTAAATCTTGATCACATTTTATCTTGGAATGCAAAGCTTATAATAATGTACAAGTAAGTTAAACTCATATTTTATTATTGGACTGTATGCATGAAATATTTTAGAAACCAAGAATAGATAAAATAGGGAAATTTATCTTTAGAAATAACAACAAAATATCAACACTTCATAAAGAAAGAATGATAGGTCAAACTTTATAGTTTTACACAAATTTGTTTCTCTTATAAAGAAGCAAGTTGGATAACATATGTTGATTGGTAATAATATTATTTTGGTCATTTCATAGGCTATTTGACCTTGTGAATGCTAAAAACCTTCTATACTATCATATTCTATTCTATTAATCTATTCTAATAGAGACCTGATAATTGGTTATGACAATTGATTGGGAAAAAAAGGACACTAGATATCCTTCACAATACGAGTGTTGAGATTTGGCCTGTAGGAATTGTAGTGACCTGCACATATGATAGTATTTTGACCATTATATCAAGTTTAGATGCCTATCCAATGACGACTCCACAAGGGGTAATATCATTGTAGGTAAATGATACACACACATTAATGCACCTTGCCAGGGCCATAACTTTTGCTCCGAGTGTCCGTTTTGCCCTGTTCTTTTTTTAGAATGTGCAAAATTGCATGGAGAACTTAAGAAAAGTGGCCTATATATTTGCATGCAAGAAAATACCTCTAGGAGGCCCAAAATTAGCTTTTAATGTAATTTTCAGTTTTTGCAACTGAAAAGTTATCATAACTATTAGTGTAGAACTAGAGTGGGGTTGCTATCTTGGGGTAGTGGGTATTATTGAATAATGGGTGCATGATTCCATTTTGGATGCCATCCGAGCTTTTTTTAGGGTTACTAAAAATAGCAAGTGAGTTGCTAAAAATAGAAAGTGACTAAAAATAGTAAGGGGGTAGCGTAGGCTAGGGTTTTTCTTTTTGGGGAGTATAAGGAGTGGGAGACTCTATTGTAAGGGGGATGTGAATTCAGATAATGAAAGGAAGCATTTGCAGGTTTCTTTTACTGGTGTATTTTGTATGATGTCTTGTCTTGCAATTTTACCCTTGGAGTCCATTGTCGGTCTCCTGTAGTGAATTTACATCAATTGGTATCAAAGCGGGTGAGATATCGCTAGTGGAAAGAAGATGAATAGAAGAGGGAGAGGGTGAGGGATATATGCCCAAATGAATAAGCAGATGGAGGATCTGCATGCAAAAATAGCATGGTTGACTGGTGCGATTAACCGCATGGTGGAGGCCCGCACCAATGTGGACCCAGATCTAGGATCTGATAATGAGACCATGGCTGAGGAAGGTGGATCTGAGGATCACATGGAAGAAGAACCAAAATATTTTGAAAGCAGGCTGATCCGAGCCTTGGAAGGACTTAAAGGAAGCCGAGATGGAATCAAGATCGAGGTTTTTGAGTATGTTGGTGGGTTAAAACCAGAGGAGCTAATCGATTGGGTAAATAGTATGGAGAAGTATTTTGAATGGAGTAATCTGGCTGAGGAAAAGAAGGTGAAACTCGCATGCACGAAGTTGAAAGGGCATGCTTTAATTTGGTGGGATCATCTACAGATGGAACGATAGAGGAAAGGAAAAGAAAAGATCAAGGCTTGGGATAAGATGAAGAAGAAGTTGCAAGAAAATTTTGTGCCTGTAGACTATTCCCAAACTTTATTTCATAGATTTTAGAACCTCCGATAGAAGGACCAAAGCATCGAGGACTACACCAATGAGTTCTACAAGCTATCTATTCATGTGGAGCATAATGAGACCGAAGAGCAAAGGGTTGCGAGGTATGTAAATGGCCTAAGTTATGCTATTCAAGATGAGTTGAGTATGCATCGTACCCTTACTATAGAAGATGCGTATCAGATGGCCTTGAGGGCTGAAGAAAAGCATAAGAGGAGTAATTATAGAAGAGGGAAGAAGGGATTAGCATCTTCTCCAAATCGGGGGCGTGGTGGATCTAGCTCATCAAAGGGAGAATCCTCAAATACAGAGAAACAGGAAGAGATAGAGCAAGGTCATGGTACCTACCAAAGAGGAAGAGGAAATAGAGGAGGTCGAGGTAATGGGGGAGGTCAAACTAGGAATGGATCATGGAAGCCATATACCTATTTTAGATGTGGTGAGGAAGGTCACAGAGCATTTGAGTGCACCCACTATGATGTTGAAGAGAGGAATCAGGGAGGACAGGCTAGAGTCAACCTGGTTGAGGAAGAGGATGAAACTGAGATAGAAGTTGCTGCAGACGTAGGCGAGAATCTCATGATAAAGAGAATGTTGATTGCTCCAAAGAAGGCAAAAATGCAAGCGGATGAGGGTGGTGAGTCTTGGCTATGAACAAATATCTTTCGCACAAGATGCACATCGGGAGGAAAGGTATGCAAAGTAATCATTGATGGTGGTAGTTGTGAGAATATGGTCTCTAATGTAATGGTAGATAAAATGAATCTAAAATGTGAGAAGCACCCACACCCCTATCGCATTTCATGGATCAAGAAAGGAAATGAGGTGACTATTGATAAGAGATGTTTAGTAAAATTCTCAATCAAGAATACTTATAAAGATGAAGTTTGGTGTGACGTGATTCCTATGGATGCCTATCACATACTATTGGGGAGGCCTTGGCAGTATGATAGGAAGACCATCCATGATGGGGGTCAAAATACATACACCTTTTGGAAGGATGGTGCCAAGGTAGTATTGTTGCCTCTTCAAGAAGAAGGGTAGAGCGAGAGTTTGTTGACTGCAAAGGAGTTTATCATAGAGGCACAAGAATCTGGTTGGTGCTATGCATTGACAATGAAGAAGATAGAGGTAGAGGAGGTTCCTATACCACCAACAACATCCAGGTTGTTGAAGGAGTATGTTGATGTCATACCATATGAGTTACCTAATGGGTTACCACCGAAGAGGGATATTCAACATCACATTGATTTAATTCTTGGGTCAGTTCTTCCAAACCAAGCAGCCTATCGGTTGAGCCCAACCCAGAATGCAGAGTTGAATAAGCAAGTGATAGAATTGATACAGAAAGGATTAGTAAGGGAGAGCATGAGTCCTTGTGCAACTCCCACCCTGTTAACTCCGAAGAAGGATGGCTCATGGTGGATGTGTGTAGATAGCAGGTCCATAAATAAAATTACTATCAGGTACAGGTTCCCAATACCTAGAGTGGATGATATGATGGATGTCTTAGCAGGGGCTAACTACTTCAGCAAGATTGATCTACGGAGTGGTTATTATCAGATCAGGATTAAAGAGGGGGATGAGTGGAAGACTGCTTTCAAAACCCGAGATGGGTTGTACGAGTGGATGGTGATGCCATTCGGGTTATCAAATGCGCCCAGTACCTTTATGCGGTTGATGAACCGAGTGCTACGGGAATACATTGGTAAGTTTGTGGTTGTCTATTTTGATGATATCTTGATTTTTAGTAAAAGTGAAGAAGAGCACTTGCACCATGTGAGGTTGGTGTTAGAGTTATTATGAAAAGAGAAATTGTATGCTAATTTGAAGAAGTGTAGATTTCTTCAAGAAAGTTTAGTGTTTTTGGGCTTTGTAATTTCCAAGGATGGCCTGAAGATGGATGAGGAAAAGGTGAAGGCAATTCTTGAATGGCCTATTCCAAGGAATGTAATAGAGGTGAGAAGTTTCCATGGTTTGGAAACTTTTTATAGGAAGTTCATTAGAAACTTTAGTAACATTCTTGCACCCATAATAGAGTGTATGAAGGGGAAAAAATTTGTATGGATAAAAGCAACAACTCAGAGTTTTGAACTCTTGAAGAAGAAGGTTTCAGAAGCACCCATGCTGGTATTACCTAATTTTAGAAAAATATTTGAAGTTGACTATGATGCTTCACATGTGGGGATTGGCACTATGTTGAGCCAAGAGGGGTGACCAGTAGCATTTTTCAATGAAAATTTGAATGAGGTAAGAAAGAATTACTCCACTTATGATGTAGAATTTTATGCAATTGTGCAGGCACTGAGGTATTGGTGACATTATTTGTTATCCAAGGAGT
Source organism: Wollemia nobilis (assembly GCA_028583015.1). Classification (NCBI taxonomy): domain Eukaryota; kingdom Viridiplantae; phylum Streptophyta; class Pinopsida; order Araucariales; family Araucariaceae; genus Wollemia; species Wollemia nobilis. The sequence goes on along the minus strand of JAQPPZ010001036.1, from coordinate 1,361,909 downwards.
TTGCATTGTACACTGATCATGAAGCCTTAAGGTATGTCAATTCTCAGAAGAAATTAAATAGTAGACATGCCAAGTGGGTCTCCTTTTTGCAAGAATACTCATTTGTGTTGAAGCACAAGTCTGGTAAGCAGAATAAGGTTGTTGATGCATTAAGCAGGAGAGTACTATTGGTAACCACCATGGAGAATGCAGTGGTAGGCTTTGAGGGAATTAAGGATTTGTATGAATCTGATGCAGATTTTGGAAGCATTGTACAATAGTACAAAACTCCAGTTGTGGGTGAGGTTGGTCAAATATTTGTTGAGTATGTTATGCAGGATGGCTATCTATTTAAGGGGAAATAATTGTGCATACCTATTGGTTCCATGCGGGAGAATATCATCCATGAGCTGCATAGTGGTGGTTTGGCAGGACACTTTGGCATAGATAAAATAGTTGCTCTTGTGGAGGAAAAGTACTATTGGCCACGGTTGAAGAGAGATGTAATTCGATTTGTGTCCAGATGTAGAGTGTGCTAGGTGGCTAAAGGCCATGTACAAAATACAGGGTTGTATACGCCCTTACCAGTTCCCCTAGGATCATGGACCGACCTGAGCATGGATTTTGTGCTAGGGCTACCCCATACTCAATGAGGTAAAGATTCCATTTTTGTTGTAGTAGATAGGTTTTCTAAGATGGCTCATTTTCTTGCTTGCCAGAAAACCAATGATGCAACCAAGATTGTAGTACTTTTTTTGATGAAGTGGTGAGACTGCATGGAGTTCCAAAGACCATCACTTCAGATCGGGATGTTAAGTTCTTGAGTCATTTTTGGTGGACATTATGGAAGAAACTGAACACAAAGCTATAGTTCAGTAGTGCTTATCATCCATAGACTGATGAACAAATCGAGGTCATGAATCGAAGCTTGGGCAACCTTCTGAGGTGCATAGTTGGTGAGAAGCCATGACAATGGGATTTAGCCCTATCGCAAGAATAATTTGCATATAACCATTTCAACTCGACAAGAAAATCACCATTTCAAATTGTTTATGGCTAGAACCCCAAGGGTGTTCTAGATTTGGTTGAATTACCAATCCATGAGCATGTTAGTGATGATGCAGAAGCATTTGCTGAACATATACAACAATTGTAGGAAGAGGTCAGAGACAAGTTGCAGAATAGTAATACTAAGTACAAAAAGGCCGTTGATGTGCACAGGCGCATCCAAGTATTCCAGGTTGGGGACATGGTGATGGTTCACCTTCGAAAGGAGCGATTTCCCAAGGGGACATATAATAAATTGAAAATGAAGAAAATTGGCCCTTGTAGGATTCTACAGAAAATGAATGACAATGCTTATAAGGTGGAATTGCCAGTTGACCTCGATATTTCACCAGTTTTCAATGTCTCTGATTTGCATGAATTTCATGGTGATATTGCAGTTGTTGAAGAGGCAAACACCATAGCTTGGGAGAAGCAAATCCCCAAGAAGAAGAAGGAACGCATTGCGCAGGTCCTTGATAGGAAAGTGATCACCACACGCAATGGCAACTATAGCAAATACTTGGTACAGTGGGAAGGTTTGTCCCAGGTCGATAACACTTGGATTTTCGAGGAGGAACTAAAAAGGCTTGACATTGACAAGCTCGAGGTATTTCATCAGTAGAACTCGTAGGAGCTGAGTTCATTTTCAACTAGAGGAGAATAATGCACCTTGCCAGGGCCATAACTTTTGCTCCGAGTGTCCGTTTTGCCCCGTTATTTTTTTAGAACGTGCAGAATTGCATGGAGAACTTAAGAAAAGTGGCCCATATGTTTATGCATGTGAAAATGCCTCTAGGAGGCCCAAAATTAGCTTTTAATGTAATTTTCAGTTTTTGCAACTGAAAAGTTATCATAACTATTAGTGTAGAACTAGAGTGGGGTTGCTATCTTGGGGTAGTGGGTATTATTGAATAACGGGTGCATGATTCCATTTTGGATGCCATCCGAGCTTTTTTTAGGGTTACTAAAAATAGCAAGTGAGTTGCTAAAAATAGAAAGTGACTAAAAATAGTAAGGGGGTAGCGTAGGCTAGGGTTTTTCTTTTTGGGGAGTATAAGGAGTGGGAGACTCTATTGTAAGGGGGGTGTGAATTCAGATAATGAAAGGAAGCATTTGCAGGTTTCTTTTACTGGTGTATTTTGTATGATGTCTTGTCTTGCAATTTTACCCTTGGAGTCCATTGTCGGTCTCCTATAGTGAATTTACATCACACATACATATACGCCAATGTAACTCGAGATACTTTTTAGTCTTTTAATCCTTGATGGTTGATATTGTACCAAAACTTTATCCTTGAGAGTCCTTGTCATCTTGCAATGGAAAACAACTTAATGAAGTTAATGTTGTATGTTTTATCTCAGTTATAAAGCAACCAAATGATATTATAACATTGGTGTTCACTTTGTCAAAATATTGTACAAATTTGTACCAATGGCCTACACAGGCAGATATAGAACAAAATTTTCACATAAGATATTTAATTTCTACCACTTTTGGTAGCCAAATTTGCTTAAGAAGCTATTAGATCACTTATGATTGGTACAGTTTCCAGGTAGGTCCTGCCCTATGCTGATCACTGCTAATTCCCTTCAGATAGCACCATGTTGTTCAAGATTTTACATTTAAACATTATCACTGAACCCATATTATGTCATAATGAAAAGGGATAACAAATATTGGAACTGCCTGTAGCCTTCTTTAGATTCTTATAAATTTCATGTGTTGTTAAAGTACTTTATGTTTTAGGCAACTGAGATAGAACCTAAGGCTCTGATAAGACAAATAATGTTGCATGATATATAAGAAGGTGTATTAAGCCACACCATGAAACAATTAGATCTTAGTATCATTAGTAATACATTGTGGCACAATTTTGACCCCAATGCATGATTTCTAACTTTCACATTTGATAGCCCTGAAATTGCTTTTTCACCGTTACATTGTCCAATGAAAACATTGGAACTATGAGTGGGTCTAACAATGAAGAATTTGAACTTTGAATAGGAGGCCCAAGGTTCGAATCTTACGGGCGATAAGGATGTACACCATGCTTATGGTTGGATAAAAATATATTGGGTAAACAACATCCTTCACGAGGATCATCCCATATGGCCTATAAACTACTTTACATTTTACTTTTACCTTTTATTATTGTACTAATGATTACCTTGGAGACATTATAGGCTTTTGTAATAAGATCCTTGACTACCTCAAACTTGTGTAAACAATATTATCCCCTATTTTCTAAAAACCCAAAAAAAAATAAAAAGAGAAAAATTAGGTAGTCAAGCGTTCGATGCATAATATCAATAGTAAGTGTGAATATGATCTGTGGGGTAGCTGGTCAACATGGGCTATTTGCTAATTTATAACAATGGATTTGGATAAAATATTTAAATTGTGGCCCTCTTTTACCAAGTGATAGAATCACCCCAGGATCAGATGGCAAGGAGGTGTTATTGGAAAGCATAAAAGAGAGAATCAATTCCTTGAGCAGGGAAGAGAACCTTATGGGAGACAAATAGGTAAGCCTCAGGAAGGCCCTGTAATACAAATACGTAGAAACAATTTGCTTGATATGAGGTCCTATTGCTTGATGGATGGGAGGCTTGCTACACACCATGTTCTTATGATGCATCGATACTTTTATGAATTCTAGCATGAATCTATATTTGAGGGTCTCAGTGGTCATAGATGCTAAGTCTTAAGTCCTTAGTGGCCAAGTGAGCAAGACTTTGAAAAGGACAAAAGGACCATAATCATAGAGGGTCGTAGGATGGTCATAGGTTCTCGTATTGATTACAACCATCTTATGACCTAGGACTAGCACATACACTTAAGCAACAAGTTTTGTCCTTGTACCACTCCTAGAACCCACTCTCTACTGTCAACTCCTTTATAGCCTAGAACTTGAACCTAATTTTCTACTGTGAAATTACACTATACTTTACTGGTTTATGATGCTTGAAGTGATAAGCTCCCTACCATAGGAGGGAAGGATGCTTGATGGATGAAAGGATAACTACACACCTTGTTATTATGATTCATAGGTATGGCTATGAATTTTGATATGAATGCCATGTTTGAGGGTCATAGTGGCCATAGATGCTAAATATTGAGTCCTTAGTATCCAAGTGAGTGAGACTTTGAAAATGGAAAAAACACCATAATCATAGAGGGTCTCATGCTGGCCATAGGTAACTTCATTGATTATAACCATATTATGACCTCGGACTAGAACGTACACTTAAGCAACAAGTTTTGTACCCTTATTGTACCACTCCTAGAACCCACTCTCTAATGTCAACTCCTTTGCAACTTAGGGCTACAACTAAATTATCTGCCCTAAAATTATACAATATCTTATTGGTTTTTAATTCCTAAAGTGATAAGCTTCTTGCCCTAAGAGGCTCACTACACACCCTGTTCTTGTCTTGCATTAATATGGATATGAATTATGGCATGAAAGCCATATTTGAGGGCCTTGGTGCCATAGATACTAAATCTTGAGTCCCTAGTGGCCAAGTGAGTGAGACTTTAAAAGGCCAAAAGGCCATAATCATCGAGGGTCTCACGATGGCCATAGGCTCCATTATCAATTAAGCCATCTTATAGCCCAAGACTGGCATGTACACTTAGGTAACAAGTTTTGTACCCTCCTTGTACCACTCCTAGAACCCACTCTCTATTGTCAACTCCTTTGAAGCCTAGGACTAGAACCGAATTGTGTGGGCTCAAATTACACAATACCTTACGGGTTTACGATGCTTGATGTGATAAGCTCCCTACCCTAGGAGGGAAGGATGCTTGATGGATGGGAGGCTCACTACACACCCTGTTCTTGTGATGCATCGGTATGGTTGTGACTTCTGGTATGAAAGCCATATTTGAAGGCCTTGGTGGTTGTAGATGCTAAATATTGAGTCCCTCGTGGCCAAGTGAGTGAGACTTTGAAAAGGACCAAAAGGCCATAATCATAGAAGATCTCAAGATGGTCGTAGGCTGCATTACTGATTATAGCCATCTTATGGCCCAGGACTGGCATGTATGCTTAAGCAACATGTTTTGTACCCTCCTTGTATCACTCTTGAAACCCGCTCTCTATTGTCAACTCCTTTGGAGCCTAACACTAGAACCAAAGATAAAGAATCATTGCTCATTGCATGGTGACAAATGGAAATCAATGACTTGTATTGATCTAAATCAAAGTCCTCATAACAAGATAGTATTTGGCTTCATAAAGTTAATACCACATCTTCTTGATGAACATGATATTGACATTAGTAATATGATTTTCAAATCAAAGTCCTCATAACAAGATAGTATTTGGATTCATAAAATTAATACTATATCTTCTTGTTGAACATGATCTTGAAATTAGTAATATGATTTTCACCTGTGAATAGTATTTTGAGGTCTACCCTGGCTACTGTTCAATCCTCGACCATTTGACTTCCATGGGTAGCATTGGACATATATTGAGTGTAGTTGACTCATGGGAAGAATATGATCACTTACACATTTGAATGACCATAGCATCTTGAACACTACACTCTATCAGAGTAACAACAATTGTGTATGTATAGATAATTAGTTGTAATCATAACATGGTGTAAAAATATCATATTGAATTGTGGTGTTCCTTACCGAATAACATATTTAACCAAAATTGAAGGATTTCCAACTGTACAACCTAATAAATAGTTGTAGGCCTCTAAGTTCTTGGCATTACCTATGATCCCGTTGCTCCAAACCCATTGTGTCCATTCTAGATAAAGAGTATGCAATTGCAAAAAGTAGGAACACTCCAAATTGAAGCACCTGCTCTCCCTGATACAAGTTTGGACTAACAGAAGCAAAAGAGATATGAAAGATCATCTTTAGATCTTGAGTGACAGAAATAAACACACTGCAATTTCTTTGCAACCATGCTCTAATAACAAATAATTATAATGAACAAGCTGCAATTTTTCTGCAACTATGTTATACTACCACATATAAAATTAACATTATGTTACCAAATTTATGGGAAACCAAATGCTGCAAAACCATTACAAATTTACATGCATCTTTGATGTTACTATAACATGAAACATACACATAAAAATTTGTGCCATACAATTTCATATATTTAATGTAGGTGCAAACACACATTAAATCGTAACACAATTTTACTATAACTTTATGCAATATAATCAACATTAGGTGATAGATGGATAATTAACGGGTGATGGGAACACCCACAGGTATGAGTGTCTAAGTTTGAGACCCTTTCCATTAAACCCAATGCAATACATTATACATAATTTGAATCAAATTTCACAAGAAACCAAAATTATATAAATAAATTATTTTAAAAGAAAAAAAAAAAAGTTAAACCCTACACCCTAGAAGCTTTCTAAACACAAGGGATAGAATCCAATTTATATGTTGAATGTAACCAGTTTTTTTTTTTTTTTTTTTTTTTTTGTTGATATCCACAATATTTTTAGTAACTCTCAAGTGCAAGGTTCTTATACCACCTCGTTATTGTTGACCCTGCGTGAGAAGGACCACATGACATCAGTCACAAAAGGGTTGACTTTAATAAATACGCAGGAAAATGGAGCTTATGTAGGTCTCTACCAGCACACAAGACATTTGCCCTCTACCAATACACAAGACATTTGGGAGCTGGCCTACATATCCAACATAGTGGAAGCATCAGAAATGGAACCTAGTTCAACCTTAACCAAAATCCACCATAATTGCCAAACTGCTCTACACAACCGGATTGGAAATAGAAATGTTAATAGATGTAACCGAATCTGCATTCTGGCTCTTGTTAGTATGTGCAATGCACATATAGGTGAATCTCCTCTTCGTAGTTAGTGAAGATGGAAACACTGTCACCGAAGATGCCAGAGGGCAAGCACTTCGACCCCCATGACTACGCAAAACTGCATTAGACGGATCTCCTTTTTGCAATAGAGGATGGGAACATTGAGCAACACTCACAGTCTTTTACAACATCGTTCACATTCAGAATGTATATGGCCAAGGAGGGGTTGCCTGCAGTTTGTCAGATCTTCTGGGAGTTATAGTCTACAACAAATGAGTAAAATTGGAGGGGAGGGGTTGCTTGCAAAATTTCAGTGGTCGGTTTGTCAGGTCTTCTAGGAGTTTTAGTCTAAAACAAATGAGTAAAATTGAAATCTCTTTTGATTACGGGAGGAGAATACACACTCTCGCTTCTGGAGAGTAATAATTCAGCTAAGAAAAGAAGATAGTGTACCGACTAGGTTTCAACCTTTTTGCAAAAGTTTTCAAAATTATATTTACACTAATCAAATAAGTTGAATTGGCGTTTTTTATTTTATTTGTTGGAGGTTCATTCGTGAGAATTTATTCTCTACGATTAGATTCATGTTTAAGGTTTTTTTTTTTTTTTTTTAATTTACAAGAAAGTCCGCCTTATCTACGCTAGCAAGTTTAATTAACCTTATTTATGTTTAAGGGTTCATTTGTTAGAATTTATTTATGTTGATGTGTTTTTTTATATTTAACTTATATATCTAATTTTTTGTGTTTTTTATTTATATGATTTTTATTTATGTTCTATTTTGTGAGTATGTTCACTTAATTCATTGAAATGATACTAATTTTTTCAAAGGATAGATGACATCGTATTTTAAAATTGATCGTTTATTCACTTAATTGTTTTACATTTAATAGGATTAACTGCATATGATTTCATGTGCATGGGATAAGAAACTTAAAGTATATTGAAAATCATGTTAAAGTAATAAATTTAATCATTTTTATATCATATACATATAAGTTGTATTCTTCAAAAGTGAATCAATATAATTATTTTTACTATTTTAAATAAAAGGTGAATCAATTAAATCATATATATTGAAGTAGCTTTATTATATTTGACCAATATATTGAACCATTCATATTTATCTTTGGATAAACTTTGATAGGTCCTACAAACCATTGAATCATATATATTGAAGTAGCTTTATTATATTTGACCAATATATTGAACCATTCATATTTATCTTTGGATAAAATTTGATAGGTCCTACAAACCATTGAGTGTAAGGGACATTAAAAGACATCATTCATTCATATTGATTCACCTTTTATGAAGTTACTTAAAAGTGTTAACTGTCAAGTATTTATCAATAAGAGGTAAATATAAGTACATGATATTTGATGATGAATGTGAATGAATAATTTTCTCTCTATTTATTATATTTTAGTGAAAGACCACATTCTTTATGAAAAGTTATACCTTTCTATTAAATAGTTGATTATAATCAATTAAGGGGTCATATTCTTGTATTATTATTTAAATTCAATGTTCAATATTTGATTTTAAAAAATTAAGTAAAATTTTCCTTTTAGTTTCAAATTTTACATGGTTTGTTTTGTTAAATATATTACTATTTTAGAACTATTTGATGTTATAAATGATATAAATATTTGATATGCAACTTAAATATAACCCCCACCCTCTCTTCTCCAACCCTTTTTTTACCGATAGAATCTATATCTTGGTATACATGAATTTTAAACATCCCTCCCCTATAAGATACTTACCAATATACCGATGGTTCAACTTGATATTGAAAATACCCCTTGTATGCACTCACATGGTATTTACCATTTCCTCACAGTGACCTTCCATGGTGTGAATTCTTTTTTAGCACACATGATCGTTTAACAAACCAACAAATTTTATTTAAAGGCACCATTGTTCTATTTTAACCTTGGCATGACTATTGGCACAGTGGTTAGATGCAATACTATTGGGTTGTTATTAGAAGGGAATGACTTCGATCTCAACCCTAGATTTTTTATGCAGACTTTAAGAGGATGTTATGTTGTGATATCTGGGTATGGTAACCATGAACCCGACAAACCCCTAACATGGTCTATTAGATCATTCAAAAGGAGTAAGGATATTTTTTAAATTAACAACCCCCAAGGGCATGTGTCTAGCACAATGTGTGTAGACACTTGATGCCTGCAAGGTCATGTATTCAACTCCCTTGCTAGTCATTTTGTCTTTGTTGTTAGATAGTTGACATGTTTCATAGATGATGTAGCCTTGATGTTCAATGTGGCATACAATGAGCAGTGTGCAATCAAAATTTTACCCATATAAAAAGGATCAACCAATGGTGAAAAACCATAATGCATAAAACTCCTTACTCACCCTTGACTAATGAGCAACAAACTCGGTACTAAAGTGGCATTTATTGTTTCAAACCAATAACACTTGGCAACAGTTGGTTTGCCAAATTCCTCCATAGTTGGTAACCAAGATGCATCCCTCTTACATGTAACAATATTACATTGAATCAAGGTAATGTTTATTTTTTGAAAGGTTTTTGGTAGGATTTTTGTTATTTTTTGGCATATTTGTTATTTTTTGGTTTGAAATTCCAAGGATCATAATGTTTACATAGGTAAGCATTTTGAGCCTGTCTTTTTTTTTTTAAATAGCATGATTTTTTGAGCTATTTGTATTGGAAATATTATTTCTAGTCATAAGTACATGTAGAAGATTGTATTTATAGGAACTCCATGGATCAACATGTGTCCATGTATAATGGACCTAACAATACCACCTATAAAATCAAGATAGAAACTCTATTGTAGAGTAAGGGACTTATCAAATATATGAGTGAGGACTCTAAAGATGCTGATTCTAAAGAGTAAAAAGTAGTAGTAAAAGGATAGTACATGGTGTGACTGTGTTACATGTTGACAAGATATATGATAACCACATCAACAAAATCCCTAATCCATATAAGCTATTGAATGATTTTTTATAGATGTGTGAATGCATTGATTCTATGTAAATTAATAGTTAGAGTCAAAGCTTACTATATTGAACATGGATAGTTTTGAATTCAATGATGAGTGCATCAATCACTTCAAGAAACTATAAGAAGACACCTATATTACCATAGGGAGTACCAATGGTAACACAACGCTTGAATTTCTTACGATGGTGCTCAATAAATGTTTTAGAAACTATAAGATAGAGGCCATTATCTTTAGGATACTTAGGGGGTCACTCTGAGAAAACGGTAAATACCATATGAGTGCATATAGGGGGTATTTTTAATAGCAAGTTGAACCATCGGTATATTGGTAAGTATCTTCTAGGGGAGGGATGTTTAAAATTTATGCTTACCTAGATATAGATTCTATCAATAAAATAAGGTTGGAGAAGAGGAGGTGGGGTTATATTTGAGTTCTAAAATATTTATATTAGTTATATTATGAAATATTCTAAAATAATAAAATATCTAATAAAACAAACCATGTAAAATTTGATTACATTCACAACACTTGCTTACTTTATAAAATAAAAAAATGTGAGGCTCACTTCTAACTCACACTTGCTCTTAGTTCATACTTGGTTGAAGCTTGCAAGTTAATAATTTTTTTAAAGCTTTAAGAATTAAATAGCATGCATATTATAAAATTATCATAAAATTAAGAATCAACTAATAATTTTCACGCTTGTAATATTTTTAATAAAATTTAATATTAGATAATTTAATATAGGATTGTAAATCATTACATATATAATATTTTTCAATCCAAAAATATATATTGGAAAGAAAGTCTTTGTTTTAATTTAGTAAAATAATTTTTTCACGGTACTAATATGGCTTTGATTTATTTACATGTTGTTCCCATCCTTGTGCTTAATATTATATTTTAGTTGGCTATATGTGCATTTTATTATGTGCATTTTATTGGAGGCTACTCTCATTGTGCTCTCATAAAAATATCAAAATATTATAGTTGTTATTAGGCTAGTTAAATCATATTCAAAAAATATTCCCATAAACTTTTTATAGCTTGTATTCATATTAAAGATATTATTTCTAGCTTTAGTGAACCACTTATTTTCTCTTTTGAAAACGTTGGTATCATTTGAATTGTTAAGATGTAGAATATCCATCAATTAATTACTTTTTAAATTAAAATTTCACCGAAATAGAGATCAAGGCTATAATTGGCTAAAAGTATAGCATCTCTATTTTTCCTACATAAATACGATGATATTTTGAAGATACTATTGTTGATAATAGATGGACATCAAGAATAATGATATTGATAGTCCAATATTTTAGTTCATTTTCTTTTAACAAAATTAAAGATAAATTGTGAATCTTCATCAATTAAAATATACTTCCATCATGTCTTAATGGTCATATTAATCCCTATAAGAGGTTTTATATCTCTATCTATACAGGCCACGAGAATGTTTTTGTTATTTATTATAAAAGCACCAGCTCCATAAGCTTTCCTGTTATTTTCCTTTAACAACACTATCAAAATTAAGTTTAATTAACCTAATTTTTGAGCATTTTTATTTTATCATGTTGTTATAATAGAAAAGGCTTTTGCATATTTTCTACACGTAAGACTTCATTTCAACTTTAAAAATGAACATCTCCTCGGTTTAAAAGTCATTCAAATTTTGATTGATTTAATCTGTAGTGTGATATCACAAAAAAATTAAAACATCAAATCCTGACCCTCCAAAACATCAAGTTGCTATAATTATAGAAGTGACTTTTTATGCATTCCACTTTTGGGGAAAGGTATCTATAGAGTTATTAGGTACCATTTAAATGGGGGGTGAAAAGTTCGAGTTTTATTGTTATTGTGTAGTATTATCAATGTGTATATAGAACATTAAAAAAAGTCCATACCATTGTACAATAATTTTACCTATCATATATGGTACTTGAATCTTTCAATGGATTTTACCCTAAACCCTAACAAAAGACAAGACGAGTCTGTTCACTTTTTTTTTAATATGGAATTTTGAAAAGTGGATAGGTGCAACTTGCAATCATATTAGTTTATAGTTGCTACTTGCAATATCATGCACTTTTTTTAGCTCATCCTCACCCACACCATATATAGAAACGAATCCTAATTACCAAGCACTTATGGTAGTGACCTATGGTGTCCCTTCAATTTAGAATAGGTACTGTACTATTCACTCCTTGTTATGCTTAACTTTCTAAAGTGAACTCATACATCCCTTGTATTTGTAATGTCTTCTCTTTTCTACCTTGCATTAATAGTAAATTATTCAGATGGTGAGAAAAAATGTATGGTATGGCTAATTTCTGAATCAAATGCATCTACATATTTTTTGGCATTCATATGCAACTTTTATAATTGAGAGATTTTTCTTTTCCTTATGAACATGATATTGTTGGCAAAAGAGTTGCTATCAAGTACTTATTTTCATCCATTCGAGTATTTATGTGATGGGTTGCTTATGGTTTCTTAGCTTTTTGGCTTCAAGATTCACATTATCTTAGGTTTTTTCAAAGACCCATCAACCTTGCTTTCATGTTTCTATGTTTGTTTTATTTCTTCAATCCTACTATTTTTAATCTTCAATCACAAACAAGTTTATAAGGAGATCACTAGAAGACTGATTGAAATTATTAAGCACAAACAATTTTAGTAAAATATCATTAAAAGATTGATTGAAACAGTAAAATGTGCAAAAAATCTTAAAATTGCATAAATCAAAGCAGAAATTTGGATGCCCTTTGAAATTTTGTCATGTAGGTAAGTAGGTGAAACAAAGGTATGGCCAGAAAGAAGAAATTTAGGACTATAAAATAAGACTCATAGATCTACAAAAATATTGCATTATGCAACTCTATACGAGAAAAGTAATTTGTTTAGAGGGAATTTTGAATTACTATGGAATATAACTCTTCTATGATATTCTTTATGGATTCACTTTTGTAAAACATTTTTTATTGGGTTACTTTTATTAAAATATTATATTTGTTATAGTGTTAATTAAACTATATCTTACTTAGCACCTGGGGGTACAACGCAACGGTTTGGGCTTTGGCTCTTCGTAGGGAGGTCCAAGGTTCAAACCGTGGCGTGGGTGAGTGTGTGAGAGGGTGGGTGTGTGTCTCCTTGGTGGAGTTGTTGTGACAGGTTGGGAGATTCGTGGTCAAAACCCCCATATATTAATAGTACCAAAAAGAACTATATCTTACTTTTCTTTTTAGCAAGGTAAGTCTCATTTTTCCTCTTATATATATATTTATAAATTTTTGTATTTATTTTTGTCAATAGAATTAATGATAATTTGTGAATCCCCTTAATTGAAATATATTTCTATCTTTTTTTCAATTGTAATTTTGACTATTTTTAAAAAGTGCTCTGGCCTTTGCATAGTTCCATATAAAGTTGTTAATTAAAGTTCCATATAAAGGGAAGAGAATTTTGTATTTGAGAAACACCACCTCTAACAACTTTTCCTAGATTTCTTTTGAAACACCATCAATTTTAATTTTGATAAACCCAATTTCTAAATATTTTTATTTAACAAAGATCAAAGCAAATCCTTTGTTTTAATTTCATTGTCATAGATCACCCTTCCATGTATATTCAAATATTGTATACAAGGGGCTAGCACCTCTTTTTCAGCACTTGAAACTCCTCATGATGAATGACATATCTCTAAACATTTTGTATGAGAAGCAATAATACGGTTCCAAAGTTAGGCATGATTTTGAGATTTATTTTTAAAAATAATATTATATTTTTCAATTCCAACAAATAATGGTAGGACCAATCCTCCATAGAATGCATAATACTTTAGCTTTGAAATATTTAATCCAACATTTTATCCTCTGTTTTAATGTTGATGGAGCTACCTAATATATTCGAGTATTTTTTAAAAAGCAACCCAAATGGTGTGAGCAAAGAGACAATGAAAAAGTAAATAGTTTGATATTTCTAAATCCTTCTCACATAAGGCACATGTGAAAGGTCCATAATATCCTCTTGTTTGGAGACTCTCTCTTATAAGAATCTTATTTTGGACTGATAATAAAAGGAATGTTGAGGCCTTAGGAAGAGCATGTAGTGACCAAACATTCTTCCAAGTGAAATATTTGGGAGTAGGAAATTTTGATTGCTCAAAATATTCATATCCCAACTTGATTGAGTATTCACCATCTTTTGATAGATTTTAAACCAACTCATCCTTTCCTATAAAATTAGGCAAATAAAACTCTTGTAGCATTTTTTAGAACTCATTACTATTTGTTTGAGTTCCTCTTCTTCAACTAGATTAATAATAGAAATCCATGATCTAGAGTTGTTGCTCACATTAATATAATCTTTGGCCATTGAACCTTTGCAAGCTAGATATGCCCAAGCCAATGGTTGCTATTTTGAATTAGAGATAAGAGGATAAGGTTTCAACCACACATCAAACCAAAAAATTGCATAATCCCCCTCATTAAATGACTATCTAATATGTTTCTCGATCAATTGCTTGGCTTGAGTCAAAATATTCCAATATCCAAACATCTTTGGGATAGAGAAATGAGTACCCTACCTCTAAAAACTATTTTTTTGGAATTATACTTTATGGATAATGGGACTACAAAATTTAGCATTGATACTCAATTTATATTTTCAATTGACTTAAGTTGGTTTCACAAATTTCAAGATACTTTTTGAAGGTGGTTGTAGTTGTTGCATGGGTAATCATCCTTCCAATTTGCTATGCTCACACATGGGATAACCCTATTGGTCTCATTAAAACTATTAAGAATTAGATTGGTCATAAGTGGGAAAACCCTTCATTGTACATTTTAGTTATTGTTCTATATTTGGCATTGAATGTACTTGGATCAATATTTTTCTATTCCCCTAGCTATGGTGAGTTATTGAGAGCTCAAACTAGTTAATTGTAAGAATCTTGATGTGGTGGTCATAGGTAAGACCAAAGCAAGTTGTTTCTATTCTTACTATCTAGATAATGGAAATACATAATTTACTATTCTTTTATAGTTGTGTTTTTTTAAAGTCGTAGAACTAATATGGAAAGCTAAGAACTAGATATTGAATTTGAGCATAGCAAAAAAGTCTAATAGTCTGTTACTTCTAAAAACTTGAAGTTTATTTTACAGTCCCCATGATTGCTTAATTGATGGGTATAACATGTGACTCCTAAAATCAACTACCATGTCAACACCTCTGCATTGCATGAGGTCACTACTCATTACACTATCTGTTGTGCTAATACCCCATGCCATATTCTGTTGAAAATTTTGAGTTTTAATTCTCTCCCAGAGTAAAGAATGATTAGTTGTTGTTTAAACAAGGGCACCACTAGGTGTGCGATTGTTGCCAACCCATTTCATGATTATGACAATGATGATGTTCATGTCCTTTAGGACATATTGATCTATAGAACCCATCTAAGTATATATATTTGGTTAAAATATGTTTCTATAAATGTTAAGTTTTATAATAAATTCTCCACTTTTGTTTGATTATTTTGATTTAAGGTTTTTATTTGTTTGCTATTTTTGTGATTGCAAATATCTGTGATTGAGCCTAATATTGTGTATAGTGGACAAGTTAAAAGGAAATGTATTTTATCCTCTACTTCATTTAATTACATACATTACAAATTCTATGTCCCCATTGAGTATTTGGATGAGTCTATATACCAGTTCAACAATGTAGTTGGTGTGATTTGATTCTTTTTTATGAACATGATTTTCTTTTTGAGGTTAGCAATGTTGTATGGGGTGTTTCATTTTAGGTTTGATATTCTTTTGATGGCACTAGATATATTTCTTGTCATCTTTTTCTATCATTTCAAGACCCTTGTTTGCCATTGAAAATCTACCATTTTCTTCTTGATATCACCAAATAGTTACATAACATCCAAGTTGATAAATATGTTAATCAATTTTAGATGCTTTTATGAAATATGTGAATAAGAAAATGTTTGGTAACATTGCACCAAATCAGGGACTTAGTCATGAAATGGTTTACCTTGTGCATTGTTAGTGCCAAACACAAATCTCACACATTTAGCCCAAGTTTATTGCCAAAATGGTGCTTTTGTTATATATTCCTTTTATCCATGTTTTGCACTTGTGTGCTTTTGTACCTTTCCTTGGGTCAACATGTAACTAGCATTTCCTTTTGCAAAATCTGTACAAGTATTTAGCCTTATAAAAATATGTAAATCCTCAAGTCTTCACCATTTGTTTGCTAGATAATAAGGGGTTGTACTCGGATCCCCACCCTTGATAAATTAAAACTCTCTTCTTTAGAGCTTGAGAGTTTACAAATAGATACACTTCTCATCTCAATTGAGATGCTATAACTAGAAACCTACATCATTTTATATAAAATATCTGAATTATTGATTTTAATTTTCTAGATATATTGCTAATTTCCTTTAGTCATTCATTTCGAATATTTTTATTCTATAGCATAGGTTATTCCTCCTATAGAGTTGCAAGATCTGAGAATATATTTTTACACTTAAAGCTCTTGAGGTAATATCTAGTTGTAACACATTTTGTAGGATCTTCATTTTTAGAAAAATGATCATCATAGATTGTTTCATTAAAGCTTCAAGAATACCATCTGAGGTGCTAATCTTTTGTGGAATTGTTTGAATGGTCTTTAGTAACTGTTTGGCTTTCATCAATGATTTGCTTCAAATTCTCCTTTTGCAGTTGAGTCTTCTATTGCTCGTTTGATTCTTGCTGGACAATTGGTGCCTTTGGAAGATGAGCTTCTTTATTTTGAACCAAGATATTTGAAGGTTTTGAATTATTCACATGCAAGGCCTTCTCCACCATGGAGGAATCAAAGCATGATCAAATGTTTGGGCATCTCTTCTTCATGTGGCCATATTGTTGATAACCATAACATCTTAGGGAGAAGTTTTCATATTTAATATTTTGAATCCATTCTCCTTTGCTCGAGGATATAGTAATGGATTAAGGTCCAAGAACTGAAAAATCCATACAAACAACCAATCTTGATTTACTCATATTAATTTTACTGGATAGATTTTCCTCTATTTGGGTATCCATTAATTGGAATGCACCAATGACATTACCAATTTTCGTGAATATCTTCTCTCCCCAAAACTCCATAGGGAGAGCATAAAGATTCACCCAGACTAGGAAGCTATTAACTTCTTCTGTAAAGAGGTTGAAACTAGGAGTCCAAGGTCTTATATAGACACACATTTGTCCAAAAAACCAACTATATCTATATTTCATTACCTCATTTCTATCTTGTAAATTAGAAAAGGAAACAAAAAAGAAAATTTTGGGTAGAAAAGTTACTTGAAATTCTGTACTCCACCAAAATTTAATGTATCCTTTGAGTTCCTCCTAGCCTAGTCTTTTACCCTTGAGTTTGCAGATAATTATTCAAACTTCATAATCAATTAGATCCAATCCAAATTCATCCTCCAAAATCTTGATAGAGGGCAGAGTTTCATCTACCCAAGAACCCAAAGATCCTTCAGAGATATTTCATCTGACCAAAGAGGTTTTCTTACAGACTGAAGAGATGGTCTACAAAAAAACCATCTCCCTTCAATGCTTGAGTGCACCTAGGGTTTACACATGATGAAAAATTCATCCAACCCATATCATGACTGCTGGTGCTTCTTATAATTCTTTGATTTCCTATGAACTTCACCCTCGTATGCCTCTACATCTCCATAGGAGCCTTCCTGCCCATGTCCATTGTTGTGCTTGTCGTAGCTTCTACATTCATCATAACTCACTGCATGCTTCCCATATCTATTATTGTGTTTGCCATATCCTCTGTGTTCATCGTAGCTAGTCACAGCTCCACATTCATCGTAACTGGATGTAACCTCCTGTTAAGTCTTCACTAAATTTATATTAAGGGTTAGCTTATTACATTGTACCAAACATCTAACATGGTGCCAAAGCATCTAGTAATTTGCCTATGGAATTTCATTAAACATATTACTTGCTTCAGGCAGTCACCCATCACTAGGACTCTAGCCAAAATGCTAATTCAAGTTACTTGCACTACTGCACCAAAATAATATTTGTGCTACAACATCACAAACAAGAATCTATATTTCTCCACCAGACATACCAAGCCAGGATGTGGTTATTCAACATGGCTAAACCCACTCAAATGCATTAGAATGGAGAAGTTTGATGTCCTTCCAAATTATAGTTATGCAACCAGTGTGCTCCCAAAATTTATTAAAATCTCCAAGTCTCCTATGCTATGTTGGTACTATATAAACATAAAGCTTAACAAGCAACTTAAGTCTAGGTACTACTAAGTAGGGTACTTCACTATGGTAATAATGTGAAGAAATGCAGGTTTTCATATTGGCCTTTTACATTCTTTATGAGGATATTTTATTGAATGCATTGATTTAAGAAATCTTGAATTGTTAACTTCCTCCATAGGAGTTATTTATGAGAAATATTCTTCTAGAAGCCTCCAATAGGCAACTGAGTTAGTATTTTGGTTTAATTTGAAAGTGATATTTTGTGTTAGTGTCTATGAAAATCCTATTGAAAAATAATTGGTCTATGAACTAGGCGAAATGAAATAGCCTTGGTTTTTTTCAATGAGTTTACAGGTTTTTATGAGGGATCCTAGTCCCCTCATACTAAGTGGGATTTGAACCTTGGACGTCTTAAAGAGAGGTCAAAGTCCTTACCACTGTAGTAAGCTTACAACTTCAATGAATTGACCTTAGTTATTTTATTTTATTTATTTATTTTTATTTGAAGATCTTCATGAGACAGTTAGCATAAGCAAGAGGTAAGGTATAATAACAAGTTGAGCTCAATTTTCAATTGGAAAGGGTGAAAATGACCTAGAAATTTTATCAATTAAAATTAAATTTTTAGAGTAACCTATGCAAGAAATGTGACAAAATTAATTAGAGTTTACCATCTTTGTTTACTTTTACAATCATGACATTGATGATTTTGAGTTTGACACCACTGTTGAAACTAGCAACATAGAGAATATTTGACTTACAATTTAAGGAAAGTAGTTGGAATGTTTGATAAAATGGAGTGTGTTGTGACAAGTGTGGATTATAAATTGGAAGCTCATTGTCCACATTTTTGATGATATTTATGATACTTTATTTTTCTCAAGGCCATCATAGCGGGCATTATTATCAAAATCAGCCTTAGGAATAAACTTAAATGCACTAATGTGTGTGTTGTAGGATGGTTAAAGGATTGGAAATTTACTTGTCAACATTAATGTTTGGCATCATTTGGAGCAAAGGGTGGCTATAATATTAACATTCATTAGGTGAACATTCCTAAGAAACATATCCGTTAAACAATTTATAGCACATGTATTTACCTAATCATATATCAAAAAGCTTGTGTAAGATAAGATAATTCTATTATTATTTGCTAATGACCAAAGTATGTACATATCTATATATAGCAGACATGCATGCAATTCAATATTTTAGGTAACATAGTTTGATAGATACTTAATTGTGAGAAGGTAGATGGTAAAGGTTAATTATCAAAAAGAGGAGAATGATTCAGACAAGGCATATTTAATGTATGGGTAGTTGAAAAGGGTTGGCAATGTTGCAGTAAGCACTTTTCTGTTCTTGAAAATTTAGTAGTGTGCTATGTAGTCAATAGTTTGCACTCTTAGACATAGAGATAAAGCATTGTTTTGTGAAAACTATGTTCCTTACAATCAAATTTAAACTAATTTACATTCAGAGTATGTCATAAATTTTTAAATTTGAGAGTATTTTCTGTACAATTATCACTCACATTTCATATTTAAGTGTTAAATATCATAGCATTTGGAGCAAAGTATCAACTAAAACTATAGTGACATACTACTAAGATGAGTCTATGGAATAGTTTTTTATTTATTTTCTTTGGAAAACATGTGGTCATCCATCTATTTCAAGTTATGCATTTGTTTATTTCATAATTTTCCTTTTTTTTTCTCTTTCGTTTGCTTTCCTTTCTGTTCAACGAATTTCCTGTTAGAAGTAATGTCAAATTTCTAAGAAACAAGTCCTTCTATGCAACCTTGCTTTGGTTTTCATTATAAATGGAGTTGACCAAAGATTATTTGTAGTGTTCTAACACCATACTATAAGGAGGATGTTCTTTTCTCAAAGGAAGAGCTTCAACATGAGAACGAGGATGGTGTCTCTATTATTTTCTATTTGCAAAAGATATATCTAGGTCAGAATCTGTATTACAATTAATGCAACTTTGAAAAAAGGTGTTTTAGAATTTTTTCATAAATTAGTTTTGGTTAATTAACTTTTCACAACATTCACATCTTGTGTTCCACTTAACAGATGAGTGGATGAACTTCCTAGAGAGAGTACAATGTGAAACAAAAGAGGATGTTTTAGTTGATGAAGAGAAAACATATGAGCTTCGGCTTTGGGCATCCTATAGAGGGTAGACACTTACTAGAACAGGTACAAATGAAACATGATTAATCTAGAAATTTGAATGGATTCACAATGAGAAATGACATTGCATCAAAATACCTAAAATATAGTGTATCCATAGATAAATTGTTTTTCTGAAATGTTGTGATTGCAGTTAGAGGTATGATGTACTACAGGAAAGCCCTAGAGCTCCAATATTTTTTGGATATGGCAAAAGAGGAAGGTATGTGACAATTCCAAAACTATTTCTAAGGTGTAACAAATGGAGGAACTGGCATGGAGTATAAATGAGATACTCATGACTAAAGTTTCCTAACATCTTGTGCCAAGTACAATCTTCCTTACAAGGAGATTGTTATGTAAACATGATTTACTTTGATTTTGTATGATTGTTTTTCATGTTGCAATGAACCTTTATGACACATTTATTTAAAATGCCTTTCTTGTAGGTTGTAAGAATATTATGAAAAAGGGTATATGAGACATTTAAAATTATTTTTCTTGTAGATGGATGTGTTACTTATTGGTCATGGAAGTAGACTTAGCTAAACTGGATGAATGTTTCTTTGTTTGTTGTTCAAACAAGAGCTTTCTTTAATGTGTGGGATCACCTTATTGATGAATTAAGTTGAATGGCTAATTAACAAAGATATCATAGGATTGGGGTAGACCCCTTTTGTGCTAAAACATGGTGCCAATTTAAGATTTTATTTTATTATTATTATTATTTTTAAATTATAATTATTATTTTAAGGGGTAAATTCAAATGATTTCTAGTGATTTATTATAATGTTGTAGTATAGATTTTATTCCCAACAATAGAGCAAACAAATCAAACAAAACAAGCCACAAGGAAATGACAACAATGACAATTTAGGAAAATAACCATTTCATTATGTGCAATATGATATGTACATTACTTACAATAGTAGGTTTTTTGTACTCAACAACACCACAAAGATGATCTCAATAATGGTACCATTCCATTACCATCCAATGGAGTATATAAAATTTGAAAAGGGGGTGGATGGTTACAACCTAACGATCACCCTCTCAAGTTAGAGCTCAAACCACTAATTTTTGTTATGCTCATAAAGACTTGATAGTTTGATGGAGTCAAACATGCTCAATGGATATACATTGATAAAATGGTAAAACTACCAAGGGATATTAAAAATTGATTCAAATTATTTTCGACAAAATGGTAAGTTTTGAAAAGGGGTTATTATTTATTATATAGGGGTTTACCACTAGGGGTTTAATAAATTAAAAGGGGAGGTGGTAAATTTAAAAAATAGGGGATTTTTTAAGAAGCTCGTGAATGCACATGTTTTGAAGGCTTTCAACTAAGTGACCCCCTATGAGGATACTTCAATTATATTTACCTAAAAACTCTACCCCATACCTTAATGATGTGTTTAAGTGTCTTCTTCACCATTAGGCTAGGTGACAATAGTAAAATAATTGTTTTTCTTCATCAAGGCTAATGCAAAGAAAGTGGCTAAACCAAACATTGAAAATAATCTAAAAAAGGAGAAACAAAAGCTAAGAAATAATTTAAGAAGATGGTTTATGGATTTTGTAAGAAGGAAGAGCACAAAGTTAAATTATGTAAGCTGTGAATTAAGAAGCTTGAAGAGGTAGCCAAAAGGGGGTGTTGTTGATGCTCTCTTCTTTGTCTAAGGTGAGGATGACCAAGATGACAAGACCTCACATACATATATAGTTTTTAATTCAATATATTAGAGATCACCTATTCAAAAAAGTGGATTACAAACTTAAGGATAAATTGATACATGATTAAGCATTGTTATCTCTTGAATGACTATAACGAACAACATAATGGTGATTTTATGGTCATTGGTAATGATATTTTCGTACAGGTAGCTAGATGTGGTGAGTTAATGGTTCCTCCTCATTTGGTGAAGCTATTCATTTGGTTATTAAGGATATTGATGATGGATTTAAAATAAATGCCTTAGGATATTATGATGAGTTTAATAAAATGTATAAGGCTGGTGAATATCATTCCTCTTCTTCTTGCTCGAAGAAGAGATACTTTGTGGCTATAGTGGTTTAGGTAGATGAAATTAGTAAGTGGTGCTACCATAGGCTTGGACACATTAGTTATGGATCCTTGAGGTATATAACCTGACATCAAATGATTGGTATTTCTTCTAATATTCCTCCTAATGGTGTTTGGGAGGTGTGCATTTTGAGAAAGCATCATCAAGATTTTTTCCTAGAGATATCTAAGCATGCTATAAATCCATTGGAGCTCATTCATAGTGGTATTTGTGGGCCATTGGGGTACCTATATTTATTTATAATAAATAATTTCTTACATTTATTGATAATATTTCCAACAATGTTTGACTTTACATGATTCACATAAAGAGTGAAGCTTTTAGTAAATTCAAGGACTTCAAAGCTTTGTGGAGAACCATTTTAAGAGGAACATCAAGTATTTACAACTTGATGGAGGATAGAAGTATGTTTGCCATACCATTAGTGACATTTTGGCTCTTCATTTGACTTCTTTTCATAGGACTATCCATTATACCCTAGAGCAAAATGAGGTGGTTGATCAGATATGGAGATGGGTAGAAGTATCTTGTATGCCAAGCAAATAAAGCCTAAATTTTGGGGTAAAATAATGCTTTGTGTAGCATAAATAATCAATAGAATTTATATAGGTAATGTAAGGTATGGCTCCTCTTGAGAGATTTATAGAAGATAAATTTGATGTCTCTAAGATCCGTATATTTAGATCCACTACATGGGCTCACATTCTTAAAGATACATGGAATAAGGTTTATGTCAAACGACATCATTGTATTATGATACCTCTAAGGCTTATTACCTCTATTATCCCATGAAATAGGATGCTATTGTTTATATGAATGTAATTTTTAATGAGGTTTTTCAATCCACTCCTTAGGGACCCCTTCCCATCCTTTTGATAGATGTTTTTCTTCTCGTAACTCCTCTAGTAGTTCATATTGCTCCTTTTGATATTCTTGTTAGCTTTATTCTAGTTGTTCTATCTTCTTAATCCATTAGAAATGCTTACATTACATGTTCTTCTTTAGCATCTACTTTATGATTAGATATGCATCTAATAAGCTCTATCCTACCAAACATTTTATAAGAGTGTTGCATGTTGAGATAAATGGTGAGCATGTGATCAACACTCCAACATTGACTTCTAATGATACTTCTATGTAGGATATCTCCTTGTCTTCCATATATCACATGATTCACAAGTAGGCCTAGGCCCTCCTTTAGTATGCTTCTCCCATACTCACTCAAGAGTATCATTAGGAGGTCCCATATTAGGCCTTAGTCTCAAGAGTTGATGTTATTGGAGATCCAATTACTTGTTCTTAGACCAAACATTGCTTGAAGTAGGAGGATGCTATGTTGGTAGAGAATGAGTAATCAATGAAGAATCACACATGTGAGTTTTCTCCTCTTCTTAAGGGGAAGAACATTGTTAGCTATAAGTGGGTCTATAAAACAAAGTATACTTCCAATGGTTAGGTGGAGAAGCAAAAGTTAGTCCTTGTTATTAAGGGATTATACCAAAATAAAGGAGTTAACTATTCAAATACTTTTTATCCTGTTGCATGGATGGACTCTATTTGAATCATCCTCTATATTCCAATTTTCTTATAATAAAGAGGTGGAATCAGGAAGGCAGGGGCAAAGTATTATTTCATTAGCGACAATGAACTAAATGGCAAGTATATCACATGGACATGAAGAGTGTCTTCTACCATGATGAACTTCAAGAGGATATTTATATGAGGTATACACTGAGTTTTGATCTTGATGGAATGCCCCCTTGGTATGCAAACTCAATAAGTCCTTGTATGCCCTTAAGCAAACTCATTATTTTTGGTATGAGAAGATTCATTCTTTTTTCTTAGCTATGGTTTTTATATGATGTGAGATAGAGCATGATGTCTACATCAAATGTCCAAATGATCATATTTTAGTGATTTTGTTATATGTTGATGATATTATTATCATGAAAATATCAACATCATTGATCTAGGAGATGAAATCAAAATTGTTTAACACTTTTGAGATGACAAGTTTGGGCCTCCACTATTTCTTGGGGTTTCAAATCAATCAGTCATCTTCTATGATCACTATTTCTCATCCCAAGTATGCCTTGATCTTTGGAATTGTTTTAGGATGAATGAGTGCAAGCTCACTCATACTCTCTTTACTTCTAGTTTGAAGCTTCAAGAAAAATGTACTTCCTCTTATCAACCTATATCGATCACTTGTTGGACTTCTCTGACTCACCCAACACTAGATATTGCATTTGATGTTTATTATTTTTTAGTTATATGTAGGTACACATGAGAGCCAATGGATAATAACCAAGTGAATATTTGGCACATCAAAGGTACCTACTATATGGGTACTCATTATTTAGTTAGAGCAACTCTAGTTTTGATAAAGCTCTCTTATATAGATTGGATCAATAATTTGGACCAACAATGCTCTACCATTAGGTTTATCTTCTTTCTTGGTTCTAGCCCACTCACTTGATATTCTAGATGGTAGTCCATTATATCCCAATATTCTACAAAATTTGAGTATTGTGTTGTCAATGAGGTTGCCAAAAAATCTAATAGATGCTCTATATTTTGAAGTAGTTGGGTGTTCCTCAATAGTTTCAAATGACACTTTATTATAATAGTTAGAGCTCATTCAAGGTTCTATATAATATAGTGTTTCATAAATGGAATAAGCACATTAGGATTTAGATACACTATGTCCAATGAATTCATGAATGTGGAATGCTCAATCCAACCTATGTATCATCAATAAAATAGATAGCAAATATCTTGACCAAGGTCATGCACAAAGTGCCATTCATACAGTTATGGGAGCATCTTAGAGTAGGAGAGTGTCCCCTAAGAGGGATGACTGATAAGAGTCTCTCTCTATATCTCTAATTTATAGTAAGGGGGGATGTTGGACTACGTGGTATTAAGCTTCACTTGAGGGCAATATTGACTTTTGTCTTGTACTCATTTTTGTGGTCTTATGAGCCCTTGAACACTTTGTATAGGTGAATTTATTCTAGTATCTTAATAATAAACCCTAGTTTCATCCATATAAGACCTGGTAGGATCTATGGGATAGAAAAGAAATACTCAATCACAATTCACTTTACTGATGTTGATACACAACTATTTTAGTATTCATATTGTAAAAATAGTTAAAGTTATCCATGATATTAGATGGTAAACTTAATATCTTATAATATTATAATGAATGCTTTATCTTGGTTGGTCATGTGCATTGTATAACATCATGTCTCTTATCCTCAAATTTCTTATAAAGTAAACAAATAAATACTTGTAAATTATATCTAATTCTATCCTAAGTCTACTATGTGAATCTTATAAATAAATATATAAATATATGAAGAAATTAGCCACAACTCACCTAATAACAAACATTGCAAGAAATTAAAATAAATAAAATTAAGAAAAAAGAGACATGAATATGATGTGTTATACCATAGATAATTTTGAATATGATTTATCATACCACAAATAATTTAAAATTTTGCTACATCCCTAAAGTTAAAAGTTAATTTTTGCTTTTCAACATACCTTTAATAATCAATAAATGAAAAAATTAAGAATAATAAAACTAAATGAACATTATATTTAGAATCTACATTTCAACAACTAAATATACATAAATTCCATTTCAAAGTTATATTATTTATCTCATATGAAAGCTCCAAAGTTATTTTAGTGATACTATAAACTATAAATATAAATATATATTTTTTGATTAATGGTGAAAAAACAGGGTTTTGAAGGGTCCCAAAACCTTTTACATTAGAGGAGGTAGAGAAAGAGAAGGTCAATTAAGCATAAGCTAACCTCCAAGGCCAAAATAATATAAACTAAACCCAACAACCACCTAAGAGAATAAAACAGAAAGATAATGCCATGATACAACATATACCAACCCACCACCGAACAAGACATAAAGGAGATTTTTTGTTTCAACTTTCCTTTAGAGGCACTAAAGATCCTGCTCCATTTTTGCATAATATTGGAAGGGAAGCAAATACATCAATATGAAAATAACAAAGCCCTAATAATATAGAGCAAGGTGAGGGCAATACACCAAGCATATTCCTTGAGAATGGAAACCACCAAAGAGCAAAAGGATCAACCCCCCAAAAAAGATCCCCTAGAGAGAGGATCACTACAACACAAAGGAGACCTCATCCAAGCAAAAAGACAATAAAAAGTCATATTGGATAGGTAGACCCAATGCTTCCAAAGCAATAATTGTAATTAATCCTGAAGGGAAATTTTCTTTCCAAATTCTGAATTGGGCACTATCCACACCCAAATTGGCCATAACATCAACAACCTAGTTACCTTCCCTACAAATATGATCAATTTTAACTTCTAACATACCTTCTAGAATCTTTGAGGTGTCCTTAATAATATTTAGGATGAAACAATTATCAGTCTTTCCAACCTATAAATCTTGAATGATGTTCAAGGAGTCACTTTGTACGAGGTCTTTTGAAGCCCCTATCAAAAACCTAATGAACACCAGAGAAAAACACCTTAGCTTCAACTAGGTGGTTGTTCTCAATACCATAATATTTGGTTTAAGTCCAAATGATCTCACCATTATCATTTCTAACAACACGCCCTCCACCAACCCTCTCGAGGTTACCTTTGGTAGCTCCATCAAAGTTCATAATGACCCACCCTTTAGTTGGTTTATGCCATCTAGTAGCCAATATTTTTTGAACAGTGGATACAAAAGCAGAAAACCCTAGATTCAATTTCCAACTAACAACAACCCCTTTCTCCATAAATTTCTCCCTACCATTTCCAAAAACAAAGATAATCAGGTTATTCTCAATAACAACTTTAATCCTTCTAAAGTCAAAGGATTCATCCCTCGTAATATACTCAAAAGTTATTTTGTTCCTCTCCCACTAGATACCCCCCAAACAATGAGGAAGAACCAGGTCCCACACCCTAGTGAGACTATGAATGATGAAGGAGGATTTCCACTGAGTGAAAAGTTCCTTGAAAGTTTGAGATAACGTCCACTTGATAGAAAAAGAATCCAATAAATCATTGAGCACCTCTTTTGAGAAATCATAATGGATGAAAAGATGATACACAAATTCAACATCCTTAGAACACAAGAGATAAATATTGGAAAGATGGAAGCCTTTCTTACATATATTATCAATAGTCAATTTTTTTTTTTTGCAAATACAACCACAAAAAAATGTAATCTTGGGGATCAAATGAGGATACCAGACCCTTTTCGCTGGAAAATATCCTCCCATAAACAATGTTTAGGCCTCATATATAGTCTTGAAAAAAATACCTTTAGGAGAATGAGTCTATAGAAGGAAGACCATGTCATTATATTGAGGAAGAAAGTACTATTGTAAGCTTACAAAACATGTTCAAATTTGCTAAACTCAAAAGGTTTCAAAGATCAGCTATATGTAAAGTCAGATACTTCCAAATCCTCTTGCCATTAGTGATTATTATATAATCAATTACTTGTTGTCCACATTTCAATGACAAAGAAGCATTCAAATCATAAAACTTAGGACTAAGAAATAGAGGTTTAAGAAGAATCCAAGTATCCTCCTAGAAGAACACATCCTTTCCATTCCCAATCTGCCACCACATCCCATCTATAACCAAAATTTTAACCCTAAGAAAACCATTCCAAATCACAGAGCCCCAAGGAGGAGCAACACTTCTAAAAAAAAGAATGTGAATTTCTAGATACTTACCTCTCATAATATCTTTCCACAGTTGATCCTCCTTAATATATAATCTCTAGGCTTTTTTTACAATCAGAACCTTACTGAACAACAAAAAATTTCTAATCCCAAGACCACCTTATTTCTTAGAAGAGAAGACCCTATCCCAAGAGACAAGGGGTAGTGTAATATCCCCTTTCTGAGCAGTTAGTTAGATGCAGTGGTTTAGCCTACTCATGGTTTCTCGTAGGCTAAGGCAAATTACAGGGGAGCCTAACTGGAGTTCTGGGAGAGGATAATTGAGCGAAATGGGTATTCGAATCCACTCTTAGATGTTGAATCGGATGGACAGAGCCTTGACTTACTATTTTTAGTAATTTAGTTTTTAGGGTTTCGGGCAAAATAGACGGTGCAGTGATATTCTTCATCGAAATGGGTGTCCGTATTTATCCTCAGTTTGCGGATCGGATAATTAGAAGGCCAAGTTTTTAATGTGCGAAGGTTTAATTATATAAAGTAAAATTATTTAAATACTTTATATAGTTTAAAACCTTATTTTATTAAAAGGGGATGTGGGACTTAAAAAAGAGTTATGTTTCATGATTTATCCCACATTGAGTGTGCAAAGGGAGTTTGTTGTGGAGGAGTCTATTTATTTGGTGGCTTGGTATTATTTCATGTCATTCTAGATTTTGGTTATTTTCTCTAGAGTTTGAGGCCAGTGGCTGAAACTTCTTCTTCGAAGGGACGGAAACCCCAACGGTGTGGCTGAGGATGAAACCCCTTAGATTTTTGGAGCTGGACGAAACCCCAGTTCTCTGTTGGTGAATTCACACAAGATTCACGCTTTGGTGCTTCAACGATTTTAGAGGTACTTTGGTGTTTGTTGATAAAGTGTTTCGAGGGTTTTAAAAATCAGATTGCATAATGATTTGTGGAAAGATTGTTGATCTTGAAAACATTGTAATTTGTGCCCTAGAATAAAATCTGAAATAAAATTGCAAGTTATTTCTCAATCAATGCATTTTGTATATTTTGCAATTTAGGTTATATTGTTGGAATTTGTTTATGTTCTTCAAGGTTTATATCCGCAATAATATTTAGATCAGAAATTTTAATAGTACCAAACAAGGGGGACATTACAGTGGTATCATAGCAAGTCTATTCTGCCAGCCTATGGAAGACTAATTAAATTTTAGATTCATGGAGTCTTATAATTATTGGTCTAGGAGACAACATGATTGGGATAGGACTTAGAGTGAGATACAAAAATACATCAGTCAATTAACTGCAATGATGCAAATTTCTCTACCTTCAGTTTTTACTTAGGATAAGGTTGATTTTTCATTCATAAAGTTGTCGAAGAAAGTTGGAGTTGAACAAAATACTTTACAAGATCCTAAAATTGTAGCTAATATTACGGCTAATAAAGTTGAGTTTGCTGTCCCAAAGAAGATTGACAAGGGTAAACATCAGTTAATAAGAAAGGAAAGGAAACTGAGTGATCTACAGGTTACAGGACTTCCTCACGAAAACAAAAATTAGTTGAGGAGATAAGGACGATGTTTCACTTGCAAAAGGTAATGGTAACTTGGTCACAATTGTAAAGACGATAAAGAGATTGAATTAAGGCAGCCAAGTGCAGAAGAGGACAATAGTAAAGTTGAAATCTTAGAGTTTGGGAAAGATGCTTCATATCAGGAATCATGCATAATAGGGAACCAAAATGATGTTGGTGATGATGAGGAAGACAACACAATAATTTTGGATATGTATTTACACAATCTAGTGTGGATTATGAAATATTTAATATAAGATATGATGAATCTTGTGATTTCCTCATCATAAGATTTTTCGTTGAAAATCAAAATGGAAAGATTTAATAGACTATTGGATGGTGATTTCTTCGAGGAGTTGGAGACTATGGCAGATTTAGAAGAATATGTGATTGTTGATGAATTTACACTTGAGCATGAGATTGACCTAGTCGATGAGATGAGTAAAAATCAGATTATGATCATGCCTTCTAGTCAAGAAACTTGCAGGGAAGAACAGAAGGACAAAAATAATGAAGATGAAGTTAATTGATCCTGTACTTTGAAAAATGGAGAATTATGCATTGGTCATCAAAAATATGGTGAGCATGCTGATTTTGATATCGTCAAGTCAACAATATATGATAGTATTGGTGTAGTTCTTGATTTAGATTCAGAGCACAAATCTGTCCTAACTTAAGAGCATGAAGTTGGAAAGTACAATGTTGTGAAGGGTGCTAATTTTGATCATTGTGCGTGGGATAGCAAATCTAAAAGTTTGTTGTGTGATGCTAATTCCAATCCATTTCAAGATTGGAAAGATTACAGGTCATATAGGAGCAAAATATTTAGACATTAACTCACTTGGATAGGACACATGAGTTTGTCGAGTGACTCTTTCAGGCAGCCCAACTTGGGGAGAGACAGAAGAAGTTGACAGTTGGAGCTACTGTTATCAATTTGTAGGCTATCAAGCAGGAATTAGAGGTGATAAAATATGATTATTTGAGGTTACTATCCGATAGGGATCAAGCCTTACAGTTTGTAGATAAGGCCTTCCAAGAACTCAAAGAGAAAGAGGATTGTTCAGAGCTTCACAGGGTTTTAGTTGGTGAAGTTCATATGGACGATATTGTGAGGTATGTACATCATTTTAATTTCAGCCCTCTTATAGATGAGTGGACCATGTTTTTTATGACACATAGTAGTGAGCCAGAAGACTATTTTGATAGAA
This sequence comes from Wollemia nobilis, assembly GCA_028583015.1. NCBI lineage: Eukaryota > Viridiplantae > Streptophyta > Pinopsida > Araucariales > Araucariaceae > Wollemia > Wollemia nobilis. The sequence continues at coordinate 1,331,010 of JAQPPZ010001036.1, read as the reverse complement.
TTCATACTTCACTTGGCTATGGGTTACCCCCTTCGTCAGAAGGAAAATTAGATTTTTGTAGAGATAGTAGTGGATTTTATGTAGGAAAGGAATTATGGCCAAACATTATTCCACCTATGTACAGGTTAGCCCAGCGGTATTATTCAGGTAGTGGGAATGTTAGATTCCCTATTGGTCCTAGTTATCTAGGAGTGTCTATGAGGGAGTGGAAGACACTCGTTGGCCTAAGGAGCAGTACTGGTGATAGAATATGAATATGGGATCCAGGAGAGATTACAAATGTCGACTGTATAGTGGCTCCATGGTAGGGGAATTTTCATGTTTTAAATTTTGGTTCTCATAGGGATTGTATCTTGGATGGTTATGATGGATTCATTACCGAGTTATTGGTGAGGCTAGTTCAGCTGAGGCACATGGACTCTATAGTTATGATCAGAGTGATGCAGCGTCAGCATGGTGATGTTGACATGATACTAGTTTGGGACCCCAAGAATCTACTTGATTTCAATGATGGATCATTTTTTAGTTTAGTGACGGAGTCTGGGAGAGTTGTCAGCTTTAGCAGATTCATATGGATGATAGGGGTTACCAGCTTTGTTAGTTGTTGTGGTGGCAGTTGGTGGCTGTGTCACTGTCATGGGATATTCATCAGGTTTGTTTGGGATCCTAGAATTTTTATTGATGACAACCAAGAATTTTTAGTTGATTGGGATATTCATGAGCATTGCTTGAGGAAAAACAATATTTGGGAAGGGCAGACTGTAATGTCCTCTTTCTGAGAAATTAGTTAGATGTAATGGTTTAGCCTACTCACAGGTTCCTGTAGGCTAGGGTAGATTGTAGGGGAGCCTAACTGGAGTTCTGGGATCAAATAATTGAGCGAAATGGGTATTCTAATCCACTTTCAAATGTTGAATCATATGGATAGAGCCTTGACTTACTATTTTTAGTAAGTTAGTTTTTATGGTTTCAAGCAAAACGAATGGTGTAGTGATATTATTTACTAAAATGGGTATCCGTATCTATCCTCAGTTTGTGGATCGAATAATCAGAAGGCCAAGTTTTTAATGTGCAAAGGTTTAATTATATAAAGTAAAATTATTTAAATACTTTATATAGTTTAAAACCTTATTTTATTAAAAGGGGATGTGGGACTTAAAAAAGAGTTATGTTTCATGATTTATCCCACATTGAGCGTGCAAAGGGAGTTTTTTGTGGAGGAGTCTATTTATTCGGTGGCTTGGTCTCATTTCATGTCATTCTAGATTTTGGTTATTTTCTCTAGAGTTTGAGGCCAATGGCTGAGACTTCTTCTCTAAAGGGATGAAAACCCCAATGGTGTGGCTGAGGATGAAACCCCTCAAATTTTTGGAGCTGGATGAAACCCTAGTTCTTTGTTGGTGAATTCACACAAGATTCACGCTTTGGTGCTTCAACAATTTTAGAGGTACTTTGGTGTTTGCTGATAAAGTATTTCAAGGGTTTTAAAAATCATATTGCATAAGGATTTGTGGAAAGATTGTTGATCTTATAAACATTGTAATTTGTGCCCTAGAATAAAATTTGAAATAAAATTGTAAGTTATTTCTCAATCAATACATTTTGTATATTTTGCAATTTAGGTTATATTGTTGGAATTTGTTTATGTTCTTCAAGTTTTATATCCATAATAAGATTTAGATTAGAAATTTTAACAGTCCCAACCAAGGAGGACATTACAGATACCCTCTATTTATCCTCCACCTCAACCCATAAAAATTTCCTAAAGATTTGATCAATCCTCCTTCTAACATTTAAGGGCATTCTAAAAAGAGATATATAATAGACGAGAATGCTTTGGAGGGTAGGTTGAAGCAATTTAAACTTACCTATTTGGCTCAGGAGATTACCTTTTATCCTAGATAACTTATGTTGAATCCTATACAACACAAGAGACCACAACTCCTCCTTCATCCTACTAGTGAACAATGACATACCTAGATATAAATAAGGAAGGTTAGCAATACCACAACCAAAAATCCTTGCAATTCTATGCTAAAGCTACCCCTAGTATTCATAAAAAATAATTGATTTTTATGAAAAATAATTTGTTGGTTGGAAGCTTTCTCATACAACTGCAAAACATTAATAAATTCCTTAGCCTCTCTCACAATAGCCTCATCAAGAAGTATAATGTCATATACAAATTTTTGATAAGAAACTGCCTTTGCAATACCAACAGATCTAATGCCCTTAATCTTAGAGGATAAGGTAGCAGCAAGATTTGATCTTCCTAAAGATTCAACCATCAAAATGAAAAGATATGGAGACAAGGGATCAACTTGCCTAATACTTCTTTGACCTCCCAAAAAACTAGTCAGAATCCCATGGATGATGATATAAAATTTAGTAGAGGAAATATGAACTCTAATCCACTTCCTCCATAGATCCCCAAAGCCAAATTTTTGCAACATCTTATTAAGGAACTCCCAGGAGACCTTGTCATAATATTTTTACATATCAAGTTTAAGAAGCATTCTAGCCAACCCGCTTTTGGACATAAAATATAAATTCTCATGTTTTGTAATGATCCCATACACAATCTGCCTACCATGAACAAAACCACCTTGAAAATTTGAAATCAAGATGGGGAGAAGCCTTTTCAACCTAATAGAAAGTATCTTAGTAAGTAATTTATATAGGGTATTACATAAGCTAATAGGTATAAAATTCCTTAGATAAGGGGCACCATATTTCTTAAAAACCAAAACAATAAATGTAGTGTTACATTCTTGCAACAAAGAGGAAGAAGATTGGAATTATCTTAAGGATTTCAAAATATTCAAACGAAGAAGGTGCCAAAACCTCTAAAAAAACCAACAAGGAACCCATACAACCCATGTGGTTTATCCTTTTTCATACTAAATAGATTGATCTTGATCTCATAATTATAAAAGGGGGCATTTAAAGAATTATTCATATCAGTCATCACCACTTGAGGAATTTTCCTGAGAAGTTCCTCTAAAGCATCCCCATCTTCCTCCATTTCTAGAAAACAAATCCTTAAAGAAGGATATCATGGCAGTAGCAATTTCTTCCTTATATTTAAGGCATTCACAAAAGTCCAATATAATTTATCTTACTTTATTATCACTCCTATATTTCAAGGTTGAGAGGTGGAGAAACTTAGCTCGATATTTTTACCTCCAAAAAGACTCCTCACTAGCAAGAATATTATGAAATTCTGCAAGAGTAATTTGCTTTTGCTAGCCACCTCCTTTGGCCAACCTTCACTTTGGCTTTTTTCCTCAATGTCCTAAAATTATTGAAATAATTTTTGCTTCCAATGTAAAAGGTTCACAAAAACCTATTTGATTCCACATCTTCAAGTTAGCTTTGATGATTTTCAGCTTCTTGGCCACTTGAAACATCTTAGTGCCATAGAAATTTGAATTTCACCAAGAATTAATCAATCCTTCAAGATCCGGATGAGAAATCCACATTGTCTAAAACCTGAAAGGATAACCTTTTAAAAGTTTCTCCTCCATGAATTCTAACAGTATCGAGTTGTGATCAAAAGCAATTCTCAATAAAGTCCTCAAAGAGCAATCCTGAACCATGGTGAATCAACTCATTGAAGCAAGGGCTCTATAAATACTTGATTGAATCATACCCCCTCCCCATATTCTATTAGACCAAGTGAATTTAGTGTTAGCTTTTGAAGATATAAACTTAAAGGAAATGCAACAATAAGTGATGAAATTAGGAAGCTATGTTATATCTATGATAATGACTACCTAATAAGCATGAAAATAACATGAGAAACTTTTGAAATCATTCATGCTACAACTATTAATGAAAGCTCACAAAATTTGAAAATCGATACAATATCTCTCTATAGCTCTACTAGTGTATGCTATGGACAATGCATGCTTCATTAGTAATTACAATGCTAAGTCACATATATACACTAGTATGTGACTCTTCACTTTCCTACTCTAAGGACACATGTGCATTCTACATGATAGACACTTGTGCACATGCACAACTAACTAAGGACACTTGTCCTTTTACATCATTACACATTCTAATACTTGTGCATTTATTACTTCTTTCTCAAGTAACCACTTAACCTAAGATAAACTCTTAGTCTAATGATGTATCCAAGGTGGACAGTCATGTACAAAATAATGTAATATACTCTAACACCCCCCTGTATTACATTATTTGGTTATTGAAGACTTTAGTCTTCAATATGGATCTTTGTATTTGTCTTCATTCTTCAAGTGACCTTGGATTTGATCTTCTGCTTGAGCTTCATATTTTTTCTTGACTTTGTATTCTGACTTTGGCCCTGTTACTGGTTTCCTTCTAACTTTACTGACGAAGAAATTCATACATTTCTTGTTCCCATATCTATACCTTGAGAAATATACTTGAGAGAATTCATTAATGAAGTTTCTTGTCATTGTATATATCCAATCAAAGAAATTATTTTCTTTGTACCAATAATATATTTGAGAATGATTGGTTCCTCCGCAAATTTCACAATAATGGAGATTCCATCATCTCTCTATCTTATGCTCATATCTGCTATAGTGACTACACCTATTTTCTAGTGCCAACTCCCTTTGACCATTCTATATTTCATAGCAATTGTTCCTATCAATCTTTTTTACTAATTTAATGACACTATGTTCTGTTATAAAATTTATTCCTTACTTATTGCTACTATTATGACCTGTATATTCAAGACCTTCAAACTTTGATCTGATTTTTGATGCAATTAGTTCTTTCATTCTCTATTCATGTTTTTCTAAAACCTGTATCTTCATATCTTATCAACTTTGAATAAGAACCATTAGTATGACCATCATTAGAATGATCTTTGTCAGTATCGATATGATCATGTGCATCATTGTATCTATCATCTATATCTATGCTCTTATTAATTCTAATACCATAAGTTGTTTTTGAATAATCATGAACTGTGTTAAAATCACTTGTATCACATATAACATCAATATTTGTAATAGGTTCTTCTATCTTTGTCATGAATTCTAAATCACTAGTGTTATTGTTTGCATTACAACATTCCCTTTCATTTTAACAAGAACTAGTATCACATCATGCATCAATTATCAATAGTTTTGATTATATCGTATTGCAAAATGAATCTACCATCATGGATATTAAATAATTTGTATCACTAGAAGCATCTTTCATCTCTATTTTATTCTTTACCTCATCAACCTTTTCTTGTTCTCTCTTCTTAGAAACATTAAGAGTGCCAATTTATTTGTAGATTATTCTCCATAGATTGACAAGTATAGTAACAAAATATTCACTGCAATCATTAAGAATATTTCACATACATTTTTGAAGTATTGAAAAATTCCCCTTTTTTGCTTCACTAGTAATATCATCAAGCCTACTGTTCAAGGTATTTGTTTCATAAATAAATTTGCTCTTCGAATATTTAATCATATTTTATTGTCTTCTAATATTGTCTTGTAGAACTTCATTAGAAAGTAATGCCATATATATCAGGTCTCCTATATAACCAGGCAATATGAAACTATTTTTAGAATCTTTATATGTTTCATTAAGCCTTCCATTCAGGTAATTGCTAAGTGCTGAGAAATTTTCTTTTTTGATTTTTTTCAACATTGATTGTAAGACACTCTATTCTTTTAATGAATCCTTTTAAGTATCTTCTATTTGATGTTGTATATGAAATTTTAATCTTTCTAAAATTTCCTAAATGTCTAATTGTTTTCCTTGGTCTTATTGAATGTATATTTCTTCTTCTTGAAAGTCTAAGTCTTCTCCAATGTAAATTAGTTCTTCTTGTAGATATAGGTTTTCTTCTTCAACTAATTCTGACAACTCGTGAAGTTCTAGTTTTTGAGTTTCTATTTTTGGATTACTTGTTTTATTTTTCATTTGCTTTTTCCTTACCATGTCCCCTTTAAAGTAGGCTACCTTATGGCTCCCTAGATAATATATTTAGAGTGTTGTAAACTATATTTGCAAAATTCAATATCCTAATTTGATGTAGTATACAAAACTTGTAATTAATTTTCTAATACTCTAGGTAGAATACCTTTTAACTCCCAAGTAATTTTAGTAAAATATCAGGTTTGCCAAGATCTTTTTAACTCTTCAAGTTTTGTTAAGAACTTGGATCTACCAAATTATTTTGAGTACAATATGTTTTGGTAGTATGTTTAGCTTTCTTAGTTTCCTTTAATGAATACCTTCTATCTCCTTAATGTTTAACTTTAATTTTTACCTTATTTCTCCCTGTGAATTAGTGAATACAAATCTAAAAATAATTTGATAATGCACCTTCAAGTTTGATAAGGTTCTTTGTTTTATAGAACTTTTAGTTGGATTTCCAATGTCTCCATTTTATAAATTCTAATAAACTAAGTTTTATGTAGCACTCCTTATATCTCCATTATTTTGAAATTTAGAAATCGATAATATTTGCAATATAATAATATTTTGATTTTCTTTTCAAACTGAATGCTTGTCACTTTTTTGGTATTTTTAGTGGCATGAAAGGTTTAAAATGATTGTGGCATGGTGGTTATAGGTGTGGACTGCATGAAGATCTATGTGATGGATTTTGGGGCGAATAACGCAAAATATTGTGGTGGATATAAAAACTTGATAGCTTGCCTGGATTCATGGTGGCTACCAATTCCACCATGTAAATTCAAAAAAAAAAAATAATGTTTTGATTTTCCAAGTAGAAACCCTTATATCTCCTATGATATTAATTGCAAATATTAAGATACTTGTATTTCAACTAATGTGCCTTTTGAAATACTACTCCTTGATTTGCTTTCTAGTTGACTAAGCTTGATATTTGCATATATTTTTAATGATAAATGAACTACAACCTTATCTAATGAGCCTTATCACTCCTTATTGAAAGCAAATATTAAATTAAATGAAGCTTTTACGTTCCTTGAAGTATGTGTGCTTTCAATTTGATCGTTGTAATGCGAGATCTTTTTCTCCCTTAGGCATTGAATGTCACAGTATTCTCCAAGCACTATTGTAGACTGGGATATGTTGTGCAGTCTCTAAAATCGGGTTGTACTAACATGTAACTCCTTCATGTGATGTCTATTTTGAAGTTCCAATCAGGTGCTACTTGCAACTACTACATGGCTTGTTAATACTTCAAATTCAATGGTTCTTCAGGATGCAAAATATGTGGTGAAAGATACTGTTTGACCTCCTCCTTAGGATCTTTGAAGTGCATGCAAATTTCATGGTTAGATCAATGAATGTGATGGTTTTCTAAGTTGGTGTACTTTGTATACTTTTGTGCTCCTCTAATCATGTGTACTCCCTTTCCTCTTTGCTCGTTTGTCCTCCTTTGAAATGCTAATTGCATTGTGTTGTAATTGGGATAGTTTCCTTCTTTAGATTTTGATCTCAATGGTCCACTTCAAGCATAATTGAATGCTACATTGTCTCTAATATTTAGCACCTTCACCTTTTGCTACCAAGAACTTGTGCATAAATCGATACCATGTTTGATTTATTTGTTTTGTGGAGTATTCTAACAACACTGGTGCTTCTACAAATCTTGTAATGGTTCCTCACTATGCTCTCGATATGTGTACTACCTTTTTCCTTGATTCAATGGTGTATGATATCCTCTCCAACTTGGGAAACATCATATTTTATTTCAACTTAGAAAGATAATATTTCTCCTTAAATACATTGGATACGAATGGGTGCTCAATTAAAATGCATACATTGGTTGTCTGTGCTCTTGGGTGAATGGATACTACACAACTTGTATTCACTTTAGTCCTTTTTATGCACTATTTCAAACATATTTATTGACACCTATGTGGGCTCTAACTCAACGACGCTCCCAGGTATATACAGATGATCAACACACAAAGACTTCTTTAGCTATGGCTCAACCATGTGGACCCCAACAAGCACTTGTATTTCTTGTAAATTGCTATTAGAGTAAAGGTTAGCTAGCAGGTAAATCAAAATGTTCTTCTTTGGCCAATGAATTATCTTTCTTTAGTGGTGAATCCAAAATGGCTACTACGTTGTTCTAATCGTATCCTCCTTTCAAAAATTATGCACTTGATTTTGTAACGGCTATATAGTGTTGTCTCTTTCACTATACATAATGGTTATTTCTCCTCTTTGTGTAATGACTAAGCACTAGTGGATAACTCCCTGAATAATGACTTACTGGTTCCCTTCAGATTCACATGATTCACTCTCTCTAGTGTGTGCACAATAGTAGTGGTAGTTCAATATATGTATTTTCAAACACCTGCTCTCCTTGCTTGTTACCAATGTATCTTTGAATGCACTTGCTACTTGCAAATTTACAACGATCAAGTTTGGGTCGAATAATTTTACCACACTTCTTATTGTGCTATTCTGATGAATAATTGAGCCTCTTACCTACAACTCACAGTTGATTTCATCGGTGATCAAGATTAGACAACATATTCTTCACAAACTAGAATAAAGGTTTGCTACGATGATGTCTTGTATACTTGGGCACCGCTTAACTTTGTTGTAATGCTTCTAATGAGCACTCTACCTACTTTGAAGGATTTTTTCTAGTCAAGGTTGTTTAACCCTATCCTAAGTGTTTCTTATGTAGTGAACTATTGAAACAACTCTAATGATAATGGTGGTAGCTACGTTGCCTTCTCCTCCTTGGAAACTCTTCTACTTCATATTATTGCTATCTCAGTGCTTGGTTACTTTTTAGTGATGATTCCAAGATTTTAAACCATGTAGATAGAGTGCCTTTCAGATGATTATACTATGCACTCTTGTATATGCAATCTAGCATTTAGAATGAAGTCTTCTTTCCTTTCAATAGATAATAGGATGTTGATATTTTTATTTCTTTTAAAATGTATCTAACTCCTATTTCTTATGTGCAGGTTTTAACCTTGTAGAAACTATCTTCTACACTTCCTTGAAGACTTAAACTATGAAACCTTCTCATGCAACTTTTAATCCTTGAATTTGGTGCTTAATAAACTTAATAATGAACCAAATATAAGAGTTTAACTAATGAACCTTTTACACCTAAGTTGCATACCTTTTTCAACCTCAATTTGATGTTGGATTTCTTGGTGATTTGGATCACCTAAATTCTACCTTGTAGTATATGGAATATAAAATCTTCATTACTATAAAAAAAACTCTCTAGCTCACCTATTTACAGCTTTGAAACTCCTCTTACTTGTTATTATAATTGCTACTTTCTTGCTGTCTTCAAATATAAACTTTTCGAATTGTTAAAGCAATCAATTTCTCCTTCAATATTTGGAAAAATTCTTACCAAATCCTTCTCCCTTGGGCTTGTTGTTGGATGGTGATAATTGTACCAAATTCTTCACTATCAGGAGCTACTCCTGATATCTCCTCCAATGAGGCTTTCCTAGCCTTCTCCTTATTTCTCCTTGCAATTAGCTTGAGGGCTTCTCCTTGGGCCTTCAATGTTATGGCTTTCTCACTTTCCTATTGACGTACTATGGTTTTGATACCACTGTTAGATTTTGAAGCTATAAACTTAAATGAAGTGCAACCACAAGTGATGAAATAAGCAAGCTATGTTTTATCTATGATATTGGCTACGTAATATGCATGAAAATTACATGAGAAACTTCTGAAATAACTTATGCTATAGCCATTAATGAAATCTCACAAAAATTGAAACTTGATACAATATCTCTCTACTACTCTACTAGTGCATGCTATGGATAATGCATGCTTCATTAGTAATTACAATGCTAAGTCACATATATATACTAGTATGTGACTCTTCACTTTTATACCCTAAGGACACATGTGCATTCTGCATGATAGACACTTGTGCACATGCACAACTAAGGAAACTTATCCTTTTACATAATTGCACATTCTAACATTTGTGCATTTATTAGTTCTTCCTCAATTAACCACTTAACCTAAGATAAAATCTTAGTCTAATGATGTAACCAATTTGGTACATTGTCATGTACCAAATAATGTAATATAATATAACATTTAGAACCTTGCAAATCAATATCTACTAGTCCCATGGAGATCAAGAACTCATCAAACTCCTCCATGCTATCCAAAAACAGCCGAGCCTCAAAGTTTCTCACAAGGGAGAAAAATGGAATTATAGTCACTAGAAAGCAACCATGAAAGGTAAAATGAAGAGCCAAGGGATTTCAAGTCAATCCAAAGTTTCCTTCTATCCAAAACAACATTGGGAGCATACACATTGGTAGAAATCCAAGAAAAATCATATTTTTTATAGCAGAAAAAAAGAAGAGAACCTATCAACCTGATGAATGAGCTTACCTTCCATAGAATAAGGATTCCAAAGGCTCCACAACCCTACGAAATAACCATGAGCAACCCTAATCACACCTTCACACCCCTTCTAAACAAACCTTTGTAATCTATCAAAATTCTCATTGCCCATCTTAGTTTCTTGTAAGAAAATAATATCAAGATTGAAACTTTTTCTGAAATATTTTAGCACTCTTTGTTTAGTCGAGGTATGTAGACCCTGAATATTCTATGAGATAATTTTCATTACTTCAAGGATTGTGGAGCCTTCCCTCCACTCAAAGGCAATGTAGGCTATGAATCATTAGACACATCTTGAGTTGTTTTCTTTAAGAACACTTCATATTTTTTGGTCTTCTTGGACCCTTCCCACTATTTAGATTCATTATTTTTTGGGTGTTTCTAATGGGCCACATAGAGCCAATTTTTCCTTCATTGCTTGATTCTACTGATATAATAAGAAGTTGCTACTACTGATTTATCTTCTTTAGTTTCATATTCCACCTATTTATAACTTCTTGAAATCCATCTTCCTTCGAGGAAGACCAGACCTTCTATGATTCCTTGTCTAATGAATTTGTAGAAATCTCTCCTGATTCTACATCCTAAAGAGACTCTGTGATAGCTTCATATTTTTACTTTTCAAGAGGGGGAAAAAATCTCTCATTATACAAAATAGGGGTAGTTGCTCCCAAAAACACCTCAACATGAGCCTCCTAAAGGGGTGAAAAATGAACCTGAGTAGAAGGAAACTGATCCCATTGATGATCTAGGATCTCAACTCCCTTATCCATAATAACATCTAACCTAAGCCTCAAGACCAAAATGCAGTAACTCTCCTAATACAAAAAATTTATTAAGATTCACCTTTGCACCCTTAGAATGCCCACCAAATTTTGGAAAAACCCTAGCAACTCTAGAGTAGTCTTCTTTTTTCTTTCTCTAGAGTTGGACCTCCTATTTTTGAGGAGGTTTCTTCTCAATACTCTTAGTCTGTAAATGACCAATCCTTTTATAGTCAATCAAAATGGGCATAGAGGTTTCATATTCTATATCCTTGATTCAAAATCTAGAATCTAAAACCAACTTAATAGAATAATAAATAGGCTTAGAGAGATCGGTGTTAACATAAACCTAGTAAAAACCATCCTTATTTTTTCTTGAGTGATCGAATCCACCAAAATCAAGTTGGCCATTGATTTAGCAATGCCCTTAAGAATCCACTAAGAATTTTAATAGGGCACCCCTTTAGGTGTGTCTGTCTGGCTTACCTATGGTCTTAAAATAAAATAGCATAAATCCTTTAGGCAATGCTACCACTTCTAAATCTCTCTTTGGACTTAATTTTTGAGCAATCTAGTTTTTGATAGAGTCCAAATTTGGTTGGACCCCAATAAACTTCCTAACCAAGGAGTTTGCTCGTTCCACTATCATTTGATGAAGAATAGGTTGAGGAATCCACAAAGAAGGAATATTAACCTCTGGAACCATATCAAAATGAGTCTTAACAATAGGGTCAGCTCCTAATAACACTTGAGACTAGAAACAATTTGAATTACCCACAAAGGGAGCAAAAGACATCAAAGCTTTTGGACCCCCTAATGCTTGGGTCAAACACATCAAAACCCAAAAAAAGCCTCAAGGGCCCACCTATCACATACCCCTTGCCATTAGTTTTTGACTCACTTGCACATCTTCTATGCTATCCCTACGCCTTGGCCCCTTGCATCCCCTTCGCTCATGCAAATTCCATTTAAAATTGATGTCATCTCCTCTATAGTTGCTAGGGCTATATCTCTTGATGCCACTATTCTTCCAGTGATACAAATGTACCAACCTCACAAATCTCCCAGTGATGTAGATCTCCCATCAATGTAGATGTACTTACCTCATAGCTCTCCCAATGATGTAGATCTTCTAGAGATGCATTTCTCAATGATGCAGATGTACTAGCCTCGTAAATATCCCAGTGACATAGATCTCCCACAAAAATAGGTGTACTTGCCTCACAAATTTTCCCCTCCACAATTGTAGCTTTGAAAACCCTAACTTTCCATAGTTACAGCTTCAAAAATCCTAGCTCCAAAAAACCTCCATAGTTGTAGCTTTGAAATTATCCATAGTTGCAGCTTTGAAAATATTAGCTCCTAAAAACCTTCACATTAGCTCTCCATAGTCGTAGCTCTAAAATATCTCCATAGTTGCAGCTTTTAAAACCCTATATTTGAAAAACCTTCACATTAGTTCTCTACAATCTCATCTCCAAAAACCCTAGCTCTGAAAAAACCTCCACAGTAGCTAAAACAAGTATATAATATAAATATATATTTAAAAACAGTTAAACTTTATATTTTTAAATTCTTTTAAAAGCAATCAAACAAGTGAAATTTTGTCTCTTAATGAAAATGGTGTCAAGGAGCTATTTGCATAAACATGGCAATTTGAGGAAGATGAAAGAAATATTTAATAAAAAATGGAAACGAAGAATATCTTTGATAAAAGTGAAAGTGATTTCTCTTGTCCTAGGGAGGACAATGCAACAACTCGGGGTTTGGCTCTTCTTTGGGAGGTCCAAGGTTCAAACCGTAGTGTGTGTGTGGTTGTGTATTAATCCTCTATTGATAAGTTTAGCTCTCAGCCTTATGAGGGATCATGGTTAGGATAAGAATGCTCAACCCTAAGCATCGGTTGTAAGGGTTTATCACACTAACCAAAACAAAAAAAAGTGTTATATGGTTTAATTAATCTCACAAAAAATATAACATTATGGTCCTTTAATAGGAGTAGCCCTAATAGAAACAACATATAACTTATTAAAAATAAATAAAATAATCAAATGACATTAACTCAACCAATAAAATTTTTTGATTTCAAAAAAGAAACTCAGGTTCAAACCTTATCACATGATACATGTATAATAGCCGATCTATTGTAATACCTATATGTGGTCATGGTCATGGTGTAATATGGTCCTTTAATAGGAGTAGCCCTAATAGAAACAACATATAAATTATTAAAATAAATAAAATAATCAAATGACATTAACTCATACAATTATATTTTTGATTTTAAAAAGGAAACTTAGGTTTAAATCTTATCACATGATACATGTATAATAGTCAGCCTATTATAATACCTCTATGTGGTCATGGTCATGATGTAATGTGGTTGAGGTGCAATTCAATTCCATATAACAATTAAAGAAATATAAATAGTTGTAAGATGAGGTGGGCTTATAAAACATTATACATATTGTAAATATTGTATGGGGATAAATATTTCCAATTTAATTAGAGAGAAAAGTGAGATAAAAACAATATATGCTCATAAAATCTGTGTCTTTTACATATATAAACTAAATATTCACTAACTAGATTATAAAGTATTTTTTAATTAGTTCTATGGAATTGTGTCCACTTTCATTTGTATTATATCATAATCCCATGCATTATGGTATTATATTTTATAGCTGTGTATATATGTCTCGAAATATTTGAACTTAAATCAACTCATAGAATTTAATAACTATTTTATAAATTAATTATATTTTATAAAAATTAACAATTTCACACACTTAGTGGGAGTAATAGTTGCATGTAGTTTGTGGAAAAGAAAAAACCCTAAAATCAAATTTTATTTTGCAGCCTAAAGGGGAAGAACTCTTGATTCCTGATAACCTAGTTAATATGACAATAAACCAAGGGGATCTAAACCTAGTTGGAAATTTTATGGGTGTTCGACTTGATTTAGATGTAATGAGAAAATGAGCCTTCTTGAAATGGAGACCAAATGGACACATGGAAATTGCAACATTGCCAAAAGGTTTTTTATGGTTAATTTAATCTGTAAAGAGGATTCATATAGGATCCTATGGGGAGGCCCATGGTTTTTTGGGTGACGGGGGCTCTTTTTGTGAATATGGGGGACAAACTTCAATCCTAAGACAAAGTTTCTCCAAGGGAAGTCCTAGGTTCAAATATCCACCCTACCAAAAAGCTGAATTGGGTATCCAAAATCCAATTGATAATGTTGGTGCAGGCAGGGTCGAATGTGACCCTCGGGTGACTTTGACGGTGTACAATCCCCTGTTCGTGGTCTCTTAGACCAAGGCGGCTCTGTAAGGGGTTCTTCGCTTAAAAAAAAAAGACACAAAGTTTCTCCCAAGATTCAATCTAGGAAAGAATGCCAAGCCTTCTATTTTATTTTTGTAATGAAGAGGTGTTTAAGGGCATAAAAAAGGAATTTGGATAATTAATAGCCCTAGACCCTGCTACTAAGTCTCATTTAACGCTTATTTTTGTGAGAATATATGTTAATGTGGACTTAGAGAAGGATTTTCTCAAGTCAATTTGGTTGGTTTCGAAGTTGGGTGTCTAGAACCAAATAATTGAATATGAGAACACACTGGCTAAATTTAGTGCCTATAAAAAACTAGGGCACGAGGCTAGTGTATGTTTGTTAGAAAAAATGACCCAGAATAAAATGGTTTGGCATAGAAAGTAGAGCGGAGGATAAAGTTCTAAAAAATACAAAAATGAACGAACTAAGGATGATAAGAAGGAAGAAAAACAAAAGGAAGTTCCAATCTAGTAGGACATATTGGAAGAAGGGAAAATCATGGAAGAGAATCCAACAAATCCCTAACAAATCCAAAATAATATTAGTGAAAAAGAGAAAGAAGATTCATCCAAAAATATGGACTAGGTAAGGTCATAAAATTCAAAATCTAGTAACCCTTGGAATATAATTGATCAAAAAAATCATTTGAATGTCTAGGGGATAACATAGAAGACTTGGTAGAAACAAATGATGAATCCAAAGAAGCTAAGGTAATGCTAGAAACTCAATGGGATGCTAATATAGGAACCAATAAGGAGAATAGTGTTTTAAAATAAGTATTTTTCTCTAATAATTAGGGAAAAGGGAAGTTCTAGCTACCCCAATAAGAATCAATAGAATACAAAAAAAGGAGGGGTATATGTAGGAATTGAACCAATAACTGGTATACCCACTAATCAAGAAATCACAGAAAGAGAAACAACTATTGAGATTGCAAATAATACCCAATTTATATTGGATTGGGATGGAGGGAAAAAGTAGCAGACCAAATCCAAAAAATAAAGATAGTTTCTTGGAACTTGAGGGGTCTCGATGCCCCCTCTAAGCATAGAGTAGTCCAAGCGTTGAGAAGAGAAACTGATCCAGATTCATGTTGTTACAAGAAACAAAACTTGATGAACCTCAAGCTAAACTTATCAAAAAAAGACTATGAAGAGGGGTCAATTTTGTGGTAGACCCAGGGCCTCAAGAGGCCTTTTAAATTATACAATCATAATAGATTTGAGGGAATATTGATAGTTTTGATAAGGAGGAAAACCAGCAATGGATAGTTACTAATGTTTATGCCCCAAATTCAATTAGAGGAAGGAAACAATTATCTAAGGATCTAAGACTATTAAGGAATGCCTTTATGGAACTTCCATGGATTTTGATAGGGAGATTTAACTCTCCCATTTACCCTTCAAATAAAAAGGGAGGGAGTCAATCCATTACTAAAGGCATGATAGATTTTGTAAATGAGAATGAACTTATGGATATAGAGCTTCGAAGTGTTAGCTTTTGATGAGTATATAATATAGGAAATATAACCACAAGATGTAAGATAAGTAATCTATAATAACTATATGATAATGGCACTATAATATGCAGGAAAATGATAAGAGAAACTTCTGCAATAACTCAGAAATATACCATTAATGACAACTTGCAAAAATAGTACAAGGTAGTTTATTGGAGGATATGAACACTCCATAAACTATTTTTGAAGATCTACATCATACCACACCGCTAATATATACTATGCACTCTCTATATTCTCTCTCACATTTCACTCACTATGAGGCCTATATATAGGAAGATAAGTTCCTTGTCCCTTACTCTACCTTTGACTCTATCCTATGATTCATGTACATGTGGACTACATATACATTTACATCATTGCATATTCTAACACTTGTGCATTTATTAAATTGCTTGAAGTAACTACTTAGCTTTAAATTAAACTCCTACTCTAGTAATGTACCAAAGGTGGTACATTGACATGTACCAAATAATGTAATATACTCTAACACAAAGAGCAAAGTATACTTGGAGTAATAGATGACTAGGAGACCAATTAATTCAAATTCGCTTGGATCGCTTCTTTCTATCACAAGGGAGTCTTCTCTTTTTTGGGGATTCAACCCTTAAAACCCATCTTAAGATTAAATCTGATCATAAACCTCTAGTTTGGTAGTCCAAGGTTCAAAAAAGAACCTTCAAGAGCCCTTTTCATTTTGAGAATATGTGGCTCCAACATGAGGATTTGGAAAATAGGATTGAGGATTGGTGGTGATAGGATTTTTTTGAAAGTTAACCCAAGTGGCAAAAAAACTAAGGTTTATAAAGAAAAATCTTAAGGTGTGGAATAGAAAGGTTTTTGGTGATCTTCAGAAGGAAAAGATAGATTTGAAAAATAGCTAAATTATTTAGAGTCAACCCTTTAGTCCAAAAACATATCTTGTGATTTAAGAGCAAAAGAAAAAGAGATTTTGTACGAATTCCACAATGTTTTAGCTTGTAAGGAAACCTTTTGGAGGAAAAAATCTAGAGTAACATGGCCAAAGGAAGGTGACATGAATACAATTTTTTTTATGTCTCTACTTTAAGACACAAGAGTTATAATAAAATTAAAGAAGTGGTTAAACCTGATGGATCAATAACTTTTGACCCCATACAAATAAAAGAGAAGACTGTTAATTTCTTCTTCAACCTCATAGGTGTGCAAGATCCTATAAATGGGGATGCTTTAGATTCAATGCTTTAGAACATTCCTTAACTGGTTATATACCAATTAAATAATTACTTGCTCAACCCCTTCAAAGAAGAGGAAATTTGAAAAGCTATCTTTGGGATGCAAGGACACAAGGCCCCAGGACCTGATGGTTTAGCTAATTTTTTCTATTATTTTTAGAATATTGTTAGAGGGGATGTCACTCAAGAAATAATGAATTTCCAAAAAACTTAGTTAATACCAAGAGATCTCAACTCAAAATTTTTAGTTTTAATACCAAAAGTAGCTAGATTTTTTTACTTTAGACCAATAAGTCTTTGCTCCATTCTCTACAAAATTGTTTCAAAAGTCATTGTCAATAGATTAAAAAATGTATTACCATTTATAATTGGTTCTCAACAAGGAGGTTTTGTTAAGGGGCATCAAATTTTATATGGAATCATTACCATTCATGAGGTAATTCATTCAATTGATAAGAGTGGAAATGTAGGAATGTTACTAAAGTTGGACATGAACAAGACATATGATAGAGTCTCCTGGGACTTCCTAATTAAGGTTTTGTGTAGGTTTGGTTTTCACAAAGAATGGGTAAGTCTTATAAAGGGGTGTTTCTCTTTTGCTATGTTTTCCATCCTGGTGAATGGATCTATAGTAATGTATTTTCCAAGTAAGAGGAGGTTGAGATAGGGATATCCCTTATCTCCTTATCTCTTCATTATTATTTATAAGAATTTGGGGAGGACAATATCAATAGCATCAAAAAATTTTAGGATTGAGGAGATCATCCCAAATACTAATTTGGAACTAGTGTCCCGCCAACAATTTATGGATGATACCCTTATCTCTATAAAATCCTCTATTGCACAAGAAAAAAATCTAAATTTAATCTTGGATCAGTATGAGCAGGCTATAGGTCAAAAAGTTATCTATGATAAGAGAAAAAAATATTTTTGAACACTCCTAGCCCTAAACAGGTTAAGTTAGCTTGTCTCTTTGGTTGTAGCATTGGAGACCTTCCAACCACCTATCTAGGAATGCCACTATTTAAAGGGAGGATGAAGGTAGCTATCTGGAACCTAGTGGTGGAGCATTTACCAATTTTTTTTTTTAGGTTGGAGGGGTTCCTTACTTAGATAGGCTGGTAAAGCTCAATTGGGAAAGTCATCGCTTCAAAACATACCCATTTACTTCATATCTCTATTCAAAATATTGGTCAAAATTTGTGAAAGAATAGAAAAAATTCAAAGAAACTTCCTGTGATCTAGAGCAAAAAAGAAGAAAATATTAGACTTAGTGTCCTAGGATAAGGTGTATTATAGAAAGGAAGTGGGTGGACTGGGTTTTAGAAATCCGAGGAAAATAAATTTAGCCCTAATGGATAAGTTAGGTAGGAAACTAACCATGGAGCAGTAGAGCATCGAGGAGAATGGAGTGGGTAGGAAACCAGGTTTTCAAAAATATGGTGCTAGGAAGGATTAAAGTAAGTCTGGTGGTTAGGATGGTAGGAAGGGTTAGGATGACAGTAAGGATGATGGCGCAGATGCAGAGGATGGATAAACAAAAAATGTCAAGATCCTCGATTAGACTGAAGCTCTTTGGAGGAAGAACATCCTGACACTAGGCCCCTTTCCCAACACAAAAAGGGACCCATTATTGATACCACAAAGGAGATATTATTTGCAAGTGTGGTTTCAAAATGAGGAAGCCGTGGTCATGAGTCTTCCATATCAACCCTCATTACTAATGATAGGAAGAACATTATCATCCCTAACTATGTAGCTAACAACTATATTTCAATGGAAAAGTATGCATTGGTGGGTAAGTTTGTTGGGGGAAGGCCAGATATGGAAACCATCCATAGATGGGCCTTATCCAAATGGAAAACCCTAGGAAGTATGGAAATCATAGCTCTATCCAAAGGGTTCTTTGCAATAAGATTGAGCAACCATGATGACACTAGTCGTGTCCTCATTAAAGGCCCGTGGTTCCTTGGTCGCAAGAGCCTGTTCCTTCGAAGGTGGGCTATATATTTTGATCCTAAAACTAAAGATATCAACTATACCCCCATTTGGGTTCATATTCCTAATATCCATTTTCACCTCTGGTACGATGATATCCTCCAAGCTATTACAAGAGTTGTAGATGAGCTAGTGGAAATCAACCCTGTTACGCTTGATCACAAATGCATGAATATTTTCATAATTTGCATTAATGTAAATTTGGTGTCTGAGATTCCCACCTATGTCAATCTCAAGTACAAGTCCTAATTTAAGAAACAACCTCTAGAATATGAATATAAGCCCAATTTTTGTGTGGAATGTCAAACCTAGGGGTATCTCAAGATCTGGAATATGAAAATAAGCCCAATATGAATTCCCTCCTGCACTCCACTATCATCCCCTCTGGTAATTCCAAAGATCTCCTTATTTGGGAGCCTTCATAGAGGAGAATTTACTATCAGGTCTGCTTATCAACTTCTTGAAACTAAGGACATTCTCTTTCCTTGTAACCTTGTGTGGATCAAATCCCTCATCCCTAAGGTGTCCTCCATCTAGCTCACCATTCAATAAAGGATCCTTACTATTGATAAATTGATCAAAAAAGGCTTCACCATTCCCAATAGGTGTCTCCTTTTCTTAGCCATGTGGGAATCCCCCCCTCACCTCTTCCTCCATTGCCCCTATTCCTCATCCATACTCGATTCCATTTTCCAATCCTTCCACATCTTGTGGGCCAAACCTTGATCTATCATCGATCTTTTTCTCCAATGGCCTAGTCCCTTCCATAACTCTCATCTCAAGTTTATTTGGAAAACTTGTCTTCATCATTTTCTCTAGAAATTTTGGCTTGAAAGAAACCATAGAATATTTTCCCAACTTCCTTCTGTCCCAAATATGATTTCCAGTAAAATCCTACCCTATGCCAAAGAAAATGCCACCATAATTCCCCCCTCCCCTAGGCCTACCTCTAGATTTGAGCTTGCCTTTGGTAGATCCCCTAACCTATCCCTGGAGGATTTTAATTCATCAATTAATCTCAGAATTGATTCCAAATGGATTCCTCCATTGATAGATTTGTTTAAACTAAATTTTGATGGGGCTGCAAAAGGAAACCTAGGAAAAGTGAGAGTAGGAGGCATCCTCAAAAATTATTAAGGAGAAGTCATCCTCGCCTTTATTGAGGGATTGGGAGTCTAGACCAATCATGTTGCCGAGGTGAAGAGCATGTGGAGATGTGTTTTCCTTGCCAAGAATTTTCCCAGTAGATTAATTATCAAAGGAGACTCCCTTAATATCATCAGTTATCTCAAGAACAATAACAATACTTCCTGGAGAGTCAGATATTATATTGAAGATGCCAGGAGTTTGATTCTCAATATGCAAGAAGTCATATTCCAACATGCTTTTAGAGATGCTTTTAGAGATGCAAGAGTCATATTCCAACATGCACCCAATATTCTTATGTGGATTGATGACATCCCTAATGAAATTCATACCATTGTGGATCGGGAAAAATCTTAGGTTGATAATCCTAGTGTTCTTTCTCATTAGGATTTACTTCTTCAGTTTCCTCATCTTGTTTTAGATGCATAATATTAGTGCCATTGTAAGTAGGCTACCCATGTGGACAGGGAATGTAAACTCCATCATTGACCTTAGGGAAGCCATTCATACACTTTTCTCTGGAGTGCATATTGGCCAAGAGACCAACGACAGTTCTGAAGTAGAGGATGTGGTTGCTGTCAAGGAGGAGCCTAAGGATACTATGAAAGATGATGCCAAGTATGAGGATGAGGATACCATTGAGGATTTATTTAATTGAATCTCTCTATTTTGTTCCTGCAGCTACCCTGTGTGGAGCCTGTTTATTTTTGTTTGTGGCCTATCATGCTAAGGTAGTGTCCACTCTTTTGCTCTCTCTCTTTCTGTTTGAGGCTACATCCTCTATTTTTATATTTATTGATTTGGTCTCGGGGCTGCATCCCCTGTTGAAAATCCTTTCTACTTACAGCAATCAGAGCGATTTTTGTACCAAGGTTTTGGGATCCTTAAAACCCTTTTAGTAATGAAATCTTTTAATTTACCAAAAAAAATTAGGTAGGAAACTAGAAACTAATGTAAATCTTGATTGGGCTCACATCCTTAAGGTAAAATATTTGACATCTACCTAAAATTTCTTAAATGTAGATAATCTACAAAAAGGGTCATACCTTAGGAATAGTCTTTAAACAACCAAGCCACTTTTACAAGGAAAATATTGGCAGATTGGGGATGGATCCCAAGTACACATTTGGAATGATAAATAGATTAAAAGTATCCCTCTTAGTGAGGATCCAGATTTTGCAGGGTTAAAACCTTCTGTTGAGGTTGTTTATGGGGACCTTATTAAATATTATATAATCATTGAGGAAAATAGTAAGAAATGAAAATATTACAGGTGTATAATCTTTATGATAGAAATAAAAAATAGCCAAGGAAGCTAAATATACTTCTACAGGTCTATTTCTTGAACAATTCTAGATCTTTAGAATCTCTTATTTGTATGATACAAAAGGAAGATACATAATTAGTCAAATCATATTATTATCTCCTTGAAGATGATGGCTTTGGATGGTTACCAATAGCTAAGATTTGGACCGAATACCTCATTCACAAGATAGCACACTTCTATTGGTTAGCAGTACAAAATAAGATCTTAACTATGGATAATTTTTTTAAAAGAGGCTTCACATTCCTAAATAGGTGCTTTCTTTGTGAAATGAGTGAGGAAGATACTGATATTATCTTCTCTACCTACCATTTACAGTTGAACTACTTAATAAGATTTTTAAGAACTTCCAGGTTGAGTGGGTCCTCCCGAGGTCTCTCTTTGATCTCTGTCTTCAATGGGAGTTCCCATTTAAAAGTAAAATACTTCAAATGTTATAGAGTTTAAGTCCTCCACATGTTCTATGGAGGGTATGGAAAGAAAGGAACCATAGGATCTTCAAAGACAAGAAGAGAAACTACACATCAATGGCAAATATAATTTTAAGTGCAGTGTTGAAAAATTTAGGTATCATAAAGTTCAAAAATTAATTTTGAACGAGAACTAGAGAAATAAATTGCTAGAGTATGGGGGCTAGATTCCAATTATTGGAATTCCTGCTCATCCCTAATTCATCCATATGAACCAATTCAAAATGGAAAAGACCACCAAGTGGATGGATAAAATTGAAATTTGATGGAGAGACCAAAGGAAATATGGGAGGGTAGAGCAAGAGGTATATTTCAATATCATTGGGGCATATCCCTCTTGGCCTATGCAAAGCCTCTAGGAGATAAAAAAAACCATGTTGCTGAAGTTAGAGCAACATTTATGGGTGTGTCATTTCTTGGTAAGCTAAATAGAAGAAAATTAATTATAGAAGGAGATTCGTAAAACATTATGAATATTTTGAATGGAAAACATCCACGAGGGTGGAATATAGCAGATATAATAAATGAGATTAACACTAAACTAGAGCTCCTTAAAGAAGTGCATATTGTCCATGTATACAGAGAGGCTAATGGGGCGATTGACTATCTGGAAAACATGGGTGTACTTTTGGATAAATTGTTGTGTTGGGAGTTAGCCTTCCCTCATAGTATTCAAAAAATTATAAAAAGAGAAGCCAATGATGATGAACAAAATGATATTAGAGATTAAATTTGCTAGGAAAATCTTAAATATTTTATGCGTAAAGCTTTACTGTTCATCTGGAGGAAGAAGTTTGAACAAACCTGATTGCTACAAGTATAAGTTCAAATATGAAGGAAAGAAAAGAGGACTTGATAGTTGTATCTAGTTTCTTAATGGGACTTGAGCTAGTATGTGGGGCTTCACTAAGTATCAATACTCATGATTTTTGAGTCCACTTCGAAAACAACTGTCATTATTTGTTTAAGCAATTTGAGCATCAAAAGAAAATATGACATGCTTGATTCTGCTAAGTAATAAGTTTCCACGAGAGTCTCGTGCTTGCTGGTGATTTTCCTTCTATTTTTTGTGGAAGGGATAGAGGTGACTCAATAGTTTGGAAGTTTGATTTTGAGTTTGGAAGCATTATAGAATATTGAAACACCAAACTACTTTATGAAAGACCTTTTTGACTCGTCAAAATATTTGCTCCAATTGTTCTTGGGAAAATGAAAGAAGCAAAAAATTACTTGGAGGACCTAAAAAGGAGGATCTTGATGCTCAAGGCCCATCAGAAAACACTGGACAACAAAGGGATGGTTTGTCCCAAAGATAGTTTTTGATCTCTGTTGGTTTAAGCTTTGTTTGGGTTTGTTGATTGTTCATTGTTTGTTACATTTTTTTGTAATCTTAAATGATTCTAAAGTCAAAAAATTTAGATAGTATAGATGTTGTTTGATCTTCTTGTTTAAGGTCTAGAACCATATTTGGAGTGTAAATTTTATTCTTTGATGTTTATTGTAAAAGGTTTGGGGTCCCTTTCAAAATCCCTTATTCCACCTTAATAATTTTTTTTTAATGAACCCATGAGATCACTTTAAAATTGAGTAAAATGTTAAACCTAATAAACCTAGCTTGAAAGCTAGTCATTCATCATTCAATTAAATACCAAATAATTAGTATATATAAAGAAAATACATATCAACTAATATATAATATTTATGATTGACTTATGTATGAAAATATATTGGTTTTTATCACTTTGACATAATCATGGGGTTAAATGCTGATAAGCCCCTCCACCCCAAACAAAAAAATATTATTTTTGCATCAGAAACATTCAAGCCATCCTCCTCACCCAGAAAAAGTAAATAATATTTATTTTTTCTCTTATATTATTTACATTAGTATTATTTTTTATTAATAAAATATAATATGTATAGTCATGGGGACAACACAACGGTTCGGGCTTTGGATTTTCTTTGGGAGGTCCAAGGTTTGAACTGTAGTGTGGGCAAGTGTGTGAGGGGGTGAGTGTGTGTATGTCTGTATGTTTGAATCCTATTTATAAGATCAAATCTCACCCTTATAGAAGGTCATGGTTAGGATGGGGATGCCCAACCCTAAGCATCAGTCGGAGGGGTTTCTCACACTAACCTTAATTAAAAAAATGTATAGAATTATTAGTTAAAATATGAAAGCTATTTATACAAAAATTATCAAACATAAACTTGGGCTATGTGAAATTTAGTTAGCTATAAACTAAACCCAAGGATACTATAACTAAATTTCTTTTAACATTTTTTCAAAAATAATTATTTTAAACTAGTATATAGATCATGTCTCATTTATAAAGTATATATATTTATACCTTTGGACTATCAAGATAATAATTTAAAATAGATTATTAAAATATAACAAAATAATATTTCTTAGTAGACAACCATACCGCCCAACACAAACAAGAATACATAAATAATATAATAAAACTACATAGTGGAAATAATAAACAAAAAGTAGATTACGAAATTCCAATGTCATAGAGCTCTATAACAACATAAGGAATGTCGTTTGTTTTATTAGAAATGATGATATTACATCATGTCATGAATACATATTATCATGTGATTATCCCTATGAATGACCCATGTAATAGCTTCAAATATTGAAAGTGCTATTTGTAGACACCAAATTTTAGCCACTTGTCATCCATCCATGTTTTCCAATCTCCACCGTCCATTATTTATATATATACATGTGTTTGTTAATATATATTTAAATATTAATATTATATATATTATATTTATATATATTTAATAAATATATATGTATTTATGTGAATTAATCCTAGCCCTCCGCCACATGCTAATCTCAACCATTCATCCGCCTTAATCAATTCCACTTGACCAAATTTAATCTCCACCCTTCCTCATGTTTTAATCTTGGCCGCTCAAATTTTGTCGTTGAAACCCTAACATGTCTAAGAGAATATTATAAAAGAGGAGTCATTTTGATGACTTATACCCTAAGTACTCTTGAGTTCTAAGTTCTTGGAATTCCTAAGTGCCTAAGTTTGCTAAGCTCCTTAAGATATTTTTGGAGTCCAAGCCCTAGCCCCCCTTCATTTCCATCCTTGCCTCCATCATCACCGTTCGCAACCCTCCACTTCTACCATCGTCCTTCCTAGGTTAACCAAATCTAGTTCTATGCCATTTCCATCAATCCTTGAATGCCCTTTCAAGATCGTTGAGCACCCACCAGAGTCCATCGAGCACCCACCAGAGCTCGTCAAGCGCCCACCAAAGCTTGTCAAGTGCTTGCGGGTGTCTCATGCATCAGATCTACAACCCTATAATCCTAGGGTGCTGTTAGGGCATATTCAAAATTATCACTAGCATCATTTATGTAAGAAAAAACATAAACATAAGGTTTATTGACAAGGTAATATTTTTATGCATTTATTTTCATATTATTATGCTTAGTTTACAGTTTTATTGCAGTATCTAGGGTTAGTGATTTTGTTCTTGTTAGCTTTTGATGAATGAGCCATGAGAGATAACAATCACAAGATGTAGAATAACATGAAAGAAAGTAAATCTGCTAGATGATTGAAGTATGCTGAAATATAAATCATATAAAATATTACAATGTAGCTATGGAGGAAGTGAGCACTCCATTAACAAAGCTATAGATCTACATCATATCCATCACCAATAAATGGTGTGGAACACAAAACTACACTATCCACTAACCTACGCTATCTGACTATGTCCCCTGACTGTCTTATCAATCTATCTAAGAGGCCATCCTTATATAAGCAAAATAGGATGCTTGGCCAACACTCTATCTAGTTGTGCATAGGACAACTTGCACATGTACAACTTGCACATTGACACTTGTCCACTTATTACATTGCATGAAGTAACTAGATAACTTGCACAAGAAGTAATCTAGATATGTATCTTGGAGGATACATTTACATAACCCAAATGATGGAATAGACACTATTTCCAACACCCCCCTATATTACATTATTTGGGTATTGAAGGCTTTAGTCTTCAATATGGATTTTCTTCATCTTCTTCTGCTTGATCTTCGTAGTCTTCTTCCTCTGCATTCTTTGTAACCTGTTCAAGCAAATAGTTAGTGTTTCTATAGTATGTTCCATTTGCTGATAGAGCTTTCATTTCAAAATCCTCTGTGGGTTCTTCCAATTCTTCAAATTCTTCTATCCTCTGAACTAGGTGACCTTTCTGATTTTTCTTCTGATATTCAAGTTGAGGATAATTGCCAGGTCACTGAAACTATTGCTGATGAGGGTTCCTTTGGTATTATCATGGCTCAAACTGATTCCCATGATTTATCTAATTTATTTGGTTCTAATTTTTGGGATTATATCTGCAATAGCTGGTACTATGTCCTTTATTTCTGTAGATCTGGCAATACCATATTTTCCATCCTCTTGCTAAAGAAGCAATATTTCCCTGTGGATTGTCTTTTGAGGCCAATGCAGTGTTAGTCATTTCATCTTTTAGAGTATTTTCTACTTCATATTCTTGAAGTATATTGACTAAATCATCAAAAGATGTATCTTTACTTAGGACCTGCAAAGATGTTACCAAATGCTTATAGCTGTCTGGAAGTGCTCTCATGGTTACTTGAGTAAGAAGTTCATCTTTAACTATTTCACCTAAGGTTAACAATTTCCCTTTGATATCTGCTACCTTCCTTAGGAATAATTCTATACTCTCTCCACTATTCATTTTCAATGAGTGAAGTTGAGTTTGCAAATGAAGAATAGTTACCTTATTCTTTCCTTCAAATATTTTTTCTAGGCTTATCCATGCATCTGAAGATGTTTTGGCTGAACTGATATATGGTTGAATCTCATCAGTGATAGCAAAAGTTATTATCATTAAGGCCTTTGAATCATTTTCTTCAAACTTTAGGATTTTTGTTTCTCCTGTGGTAGGTTTCTGTGTTTTACCTTTGACAACATCCCAAAGTTTTTCATATACTAAAATTGCTTTCACTTTATTTTTCCAAGAAAAATAATTAGGACCCTTGAGAAGTTGAGATTCTTCTAGGAAGAATTTGTTAGATGCCATTTTAAAACTTCCTAATATCAAGCCTTATGACTCCCTAATGTTTTGAAGTATGATATAGTGCTTTTTGTAAAAATGTAGTTCAATTTTGGTTGATTTTGTACAAGTTTTGCAAGAATAAAAAATCAACTTTTAACACCTTATTACTCCTAATTGAACTAAGCACTTTTTCAATTTTGAAGAGGTTTTGATGTTGGAATTCTTTTGCCCCTTTTTTAGAAATTTGAGACAAGTAAAAATATGTTTATCCAACCTTAATAAAAACCCTTAATAACCTCTTTTATATCCCTTGGATTATTTCTAATTTCCAAATAAAATAAATTTGATGGAGTAATCCTTGTGACTCCCAAGTTTGGAAAATTAGAGAAATGATAATAATATTTGCAATATAGTTTAATCCAAGTTGAATTCCTTATTCCTCCTAAGTAAGATTGCAAATATTAAATTAATAAGATAAGTCACCTCTTTAGCTTTCAAAATCTAAGTTTTAACCTTAGTTTATAACCCTTATAACTCCAACTTATGAAAGCAATAATAAATGAGATTTAGACCTTACCTTATGGATGCAATATCTCCTCAATATTTGGTGCTTTCTATGATTGAGTATAACAACGTATAAGAGGTACCTTGGGTGCTCGATTTAATGGAGATTCCTTGGAGTGGCAAGACTTGAATGTTGTACGTATGGCGTTGAATGTTGACCTTAAAAAATGGGGAGCTTTTAATGCTCCTTCCCCTTGTCTTCCATGCTACACTTCGAACATTTCTATTGCACTTCTCTCATGCCTTGACTGTGCTATGTTCCTCCTTCAAATATCTTTGACTATGCTTCACTCATGCATGCTGATCTTGGACTTAAGATGCCTTTTAAGCACTATTTATCATAGGCATTGTGACAAGTGTCACGTCCATTACATGTGAGCACTCCCTTCTTTACGTAACGCTCAAAAACCTTTGTTCAACGCTCTTGGAGAAATTAGAAAATGTATGGGCACTTGTGTGAAGCTGATGGAGAATACCAAGTGTCACGTCTTTGCTTGTAACTCCTTCGTGGGAGTTTCTAGAATGTTGAGAGGAATGATGACCAGAATGCCAAGTGTTATTTCTGCATGGAGTCCATTCTTGTAATGCCTTCGAAGATGGAGATTATAACTCCATGACCCTTTTTCTTTGCAATGTTGCTTGGGAAGAAAGCAAGATTTTTCTCTATAGGTGGATGGGTGATGCGCTATGGAGCTTGGATGATGATTTGAGGCTTCCCTTGGTGAGTGGTCTTCTCCAAGTTAGAGACCATGAATGTAACACCTTCCCTCTTTATTTTATGCCTCTGAATGTATTGATTTCCTTGTAGATATTTTGACATATTTTTTTGAGATTGATATGCACTCACCTATCTACGTAAATGTGGCTCATGAATGATCTAAAATGAGCTTTGATTCTATAGGTACGTACATCCAAGATGAGCCCTTGAATGGCTCCTTCTAGCTTGGGAGGAAGAGTGCTGATGCTCGACCTTTGATGGTTGTTCTTTCCCTGTAGAATATGTGCCCTAATGTGGCACTTCCAAATCTGCTCTTATGCTATCAAAAACCAGATTAGAGTAGTGCAAGATAATGTGTTATAATTTTGTAAAATAAGGCTTTTTAATATACCTTCTTTTGCACTCTATTTCTAGATTTTAAATTCTAGTTTTGTGGTAGATTTCTTGCAATACAAGGGTTTGAGGTTGTCTTTAAAGAGTAGACACACCTTTCCTTTTTTCTTGGACACTTTTGATAACAAGTCCAAGTTTCAATAATAGTAGATAGAAGCTTTTTAATTGATGCAAATTTTCTACATTTTTTTTCTGCATTCAACTTGTAATGCTTTTGATTTTGAGACTCACCAAGTCTCACTTTCATAAGCTTCTATTTCTATTTTTGGTTAGTTAAGTTCTTCTCCAAATTTTGGAGGATTCTAACCCTTTTTGGTGGCTTCTATTGGCCACTTCAAGTTGCAGATTTTGTGCTTCAATAGTGTCTTTAGACACTTGATACAAATCAGACTTTGTGCCTTTCAAGAAACACAAAACTAATTTTTCTTTTTGAGAGTGGTATAATAGTACAAGTTATTTACTTTTAATGCACTAATATTACACCTTATCACTCCAATAAACTCTCAAAGTCATGCACTAATAATCTACTACAACTAATCAAGAATAACCTAAAATGAATCTTTAGGAGTTATTCTGCAATTTCACTACAATCAATGTTTGTAGGACTTAGTCTTATTTTTCAAAAATAGATAATAGGTAGTTGATAGAAGCTAATATGAAATCTAATCAACTCCTAATAAATGTGCAATTGAATCCTTAAAAAGAATCTATTTTCTTTTGCACTTCATAAGACTGTAATCTAATTTCCTTTTTGCAACTTTAATCCAAATTCAGGTGCTCTAATAAATCTAATAAATAATCCAATTAATGAATATTTTTGCACCATAAGTTGCATACCTTTTTTGTAGCTCTTCTCCCACCTTTGTAGAGGATGTAGACCTTGGTGTCTAAAAACACCAAGTTGTTGCTTCAAGTAGGATGTCCTGAACAACTCCTTCTTCACCAAATGATGGTCTCAAACTTTCTTTCACGAGCCTAGGATTTGGTGGCTTGTTCTCCTCTTGTGTTCTCCTCCTTCTACTATAGATTTGGAGAAGTCTTTGTCTCTAGAGCGGTGCCTTCTTGCTATGAGAGGTAATCTTCAAATCTCTAAGATTTGATGAGCTTCTTCTGTCTTCAAGTCTTCTTGTCAAATTTTGACTTCAAGTAGGATCTTCTTCTAGGGTTTGGCTCTCCTTGCCAAATTCTCCTTCATAGATTTGGAACTCCTTGCCAAATTATCTTTTGGATGGCAATAATTATCCCAAGTCCTTCACTATCAGGGACTTCACCTAGATAGTGGATTTCTCCAATGAGTTCTCAAAGAACTCTCTTGATCTTCAGCAAGGCTCTCCTAGCCTTTCCTGGATGCTCGATGAGACCTTCACAAGGTCTTTGATCTGGTAGCTTTTGATGGTCTTCCTTGAGACATTTTCTTCAACCTTCTACTCTTGGAAGTGTTGGTGGTGAGATCTTCTCCTAGATCTTTTTATTCTACTACTTTTGGCTTCGAGCAAGACTCTCCTAGTCCTTCTTCTTCTTCTAATATTGGAAGTTCTTCAATGAGATCTTCTCCTAATCTCTTCTCTTTTGCTTCAGGATTAAGCTGATTTTGAAGAAGATACTCTTCCTAAATTTCTTGTAGGAAGTCTCCCAACTCATTGAATCTTCTGTTCCTACAACAAATATATTAGTACTAAAATCTTTAGTGTACTTCTGAATCAAATATTCTTCTTCAGGATCAAGGCTTCTGTGGCCTATTTCAATACCAAGGCTTCTATGGCCTTTTTAGTATCAAGGCTTCTATGGCCTTTTTAGTATCAAGGCTTCTATGGCCTTTTCAGTATCAAGACTTCTATGGCTTCTTCTTCAAGGCTTCTATGGCCTTTCTGTATCAAGGCTCTTCTGGCCTGTTCTTCAACTGTGGAATTTTGCAATCCAGCAATGGAGATCTTCAGTCTCCTATCTTCACCATGATCCTTCACTAGAAGTCTTCTTCCATAGTATTCTTCTCTCGCATGATGAACTAACCTCTGCACTATGAGGGCATGCCGACCATCGGGCAATGAAGTTGGAGTCTCCTAGATTTCTATCATAGGAGTACCAATCCTCTGAGAATTAATTTCCTACAACAAAAGAAACTTTAGGCACCAGTTAGAAAATTCTAGATAACCTGGATGATCTTCACTAGATGATTTGTCAATCTAGTGGATTGAAATGTTGAGTCCTAGTCTTCACGAGTTTTCATAACAACTCTGTGGAAAAGACTCTAGATGAAAATGATCTCAGTATTTTTTGAAACTGAGATTCCTTTCAGTCCTATCTTTGTGACTCTCCCAAAATCTACCACCTAGATACTCTTGAGATATTTTGCTAGTGGCTGGTCCAATGGCGCGTCAGTTTGACAAAACTCTCAGGTAAACCAACAATGGTGGTTTCCCTATTGACCTGCATAGATTAGATCTACCGTGGCTCTGATACCACTGTTAGCTTTTGATGAATGAGCCATGAGAGATAACAATCACAAGATGCAAAATAACATGAAAGAAAGTAAATCTACTAGATGACTGAAGTATGCTGAAATATAAATCATATAAAATATTACAATGTAGCTATGGAGGAAGTGAGCACTCCATTAACAAAGCTACAGATCTACATCATATCCATCACCAATAAATGGTGTGGAACACAGAACTACACTATCCACTAACCTACGCTATCTGACTATGTCCCCCGACTGTCTTGTCAATCTATCTAAGAGGCCATCCTTATATAAGCAAAATAGGATGCTTGGCCAACACTCTATCTAGTTGTGCATAGGACAACTTGCACGTTGACACTTGTCCACTTATTACATTGCATGAAGTAACTAGATAACTTGCACAGGAAGTAATCTAGATATGTATCTTGGAGGATACATTTACATAACCCAAATGATGGAATAGACACTATTTCCAATAATTCTGAGGGTCTCACATAGTGGAGCCCTCATAGGTGTTACTAATAATTATTGTTGTTTGTTGTGTATAGGTGTAGGAATAATACATTTGGCAACTATTGAATCTAGGGTGGCCCTATCTAGGATACACAAGCCCAACCACAACCTCATTGGGATTAGACAAGCATGAAGACACTAGCCATTCATTTCAACTAGGGTTTTGGAGAACCCTAGTAATCTGTATTATTGTATCACCAAAAAATAAGCATTATAAATACCCACATTTGGGGAATATTGATTGTAACATTTGAGATCCACCCACAACAATAAAAGGATTTTATCTAATTTTTGCAATCTCTAAGTTTTACTTTGCTTACTATTCTTTTATATCATTATTGTATTGGTGTGCTTGATTTTTGATTTACAAATGGTGATCACGGTGGGACCCACAAAGGGTTTTCTATTCTGATTTACTTTGTCACTTAATTCTATTTTTTGTTTCTATTATGTAGGTTTTTAGAGATTTTATTGCACAATTTTCGTAGAACTAGGGTTTTTGGAAAGTTGGAGAAGTTGACCAGAAGTTGTGTAGATGCCCTGTAGCACTCAAGGGGCAGCCTACAGTGCATAGTGAATGCCCTTCTAAATTCCATAGGATTCAAGGGGTATTTCATAGAGTGAGGAAGAGATATGTAGGCTTTCTTGTAAGTTTATTATAAACCCTAACTCATTTTTGTTGTTGTTTACTTGCTTTTACAGATAAATTGATAAAAAAAGAACATTAATTTCTATTAAAAATAATCATATTTAATTTGCATTTTAGGCATTTAGAGTAGCCTTGCATTCACACATTCACCATAGTTCACATTTTAGATTAAATTTTTATTATTTTCTAGTGTGTTTTATTCAATATTCTGCATACTATTTTCATGTGAAGTGACAACTGCATAAAATAGTTTACATAATAGGGTTAATAATTCCTCTTTTATTTGTCTAAGTAGGAACAAAATTAGGATACTTAAGTATACTCCCATATTTGGTGATTCAAGGCAGAATATTAGGTGAACCCTCCACTATTTAGAGTGGGTCTTAAGTAGTGTACCCTACATTATTTTGAGGAACTTAGTATTTTTATTTTTGGCTTCTGATTTAGGCTTGTAAAATTGGTTATTTTTGACATTGTATGTACACATTAGAAAACATGAAACTTTAAAATGAATCACACAAAACACATTTCACAATAAATAGTAATGAGTTGGATTTCATCACCAACCATTACTTGATATTTGGCAATGGTGGGCTTCATCTCCATACATCAATATCTACCCTTAGTCACCATAGATACCCATGAGCAAACTTTTTGGATTTCATCACCAAGAAGAATATCATTTTCTAGCCAAGCCATAGATTTCACCCTTTATAATTCAGATTAGCACATCCAAAACACATAAAACTCACAAAAAATAAAATCATTAAAAACAAGATAAAAAAAGGAGGTAAGACACATTTGTTGCAAAAATATAGGATTGAGTTGTTTACTTGATTTTGTGAAGTTTTCATTTGCATTACTTTCTTGCATATTTCATATATTTAATTCATTAGCTTATGGTGTTAATTAGAAATCAAACAAAAGTATTGAATCAAAATTCCATCCACCAAAACACTTCATCCATGGATTTTTCAACATCCTTTCATACCACTTCTGTGGTTAACCCCACTAGTGTGATACAAGTTGTTCAGATATATCTGTAGGTCCCTCACACATTGTGCATACTTCAAATGTTGATATTTTGCACAGAGCCATCCACACAACCATTACAAAAATAGAACCATATTCACCCACCATTAACCACAATATAATTGGAAGCTTTTCAAAGATCCTCTATGTTCTAGAATAGGTCCACAATTCACCTATACATGATCCTTATTTTTAGTAGGAATTTATCCATTCCCAGCCTTCTAGCCTTACCCAGGTGTATAACAACCCTCTTTTGAGGTGTCAATTGCACCTTCTAAAAATTGATCTATTCCTCAGTAGTCATGTGCTCCAAGTACCTCCATTCCATCCTCATACAACATAACCTATGATAATCCTTTGT
The DNA here is from genome assembly GCA_028583015.1 of Wollemia nobilis. Classification (NCBI taxonomy): domain Eukaryota; kingdom Viridiplantae; phylum Streptophyta; class Pinopsida; order Araucariales; family Araucariaceae; genus Wollemia; species Wollemia nobilis. The sequence continues at coordinate 1,297,127 of JAQPPZ010001036.1, read as the reverse complement.
ATGAAGCACATGTCAATGCTGCTTCATAGATGCTAGCTTCCACCTCATCCAATTTCATCCATCCATTTGTAATTCATGTTGTAACTTATCCTACACATACCTCATACATTCCATACACATCCACACCATAAGCCTCAAAGGTGGCCATACAGAAAGCATGGAAACATCTCAATTCATTGCTTATGGCTCAAAAAGGTGCTCAACCTTATTCCCAACAACAAGTATAGGTGATAGATTTTAAGTCTCAACCTATTTCCACCCAACCCACCTTTTTCATCCAAAATATATCATGGGTACCACAATATGTAGTGGTTTCCATCCTCACACCACCATTAACTCATACTTATACCATTCACATAAATCATCACATTCATAGCCCTCACACATCATCTCCTTTTCAACATTCACTATAATTTCTTCATCAACCTCCATATCATCAATTTCAATCCAGTCCATCAAATCATCATCATCTCATTACACCCCAACATATTCATACTCAACCTTCATAGAATCATCAAGTTATTCAGGGATTCCACATAACTAGGGAAGAACCTGGAATTCAAGCTATGTAACAACATATTGTTATCCTGATGCAACATACTCTTGGTATGATGAACCAGAAACCAACGCTTAGGCAGTTGATCAATCAATAAATCCATTTTTTGGTACCATAACGACCATATTTGATAGAATTCATAGTACCAAAATTTGACAAATTTAAAGGAATTGAGGACCCTAGAGAACATGTGAGCACATTTATTCATTAATGTTTTAGAATCTAAAGTAATAATGCTCTAATGCTCCAAAATTTTCCTCAGACATTGGAGGGAGATGTCATAGAGTGGTACAACCATTTACCTCACCATAGTATTTATACTTTTGAGCAATTGGTTGATCAATTTATTGAAATATTTTCCCTTAATGTTAGAAATAAAGTCTCATTAACTAACTTATATGGCTTAAAACAATATGATGATGAGTCAATATATGATTTTGGCAACCGTTGGAGGTCTATTATTACCAAAATGCCATTCACCCTACCAATGGAAGAGCTTACTAGACTGTTTACTAAGAGTTGCTTAAAATCCATCTCTTGGTTGTTACAATTACAATAATACCGATCATTTGAGGAAGCTCTTTCCTAGGCTAGCACAATTGAGAAGATAAAAATCCAAGGAGTGCTTAAGCCTAAAAAGAAAGAATGGTAGAGTAAGGGTCAATACAAAGGTAATTATTCTAGTCAATCCAAACCAAACCAGGCTAACCAAGCCAATCAAGTTAATCAAGTTAATCAAGTGATCATGAGCCAATCGGTAATGGCTCAAAAACAACCTGTTCAACAAAAACCACAAAAAAATGCATATCATGTGGTTCCTTCACCATCTCAATTAACTCAAAAATTGGTTCCAACTATGGAAAACTGCCCACGTCGACAATATGTTTGATAAAAATGTTAGTACACCCCCTTAACCGAATCATATGCTTCCATATTTCATAGTTTTTATGACACCAACCAAATTGCCTTTACTAAGTGTAGACACCTAAAACATGTCATGTTTAGGAGGCTACTCATATGGGCATATTTTTAGACCATATGAATGACCTTGGACCCTTCCAAGGCTAAGTAGTGATTCTAACCACTCATTTAGGCATCTTGGGCCTATTCAGACTTAGCCACGGATGGCATCCGTAGCTAAGATCTCAACTATGGTTGACACCCACAGCTAGGGTCATAGCCATGTTTAAGAGCCATGACTAGCCCTTTAATTGGCTCAGCCTCATGAGCTGAGTCCAAATTAGTTGTAACGACCATATGCAACTGATCCTAGGTGTTTTTGAGCGAGGAAGCTTATGGATGTTTCCTCCCAACTACCCCATCCTGTCAATTATTGATCTTGGCTTCTCAAGGAAGCTAGGATGAGGAGTTAGGAAGGCTATAAGAATCCCTTGAAAATTAGAGAGAGTTCTAGATGGTGGTCCCAATTTTATTGTAGCGAAGCCCTGCCAAACTAGAGAGTTAATTGCACCTTGTGAAGAGTGAGGAGATGCTGCCAAAATCCAGTTTGACAACCAACTTTGCAACAATGGAGCTTCCAAAGGCTTGAGAAGCAAACTTCACAATTCCATACCAATACAATGTGAGTTCAAGCAAATTCAAACATAAATCTATTTCAAAACACCAAGGTGACCCTTGATCATCAATTCCTTGGAGTATTTGAGAGTTTTTGACCCTGGTTTCAAGAGAAAGGGAAGGTTTTTTGTAGCCGTGGCTAACAGAGCCAGCTGCGTTTAACACCCACAACTAGGGTTTGATGCTATTTTCCCTCCATTTTAGTAGTAGATTTCTATTTCTAGTTATACAATTAGGTTAATCTAGCATAGATTAGCATTGTAGAAGATATTTGCACGATTAATTTGTAATATTAGAGGTACCTTTACCTTAATTTTTGTCACATTTTCTTATTTACATAAATCTTCATAGATTAGCTTTATTCATGCTTTATGCACCAAATTACATGTTATATTAGCTACATCTATATGTTTTCAAGCATGCTTTACACTGATTTAGATATTTTATAAGCATCTTTGCATATCTTTATGCTTTCAATTTTAGCCTTATTTCTTGTATTTATTATCAATAGCCTCATCGTGAGAGGCTTCATATGCGTTTAATGTGCTTTTTTGTTCCTCATACGCAGGTTACAAAATATTTCAAGCTTCGAGGCACTCTCAAAATCAATTTCCTCTTGACAAGTAGAGAAGGAGGTATCCTTATAAGCCCTCAAGTAGAGTTGGTGGAGATATGAAAATCATTGTGAAGCACATATTCCTCCATTTTGGGGTCATTTGCATATTGTAACATTGTATCAAACTTTGGTATCCCTAAGAGGGATGAATCTGTAATAAGTGATTTATTTGATTAATAAGAGAGAGCTTCCTTTGTTATTTCCTTTTTGTCAAATGATTTCTTAGATTACATGCTTTCCATTTGTTATGTTGCAATAGCTTTAGTTGTGTGGTTTTCATACCATTCTACACTGAGGATAAACCAGATGACCCTACCAAGCATAGTAAAAACTATAGAGAACATTTGATTTGCCCTTATCTTAAGCAAAATGAGGATGATATAAATAATTGCTATAATTTCAAAGACATAGTCATTGACTTAGGAGCCATCAAGCTTGATAGCCCCTTAGCCCAATAGAACCAAAACCTTAGAATTTATCAAACACCACTTCCTCATAATGAGGAGGTGCAACCAACAACAGGAGGGTATTATACCAATACTCCCCCAAATCAAGTCAATAACATGCAATGATACCAATATTTTATAGGTGCTATCCTTGTAGTCACCTGAGGTCAACAATGCACTAACCAACAAAGTGTACAACAACAACATGTTCAATATTCTATAACACCATAGGCAAGTGTGTCTTAACTTACCACATAATAATCTCCCATCCAAAATTTTATCAATCCTTCACAACCCATCCATATTCCAAGTCATCCATCTCCACCCATGCATCCTATTAGTCACTCCCAAAGGCCAATGATCATCTTGAGTAGCTGGCTGAACACTAGCCTTAAAATGGCTTCAACAAAACTATCTATATATGAGCTCATTCAACAATCTTCCCCACGTCACGAGGCATTAATGGATATTTTAAAATCCATTGAATTTCAATCATAATATTCCAATGCATTTAGAAATTTTGTGGGGAGCATACAAAAATGTATGGATCCTTTTATTACATTCTATAATTTTGAGATTAAACCAATATCATCAAAATCAGTGGATCCTCCATTGCATATAATGGCTCAAATTTATAGGAAGCCATATAAAAAATTATTAATTGATACCGACTCCTCTATCAACATCATCACAACATCAACCCTCCAACATCTTAATATTCCACCAAATCACATCACCAAATCCACTTTCACACTGAAAGCATTTAACAATGCTCTTTACTCCATAGTTGGAACTATCATTTTGCCCATTGAAGTGGGGGTCAAAATGTTGTATACCATGTTTCACATCCTGGAATGGTCCATGGATTATAATGTACTTCTTGGACATTATTGGATGAGGGAAATGAGATGTGTCCCTTCTATACTCCATCAATACTTGAAATATATGCATGAGGGACAAGTTCATTACATACTGATGGATGTTGAACCTTTTAAGTGTAACAATTTCATTTTAAACCCCTATGAATCCATGTTACCTTCCACTCATATCTTTCTCACATCATCAACCACCTCATAAACCACATAATCCACCTCTTCATGAAAAGTTCCTATTCTTTAGGAGCTACCAATCACCACTTCACATCAAGCCTCCACTTCCATGCCCCCATATTCATAATATTTGACTACATGCACATGTGGTCAAACTCAAGTAACATCATCCACATTATCAACATCACCATCATCCACCATTATTCCTTCCACATCATTGCACATTCAAAAACCACCTCAACCAAATCCACTTCCAACCACATCAACCAATATTTCATAATTTACCTTAATGAATTATGAGATGTCATACCTGTCCATCCCTCTCCCATTATTTGAAACCCAAGCCAATCTTGAGTCATCCATATCCACTTCCACATCCGCATCCACATCATCCCAAGTTGCGGTCCACATCACTAATCCTGGTATTGGTGAATACGTAGTCCAAGACATCATAGTTACACCGCTTAGCATCCTCACCCACATGATCCATGATTATCTATAGGAGTGGTAAAAAACATGGGTTCAATGCCCAATATTATTAATTTTGTGTATGGGGGGATTGATTCATCACCCAATCTATCTTCCCTAGATGAACCCAAGCAACCAACTCTTTCCAATATACAACACATGTCAGGTTTTCCATCTTGATATTTTCACATAATTAATTGGCAAGGACATGGACTAGGATGGCATAAAAAGAGAATGCATGAGATTATCAATGATTCATATCAAGAAGCGCACGACCATTTAGGTTTAGGCTATCATCTAATTTCTTCCACTTCTTATCTTGAACAAGATTTTCAAAGTTTACATTTGAATTTAGGAGAAGATACCCATCATACTGATGAATCTGAAGATGAAATCTATGAAGAATTTGATGTTATGTCAATCGCTTCTGATGAATCTAATGAGGAATCAACATCCATCATTCCACACATTGAACAAGATGAGTTTTATCTCAGAATATTCCCCATCCATCAACCCTTCTTTCGCTTGCTCCTTCCACAAGAGTAAGTTGAACCAATTGGTGAACCACCACCTCCACTTCATTAATCCATATCACTAAATATATTTTTTGTAATATGTGTACATAATTCAAAAATTCAAAAATCCCCCCCAAAAAATAAAAAAAATATATCAAATTCAAAAATTTTAAAGTTAAAAAAAAATTACATTGCATGTACATGGCTTTTTACCAATTGTATTTATTTGTGTTGCCTACTGTTGTTCAGGTTTCTAGAGCTCTAGCATCGATTCCAATAGATAGGATACTTCCTATTTTACACCTTGCCAAACACCCATTTTCCCCTTTAAGTTAACATGAATCTTGTTAACTTATTTACCCTGCTCTGTAATCCATATGATTTGGTAAAGCCAATTTCAATTGACATGAGCCTTATTGATATGGACCAGATTTCTTCACCATCATCCTTTGTTGAATTTGTCCTTTTTGAGAAATTGTTAAGGAATTCAACCAACTACATTCCTCCTTCACCTCCACCCTCACCTTTAGATCCTTAGATTTTCTAGGTAGACATAGAAGAGGTTGATTCAAAAGCGTTTGATAATGTCATAGATGATATTCATCTGATCCCAATACCCCATCAACTTGAGGAAGGTTCTCACATGTCTATTGAAGATACTATCGATGTGAACCTTAGTTTAGATGTAGATAATTTACAAATTATAAAACTTGTTAAAATTTTATCCATAGATGAATAAGAGCAATTAATTTCTCTTCTCAAGAAGAAGGTCATTTTTGCATGGTCTTGCAAAGACATGTCTGGCCTTGACTCTAACTTGGTTGTCCACAATATCACCTTGCATTCTGATGCTAAGCCGATCAAATAAAAAATTATAAGGATGCATCCTACCATTGCCCTCTTGGTTAAATAAGAGTTTCAAAAGCTATTAGATGTCGATTTCATTGTCCCCATTGACTATCCTGAGTGGCTTTCAAACATGGTACTTGTTTGTAAGCCTAACGAGGCAATATGCACTTGCAATAATTTTTGAGATCTTAAAAAAGTGTGTCCTAAGGATGTTTTTTCTTCCAAACATTAATACTCATGTCGACACATGGACTAACCATGAAATACTTTCCTTAATGGATGGTTTTTTAGGATACAACCAAATTCAAATAAATCTTGATGACCAACACAAAACAACATTCACTACATCTTGGGGGACTTTCTATTACAAGGTGATGCCCTTTGGTCTCAAAAATGTAGGTTCCACTTATCAACGTGCTATGACATACATATTCCATGATTACATGCATAAGATCATCGAATATTATGTGGATGATCTCTTGGCAAAATCCAAAACTCGATAAGAGCACATTGGTGTATTAGAAAAAGTCTTTGATAGACTTTTACAGCATAATGTAAGGTTGAACCCCAAGAAATGTGTCTTTAGTGTTACCTATAGCAAACTACTAGGGTTCATTATCTCAAAAAAAGGCATTGAGGTGGACCCAAACAAATTCAAGGCCATCATGGAGATGCCTCCTCCAAAAAACTTGAAAGAATTGCGTAGCTTACAAGGAAATATTCAATTTATTCGTTGTTTCATTGCACAATTTTTTGATAAATGTAGGCTATTCAATCACCTATTACAAAAGGGGGTGAAATTTTCATGGATAGATGAGTGTCAAAAATCCTTTGATGATATCAAGCAATACCTGGCTTCTCCACCAATCTTAACTCCTCGTCCGAAGGTCCCCTTCCATATTTATGTTTCAACAACATACTTTGCATTAGGTACAATGCTTGCACAAAAGAATAAAAATAATTATGAGCAAGTTGTCTATTATATTAGTCAAATATTGGTAAGGTATAAAACTAGATACACTTACGTGGAAAAATTGTGCTTACCAGTGGTTTTTACCACTAAGAAACTTAGAAATTACATATTTAATCACACCACATATGTCATAGCTAGAGAAAATCCTTTGCGTTATATGATGTCTCACACTTACAATAATACCCACACCACTAAATGGATAATGCTTCTCACTAAATTTGATCTGAGTTCATCAATCATAAATCCATTAAATTTTACGTCATAGCTGATCAACTTGTGAAAGCTCCACTTCCTAGTGATCAACTCTTGATTATTGAGCTCCCAGATGATTCATATTCACTGTCACTAAACAAGAAGAAGATGTCATTCTAGAGGAAGATGTTGATATCAATATATTCTTTGATGGTTCTAAGTATAAAAAATATCAAGGTGCTAGAGTTGTATTTCATACACCTCAAGGGATGCCTATTCGCTTATCATTCAAACTAGACTTCTAATGCACAAACAAAACTACAGAGTATGAAGCATTAATATTAGGTATTCAAGTAGCTATAGCTATGGGCATAAAGCATATAAGGATATTTGGTGATTCTCAACTTATTATCAGATAATGAAGAAGTGTGAAAAATGACACACCTTAATTGATTGTATTGAATTACAGTTAAAGATCTATTGTTCTAAGCAAGCATTCAAAGGGAAAAGGTGCAAAAGATGTAACTATGTAAATATTACAAAAGAGCGATTGTTTGAAATAAATAGGAGGAGTGTTTATCCTTGTATTTATAAATCCATCGATGAATAATATTACAATACATCCCCTTTGAGGGCTTCATATCTTGATACATTTCAAATTACAATTTATAAAGGGATCAAATCCCTCCAGGAGCTTAATGGCGTGTTTCAATGTTCTTCTCGCAACCCACACTTGAGAGCTAATCTTGGGCTTCTTGTAATCTGCCTCTTAGATCCTCCCTTATACCTATAATACCTACATATACACACAAGATATTAAAAATAGTTAATAGCATATGCGTTTAGTGATTAAAAACTAGAAAAAAACATGCATCTAGAAAGAATAAAACTTATTTGTGATAAATCAAAACAACTCCAAATGACTTGAAAATCTAGTATAATATTATTAAGATTTTTTTGGGAAGATATGAGTATAAATTGAAAGGAAATTTTGATAAAAAACTATGGCCATCCCTGGAATGGAAAACTAAAACTGCAATCACAAAAACCTAAATTGACCCATCAAAACTACTCAAAACTAAACCAAAATTGAATGTAGGGCTATTATAATGATTTAGAATTGATACATGGTGGAATTGAATCAAAATTTTAAGCCATTACATGACCGTCCCTAGTAGGTGCAACTAAGACTGTTGTCCATCCCCGGGTGGGACGGTCACAAAACTGGGTGGTTTTTACCACCAAAGTCAAGGGGATCTAGTTTAGAACCTGTTGGAATAAAATATGCCTTCGGTTAATAGTGTTGCGCCTTAGACTTTGCCAACATTGAATAGACAGATCTTGCTTGAGATCATCTGTCTAGTCTCCAGAGAAGGCTGGTTCCTTTGAGTTTTTTAAAGAAAAGGGGAACAAGAGATAAGGGAAATATAGCCTAAGCTAGAAACTTTTCTCACGGTACAGATTGGACAACAACAAACATTGATGATGCAGATTACTACTTTCAGAGTTTTCTTTATATCTTTTTTATAGAAAACATGAATTCCTGAGTATGACTTCTAGATGTTCGTCTAAAAGCATGTAAATATCTTTTAATGTTCAACTCTAGAAACAAGATTTATACTTGCACAATCTAGATTTCAGAACAGATACATTATAAAAATTAGAATGAATAAAATTTAAAACACCAGATACATACACTTGCACACAGAAGTTTCGAAAGCCAGAAGAAGAAATCTTTTATTGCTTGTAATCCAGTACATGTACATCAAGCTTGTAAACATCCAAGAGCCGACATTTTTTCATGGTTGACTCACTCCTATTTATACCCTAAAAAGAGTATCTTCTACTACGTACATTTAATTTCTTCAATCAATTACAAGTAATTGTCTGCAGTTGTAGCACCCTAAAATTGGCACGGTTAAAACCTTAGTAAAAAGATAAAATATTAAAATTTGAATTTCAACCCCAAACTGCCCGTTAAACTGCCTTTTACCTGCTTTCCCCGTTTTCTGTGCCATTTTTAGGATTTTTTTTGACCGTTGGACGATATCATTGCATATTAGACGAAATCGTCCCTGATCTGACAAATTCGTCTAGAATAGAACGTCCAGACGATTTTGTCCCAAAACCAAATTTTCATAATTAGCTTCTGTTTCAACAGCCTCTCCAACTCGGGTAGAAGCGTGTCTACGCGATTGGAGATTTCCCTGTTGGAGATCTCCCAGATTGGGATGATCCCCAACCTCCCAAACCTCTTTCTAATCCCATATAAACTAGGATTTTTCTAGTTTATCCCCCTGCCTCCTCGCCTAATTCTTGCTGATTCTCCCTGAAATCCCAACCCCTTTGTTGATAGGATTTCATTGCAGAGTTAGCTCTTTATTCCTTCGAATTATTGCTTGCATTTGGTATTTTGCATTGTTTTTTATTGTAGGAATTCTACTGTTTTCAGTCGAGGCTAGCTTGGATCGTCGCAGACAATATCGGACGATTGCGAACGATTTCGTACGATTGGAGGTGATCCTGACTATAGTACAGATTGAGGGCTATCTGAGTTTAGAGTTTGCATTCTCTTAAGTTTTTTTGCATTTTTCATTATATATCTCTGCACTGTTTTAAGTTACTATGTTTTATGCATCTTGGAGTTCACCTCATTTAGCATGATCACATGATAAAGGTAAAATCAATTGTTAAATTCATTGCATTTCCTCATTTGTTATTAGACACTATTATTTAGGCATGTTTGCTGTTATTTCTATCCTTATCCTCTATTTTTGCACCTGCATATTTGGTATTTTGTATCTATTTTTGTGATTGCAGGTTTCTAACGAATTCGTCTGATGAATTCATCAGATTTCAGACGATCCTGTCTAATTTCAGATGACCTCCTATGATTTAGGATGATTATGTACAAATTGAGACGATCTGAACTGCTACAAGACTCAAAATCTCCATCAGACATCCGAAATCAGGTATGAATCCTTCTAGTTAACCTGTTCTTTGTAATATGCATTTATTTCTACTTTCTGTATTCATTGAAATCCGCATTGGCATATAGAATAGTTTAGATTCATATCAGCCAAACCTAGGAGTTGAATGATCAAGCATAAAAATGAACACATCAAACACACTATCAACCTAGGTGTGGAAATAGCCATTCAAAAGTTTCCTGGTGAACCCACCATCCATTGAAAATTCACCCTTATACACCTCCCCCGAGAGGCGAGACCTTTAAAGAGCCTCTCAGTCTGAGGTATTGTCCCATACTTTTCCCATCCCCATTTCGGGTGCGGATCCTATAGCCTGAAGGTAAGGGTGCAAAAAATTTGGAGTGATACATTTTGGTGAACCTGATGTGAAAACTAAAAACCTTTTGAAAACAATTCATTTCAATCCAAAAAAAAACAAAACATAAATGCATTTAGAATCAAATATTGCATTTCATATTTAGATGGTAGATTATAATAAAAGACGAGCTATCACCATTAATGTTGAAAACCAATTAGAAGCTGTAGAGATTACTTCTGTGCTTAGAGTACCTCAAACAAATAGGGTTCAACCTTTGTGGGACGAACTTAATAGGAGATTAGATCTCATTTCATCTAGAGCAACTGAACTTAAGCAAATCAAGAGGTTTGTCTTAGATATAATCCTAGATCCTGATCAAGTGATTTTGTACCATGAACTTCAAAGAGCTTGCCATAGGTGGTTAGCAGATAAAAGAGCCCTTGTGTCTTCTGAGTTGTATACCTTTGAGGAATACCTCGATAATGCAGCTGTAGTACATAAATTTCTGTCCCATATCGAAGATCAAGAGTGTTAGATTCAACGAACACAATTGAATTATTCAGCAGCAGATTAAATAGCGATTACAATAGCAATTATCCCGGAGGTTGCCAAACCAACCAGCGATAATAGCAACTTGTTACAGCAGTTGTAACAGTGAGCTAAACTATGTAATAAAGACAAAATACATATTAGTACGCTAACATCCCCCTTTATTACATTATTTGGGTAATGTAATAATTAATAGCTATACTAACATCCCCTTACATTATTTTGCAATACAAAGTGAGCTGCGAAACAATTCAAATTTGACACGCCCAAGTGCCTTAGTGAAAATGTCTGCAACTTGAGCATCGGTGGGAATGTGCTGAAGCTGAATTCGGTGCTTTGGAACTTCCTCTCGAATGAAATGACATTGTGTGTCAATGTGCTTTGTTTTTTCATGATGGACTGGATTCTTGACGAGGTTCGTAACACCCTGATTGTCGCAAAACAAGTGTATTGGAGATTTTGATGGATGGCCCATACTTGTTAGAATGCGACGTAACCATATCACTTCGCACACACCTTCACGTGCGGCGCGATATTCTCGCCTCTCGTTGAAGAAATAGCAACCACCCGTTGCTTCTTGTCGTGCCAAGAGACAGGACCGGATCCCAGATGAAAAATGTATCCATAAGTTGACTTGCGATCATCAAATGATCCGGCATAGTCGGAGTCCGTGTATCCTTGCAAGAAGAATTTGTTGTTCCTCTTGTATTCTAGGCCATATTCTATAGTACCACAGACATAGTGAAGAACACGTTTTGTCGCTTTCCAATGAGTAATCTTAGGCTCCCGCATGAACCTCGAAAGATAGTTTACAAGAAATACGAGATCTGGCCTAGTATTGGTCAGATATATGAGACTCCCAATCAACTGTCGATAGAGAGTGCCATCTACCTGGGGTGAGTCATCATGTCGCGATAACTGAAGTCCATTCTCCATAGGAGTTGCCATTGGCTTGCAGTCAGTCATGCGATATTTATCGAGCAATGTCTTGGCATACTTTTTCTGAGACACTTTGATGGTGTGCTCCTTCTGGCTGAATTCCAGACCAAGACAAGAATGGAGAAGTCCAAGATCCGTCATCTCAAAAGATTTGCACAAGTTTCTTTTGACAAGAGAGATCAAATCTTCTCGAACTCCCCGTAATGAGCAGATCATCCACATAGAGTACAAGCAACACTATCTCGTAACCCCGTTTCTTGAAATAGAGGTTTGCATCCGACGGACATCTCTTAAATCCATGCCGCATTAGGTGATTGTCCATTTTTATATACCAAGCTCGAGGAGCTTGTTTCAGTACCATACAAGGATTTAACCAATTTGCAAACTTTCTGCCGTTGGCCTTCCACTTCAAATCCTTCAGCCGAGTCATATAGACTTCTTCTTGGAGATCACCATTAAGAAAGGCACTTTTGACATCCATTTGGTGAACTTTCCACCCATATTGTGCTGCCATAGCACACATAACCCGAATTGTGGTCATCCGAGCAATAGGTGCAAAAGTTTCTTCATAGTCGATGCCTTCCTTTTGAGCATAGCCCTTTGCAACAAGACGGGCTTTATGCTTATCAATTGTTCCATCTGCCTTGTACTTGACTTTGTATACCCATTTGCAGCCAATAGGTTTCTTTCCATGAGGCATATCAACAAGCTTCCAAGTTTTATTCTTCATCAGAGACTCATACTCTGTATCCATAGCGGCCTTCCACTGAGGCTCACTAAGAGCATCTTGCACTGATGCAGGTCCAAGACTATCTATGGTAGACATGAATGCCCTGTCATCATCAATATCCATATCCTCAACTTCTCTACTTGGAGTCACGGAAAGTTCCTCAAAAGATTGACAAAGATCATCAACCTCACCGGCTCTCGGCTTCTCTTTCCTTTTGAGCCATACCGCGTGTACGAGGTCTATCCAAATTCAAATTGGGAGGAGTGGATAAATTTGCATCTCTCGATTGTATTTGTACACCATTTAGGATTCCGCTTCGGTGGTGGTGAAGAAGATGTAGAAGGACCTCCCGTCTCGTGTTGACGAAGGAATCTCCTCTTCCTTTGGTTCCACAATATCCTCGGTGTACTCGTAGATGTGCTCTGTGATGTGAAAGCTTCATCAAAGACAACATCTCCGCTGATATGAATTTTCTTGGTCAAAGGATCTATCAACCGATATCCTTTAGAGTGCTCATAATATCCAAGAAAAATACATCTCAGTGTTTTCTCATCTAGCTTCTTCCTTTTTTCTTTCGGTATGTGCATGAAAGCTTGACACCCGAAAATACGTAGATGAGATATGGAGGGTTTTTGACCACTCCATGCTTCCCGTGGAGTCATTCCTTTTAGGGCCTTTGTGGGTGCCCTATTCAAAAGATACACTGCAGTGGTGACATCTTCCGCCCAATATTGTTGCCCAAGAGTTGCACCTGTGAGCATACAACGAACCATTTCCATGATAGAACGATTCCTTCTCTCAACAACTCCATTCTGCTGAGGAGTATAGGCAGTTGTTAACTGTCTCTTGATCCCATGTTTATCTAGGAATGCAGAAAATTCATTAGAGGTAAACTCTCCCCTCGATCTGAGCGAAGGGTTTTAATAGAAGCCCCTGACTCCTTCTCAACGGATTTCTTGAACTGTTGGAAGAATGCGAAAGCTTCGGATTTCGGTTTGAGAAAGAAAACCCACATCTTTCGTGAGTAGTCATCTACGAATAACGAAAGTACCTCTTCCCTCCAACACTCGTTGGTGTGAAAGGACCGCATAGATCGGTGTGAATTAGCTCCGGAGGTTTTCGTGCTCTTGTAGAGCTCTTCTCAAATGGTACTCTATGCCGCTTTCCCGCTAGCGATCGAGCACACCGGCAATGTGGCGTAAAGGGAAGGAAGACCCTTTACCATCTCATACTTGCCGAGCTCAAGTAAGTAGCCGTAACTAAGATGCCCATATCTCTTGTGCCATAGGGAAGTTGCCTCCTTGGTAGAGACAATCATGGCAACATGTGGAATAGAGATAGCATCTAGTGCAAATAAGCCATGCTTATATGAAGTCATTGCAATCCGCTTACCCTTCCCGGTAATTGTACAACACTTCTTTCCATTCTCAACACGAAAGTTGACAACCATATTTCTGTCCAGGATTTGTGTCACCGACAACAAATTGTTGGCCAATCCCGAACATAGAGGACCTTGTCAATCCGACACTTGCCATCGTGAAGAGTGACCGAAACCGTACCCTCTCCCCGAACCCCCGTAGGTTTTATCATCGACAATGGTGACAGTGTTTGCCCTCCTTGGCCACAAATGATTCAAACCACGATCCGTCGCCGCTCATATGTTTACTAGCTCCGTAATCGACATACCAAATAGGATCCCTCCGAGTGGAATCTGTGGTAGTCATGAGCACCTTGTGTGCCCATTCGTAATCTGAGTCGATTCTTCAACAAGGAACATTCGCCTCGGGGTTGCTTGTTTTTATTTTGTGGTTTGTTTTGGCCTTTTTGCTTGTTCTTATGCCAACACCCGTTGGTGTCATGGTTGTCTTTCTCACGGATCTTGCACCACCTCTTCTTCTCGTTGAGGTTGCTTGCCTTTTCCTTTCGTATCCCGTTGAGAATTTCCTCCTTTCCGAAAGTTGCCTCCTTTTTGCCCATTACCTTTCTTCCTAGAACCCCGCCTCGTTGGTGTATAGGGCCGTATTGGAAGAATCATCCTTGTGAAGTTGGCGTGCCTCCCGTTGTTGAAGCAGATTGACCAACTCGATGTAGGTAATTTGTCGTTGGGACACCTGGATGGAGGTTATCAACATGTCAAATGAAGAAGGTAAAGCTCTCATCACAAGTGAAATGAGAAGCTTTTCATCCACGAGGATCTCCTAGAGAACTCAATTTCTCTTTCAACTCGTACACTCGCACGTAAAGAGTTCAACCTGTTTCACCCCGTCTCAAACTCGTAGTTATGAAGTTGTTGTTGAAGATGAAGAATGGTGGATTCATTCTTCCCCTCATAGATGGTTCTAAGGGCATCCCATGCCTCTTTACCACTTGCTTTATCAGCTATATGAGGTTGCACTTCATCGGAAACAAGAAACAAAATGAGCACCTTTGCTCTACTGTCTTTCTTGTCAAAAGCAATCTGATCCGTCGAAGGACCCGTGGATCTCGTCGTTGGTGAAGGCCTTGTTGCTACTCCAAGGAATAATATCCCACAAATCTTCCATTTGGAGAATAGCCTTCATCTTATGTTTCCATGGTGTATAATTTGGACCTTTCAATAACTGATGCGGATCACTCATCAATTTTGCAACAACGGCCATAGTGAAGGTTCCTTATATCACCAAATTGGTCCCCCTTTCGATATACCTTTTGCTAGGCCAATATACCGTACAAAATACCCGCCCTTACGTGAGGGAAACTATAGGTATTTAGAAAGATCAACAAAAATCACCCGCCCTTACGTGAGGGAGACTATAGGTGAATTTTAGAGATCATACGATACGTGGAACATAAGCGGTACCGAAAGGGAATCGCCTTGTTGATGGCACCTACCATAGAAGATTCTTCTCATGCGTGGGGCGTAACTTCCCCTAAACACTATGAAGAATACTTCGTCAGGATTTACGCCTAAACACAAGTGCGATAAAGGGTAGTGGATGGAGTAAAAAATGCAAAAATGGCGTACTTATTCCTCCCCGACGATTTATAGAGAACAAGCTCATACGTCGTTATAGCAAGCTATATTAGGCGGCGGATACAAGTAGCCAAATCACGACAGCTTTACCCGTAAGTGCTCGGTCGAGGTATCGCAAATACCGAACGCCGCAAATGCAAATAAATTGCACAGATGGGTTTTATATTCCGGGGACTTTAAGGAGTGTTTGATTTTAATTTTTAATGTTATAGTGCAAAAATGAAATATGCAACATACAACAAAAAAAAATGCCCACTAGAATAACCCACTAGGTGTCGGTCACAGCCGAAAATGCACCTTTTACAATGCCAAATTGCTATTTTTCATAAAAAATTACTCTCAATCCCCCTTTGATTTTTTTTGAAAAAAATCCCCCCTTAAAAGGCTTTCTTTAACAAAGCATTTTGATAATTATTATCAATTTTAAAATTAAAATAAATAATTTTAATTTCTATAGTTTTAAACTTTAGAAAAAATAAATTAAAATTAAATTTAATTTATTAAAGTTTAAAAACTATATTAAAAAAAAATTAAAATTAAAAATTTTAATTAAAAATAATAATAATAAAAAAATGACTTTGACAAAAAAAAATTATACCTTGGGGGAGTCGGCGGGATTCGAACCCCCGACCTGTAGGCTCCCTGAGCCTTACCGCACGGCTCACGACCACGTGAGCGGCGGGCTGATCCGAAAAGATCAGTAGACCTCCTCCCTTATCAACCCGAATCCTCCTCCTCCTCGGCCTCTGCAGCTGCCGGCGCTCCTCTCTGCCGAGGCGTAAACACAGAAACACCGCTCCTCTCTACGGCCGCAAAAAAAATCTTCCACAGACCAATTTTTTTTTTTTTTTTAACGGGAAGGGGGGGTGGCTCTGTGTTTTTTTTTTTTTTTTCTCGGCCGCGCGCGATTCGCGCTGTGCGCCGGTGGGGGGCCGTTTTTTTTTTTTTTTTCGGGAGGGTTTGGGGGGGGTGCCGCGCCCTTACGCGCAAATGGCGCCGGGGGGGTTTATACCCGCTCCAATTCCCGCGCGGGCGGGGATTTAAAAATCCCGCGCGGGGGGGGTCCAGCCTCTCGCCTGCGCGACCGCGGCCCGTCGCGGGATTTAAAAAAATCCCGCGCGCGGGAGGGGGGTTCTCCCCTCCTGTCGCCGTCGCAAGCCGCGGGGGGGGGGGGCGGGGGCGGAAATTTAAATTTCCGCTTCCCGCATTTTTTTTTTTTTTTTTGGGGGGCCTCGAGGAGCGCGCGCGCAATGTGCGCGTCGCGCGGGGGTGGGGAGGGGAGGGGAGGTCAGGCCAGGGGTGGGCTGTGCGTCCCACACAGTCACTGGACGTCTAACGGCCGGGGGGGGCGGGACAACTGTCCCTCCTCGCAGGACGTGACGTGACAGCGCTCGGCGCGCTGCGTCCTGCGGCTGGCGCTTCGGACGTGGCCGTCGCGTGCTGTCCGTGACGCGCGCAGGCTCCCTTGCAGCGACAATTTTTTTTTTTTTTTTTTTTTAAATTCTTCTCCGGCTGATATCGCGCGACAGACAAATCACGTCGCCGAGAGAGATAAAAAAAAAAATTAAAAAACCACACTCTTCTCCGCCTCTCGTTGCTCCCCCTGCTCGTCGCTGGCTCTGATGCCATGTTAGATTCAACGAACACAATTGAATTATTCAGCAGCAGATTAAATAGCGATTACAATAGCAATTATCCCGGAGGTTGCCAAACCAACCAGCGATAATAGCAACTTGTTACAGCAGTTGTAACAGTGAGCTAAACTATGTAATAAAGACAAAATACATATTAGTACGCTAACAAAGAGGTCGTTCTTATGGATAGACAAAGATGGTATAGAGTTCCCAGAGCTGTGTTATATCAAGAAAATTGCCATGAAATCTATTTTTACAAATCAGATTCAGAAGTAGATAATATCACTATAGCACACTTAATTAAGTTCCTAAAAAACCATTTCCAATTTGAATAGGAACACTTTATGACTCCTGATGAACTTGATCCTATCAATGACATCTATAAACTATTTATAGAAAACTAAGTTATTATTTTATTATTGTTGTTTCTTGTATTCAGTGTGCTGTTTATTATCTTTATAAGCAAAAACAAAAACAAAATAAAATTATCATAAAAAAATAATAACAAAAAATCAAAACATTTTATCTTAAGTATTATAGTAGGTATATAATTAAAATATATACCTCCCAAGATCTGTTACAAATATATTAATATATATTTGCTAAAACCTAAATTTAGACACAATGACTAGAATCAGGAATGGAAAACAAATTGAAGTAGAAGTAGATTGGTTAGGAAAAACCAATAAACCAAATGCCCTTCTTGAAGACACAATTCAAGAAGTGACCTTAAACCAATAAGAAGAAGAATTTGTGGACTCAAATGAACAAAAAGAAAATGATAGAGAGGAAGGATCCTCATCTCCTAAAATAACTCCAAACAGAGCTATTACTTTTGAGAACATGGACCATTTTTGGAAATTTCTCAATAATAATATTGGCACCCTTAATAGGGCAGTTCGTATGGACAAGGATCAAATTAGTGATACTCAAGAAACCCTAGAAGATATATATCACACACGCACTAATCCTTTGTCCTTTGTTGATCAAGAAAGTGATCAAGTCGGACCGTCCAATTTGGACATGGCTACTATAATCCGGAACATGCAACAACAACAGGTTACCCAACCACCTAGAGTACCTGTTGCCAAACCAAGGGTTATTCCTACACAAAAGAAACCTTCATTCACTACTTTATTTCACCAAACTATTGATCAATATACCTCAAATCAACTCAAGCCTAAAACACAACCAAATTTTAATTTCCAACAATCTAGTATACAACATAATGCTACCACAAATCTTCTTCATAATACTCTTCCTACCAATCATTTGCATAATAGTAACATAGCATCGAATCCTTATGTTCCGCCTTCTTACGCTCACAAATCCCATACTCATGTACCACCAAACCAATATGGTGGGCAAGCTGGCAATCTGGAAGCCATGGTGAAATAGTTAACCTCCCGTATGGACCAAATAGATCCCTACCATCCCTCGTACAATTACCGAGAGATGTGTAGTCAACCTCTAGATCCTATAGTTGTAGCACAACCATATCCCAAACACTTTCCTATGCCTGTCCTACCTATATATAAAGGAATCAAAGATCCCATAGAGCATCTTCGTATGTTTAGGATAGCATGTCATGACATGTCACATGATGATTTGCTATTACTAAAAATGTTCCCAAAGAGCTTAGGGGGGATGGCATTGGAGTGGTATTATCAACTACCCACTCATTCTTTGAGAAATTTTGAAGAGACCGCTAAGTCTTTTGTGCATCAATTTAGTGCCTATATTGAAAGGCATGTAACCATTAAATATTTGTAGAACCTAAAACAAGACAAAGATGAGTGTTTTGCTGACTTCTTAGCTCGATGGAGACAGTTGATAGGAAAACTACACTTTGTGTTACCTTATCGGGAGATGTTGGATATTTTTATCAATAATTTACAAGAACAACTATCCTATAAATTATCAACTACTACCTTGACCACCTTCGATCAAGCTATAGACTTAGCTCGAAGGGTGGAAGATGCTCTCATTAGAAGAGGTCAGCTCAAAAAGAAAGATGATGAGAAAACATCCAGAAATCAGTATAAAAATAAACAAGTTGTGGGTGACAAAGTCATTGATAGTAGAAAAATTGCTACTATTAATACTACGAAAACAATGAAGAAGTTTATACTGAAACCTCCTGATAAACCACCTCAAGAATTTACTATATTAAATCAACCTTTATCAACCATTCTCCCCCAATTACTAGCACAAGGCTTGATCCAATTACCAGCTATCCAGGAACTTGATCCAACTATACCCGGATACAGAGCTAATTTACATTGTGATTTTCATAGAGGACCTGGACACGCTACAAACTCTTGTAAAATATTAAAACATAAAATACAAGACCTGATTGATAATAATGAGATGGAGGTGCAAGCCTTCCAACCTAAACAAAATGCTTCTAATAATGCTCAAAAGAACATTCCCCAAAATCGAATCGAATGCCAATCAATCATTGGACATATTTCAACATCCTTTACCATAGCATGGTAAAGAGGTGGCTAATCAAATCGAACATCATAATGTTCCCCCTCCTACCCGATATGTAGGGACTATTAGCGGACAATTATCTGTTCAGGATCCTCAAATATTTGACACAATTTTATCCATGGTTATGTCCAGACCCCTATATAATACTCAAACACTGGATCTTAGTGATGTAGAATCGGATCCTAAGAGTGAAATAGACATCACCTCAAATCAATCGAATAGTTCTGAAAACGAATCAGATCCTATTCAACCTATCACAGATTCTATGGTTTCGAAAGAACCATTTCCTAGAAGAGTTACTACTCGACCCTCTTCTCATCAGTTCCTTTTTAATGAACAAGCCATAAACGCTAGACCAAGACCAATTTAGCATCCTCATTATAAAATTGTAGGTACAATTAGAGTCGTTACCAGACAACAGGCTCAAAATTCTCAATAGGATCAAACTCAGAATGATGGATCAACTCCATTTATTTTGAAAAATCCCAATAAATGGAATAATATGTCTAATGTTCAACCAAAACCTCCTTACAATATTAATGAACAATTATCCAATACTACAGACCATAATTTCCCTTTTGGACTTATTAAGATCTTCTCCTACCCATAGGGATGAATTAATGCTTACATTAAGCCAAATGATGGTACCTCAAAATATTCAACCTAAAGCCATGTCCAATACTATCATCACTCGAGAAGTCGATTGTATTGACTTCCGAGATAGAGATATACCACAACATAGTTTACATAAGGATAATCCCTTATATATTACTGCCCTAATTGGAGATGTAGTCGTTAAACGAGTCTTGATTGATAATGGTTCATCTTTAAACATATGCACTTTTGACTTCTACCAACGATTTGGGTTTAGAAGTGACGAGATGAAAAGAATGGATATGATTATCAAAGCCTTCAATGATGAGACACAAGAAACGTGTGGAGTCATTACTATACCCTTGCAAGTTGGTCCTAGAACCCTAGATATGATCGTGTTTATTGTACATTGCCTGACATCATACAATATACTTTTGGGTCACCCTTGGATCAACGTGATGCGAGCGGTTCCCTCTACTTTACATCAGTGTGTTAAATTCGAATTTAAAAACCAGTTGGTTACCATTCATGGTGATCCTAGACCCTTTGATATGTGCACTTTGGCAGAACCTGTTGGAGTGCAATTTTGCCCCGCCCTGTCATCCACACATCCTAATTCTTATCATCCATCCAAACGTGTGAAACACACACCCATAACATCATCTATCCCATCAACTACACCTATACATTTAGCTCAACAATTTTTTGAATGAACAACATTAGGACCTTGAAAAGAGCCTAAACCTACACCCAATGCTTCCTATTTTACTCCTATATCTTCCATACCTCTAGATTCACCCGTCAATATCCCTATGACATCTACATCCACTACAGGCATTCTTTCCACATTTGAGGATCAAGGAAATGTTCCTTCTACTTCTTATGCTCTTACTGATGAGCTCCTACCTGATTTATCTAAAATTATTATATCATAAGAGATCAACACTGCCATGTAGACTTCCCTCCTTTTAAATAAACTCCCACCTTCTCCTCATAACTTGGGCCTCCCACAACCTATGGGAAGTATCTACCAAGTCAGAATTTGTGCTTTTATTTATAAAGGATATGATTAGGGAAGAATACCCCGAAACATCAAGACACATTGTGATGGATATGCTCGGTGCTATTTTGCTAATGAATATATTAAAGCTAAACCCATAATGCTTAAATTGGGCTATAAAGGGAAAGGTTTGGGACCTTTCCAAAATGGTATGAAAGAACCTTTCGAGGTAGAACTATGGCCTGCCCGCTGTGGTGTGGGCCTATTTTCTAGTAAAGGTCAGCCCTTTCCATTTGAGGATGATGACCATCTCGTATGTTATCAATATTATCTAGATAAACAAGATTGTTTATATCCAAAGCCTATCCTGAAATGATTTCCGAATCCGATGACGAGTTGGAGGGAGATATCTTTCATGATATTTCCATTGAGGAATTGTTATATAATGAATTTTATTTTGATGGTTCTATACCTAGTATAGCCCAACTTGAGGCCTCGACTCCTCAAAATGAATTATCCAAGCTAACCTTGGAAGAATTACAAGAATTGGGTGTTTCACCCGCCCCACCTAATTTTGAGAGAGATTTACATATGGAAGTTGAAAACGTTATAAAAATTAACATTGGAACCGAACATAACCCTCACATAATCAATATTGGATCAGAATTAAGTCAAGAAAAACAAGATGAATACATTTCATTTCTTAAAGACTATGAAGATGTCTTTTCTTGGACATATGAAGACATGCTAGGTCTGGACCCTTCTGTAGTCATGCATCATCTAGTAATCCATCCAGATGCTAAACATGTTAAACAGAAACTTCAAAAAATGCATCCCAAAGTGGCCTTACTAGTCAAAGGAGAACTAGAAAAACTGTTGAAAGTCATTTTTATACAAGCCATTGACTATGCTGAATGGATCTCAAATGTAGTTCTAGTAACTATGAAAGAAGCCACTAAAGTTAGGGTTTGCACCGATTTTAGAGACATTAATGCTGCATTCCCTAAAGATGATTTTCCTCTTCCCAACATGGATCAGATCATTGACTTTACTGTTGGAAGTGGAATGATATCCTTAATGGATGGATTTTCCGGTTATAATCAGATCAGGATAGCTCCTGAAGATCAGGCCAAAACAACCTTTATTACCCCTTGGGGAACTTTTTGTTGGAAAGTGATGCCATTTGGCTTAAAGAATGCGGGTGCAACCTATCAACGAGCTATGACTTATATTTTTCATGACATGATGCATGATATCCTACATGATTATGTAGATGATATCATAGCTCATTCCATCAAAGAAGATGATCATTTAAATGACTTAAGGAAAGTATTTGATCGATTAAGGGAATATCTTATCCGACTAAATCCTGCTAAATGCATATTCGGAGTTAAGTTCGATAAATTATTAGAGGTTATAGTTTCTTTACGTGGCATTGAAATTGACCCTCTCAAGATTGCGGCTATCACAGATATGCCCGCACCCGCAAATATATCAAAATTATGAAGTTTACAAGGTAAGCTTCAAGCTATTCGCCGCTTCATCGACAAGTTGGCAGACAAAACTGGACCCTTTCTTAAGCTTCTTAAGAAAGATGTCTCTTTTCATTGGGACGACGAATGCCAAGAAGCATTTGAACTCCTTAAGCAATATCTCCTCAAACCTCCAGTGCTTTCCCCACCTAGATCTGATCGTCCTTTTATCTTGTATATTTCTGCTTCGATTCTCGCCTTAGGAGCTATGTTAGCTCAGCTTGATGATGAGAAGAAAGAACGTGCTAATTATTACATTAGCAAAACCTTAATCAGTTATGAAACTCGCTATACCATATTAGAGAAGTTATGTCTTGCAGTCGTATTTTCTACATAAAAACTACGACATTATATGCTCAATCAAAAAACGTATGTTATTGCCAAATTCGACCCTTTGCGATATCTCATGAGTCGACCGTATTTATCTGGTCGCACAGCCAAGTGGGTTCTTGCGCTAAGTGAATTTGAAATCACCTCCATAGGATAAAAGTCTATTAAAGGTCAAATAATAGCAGATCAATTAGCTGCTGCACCTTTAGAATCTACTCATCCCCTCATCATTGAGTTTCTTGATGAATGCCTTAAACTTGAGGCAGACCATTCAGAGCAATGGTCCTTATACTTTGACGAAGCCCGATGCATGAGTGGGGCTAGTGTGGGTATTATTTTAATATCTTCGCAAAAACATCTTATTCCTCTGTCCTTCAAATTAACATTTGCTTGCACCAATAACACTGCTGAATATGAAGCTCTTATCCTTGGATTACGAGCTACCTTGGCATTGAAAATCAAAATTTTATTGGTTTTCGGTGACTCCCAACTTGTCATAAATCAAATAAATGATGTTTATCAGACCAGAGATGATAAATTACGCCCATATAAAGCATATGTTTTACAATGGTTATCCTTGTTTGATCAAGTTACTTTGGAAGCTATTCCTCGAACTAGAAATCGTGCGGCTGATGCTATGGTTGCAGTTACATCTCTTTTACCCTTGGAGTTAGACGATGAATATGCTACCATCATTATTCGTCGACTCCAAGAACCCGCTTCAAGCAAATCATGCTTAGAACCTTTGGATGTGTTTCTTATCAACGAAACAACTCCTGAACCATGGTATATTGATATATTTAATTTTTTGCAAAAAGGAACCTTCCCTGATGGTTGCACTAGCAACCAGCGTAGGTTATTACGTAGACAAGCAAGTCGCTTTGTGATTATTGGTAATACCTTGTACAAAAGATATTTTGAAGGCATCTTATTGAGATGTTTGAATTTTGAAGAATCCAGATCAGCTTTGAATGAAGCCCACAATGGATCTTGTGGGGGACATTTTAGTGGTAGCGCCATTGCTAAGAAACTCCTTCGGATAGGATATTTTTGGCCTACCATGGAAACTGATGCACATAAACATGCTGACCTTGTCCATGCACCTGCACAAGAGCTGTAGGCTATTTCATCTCATTGGCCCTTTTCAAAATGGGGCCTAGACATCATTGGAAAAATCAACCCTGTGTCATCTGATGGACACAAATTCATCATAATTGCCATTGAGTATTTTACGAAGTGGGTTGAAGCTATGCCATTAGCTTCGTGCACTGGAACACAAGTTTCCAAGTTTATTTTTAATCTAAATTATTTGTAGGTTTGGAATTCTTGCCAATCTCATTTCCGATAATGGAACTTGTTTCAAAAATAAAGATGTCAAGAAATTATGTCAAAAATATAAAATTCAACATCGCTGGTCCACTCCCTATTATCCTTAGGGTAATGGTCAAGCAAAAGCATCTAATAAAACCTTAATCAAAATTCTCAAAAAATTGGTTAGTAAAACCGGTTGAGACTGGCACATTCAGTTATATCTCGCTTTGTGGGCTTATCGCACTAGTGTTCAAACCCCCACTTGGAACTTCACCTTTTGTCTTGGTTTATGGTGCTGAAGCCGTTTTTCCCTTTGAATTAGAAGTTCCTTCTTTAGCTCTACTACTTCAAGATACTTGAAGTAGGGGATGACTATCGTGTTTGGCAGATTTAGTCAACTAGAACTTCTAGATGAAAAGCACATCAATGCTTTGGAGCATCTTCGTGCCTACCAAAACAAGCTTAAGAGAGCATATCTTAAGAAATTTCATCCTCGATCCTTTGAGATCGGTGACCTTGTCTTAAAAGAAAATCAAAAAAAATACTAATGCAACTACAAACCTTAAAGGTAAATTTGAGCCCAACCGGCTTGGACCATATGTCATCACTGCTAAATTTGGATCATGAGCATACAAATTATCTACCTTAGATGGTAAAGAAATTAAAGAACCTATGAACATTATGCATCTTAAATGTTACTATGCGTAAAAATTGGTCATTTCATCATTGTATATATTTGTTTAAAACATTTCAAAAAACCATTATCTTGTATTTCTTTCAATTCATAAACTTAAAATATAAAAACACCAAAAACATCCAAATCATCAAAATCTTCAAAACCGTCTTTTATCTTTGTACCTCTCAATTTGTGAAGTATTGCAGTTATATTTTCAGTTATTTTGGATAAATTAGTATTTATTTGGAATCCCGCACTTTCACATTCACGTGAATAAATCTCTTGATTTTATTTGTTATGATTATTAATCTCTCTTATATCAAAGTCCACATCGGCATTAAATAAAGTTTTGAGCATAGAGAACTTATCTTGTTATTTACTTGAACCAAGTATATCTCTTCACATTAAAATGATTTCATTTGCACATTCGATATGATGCTACATAGTAGAAATGGTTTCCTGAGCGAAAAGTTTCCCCTGCTATCCTATCATGCACATGGTCTAGAATCTTTGAGAATTGACAAAAGGACAAGCTCACCCCTACCCGGAATAAAAATCCCTTGCTCTACAACTAATCCGAGCAAGTATCCCTAGCATAGGAAGAAAAAAAAAGATTCAAGAAAAATCATGAGAAAAAGAAAAAGGTTATTTTGAATCATCACAACAATATCTCAGCATTATCTTACATACAAAAGCAAAAATACAAAAGAAAAGAAAAGAGAAAATACAAAAGAAAAAAAAAGTGAAAAGCAAAAGCAAAATACAATAAACTCCTTTCCCTACCCCTTGAAAAGAAAATAAGGGTGAATGAGCTTGAATCCCTGGAATTCTCAATTATTCAAAAATTGTGAGGTAAGCCCCATAACAGGTGGTTTGTGCCCAACCCGCTTGGCCTTGGGTAATCCCTAGCGTGGTGATATGTCTGTCACATTAGCGATCTTCTTTTGTACAGACCTCTGTCAGCTTATGGATTAGCTAGCTCTTGATAAACCTAACTTACATAGTAGTCTGGTACGGTTATATGCACATAAATCATGGTCAACAAACATTCATTTGGTCAAGGCAAATTATTTATGTCAAATTATCTTGCTCAAAATTGGTAAATGAACAATACAATTGCACACACATTTGTATTTGAGAGATTTTGTATCATTATGATAAATCAAGATTGGTAATGAACTCACATTTGCACATGAGGATTTCTTATAAATCTACATTTCTCTTTGAGATAATTTAAAATATTTCTGTAACTCTTTTCGGAATAATTTTATCCTTTTTCAGAATTCTTGTTTTGTATAAAAGCAATAATTTCAAACAAAATTTTCATATTATTATTTTTCTGTTTATCAAAAGTAAAAAATGCATCTTGTAATAAAACCAACAATCTATTTTTCTTCTTTGGATTTCGCGATGATGGTATAAGTCTATACCTATAATTCTATGCCTAGCACAAACCATCGTTCTAATTTCCTTTTCCATGTATTTTAAAACAAAATTCATCAAAACATGTGACTTGCATCATTATGTTACACAATTATGCTTTACAAACAAACAAACACCTATTCTATTTTCATGACATTATGTTCAAAATTCAATATTGCACCCATGGTATAAATTCTAAAGGAATTGTTCGACATTTTATCACACTTAGGAATTTATGCCTAGCAACATCATATTTTCATGCATACTATTTTTATGAAAATCTGAAAACAAATCATCAAACCATAATTATCTCCATCATTACAACACCAAGTCTTAAGACAGTCTCTTAAGCACTCTTTTACTTTTAACAATATTTCTATACTGGGATTAGCTTGACGATCGAGTGAGCGGTGACTCCATGAAATGGTCTATAATAGTGACAATGTCCTTTGAAATTATTGTTAGAAGTCCCTTTTATTTTTTATCAAATCACACCACAACCTCCAATTGTTTACATCAGATTATTTCATTTAAAATATTACAAAGATGACATTAAAATTATAATATTTCAAAACGACATAATTATATGAATCCTCAATCCAATAAGAAAATAATTCAAACAGTAAAGCATCATAAAAACATATGAACAAGTCATATCATCATAAACAAGATCATATATATATCCATAAATTATTTATATCATATCAAAACTGGATTGGTATGCCACAATATATACCCTGGCATACTCAATCCTCTCAACAATCTCTGCAAAATCTATAGTCCATAAACAACTAGCCTCGAGAAGCCCTCAAGCTCTCAGCCTCATCTCCTCCCCCACCCTGATGTGGAGGAGGTGGTCCCATAGAGGTCCGAGATGTATCTCGGGTCCTCGTCATCGATCGAGAGGATGTCCTCATCGATCCCAACCTGATTAGTTTTGCAATGTTGGCTGGCAGCTATACCCTTTGGCCCTCTGGAACCAGATAGAAGTGTACCCCCTAGTAGAATGAGGTATGCATCATCGATCGCACTAGGTCATCCCTGCTCGCTCCTCCACTCTGATCCCTGAGCCATGTCGTCTCATCCTGTAGTGTCTGTACCTACATCCTCAAATGAGTGGCCTCATCCTACAGTGACTGCATCTGAGCTCGGAGGTGGGCAGCCTCAGCCTGGAGAGCCGCTGTCTCATTGCTCTCCCCTATGTCCACACCCTTGCCCTTATCGGGTGATGGTGGTCTCTCCCCGTGCTATGAAGGGAGTCTCTCCTCCCTTCGCCATATCTCTTGTGGCCTTTGTGGATCTCGTACCATCCTCTGGCTGTCTCTCCTATGAGATCCGCCGCTGCTCTCTCCCCCTACGACCCCGTGCTACCTCAATAGCAGCCTACCATTGCCTCCCCATCTGGTGCACCACAACATGCACTGGACCCTACGCCCTCGTCATCCGAGGAGGGTGGATGCCTACGTACCAGGCATTATAGCCATCAGCAACCTCGGCATCGTCACCATCCACCGACTAGATGGGGGCATCGTCCGCGTCCTAACTCTAAAATCGCTGCATGTTTGGAGCCCCACTCAATGTAGTACTATCTTGAATAGTCCGAGAGTACTCGTAATCCCTGAGAGAAGGGATCCCCTATTGTAGACCGAACTATCATAGTACCCGGTCATAGTGGTGGAGCTCTACCTCTCCCCGCTCCATCCTCAGCCAACAGACTTGCCTGATGCGAGCCAGCTCTTGCCCATCCTCTGCCCACTTGGGGTGCTCTCGCCATGGCCTCTAGGTGATCTAGTATGGGATAAGGTCGTCTAGCAACCTCTGTGAAATTGGTAGATCTATCCACCACTATGAACCCCTTTGTAACCACCAGTAGAAAACCCGAGGCCTCTCCTGGTCAACCCCTATCAATGGGAGCCCTACCGGCCTCTGTACCGCAATGTGCTCCCAGCACCAAACCTGCAGCAACGATGTCAAAACTAGACATCGACCTCCCTTGTATACGACCCCATGCAGGATCCTATACAAGCGACAGAGTACAAAACTCCCCCATTCAAATCTATACCCGTGGTCTCTCATGTCGTAGACTATGTCTGAGAGCACCCACGGTAGTCTGCATCCGCTCTGGTGGCACAACAGTAAGCCACCGACAAATCCTATCAAAACCTGTGTCAGCCTAGATGCCCCAGGCATTTGTCGTAGTGACTCGATGTTCACTATGCCCTTCTCCAGGGCGAAGCTAGGGTCTCCAGTGAGCCTCATCATTACCTGGACCTGATTGGCCATAGGTGTCATCAGTCGTCCTTGTATGGGGATCCTCATGATCCTCCATACATCCTATAGAGTGGGAGCCATCTCCCCTTTCGATAACCGAAAGCAGGACGACCCCGGATACCACCTCTCTGCTAGGGCCGTCAATAGCCCTATGTCAGTCGACACTTGTGGCATATCTGCCACATGCTATAGGTCGACCAGTCCAAGTCGATCACGCTCTACTTGGTCAAGTGTGGCTATGTCGTCCCTTAGCCCGTCGTATTTCCATTCCTGGCTCTTTAGTAATCCCTTCTGCAAAATAAACAATAAAACAACAAAATCATTAATAACTCAAGTATGCAAATTAAACAACTTAAAATCAAGTTTCAAATGATATCGTCCACCATTGGATTATATCATCCCAAATTGGGCAAAATCGTCCTTCGTGAGGATGAAATCGTCTTTGATTTTGTAACTTGGGAATCACCCCTTTTTGGACTAAATCACCCCTAATTCGTCGATTTCACCCTTAGGCGAAATCGAAGATCTAGGGACGATTTCGACGAAATCGAGACGATTTTGTCCCGACGACGTTAATGGCCTAAAAACGGCCGCGATGCCCCAAACAATCAAATTTAAATCAAAATAATTGCACAAAGTTACATTAAACCTAATCTACTAGGATTAGATCCTTACCCATAGCCTGCGTCGGACCTCTGTCGCTCTGTGCGCTGTCTCCACCATTTTCTTTTTCTGCAAAACTTTGGAACAGTCAAAGTGAATAGTGCAAATGAATTAGGGTTTTCCCTATTTTTCTTAATTTATTTAAAAATCAGCATTTTTAATTTTTGCTTTTCCACGTTTTTACCTCAAATGTTCGATTTGGGTAAAAACACGGAGGGGGCACCATAGTCAGCATTCGTACGATTCGACCAAGAATCGTCGTCTAAAAAATTGAGTATATTTTTTTTGCTTTCTCATAAAACAGGAAAAACTCGTCTTTAACACATTTTCTTCAAAAAATTCGCTAAAGAGGGGGTAAAATGTAGCACCCTAAAATTGGCATGGTTAAAACATTAGTAAAAAGATAAAATATTAAAATTTAAATTTCAACCCCAAACTACCCGTTAAACTACCTTTTACCCGCTTTCCCCATTTTTCGTGCCATTTTTAGGATTTGTTTTGACCGTTGGACGATATCGTCGCATATTAGACGAAATCATTCCCGATCTGACGAATTTTTTTGGAATAGAACGTCCAGATGATTTCGTCCCAAAATAAAATTTTCATAATTAGCTTCTGTTTCAACAGCCTCTCCAACTCGATTAGAAGCGTGTCTACGCGGTTGGAGATATCCTTGTTGGAGATCTCCCAGATTGGGATGATCCCCAACCTCCCAAACCTCTTTCTAATCCTATATAAACTTGGATTTTTCTAGTTTATCCCCCTGCCTCCCTGCCTAATTCTTGCTGATTCTCCCTGAACTCCCAACCCCTTTTTTGACAGGATTTCATTGCAGAGTTAGCTCTTTATTCCTTCGAATTATTGCTTGCATTTGATATTTTGCATTGTTTTTTATTGTAGGAATTCTACTATTTTCAGTCGAGGCTAGATTGGATCATCGCAGACGATCTCAGATGATTGCGGATGATTTTGTATGATTGGAGGCGATCCTGACTGTAGTCCAGATTGAGGGCTGTCAGAGTTTAGAGTTTGCATTCTCTTAAGTTTTTCTGCATTTTTCATTATATATCTCTGCACTGTTTTAAGTTACTATGTTTTATGCATCTTGGAGTTCACCT